>OY751101.1:5300439-6625549 GCA_963564075.1 Eupithecia subfuscata
CGAATTTTACAGAACTTGTATCCTTCGCTATTCAACGTCAGCATGACTTGATCCACTATTCCAGTTTCACTGTTACGTAAAAATGTAGAAGCATCACGTTTTGAGAAACGTTTAGTTGTGCCTTCTAATTCGTCATCATTTTCAGGTAGCGTGATAGTTTTGCCGATCACTACATCATCGCCCGACACTCTGATGCCGGGAGCGATGATACCGTCTTCATCCAACTTATCGTACAGGGCATTCCTCATGCCTTGGCACGTCTGCCTCGTAGGCTTCTCAAACTGCTCTTCTTGATCGCCGATACGCTTCGACTCTGAATCTTTGTAAGAACGGTAAAACACTGATCTAAAGAATCCTCTTTCTACAGCAGATGCATTCAAAATGACACTGTCTTCTTGATTATAACCAGTATAACAGAGGATAGCAACTATTGTGTTGATGCCAGCTGGCAACTCTCTGAAGCGTAGATATTCCATAGAGCGAGTGGTAACCAGGGGTTTGTGTGGGTAGTACAGCACATGGGCAAGAGTGTCCATCCTCACATGAAAATTGGTGATGTAGACTCCCATAGCTTGTTTACCCATAGCACTTTGGTATGTGTTCCTGGGGCTTTGGTTGTGATCAGGAAATGGAATAATGGAGGCACACACACCCAATATCATAGCTGGATGAATCTCACAATGGGTGTAAGTTGTACAGTAAGCATATTCTTTTAACTGGGTCAAATCATCGGGACTCATTGCAATCATGACGGTCTCCTCTTCTAGTGTGTCAATATACTCCACCACACCACTGGCTACAAGGTTCTGCCAGCTGTAGTTATTGTAATCTCTTTCTTTCAAGTTATCAATATGTTTTTTCTTCAGAAGCAGAGCGCCATTTTCTACAATTAACAAAGGTCGACAAATTCTCCCAGCATCAGTGTAGATTCTGATCTCCCTGTCTCTGATGTCTCGAATCATACTTACTTCTGACACGATGATGTCCATCTGACGGCGTAGCTTGCGTAATGTAGCCATCAATTGCTCAGGGTCTCTATGAATTCCAACCCAGCAGCCATTTACGAATATTTTTGTAGCATCAGCAATAGCAGAAGGTGCAATTTCTTCCAAATTTTCCATAGACCATTCTTCCAAGAACTCCAAGATCGGTGAAGGCTGGCTTCCCACAGAAATGTAGGCCATCAATGCTAAATTTTTCACAAGGCCGACAGCAGCTCCTTCAGGTGTTTCAGCAGGACATATCATGCCCCACAATGTATTGTGCAGCTGACGGGGCTTTGCAAGTTTGCCATCTCTTCCAATAGGAGAATTGACTCTTCGCAAATGTGACAAAGTTGAAGCAAAGGTCAATCGATTCAATACTTGGGAAACACCGGCTCTGGCTTGATGAGCTTTTTTCTGATCACCCCAGTTTCCAGTAGCAAGTGAATAGCGCAGACCATCAGTAATAATTTTGGTCTTAATAGCCAATTCCAAGTTAAAATCTTTTCCTCTGTCGATGAATTTCTGGGCATACATTCTGACTTCTTTTAACAAGTTTTTGAACAACCCTCTGAATAAGAATGCCAATAAAGGACCAGCTAAGTCCAACCTTTTATTTCCATAGTGATCTCTGTCATCCAACTCTCGGCGACCTAAAGCAGCTAGAAGCAATCTATGCACCATGTATCCCAAAAAGTAAGCTTTTTTAGTCTCACAAAAGTCTGAAACCCCAACATGTGGCAACATTTCTTTTTGTAAAATTTCTTTTGCATATTTGATACGCTTTTCTTTAGTCACACCAGGCCGTGCCCCACGAGCACCAATGAAGTTAAGAGCCACATTCTGCTCTTGGATCACAAAAGCCTCATCCAGAGAAGGCTTCACCATTTCCATCATCTCAGGGTCATCGAAATCATAAATTATGTGTTCCAAAATGTCTCTATCAGCTACAAAACCAAGTGCTCTAAATACAATCATGATTGGTATCTCCTGCTTGATATAAGGCACAATGGCAATAATCCTCTGTCCAATGGCTGATTTCTTTATACTTTGTCCACCTCGAGCCATCATGTTAACCCACAGAGTAGAGGTAGGTCTGGAGCTATGCTCCAGGCAAGACCGAATCTCAGTTTTGTAAGCAAACTTGCCATCCTTCATACTGAAGACATATACTGTATTAGTTGCCATTTTCTCTTGGGCAATTAATACTTTTTCAGATCCGTTGATGATGAAATAACCTCCTGGGTCGAGAGGACACTCATTTAATTCAGACAAATCTCTGTCAGTCAAATTACTTAGAAGACAGTATGTGGACCTCAACATGATAGGAATTTTTCCTATAAATGTCTTTTGATGCTGAGTCTCAACGGGATCTTCATTTTCTTTGACAATTGTTTTGGTAATGTCCACGTACAAGGGTGCCGAGTATGTCAAATTGCGAAGGCGCGCCTCATTAGGCATCATGGGCGATGGTGCACCATCCTTTTCCCAGTGAGTTGGTTTGGACAAGTAGATTTGATCGAACTTCAGAAGGTACTTTGGCGGTGTTTCTATTTCACCAGAGGCATGCTGCGCTTCAGCTTGCAGCTCTATAGGAGGCGAGTCTTCCACGATTCTCTGGACCGACATCTGGATAAATTCGTCAAAACTGTCCAGTTGTTGTCGAACTAAGCCTTTTTCATCGAAATATGCGTTGATAACAATCCAGCAGGCCTCCTGCCATAGTTCTGAAGAGATTTCTTCGACATCTTCTTCTTCATACTGATCGTCTTCAGTGTCATACATGATGTGATGCTGATTCAATCAGCTAAGTAGATTCTTCTTCGGGACAAATGCACGGTTCGGAACTTTGAACTACGCTACCGCATTAGCTAGCACAATTTATTGTATGTATGACGACGTATTATTGTATTCTCTTTGACAACAATTACCATTTACCAAACAAGCTAACTTCTGTCGTGTTGTCTGTTGTCGTACGAAACGAAATGTACGAATTGCGACCACAAAGTACTCGGTCACCGTCTCGTCTGTCTTTCTCACAGGAAAAGCGAGACGTCAGACAGCGTCAGACGAAGAACCGCCGCCACCCGCCATTACTTTTTGTTTTTTCAGGCGGACAGTGTTTCCAGATATTTAACTATAACGAATCGGCTTCTTAGTAGTGCTTTTTTTTAATCTGAAGGAGCGGATTTTTAACCAAACGAGCAGATGATGTTTGATAATATGAGTGCCAGTCCGAGGATAGAGCAAGAGAAGCTAAAATCAAGTCCATAATGAGGATCCATAACGTTTTTAGTTGAGAATGCAGATTTATAGAGCTAAGAAATCCATGACACACAGTGCAAAAAAATTTGTTCTACGGGTGTGTGTGACGTCACTGGCTCGGTCGCCGCCCGTTAACCGTAGGGAGATATCAGTTTTTAGTGATTTACTCGGAAACTATAAGTTTAGGAAAAAAATTGGTTGCCTGTAAAGTCGGTTTACTGACGATAGTTGAACGTGACAACGTCTTAAGAAAATACTGATGGAATGGTAGCATTTGATACTCGATCAAAACATGTAAATGTACTATAGTAAAGCAGCTGTCCACGCAGACGCATCGCTCACTCAAGTAGGAGAGAGACGGATGTCGAGCGCTCTCGCTTGCACTTCAAGCCTTACATGGAACGCCTCAGAGCGAGGTAACGCCCCATGACGTCAGAGCGAGGTAACGCCGCATGACGTCATGTTTTTTCGTGCGTGCAGCCGGCTCTATCGAATTATAAGACGTTGTCACGTCAAAAACTTACATAACCAAGTAGACTTAGTTTTGAGAGACCCATCGAATGATAAAAAAATAAAATTAGGTATCACTTTACCTGTGATAAATTGAACGAAAATTTTAGAGATAGAAATTTTAAAGTAAGATAGAAAAAGCTAAGACGAAGACGGCGAGCAGAGATGGCTGCAGTATTTCTAAGTTAAAGGTAAAATGTTTGATACAGTTTCGGGTGGTCACAAACTAATTAAAAATTTAAGAAAAAATAGATAACAGAAACGAACTTCAAAGCAATTACCGTTACCTAATTAAATTAAAAAAAAAAATATTCTTGCGTGACTGGTGGTGACGATCCGCTATAATAGCTGACCCTTCAAAAACCACAACCGAAGTGGTTTAAATTAATTTAGATCAAATCAAATAATTTTTTAAATCAAAATCTCTTTATTTCCATAAATACAATAAATGTAGTAGTAGTAGTTGGAGCAAAACCCGTCTCAAGCTTTTTTATCCTCTAGCTAGATAATCTGATAATATATCGTAGTAAGCCTTTTTGCACAGCAAGGTTTTGACAATTTATTAAATTAAATTAAATAATTTAGTCAATCTAGAACTGAGGGAGTAAACTTCTAAAAGGTCAACATTAAAGTCTCCACATATCATTATAGTTTTATTTGATTTACATAATTTAAATAAAATGTCCTCCATAACATTTACAATTATTTCAAAAGAAGCTGATGATGGTGGGCTGTAGGTATACACTTGTACAATAATTATATTAAATTATAGTATTATATTATAGTATTATTTATAGTACAATAATTTGCTCAAACTCTTCTTCTTTTATATTTGGCTCTGCGTCATAGTTAGACACAATTCTGCCAATGTCAGTTTTAGAACGAATAAGATTAAAATTTATGGAGGTTGAGTTTGTAATAATCAAAATAAAAAGAGTACAATTTAATCTCAATTAAGTTCATTACGTACAAAAGCAAACATTAACAACCAAAATAAATAGTAAGAAGAAGCTATTCTAAAAGCACTAAAATAAACTATCATTCTGAGTATGAAAAAACATAATATTTACATAATCTACAAAGCTACAATTTTATATTATTTACAGAAATAAATCTACAAAGTTTAGATACAAAAGGTGAAAACACTAAGGGAAGAAGAGTCTTTGAAGAGAGAGGACGTGGGATTTCAGGAGGCATAATATCATGAAGGGATATTTTAAGTTTTGGACAGGTAAAAAGAAGATGTTCGACATCTCCATCATCCAAACCACATTCACATAGAGATTGATCTCTGACCCATATCTTGGCTAGAAAAACAAACTCTACAGATGCAACATTAAAATGGTGATGACATTTTGTGAACTATCAGCTGTCACTGTCAGCTTGTGAAATTTGTTCATTTGGGCTAGCTAGGCTTCTTCTTTTAATGGGAGGGCTAAGGGGTACTGCATTTTTGAAAAACCCATGAACACAATACATATACATTTATCTACTGTGCCATGAACCTTTAAATTATAGATTCACTAGCTGCGCCCCGCGGCTTCGCACGTGTTGTTTCTATGGAAACGTTTTGAGGTTATTTCTTTCCCATGGGAACTGATTTAGGTACTTACTAGTATTTTCTTTTTGTAATGCCATGGCCGAATCAGTGTTTTTTAACATAGAATTAAATCTAAAAGAATAAAAATACAATTAAGTACTTACCTACAGAAATAAAATAAAATCACAAGTAGCTAAAACACGTAAGTACCTACCTACCTACCAATTTTGGTAAAAAAAAATATTATCAGAGGGTGTTACATTATTTAACATTATGCCAAACAATTATAGGAATGTGTTAAAAAAAAAAACCTAAATTACCTATATGTAGTAGGTAACAATACACGTCGTGAGGACGGGATTTGGCCGAAGATCTCAAGAGGCGCAAATATGCAGGTCTCGACAGAGCCTACACATTTGCTCCCCTTGGAGTCGAGACCCTAGGTCCGTGGGGTACCGAGGCTCTTCGGGTCGGGTTTTAAAAAAATTATCTGAGCGTCTGGTCGAAGCGACGACGCGATGCGTGATCTGAGAGCTGGTGAGTATCTGGCACAGCGCATCAGCATTGCCATACAGCGTGGCAATGCAGCCAGCGTCTTGGGGACGCTTCCGACTGGTGTTGACATGGATCAGTTGAGCTACCTGTAGACTGTTTGCAACAGTCAGCAGTTAGCTCAATTGTTTCAATTGTAAATACTAGTATAATTTTCTTTGTGACTAAAGACTATCTATTAGTTATTAAAAAAGACAATGGATACTAAACTAATATTTAGTTATTATTTATTTTTAGGTCCCAGAGGTTAGTTTAAATATTGTAAAACCTAGATTTATTTGTTCTTATGTATGTCATTAACATTATAATTAGATAAACCCTATGTTTGGATGAGAATAAAGCTCTTTGAACCTATGTTTATACTTAACTATCTAACCTTTGTATACAACATGCATACTTAAACTACACTTGCGAGCTTTAAACTGGAATCGCTTCAAGGGTTGTTCAAGACTAATTTTTACAATTTCTTTGCAGTGAACTATGAGTTAAGTTATGTTTTCCCTTACGCAGGATTTATTGGCGACGATAAATTTTGATTTAATGCACGATAATGTCCGCTGCCACACCGCAGCAGTGACTAGACAGTACCGACAGACGTCTTCCATGTCGGCATTCCCACACTAGACCGGCCAGCCCTTATTCCTGACTTGAACCCAATCTGGCATATGTGGGACGAGCTAAAACAGCGGATACGAGGGAGAAATCCAGCTAATCCAGCTCCGGCGCCAATAGAAGCCGATAGATGCAACTTCGACCTATTGCAATAATTCCCAAAATTTAGGTAGCCAATTTAATTAATTTTAAATCTTCTTGATATCACTTGAAAGGTAACAAAATTACCTTTCAAATGATATACCACAATCTATAGTTCATTGTACATAAATTGTAAAAAAATTGTTTTGATCAACTCGCGCGATGAAGCGATTCCATTTTAAAGCTCGCAAGTGTAGTTAAGTATTTTTAAGATACGTGTTTTGGGTCCCATGCGAACTTCACTTGTTTAGGGCTAAAATGGTTCAAAGCGTGCATTTGCTTTTCGGTTAGACGGAAATTTAAATCTATATTTTCCACGATGTGCTGGGACTTGGTAGATTTAGGAATGACAGCGACACCCCTTTGCAAAGACCAAGTCAACAGGACTTGCGCTGCATTGACGGAGTGGTCATCTGCGATTTCTTTTATGAGAGCGTTCTTCAAAAGGCTACCGCTGTTCCCGGTGCCGCCCAAAGATTGATAGCCTTGCAACAGAATGGAGTTCTGGTTACAATATTCCAGGAGGGCTTCATCATGGTACATGGGGTGCCATTCAACCTAACAGAAAAACAATTTTTTTTTATGAGTTATGCTGAAGATGTACCTAGGTTGGTATTGGTCACTGGTCAGTAGGTACATGGTACACACCTGATTTACCGCAGGAATATGGCTATGGTACTCATCCCGCAAATCCTGAAGATGTAGGATGGTGAAGTTGGAGACTCCTATGGAGTGTACGCGTCCAGTCTCGTAAAGCTCAGTCATGGCACCCCAGGCCACGTGCCGTTGAGTTTTATTTCTACCGTCTTTCATATCCAGCTTTGCCGAGCCAGGAAAGTGAATGAGGTACAGATCAGGAGTGTACCCTAACAAGGTCTCTGTCCTGTCGAAAGCCTCCTTAACTTGTTGCCGGCTGCCGTGGTGAGCATTATCTGCAATGAAGATATCGTAAGGTAAATTTCTGAGAGCCAAGAGACCAACCAATGATTAACATTGTTATTTCAACTTACTAAGCTTCGATGTGATAAACACGTCATCACGGTTAAGGTCATACTTAGGTAAGAAGGTCTTCAAAGCTTCTCCAAGAAAAGCCTCATTGTGGTAAACGGCCGCTGTATCTAAAAAAATATGAAAGATAGCTTCCTTATTTGCATATGTACATAACGGACCGCACCGCAAGCGCCGAATTTTTTGATGGAATCCGTTTACCGTTGCGGATAGTCGGCGAGAAGGTTCTTATGAAAGAACATGCTGGCTGTACCGAAGGTCGACCAATCCAGAAGTCAGCGAATACAGAATTGGTCAGAAACAGATATAGTTATAACCAGAAGTGGGTATAGTAAGAGATGGACAGATCAAGCAAATGACCTAAAAAGAACTTAACCTAAATCGTCAAAACCAGAAAAATTAAGAAAGTTGGAAAATAAATTTCCACGCAGGCGGAGCCGCGGGGCGCAGCTAGTAGATTTATAAAATTGATGACTGCGGCGAAAGGAGCGTGGACAGGTGCGCGTTGACCATTAGTAAGACCAAGTAGGATTTTATAATAAAAATAAACAAGGAGAGTAAGAAGGAGAGCCATTAAAACCTACCAAAAGATCTGTAGCCAGCCCGTAACGAGGCATCAACAACCGCCATAATGGTTTCTCTATCTCTTATTTGAAACGTGCCAACTGAAAAAAAAAACAATTTTATAAAATTTATTTATGAGTAAAAGTACCTAGGTACCTATGTACGTAGGTATCACAGAACTTTATCGAGATAATTCTGTGTTAGTTATAAATAATAACTATTTTTAAGATTGGGTGTAATAAGGTGTAATAAGACGAAAGGGGGTACATAATTCTCGAACACGATAGGATAAAGTTTTGTCCTACGAATTTAAACATCTTTGTGTAGGAAGGGAGGTACCCACCTATTGTGTTTTATCATTTTTCAATTAAATTCTTACAACTTGCTTAATATTGCAATAGATAAAAACACAAATCTAACGAGTAATCAGAGAATTTCGGCTTATTAAACCCATTGCATGATGTAGCCAAGGTAAGTAGGTACCTACTTAGGACAAGTACTTACCTACCTTGGCTAATGCTACTCTCTTCATTCGCTATAAATTCAGTTTTAAGGATCAAGCACCTTTTACCTCAGATTAGAAATACTTATAATATGTACTTTTATGATAGAAAGATTGTAGATTTTGTAATTTTTATTTTGTTTATCTACTATTTAATTCAATTAAATTTTTACTCTGAAGCATTTGCTCAATATTGTCTTACCTTTTATATTTTACTTTTCCTTTTATTTTTGTAGCTATTTTGTCCGTCCAGTTAAAAAAGAACATTGTTATTGTACCTACTTGTTGATATTCTGTTACTGTGCACGCTGAGGCGTGCTATATTATAGAGTCACATAGATTTAAGAACCATACAATAATTAAGTATTGTTACTAACTTGCGTTGTGTGAACTCATGTTGGATGCCCTTTTAATAAATAAATAAAAATATCTACAAGCCCTTTCTGAAAAAGTGTTTTTCTTTCCATAAAATCGGCTTGATTGACTTACACCCTATAGCCGGCATTGTATATCCAGTATGGAGATTGTATGGTGGCCAAAACGGTTGTGCTGCAGCCATATTTCTGTAACAAAAATACCTGCTTATAAATAAATAAATAGTACTGGAACTGGACAATTCACACAGCATTATCTAGCCTCAAGCTAAGCAGAGCTTGTGTTATGGGCACTAGTTAACTGATATACTTATTACAATACACTACTCAGATAGATATTTTTTTATTATGCATAGAAACATCCAGAACACCCTGAACAAATATCTGCAGGCCGTACAAACTTTTGTCCTGAGGCGGGAATCGAACCCGCAACCTCATGCGTCGCAGGCGGACCTTCGCTGCCGCGCCACAGAGGTCGTCACATAATTATACAATGTGTATTTCGTCTATCTTGAATAAAAGAGATGTGCGGATACGTGACATATTATAATTAATCGATAAAAATCAGAAAAAAAATTGTATACTAATAGCTATCTCATAAACCTTAAAATTATTTTAAATTATTTTAAAATGACAACTAAGTAGGTAGGTAGGTACATCATTTTGTTTTTTCTTCGTTTCTTTTTAAGTAAACGGTGTATTTTATTCAAAGTCAAGTCTCATTTGGAAGCTATATAGATAACTTTGCTTAAAAAATTAAAAAAAAAAACATCCAATACATAAGCTTATTATAAAATATGTATTAAGAAATATTCAGAAAAAAAACGTTTTTTTTTTTGGATCTGTTACTTTTAAACTGGGTCCTTGAGGTGCACTTTTTAAATGTTGTAATAAACTTCATAATTTAGTCTACAAATCCTCCAAAAAAATTATGGGTCTATGAATGCTCTAAGGTCTAGGTAGGTATATGTTTTCGTTGTCATGTTATTGACTATTTAATTAGGTAGGTACTTACTTTCTCTCATGTAGCTACGTACAAAGATCAACAGGTCTGATTTAATTACATAAAATTACATTTTCGTGAACTAATTTTAGGTAAATTTGCATCTTTGCCAAGACTCTTTAATCTCTTTAATCTTTAATTCGCTTTCTAAACCCGAGAATAGGTATACCTAGACGTCACCTCACAGATTCGCTGTCTAAAAAAAAGAAAATCAGAAGTATTAATATCTCTTGCAGTAGGTAGGTACTTACCATACTACCTGTTTTGTTAGTCTTGAATTTGAATTAATACCTAAATATACCTACTAAAAAAAGCAATATAGGTAATATAGTATTATTATTTATAAGTAGATCTCATTGTTATTGTAGGTAGGTACCTACTATAAGTATAAATAGGTACCTTTAAAGATCCACCGTAAATTGTAGATATTGTGATTTTTGTATTGTATACCTACCTAGGTACTATTTAATTTTTGTTTAATATCGCCTTACCTTTTGTATTTTACTTTTCCTTTTATTTTTGTAGTTACATACTTTTTCCGTCCAGATAAAAAAGAAGGTACCTAGGTATAAATTATTTACAAAGGTTTAGTTCGTCATCAAACCTCGATTTTTTATTTGGCTTAAGGTTTCCTAGCAGCAAAGTCAACGTTTTCGATTGACGGGCAAAAATACATTGTGTAGGTAAATTGTGTTATTAAACGTGTGTATTAAAACTAGTTAAAAGTACCTACATATGCGTAAGTAATATATACATCACAAGTCTTGAACTTAGTTAGAGCGAGGTGTCGAAACTAAGAAGTGAAATAGGTCCACAGTACACATTACTTTGTTTTGTTTTTTGTTGTCTATAGACCTTAGCTTGAATAAATAAATAAATAAAAATAAATTAAAAAATATAATTTTTATCGTACGTACCTACGTTTTAGTTGTTTTTTAAATTAGCTATGTAGGTAATTACTTAAACTAAATGGAGACAATAGGTAGGTAAGTACTTACCTAGGTACCTACTAGTTACACTCAGCACTTCGGAACACTCGAAATGTAAAGTTTTTTCGCAGTGAGCTTCTAATAACACCAAAGATTGCAGGTTTCTGTAATCAGTGTAAGTAAAGCACACAAACACGCCAAAACAAAACACGTCTGCCAATGATACAGTCAGAACTCAGAACGTGGGACGTGGGATTTTGTTTTTGACATGACAGACAAGGCAAGAAGCAAAATGGCGACCGCCAGCTGAGTGTGTCACGATGACGTCACACCACCCCATGACGGGTCCAACCAGCGCGTAACTAGATATTGCTTGTAAAAGTGAACGAGCTCTAGATCGCGCTGACGTGAGCGCATGGCTAGGAACGACCTCCCCTCAGTAGCGAATTGATATCATACTTACCTGGCTGGCACAGGGGACACCGCGTGATCATAAAGGCGGTTCCCCGAGAGCGAGGCCCCACCATTGCACTGCGGTTGGGTTGACCTCTGCGATTATCCCTAATGTGGGTAACTCGGGTGCGTCAATTTTGGTAGTGGGGAATGCGTACGCGCTGTCCCCCATAAAAACTTGAACAAATTATCTTTTAGATAGGTAGGTAAGGATTTTTAAAGGCGCAACTGGCGCAAGTCGCATTTCAATAAATGAATTTAGAATGCTTTGGTTTTTATTGTATGTAGGTAATACCTACTCCCAGTGCCGGATTAAGACTACTTGATGCCCTAACCTAAGCAATCCACTTCTCTTTAAACTCTGCTAAAATGGCTTTTCTACTAATATGTCTCTATTTGTCACAAAGATCATGCCTACAGCGTTCGTTTGTGGATATTGCGTGAATTCAAAGACTTCAGGGGTCGTAAACGTGTTTTATGTACCTTATGGTGTTTTGGCTTTTTAGCTTGAGGTTCGCTCCACTCGCTGTTTTAATTTCGTCTTTTCTTGCTTTTCTGTCATAAATTTATCAACGGTCGCAAAAAAATTTTAAATTTCGAGGCTCACACCGCTCGCCTATTTTATATAGGTACCTAGTCTTGTCTTTCACGAATTTCCCAATGGTCGCTAAGTCTTTAAAATTTTCGAAGCTCGCTCCGCTCGCCGTTTTTACATCGTCTTTTCTTCCTTTTCTCTCACAAATTTCCCATGCACACAAAACCTTTATGGACCTAGACCAGTAGACCTAGAATCATGAAATTTGGCAAGAAGCAAGGTCTTATAGCACAAGTGACCGAAAACCATTTTATAGTTTATTCTTTAAAAAAATACTTTTGAATCTCCTAGAAATTACAGGTCAACGGGAAGTACCTTATAGGTTTTGGTTCATGGCGAGAATCAAAAGCAACTTTTTTAAAGAATAACCTACAATTTTACAGTTTTCAGATTTTTCCTTTACTAGGCTAGAATCAAGATATTATTATTTGGTTGGCAAGAAACAAGGTCTTATAATTATACGGAACCCTTAGTATGCGAGTCTGACTCGCACTTGACGTTTTATCTTATTCATTTAAACAACGAACTTATTTGGGGCCCCATCAAATATTTCGATGTTCAAAAGGGTTCCATCGCTAAAATATTTTGGGAGCCGCCGTCGCGCGCCGCTATAGTCAATTTAAAACGCGCGGATTTTCAAACAACCTTGCCTTTCTTTCATGTTCCAGCAATTCTTTTTTCTGCTTCTGGTGCCCCCCAACACGTGATGCCGCCCTAAGCAATTGCTTAGTTTGCTTAGAGGCTAATCCGGCACTGCCTATTCCACGCAAGTATATCTTTTATCCTTCCTTCCACGAAAAGGGTGGAATAAACGAAATGGGTCAACATTTTGTTCTACGATGTTTTGAATTTCGCACATTTTTATAATTTATTTTAAAAATTAAAGACCATTTTTCTTCACATTCGTGTGTTTTTCCGTGTATCCTTAGGTACATAAATAATATGGTTTTGAAATTTGAAAGGACTTGAATACTTAATCTTTTGACGGTGTCACATTCTCTAACAACACACAAGAACATTCGTAGCTGTATTTCCGGGGGTCACTTCTATCGTCCGAGATTCTTAACATGCATCGGAGTCCGATGATCGGATCGGACACACCACACACATTTCGAACATGAAGTTAGCTTAGCATGGCGTCCGATGGCGTCACAATGCAGTCATTGTCACTATTCTTTGACATTAATAGGACGTGAATTTTTGACAGGTCAGCTTGTTTTAATATGGACAGCGCCATAATAAAACAAGAAGTTGAAGTGAAGTGGAGAAGAAAAAAAACCTTTTTTGTTTGGAATGAAGTTTGGTTTCCAACAAGTGGAACGTTTTGTTTGAGAAACTTGAGGATTTTTGAGAATATGATTCATTTGTAGCTGTAAAATTGTTTTTTATTCCTAGATATTTAGTATATTTGTGCTCCTGTTAGTTATGGATTCCACACGAAGAAGCATTACTGAAGACCAGCAGCGTTGTGTAATTGGACTTCAAGATTTGAAAATATCAAACAAAGTAGAAGTTGGTACTGAGCAAGCGCAAGGAGCCTCTACGGCGAACACAAGTACACTTGCCAAAACTCGATCAGTGGGCGCGATAGAGAGTTTTGTGCTCGACAATTCGCAGCAAAACAACCGCCAGGATTATAGCTTTTACGAGCGCTCTAATGTTATCGCAGCTTCAAAGTTTGCCACTCCTAAACGAGTAGAAACAATCGCATCGGTCAATAAACGTGATATTAATACAGCGGCTCTGCCGTCCAGCCCGACGAGATCAATAGATTCAATATCTCAAAGGTCCATCAGCTACCAAACGGACGATCTGTACGAAATCCCAGCGAATCCAAACGTGCCCTTTCCACCGCCTGTGTACGAGAACGTGCAGTACTACGGGTCAGCGCGCTCGCCGCAGTTGCCCTACTACCACCAGGTGTACCAGCAGGCGCAGGGCGCGCCGCCCCCTGTCGCCGACGGGTACTACGACACCAGGTACAGCAAAGCGCAGCCACAAGTACCAGTCAACTGCAAACCTAAGCCGTCTGTTTATGAAAATATGCTATGTTCAGATAATAATGATAAGAAAAATGAGTACAAAATGCCACCAAATCCTGACCAGCGTTTTATACAACAAGGGTCATTGCCTGGTCCTCAAGTACCTAAACCTGGTGTAACTAGGCACATTGCACAAGGAATCAATAACAAAGGAAGTTTAGATAAAGCCCCACCCCCTCCACCTTATACAGCACATCAAGATAATTCCAGTGGAGACTACACTATCATGAAATCTGCTCCACCCAAGTACACTGATGTTGGTGCGTTGTTGAAAAATGATGATAAAGTTGTGACCATTCCTTCTACTGCTATTTATGCATCTATCGCCCCAAGTGCCCAGAGGCCTAAAGCTAACATAGCTACTGAAGTGCAAACTGCTACAGCAGCTCCAAAATTTTTCCATCCAAAACCAAATGTTGCAAACAATATTGTTAAAGAAAAGCCCCCTGTCACAAATGGAGGTTTTGCGAAGTCAATAACGGGCAGGATGCAAATAGTGGAGGAGACTAATGGTTCAGATTATGTGTGCATGACTGGAGGCTCCTCGGCTACAGCATTGGCGGCTGTCAATAGGGACAATTCTTCTATAGCTTCGGAACCATTGGGATCTAGGAACTTGGTGTCTGGGTTGACGTCGTATTCCCCGGCACAATCGCCGGCGCCGAGCCCTACGCCGAGTTCCGTCTCTCAGCTGTCAGGGGGGTCCCGTGGCTCAGGCGGCCGGGGGAAGAGCTTGCTGCCATTCAGTGTGACGCCGCCGCGCCCGCCGGGGCCTAGCGAAGCTCAGAGGAAGATCGAAGAGCTTACAAGGCAACTTGAAGAGGAAATGGAGAGGCAAGATGAGGAAGGAGAATACTTTGGTACGTTCTCAATCTAAACTAAGTTTTCAAATATAAGTAAAATCAAAAATATCTATCTATGTAATGCTCTGCTTAGCATTGTTTTATTTTTATTTTATTTAAGTTTGAGGTTTAAGCTTTTTGTTGCCATGTTGAAGTACAATTTTAATTTCCAGGTATTTGCCACACCTGTGGTGCGGGCGTGACTGGTGCTGGGCAGGCCTGCCAAGCCATGGGCAATCTGTACCATACCAACTGCTTCATTTGTTGCTCATGTGGACGCGCCCTAAGGGGTAAAGCCTTCTACAATGTCCATGGAAAAGTTTACTGTGAAGAAGACTATTTGGTGTGTTATTTAGTAGTATTTATCAGTCTAGTTTTAGTTCATACATAGGACATATCAGATGACTCACCTGTTGTGGGGGCGAGGCAAATATAAACATACTAGCTGTCTGCCAGCTGCTTTGTATGCGTTTTAGCCTAAAAAATAAATCTACAAGGACTCATACCTATCCATTATCCTTTTGAACTGAAGAAGTAACAAACAACCAATTTACAATTGATTGCCCATTCAATCCCGGCAGTGCGCACTTGCCGAGCCGGGATGTCATGTCAAATGTCTTGGACGCTCTTCCCCCTCAACGAGAATCACCAAGTACTGTGGCCAAGCGAGATGAGTGCCTAGGGACCCCAAGGCGAGATAAGCACACCATGTAAACACTTACAGAGCCATAACATGTTAATATGACAATATTTTTTTGTTCCAGTATTCAGGATTCCAACAAACTGCCGAGAAATGTGCAATATGTGGTCATTTGATCATGGAAATGGTGAGTGATCTTCAAAAAGAAGTTGAGGTAATAAAAATACATTTTCTTCTATTGTGCCTACAAGTAACTAGCATGTCTAACAAAGTGTGGCCGTGTATGTATCATTATCAATTTGTGCGTTTTAAAAATACATGTTTCTAACCTATTTATTATAAATTATAATTAACCTCCTTATATCTGACTATTGTTATTTCATGGCAGCATATTATAATGGGAAATGTGTTTCCATGTTTGTGTAATATGTACCTACCGTAGGTAAGTACATCATTATCATGAGGGCACAACAATTAAGTCTTGACCCTAACTACATATTTAGATTATTGCAACAGTGCATGCAATGCAGTTTGCTCCATAATATTTGTGGTTGACTAAGATTTCATTCTAAAACCTCATTTATTATTTTATTGAGGAATAAAAAAATACATATTCTTGCACAGCTTTGAAAAAAATTATCTTAGCTCATATACACCTGGTAAAGACACCATTAAATCACTGGCACATAAGATGAGAGCGAATTTCCAGTTGAATTTTGGCATTATTTTATTTATTTGAAGATAAACTTAGTCTGTCATCTAGACATATATTATGCGGCTCCTACAACTACCTTATGAGGTACTATTAGAAACAATTTTATTATTAAGAATAATAAAATTGTATCGGTTACAATATTTTTTAGAGCTTACTGGTACTGTACGGAACCCATATTATTATTTTTATTTCCACATTTAGGGTGATATTGCGTCCCAAAACTTCGTTTGAAAAAGGAATAGGTACCTATCTACCTACCTGCCTAAGACACGCGAATAACTCTCTTGGATGTCGGTATAGGAGCCTACAAAGCAAGAAAACTCTGTTTATCATTGGATAAAACTGTATTCTCTTCCGTTTCAGATTCTCCAAGCGATGGGCAAGTCTTACCATCCCGGCTGCTTCCGATGCTGCGTTTGCAACGAGTGCCTGGATGGCGTCCCGTTCACTGTAGACGTCGACAATAAGATCTACTGCGTCAATGACTACCATCGCATGTTCGCGCCTAAGTGCGCTAGCTGCGGGAAAGGTAATGCAATCTTGATTGGCTATTATTTATGTTATGATTGCTATTGTTTTCTACACTAAAGAGCTAAACTTTAGCTTTGACGACCTCTGTGGCGCGGTGGGCGAAGCTCCGCCTGCGACGCAGGAGGTTGCGGGTTCGATTCCCGCCTCGGGACAAATATTTGTACGATCTGCAGATATTTGTTCAGGGTGTTCTGGTCGTTTCTATGTATAATAAAAAAAAATATCTATAGTATCTATGTACTCGTATATTATTATGTATATCAGTTATCTAGTACCCATAACACAAGCTCTGCTTACCTTGGGGCTAGATAATGCTGTGTGAATTGTCCAGCATTATTATTATTATTATTATTGTTTTCTACACTAAAGAGCTAAAGGTTGTAGGTGCTAAATGTGCCTAAGTGCCATTACCCATTAGCGTGGGATGTCGCGCGTGACCTGCGGACTAACCCAACCCGCAACTACTCTCAGCAGCAACCGGCGACCCTTCAATGCTTCCAACTTATACCTAAAGTTCGAGAGACAGTTCTAATTCTAATTCCCCCTTCTAATTCTGATTGGGGGAACTGAGATCTGCACGGACATCTCGCATGGGAGTGTATTGTGCATTATCCCCCGCCTAAACAGGCCCTAACCAGCCCAGGTCCTTGTAGTATCGGAGTAGGGCTTTTGGTGACCTTCGTTTCAGCTTCCCTGTGGGTGTGGACGGGGTTGACTCCTCAATGAGACCCTTCAGCCCCGTCTTAGACTCTCCTCGCCTCGAGAGACAGCTCTAGCAGAGAGTATTTTATAAAATCGAAGGGTAATTACAAGCATAACAACCTTTAGCCCACCTGATAATAGCAGTTTAAAGAGGTCCATTATACGTTTAAATTTAACATCACGTCTCTTTCACAGGTATCACGCCCGTGGAAGGCACAGACGAGACAGTTCGCGTCGTCTCGATGGACCGAGACTTCCATGTTGACTGCTACATGTGCTGCGTCTGCGGCATGCAGCTTACCGACGAGCCCGATAAGCGGTGTTATCCCTTAGCTGGTGAGTTTTGTTTGCCATATTTTGCAGTTCAGTGCAGTGTGACCCTGTTAACCTGCATGCTGAATTTAAGCATCAGCGGACAGGAAAACGTGTTAACACTTTCATGACCCAAGACGCAAATGTCCTGCTGTGGCTCAGTGGTGCGACGGCGCGCGCCCCTGCGGGTCGCACCGCCGAGGCTGGGCAGTGAATGCGATATAATATCTAAATCTTAAGTTAAATCCCAATTATTAAATTGCGATTTAGATTTGTTATTAAACATCTAGGTAGGCAAGGTAATAATATCATAGGAACAAGCTTCAGCCTCGAGCCTATGCGTTTTTCCGGATAAAAGCATTTTTGTTGAAGACTATAATTGATGTGATAGAAGACATGTTCAATGCCACCACGATTTTCATTATGTCTTGCCGGATGCCGCGTGCTTTTCACGGTGGACGCACCAGGTGAGTCACCTGCACTAGAATAAAAGTTACGTGTACACGCAGGGCGAGCCGGTGGTGGCACTGGATGTGTAACAGTAGGTGTAATATAAATAACTCGGAAAAAGTATAAAACGATGTGTTTGATGAACTGATGAAACATTTCGGGGAGGTCAAGGATGACGTCACGGACTTTTCACGTGCTTCGCTTGGGATGCCTCCAGAGACCACCAGTTAAGAAACACTGCTTTAAAAAATCCCTTTATTTGAGAGGTAACTTCAACCGCGGACGGCCCGGCCGGCTCGCTATAATATTGTAGGTACCTATGCAAGTGGTGAGTCACGGTGAAGCAATGTAAAAAATAAAACAATTAAAAATAAAATATGTAATATAATACCTATATGTATTGTATATTATTGTTATTTGTGAAGGGAAGCTGATGTGCCGCGCGTGCCACCTGTCGACGATCGGCGCGGCAGGGCCCGGCCAGGCCCCGGCGCCTCACCTCTCGCCTGCCTCCTACCAGTACATGGGGTGATCACTTTTCCTTCTGTTTTGGCTGGATAAACAAATTAAATGCCATTACTTTTGTAGTGGATCTCATTTAAACCTGTAGCATAAAGAAAGTTAATTCATAGTAATTGATCTAGACGTTATTTGTATTTGTAGCATTTAGTTTTCTATAAACAATATTAAAGTTAGTTGTTTGGGTAAAGGCGATCAATGTTTGTTAGCTCCCATTGTATTTATTAAAATAAAACGGACGAGCTAGTGTAATTTTTTTGAGCCATTTAGGCTTAGGTTTTGTCAAAAAACACTAGTTTTTATGGGACAGCTTTTTGTCTTTGGGTTATTGATGAATTTTTGTCTCTATGTGCGTAACCATGACTGTTACAGTCAGACAGAACTAAATTATACAAGGGTTCTATTTAATGCCTTTTGGCACCATACCCCTAACAGGTGCATTTGCTCAGCTATTATTTTATGGAGAATAGACATTATTTTGTAAGTACTTGAATACCTATGAGATGAATATCTTACAAGATTAGAAGATAATGACGTGAATTGAATATGCTTTAAATGTATTGTTAGCATTCAATAAGTTGTAAGAAATGTGACTAGTATTATTTTTAGACTGTAAGCCCAACCAGAAACGTGAGTTTTGGCTACAAAAATCAAAATTTCTATGCAGCTGTCTGAGATTTGTTCTAGGTGAACTTAGCTAGTACAGCAGGGCCTTAATAATCGAAACACCCAAAATACCCTATAGCCATTTTTTCTATGATTGAGAATATCTTTTTATTTTGAAAAATTGAAAATTGAAGTAGGTAGGTATAATTCTTCAAAAAATACTATAAACATAATATTTATAGTGTTCCATTATAGTGCTTTTACGAGTACAGTAGAAAACGCTATATCCCCAAGATTAGCTAGGGTTTGGACTATCAAGACCCTGCTGTATGATTAAATTCAGTGTCTGAAGGATTACGAATTAATTGGACATCATTGTTAGTGGAAAAATATTGTTGTTAATGACCCAAGTGATTTATTATAAACAAACATTTGTTATATAATAGACACATTGTGATTATGATGGTTTTAATTTGTCAATGAATTGAAAAAACTTGCTTGCAACATTTTGCAGTAGGGGCTGTAAATACACTATGTATGTTTAAGAATGGTTGGTACAAATTGAAATTGCCCATTGTTTAGCTGCTCTTTGTATGTACTGTGTCACGCATTTACTATTTATTTTTAAAGCACATTATCATGGCAGCACACTGGTTCTGATTAAAACATAATTAGGTACCTGTTAGAAAGTTTAAAAATGATCGCATAAATTAAAAAAGCAAATTAATCATTCTAGAATGTGCTGCCTTGTTGTGTACTTAAGTTATTTTTGTATTTGTAAATTTTGTTCAACTGTGTTATGTGATTATGTAAGTATTAGGTTTTTACAAGTAAATAAATAAGAATAAGATAGAATTGTTAGCATACAAACACTTTTAATAAAATAATATTTAACAATAAATCTGAAAGTAAAACTGGTTTTATTTAAAAAATTCAATATACCTACATACATTTGAGTTGCCTTGATTTATGCGCGTGCTGCGGCCGCCTATAACTTAGAGAGCACTATAATATAGTGTTAAGCACCCTGTCACTGTATTTTATTTCCTTTTTGTGTTATTTCTAGTTGGTAGTCCTAATAAATAAATAATAAAAAATGCAGTGACATAAAATGAACGTTGTTATGCGGAAAAGGCTCGAAGATCCACAAAATTAAAAGTTAGAGATATTGAGGTTCAAATACTTACTAGTATTTTGTGCTTAGTCTTGTCACACAGGCTGACGTATATTTCGAGTTAGAAAAATATGGGTTTGAATAGTTTTTGCAAAATAGGTTTTTATATTAGGTAAGTACCCAGTGTTACTTTAGATTCAGATTCTTTATTGGCAACATGGTTACAGGTCGTACAAGTGGTACTTACCTAGTCTTACTTCATTTGTAAGTAGTAGGTACTAATTAAAATTTTAGCACCTATGTAGGTATGTATCAAAAAGTAGTAAATTATACTGATAATTGAATAAAAGACAAAAAATATGCAAATCATGTATTTATCGATCGATTAAAACCCATCTCAGTCATTCCTCTTACCCCCCCGATTTCCCCAAAAAAAATATTTTCGGTTCTAAAACCATCTAAGTACGTCTTCAACAAAATTATTTAGCTACAAATATTTTGATGCGCCTAGTCTTTTCACACAGGCTGACGTATTTTCCTAGTTTATTTATTTATTTATTGGGTAAACAAAATCCACAGCCAATAATTAATAGAACTATGTTGCTTATCAAAAAACCGAGTTATTGAGAAAAATATGGGTTTGAGTCGTTTTCGCTAAATTGTATTTCTCTGAAAGACCTTTTAAGGCCATACAAGTCGTCGGGGCGAACTCATCATATCCGCGCGCTAGGATGAAAGGCACAGCCATTTATTTGTAAAACGGCCGCGTAAAAAATGGGAACAGACTTTTAGCACAAGGGTTATTGTTATTACTTATAGAAAAACTATTGAGTTTCTTTTCATAGTTTAGTTATTCAACTTTTGAATAACTAAACAATGTCGGTACGGGCTTTATTTTAGACTTTTCTTTCTCCGTATATTATATATTATAGCCCAAATCTGGACTAACATCAGTGTTGAAATACGAAAGTTCAGAAGCTTGTATTTTTCAAATGTTTACTTTTTTTATACGGTTTTGGGTGTATTACAAACATAGATAAATTGATATTATCCTTAGTTTTGAAAGATCAACATAAAACAGCGTAGTAGTTACCCTTCCACGTTTATATGGAAAGATAGAGACTCGTTTAGCCTTAAGAGATAATTTAAATGAAACTACTGTTGGTTTAACAGACTGGCTACTTTGAAATAGAATTTATCAAAAACGATCCAAGGAGACTGGGTTATTTTAGTTGTTTGTAAAAATATACCCCTCTTTGTTGTGGCTTGGGTCCCGTATTAAGTGAACTGCCTTAACCAATCTTGGTTTTTTTTATATGTGACAGAATCACCTCTTAGGATCTCATTGGTGCAATAAAACTCATATTGGCCAACGTGTGAGTTGAGTCCTGCTTAATAATGTCCAAATTTGTTGCGGAATTTCATGAATTCTGTAGATAGGTAACTCCATTATTACCACAGATATTTTAAAGTTGTGAATTTAACAGGCATATTATAACAAATACATAAATACTTACTTCTATACATATTCACACAGCATCATCTGGCCCCAAAGGAAGCAGTCTGTTAGGGTTACCAGATGCACGGTCTAACTAGGGTTCATCGGTGGGCGGGAGCTGCGAGACCTTAGTACCTACCTATCGATTTAACCTGTATTTTTTATTTATTTATTTATTTGTGATACACAGGCAGCTGTTAAGCTGATACGTGTATATCTGAGTCTTTGTCAATGCACTTTAAATATTTGTCCAGTCTATTTTTGAAAGAGTTCACTGTATGTTCTGCGATATTCAGTTATTCAAGTTATTTCGACAAAAACGTAATGTTATAATAAAAAATACTAGAATTTCCTGCATGAAAATTATAAAAAAATAAAGTTTTATAAGATTTTTTAAAATGTTATGTACCGAATCTAAGTACCTACATTAAGTTTCTAAGGTTAAAAAAAAATATTTCACATATTATTTTTTCTAAAGCCTACCTTTAAATCTGGCTTTCATGAAGAATAAACAATGGAAATTTCATCTGGCTAGGACTAGGGCATCATGTTGATTGAAAATGTACTTGTACAGGGTAATTGGTAATTCACTGACACTGGTCTGTCTAAAGAACGATTATTAAATGGAAGGGGGTACCCACTACCAATACCAATTTTATAAATGAAGACCTGGCGTCTTCACCAACGTGTTCGTGATGATGGGCAGAACCTGCAGTTCACGCAGTGTCAGTAAATTACTAATTACCCTGTATAGTCCAGGTACCAATAATCGTTTCTTTTAATATCAATGTTGACAAAAAAATTAGGCAAGTAGGTAAATTTTGATAAGCGTACGCTATGCTACTAAGTAGAATAACAAGATTACTAAACGAAAGGACGGGAATGAGCCAAATAAAAACACTAATATGCACCGTTAAAAATATTATCTAAAAATATTGATTGTTTTTATTTAGCTAAATATCCTTTTCTTGATATGAACCAGCTACCTGTTTCCAGAAAATAATAATTATAAATAATGCTGGACTATTCGCACAGCATCATAAGCGCAGTTTCCTGCGCTCTTTTTGAAACTTTTTGAATACCTACCTAAAGTTTTTAATATAGTCTTTGGCTTTAAAAAGCTCCGATTTTTGGCACTGAGACAGTGTGCATTTTTCAACATGATGCCCAAACTAGCCAAGTGAAATTTTCAGGGTTCATTTTGTAGAGTTTTTAAGATAGGTTGTTGAAAAAAAAATTTTTTCAATCATAGAATGCAAATGTAAATATTAGATTTAGAAGAAAATATTACCAACTATAATTTTCTGACTGATTGTTATAGGTGTGCAAGAGATCCACTTGATGTTGTTAAAAAAAGGCAAGGTCGCAGACCTAATAGTTTGGCTGCCATTGCGAAGTTCTGGCTAAAATCTCATTTGACAAAAGCCCAGCCACCGATGAGGCACCTCTCTAGTTACACCGTGTACGTAGTAAAGAAAAACCGTTAAGTTAGAAAAAGTATAAAAGAAGGATGGAGGTACCTGCCCTGTTAATAGAAAACGCAGTATATAAAAAATGTTAATATCAAGTCATGTCATGTCACATTTTCTTCACCTTATTTTTCATGTTTCTCAATTCTGATCGGTATTTCCTCATTTCATCCATGAATATACTGCTTTTGGCCTTTTTAATTTGAATTTGGCAATGTTGTTTACTTTCTTTGTAACGGTCTTGAAAGACATCCTTTTTTTCTTGAAACATCTCTTTCAGTCGTTCCCGTGATGGTACTGGTTTTATCCAACCTATTGCTTGCAACTTTTTTATTGCAAATGTGGTTCCACCTGGAAATTTTATTAAATTTAGCTGGCAAGTTAAATTTAAGTTAGGTAAGTAATATACTGCCGTCCTATTAGAAGGCTGTTAACCTTAAATAGTCAATTTCATTTTTTAATTAAAAGGAATACAGTTTAAAATTCTATATCTTTCATTCTAACAACCATTTCACAATTCGTAACAGTTCCAGACATATACAAACTTAGTGGGCCGTTAACACGTTGCAGAATTTTTGAGGAGCTCTTAAAGCAACTGATCACAATACATCGCTTAAATATAGGTACGTTAAAAAACCCATCTGCTAAGTGCAATAATTATGTTCTGGTCTTCTACAGTTAAATTATGCTATTTTGCTTGATGATAGAGACGCTAAACACCTTGAACGTCTTTTTAGTTAAGCTGTATCAAATTGTATAGAAAAAGGAGATGTCACGATCACGTCTTGTAGTAACGAACGTTTTTCCAGGTCTTTACTAACTAACTAACTAACGTCAAATAAACTCGCCCTTTAGACCTTACGACAAAAAAGGGAGTTAACCTCCCATAGTCCTATTTTTGTTGTTTATTCAATAAAACAATTTAAAAACGTTCAACCCAGGAAACGCGGTTTTAACGCATTTGGGTATGCATTACATATGAATGAAGCTAGAAACTAAACATCCTCTATAGAAAAAATATCATCCCTGTTCACAGATTTAAAAAATGTTAAAGTTAAAGAGAAGATGGGCGTTTTACACAAAAACTTTTTTGATGATTATCGATTTAAAAGAGGAGGCCTTTGTCCAAAGTGGCACACAGACGGATGCTGAAGAAGTTGTTTTAGTTTAAGTCAAAGTATTGTACTGCATATTGTAAACTGTCTGATTAAAAGGCTTATATTATTATTATTATCACCGATTTAAAAACCCTAAATAAAGATTTTCATGAAAAATATTCAATAAATTTTCTTTAATTTATCACACTATCCCTTGTCAATGCTTAGCTATAAAGAAGTTAACAAGTGAAGATAGTTAAGTTAAGGTATTAACTTTTCCAAAGTTTAACAATAATTAATTTAAAAGCATCTAATAGCCGCTGATTAGCAAAGGTAGTGTTTTAGTAATTTAAGCAACTGTCTTAGCTATAAACCAGTTGAGTCTTAGTAACTTATTTTTAGCTAAGCATTAAAACTAATAATCATTACTACATCATTAGTAGATTGTTTGTAACAGTCTGCAGTTAGCTCAATTGTTTTAATTGGAAATACTAGTTCTAATTTCTTTGTAATATTTGATAGTAATAATTACTATCAAATATTGTATCATTTTAATGATTCTGATATCATCTTTATTGACAAAGACAATAATAATAATTGTCTTTGTCAATAAAGATTATATCAGAATCATTATAATGATACGGTTATAAAAGAAATTCCTTAACATATAAGCCACTATGGTAAGGGTAATGGAAATTTGGAACAGTATTTTGAGACAAACACTAGGTGTCATACTTAACCCTGGATCCCTACACTGTTTTTACCGGACTGATTTTGCTACATGGGGTGCTGGAGAACCCCAAAGTATAATGTAGTATATTTTTTTTTAATAATAACAGGTTTTAAAAATATATTTTTTATTAGTACTAATTAGGAACTAAGATCACAAATGAACCTTAAAATCTAGCTATTCTAATTAATTTGAGCACTTTTGGCATACTTTGATTTGGTGTTCCAAGCAAATTGGAATTTTGTACTTGTTGCATTTAGTCTTTGACTTGCGGTCTTTATTTCTTGGACAGAAACCACAACGTCCCTGGGTGTGCTGTCCAATAGTTGATCTTTGATCGAGCATGGGTTTTTTTAGGATCCCGGAAACCAGTTCTCGTATATCCCTCCTCAAAGTTGGCATTTGCAGACGTTCTTCCAAATGTTCGTTGATGAGCTCATAGCCCAATTTTTTTTAAAAAGTGCGGCGAAATTTTATGTCTGGCTTATTATTTGCCTTCCTCTTCATCTTCAGATTCCCTATTCAATATGTTGTTTATCTCCTCCTCTCCTAATCCTCTGCCAGCAGCCTCTACAAACAAATCAATCAAAATATTAATTAAACTAAAAACTAAGGTTGCCTGGAAGAGACCGCTCGCAGCGATAAGGCCACCGATTGTACATATATTATGGTAAGAGTATTTCATGATTCAACATCAAATAAAAATACAAAACAATGCCATAAACATAAGAAAAACATAGTGTAAAACTATAAAAAATACTTACGATTTTCCTACACTGGGGTGATAGGGCACCCCACAACACACGTCCACACGACCACACTGTACGGCCGTTGCCGCGTTACTGACCAATCAGGAGCAGGTGACTATAGAGTAAAATACGCGAGAGCATAAACCTGTCAATTTAAAATAAAAAAAGTTATTTGTAAAACAAATACTGCTGGGGTGCTCCAGCACCCCTAGTAGTGTTCTAGGGTTAATTAAACAGATTTTTTTTATAAAAGATTTTGATTAAACATGACATAAGGTGTTTTGTTATTATAGCGCGTAACCATGCGAAAATTTTTGCGATATTATTTGATTTTTTAAACATGACATAAAAATAACACACACACAAATAAATCCTGATCGATGTGTCCAACCATGGTTCTTCTATGTACCATAGTAGAAATAGCCTTTCACATGATTTTTTGCCCATTTCTCGAAAACAACTTTTCTATAACCTTCTAGTTAAAGGATGGCAGTATAGGTAGATAGTAACTATTGTTATTTACCAAGTGTCACAGCATATCGTAGAGGTGATGATACCTTGTATAAGGCAAAGGCCAGTGCTAGATATCCTGCTTCAGAGTTTCTAACTGGTTCTAGAAATTTTTCACTAATTCCAATAGACTCTAAAATAGCTAATACATCAACACCACTGAAAAATAGTAAAAATAACTGTCAACATTATGTTTAGAACTTTATACACCTGAAACATCTTGCAAAGGAGTATCAATGTGAATTACCTACCTTCTTACAGCATAGTAGAAGCTACCAAACCAGACAACAGAGGTGCATAGGTGAACTGGTAGCAAGACATACCAATAGTCTTTATACATTTGTTTGAATCTTTGTATTACACTTTGTTTTTCTTCCACGTTGGGCTTATCTGATAAAGGCTTCTGTTCCCGGCAGTTGTTTCCACCAAATCCTTGATTTTGTGAGAAACATTTTCCGGCAGATATAAACCTAGCTTGTTGTATTGCCCGTAGCTGCCTGATTCGTAGCGTATTATTGTAAAGAATACCACTTGATATAACTTTTGTTGAAAAATTTCTACCATCCGTCAGACATCCGGGTTTGGTTAGGATATGAAATAGGTTACTGTTCTTGATTAAAGCACGACATGTGGAAGCCATTTTGTGTCGTTTATTTACACGGAAATAATAGCCATTTTTATAGAGGCGAATTGGAGTAAACCTGATATGAAATAAAAGTGTTTTCGGTCGGATTGTGATTGTGACATGGATGGAGGTTATTTTATACCACCGTGACTTAGTTTTATTTATTATTACCGACATGAATGACACTGACACATGACATCACTGACGTAGGCGTAAGGGCTGTCAGATACAGTGCTACATGCGGTAAAAAACCCTCATTTATATTTTAGAACACTTGGTGCGGGCCGTAGCACCAAATGTACTTGTGGGCGGTTGCAGACCCCACTGAAAAGCACTAAACTTTATCGGCGAGCGGAGCGAGCCGCAGAAAATGTATACTCAACTCCCAACAATAGTAGGTATAAGTTATAGCGAGCCTCGAATTTTTTTAGATGTTTTCTGAAGTTTGGGCAAAAGTAAGCAAGAGTAGCTCCACTTGCTTACTCTTGCCCGCATCATTTATTTTGTTGTTGATAGGTATCTATAAAAAAATAAATTATAGCGAGCGTAGCAAGCCCAGAAAATCTTCGAGACTTGCGGTAGTAGATATAAAGCTATGAATATAAATAGGGGCGAGCAGAGCAAGGGCATCAACAAAAAATTGGAAATACAAAAAAGACATGGAAAAAAATGTAACGCCGAAATTTTTGTTACTTTTTCGGGTAACTACCCGAGCAAAACAAGTGTCAAGCACGGTCCAGTGCTATAATACAGAGAAGGACAAAATACTATCGGCGAGCGGCGCGAGCCGCAAAATGCAGTGTTTTGCATATTGGCCGCAAACATGACATCCCTTCCCCCAACTCCCAAGCCAACAATAGGAAGTATAAGTAATGGCGAACGAAACGAGTCTCAAAAATGTTGGAGATTTTTTCTGATGTTCGGGGAAAAGTAAGCCTATGATAAAATAAAGTGAGCGAAACCTGCCCCGAAAATTTTAAAAGTTTGCGGTGGTAGATATAAAGCTATGAATAAAAATCGGGGCGAGCGGAGCAAAGGAGATTAACAAAACAAAAACAACGAAAAAGCTGTAGCGGCGAGCGGAGCGAGCCGCCGAAATTTTTGTTCCCTTTTTCGGGTTGTCACAAACTGGTTCAGAAAATAAATAACAGCGAGTGGAGAGAGCCCTGAACGAGCCGCAGCCTTTCAAATCAACGGCGAGCGATGCGAGCCGCGAAAATTTTTATGATCTGGCTGTACGTGTGAGTTGTTTGGTATTAGATATTTTGCAGTTGCAAACTCGCCTGAAACGGAGAAGGAGTCCTGAACTAGAGCAAGCCAGAAGCTTATCAAAACAGCAGAATGTTATCAGAGGCAAGCAGAGCGTGCTGCGATAATTTTGTGGTTTCGTTAGATTTTTGGAGTGTTTGGAAAACTGACCTCAAACGAGGGATGAGCCCATGACAAGAGGCAGACAGTGTAAGGTTGCCGGCAAGTTGAGCGAGCTGCGACAATTTTTGGTTTTTGTTAGATTTTGGGCAACTTTTTAGAAAATTTGGCAAAGTGACCTAAAGCGGGCCGGGTATTGAGCTTTGGATCATAGTCAGAAGGAACAAATGCTATCAGCGACCAGACCAAAACGCGAAAATTTTGTTGTCTACTAATTTTTTGTACTGGTTGACAGAGTGACCTCGCAGATTATTTGTTATATTTTGTGCTTTTTATTGTGGTGGTTGGATTGATACAAACTGACAATAGCGGACCAGCCAAACCAATAAAATTGGGAACGTTGCCTCTGTGCTAATCAAAACACAGAGCACAAATAACTGTAACATCGGCGAGCGGAGCGGGCCGCGATTTTTTTTATTGCTGCAGTTGGTAACCATAATCAATGTAACGGAAGTAAACAGGACAGTATAATCATCAAGCTGTGGGTTGCAATTTTTTAAGTACCTAAACTAAGATTTTCGGGGGGGTCATGACCCCCGTGACCCCCCCCCTGGGACCGCGCCTGCCCATAGACTATGTGCGGTGTGGAATCGCTGAAATTTATATATACCAATAATTGCTTCCTATTTGCTTCCTTCAAAGCTTTCAAACCTAGATCCTGTACCTATCGAGGAAAAAAAGATATATCGATATAAAATTTATTAGCCCAGTGCCTGTCAAAAAATGGAGAGCAAAGGTGCAGTCATAGGTATTGAATTTATCTTTGCTCTTCATTTTTTGACAGGTACTGGGCTTACCCATTCATCTTCTTTTTTTCCTTGATAGGATCAGGGATCTAGGCTTGAAAGCTTTGAAGGAAGCAAATGGGAAGAAATTATTTGTATACATAAATTTCAGCGATTCCACACAATTTTTGGATAGCATTGCAACGTTATATATGACAGGTGACATCATCCTGACAAAAAATTGGATCGAGAAAAATTCAGTGCACATCGAGCATAAGGTAGGTAGGTACGTATAGATACGTACCAATGCAGACTTTTTTATATCGATATTTTTTGGTTATAACGTGTTATTAATAGTTTTACGTCCTATTAATATATCGAAATGCTTTTTATTTATCTGTTTTTTTTTTCTGTATAATGCATGACACCTACCTACTATACTAGATAGTCCCGAGTATTGAGACTTTAGTTTATTACAGTAACAAGAAGTGATCTTAGCGTCTCCTATATCCATACAATTTGATACAGCGCCTCTATCGTGCGGACATGGAACTACGCTCTCAATCCCTTCTTCAGCCTCTACCCCACAGCCGCGATTTTGAAGCGCGTCTTGTGTCGCGTCGTGCGATTTGTTGCGATTTTGTAGCGCGATTCCTTACACACAGCTGCGTTTTTGTAAGCGCGATTTATAAATGTTCCGTGAACAAACGTGGCTTTAAGTCATTTGCATATAGGTGTAAAAATCCCTTGGAAAATGACGGTTTTGACATGAATTGCGAGTCCGATTGGTGCTTACGATACATAATGGTGCTTGACGTAAAAATTTACAAATTTTAATAACTACTATTTAAGCTAATACAAAACTGTTTAAAGGTAGGTACAAATAATGTCTGAAAATGCTTATCATATAAATTTATCATATTAGGTATCGCTAACCCACGCGACGGCAACCGATTCGCTTCCGCACACCACACAACCGACCAAAAACCGAACCCGTCGGATGCGGGGTCGAAAGAGTACCCTTTCCGCCCATGCATAGGTGCACTCGTGCACCTAGGCGAAACCTCTTCCTAACATAGCACCTGGCAATAGCCCAACCCGTGGCTCGCACCTAAGTGGGGGCCCAAGTAATACCTTTATTTTAACAAAATAACAAGCATGATCACAATTTAAACAGATTAATAAATTACAATTAGAGACAGCTTGGTATTTAAGATTTGTTCTGTAGTATCTACACTAAGTCAGAGACTATTGCTGTAGATAAGATACAGCAGCAGTCTCTGACAGATACGTCCCTTCCAGGTAAGTTTTAGAAAATTATTTGAGCCCTCGTCACTATGAGTACCTAGGTAAAGTAGACAGGCATAGGTATTATTATGCTTTAATAGTACTATAATTATATTTAGGTACATTAGATTACATTTTTCTCATATTCAAATTCAAATTCAAATTCATTTATTTTCAGATAACTATGATCCATAATTTGTTAGTAACAGCAATAATTATCTCTTATATTAAATGTTAGTATCTATCTATTCTTACCCTACCTAGTACATTTAATTAAATTTAAATTAAATCACATAAAATTAGATTGAAACAAATTAAATAAAATGAGATGAAAATAAAATTACACAGAAATTAGTTAAATTGAGTCAGACCAAATAAATTATAAATTAAATTAAACTATAAATTAAATCAAATTTAATACACAAGACTCTATATCACTCTTTGCACAAAGTGCTGCCATATCGGCGAAGAAATTCTGCCAGCTATAGTTTGTAGGATGCTGTTGGGGCTATCCCGCAGTCTGCGCATCAGGGATGCCGTCTTTTTCCGGAGGATGGCAGCAAACCCATCCATCTCATACTCAGCAAACATCCCTGATGCACTGCAGAAACGGGGCAGTCCCAACATCATCCTAAAGATGTTATTGTATTGTATACGTAGGGTCTCCAGCGGTCGTTTGGTGTAGCTTACCCATAGGCTCCCGGTGTAGAAGTTTTGGCAGTACGCCTTAAACAGCGTTAGTTTTACCTCTTCTGTACACCGGGAGAACCTACGGATCAACATATTACCTCTTACCGCTAGAGCCCTACGCTCCCTTTCAATGTCAGCATTGTCTTTAAGGTCGTCGGTAATAGAATGTGTGTGTATTACATTGGATAAAATGATTTTGATATTAATTAAATTAATGCTAACTTTATCACCATTTTACGCAACATAGGTTTATACAAAAAAGGCTGGCAAAGCTATTGTTTATAAATATATTAGAATAGAAAAAGATTCTCTGTATATGTATGGATAAGGTTTCCGAAGTGTGATCTGATTGGATACGTATAAATTATAATACAAGTATTCTAGAAAGAGGATTAATTAATGACCTTGCCGAAATAAATAATTTTATAATTTGGAGCAGTTGCTCCGTTTTCTCATAATTAAGCTGAAGGAGCCATGTAAGTAGCCTACTTTTACATTCTGCTTTATTTACGTGCATCATATCTACAATGACTTTATTAGCTTTGTTGTAGAGCAGAGGTCCCAGAAAAAATTGGTTTCGCTGAGCAAAAACGGTAGGTACCTATTAGTTTTAGGTTTTGCCAGGATTCTGTCCTTTCGTCGCTTCCCAGTTGATAGGTTGTCATTCAGATCTACACTGGCGTGCTGTTGAAGAACCACATTAAAGATGTACGTACAGCTTGCAAACAGTCAGTATCTCACTTTCATGTTATAATTCATCTGTTGCAAATCTATACCTATAGGTATAGATTTGCAACAGATGAATTATAACATACGGTTTAAACAAGGCCAAGTTTAGTTCTGCTCTCTGTGCACGTTCCAACTGCAGTAAGTATGATTTACAAGCACCTCCCCAAGAGGTGTCGCAGTAAGATAGTATAGAACGACACAGCGAGCCGTACCTATATCTCAATGGGAAACATACGATCTCCTACCTCTCTCAAGTTCTTAAATATATATACTTATTATTTGTAATTTGCGCACATAGCCTGACGCTTATTTATTTTCTCCAGTTGAGCTGTTCATCTATAAAAATGTGATAATGTGCGTGTTGCCCCTACCTAACTTTAAACCGGCGAGGCGCCCTCTGCGCCCGCCAAAAGTCCGGTAACGCTGTCATGGCCATCTGCGGTCGACAGCATTTTAGTCCTTTCAAAATAAAAATGCGGAACACAGATGTAGGAATACATCTGTGCTGCAGAGTCAGTCTGCGCTGGCGCTTCGCTCCATCCGCGCATCGGAAGAGCCGCGCTAGCCTAGGCACCTCCCCCCTACCCTTTTGTGGGTGACGCATCCCTCACTTGTTACGTCGCGTACTCTCTGCTGCGGACGTACTTGCCGGGAACGTAACTACGAACTCTTCTGCTTAAGTTTGGAAGGGTGCGGGTGAGGTCTTTGCCCAGCAGTGGGACTTAATAGGCTAAATAAAAATAAATATTCACAAAGACACAATAATAACTTAAGTACAGTGCCGCGGAACTCAAACAGCGTAGCAACATAGCACGCGCTACGGAGGTCTACAAAAAGCGTGAAAGCGTTGAAATCTTTGCATGATAGGTTAAGTCAAAGTAGAACGCGCTACGAAGGTCTACGAAAAGCGGGAAAGCGTTGAAATCTTTTGCATGATAGGTTAAATCAGTGAAGCACGCGCTACGAAGGTCTACAAAGAGCGGGAAAGCGTTGAAATATTTTGCATGATAGGTTAAATCAGTGTAGCACGCGCTAAGGAGGTCTACAAAAAGCGTGAAAGCGTTGAAATCTTTTGCATGATAGGTTAAATCAGTGTAGCACGCGCTACGAAGGTCTACGAAAAGCGGGAAAGCGTTGAAATCTTTTGCATGATAGGTTAAATCAGTGAAGCACGCGCTACGAAGGTCTACAAAGAGCGGGAAAGCGTTGAAATATTTTGCATGATAGGTTAAATCAGTGTAGCACGCGCTAAGGAGGTCTACAAAAAGCGTGAAAGCGTTGAAATCTTTTGCATGATAGGTTAAATCAGTGTAGCACGCGCTAAGGAGGTCTACAAAAAGCGTGAAAGCGTTGAAATCTTTTGCATGATAGGTTAAATCAGTGTAGCACGCGCTACGAAGGTCTACGAAAAGCGGGAAAGCGTTGAAATCTTTTGCATGATAGGTTAAATCAGTGTAGCACGCGCTACGAAGGTCTACGAAAAGCGGGAAAGCGTTGAAATCTTTTGCATGATAGGTTAAATCAGTGTAGCACGCGCTACGAAGGTCTACGAATTGCGGGAAAGCGTTTAAAACTTTTGCATGATAGGTTAAATCAGTGTAGCACGTGCTACGAAAGTCTTCGAATTGCGGGAAAGCGTTTATAGCTTTTATACTACACCTGCTCGGAAAGTTGCCTATTCCTTTTCTATTTATAGAATAGAAAGCTTAGAAGAAGAAGACTTAGAATGATAGTTGACACAAACGAGGTAAGTCTAAAAAATTGCGACGGACCGTCGCAATTTTCATTTTGAGCCGTTAGTACAATACTTCAAATGAGACGGAAAGCAGCTCTCACATAAAAATATAAAAATGATGTGTTGTGCGGTGCAAGGATGTTTAAACACCAGTAAATGGAAAAATAATACCGCAAATATCTCATTACACCGGTAAGTTCTAATATTCCGTTCGTAATTTTGCCTAAAACAGTCATCAAAACTCATAAATAAATTTAAAAATTTCATCCACCATTTTCGTGAAAATGTTGCTATGCACTGGGAAAAGAATACCCAGGTTTTGTTACTTAGTACTTAGGTATATAAAAATAGTAGAAGAGAGGGTGGAATTCCCTCAAGTTAGGACTTAGGAATCAAACTACGCGGAATATCACAGTTTTAGAATTTTCAGTCACTCGACGATATTCTGAGTAGATTCAAGATGTAAACTCAAATTACTATTTTACAAAGAAAATTACAATCAATGAATGGAAACAAATAGAACAACTTATACAATTGAAACAATTGAGCTAACTGCAGCCTGTAGCAAACAATCTAGAGGCAGCTCAACTTATCGATATCAATACCAGTCGTCGCGTCCCCGTTACGCTGGTTGCATTGCCCCGCTGTATGGCAATGCTGGTGCGCTGCGCCAAATACTCACCAGCTCTCGGGTCCCGCGCCGCCAACGCTTTGACCAGACGCTCAGATATTTTTAAAATTCCGGAAAACCTCGAAACCGCACGGACCTAGACCTCTCTCGGCTCAAATGCAATGCTCAAAATGCAGAAAATGCAATAAACTCAAATTTAAAATTGCAATCCATCCCATCACCATAACTGTAGCAATACTTGCACGTGCACATGTTCTTTTTTAGGGTTCCGTAGTCAACAAGGAACCCTTATAGTTCACCACGTTCGTCGATCCGTCCGCAGCTTAGTCCAGAGACTATTAGTACTAGAATGCTGTAATTTGTCTAAGTTGGGCATTATTATTTGTGAAAAAAATGCTAGTGGAGTGGTGGTGGTAGCTGGTGGAGTGATTTTAAAAGGAAAACTACACAGCTTTAGTATGCTTTACTAGTTGAGTACCTAATAGTCATCGTAATCAACTTAAAAAATGTACTTTGGTAGGTATGTGTAGAACAGGTAAATAAGTTGGTTTAGATAGGCCATGAACCGTGCAACTACTACTTGGAGTAAAACCTTTTTGTCGTTTGACCTAGGTAGAATGATAGTAACCATAGGTACCGGCTGATATTTCGTAAAATTAAAAAAAAAACAAGACGTTGGAAATGGATTTTCATAGATTTTTTTAGATTTTTTCTATTTGACAATAAACTATTGACACCTTCAGTAAATTGAAATAATGAAATATCAAAAATAAAAAGATAGGTGATAAAAACAATAAAGTATTTTCTTAATGGGAACTTTGCTTCAGTTACCCAATTTTTTAGGGAAAATGCTATTCACTTGCAACATTCAATCTTACGAATGTGTGAGTGAGGGCACTGTATATACGAGCTGTCAAAACACACATAGATCGGTTTTTGGTTACACAAATTGTCAAATTGTTGAATGACACTATCCCTCTGCTGAGACAGCAGCGAGTTTTTACTCTATGATAGAAAGTATGTCTTTGCAGGCCTATAGGAAACCGGGAGGAAAAACTCTATGGAATTTCATTTCTCACGTGTTTTAGCGGGAGGAAAAAGTGTATGGAAATCCATTTCTAACGTGATATTTTTCTTTTAATTTCCTAAAAGATCGGCCGGTAGCTATGGTTATTTTCGTTCGGTCAAACGACAAAAAGTTTTTACTCCAAGTCCATTAGGCCTCCTCCGATTTCCGAACAATATTTTGAAAAAAGAACCCAAAGGCTGGCGCGGTCAATGAGGTTTTACCAACATCATTGGGCGCGGTAAGTTCTTCTTTGAGTTTCAATATGTAACTGTAATAATTTTAATATAAATTTCAATTAATTCTGCTTTTTATTTTCCTCGAAGGTGTAGTATAAAGCACTATTTATCACTCGGCAGAAAGTGCGATTCCTACCTCGTGTGTTTTAAGCGACACACTCGGTAGGAATTGATCACTTTCTCGCCTTGGTGTAAAATGCACTATTGCATGATAGGTTGAATCAGCGTAGTACGCGTTACGAAGGTCTACGAAAATCGAGAAAGCGTTGAAATAGTTTGTATGATAGGTTAAATCAGCGTAGTACACGCTACGAAGGTCTACAGAAATCGGGAAAGCGTTGAAATAGTTTGTATGCGATTCGGGTGCGATGTTGAGTTCTTGCACATGCTCACTTTCCATGCCAACAATACCTACGTGTGCAAAAATAAAATGTTTCAATTTTAATCCCTGTGTTTTGAACTAATATTATAACTTAATTCTTAATTCTTTATTGCACTAAATAAAATATACATATAAAACATAAAACTGTAGAAGGAATGGCAAAGGCGAGCTTAACCCTAAAAAGAGTTCTCTTTCAGCAAACCTTAATGGGAGAGAGAGACAACGTTATGTGGGTACATGTGCAAAATTTCTTAGAGAAAAGATTGCCTACTTAACTCATAATTCATGGACTATTACATATTATTATACTATGTCTAAGACATCTGCAGACGCTGTCCCCATTATGGGGACAACGTCTCGGCTCCAAACTTTAGTTTCCAGGCATTGCGTGTGGCATTGCGGTATGGATGACGCAAATACCCCACGTATACCGTATAACCGTCGGAAATATCTGAGGACCGAATGTATGCGAGCTCTAGGCAGACAGGACCGCAGATATTTTTGATGTAACACATAATTTGCCAAATGCTGCCTTGCTTAGCTGGATATTCACTCATCGAGGTGGTCGTCTAATAAGGTATATATGTAAATCCTGTTACAAAATCTATATCTAGACTTTGACTAGTCAACCTGATCACAGATTTATAAATAGTTCTGAACCTGATCGACTGGTCACAGACTAATAAAGAGATGTACTACTTACTGTTTTTGTGGTTTTGCGAGAAACTGAAAGTACTAAACTTAAGATATTTGAAGTAGGTAGTAAAATCACATTGTTGTGTCGAACTCTGGTTCTTGGAAAAACAGTAGTACATCCCTTTATTAGTCTGTGACCTGTCGATCAGGTTCAGAACTATTTATTAATCTGTGATCAGGTTCACTCTAGCACCGTGTGCACATGTGTGGCAAGGATGAGAATTGAGGTATCCATGGATCCATGGATGATGAAGCATTTAATTTATCAGTAATAATTTTATTGACAAATACAGTACAGCCTTGCAGACACATCGTCAATGCAGTCAATATTTCCGTAGCTGTCAAGACGGCTAACAGTGCCCGACACGTTCCAAGTGTCTTTCTCTCTGATCAATGTCCCATGGAGTACTGCTTGCCCTGGATGTGTTTGTAAAACTACACTGTATTCCCGGATTTCATTAATGTTTATCATAGTCGCTTCTAATATTCTGCTCACAGATAGTGGGAGACATTGAGGATACAGCTCTAACACTTTGTTAACGTGCATGATTAAGACTTTGGCAGCTTGAATTCTTACCGTATTAGTAACTTTCAATTTTTTACCTCTGACACACGAGCACCAATGCTCTTCAATTCCAACGGACTTACAGGTTCTGCTTTCAGGTATAGGCAAAAACAAACTCGATCGACTTAAATGTCCTTTTAATTTGAACTCTGTCTCCAATTGATTATCTTCTAATACTGTTGGATCAACGATATCCAATAACGTATGATATACATCAAAAGGTGTTATAAGTCGCTCCCGATTAGCTTTTAAGTTTCTGTAAGCTATCTTATATTTTTGCCTAAAATCATTTGGGAGCAGGACTTGGAGCAACGGCAGTCGTTGTTCGTGTTTACCTTGTTCCGTTCGAACGATGTCGCCCCATCGGAAGCCATGATCGCTAAGAAATATTACCACGGTTTCATCAAGATACAAATTATCTTCCAATGTTAAGAGGAGCTGGAGGTAATCCTCATCCATGATGGAAGGATTGTTCAGGTGCTCGTGGCTAATTGATTCTTCCCAAAACATACCAAAAAGTCTGTTAGATTTCAAGCATTTCGTTAAATTCTCTATGTAATCTAAAAGTATTTTGTAAAAATACTTAGAGTTCAAGCACTGGTGGTAATAGTAATGTTTGTTTCTGAATATATTCCTGGCTTCATACATGAACGTTTGCAAATAATAGTCTGTTGGAATTTTACTGAGACGGTATTCATAAATTCCGAGTAGTCCTGCTAAGCTGTCTGATCCAAGGGCTGTAAAATATCCTGCCCTCTTAAAGTTATCCCAGATAAATGGATAAAATGTGCTCACATCGCTGATATTATTATCTAAGAGTGTTTTTTTTACGTGGTTGAAGGAATATCCCGTAAGAAGTGGGAACATGTTAGGGTAAGTGTTGTCTCCGAGTTTGTTGTATCCTAAAAAGTCAATGCTGCCTTTGAGACTTAAATATTCTGACGTTTTCAGCATCGTACGATGGAAGTTCAATCTGGATACGCTATCCATTCCAAAAATGAGCACATTATAACCGTTTCTTCTAGCTGAAGCAGGTGGCAGAGTCTTCATTTTGAATACAAAATAACCATCGTATATTTTAGAATCCATGTTGTAACATTCAACTCGAACAAATTCATCGTTTACTTTGATAGTTGAATTGAATTCAATGCATTCTCCATACACAACGTTCTCTATGTTGTGATCTGATTTAAAATTTCTGTAACAACAATAGAAGTCTTTTAGAACTCTAATGTTGTTGTCATCAAAGGCATCGGCGGTTATCCAAATGTGAGTCGAGTTAGTATCTACAAGTTCAATGTTACGCGAGCAATGATTTTGTGAAATTGGAGAGTGCCTAATAAGTTTTTCTATATCTTTCCCAATCAAAGGAAATCGTGGAATAGTGCAGCCGATGTTATAAATTGTGCCGTTTGACGACACAAACAAGACTTTTATGCTAATCATTGACAAGCAAAGCACAATATCACTGAACTTGAACATGCCTTCACTTAACTTCTCGCGATAACATTAAGGTAATTTCTGCACATGGAAACAAATCTTACAAACCAATTAACACTACCTGTTCAACGGTTCATAATTTCCTAAACAACTCGGTTATTTATAAACATACATAAGAGTGTATTGTTGGGTAGCTTATTTTTTCAAGGTCTTGACCATTTTCTATTCTAAGTTATGTACTTAATTTAAAAAACAATCTACGAGTATAACAGGAAGGTAGGTATCCTCAATCATACCCACTTCGAGTAAAGTTTCGGCCAATCGTGACAAAAATTCACTGATGATAACAATAAATAACAAAATAATCGAATAAAACCACAAAAATTTACGCGGCTTGCTCCGCTCGCCGGTAATATCTTACAATTGTTTTGTGTGTTCCAGTGCTCTAGTGGCGGGTTAAGAGGAGCTCCACCCCGGGTACCAAGCACCAGGGTGTGACAACATCTACCTACTCACTCACGCAGTCAGAAAAAAAAATATGAGTCAGAGTCAGAGAATACTTACAGAAGAATCACTCCAAAAAACATACCTACCTGCCTGCCACTATACCTATTTAGTAAGTATAGTTTTGTTGGCTCCCTGTGAAACCCTAGAGTAGAGCGTGTGGAGCGGTTACATGCGTGTGTATGAGTGCCAGGTAGCTTAATAAAATTAATGTCTGATTCTTGAGCTTGCCATCCACACCGCACTAATCTAGAACACGATACCCGCAGCTCGCTTTGCTTGCTGTTATTTAATCATTCTTATTCATAGGTACTGTTCTCAACTTTTTTACTAGCCCTGAAAATATCACAAAAATTTGCGGCTCGCTTCAATAATTAGTAATAACCTACGAATCAAAACATAAGTCTTACAACCCTTAGTCTTACAATTATGTGCAAAACAGGGTACTTTCATGTTTTTATTAACTAAAAAAATTGGTTCTGTACCTCATAAGGAAAAAAGGAACCCTTATAGGATCACTCCGTTGTCCGTCTGTCAACCCTCTTTTCTTCTTCTTTTCTGGACGTATCGAGTTGAAATTAACGTCAAATACTCAAGTTCGTAACCTCTTGAAGCCGCGATATAAATAAAACTTCTAAGTCAACGCACTCAAAAGTTACAGCCGTGTATGTCCGAATATTTTGAAATTTCCAAGGCAATCACATGCACACAAAACCTATAGGGTACTTACGGTAGACCTAGAATCATGACATTTGGTGAGCAGCAAGGTCGTCTAGCACAAGTATCCCTTTTACTTGTGCTAGACGACCTTGCTGCTCACCAAAAAGCTGATAACCACAAATTTGTAATTTATTCTTAAGAAAATAAAAACTTTAATTCTCGCCATGGACGAAAACCTATAGGGTACTTCCCTTAAACCTAGAATGATGAAACTTGGTAAGAAGTAAGGCATCAAGGTAATAAGGCAATAAGGTACAAGTAAAGGAAAAAATTCGAAAACAGTAAATTTGTAATTTATCTTCTTCTTATATATAAAAATGAAACCCGTTTCGCGTTGTCACGGCATCACGCGTGAACGGCTGGACCGATTTCGCTAATTCTTTCTTTGTTGTGTTTGTTATTGTCAGGAGAAGGTTCTTATGAAAGAAAAAATTAAGAAAGTTGGAAACATAAATTTCCACGGGGGCGAAGCCGCGGGGCGCAGCTAGTCTTATATATAAAAATGAAACCCGTTTTCCGTTGTCATCGCATCACGCGTGAACGGCTGGACCGATTTCGCTAATTCTTTCTTTGTTGTGTTTGTTATTGTCAGGAGAAGGTTCTTATGAAAGAAAAAATTAAGAAAGTTGGAAACATAAATTTCCACGGGGGCGAAGCCGCGGGGCGCAGCTAGTCTATATATATAAAAATGAAACCCGTTTCGCGTTGTCACGGCATCACGCGTGAACGGCTGGACCGATTTCGCTAATTCTTTCTTTGTTGTGTTTGTTATTGTCAGGAGAAGGTTCTTATGAAAGAAAAAGTTAAGAAAGTTGGAAACATAAATTTCCACGGGGCGAAGCCGCGGGGCGCAGCTAGTTCACAATAAAAAAATACTTTTGATTCTCGCCATGGATAGACCAAAACCTATAGGGCACTTTCCGTTGACGTAGAATCATAAAATTTGGCATGAAGCAAGGTCTTATAGCACAAGGAAAGGAAAAAATCCTAAAACCGTAAATTAGTAATTTTTTTTTTCTCGCCTTGAACTTAAAACTACAGGGTATCTACCTACTTCCTGTTGACCTAGAATCATGGTCTTACGGAACCCTTAGTGCGCGAGTCCGACTCGCACTTGACGTTTTATTTAAGACGGGATTGGATATCTAAATACGAAACTATGAGAGAAAATTCGTGAATGTTCGTATGACCTCGATTTAGGAGAAAACTAAAACTGCATACAAAACCTATGCATAATCAATCATTTATTCAATAACAATTTACAATTTTATTAACTAGGTACTTATACGTTAAAAAAAATTGTTTGAAATTGGTACATAGCATCATACATAGATAACTATAGCATGCAATGCAATAGAAATGAAGAGAAAAATGATAATTTAAATGGAGAACAATTCAAATCAGTTACCAATCCAAAGTAACTTATTCAATGTAGTTTTTATTTACTTACATTTCTGTATATATTTTACTTTAGCAGTAAATTGATCGATTTTTGAAAATATATGACACCCTGTATTTCTGCTATAACGAATTCGGTTGCTGGTAAGGCCGAAAAACAGTATGAAAAACAAACAAAAAGACAATAATGTTAAGGACCTACAACATAACTTAGCAGGTAACTTACCCATAGGTATAGATCTTGTCTTAATCTAAACAATACTTAAAAAAATAATTTACTGATGTTAATACAATTTTAAAGTAAACAAAAAATTTAGTATACAAAACGAAACAAAAATACTTAAGTTTAAAAATGTAATAAAAAGATATCTGATAAAACATAGTTTTTATTCTTTGCCAGAATTTCTAGAGCAATAAGTTAATATTAATACTAGTAGGCTAGTATTAAGTAGACAACATGTTTACTTACACATTTCTTTATTTATTTTGTTTCATATAATACCTACCTACCTAATGTTAAATTTTTACTGTGTTATTAAAGTATATAATTTATAAATTACTATTTTTATATGGATCAGTTGAGCTACCTGTTAATTATTTGCAACAGTCTGCAGTTAGCTCAATTGTTTCAATTGTAAATACTAGTTGTAATTTATGTCTATTATTTGATTGTTTCTTGGTGAATAAAGTATTTATTTAACTTTTAATTTACTATAAGGTGTTTGACAAAAAGATGGCTTACAAAGCTTAAGTTTACCTTTGTAAGCCAACTACAAAATCTAAACCAAAAACTCAAAACTTATATTTTACCTAGCGTTATTACTTAGTATAGTACCTACTTAGTACAGTATTAGTACTTATCTTACTGTGCCCTAGCCGGGTCCATATTTGAGACTGATTAACTATATGCACAATATGGTCGCAATAAAAAATAGTGAATTTGAATTAGCTACCTACTTTAATTTTACTAAGTATAACAAAAAAACGAAAGACATGCATGACTACAGTAATTAAAGATATATGTAGGTACAACATAAATTAACATGTGTCATTACTAAGGTTGGTGTTCTTCGAAAGTAAACGTCAATTCAGCAGCATCGTCAATCAACTTTGATGAAAAATCTTTTGTCAAAAGCAGCGTCAGTTAAAATGTAATTGTAAAGCATAAAAAAAATTGTCCAATCATCTTTTCGAGGAACATGTACCTTAGTGATCTATTCAAAATCTAAACAATACATAAACAATAATCCCTGTTTTTAAAACAGAACGTGTTACGTCACAAAACAAAATAGGTAGTTAAGTACTTATCTACTTTACTAACACTATGACAAACATACAAGGGGAAACTACACCCTATGAGACTTCTTTAAGCCCTAAAAAACAACAAAACAAGTTCCACTAGTATGTGGAACATACAATCACTAGAAGGCAAGGAACTTCTTTTAAATATGTATTATATATGAGACTTCTTTTACCGTGCAAAGATCTACAACAACGTTTATTTTTACAACGAAAATCAGCCTTTATTGAGATCACGCTGTACGTTATACCGTGTAGCTGCTTAGCTTTTTAGGTACTTACGGGAGTTTCTCTTTTTACTAAATTCACGTTTGTTTTGTTCAAATACAATAGCAGTACAATTTTAACAAATAGTCGTTCATACAGTGACTCTGTTTCCCGTACAGGTTGAGTCGGCTCGCAGAACCCAAGAGAGTCCAGCCATTCTTGTCTTTCCGCAGCGTGGCCTCAAATATAGCACCACCAGGATCAGTTGCTACCACCATCATCAATTCATCCCATCCCACTTCATTTTCCTCAGTTTTACCCGCTACCATTAAATTTGCGTCTATTATTTTAGATAGCGTCAGTCTTGCACATTGCAAATAGTCTCTAAGCATTTCATTCAACGATGACACTAGTTCTGCTGCTGCCTCGAGCACTATAATATTCGTCTTCGGGGTGGCGACATACTTGTAGCACGTGCACCAGTGATCGTCAATGTCTGCCGCTTTGCAAGTTCTATTGTAGGGCATAGGCAAGAAAAGACTGATGCTTCGGTCTTTACTATATTGGGATTTCGTTCGATAAAGGATTGATGTATTATTGATACTTACAGTAGGGTCTACGAGATCAGATAGCGTTGCGTGCAGGTCAAATGGAGTCGTCAAACGCTGGCTGTTGATCTTTAAATTCTCGTATGCGTGGGAATACTTTGTCCTGAAAGACGGAGGAGTTAGTATGTATAGGAATGGCAGGCGTTCTTCGAGACGTCCTTGTTTTGTCTGTCTTATTTTTCCCCAGCGTATACCGTGATCGCTAACTACAACAAGTATCGTGTTATTCAAATAATTCTTGGCCTCCAGCCTATTCAAAGCCTGCTCATAATCATCGTCCATTATCATGGGATAGTTCAAGAAATCGTGAGACATAGTAATTTCCCAGAAAAATCCAAACAACTTCGAATTTTTTAATGTAGTTGTTAGGTCTTCAACGTAATTTAACAAAACTTTATAAAATGGTGTATCATGCATGCAAATTTTTGCATTTCCCAATTTGTAAGTGCCTACATTGTTTTCGGCCTGGTCCATAAATGTATGTATGTAGTAATCTGTGGGAGCATTGAGGAATCCTGTTTTGACATAATTAAATGTCCCGAGGCTAGAGCTATCTTCCCCGAGCACGGTGTGATAACCAGCCTGTTTGAACCATTCCCATATAAATGGGCAGTTATCAAAAGTCGCTCGATCGTGTGGAACGCATACTTTTTTGAGCTCAGATTCTCTGATTCCAAGAAGCATCGGTATTAGATTCGGAAAACTATTGTCACCGACTTTGTTATATCCAATCATGTCAACAGCACCTCTTTTCTTTAAAAAATCAACTGTTTTCGGCATGGTCCTAATGAAGTTAAGTCTCGACACTGCATCTATTCCCAATATCAGAACGTTGTATGCTGGCTCGATTTTGGATTTTTCAGCAAGCTCAGATAGCTTTTTTTTCGGTGCAAACAAAAAATATTGTTCATAAATCTTTTTAGAATCAACAAAACATCCTACTTTAACAAATTCATCTTCAACTGTAATGTAGTCGTGAAAATATTTGCAGTCACCGTAGATAACTCTATCATCAATTGAAGGAGATGTGATGTCTTCGACAAAGTTTGGTCTGTAGAATGCTTGGTAACAACAGGACAACTTTTTTCCTGATTTTACAACACTGTATTTTGGCACACTATTTTTAGTGACCCATATTTGTTCGTTGTCGGTCTCCAACAAACGGTGATCGGAATCAGGGCATTCTTTTAAATCGGAGGGATACACAACATATTGGCTAACTAAAGAGCTCAAGGGCTCCATCTGCGGAATGCTACAACCTTCCGTATTGATGGTATAATTGATTTTCGAGGAGGCGATGGGATGCTTATAGTCGTCCCAGAGATTGTCTAAAGGTTGGCGAGAAGTGAAGATAATTGTAGTCGTGTTCATGATTAGGATAAGGAAGCTGCCTCCAAATATGATAATGGCCAGGAGGAGGTACCTGAAGCGAAGCGCCGTCGTCGGCGGCCCAGTCCTAAAGAGGGCCCCATCACTCGCGCAGCGACTCATACTGAAATAGCGAAACCATGTCTGTCATATTTTTTCACATTTCAGCTTAAATTCGTATGTTATTCCTGCTACTATAAACGTATTCTGTGCTACTATTAAGTCTGATATCTAGTTACTTCTTCCATACTCGGTTGAGGATCCAGTGGAAAATGCAAAAAGATGTAGAAAGGTGTGTACATAACCTTGTGTTACTGGAAATGAGATAGAGCAGAGTTTTTAGCAACAGCAACTCTCCCTGTGAGACAGAAACTCTCAGAAAATCAAATCCACTGGCTGGCGGAGCACGTGGCTAAGTGGCTATATTCTAACTAGAAAAAAGGTGCTCTCGTGAATGATACCTATTTAGGAAATCCTAACAATCTTAGCGTACTTTCATACTCATGACAGTGGGTCTTCTCTGTTTTTTTAAATATCACACACACACATACACAATTTTAAGAAAACACATTCACTTTTTAAACTTAAATGTATATTTTAAAACTTTAAAGCATATAATAAAATTATCACCTCAAAAGCATTTGCAATGTTTGAAGTAAATATAATCTGCCCACAGAGTGAGTCTGTCTGTATAGACTGCACATAGGTAGTAGGCATTAAAAAAAACAATAATGTCGGTTAATAAATCGAAAACCAAGCATTACAAACGTTAAGAAAAGCTAACTTGGTTGTTGCGTCTCGATTTTATTATTTTTATTCAGCAAATTTCGTAAGTGTTGTTTTGATTAATTAATATACATGTCGAATTAAGAGGTAGTAGTGTGTGTAAATAGGAATCAGGATCCAAACAGGAATTGGGTCGAAACGGGAATCTGTGCCGCTTCTCGTGTTAGGTCGGGACGGAACGGGAATCAGTGGGTTATCTCGGGTTTCGGACATGTAGGATTCGCGTGGATGAAAATGAAATTCTCCAAAGAGTACACGACAATTTTATTTTACGAAAATAAAATTCACGATCAAACAAAATAACGATCACAAGTCACAATGGCACTTTTATTTCATACTATGAGAATCGGTAAAGTTATTGCATTTTCAATAGTATCCAACTATCCACGTTATTATTTTCTGTAGGTTAATTTCGTGGTGGGAACAGACAAGTTCCTTCGTTCAGTTCAGGAGTTACCTCGACGATACTCAAGAGAATTCGATCCTCTCCCGATGCCTCTCACAACCAAAAGTCCTTCATCTTTCTTTTCAAACTCTCCTCTACGGTAACTCCTACGAAGAGCCATGTCCAAACGTGGACAACCCTCACGTTTGCGTTTCCACCAATCAAATCCATCTAGTCACATTCTAGCGATTCTACTAACATATCAGAGTAAATTCTTTAGTCTGATTTGACACTTGATCAGCCTCGGCAATATTACAAAACATAATAATAATCGGGATGCAAAACATAACAGAATTAATCTTCACAATCTGATTGGATAACTGATCTGTTTAGGCAACATTACGAAACAAGATACTGAAAGCTACTGACGGCTGACAACATGTCGGAACTAATCTTTACAATCTGATTGGTATTATAAACCTTGGTTTGATTAGTATAGCCAATTTAACAAAACAAAATGCTAGAAGTTAAGAATTGCTAGCATAAAATAATATCATCATAGTTGTCTATGTATAAGTATATATATGTATATATATATCTATGTAAAAGGAATGAGGAATAACTGCACGCGTACGGCGGCGCCATCTCTTGGTAACGTTAGCAAATTTAAACAAGTACAAAGAGTATGGACAGTAATTGAGGTTCTTGTTCAGAAGTTTACTCTATGACCACTAAACCGTTATTAGTTGTAAATCAAATTAATCTACAACTGGTTGCGTCACACATCTCGATTTGACATACATATCAAAGTACAAAATGTCTATGTGAATAGGTATACAGATCACATTGCACCTAGGCAATGAAGTGTTATAGTTACTGATCTATATTTACAAAAGAGAAAAAACAGACTAACATTCAAGAAATCTCTGGAACTAAAAGAGCTAGCTAAAAAGGTAGATAACGTTTGGAAATGGCAGTTTTAAGAAACTCTCCGGCCGCGATGTGTTTTTTAATAAGCTACCTTTATGTGCCCTTTTAACAGGCATGAATTGTAGAGGAGCAGCCATCGATCAAGTATGCGGCCTGCGGCCTCCCCCGTAGATACCTAGAACCTTACAAGAATGACACTCAAAAGTGTCCACGTTTTGTTTTGACGCAGACAGTTTGCGCAGAGCCTGTCAAGTTTTTTGCATGCGGAACAAGAGATTAGTGGAGTCGAATTTATTTTATTTTGTAAGTAGGTAAGAAGGTACCTAAAAATAATTTATACACTGTTTATTTTTATAAGGATTATAAAATCAACAGAATTCAGGTAAATATAACGAATCATTTATTGATACAACTATAAATTAGCGACGCAACAGTCAACAAACAAAAGGGTCATTTCGGACAAACAATAATATAAATAAGTTAACAAAAGCTAGTGAAATAAACTTAAAATACAGTTTCAGGCAGGTACTTTAAATTTAAAAGAACTAGTGTCTGCCTGCGGCTTCGTAAAAGTTTTATTAGAGAGTTCACGCAAATAAAATTGAGGGCGGGTCATTAGTTATTTTATAAACCTCAACCAGTTATTTTATATGTCTTTTCATGAAAAAAAATTATCACTTACAACTTACCACAAATAAATAATAATAAAAATTAGAAACAACAGCCGCTCCATTCATCAACTTAGAACAAAATAAATATTTTTACATAAGCAAACCCAACAACAATATTTAATGCTGATTTCTCAAGTATATAAGGCTCAATTGGCTCATATCACAATACACAGGTAAAAATTACATTTAAACTTACTGAAAATAAGAAATTCCATCCATTTTCTGTTGCTTGGTCGGTCGATTATTGCATTTTTTATACGAGCACTTGACCATGCTTTCGGTCCGAGAGCTAAAATGACACTAGTTGAAAAGGTATCCCAAAATGCCAAATGGGATACCTTTTGATACTGACGTTTTCAGGGCGCGCATTGTGCATCTAAGGGGGGCCGGCCGGAAATTTTTGATCGATGGGAGCAGCCAATAAATTACTGAGTCTATGACATGAATTTTTTGTGAGATTGATTTGTGAGAAAATTCATAGGTATTTTAATAACCCTAGCCATCATAGCCAAGCTCAGGGTAACTAGAAGATTTTCAACAGAGAGAATTAAACCACTCCGTATTTTCAAAACTGCAAAAGTTACTTTAGCAACAAACAGAGTAGGTAACTTTTGCAGTCTTTGTAACAACAAAGAACTTGTTGGTACGGGCTACGGGTACTTAGGTAGGTACCATGCTCGTGGTCTGTTAGATACCTTATACTTACTTAGCTTGTACTATAATAACTTAATAACTCTATGTCTTATACGATTAAACGGCTGATGAGCTCTTAATGTAATTTAGCAAGGAGGTAGAATCTATTGTCTCCTGAGGAAGAACATAACTAAGTAGGTACTAGGTAGGTACCTATCCAGGAAAAATGCGTGCGAAGGCGCGGGCCGTAGCCAGGGGTTTTAAAAACGCAATCGAAGCTTCTGATTCGTTTTTGTGCAAACGATAATCTTATGCAAGTGACGTAAGAGTTAGTTTTTGTCACTACAACGAAAACGAAGTTTCGTGGGAGGGTAGAAGGTTAGTCTAATTACTAATAAGTAATAAGAAAAACATTTTTCGAAGCTTCTGATTCGTTTTTGTGCGAACGCTAATCTTATGCAAGTGACGTAAGAGTTAGTTTTGCACTACAACGAAAACGAAGTTTCGTGGGAGGGTAGAAGGTTAGTCTAATTACTAATAAGTAATAAGAAAAACATTTTTCATTGATAACGTTTACTACTATGATATGTACATAAGACAATAGGTAAGTACCTAATGATAAGCCTAATAGTAGATTGTTTTACTAATAACTAAACCATTCCATTATATATATACGAGGTTGTTATAATCCCGAGTGTAGCGAGATGACAAGATCGAGTTACTTGGACTAGATAACAGCGGGCTAAAAAGCCGACTAATGGTGGGTGGTTTTGGCCCGAGTGAAACACTCTACTTTTCACTTCCATTACGAAAAAATAAAACAGTCAAAACTTACCTTCAGTAAAATATTGCACTCTTTAATCATACAAAAAAAATCGTGGAGCAGTTCTCTGCTCCACGATTTTTTTTATTATTATTTATGTAAGTATTATTAATTTGTCGTACCTTGATCTTTAAATATGTATATTTCACGTGATTTCGACCGCAACAGAATCATATTATTAATTAATTCTATGCCCTTCGGTTCCATTTGCATATTATTATCTAAATTTTGTTTGATGGATGACATTTTCAATTAAGTAAGCCACTAAGTTGAATCAGTTTAATTTGTAGTAAACCAATTTCAGAGATTTATTTTATTAACAGATATTCGCTAAAACCAACTTATTTTTATATATAAACATCTAACAATCACCAAGAAGGCGTTTTCAGTTCCATTTCAAAAATAAATTCAAATAAATGTACGTACATAGTATGTTCTTTGTATAATAGGTATTAGGGAACACCAAAATGTCGAGACTTTATGTAAGAGGACAACGTCTTGTACTGGCTGTTCGAAGCCCTAGAGGTTAAGGCGGTACCCTACCTCGTTATTGTGTGAAGAGGATAGGCATAGGATTTCGCGTTCACAGAAGCGGGACAGAGCAAAGCGGCGTAAGCCCAAAAATCAAGTTTTTAGTAGTTATTTGCTCCCTACAAACATTAGAATAGTTAATTGAAAAAAAGGCAACATATAAAATGTTCTTTACACTTAGTTCAATTACTATGCTTAATCTCAAGATCGTATCATCTGTATTTATTGAGAAATTTGGGTTTTAGTAAAAAATTAGAGGTAACTTTGCGATTTTTTTCTATCGAGAAAATTTTATGGAATCGTGTTTTCGAAACATATGATCGATAAAATAAGTCCTGAACTTTACCATATATAAATTTCAAAGTTAAATATTCAGTAGTTTGGAAGATATGGAGGTCCGACGGAGTTGAAAATAAGCAATTTGAGGGTAGGTACCCCCTTAAATTCGCACTTTAGCCCCGCTACGCTACGCTCTAATGACACACTTTTTGAGCATGAGAAGTGAAAAAATTATTTAGTATCTAATAGATGTATTACTATTCGATGTTTATGTAACTTATTGACAACTGGCACGCTTGCGAAGTATTTGCATTTATTTTCCTTCGAACCTACTAAGTATTCATGCAAGTTACGTCACATCGAACTTCTAAAGACTTAGCTTAGAATTATCGCACTATCATACTAATATTATAAATGCGAAAGTTCGGATGTTTGGATGGATGTTTCTTACATCTTCACACAAAAACTACTGAACGGATCGGGCTGAAATTTGCATACTGGTAGGTAGTCCTAAGTCTGAAATAAAGCATAAGCTACTTTTTATCCCATAAATCAGTTTTCATGGGATAGAAATTACATTTAAACGTTTCTATGGAAACAACTCGTGCGAAGCCGGGGGCAGAAACTAGTTTAAATAGTTCACTGTTCCGTCCGATAACCATGATAATTATGTATTTTTAAGTTAATGCATTCACTGCTCTGCTCCACAATGAGCATCGCGCATCTCTTGTTATTAAACTACAAAAACAAAGCAGAATTTATGCTTGTTTACATGCAAGTCACAGCAAAATTATGATTGCAGGCTAATTCTGCTAGCTTATAGTTCGATCATCGACCATACTTAAAAAACTAAACAACAATAAGTAAATAATTATCACAGCTTATTTTGACCGCAGAATACTGCTATTTACAGTAGCAATACAGCTTGAGCTGGTAGTGGTGCACACATCGGCTCTCGGCGCCGTAGAGATTGAGTCTGCTGGGCGTGCCGGCCACGGCCCAGCCACTGGCCTCCTGGCGCAGTGTGGCCTCGAAAACTCCTCCGCCGGGAAGCGTTCGCGCCACCACCATGAACTCCCGCCACCCCACCTCACCTTCCTCCTCGCTCCCCGACACAAACTCCCTCACTTCCATCACCTCATCCAAACTCAACTTGGCACATTGTCTATGGTCACGTAACAACGAGTTAAGGTGCTCCACTAGATACGCAGATGCCTCGTACGAATCCTCACTAGTCTCTTCCACCTTGGAGTACGTGTGACAAGTGCACCAGTGGTCTTCGATCCCTGCTGTGCGGCATGTTCTGTTCCCCGGTATCGGTAGGAACAGACTGATACCTGTACTATGAGTATAATCTGTTTTAGTTCTTCTTTGGATCATTTCGTCTCGAATAGAGCTCAGGGCGACCAGATCTGATAATGTGGCGTGAATATCGAAAGGAGTAGTCAAGCGTTTGCTGTTTCGTTTAATGTTGTCATAAGCGAAGCGATAGCTCTCTCGGAATGAAGGTGGTAGTAGAATTTGGACGAATGGAAGCCGTTCCTCTAATCTCCCCTGTTTTGTATATCTTATATTGCCCCATCGCATACCATGATCACTTAGTAAGATAAACACGGTATTATCTAAATAATTAAATCTGTCCAGTCTTTTGAAAAACTTTTCGTAGCTATTATCCATGAGCATAGGATAGTTCAAATAGTCATGACTCATACTTATCTCCCAGAAGAAACCAAATAACTTGGATGAGCTTAATTTTCTAGTCAAGCTTTCCACATAATCTAACAAAATTTTATAGAAGTATTTGTTACCCATACAGAGGAAGCAATTGAAATCTTTGTTGGAAGCCGCGTGCACTTCGGCTTCGTGCATGAACGTCCGAAGGTAATAGTCCGTTGGACTGCCACTGAACCCTATTTTTTCATCAAAATTAAACGTTCCCAGGGAAGCGCTATCCTCTCCGAAGGACGTATAGAATCCTGCTTCTTTATACCACTGCCATATAAAAGGACAGTTATCAAAAGTAGCATCACTGCGAGGCCAACACGTTCGTTTCAAATCTGTATCCTTTATTCCAAGGAGCATCGGTATTATATTAGGGAATGTATTGTCACCAACTTTATTATATCCACGTAGCTCTATAGCACCTCGTTTTTGGAGATATGCTAGTGTTTTAGGCATAGTCCTGTGAAAATTGAGCCGTGATATTGAATCGATTCCCATTACAATTACATTGTACGCCGATTGGTTGTGAGACGTAACGTTGTCTCGTGACATACTAAGTGGTTTTTTCACGGCAAACAGAAAGTATTCCTCGTGCAATACTTTGTCTTCGTAGCCACACGACACTTTAACAAATTCATGTTGAACTTCAATGTGACTTGTGAATTCTCTGCAACCAGTATATTCGACTCTATCATCAACGTCGGAGGCCATTATGTTGACGATCGCCAGAGGTCTATAAAACGAATTGTAGCAGCAAGTAACATTGGTGGTTTCAATGGACTGCAGCATATCTGTGTCCACCCATATATGAGTATCGTTGCTAAGCAGTAACGGATTACTATTACTAAAGCAATTTTTGACATCTGTTGGGCGTGCAACAAACTTTTTGATATTTTTCTCAAAGGGTTGCATTCCGGAGATTGTGCAGCCTTCGGTTTTGATTGTGAAAGTTTCTGTAGACTCATTTCCGATTTGAAATCGATTTAATTTCCATAATAATTCAGGAGAGTTGTTTACATACAGGAACTCTGAGTGATGGTTCATGGATATGAGTAGCAGACTGCCCCCAAAAACAGCCATAAATAGAAACAGGTACCGATATCGTGATGGATTTGATTTTGTTTTCCCAAAAACATTGTTTCCAAGGGCGCACATACTGAAAGCAAATAAATACATTTCTTACGATACTGCTACAAGAAAAATGTTTATAAAATCAAAGTAATTTACGGCTGCGCGCAGCTAATACCTGTAAATCTGGCAACTTTAACTAATTAATAGGTATGCTAATCACTGATTAAGTCAGTAGGAGTACTATAAACCGCAGCTTTAATTACAAATCAAATTGACACATTATTTGCATCACTGAACTCACCTGCTGTGATTTTGTAGATGAAATTTGAGTAGTCTGTATGGCCGTAATAATGAAGTTTCTGGCTTAGATATCTGGATTCACATTTTTAACACGTTTACCACTATTGAAAGAATTAGGGCTGTTGTTTGAAAACAGTTATAAATTCATTTTTCTGTGAACTTTGCATTGCGTTTGTTGAATAACACTGTGCTCGCGAGACTATAGACCATTAGATGATTTCACCTCGCACCCGGAACGGCCAGATGAAGATGGTGTACCCTTTATCAAGTACAAATGAGTGAGACAGAGTTATATTTGGCGGCGTATCTTCCGTGAAGGAAGCTGGACGCATGCGCTAAGGATCCTGCGGAGAGGTTTCCCGAGAATTACTGAGGGTCACAGCCTCCCCTCGCTGAATAGATAGATACTGTTGTGATGTTTCCAGATAATATTTTTTTATTATTAGTAAGTATTTATACAACGCTGGAGTGTGCAACTGTTTAGCGAATGACTGCAGTGTACCAACACATTTTGTTTATTTAATAAGTAACAGATTTTGTTTATATTTACATTTGTTCAAAATATTTTGGGATGGCTGAAGAACTAAAGAAGACAAATAAACACTAATTAGCTTTCTATTTTACAGGTCATACACGATTTGATGCGTGGATCAAACCAATGCACCCGGAAAGAAAGGCGACTTTATTAAATAAATGTAAAAAACGATTATTTTTTGCAAGTACGTCGATGTTGTTCCCGAGTCGAGACTCGAACCACCGAAAACTTAAAAGAATTGACTCAACTAACCTGTTTTAAAATAAAAAAAGCGGGAGCACGACAGTGCTGCGGAAGGCTGTATGAAGGCGTGCGATGGAATCAACTGTTATCAAACAACGAATGTTTAGAAACCTAATTGGTGTTTTATTGGGTTGTTAGTACACGCGCGCTAGCCCCAAGCCAGCGTTTTATAAAACTAGCGCCAAATCGATCGCCGTCTCGGTCTCGGACCTGCACTCGAAGAACTCTATAGGGCACGTAGATACAGGGTGCTCGCTCATACTTCAAAAAATGTGCAACTTGAGTACCTATCTGTTTTACGCGGTACAGCAATGGCATATTCCTACATAAATTAGGGTATCATCTATGAAATAATTGTCAATAATAAGAACAAGAATAAAGAAATCTTTATTTGTTGCATTACAATTTAAACTTATTTAAACTATAGGTACCTACAGACAACATAAGACTAGGTTAAATGAAAGATAAGACTTAAATGCTACAAAATGGCGTTCGACTCAGCATTTGTTGTGGCAACTAGCCGGTGGGCACAGTTATCTCAAAAGCAACAATAAACTAAGGTTGGTGTCTGAGTGGGGCCGATCTGAAGCCCGAGCTTAATCCTGCTCTCAGATTTCGTGATACTGCGCTTCAGATGACTGACAGTCTAGAGCCTATTGGGCGTTGAGCTCACCTCAAACCTGAACTTTGGCTCTCATATCGAATCGAAGGCTAAATTTGCTGCCATGAAGCTGGGCATACTAGCAAACGTTCGCCGGTACTTCTCACCAGGACTGCTTCTTAATAAAGATAGATACAAAGCACAGGTCCGATCTTGCATGGAGTACTGCTTGAACACTCGATTCGATTGAGCGGCGCGCTGTCAGGATCATAGGCGATGATTCGCTTGAGGTGAACAACCTGCACAGCCTCGAACACAGACGGCGCGTTGCCAGATTGTCAGTGTTCTACAAGTACAACTTTGGTGATTGTGCTCAGGATCTACATGGCCTTATCCCTCCATCCCCCTTTCACGACCGGACAAGCAGACGCACTAATAAATACCACCCACACCTGGTTGACATCCCACAACGCCGAGCCAAACGTTTCCGCTCTACTTTCTTTATAAGTACCGGTAAAGAGTGGAACGAACTTCCTGCGTCCGTTTTTCCGGGAGAGTACAATCTCGGAGTCTACAAATCCCGAGTGAGTAAGTTCCTTCTTGGAAAGCATGCCCCATCTTAGGCCACATCGTCACTTTCTTAAGTGTGATGGTGGTCAAATGCTTTGCCATCCACAATTAAAAAAAATACTTGCCTTACTTAAATCACAATACAATGCAACTATTTTTTATTGGACACCAAATAATCAAAAAATCACAAAATACAAAAACAAATAAGTGCATATAATGTACAATGGGCGACTTTATCGCTAAGAACAGTCTCTTCCAGGCAACCTTACACACTTTTGCTACTTAGGCACTTACACTACTTAGGCACTTATTACTTAGACACTTATGCCGTTCTGTTACTTTGAGTTTATAGGTGCTACTGAGTCTCAGCTAACCACTTACCTAGATACGCGCGAAATAAATACACCATAGGATAAAAAAGCAAAATAAAAACAATGGGAACGCTTTCACTTTCTGACCGATATACACCCTGTATAAGATTGTAGGTATTTTCAAGTTCCACGTCGTATAAGCCAACTGCACGGCATTTAATTAACTTTGACATGGCATGGCGGCCGCGGCGCGAGGCTGCATGTGGTTTTTAAACCGTCCAGCATTTTATCCCTTGGCCCATTTGCCGGAAAAAAAAATTAAATCAATCCGGCGAATGGGACCGCGGTCCCCATACCTAGCGGTCCCAATCGACGGAAGCCTCATTGTGCCAATCTTCATGAGCTGTTCTTGTAGACTACCGGCTGCCGACGGTAAGCTCAAGCATTTACACTGCCAGCCATGCTTGCGGTATGACGGGAGTCTGAAAATACGCATTACTTGAAAAACTCTAGGTTTTCTGAACTAAGAATGTCCACGTGCAGTGCACACTACAAGAACAAAAATACTAATGGTCCGTTCGACGGTCTAAAAACGGGTACTGACCGCTGTTACTTGCAGTGCCGGATTAAGATATCTGATGCCCTGATCCACGCCTGTGGGCCTCCCTATCTCTATGGATTCTGGATTTTAACCGATTCCGTGCGGAAGACGCCGGAGTGGCGCCATAAAATATTTTCTGTCTGGCGTAGGACTGGAGCGATGTCAAAATTTTTACTCTTAAAACTCTGCTAGAAGACTAGACAGCAATATGACTAGATTCACATTAGTAGGTTGTGTTGGGGTGCCATAATGAATGAACGTAACCGATTGCGCTCTGGCGCGCCACGGCACACCCCGACACAGCAATGTGAACCTAGCTTTATACGTTATGATGACGTGTGCTAAAATCTGTCGCGTTGCTCGTTGCGAGCGCCTTCTTTCTCCAAACCTACTGACTGCACGAACGCTCGCTGTGTAACACGTTACAAGTACTAGTTTAACGCCCAGTAACGCCGGTCAGTAGGTTCCCACCGTTAGGTACCTATTCCGAAATAAAGTACCTAGTGTCGATGATGACGATCCAGTTACAAAAGATTTACTTTCTTTTATCTATAATATAAAAATGAATCGCAAAATGTGTTGGTAAGCGCATAACTCAACAACGCCTGGACCGATTTCGCTAATTCTTTCTTTGTTGTGTTTGTTATTGTCAGGAGAAGGTTCTTATGAAAGAAAAAATTAAGAAAGTTGGAAACATAAATTTCCACGGGGGCGAAGCCGCGGGGCGCAGCTAGTTTATAATACAAGACAAAATTTAAAAATTTAAAAACTTGCCGACGTTTATTGTCTGAACAGATTTTCATGAAACATGGCTAAGAACACTTGGGAAAAAATTATCTGACACAAAAAACTAAACGAAAATCGGTTCATCCGTTTGGGAGCTACGATACCACAGACAGACACATCAAACTTATAACACCCCTCTTTTTTTGCGTCGGGGGTTAAAAATATAAATGGACTTGGTCGCTCAGGGACCACATCACCCTATATTTTCATGAAAAAGTTGAAGGTACGTACAACAATATAATGAAGCATCTCGAATATTTTTTCCTCTCGGTACCTATCTATATCTAATCTTGGTATTTAGCTTATACTCGTAAGTACTACGGTATTTAGGCTTTGTTATCAGCTTCATATATGCAGTTCAAACCTTTCAAAAAACACATTAACTTCAACAGTCCGATAGCGAGATGAATAGTATTTTTACCCGACAACGCAAGAAGAGGTTATTTATGAAGGTTATTAAGTAGGTGCATAATTTATTTAGGTTATCTGTATTAAATTTGTTTCTTTAGCCATTCATTAAGTTAGGTGAGATGTGAAGTGCGCGTTTGTACTGTGATAATTTTGGGAAATGTTGAAAATAGTTTTAAAATATAACTAGTTTTTCAATAAACAACTTATTATTAAAGTTTAAAATATAATTACTGGTAATTGTATACGTCAATGATTTTTTTTAAAGGAATAATATATCTCTAGTCACAAAGAAAATTACAATCAAATAATAAATAAAAACTAGTATTTACAATTGAAACACTTGAGCTGACACTGTTGCAAACAATCTACAGGTAGCTCAACTGATCCATATCAATACCAGTCGTCGCGTCCCCAAGACGCTGGCTGCATTGCCCCGCTGTATGGCAATGCTGATGCGCTGCGCCAGATACTCACCAGCTCTCGGGTCCCGCGTCGCTTCAACCAGTTCAGAAGCAAATGTGTAGGCTCTATCGAGACCTGCATATTTGCGCCTCTTGAGATCCTCGGCTAAAACTGGCGCCGCACCCGCAGTTTTTAATTTAATGAAATATTTAGACTACGGTCCAATTTCACCGTTTGCTGCCATAACTAAGATTTATTGATCTAGGTTTTGATTTGTTGATTTCAGAAGTTCGGCTTGATCTCGTTCAAATTCTTAATACCTATTGTGTGACATGACAGCTCATGAACTCGGATTAGCGCTTGAACCGGATCAACTCTCTGCCGGTAAAAAGCGCTGAACTCGTTTAAAGCGCTGAACTGAGTTTATCTTACATTGTGGTGAAATTGGACCTAAGTGTACGTTTCGTCGGCTTATTGCAAGAAGTCATTAGTCGCAAGAAGTCACTAACTGCGTTAGATATACCATTGAGTTCGTCTCGATGAGCTCTACATTTTGGTAAAACTCACAAATTTGTAGCTCTTCAAACTTAGAAGTTATGGCTTGGTTAAAAAGTCAATAACTGCATTTTTGGTATATCTGGTTTCATAAAATTCATTAACTTACATTAATACATTTTAGCAAAAGAAAAAAACACAATTGCCATTTTTATTTTCATACGTAACTCATTTATGTGACTTAACAACATTTTGAAAGTGCTTTTACGTTCACAAAAGTTTGAATAAGTTTTGCTTTAATTCATTATTTGCACCTTAACCAGTTTTGTCGTATCGTATTTTTTGAAAAAAAAAAAATACTAACGGTTTTAAATGACTTCTATCAAAACGAGTAACGTCTACACTGAGTTTTTTATTTTTATAGAATTCATTTTTTACACTTAATTACTTTTTTCGAAACATAATTAATGGTAAAAGAATACTATTCGAAGGAAGTATTGTTTTGTTAGTGATTTTTGTTATTGTAAAAATAACAGGTAAATGTAAGGTAATGACTTTTGCACACATACATTTACGTGTTGCTATGCTACTTATGAGACCGCGTGCCGTGTGACCGGAGTCACGGAAGCGGGGCAGAGGGGTATTTTGTTCGGGGCCGCTCGCGCCTCTGCCGCGCCGCGTAGTAGTTCGTTTTTTCCGTCCCTTGTGGGGGCACAGAGCGGGGCATCGAGGCTTGGCCTCTTTACCCCGGCATCAACTCGAGGGGTGACGACTCCTCGGTCCTTGGGTTTAGCTAAAAAATGCATTTATTTAGCTTGTTCATCATTTTATTTTTTTATTAATATATTTGCATGTTTTTTCTTTTTTTTTTGTTTGGTTTGGGTTATTTTTTTTTTAAATTAACCCACGGTCTATCCGGGGGGTTCCGCGGGGGTGAGGTCCCAGGGAAGGGGCCTCCACGGGCGGTCATCATCTGGGGGCCGGGGTTGGTGAGGCGCTATTTGGTGAAGGTGGGCTTGGTGGCCGTTGTCGGCGCGGTCGTACATTCGACGACTGTACTGTACGACAAACTCGTCTATGGATTGGATCTGCGGGTCGCGGGCGATGACATCGTTCCTGACGTATTGGCTCGCGCCAGTGCAGATCCTCAGAGCCACGTTTTGCAGCCCCTGGAGCCGGTCCCTATTCGTCTGGGAGACTAGTGAGTACCAGGCCGGCGCTGCATATGTGACTCGGGATCGGACTTAGCCTTTGTAGACCCACACTTTGGTCCTCAGAGGCAGGCGAGATCCCAGGACGGGTCGGAGAACGGTCGGGCAACGCGCGCTTGTTGCAGTGCGCTGTCAACCTTCGGCTGCATCCTCAACGACCTGTCGATCCCGAAGCCGAGGTACCGGATGTGGGGGCTCCATGCCACGTTCTGGCCCCGAAGTGTCAGCTGCGCTGGGTGGCCGATGCGGCGAGAAACAAACAGCGCAGCCGTCTTTCCCACATTGACGGCCATGCGCCATTTGTCCAGCCAGGGCGGCACGATGTTCAGCAGCCGCTGCATCCTGCGGGCTGCGATGGTGGGGCTGGTGGAAGACGCAAAGAAGGCGCTGTCGTCCGCGAACAGCGCTAGCGACACATCCCTCTCCCCGAGGCGTAGGTGGCCCTCCAGGGTGGGGATGTCGTCGGTATAGAACGCGTATAACGCTGGCGACAGGCTGCTACCCTGCGGTACATCAGCAGAGATGGATCGAGTGGAGGATGTGGCACCTTCAACTGCGACGAAGAACAGCCGGTTGTCGAGGAAGGATGCCACAATCCTGATGAGAACTGGTGAAGTTGGGGTTTGCAGGAGCTTGTACAAAACGCCGGGGTGCCCAATACGGTCAAAGGCCGTTTTTACGTCCAGAAAGACCCGGACGGTGCAGCGCCTGGCGTTGTGCTCGACTGCAAGGTGGTGCAGCACCCTGGTGAGCTGCAGCGTGGTAGAGTGGCCACTCCTGAAGCCGAATTGCTTCAGGCGCGGCTCGATAGTTGGAGCCAGGCGCCCCAGGAGCAGGCGTTTCAGGAGCTTGCCCACTATTAGTAGTAGAGTAATGGGGCGGTAGTTGTCCGGGAGGGGGTGATCCTTGCCGGGCTTGGGTAGCACGATGACCCGTCCGGTCTTCCGTTGAAGAGCCGGGCGAGCGCAGTGACTCCGCGGCGAGGCAATTGTTGGGGACTCCGTCATAGCCTGGCGCCTTCCGTCTGGGTAGACGGAGGACGGCCTTCCGCACCTCGGCAGGGGAGATGCAGTACTCCCCGTCTAGGGGCGGTGTTGGGCCAGACCGGAAGTCCCTCACTGTGTCCTCGACCTGGTGGTGGTGGTTCAGGGTTTCAAAGGTGGCGTCGGCTGCAACGGGGTGAGGCGAGAACTGCTCCGCGAGGTGCTCAGCCAGAATTTCGGCACGGTCGGCGGGAGCAAAGCGCCGGACTCCATCTCGGTTCAGCAGCGGGTAAGTTGTTGCCGGCTGCCGCGTGAGCGCCCTATTCAGCGCGTACTGGTTATTGTCCTGTTCGGAGGCCCGGTCGATGATTCGGTCCCAGGTCTCACGCCAAACCTGTACTGCGGGCGAGAGCTCGGGAGATATCGGGTTGAGTCGCGTCTTCAGCCGCGGGCAGCGGGAGCGCGCCCACTCGCGCTGGAGTTGGCGTTTTCTCTCTATTACCCTCTTAAGGTGTTGGGGGAGGTTTGCGCTGGCCTTGGCGCCTGGTGATGGGTACGGAAGCGGCCGCCTTAGCCTCGATGATGCGCGCCATCAGCGCTGTGGCCTCGGATTCCACTTCTGCAGGCGTCTGGAGAGGTCCGACGTCCACGGACTCGAGTGCCTTGGCGTACGCGTCCTCACGCCCTGGGACCGGGTCCGCGGCCAGGTCGAGCGTTATGAGGAGGGTAGATAGGATAAGAAGGTTTTCAGGTAAAGCTCAAAGTCTGTTACTTAATATTTTCTAATCTAAATAATAGTTTACTTAATCGTTTCCAACCTATTTATGTGTTTATAACTCTTTGCTGGTTAGCAGAATTATTTTCTAAAAGCTTAGAATTAGAACGTGTTTTTGACTGATTCATGTGCAATTATTACTAATTTTAGTTATTTTATTAAGTGTTTTCGACCAACAAGGTAATTTGTTTAGCTTTTAGTGATAAAAGATGTTATTTTATGATTATTTTGTCTTTTAATACTCGAAAGAGGCCACCAATAACTTCTTTGCAGAAATACTTAACTCTAATTTAGACAAAACTTATTATCGCAAGAAGTCATTATCTTTGCATTTTTAGCTCTTAAAAAAATTGCAGTGGTTGAATTTGTACTGATTTCAGTTAATTATAAAATAATTACATATCTCTATATATTGGCGTTTAAATTATATTGATAACTGTCGTAGTTTTGATGATATGGGCTCTTAAAGTTATAAAAACTTTAAACTGCTTTTGCCAAACTTTTGGATTTGTCGGTTAATGACTTCTTGCAATAAGCCGACGGTTTCTAGATTTTTTATGCCTAAATTATGTAAATTTTCATTTATATCATAGAACTCTTTCTTAGTATTACGTATTCCTTAGAATGTAGGTATAAGTTTCGAACGTCACACCTCACCTCAGCACCCTATATTTGTCCACTGCTGGACGCAGGCCTCCCCCTGATAACCGCCTTATTGGCTTTTATCCCATGGGGGGGAGGGGGGGGGGGGGTAGTGCCCATAATCCTCACGCTGGGCATGCGGGTTGGGGATCGCAGTTCGATGGTAGACTTGTTCCGCAGGCGCTGCTGCCCGCCCCCGGTGGATATCCCTTAGTCGCCTCTTACGACACCCGCGGGAAGAATTGGGGTGGTGCAAAATCTAAGCCGGAACCACACAGCTAAACAAACATCTACCACTTTATAATTGTATAATAATCATAAACGAAAACTACCGTGAAATTCTTGAGGTCGAGTTAACAGTTGACCTCGTCGTTACATTAATCATTGTAAGTTATGCTTTGCTGTGGTATTTTCTAATGAGCAACTAGGGATATAAGTACGTTTATTCTAATTTTCACTGTGGTTATTTGCTACCATTTTATCGATTCAACCGAATGATGATGTACGAAGACAAAGACAGGTCTGGATGAATATGATAAAAATAAGAAACGTACGGATTTTTTATCTCTAAATTACATCAGAAAATTGTTTTGTTCACCAACACGAGAAAGTGAAGTCTTTAAGTGTCGTTATTATAAGAGCCTTGTCTCTAGCTCTGATCGGTGTATAATGTCCTCCTAGTGATGTAAAAAAAACTAAGGGTTTATCTCTTTTCGTTGTCATGTTACTCACCATTTAAATTAGGTACTTTCTGTCGTGTACAAAGATCAACATGAATCTCAACTGATTTAACCTACATTTTTCTGCATTCTTCATTCTGCACACTTTGAAATTGAAGAGATAGATAGATATATGATATGAGATGATAGAGGCTATAAGTAACGCGTTTTTGAAAAAGACAGTTTCTGCAGTTTTTTTTTTGTTTTCGACTGTCTCTAATTCCTTCCTATTATAATGCATGTAGTAAACCCAGTGGTATTATAATTATGTAACATAAAATGCATTTATGTTCGTACCTACGAACTAGGTTATTTCGTATCTTTTTATTGCTCAAAACACGTACCTAAAAGCCGCCACACAAAAACCGTGGCTGGGCCGGAGGCAAATCGTGCGGGTTGTAATGCGTGAATTTAGACTAGGTACACATAAGCCGCCCGGCGGTTCATGTGTAGTCTCTCATATAAATTCGTATGATACAACCCGCACGCCTTTGCCTCCGGCCCGGCCACGGTTTCTGTGTGGCGGCTTTCAAGGTTTCGTTGGGTTCCCCAAAGGAACCTTAAAACTAGGAAGCTGACAGGAAAGGCTGAACCACTAGTAATTAGTTATATTTATGTAGGTATTTCATTTTAACCTAAGTATAAACTGAAGAAAGGCTGAACCACTTTAGTAATTAGTTATATTTATGTAGGTATTTAATTTAACCTAAGTATAAACACGTAAGGTATGAGAGTATCTTATCTACCCAAAAAGTAGGTACAACTAGGTTTTTCGAAAAAATCTGCCCGTGCTACCCTTTCTCGACATCGCATCATACGTTAATAAGGTCAAAGCTAATAATTACGATACCTACTGAACTTTGAACAGGAGGGGAGGATGTGGAACCCTTAGCGCATGCGCTCGCCACCTTCGACACGGAACCCAGAGGGTAAAATCCATCACCGAATTATAACAAGTTGTTTTATGAAACGATACTAGTTTTATTAAATACTTGCCGCATAAAAGATATGAATGAGGACCACGTCGTTCTCTCTCGAGGTGAGGATCTCGAGGCACCAATAAGGTTATGAAGCGGAGGTGCAAAATCAATAGTTGAATAACACAAGCATAACCTTAAACTCCAGTGCCTATTCTTAGTTTTTTATTCAACACGTGAGACATAACCGAAAAATACGTTGATTAAGTGAACTAAGTGACTGTGGTGATTATGTATACAGTTCGACAATGAGTCCTGCAGATGCGATAGTGAATAATAAATGATTGAAGCGATTGGTGATGTCATGTTTTCTGTAGACAGGATTGAACTGGTTTATTTGTTCCATTTGTTCTAGGTCCTGGCCCTTCTGTTCCTGACACTGATTCCCTGGCCGGGGCCATCAGTATTCAAGATCACTTGCTCGCGTGACAACTCCAAAATCGTGAGGAAAGTCATACAAAACAAATGGCTCCCTGTTCTAGAAAGGTTTCAGGTAAGATATTCTTCTTTTAGAGTTATTATAGACAACTATAGATGAATTATTTTGGAACGTTCATAACTTATCGCTGTATGTGTTCACAAGTTTGGTTAGGGTAGCGTTGCTTAGGAACGTCGGGCAAAATGCCATATCCTATGATCTTTCGCTGGTCAGCTAATCGAAATCGCTGACCTTAAAACGGAGACATTTCTAACGAATATAAATTACGAGTATTACCTACTGTCAAAAACTGTACCTCTTTTACCGTGTTGTATTATTATACAAGTTTCTGCCCGCAACTTCGCACGCGTTGTTTCTATGGAAACATTTAAAGGTTATTTCTATCCCATGGGAACTGTTTTATGAGATAAAAAGTAGCCTATGTTTGATTTCAGGCTTATAGCTACATCTATGCAAAATTTCAGCCCGATCGGTTCACTCGTTTTGGCGTGAAGAAGTAACAAACATTCATCCTTAAACATCTAAACACCCGAACTTTCGCATCACATCACACTAATATTATAAACTAGCTTCTGCCCGCGGCTTCGCACGTGTTATTTCTACGGAAACGTTCAAAGGTAATTTCTATCCCATGGGAACTGATTTATGGGATAAAAAGTAGCCTATGTTTGATTCCAGGCATAAAGCTACATCGGTGCAAAATTTCAGCTCAATCTGTTCAGTAGTTTTGGCGTGAAGACGTAACAAACATCCATCCATCTATACATCCATCCAAACTTTCGCATTTATAATATTAGTGTGATGCGAAAGTTTGGATGGATGGATGTTTATTACCTCTTCACGCCAAAACTACTGAACGGAACGGGCTGAAATTTCACATAAAGGTAATTCTAATCCTGGAATCAAACATAGGCTACTTTTTATCAGGTAAATCAGCTCCCATGGATAGAAATCACTCGTGCGAAGCCGCGGGCATAAACTAATAAGCATAGCGCGGGCATAAAGTAATATTAGTGTGATATTTTGCTTTTTTTACCGCTCATCATCGAGCACATACCTGTCGGGTGCTGCAGTTCAGTTCAGCTCTACCTATTCATGAAGATATCACTCACTCTATTTCCACCGCTCATTCAGCGACCAGCGGAACATGCCTGCCAAACAAGAGGGGAGGGGGGCATGACCGTTTTTACCGTACTTCTTTTAAATAAGTATTTCAGGTAAAATTACCGCTAGAGTGCCCCTTCCACCCCGCGCGAGACATTTTCGCGCCGCAGCATGCGGCAAAGCTACAACACCGGCCTTCCCAGTGGACATGCGCCTTTTGCGGCAAGTCCTTCTACGAGGAACGACACCTCGAGACGCACTTCGACCAGCGACACAAACACCAGATTAACAAGGTTTGTGGTTGGGGATAGGGGGTTTTAATAATAATAATAATAAATAATGCTGGACAATCCACACAGCGTTATCTAGCCCCAAGCTAATCAGAGCTTGTGTTATGGGTACTAGATATACATAATACAATACACTACGTAGATAGTATTAGGAAAATCCAGAACACCCGGAACAAATATCTGCATTTGTCATTACAAACATTTGTCCTGAGGCGGGAATCGAACCCGCAAGTCCACCTCGTGCGTCGCAGGCGGACCTTCGCCCGCCGCGCCACAGAGGTCGTCTACTGATATAGAACAGACGCTGAAATACTGTAGTGCCAATAATCTTTGCTGGTTAAGAGTGGGTTATACCTTCTTCACTCTCTTGATAAAGTAAGGTAGTGCCGTAAGTAATAAATAATTATATAGTTCTATGTTTTATAAATTTATAATTTTTGACGTGACAACGTCTTATAATTCGATAGAGCCGGCTGCACGCACGAAAAAACATGACGTCATGCGGCGTTACCAAACATGACGTCATGCGGCGTTACCTCGCTCTGAGGCGTTCCATGTAAGGCTTGAAGTGCAAGCGAGAGCGCTCGACATCCGTCTCTCTCCTACTTGAGTGAGCGATGCGTCTGCGTGGACAGCTGCTATACTATAGTACATTTACATGTTTTGATCGAGTATCAAATGCTACCATTCCATCAGTATTTTCTTAAGACGATGTCATGTTCAACTATCGTCAGTAAACCGACTTTACAGACAACCAATTTTTTTTGCCATAAGGACAAAGTAGGCCAAAGGCTATATAATATTTATTTATTTAGAATGAATACATGTGTTTATCAATGTTGCACCATTAAACCACAGCAGTTCTGTGCTCACACTCGTCTTATACATAAATGGTGGAATTATTAAATAGAACAGAACAGCTACTTTTAGAGTTAACTGGATGTAAGGGTAAGTTCGTTTGTAAGGCAACCTAGCTAGTAAGTTAACCATAGGTACCAGGCGCACATAAACTCTAAGCGTTAGTGGAGTAGGTTCAGCTATTGAACTGTTTCAGCACGTAAAGGTTACAAATACAACAAATACACATTGTTGTTTTGTTCCAGGCAGAAGACGCGGTGTGTCTGGCGGACTACTGTGACATAATGCGGTGTCAGGTGCTGGTGGCCCACGGGCTTCTTAGCGGCGGCGTCGGACCCAGCACCGATATAGAGGTAAGTACAGCATCCCTGTGTTATTCATGAAGGAAGAACAAAAATGAAAAGACAACCAGCTACAAACGCACAGACAGGTTAGGGTTTTTAGCAAGATTTAGATGAGGTCTGTTATGTCCTTTTTACTAGAGATGACGAAGCAAATCAAAGAGGCGAAATATGTCCAACCTAAATTATTCATACTACTACTACTTCAATTGTAAATACTAGTTCTAATTTATTTCTATTATTTTGATTGTAATTTTCTGAATTATTCATTTAAATAGGACGTCGATTCCACATTGATTCTACAGAAAAGGCCCTGTGTTCAAGAGAATGTTTTTATTTTCTTAAGAAATAGTAAGTATATTGTGTATATTGCGAAGATACATTAGTTAAGTTTATAAACTTAGTACAGCCAGATTGCACCAATAGAAAACCCGTCTGCTTCCCGCACTAGGACTTTGCAGCCTGTGTCGCAGGATAACAGGCCTGTCTAAAGAGGTCTAAAGGCACAATTATTATTATTTACTAGCTTCTGCCCGCGGCTTCGCACGCGTATTTTCGGTACAATAAGTAGCCTATTATCTAAGTTAGTCTTAGCTCTAAACGTAGGCCAAATTTCATCTTGATCTGTTCAGTAGTTTCGGAGATCCTAGGTAATAAAAATTTCACATTTCACAAACTTTCGCATTTATAATATTATAGTAGGATTTGTATTAGTATTTGAAATAAAAGAGTTTAGATGACAAGCAACGCTAAAAGCTTGTGTTATGTAGTAAAAAACATCTCAGCATGCAAAATAACAATAAAGATCGATTTAAAATGTCAGGTTGACACATTATGACGCTCAATTGCATAGCTAAGTATATGGTGGAAAGAAACCCTTACCATGTGGTATTTATTGTAGGTTTGGCAAGACATAGAGTCCGTGAAGAAGGCCCTAGCCCCGGCGGCGACCCGCAGCATAGCGAAGGTGCCCCCGCGGAGGCGCAACCGCGCACGACCCACGTCGCCGCCCCCGCTGGCGCCTGATTGTCCCAAAACCCAAGTGCATGTTGAAGACACAGGTAAATAACTAAAAGAATGGTGTTTGCCGAATGAAATTTGATTTTATTTGGAACTTAGATCGAGTTAAAGAATGTGTCCAGGTGACCAAGTCACGTAGTAGGCCACCGTGTGCACCTGAAACAGACCGAATAACGCGACAGTACCGTCACCACGTCCATGAGAAATAGGCCAGATTATTGATGTAAAATTTTAATTCATTGGCCAAGAGATCCCTTCTGCTGACCTTCGACCCTTTAATTTGTTTTTATCAGAATCCGGAGAGAAAAGGACAGAGGAGACAGAGAGCGAGTCGAACCAGACCGCAGAGCTATGCGACGCGGACACGGTGGAGTCGTCGCTGCCTCCCGACAGTCGGCAGCGGCGGCTGGCGGACCTGCAGGCAGAGCGCGCCGCCTGCGACCCCACTCGCTTGCAGACACTCAAGGTTTGTTGGTAAAAGGACAGAGGAGACAGAGTGCAAATCGAACCAGACCGCAGAGCTATGCGACGCGGACACGGTGCGGTCGTCGATGCCTCCCGACAGTCGGCAGCGGCGCAGTGGCTGGCGGGCCTGTAGGCCGAGCGCGCCGCCTGCGACCCCACTCGCTTGCAGACACTCAAGGTTAGTTTGTAAAAGAACAGAGGAGAGAGAACGCGAGTCGAACCAGACCGCAGAGCTATGCGACGCGGACGCGGTGGAGGCGGCGCTGTCTCCCGACAGTCGGCAGCGACGCAGCGGTTGGCGGGCCTGTAGGCCGAGCGCGCCGCCTGCGACCCCACTCACTTGCAGACACTCAAGGTTAGTTTGTAATAGGACAGAGGAGACAGAGCGAGTCTCAGTTTCAGTTTCTCGCATAACTAAATAAATAAATAATGCTGGACGATCCACACAGCATCATCTATCCCCAAGCTAAGCAGAGCTTGTGTTAAGTAGGTATAATGTACTAGATGACTGATAAAATGTTTAATTTCAAGACGTTTCGAACGCATCGAAGATATTAACACTCGACTAGTTTTCCAAACCCGTTTTTTTTTTACAGGTGCGCTGTGAGAAGATAGTGCATTCCTGCATAGCAACTTTACTGTTGCATCTCACTCAACATCAGTTCAACGAATTAGAAGGTCAGTAATGCGCTAATTACAGTCATAGTAGTACAAAGATGTCTACACGTAGCACTACGAGCGGCGAAGCATAGAGTACAACTCGTAGCGCATGTCGTAGCACTACTCATAACGGGTTCGTAGCAACGTAGCACACGGATCTACACGTAGCGCTACGAGCGACGTACCAGAGCGCACTATTGCAGCGCCGCGCATGTCGTAGCAGCGTAGCACTACTCGTAGCGGGTCCGTAGCAACGTAGCACACGGGTCTACACGTAGCGCTACGAGCGACGTAGCAGAGAGCACTACTCGTAGCGCATGTCGTAGCAGCGTAGCACTACTCCTAGCGGATCCGTAGCAACAAAGTACACGAGTCTACGCCTTACGCTACGAGGGACGTAATAGAGTGCACTACTCGTAGCGCATGTCGTAGCAGCGTAGCATTACTCCTAGCGGGCCCGTAGCAACGAAGCACACGGGTCTACGCGTAACGCTACGAGGGACGTAGCAGAGAGCACTGCTCGTAGCAGCGTAGCACTACTCGTAGCGGGTTCGTAGCAACGTAGCACACGAACGGGTCTACACGTAGCGCTACGGGTGGCGTAGCAGAGCACTACTCGTAGCACATGTCGTACCAGAGCACATCATAAAGGTATTCATACATTAGTTATAGTAACTACGCTTTGCGCAATAAGAAGCAGATAAACCTAGCGAATGGATCGCCGTAAACAACCCCTGTAAGTTGTTTTCGCACGCGTTTCTTCATTTAAAATTACCTTCAGCGTCCTAGCGTTGTATTGCAGACGAGATGCAGCGCGCCGTATGCTGGTACCTGAGCTGCGACCGCTACTGGGAGGACAGCGCTCCGGCCGCGCGCGCCTTCCCCTGGCCGCTGCTGTTGGCGCTTGCCACCGGCTTGGCGCTCGCACTCTGCATGTGCTACTACATCATATGGATCGTCTTCGAGTACGTATCATTAACGACTCCACCGTAATTTCCATCCGTAACGACTGACTTCGGATGTAAGGGTTTTTTGTATCAGTTTAGAGGAGACTAAGACCCATATTGGCTCTATGGAACTATATAGAAGTTATATAACGCATTGTTTACTGATCTACTGAAATACTTACAATACTAACATCATCTTCAAAGACGAAAGAGGCCATTGATAGCGAGGTTTCCATGGTGAAAAAATACTTTTAAGTGCTACCTTTGGGGCTTAAAGATTCTATGTAAAAAGTACCCACAATAATTATCACGCTACTACTCTGAACGACCTAAATTCCGATTGAAGCAACCTCTCAACTTCTCAGGTTGCTTGAAAGGGATGTTGTTGTCGCAGGAAAACTCCTAAACTAATATTTACCCACGCCAGGAGTGAGAAGGTGTATGCTTTTAGAGGTTATGTATGTTATTTGTTCATACATACCAATGTTTCCACAGGTTTGATCGATTTCCAATATATTTCCCAGTTCCGAAGAGAGCAGTATCGCTGGCAGCGCCTCAGTATCCATGACAACACACTCATCCCCCACCCGAGCGGAACGATTAGCAGCCGAAGAGGCGATGTTAGACGATCCAGACCACGACGATCATTATATCTATGTCACCTACCCGCCGGAGCTGAAGCGACGACTGCTAGAGAGGTATGCGGCCAACCAACTCACGCTCATTGTACTCTCGCCTTATATTAGACAGAGTAGGGTTGACTGATTCGGGTCTTTTCTCACTTTTGACACGGAATTGGTTCTACTTAAGCGAGAGTTATACCTCTCGCTTAATTACTGAGACATAACTCTCGCTTAAAAACTTACACGACTGATACCACGACGACCGTTATATCTACGTGACCTACCCGCCGGAGCTGAAGCGACGACTGCTAGAGAGGTATGCAGCCAACCAACTCACGCTTATTGTACTCTCGCCTTATAAGACAGAGTAGGGTTGACTGATTCTTCAGAAGGGTCTTTTCTCACTTTTGACACGGAATTGGTTCGACCCTCCCCCGATTGCGCTACATAACTCACGCTTGATTACTGTACTCTCGTCTAATACTAGACAGAGTAGGTTTGATTGATTTATCAGGGCCTCAGGGTTTCGCCACTTATCGACGCGAAATCGGCTTAGCCCGTCGAGAAAATGCTTTATATGCACGACAAACATAGGAGTAAATAACTATTAGACGACTGATACCCCGCCGGAGCTGAAGCGACGACTGCTTGAGAGGTACGCAGCCAACTAACTCACGGTTTTTGCACTCTTGCCTTACTTTAGACAAAGTAGGGTCGACTGATTCTTAAGAAGGGTCTACTCACATATTTGACGCGGGATTGGTGACAGAGTAGGTAGGGTTGATTGCTTTATGAGGGTCTCTTAGTTGCACTATTTTTCGAGTCGGTATCGGCCAATAACTGTCCTCCTCTCCTATTTAGTAAGGATTGCTAGTGTAATGAAGGACTGATTGTGAACATTTTATGGTCCAAAAACTGATTTATGAAGTTCAGCCAGAAAAGGCCATGAATTATGATATTTTTAGTATACATGACGTCACTCGCATCTGCCCCGACTACGCAAAGCATCAAAACAGTTCATCAACGCCTAAGCTTTTTTTGACCGAAGCCAATTGTGCGTCGATAAATGTGCTCAAGTGACAACATTATCATAATTCGCTGGCGAGGACCTCATATTTGCTGGAAATGTAAGAGGCATTTTCAGCAAATATCAGGTCATCGCTAGCGAATTAAATCTTAAATCTCTTTGACAAGGAATTGTATTTTGTAAGATGTTAAGAAATCATGGGTCCATTTTAGCTTGCACATAGAACACTATATTTTTGATTATTCTACACGGTAATTTTCATTTACAGTTCTCGTCACAAGTACTAATCCTTATTAACTTAGATACCACAAGTTGTAGTCTAGTTTGGCATTTGAAGAAAGCAAGATACGGGGACACGTGGACACCCTATTTGTTCTAAGTTTTTCTTATTATTTTTTAGTGTAATTCCTATATTAACAACACTAATGAGATGTTTATTGTTTTAGCTGCTACAATAGAACGACTCGGCTCTGAGATCCCGCCGCGTGCATGCTTTTTACCGGTATAGTGGTTTAAGTTTTACCGGTATAGCGGTATATGTTTTAGGGAAGTTCAGTGACTTGCATCGATTTAGGTACCCCAAGATTCGAAGTATCGTAATTATAATTATTAAGTTTTGTTTTTTAATATTAAGTCCGTTGATATTATAAAGAACAGCTTGCTACGTTCCATTTACCGAAACATTCTTCTCCTGAATTACCTCTGTATTTGGAATTATTATATTTTGTAATTTGGTTACTTGTCGATGCAGCTCTCTGTAGATACATTTATTGCTGTATTCATTCAACTTAGTCGTATAAATGGGGTATAAGTGTGAAATTACACAAGTACATTATGCTTCTGAATAGTTCTAAATACGGCAAATCAGGCCCCTAGTGTTTATTAGCAAAATACTGTTTTTAAGACTTGCTGTTCCTTACCCCTATCTTGTTTTTATTAAGTAACTAGTATCTCTTTAGTAGTTACGAAGTCGTTAAATTTGTTTGAGATTTTAGAATAGACTACCTGAGGACTGAGGTTCCTTTAGTTAGACCCAAGGGCAGAGGGTCAACACGAAATCCACGTAGATCATCTACGTGGATTTTGACCTTTGGCCTTATGAATTTCATATGTGCAATGTTTTCGTTATAATATTCGTAGGTTATAGTGTAGTAAGTAATATTTATAGTTAGTAGTTTGCTTAAAAATCAGTGCCTAATTTTATTTTTATTTTACTTGGAAGTTATTATTTGTAGGTAGTTACTTTTTAAGAAAAATGTACATACTGACTGCGAGTACCTATTTATAAATAAGAATTTTATTGGATCGAAATGTTATAAGCGAGCTGGACTTTTTTATTACTATAAATCCAATTTATAATCATGTATTTATAAACCAACAGGTAATTTTAAACTATATTTTAAGTATTTTATTGGCATGGCGGTTAAGCCTAGGTTGCCTCCATGGTAAATCAATTGCATCAATTGGTATTTAGTTTTGTATATGTATTTATCTGTATTACTTTAACGATCGACCAAAGTAGGTTTTCAATTACATAGTAGGTATGCTTATATTGACTTTATTAAAAATGCTTTGTGAGGCATCAAATCGTGATCTATTATAAAGTGGTAAAACTTGGTTGCAGAACTGATTCTGGAACTTATAGACTACACTAGCCAAACTTCATGTAAAATGTTTGTAAACAAACCGCCCATACTTAACCTACATTTCACTCTGTTGCCGCGACATTATACATAATTCACCTTACTTGTCGATTCAAGATCTTTCCATAATAAATATTCATCATCATCATCATCAGCCTATATTAGTCCACTGCTGGACATAGGCCTCCCCTAATGAACGCCATAACGCCCTGTCTTGCCGCATCCAGCATCCAGCAATAAATATTGCTTACAATTATTTCTGAAACTCGACGTTGTGGTTTGTTTACAGACATTCTTCATCGAGTTTGGTTAGTGTATAGATAAAAATTGTTTGAAGGTTATTTTTTTCTACGAATGTCGTTTGAAGTTCTACGTAAGAACTCGTTATGGACTCTGCACACCGAACACACAGCCCGGTGCGTTGGTCGGACAGTTTCAGTGTGTGAATATTGTATGCAGTCGATAGTGTCAACTTGTGCGCGGCTTGCCTACTTCGGTGTGTATAAGGCTGATTTTCTTCTCACGCCGACGGCCGGCGCTGATAGGCTGTGTATTTATTTATTTAATTTATTGGAAAATCAACGGCTTGAACTAACTTGATTAAATTACGTAGGTAATAACATCAGAGAGCCAGACAAAGATTTTCACGTATAGTGACAATTTAACTAATGAAATGTGAACATAAATAGAAAACAGCTCGAAACTTGAGATGTATTACTATGAAGCGTTTCGTAGTGACGCTGACCGCTCCGCGCTGACGAGCTTCAGCGCTGAGCGGTGCGTCGCTGTCGCCGGCCGTACACGACGCTCCTCAGTGTTCAGTGAGCGTTGTAGTGTCGCGCTGAACGCACGCGCCGGCGAGGTACCGCCGTTCGCATTGTTTGCGACTGTAGTTCGTGGCGATCAGCATGATACTTAGGCTGGTTTTAGTATCAAGCTGACTATCGGCGCTGAGTTCAGCGCGTAGCTGGTCAGCGCCGATCGTCAGTGCGAGTCGTTTTAGTATTATGCTGATCGCCGCGAAGTACACGCCCAGTGTCTATTATCGCGATTTGACATGATGGTACCTCGCCGGCGCGTGCGTTCAGCGCGACACTACAACGCTCACTGAAGACTGAGGCGCAGTGTTGCCACATGCCTAGGTGCTAAATCTGGTAATATGATGTTTTAAATCTGTATGAAATCTGTATGGGTCTTTAGCTAATAACTGTATAATATTTTGTATGATAGTGGGAAGGATAGGAGTGCTTTAATTTGAAACGTGTTAATTTTCACAAAATCTGTATAAAACAAGTGCTAAATCTTTCATCTGTATCCGAAGTCCTAATTCTGTATAGGTACAGATAAATCTGTATATATGGCAACACTGCTGAGGCGTGTGGCCGGCGGCCGGCGCTGACCGCTCAGCGACGCTGACGTGCGGCGCGTGCGCCCGCGCACCGCTCAGCGCTAAAGCTCGTCAGCGCTGAGTGGTCGGCGTTATTCTAAAACGCTTCTATAGCAACCATACTTATTGAACTATCAGCGCCGATGATCAGCGTGAAACTAAAACCAGCCTTGGGGAGATTTGTATTAGACCGGTCCGTGTCCGGGCCGGGCCGAGGCCGGGGCGGGCCGGAGCGGAGCTGAAGAGTACGTTAGTAGACGGGCCCGGACTGCACTGTTTAATATAAACTGCTTCATACAAAATATATGTAATGTTTCAAATCCGTGCCCCACGTACACGGCACGCCCCGGTCTAATATAAGTCTTCAAAGGTGCGATTGTGATTTGTTTTTTCATACAATAATCTACGCTGACGAGACGTCACAAATCCAGGCCACCGTATACGAAAAACAAAAGGGGATCGCGCCAGATTAAAAAAAACTCAGATTATTTGCACCACCGGGTTTTGTTTTTCATCCACTCTGCTGTGTTGTTGTTTTGCCCCAGTTCAGCTTAGCTTGGGGCCAACTGATGCTGTGTGGATTGTCTAGCATTATTTATTATTTGTTTTGTGAGACGTGTGGTATCAAAATTCTAATAAATTGGGTCTTCGGTCTAGGTTAACACAAACCCAAATAATCATGTTGACGTTTGACCAGCTTAGTCAATTTACAAAACGTAAAAAGGTTGTGCTAAATTCATTGTTTGCCATAACTGGCCATATTCCTTATCAGTGATTGTTTGAAAATTTGATTAAAAAGATTAAAATCTGTACATTCGTTTCGATGTACAGTAACTAACATCTACAAGTATGTACCTTCTTTTACCTTTATAATATGATAAGGATTAACATGAAGTTAATAAATACTTGATAAATCTTGTAATGCTTAACTAGGTGAAAAGTCTGTATTAAATTTCATTAACAAGTTTAAAATCTGTTTATTGAAAATTAACAATTAGCCTATTGTATTTAAAATAAACGTTCACTAAATCTTGCCTATTACCAGCACCTTCCTGTTTTTAAGAATGTAAAAAGTTTGTCAATAAAATTCTTAATAAAAATTGTCGATTTTTTTATTTGGCAGTCTTGGTTATTATAAATAAGCGTACAAAATGTAGCAACAAATAGGAAATTACGCACCTTAAACTTAGTAATTGATCACGGATTGTATTATAAAAATCTTATAAAATTCAGGATAATTCACTAAAAACGTTTATTCCCATTTGTTCCTTTGACAGTTCCTTTAAAGGGACAAATGAGACTTTTTCTTCCCATTAGTTCCTTCAAAATTATTAAAGGAACTAATGGGAAGAAAAAGTCACATTTGTTCCTTTAAAGGAACTGTCAAAGGAACAAATGGGAATAAACGACTAAAAACTGTTCAAACGGACTATTTCACAATAGACGTTGTATCCGTTTGTTATATATACAGGCTGTGTAAAAGTAGGTCAGTGCGTTACCTTGGAAGCTCTATCCGTATTTGATTCCTTTCCAAGACGCGTTTCCGTCGATTAGGCACTTGCAGCCGCAACCGGTCGGACACGTGTCTCGTTCTGAAAACCTGGATGAAAACAAACCAAATTGTGCATAAAACACTCGCTGAATTCAGCAAGTAAAAAGAGTTGTTGGGAATTTGGATTCATTTACCCATAACACAAGCCCTAAGCTACTAAGCTTGGGGCTAGATGATGTTGTGTGAATTGTCCAGCATTATTTATTTATTATTTATTATATAGTTTAGCTAGAGAATATAATAAATAAATAATGCTGGACAATTCACACAGGGTTATCTAGCCCCAAGCTAAGCAGAGCTTGTGTTATGCGTACTAGATAACTGATATACTTATTACAATACACTACATAGATAGATATTTTTTATTATACATAGAAAACGTCCAGAACACCCTGAACAAATATCTGCAGATCGTCCAATCATTTATCCGGAGGCCGGAATCGAACCCGCAACCTCCTGCGTCGCAGGCGGACCTTCGCCCGCTGCACGACAGAGGTCGTCGAATAGAAGCCATTACTCGGTAGTGCAAAACAGCGCAGGCGAAAATTACGCTGATATCACGCGCACGTCGCATTCTAAACTAAATTTACTAATTCGCATACTGTGTTTTTAATGATCACTTAGCTTTTATCGTTTCGAGCGAAGTACAATGTGTATTGACATTATGTGCTAGTGAGGCGGGCGGAGCGATCCCCACGCCTCACACTATGTGGCGCGCTGTATGTCTAAACTGAAATTATGCGTTAGTGGGTAGCGCGTAATTTCTGTAGTTTGGACGGTACAACATCCGACTAGTTAGCTAGTAAGTTGTTAGTATTATACTTATTTATTCTTAAATCTCGTTATAGCATACATTTTTTACTACCTATAGAACATAAAATATTATAAACTACTAGCTTCTGCCCGCGGCTTCGCACGCGTTGTTTCTATGGAAACGTTATGAGGTTTCTATCCCATGGGAACTGATTTATGGGATAAAAAGTCGCCTATGTTTGATTCCAGGGTTAGACTTACCTGTATGCAAAATTTCTGACTGATCCGTTCAGCAGTTTTGACGTGAAGAGGTAACAAACATCCATCCATCCATCCAAACTTTCGCATTTATAATATTAGTGTGATGTGATTCTACAGTAACAAAAATATAAAAACGGTGAATCATCGGCCGCGAAGTTACGCTCAAGCGGCCGGTGACTACAGCTGCAGATTATTATTTTTATTAGCCCTGTTCATCCCACTGCTGGGCAAAAGCCTCCCCCGACTCTTTCCGGACATCACGATCACTGGCCAGCTCCGTCCAGTCGGCCCCGAATTCGTTCAATTGTTCCCGCCATCTCCGTCTAGGTCTACAGAGTCGCCTTCTCGCCGGCGAGAAAGTAAAGTAGTAGCTAGTAAGTAAAAACTTTCGTAGTTTGACGAATTCATTAAGAATGCAATGGTGGGTACCTACAGTACATACCAAACGAGCGAGAAGGAGCGAATGCAAACAAGTGGGATTCGAGGATCTGTACGTTCGTTCCATTTCTCTTTGATATAGCGACAGCCGCCGGAGCACGGCCGAAGGCGAACGAAGGCTCTCGTTTGGTCTCGCTTGTATTTGCAATGACGTCCACACTGGTTCTTTCGCGTTTGTTCCTTAGCCTTCGCTTGCTCTCACTCGCTTGGTCTGTACCCGGCATAAGCGGTTTAGTGCGCGCAAGGACGCAGCACAGGCGCGACACGAACCGCACTCAGCCTGATGAAGTCCCTTGGATGAAACGTTGGTGTTCTTCCAACACCAATTAGGTTCGTAGTTAACCCGCTTACATTCATAATGAGCGTAAGTAAATAAAAGTGTACCATTTGTGCATATGGATGGCGTGCCCCGCGTGGCTGCAGTAGGCGCAGGCGGAGGCCAGCCCGCGCACGGGGCGCGCGCACACGGCGCAGCGCAGCGCCAGCCGCCGACACGCCGCGCAGACGGCGCTGCGCGCCACCGCGCCGCACCACGCGCATTCCACCGCTATCTCTGGCCCGAGGGGTTTGGCTTCTAAGCGAGAGTATTTACAGTGGACTAGTTTTTGCACCTGTAGGAAATGATAACTTTTAGCATTATTCCCACATTATTAAGTACGGTTACGAATAAACTGGTCTGGGGCGGACCAGGATTATGTGGAACTCGACGCCCTGAGAAGGACGTGAGAAGGACGGTTTTGTCGGATGTCTTGCGTTTATAATAAAAAAACTTGCTTGTTGCTTGCTTCTACGTGTTATTAGTATGTGCACGAGTTTCTAACGCTGGTATTCCGACAGAACCATCTGGTGGTAAATAGGATAAGTATCGTATACTGATAATATCGGTTCTAGTAGGTATACCAGAACCGATATTATCAGTATCGTATCGGTAATTCCTGATACTTTTGGGATATGTAGTGACACATTTTAAGTTACCTCAGTCTTCTTATAAATTAGCTGCCACCTATCCAATATATCCGCGTACACTCGTTTAAAGCAATAGTACAGATGCACTGTCGCCTCGTCCAACACACAAGATGAAGTCCGTTCAGATTTAGAGGCACTGGAGTCTGTGTAGAAGTTCTCTGCTTCGGAGCAAGAGTTGCTTCGGACGATGGGAAGGGTCCATCCATCGGCGCTGATTTCGCTGTATTGGTTCACTGTGTTGTATGGGGATGTGCCGTTGCCCTGGAAATATAAAATATTGTTAACATTTTGATTGACTATTTAATTATTTATTTGAAAATCAACGGCTTAAACTAACTTGATCAAATTACGTAATAACATCAGAGAGCCAATTAAAGATTTTCACGTGACAATTTTTAACTATAGTTCGACCGAAACCGCTGTACCGCTCCCTAAGAAAGTGCGGCGAAGTGGGGGCCGAGGAAAAAAGAGCAAGAATACACATGAGATCGATATTGTCGGATATATCTTACGATATCGTACCAATATAAACAATATTTTTGTTTTATATATTATATCGATATGTTTATATTTTTTTATAACTAAATTATCTACAGATATTCTGACAGAGCTTCTGCTTCAACTTCATCTTCAGTTTCGCCATCGGAATTTGAATCAGAGTCGTTCTGCAAATTTATAATTAATGGATCGATAATAATATCAAATCTACTATCGCGATCCCAGTAATTGTTTTCATTTTTTTGGACATGATCATCACATTTCTGCCATTTTTCCGCCGTGAACTCCGAAAACAATGTATTTAATAAGTTTATCTTTTCATCTAGAGAAGAGTTAATATGGTTATGGGCTATATTGTTTTTAATATCAGCCCAGACTAACTCTATGGGATTCAAATCCGGATGGTACGGCGGTAATCGTAGAACAGTATGTCCATTGGCTTTCAGGAGTTCATCAATTCTGTACACGGGCTCTTTTTGTGTATTATCGATAAGAAGTTGCAGTTGAGATTTTGTCATAGCTTCCGAAAATTCAACATTGTGGCGCCGTAACCAGTTCTGCATTTCAGTTTTGAGGCTTGCTATGGTTGGCTTCTTGTCAACCTGAACGCTGTGGTAAGACGCGTTGTCCAAGACAACTACAGAATTCGGAAGCAATTTATCTTTTAACTTTTCATCTACCCACTTATAAAAAGTAGGCCCGTTCATGTCTCCATGATAGTCGCCGGTCTTAGCATCTGATTTGAATATCGTCAATGCACCATCAACCAAGCCATTTCGACATCCAGCGTGAAGAATTACCAAACGCCGTCCTTTTCCAATATCAGCATGAATTCCAGGTTCGGACGATGATTGCCAACATTTGCTTACATGGTGACTGGCGTTAATGTATGTTTCATCAAGGAAATATATGTTGCGGTTTTGCGTTCTGTAATTTCTGATTTGTGTTAAGTATTTTTTCCGCCACACTACAATATTAGGCTGCTCTATAAGGAGATGTCTCTTCGATTTGCATTTTTTGAAACAGTAACCTATTGTGTGTAAGAGGCTCCTTAGACATTCTCGTCCACAATTTAATATGCCATCTTGTTTCAAACTTGAAAGTAACTTACAGACACTTGGCACTCTTGGTTGTTTTGGCGAATTAAATTTCAATCGGCCCAAATTTTCAGTTGATGAATTGCCCTCTTTTATCACATTTCTTGCGGTTTTTTCGCAGTACCCCGTAGCGTCTGCCACGATTTTGGCAATATTTGCATCACTTTTATATTCAAAGCTCTCTCTGTCTGCTTTTCTTTTCTTAAAATATTCGGCCACTTTAAAAATTATGGCCTTGACATCACGAGATAGCGCTCGACCCATCTTTGGATATTTATCTCATGTGTATCTGACATAGACCGTCCGGTACAAAGGCGACCTACTGCCGTGAGCGTTGACGGCAGACTGATGGATCGGAGCGGCCGATACTTCCCCCCCGTCTCGCCGCGCGCATACCTCAGGAGCGGTACAGCGGTTTCGGTCGAACTATAATGAAATGTGAACATAATAGAAAACAGCTCAAACGACAATGAAAATGACGACTGTATACAAATAGTTCTGAACCATCCAGCACACATCATCTAGCTCCAAGATAAGCAGAACTTTTTTTGTAACATAGCAGAAGCCAAGAGATCTCTCTTAGCGATAAGGCCGCCCATTGTGCAACTCTGTAGCTCTTTTCCTGTATTTTTATTTTTGTGTTTCTTGCTGTGCATTAAAGTGTAATGTATTGTATGATGAAAAAGTTGTAACCCCAGAGCGCCATCTAATTTCTGATATAGAAGCATAGCAGAAGATAAGCAATCTGTCTCTCAATCGTGGTACTTTATAAAGTACCACCGATTGCTAATTCTACTCTTACTGATATAATAAATGCAAAAGTAGCTCTGTGTCTCTATTTGTTCGTCTTTCTGTATTGTCTTTTCACAACTAAAGGACTGAATAGACCCTAATAACTTAACTTAAATTTGGTAAGAATATAGATTGTATTATGGATAATGATATCAGCTGCGAAGCCACCGAAAGCAGCTAGTATTTTTACTTACGTAGCTTGAGGTGCTGATTGTTGATTGTGAACTAGAGTTGCTTGTTTCATTGAAGACGGAAAACGCACAGGTCAGCATGGCCGCCATTTGTATGTTCGAAGCTTTCGCGTAGTGTGATATTCTGCAAGTTATCAATACACGAAGGTTTTTGTTATTATAGTGCATAAGCCTCGCACTCTGGCTAATTTCTAGTTTCTAAGAGCAAAGCAAAGATTTTCGACTGCCACGTCACTTGACTTCGTGGTGAAGTTGGTTATCACATTCCCGTACTGAGGGGAGGACGCGGGTTCAAGTCCCATCGAAGTTGAACATTTTTACAGTACACGAAGGTTCAAAATTAGAGGATATTTGATTTGAGTTTACCAACTAATGATAAACCAATGATTATAATTCTGTTGGCACAAAATCTAAACTAACTAGCTCAAAAAAAATGTTACCAGCCCTATTTTTGGCGATAGAAAAATAAGAAATTTTAGGAGGCACAGAGACGGTGATTATCTTAAAACGGCTGCAGCTATTTTTATCAATTATGTAAAAGTTTCACTGCGCAATCTCCGAAGACTGGGCAAAGTAACTTTACCCCTCTGATGGGTCGGGGGTTAAAACTGATAATTAATTTTGTATAGTTCCCTCCTCTTAGTACTCCCACCATGTGGGAACCATTTGAAAGTCTAGTCGTGGAAAAGTAACAATAAATAAATAAATATTGCTGGACAATTCATACAGCATTATCTAGCCCCAAGCTAAGCAGAGCTTGTGTTATGGGTACTAGATAACTGATATACATAATACAATACACTACATAGATAGAAAAACATCCAGATCACCCTGAACAAATATCTGCAGATCGTACAAACATGTGTCCCGAGGCGGGAATCGAACCCGCAACCTAATGCCTCGCAGCCTTCGCCCGCTGCGCTACAGAGGTCGTCATGCTATACTCACAAGGACTGTAAAAGATTACAACAAAGCGGGTGTCCGACCCAGCCCATGCTCTCTTCGCTCGACGTTAGATGTTCCTGTAGCTTTGCCTTCAACGCTCGCGCGGTCAGAGCAGCGAGGCTCCAAGCGTTCGCTATCTCTCTTTCACCTTCCTCTGTCGCCACTTTTGCGTTCTTCTCGCACATTTCTGCAATTTATAACACGAGTTTTTTTAAAGCTAATTTTAGAAAAATCTAAATCAATCTGGGCTAGAAACACTCTCAATCAAGTAGCTCCGTTCTTATGGTCATATGGTGAAAGTGAAAACTAAGTTGACGACTGGAGCCGAGTCTAACCAATTAGCGTAACTGACTTGACCGTGACGATTTAGTTTCAATCACTTTTTAGAAAACCAGTAGGCCAATTCTAATTCTAATCCTAATTCTGAACGGGGGAACTGGGATCTGCACTGAAATCTCGCATAGGAGTGTATTGTGCATTGTCCCCCTGCCTAACCAGGCCATAAACAGCCCAGCTCTTCTAAATATCGGAGTAGGAATTTTGGCGATTTGCAGCTTCGTTTCAGCTTTTCTGTAGGCGTGGAGGAGTTTGATTCCTCTATCCCTCTTCAGTCCCGATTCCCGTTTGGCGTCCTCTGTGGCTATTCTACCCTAGAAGGGTAGAATAGGTCTTGTGTAGGGCAAGCACGGGGATTGTTGTCTAGAGTAGACTAGAAATAAATTACGTCACTTTGTCATCGAATGCGTAAGTTATTAGAAATTCATTCCTTCAACTTCAATTATGTACGTAATGTATAACGATGCGATGCCATTATTGTCTATTCTACCCTAGAGAACAATCCCGTGCTTGGGCTACAGCACCAAAACAAAATTCTCATTTCAAAAGGGATATCAATATCTATCCATTCGGGGGTAAGAGTACTATAAAGGCGTTATAAAAGTAAGGACAAATGGAGACAGCATTTCTGCGAAGGCAACTTTCGGTCTTACTCACCAATAGGATTATCCGGATCGATGACGTATCTCTCAGCTAAAGTCCGGTTCAGCGGGAAAAGATCCACAGCCGAGTACATCACAACTCGCGGTGATCCGTAGCCCGATATGCTGCCGCGACTGCGCATGCTGCCCGCTCGGCGACCTTGAGCTTTCTGGGTAAGGACATAGAGATTAGAATCGTTCAGCTGAGGCCTTTTTGTTATTTGATATCAGACTCTAGAGATAGGGGTCCTCGAGGAAAGAACCCACCATATTTTATTTCTGCCGCCTAGCAGCATTTAGTAGTAAATGTAGAGTTCATGGTAATTGATTCTCGTTGCAATCTAGTAAGCGCATTATTTTTCAATTCTTCAAACTTTTCCTGGTAAGCTTCACTATCTATAATATAAAAATGAATCGCAAAATGTGTTGGTAAGCGCATAACTCAACAACGCCTGGACCGATTTCGCTAATTCTTTCTTTGTTGTGTTTGTTATTGTCAGGAGAAGGTTCTTATGAAAGAAAAAATTAAGAAAGTTGGAAACATAAATTTCCACGGGGGCGAAGCCGCGGGGCGCAGCTAGTAATTAATATAATTTTACTCATTTCATAAATTATGTAAAATTTTTACGCCTAATGGCAGATCACAGTGCTCTTAATTATATGTCTGAACATCCCTGTAATACCTGTGTATCACAAATGAATAAATAAATTTGAATTTGAAGCATTGCTGTTTTACGGTTTGAAAGCTAAGGTCGCCGGTGAATTAATTGCACATGAGCCTGATATCAGGTTCATGGGTCAGTGCATTGAGGAGCGTATTCAAAGCGCGTGTGCACTGCGTGCTATTGCTCCGTTATAGACAATATACCACTTAATTTCAAGTGGGCCATACATACAGTGCTTGTACCGTCAATTAAGTTTTATATAAAAAATATATCTATCTAAATCTATCTAAATATAATGAACTAGCTTCTCCTTGCGGCTTTGCACGCGTTTCCAGGAAGAAAAAATAGTACTATATTAAAAGGTACAAGTTTAAACTACCAAAGCATAATTGCAGCCCGAAATCCGTTCAGCATTTTTTGGCGTGAAGAGGTAAAAAACATGCCTTACCTCCAAACGTGTCATAGTGCGAGAGTTTATCACTTCAAATTGTAGAAGCACTTACCCATCTATCTTGAAAATAGAACGTAGTAATAGAGTTAGACGCATGTCTATGATGTAACTGTGGGAAGCCAGGCGCGTTGGTCGGAGACGGCGTGGTGGTCGCGTGAGGCGAGACAGACGTATAGCTGCCGCCGAACAGGGCCGGTGCGAGTGAGAGGGAAGACATCGAGCGAGGCGTGCCTGCTTCGTGTTTGAGTGATAACCTAAAATTATGGATGCTTTAGTTAGATACAAGTAGAACTATATTTTATTATAAATACTGCCTTACAGCGTTTTGCACAGAAAAAGAAACTGTACTGAGATGAAAACCAATATGTCATGTAGTTAATGTGACGTGTAGATATTTTTAATCCCAATCTTTATCTACACGTCTTAGACCGCTTTCCATCAATCATACACAGCTAAGACCACTCTGGAATCTGTATCAAGTCATATTTCTAATAACAAAATCAAATTGTTTCAATAGCTTAAATGCTACAGAAAGACAGACACACACGTTATACTTATTTAGTTCAATAATTACACCCTTCTTTTCACGTCAAAGGTTCACGCTGTTTGCTGCCCCTAACGCTACCCAAACATTAAGAGGGTTGATTTAAAGAGGTAATAAAATGGATACCTTCTTGCTTAGGAAGGTCCTCGGGAACGGAATGCACGAGTCACCCGCGTACTTGCTCTCCAACTGACCTGACGTCCCAACCATCTCACGTTTAAAAGAGGTATTATCATAGCTACCTCTTTGCATTAGAAGGTCGATTGAAGACGACTAGAGTACTGGTCCCGCACCACTTGGCACCGCAGGTTCTCGGGAACGGAATGCACGAGTCACCCGCGTACTTGCTCTCCAACTGACTCCTCTGACGTTTAAAAGAGGTATTATCATAGCTACCTCCTTGCATTAGAAGGTCGATTGAAGACGACTAGAGTACTGGCGCCGCACCACTTGGCACCGTAGGTTCTCGGGAACGGAATGCACGAGTCACCCGCGTACTTGTTCTCTAACTGACTCCTCTGACGTTTAAAAGAGGTATTATCATAGCTACCTCCTTGCATTAGAAGGTCGATTGAAGACGACTAGAGTACTGGCGCCGCACCACTTGGCACCGCAGTTTCTCGGGAACGGAATGCACGAATCACCCGCGTACTTGCTCTCCAACTGACTCCTCTGACGTTTAAAAGAGGTATTATCATAGCTACCTCCTTGCATTAGAAGGTCGATTGAAGACGACTAGAGTACTGGCGCCGCACCACTTGGCACCGCAGGTTCTCGGGAACGGAATGCACGAGCCACCTGCGTTCTCGCTCTCCGACTGACTCCTCTGAGGTTTAAAAGAGGTATTATCATAGCTACCTCCTTGCATTAGAAGGTCGATTGATGACGACTAGAGCACTGGCGCCGCACCACTTGGCACCGCTGGTTCTCGGGAACGGAATGCACGAATCACCCGCGTACTTGCTCTCCAACTGACTCCTCTGACGTTTAAAAGAGGTATTATCATAGCTACCTCCTTGCATTAGAAGGTCGATTGAAGACGACTAGAGTACTGGCGCCGCACCACTTGGCACCGTAGGTTCTCGGGAACGGAATGCACGAGTCACCCGCGTTCTCGCTCTCCGACTGACTCCTCTGAGGTTTAAAAGAGGTATTATCATAGCTACCTCCTTGCATTAGAAGGTCGATTGAAGACGACTAGAGTACTGGCGCCGCACCACTTGGCACCGCAGGTTCTCGGGAAGGGAATGCACGAGTCACCCGCGTTCTCGCTCTCCGACTGACTCCTCTGAGGTTTAAAAGAGGTATTATCATAGCTACCTCCTTGCATTAGAAGGTCGATTGAAGACGACTAGAGTACTGGCGCCGCACCACTTAGCACCGCAGGTTCTCGGGAACGGAATGCACGAGTCACCCGCGTTCTCGCTCTCCGATTGACTTCTCTGACTAGATTTCAATGAATCACTGTCGTCGTTTGATTTTGCTGGTATCTGAAACATGGGATATGTAATTGAGAGCAAACCAGTATAGAGCCTGTTGATGTTCATCTACTTTGTAATGGTGTCTACACACCAAAATCAGTGGCCCGGCAACAAGTTGACACAACACTATTGGATGGCTTCAATACTCATACACTAAAATATCGAACCAACCGTTTTATTTTATTTTAATGTAAGCTTAATAAGACAAGACAAAGAGATAACTCGCCGCACGGAAAACGCCTGGAACAGCTATTGGTCGATGAAACATATTATGAAAGGACCGCTGCCACTCTCCTTAAAGCGGAAACTAATGGACATGTGCATTCTCCCCATTCTCACGTACTGTGCGCAATCATGGTCACACACCAATGTTCAAAAATCTCGCCTCGGTGCCTGCCAAAGAGCTATGGAACGCAGCATTCCTGGAGTTAAATTAAAAGACCACATCAAAAACTCAACACTGCGCTCCAAGACTCAGATAGAGGACGTAGCTGTGAAGTCTGCCAAACTGAAATGGGACTGGGCTGGACACGTATGTCGCATGCCGGAAGGACTCTGGGCGAAAGCCATCACAGACTGGGTTCCTAATGGACGAAGACCGCGTGGAAGGCCCAGGCGGAGATGGAAAGATGAACTGGACGCCTACAACCAAAAATGGCCACAATTGGCTGACAATAGAAATGAATGGAAGGTGGAAAGGGAGGCCTTTGCCCTGCAGTGGGATCATGTAGGCTCTTAATAATAAAGCTTAATAAGTTGTTATTATTTTTACACAGACATTGCAAACTGTAAAACCGGTAGGAATACATTGACTCACATAATATAGACATAAAAACACCTGTACCTACATGTGTTTCATGCAATAAACGGTACTTTACTTTAACCAGCCGCTGGGCTAGACCGACTTTGGTTTTAAGACTAGACTCCATTAGGTACTTATTGCTTACCTACTGACAAATTTTAACGTTTTTAGATATTGTGCTAAGGGAAATGGCAATTCACTCTCTATCCTAGAAATGTTATTGCTTATAGAAATGCATAAGTATAGAGAATTTGAGCTTACCTCATCAATAGATGTTGCCAGTGTCTTCAAACAATACAACAAGCACCTCTGTCCCTGTCTTTTCTTCTGATCAGCAGTCTTGTTGATATTCTGCAATATCTTTATTGTAGCGGCACTATCTATATTGGTCCCAGAAAGCCAGGAGAACTTTGGTATAGTCTGGTTCCTTGGAAACGTGACTTGTAAGTTTGCATCATAGCCGTTTCTTTCAGAGTGGATTTGGCATGTTCTTGTCTCAATATTCATGCTGGTCACTTCAATGTTTGCCATTTCTCTTATTGATTCAAATTCCTCATCAATGGAAGTGTTGATTTTTGATGGCAGTTTATTCTGAAAAAAGAAAAATAGTAAGTATAGTATTTTTTCAAACTGGAAAGTAGCAATTTTAGATATGGATAAAAATAAGGTCAATAAAAAGGCCTGTTTGCTTACCAATGCAATATCTTGCGTTCCTTTCCCATCTCCAATTGAAACATCATTTACTGAGTCAGCAGTGGAAGCATAGCTAACATCTGCAAAAAACCACAAAGCTTGGATTTGTTTTGCTTTTTTTTATAACACAAACTACTTTAACTCCAAAGTAATTCTTATTAGCCATCAGTTTTTAGCAGGAAAGCTATGAATGAAATTTACTCTGTTGCATGATTAATTAAGAACCTGGTCAATTAAAATTGAATATGGAGATATTTACTTACTGTCACTGATATTATCCTCATCATTTTCTAAATCATCAGGTAAATAATGATTGCACATTTTCAAGAGTGACTGATGCATAGTCCACACTCTCAATGACTGGTCCCTGCCCCAAGTGACCAGCTGGTAGTTTGATGAGGATTGACTAGGCCTCCAAACCATGGTCTGCACTGTATCTGTGTGCCCCACTAGTCTATGAGTCAAGGATCCTCCCACCCAGATGCCAATAACACCTGCTTGTTCCACCCTAGGTAAACCTCCCCAACCAACACCTATGGTCAACAGACCACTGCCAAAAGGAGTATAAATAGCTCTCCATACAGGGAAGTTAGTATTTATAACATTTTCAGGCCTTCTTGCATTGTTAATGTCAAAGTATTTGATACTTCCGTCATGACTAGAGGTGACTAGTTGATATTCATGATGGGGACTCCAATCCACTCCGTGAATTTTACAGAGGTGGGCAGATATGTAGTAAATTGGTGTGGAATGTTTGCGGTAGTCCCAGATTTTTATGTCCCCATCATGGGCAGTTGCTACAATGTTTGACGCCACTTTATTCCATTGTACTTGAGAAGCACCAGCTGAAAATTGAAATTAAATTGTTTCAAAATATTGGAAATGTTTTCTTGTTAGCAAATATAAGACTTCTGGAACATGTTCCAACATTCCAGAAGTCTTCTAAATCATCAGTAGTCTTCTTCTGTAAGAATGAACTCATTCTTACAGAAATTTAATAAAGCAGCTTGACTTACCAACCGCACACATAGAAATGCAAGGTTTCCTAGCATCTCTCAAGTCCCACATGTGAGTGAATGTGTCTATGGAGCATGTTGCTATAAGGTTGTGGTCTTGCCTGTGGAAGTGTGTATCACTGACTACTCGTGTATGACCTCGAAGAGAGCAAATGCAGACTAGATCATTGCCACCACGCCACTCATAGACATCCACTCGCTGGTTGCTCTAAAATGATTTAACTTCATAAGACTTTTCAGAAGTTCTTTTTTAACCTGTGGGGGATTCTTACTTATAATAGCTTTCATCTGTTTAGGGATGGAGCACGCACCTCTTTACGACTGTTGATATCTCATTTGTTTTTCGAATTTATTGTTTTTATTGCATAACTGATGAGAAAACGCATAAAATCAAGTAATTGTTCAATCTGAATCAAATGAATTATAGACTTCAAGCCATTGTGACCCTTATCACAATGAGCATAAGGTTAATTTTTTTTTTCAAAAGTCAGGTCCGGAGCAGGCCTCGTAATCCCTGACCGTAACCGCTCCAGGCTTAACGGTCCAGGCTTTTAACATCTCTACTGCAATCTATCTATGTAATGTGTTGTACTAGTTGTAAGTATATATCACTCATTTAGTACCCATAACACAAGCTATGCTTAGCTTGGGGTTAGATGATGGTGTGTGGATTGTCCAGCATTATTTATTGATTTATTTTATTTTATTACCATTCCGCCAGCCTGCCACACATGGTGATTAAGACAAAACCTACCTTGTTTGGGGAAGGCACGTTCAGTGGCCGTGTATGTGCTGATAATGAGGGGGAGGGAAGGGGGAGGGCAAAGGTAACTTTGTTTTGGTTATTAGGTACTTACTGCTATGGCGCATAATCTTTGCCCGGCGTATGTCTGGCACCATTCCGCGCCAGCAGCGTCATATTTACTATGTCGTGGGTACTTCTTCACAATATCTCCCGCGTCATCGTCCTGGCTAATCTGTTTTATCGCCAGCCACCTCCGACCTGCCAGCAGCACGTTATTACCGGAGTAATCTACTGACATGGCTGTTGCTTGTAAGTCTCGGTGCTCCCATTTTAGAATCTCTGAGCTCCAGTGGATAGGCATTGTAAATTACACGGTTTCAGCTTAATTCGAAGTTAATTTACAAATAAATTAAAGAAAATTTACCACATCTCTCGAATTATAAACAAAACATTTTTTTTTGTTGAGCTGAGACTTGATGACACACACTTGACATGACAATGAGTGTCAATGTCAATGTCTTCTTTTCTTTTATTTTTGGCTCTGTTTCATGGTTTGACACAATGAGGATCCAGTCAGTATAGTGACCGGCATGAGTCGTGAGCACAACTGACACCTGCGCAGTAGTAAATTTTTGAAGCCATGGGGGGGCGGGGCGGGGTGTCATTCGGCTACTGTAGGTACACTTTCGTGCAGTTTTATAGACTTACGTTTTGGATGTTAAAATAGTAGCTTAATTTTGTTATTTCGTATTTGTTAAGTGTTTTTTTTTTAATATAGTTTTCAACACACTTGCTCATAAAGTGGCTCTATGGTCACCGCAATTAGGCACAGAATGACACTTATTATCAAACTGTGACTTTTTCATTGCTATAACTCACGTGAGTTATAACACCCAGACCTCAATCCCATTGAAAAGGCATGGGCTGCAATGAAAGGCTATGTCGGCAGTAAGAATGTGACCTGGAACGTTAGCCACTTAACGGTCTTGTTAAGGAAAAAGTTAATTTAATGGCAGCTAATGAATGGACAAAATTCTGTCAAAAAGTGAAGGAAAATGAGAAGGAGTATATAAAAAAACGATCACATAGTGGATGCAATGACAGAAGAATTTATAATTCACGTTGGTAACGATGACTCCGAGACCAATTCGGAGGATGAGGACAGTGACGATGTTGAGGAGATTAATGAGCCAGTGGCCTCTACCACCACCAACTCAGCTCTAGTTTTATGGAAGGCATATTACCTATTCCTCCAGATTGAGGCGAATTTAAATAATTTGAAAAATAAAGAAAAACAGTTATAAGTACTCAGATAATATTGTTTTATTGAGATTATTATATTTTATTCACGAAGGCCTACAACATTACTCTATCAAAGTAAAATTTCAAGTACCACTAATATTTTCACTAGTTTGCAAAGGTACCTATCAATCATTTTGGTAAAAAACGGTACTGAATAAATTTGGCCAAAAGTGTACATGCGCGAGCTTACGTCATCTGTGCTCACGACTCGTGCCGCTTATTATACTAAAGACATAGTAATTTCAATCTTTGACTTGAATGATATAATCATTTTAAATTATCCAAATCGTACCATTACGTACGAAGCAAGTTATGACTAAATTACTAACGAAGTTACTGAGTGACCGCCGCCGCGCCGCGCCGCCGCGCCGTGGGTGCGTGTGACGTCACTCGCTCGGTCGCCGCCCGTTAACCGTAGGCAGATATCAGTTTTTAGTGATTTACTCCGAAACTATAAGTTTTGGAAAAAAATGACAGAATCAGATAGACTCAGTTTTGAGAGAACCATAACCATCGAACGAAAAATTAAAATTAAAAATTAAAAAAAATTCTTTCGATGGATCTCTAATATAATGATAACCATTTTCCTAACCATCTCAATAACAATAATGTTAACCATTTTACCAGCCACGAAAAACTGCCTTCATTTGTTAATTTACTTTTTAACCAGTCAAATTATTATTTTTGAAGTTTACGACCGACACTCCTTACTGACACTGGCAGAGTCGTAGCAAGCAGCGTCATTAAAAAAGAAGTTGAAGTTGCTTGTTTTGTTTGTTTACGAATTTTCATCTGTTGCCGAAATTAATCTCTAAATTATTCCTGTAAATTCCTTACTTAAATGCAAATTAGCTGTAGTTTTATCTCAAAACGATGGCTCTATTAACACGACTGTGGCGTAGAAAACTAATAAATAGTAGTCTTTTGCGTTTCGTCTTCGGTGTTATGTGCATTTATTTTTATTGTGAATATCTTATTTATTACGTGACACAGCTTCAGGTAAACTAAAGAAGAACGTTAGAACCTTCAATTGAATTGTTCTAGTAAAATATCTATTAGCTGTTCTTTCACGTTTATGTTAATTTCTGCCTTTTTAGTGTGGTTGGCAGGACCCTATTAGTAAGCTGAAAGAAGACGTGGAGCCAGTTTATGCGATGATCATAGCAGATACTCACTTACTGGGTTCTCGAAATGGACACTGGTTTGATAAATGGCGCAGAGAGTGGCAAATGCATCGAGGTTTTCAAACAGCTTTAACACTGCACAATCCTGATGTAGTATTTGTTCTAGGCAAGTATTTGGAACAGTATAGATTTTTGTTAAGGTCTTGCCAGGGAAAAGGTGATGCAGGACTATGCAGACTGATGATAGGTAATAAGAATGCTGGACAATGCACACATCATCATCTAGTCCCAAGCTAAGCAAAGCTTGTGTTATGTATGGGTACTAGATGACTGATATACTTAATACAGTACATTACTTAGATATATATTGTAATGGTTTCCTTTTCCCCTATCGGAGATACATTTTGCTTCACTCTTCAGCTGACTTGGATATTCTATTTTCCTTGTGTGTAATTTGTGACTTTTCAATTATTTACAGGAGATTTGTTTGATGAAGGTAAATGGGCTTCTGAGAAAGAGTTTAATGAGTATGTGCAAACATTTCACAAACTATTTCATGTTCCCGAACACACACCCATGTATTCTGTTGTGGGTAACCATGATATTGGATTCCATTACAGGTATTTCACAGTTTAACCTTAGGACCTTATTGTTTTACGTTTTTATTTTATTTTAAGTTACTATTGTTCCACTACTGGGCAAAGGCCTCCCTTTTTGTCGTTCCACTTCTTGCGATCTAACACTGAACAGGCAATTCAAATAATAAAATTTCTTTTATTTTGTTTGCTTTGAAAGCTGTACTACTGAATGGAAAATAAGGCTTGCTGGACCTATAGCAAGTGATATGTATCGTCGGTAAATTTTATTTACATTCCAATATTCCAATTTAGTACCTACCTACTTAGAGTAAAACTTGGTAAATCCTCATTTGCTAGCTAGATTATTCAAAGAACTTTAAACACATTTAAATAGCCATAAATTATATTATGAAATAGCATAAGTACCTACCTGTACTATTCATATTTACTAGTAAATAGTCGCCCAGTCCTACCTTTTGCACTAGACTTGCTTAGATTTAATTACGATTTTCTAAACAAGTGTTAAAAGTAAGGCATAATGTAGAGTTTCACAGTATCAATTATTTATGTATTTTGAATCTTACTGTTGATAGTTCAAGCACTTATTAATTAGCAATATTTGAACACCAAAGTTAAGCTTTAGGTATTTGACGGTTCACCCTTGTCTAGATTTAAAGTGCAACACATCCAAACCAAGTATTATATCCAAAATTATAATTGCACCAGCTTAGTAACAAATTTTCTTACATGCCAATCGCCTCAATTGTTTGCTTTAAATTCGAAGCATAAATCCTCTCTCATACGGACGCGGTCTGCGGTGGCGTGGCGGCCAGTATAATTTTCAACAGATTACAACGTAAATTGTGTCCAAAAAGATGGGTCGTCGACGTCGGACAACACGCAGGCCATGATTGGATGTTGAGGGCTCAAGACCGGCTAGAATGGAGGTGATTGGAGGAGGCCTACATCCAGAAATGGATTTATGAGATGAGAGGTCGAAATGATGATGATGACAACGTAAATTGTACTAGGCACCACCAGCAGCTCAAGCATGGGGATTGTTCTCTATATCTAATGACATCGCATAGTGATACATTTCGCAACTTTTCTCTATTCTACCCTAGTCTTATTGCAGTTTCTCACAACTGAAACATTGACAGAATAACGCCGCACCTAGCAAATCGTTTCGAGGAGAAACTGAGCGCGCCGCCGGTTCGCCTCGTCACCGTCAAAGGGAACCATTTTGTGCTGATAAATTCTATGGCGATGGAAGGTGACGGCTGCTCGCTGTGCTCACGGGCTGTGGAGGAAATTGACAGGATTGCTGGTAAGAAACTAAGTTGGTATAATATCATACGAATAATATAAATGCGAAAGACGGATTTGGATGTTTAGGTAGCTGGATGGATGGATGTTTGTTACTTCTTCACGCCAAGGATTGAGCTGAAATTTTGCTGTAGTTATAGGTCTGGAGTAAAACGTCTGCTACTTTTATCCATAATTCTATGTCCAGGAATAGAAACAACACGTTCGAGTCGCGTTTGTGGGCAGAAACTATTTTTTTTTTATTTATTTGGGAAACATACAGTTATTATAAAGAAAAAAAAAACTAACACATAAACCAGCAAAGTTTCCACCATTAAATATTATACTAGTTACTAGTAAGTTCTAATTCTAAGTGAGGGACTGCATTTTGCATTATCCCCCTGTCTCACCTACCTGGCTTTTAAATGCCAAAGATGTGCACTAGATTTTTCAAAGATGTGCACTAGATTTTTCTTTTCAATCATATCACTCTATTCAATCCAACGACGCAGGAGTTTGAGTCCGCCGCGGGACAAATGTGAGTATTCTCTGCAGGCATTTGTTCCGGGCCACCTGCTTATCCAGGCTTATCATTTACTAGTAAATAGTTGATACCAAAGAGGCAACTAAGCTATTTCAAAACAGGTAGGTACCTAGTACCTACCAATTTTAAGTCCAATATAAATGTAAGTCGCTAATGCCTAAGTTATATTATATTTCAGATGTTTTAAAATGCAGCAGTGGCTCAGCTCTATGCAAAGGGAAAACGAAACTTGAACATTATAGCAGACCTATTATAATGCAGGTAGGATTGTATGTCCTTAAAATGCTTAGTCCTGTCTCGAAGATGTAGCAATCTTCTCAAAATTCTTGTTTTTAGAAATCGGCGTCGCTTAAAACTACGTGACATCTCCTATTGTCAAAGCCTAGACAAAATCTTATAGCAAACATGCACTATCAATACACCTTGCTAAACTTTTAACATGCTCTGTAAAATATCACATTAATATTATAAATGCGAAAGTTTGGATGGATGGATGTTTGTTACCTCTTCACGCCAAAACTACTGAACGGATCAGCCTGAAATTTTGCACATAGGTAAGTCTAACCCTGGAATCAAACATAGGCGACTTTTTATCCCATAAATCAGTTCCCATGGGATAGAAATAACCTCAAAACGTTTCCATAGAAACAACGCGTGCGAAGCCGCGGGCAGAAGCTAGTCTTCCATAATTATGAGATTAATCCCCATAATCATAATAATCGAATAACTTTAAACAGTTGCTTAGAAGTGTTATTTCTCACTCATGTATATGTATTAGTCAATAGAAGAAAACAAACGACTCTTTTTGTATAAAGATAGAAGAGGTTTATGAAGAGGGAAGGTAGGTAATCTTATTTTTACTGTTTTACAGCACTACCCACTCTATAGAGAATCCGATAGCATATGCACTGAGCAAGACGCTGCTCCACTCCCTGAAAGGAACAACCTATTCGAAGAACGCTGGGATTGCCTCTCCAAAGAATCAACCGAGTATCTAGTCGAGAGTCTGCACCCCCGAGCGGCGTTTGGTGGCCACACGCACCATAGCTGTGTGGTCCGACACAGCTTCGTACCAACTCACGAGCACAAGATCGAGTTTGTAGAGTACTCAGTACCATCGTTTTCGTGGAGAAATCGATTAGATCCGAAATACTATTTGGTAAGTCGAAGCTCGAATAACCAGTTTCATCCACATTTAATCACGGAATTGTTAATCAAAAAGACTTTTCTGGAACAACTTTTCTCGTATATGTTTCACATTGTTGGTATCATGTTTATTGATACCTACCTATTTTTCGCATGGCAACATCTTGTTTTGTTACCATGGAAGATAATACAATTTTAAACTCAATAATACCCGAATAACTTTTGTATTATTAAAAAGATATGTCGGTTGTCGTCAACTATAAAATAATAATCCTCTCCGGCCGAATACCTACTAAATTCCGCAATAACTAAAATTAATATTGCTTCTGTGGCTTTTAGGGTGTTTTTTTGATGAAAAGTAGCCGTTATGCCAGGACTAGAACTACATTTAAGCAAAGCAAACTTTCTGTCTACGATACTCTCTGCTTGAAGAAATAACGAATTTAAGGTGGAAAGTGACGAAAATATCGGATTTTTTTATATCTGCTTGCTTAAACAAGTTAATAAACGAGCAGTTATGTAATTTTACACACATTGTAATCTCTTTGCTATGAACCTATGCTAGAATAAAAGAACGAATCAAGTGTCGTTTTGGACATTAACCGCCGAATACTCAAATGCAGGCGCGATTTTTGAACAGTTTTCCATAAAATTCTGTCAAAAATCGTTATTTGAGACGTGCTTGCGTTTTAGTATTCGGGAGTGAGATTTATCACTTAAATCAACATTATGTAGATAGAGTCGATTTGCGAAAACAAACTTTGAATCAATTGCAAAATTCGCAATAGATTCGCAAATGCACTGTGCTCAAAACTTCTTATCTGCTATCTTAATTAGTGGTAGAGCTTAGAAAGTTGTATTTTTACGCGTGACCACCTTAAGAGTAGCATAAAATGTTACCTTCGTCTCTAAAATACCACTTTTAAGCTAGTTCAGTAGGTACTGTAAAAGTTGTATTGTGTAAAATAATTTGAAAAGCAATGAATTTCTCACTGTAACTTTTATTTTCAGGCAACGATTACTCCAAATGAGGTGAAAGTGTCCAAGTGCGGAATGCCCCGGGAGCGAACGATTCAAGTGACCGCTATACTGATGGCCATAGCCCTGGCTGTGTTCCTGAGATACAGCAGCAGTAACGAGAAAGCCGTTATACTCAAACATTTGTGAGTGTGCTCTATTTCTAAGCCGCTTAAGTCTATTTCTGGTAGCTTCAGAGATTTACTTAGACTGGTTAGCTTAGTGCTTTGTTAACACTAGAGTGCACGCGCGGGCTACATATGCAACCCAGCGTGTAATATTGTTGTATGTTTTCTTAACTAGGCGTGTTACAGTGCTGTCCTCTAGTGTATTCCTCAAGTATAAACCCCAGCTCCCTCCAGTAGCGTGCCGACACTTGCGGCACACGGACGTCTTCAAAAATCGACTTTGAAGTTGGTGGGCTACGCCTGTACCCCGCGCGAGCGTTCGAGGAAATTTAGTGTTCAGTGAACAAATGGTAAATATCATCTATTTTCTTTAGTGTTACTGTATAAAATACTGTAAGTTCATATTGTATGTATTTGTTGTTTGTACATAAGGATATTTCATGTGGTTTTATTGTTTTGTTCACTTTTTTTAGATGGCGGGTAACTCGAATGATTTCGGTGAACGAATTCAGAGATGGCTGCTGGAGGATAACGATGAAGTGTCACGGTGAAGTGTAACGGTGAAGATGTCGATCTTTTGAGCGAAAGTGAGGAAGAACGAGAAATCACAGAACAAAGTGCCCCGATTATATCACCTCATCATTCTGATACTGAACAAGAAGGCGAGGACAATGATGATGATGAAGATGAAAACGTGCCGCTGTCGACTTTGCCTTCCTACCAGTTTCGTAATGCTAATGAGATATATCAGATGAATAACCCTCTAATGAAAGAGATCAGGTATCAATACCTCCAAGAAGTTGGATTCGATCTTGCAAGACCTATTGAGCGTCGTACATCCCCCAGCAAAATATACCCAGAGGTATAAAACTGAAAGGCAGATTACTTCTAGGACTGGCAGATCAACCCAGCAACATAATATGCTTATTCGGGGAGGAGATGGCCAGTGTGCTTTTTGCAGCAGGGCTCGTGACCGCAAGCAATGCAGGAAATGTATGAGGCGCATTTGTACCAAACATCAGGCAGTCTTGTGTCCTGAATGCATGCCAAGAGAATGATTTGTTACTATATTATTGATAATTGGTTCAGTAAGATGATTAGAAACCAATTTTTGAGTGATTTTCATGTTCCTGAATGAAAATAACACGTATAGATCTCTAACATACCAAATATAGTTGATTTTTAAGAAGTTTATGTTTTTGTTTCTAATTATAATTAAACATCTGAATTTTGTTAAATCTTTAAGCCATTATAATAAAAATAATGATGTTTCGTAATTCTATACCGTTATTTACTCGTTTGATGTTTGATTTAGGGAATTAATTGAACCATAAGTGGTCCACGCCTGTAGCCCGCGCGTGCGCTTAAGGAGTATTAATGGGCGCGTGCACTCTAGTGTTAAGACGGTTCAGACCTACGGGGTATTCGTTACCCAAGCGGCATCGAAACCCGAGTGGGTATGCCACATATTGCGGTACATAACCTACAAAATGCCCTGCGGAATGACGCACGTAACCAAGCGAAATGCTTTGCTGCCGCACTGGGTTGCGAACATCGCAAGTAGGTTTGAATTAGTCTTTATGGTGTAAACTACTGTGTCGTGTCTTGTCAGAAGCATATCGGTTTAATGCATTCAATATGGTTTCTAACCAATACGCCACATTTTCTACCTTTATGATGCTGTGTGGTATTGTCCAGCATAATGCGGCGGGCGAAGGTCCGCCTGTGACGCAGGAGGTTGCGGGTTTGATTTCCGCCTTGGGACCAATGTTTGTCAAATCTGGAAATATTTGTTACGGGTCTACAAATACTTGTACTGTATTTTCTATGCTATTAAATATATATCTAATGGAATGTATTGTATTTAGTATATCTGTCATCTAGTATCCATAGCACAAGCTCTGGTTAGCTTGGGGCTAGATGATTCTGTGTGGATTGTCCAGCATTATTATATTATTATACTAGCTGTGCCCCGCGGCTTCGCACGCGTTGTTTCTATGGAAACATTTAAAGGTGATTTCTATCCCACGGGAACTGATTTATGGGATAAAAAGTAGCCTATGTTTGATTCCAGGATTACAATTACCTGTATGCAAATTTCAGTCCGATCCGTTCTGTAGTTTTGGCGTGAAGAGGTAACAAACATCCATCTATCTATACATTCATCCAAACTTTCGCATTTATAATATTAGTGTGATGATAATACTGTTAGATACCAGTTGATAGTATGTTATTAAGGAAAAGCCGTAGTCCTATCGTTTTTCTCTGTGGAAGAGTCTAGTAAGAGTATAAAACCACTAGCTTTTGGTCGTGGCTTCGCTCGCGTATTACACGTATAAAACGCCGGGGTACCTACCCTCAAATTGCTTATTTTCAACTCCGTCGGACCTCCATATCTTCCAAACTACTAAATATTTAACTTTGAAATTTATATATGGTAAAGTTCAGGACTTATTCTATCGATCATATGTTTCGAAAACACGATTCCATAAAATTTTCTCGATAGAAAAAAATCGCAAAGTTACCTCAAATTTTTTACTAAAACCCTAATTTCTCAATAAATACAGATGATACGATCTTGAGATTAAGCATAGTAATTGAGCTAAGTATAAAGAACATTTGATATGTTGCCTTTTTTTCAATTAACTATTCTAATGTTTGTGGGGAGCAAATAACTACTAAAAACTTGATTTTTGGGCTTACGCCGCTTTGCTCTGTCCCGCTCCTGTGAACGCGAAATCCTATGCCTATCCTCTTCACACAATAACGAGGTAGGGTACCCCCTTAAGTCACTCAGGGATAAAGTAGCTTTCTATTAGGGAAACAATTTGTTATCGGACTTGTAGTGTGAGAGATTACCTCCTCAACCTCCACAGCTGGACGCAGACCTCCGCCTGATATCTGCCTTATATGCCTTTATCTCATGGGGGATAGTGCCCATAATCCCCACGCTGGGCATGCGGGTTGGGGATCGCAGTTCGGTGGTAGAATTGTCCTGCAGGAGGCGCTGCTGCCTGCCCCCCGGTGGATATCAGTTAATCGGCTCTTACGTCACCCGCGGGAAGAGTTGAGATTACCTACTAACAAACAAAATTTATCTCTTTAAAATATGAGTATATTATTGTGAAAATTAGCGATGACTTGATGCCCTTCTAGCGGGGGGCTTGGTTATTTTGAACAAATATAAACTTTCGATAATGTTATATCGATTTCATTGACGAATGAATACACTACTTACCTACCTGTTTACTATCAACTAGTACACTCTATTTACTAATGGGTTTCCGTTATTGTTACAGATACGGGAAAAAGGTGTGACCTGACAACAAAAGGTAGCCATTTTAATTTTATGGGTTATCTGCCTACCATATTGTGATATTATTTTTATTTACATTACAAGGTACCTTATTTTATTACCCTATTTATTATACAAGTGTGTACAACGTAGTGACGTGAGAACACGTTTTTATCAATCTACCATAAAATATAATTTTAAATAGATTTTTACTATTTCACGATATAGTTTATGATACACATCGGTGTGAAAGATTGGTATCTACTTACTAATAATTGTCATCTGTCTCAAGGTAGGATTGTTTTTTAAAAAACATTAATTAATCTACCTAATTATGGATTTCACGCGATCTAGTCATGAATTAATTCAGATAATGTTCAGCAAAGGTGGAGCGAGTTCACTGATACTTAAAAGATAACGTGATACGTGACGTTTGGACTTAGAATAAAATACAAGAATAATTTACCAAATTTTATTCTCAAATAGATAACACAGGTTATTAAACGAAGTATCGCACTTCTTTAAACTTATAATACTTATACTTATATTAATACTGAATAAATTACCTAACATAAATGCAAACAGTTATCGCTCGGTGACCCGCTATTTACTTCAGCGGTCTACACTCGTTAAGTACACAAGCAGACCTTATCTAAGCCGAAGCCCGAACCCTGACATTATTAAGGTTAACATACTATTTCAAAGCCCTACTATTTCAAAGTCTTAAGGACCCAACACGAAAATTTAAAAGGGAACTAAAAAATTGCTATTCTAAACGGGAAAAAATAAGTCTTCAGGTGTTCAGGATCCATTTTCTAGGCTTATTCTCTTATTCTGGTATGTCGCTGAGTCGAATGCCCCCCGGTCGTCGGTACATGCGTTCGGACATGGGTAGCTCCCCCACCAGGAACTTTTCTAGGGCTTTGGAGGCCATGCGGGAGTGCCCTGAGCCTCGGAAGGCCGTGCTGGCGTCTTGGCCGGCGTATTCCAGCATTATGTCGGCCCCACCGGGGTGCTAGAACAAAAATAGAATAATGTTAGAGAAATGTAATGTTTAATTGACGTTTACATCTTCTGGGAATAAATAACTTTAACTTTTACGTTGGGAAACTGTACTTTTGGCATTGTTTGCCTTCTGCTTATTGAGGGTATTAAAGTTTGGAGAGATAGAAGTTTTTAGTTATCTGAATGCTTACCTCATCAAAGAAATTAGTGATGTCGTATACACGGTCGTAGATGACCACCCAGCAATCGTTGTAGGTGTCGTGGCAGGCTACTTCCGCGAGGGTGATGGTGCGGTCCTTAGCCTCAGGGCTTCCGGGGACAATGGCATCAGCGTCGGAGTCCGACCATTGCGTCTTGGCTGGCACGGTCCATGGGTTCACGAAGCGAAGCGCCGCCATCGTCAGGGCCACCAGATCGATATCCTCGGTCTTAGCCACGGGGATTGGCGTCGCCAGACTCTTCTCTGAGTGCGTCTGTACTTTCGCCATCTTCTTGTCTTCTTTCCTTTTTCTCAAAAGCTGCTTTTCGCTGCTCGTTCGCTCTTCCAAGCGGATTGCGTACGATTGATTGATCGCTCTGTAAAGGATTAAGAAACCATATATTAGTTGGTTGCGTTTCTATCTCTAGGGCTGCGATTAATTTTACGTTTTTTAAAATAAACGAACTGACCTAAAAGTTTTACTGAATTATATAGGAAGCTTAAATTTTATGCATTCTTGACTTAGATTGCATCTTTAAATAATCTAAACTAGATCAAAAAAGTGAACCACTAAAATGTAGGAAAGTGTTAGAATCCGCGTCAACCCTGAAGAAAGCATCGGTGCATGAACGACTAACATATGATACTGTTACTTTGGATCACCTTACAAATCGCAAGACTGTCGCCAGAACACGCGAGGATTTGTAATAGTTTCCCTTTAAATAGCTTTACTTTACACTGTCTTCTGACATTCAAGAAAGACTTTCAAACCGTTATCAACGCTCCGTCCTCCGAAAAGATAAGCTTAATAAAAGTATACTCAAATAAAGTTATTGTTCTCAGTGACGCAAATTAAAAGTTCACGATAGTTCAGAGTGATAACACTTTCGGGTTTTTTTATTTGAGAATTGAATTTATTATAATTGTTTCAAAAGATTAGACTAAGTTTCAGCTATTGACTAAAACGATCTTGAAGAGAGTGTTTACATCAAAACTGAACCTAGATACAGAAGGCATAATATTATTGAACCTATGCCACTTAATTAAGAGCTTAACGATGACACGTAACATAACAAACAATATTTACCTTATAATCGATGCACTCGATCCAAAGGACTTTCGTTATCTCTGTTGGTGCTCGAATATCGGAGAATGACCGGCACACCAATTGTCACTATGCCACAGATGTTCGTATTTAAGTTTATGTTGCACGAGGAGAGCGTGATGCATGTGAGCGTAGATCATTGCCACGAACTAGAATGCGTCAGTCATGTGTGAGTTGAGAGTTGTGAATGAGTGGAATGGGCGCGCGCGGGGGTTTTATAGCAGGCGATGGCACGCGCCGGCGCTGCGGATAGCGATCTGATGTAATTCCCGCGCTATCTTGCTTGGCGCGCGCCGCCGCTGGACGCCAACCGGCAACGCAAGCGCAGCGTGGCTTTGCAAGATTCTATTTTATAACTCAACAATTTACCAGTAGGTTACTCCATAGGTCATTTTCAGGATTGTATCCGGGATTGTAGATACAATATTATCAAAAGAGATGGAAAATCGAAAGATAGATGCAGTTCAGATGGTTTTCTCGCAGATCGACAGTTTGTTTATCTTCATCGATTTATGTAAACTAAGTAACTAACTAATTTGAAATGATCAGCTAAGAGTTGAAAACTTTCAAATATCCCTCAAGTGGTGGATTGTCTCAAATTGTTTTCAAATAAAAACAGACTGATACTCGTAAAATGAAAACAGTAAGATCGTTGCACAGAAAGAAATTAGTAAATAAAGTTGCTATTATTCGGCCATGTCCTTACAAGCCTCGATAACTTGATATCTTCAGACGGTTAATGTCATTACCACTGCTAAAGTGTTGTTAACTTCTGAGCTACCTTGCTAACATAAATAATGAAAAGTTAATTATTAAATAATTTTAATATAAATTATTGGTGGGTATATTTGCAACCAATTGAGGAGAGCTACCAAATGGTAGAGTAAGTTTTTGTTACTTACTTACCTAGTTAAGTATATACTAGCACCTACTATAGGTAGGTAACAAAAACTGGGACAGGCTATATACAGTACTTTCAACTTCTGTTATCTAGTTAGCTTGAAACTGTTTAAATTTCAAAATATCCATCCAATAGTGGATTATCACAAATTGTTTTCAAATTAAAACCGACAACCTTTTAATTAATATTATGGTTTGAAAATTATAGACATTGAATATATCAAGTGAATATCCCTGTCATTAAATTCTGACCCGGAAAAAACCTTAATTTTGAGATTGCGGTCTAGAATTGATAAGCAGACTGATAAAAAAATTTAAGAACATCATGTAGGTCCTTAGCACAATTTTGTTATTTGCTTTTGGTGGCTTTCGTATCAATGCGGCCATGATAGGCCTATTGTGATCGACACTGTGTGTTCCGCCTCGAAGCAGCGGCTTTCATAATTCGCCACTAACCCTTGCAGCTGCTAGGAACTGTAGGATTTTCGTGTCTGTCTGTGTATCTGTCTGTGGTATCGTAGCGTCCAAACGGATGAACCGATTTTCGTTTAGTTTTTTTTGTGTCATAGATAATTTTATCCCGAGTGTTCTTAGCTATCTATATATATAACTAGACGATCGCCTCGCGGTTTCACCCGCGTAGTTCCCGTTCCCGTGGGAATTCCGGGATAAAATATAGCCTATGTCACTCCCTGAAAAGTAAGCTTCCTAACGGTGAAAGAATTTTTCAAATCGGTCCAGTAGTTTCGGAGCCTATTCAATTCATACAAACAAACAAACAAACAAACAAAAAATCAAACCTTTCCTCTTTATAATATTAGTATAGAAAATGAAACCCGTTTTCCTTGGTCACGGAATCACGCGTGAATGGCTGGACCGATTACGCTAATTCTTTTTTTGTTGTGTTTGTTATTGTCAGGAAAAGGTTCTTATGAAAGAAAAAAATTATAAAGTTGGAAACATTAATTTCCACGGGGGCGAAGCCGCGGGTGCAGCTAGTGTTTCATAAAAATCTGTTCAACCAATAAACGTCGGCGGGTTTTTTTAATTTGGTTCTTGTATTTTAATTTGGTTCTTGTATTTAAAGAACCTATGGAAGGTGGTCCCCAAGATACAGGTTTATCCTAGTTTGGCGATCAATGATATATAATAATTTTAAGTCGTAATTCTTTTTCAATAAACGTTATTATTATTATTATTATAGGCTTGATTTTGAGGGATCGACTCTTACACCGCTAGCCTTATGTAGGTTAGGCACCTAAATAATTTGATATTCATCAATGTTGAGTTAGCTCTACTCAGGCAGAAGTTTATGTAGAAAAACTGGTTTGAAAAGTTGCTATATTTTAATTTACGATAGGTTATGATAGGTTATTGTTATTACCTACCTATTGCACAATTTTGTGCAAATTCTTCATTTCCCTTAAATTCTTTTTGAATCGTAGGAATATCATTATGTTCATCTTCTGTAAAAGCTCGTGCGTAGATACTTTACCTGCAAATGAAAATGATAAAGATATGCGTTGATTTTAAGACGATTTATTCTTTTAACGCCGATTAACGGAATTTGTGAATTCATTCGTGACAAATGAATTCAAATATACTGGTTTTTCCATCACACTCGTTCATTCTTAAAAACCGACCTTATGATTAGCGTTTCTTTATTAAACGACTTAAAAAAAAGGAGAAGAGTCTATGTCCGGCTGTCTGTACGTTTTTTATGTATGTTCGTCGATTACTTTGTCAATTGTGGACGGATTTGGATGATTGTATAGAAAATAATCCCGGGATTAATTAATATTTTTGCTATGCTATTGTTAAGAGAAGGATCCCGCGATGGTTTCATTAAAAAATCTTCCCTAGGTATTTGTCCCTAAACACTTAAAATCAGTGTAAACCTTAAGGAATTGTAAGTTGGTTTTTAGATTTTTCAAAACAATCTTTCAAAACTTATTCCGACTGGTGGGTTAAAATTGATATGGTTTCAATTGTAAATATTTGTTCAAATTTATTTCTATTGTTTGATTGTAATTTTCTTTGTGAATAAAGGTAAATATAACATAACTAACTACTAACATAACTAATTTTAAATTTTGATATACATCAACTTATTTAAAATTAAACTCTTTTGGAAGACCTCTATGTCTATCTGTGACCTAGGTACCAATGGCTGATGATGATGATGACGAATTTGTAATGACGTTGAACGGTTAATGAACTGACATCGAACGACTCAAACAAAACAAGTTGTCTTGAACTGGAACAACGTATGAACTACGTCAGAAGCATAATCAAATTTATCACTGAATAATAATCAGTTTTCGCGCAAATATTATGGTAAGTATCTAGTAATAAAACAATTGATAAATTAGGGGCTCGGTTCGCATAACAATGGTCTCATAAATTTTCCGACGATACTGAGCAAATTTATCACTTTCAGTGTCCATGACGCACTGTATAAAGGTATGTAGCAGCAGTGTGACCCGCAATAGGGGTGCGGCAGTAAATGGGTTAAAGTCCACCATTAAAATCTATAACTAAAATATCTCATGATGAAGTAGGTACTTCAAAAGAAGGAGGAGGTTATATATAATATGTTAGCGTATATGTTTTTTTCGTATGTTATTCGATTACTCTGTCAATTGTGGACCGATTTGGATAATTCTATTATATAGAGAACTAGACGATTGCCTAGCGGATTCACCCGCGTAGTTCCCGTTCCCGTGGGATTTCCGGGACAAAATATAGTCTATGTCACTCCCTGAAAAGTAAGCTTCCTAACGGTGAAATAATTTTTCAAATCGGTCCAGTAGTTTCGGAGCCTATTCAATACAAACAAACAAACAATCAAATCTTTCCTCTTTGTAATATTAGATTAGAATAGATATAGATGATTCCGAGATGGTCCAATAAAACTACGCTTATAATATACTACATAAAAGAGTTTTTCTAATATCTGATAAAATTGAACCTGTAACTGTAAATTTTAGAAACGACGGAGCCTTCCTAATATAATAAATAAATAAATAAATAATGCTGGACAATTCACACAGCATTATCTAGCCCCAAGCTAAGCAGAGCTTGTGTTATGGGTACTAGATAACTGATATACTTAATACAATACGCTACATATATAGATATTTTTATTATACATAGAAAACACCCAGAACGCCCTGGACAAATGTCTGCAGATCGTACAAACATTTGTCCCGAGGCGGGAATCGAACCCGCAACCTCCTGCGTCGCAGGCAGACCTTCGCCCGCTGCGCCACAGAGGTCGTCATATGACCGGACTCAATAAAACTTTATTAAAGTAAAGCTTTAGAACCGGTACTATTTATCCTTATTTCTTCATATATTTACTAAACATACGTTTGTGGTAGGTTACGGTCTTGAGTGCAGACCTCGGCTATTATCAATGATTTATAATAACTACGTTATTGATATCCATACTCATATTATAAATTCGAAAGTAACTCTGCCTGTATGTCTGTCTGTCAGTCTGTCTGTTGTACACGCCGAAACGACTGAACGGATCTTAATGAAATTTGGCATGAAGGTGAATAGTATCCCGGGACAGGCATAGGCTACTTAAAACGCGCGTGCAAAGCCGCGAGTAGCAGCTAGTTATGTATCTAATTTTTTGATGGTAGGTAAGGTACAATAAAAATAAACATCTATTATGACAACCTCTGTGGCGCTGCGGACGAAGGTCCGCCTGCGACGCATTAGGTTGCGGGTTCGATTCCCGCCTCGTGACAAATGTTTGTAAGATCTGCAGATATTTGTTCAGGGTGATCTGTATGTTTTTCAATGTATAATAAAAAATATCCATCTATGTAGTGTATTGTATTAAGTATCAGGTATCTAGTATCCATAACACATAAGCTCTGCTTAGCTTGGGGCTAGATAATCCTGTGTGAATTGTCCAGCATTATTTATTTATTTTATTTATTATTTTTGTTTATCTATCTCATTATGTTATCGGTGCTCCTACTTTTGTATATCAGTAGTGATATTTTTTTTGCGTTTTTTCCGTTTGATATTTCCTTATTTTCGCCAAGTAATTACTTTGTTTTTCTTAAATTCAAATGCGCCGAGGCGATACCATGAATTGCCTTGTGTTTACTTTCTGATGTAAGTTATTTTGATAATTGCAAACCTCCGAAACTTCGCATATTCATGAAGATTTTTTTCTAACAAAATAAAACATGATGCAATACTTGTGAATTTTGCGTTAATTTCTTATTATTTTTCTTCATTGTACTTGCCTAAAATCATGTACCTAGGTACTACAAAATAAAACCGTCAAGTGCGAATTGGACTCGCGCACTAAGGGTTCCGTCTTGCCAAATTGTCATGATTCTAGGTCAACGGGAAGTACGCTGGTTTTGGTCTATAGCAAGAATCAAAAGTTTTTTTTGTGAATAAACCACAAATTTACGGTTTTAGGATTTTTTCCTTTACTTGTGCTGTAAGGCCTTGCTGCTCACCAAATTTCATGATTCTAGGTCTACAGGAAGTAGTACCCTATAGGTTTTATGTGCATGTGATTTCCTTGGAAATTTCAAAATATTCAGACATAAACGGCTGTAAATTTTGAGTGCGTTGACTTAGAAGTTTTATTTATGTCGCGTTTTCAAAAGGTTACGGACTTGAGGATTTGACGTTAATTTCAACTCGATACGTCCACGCGTTCCTGAGAAAAGAGGGCTAACAGACGGACCGACAGACAGACAGACGGACAACAAAGTGATTCTATAAGAATTCCTTTTTTCCTTTTGAGGTACGGAACCCTAATAAGCGTGAAATGGGGTCTTCTAGAGATTCGTGATCAATCGTCGTTGGCCAAATCGTCACTTTCCATCAGTTTTGTAGGATATTAACTTCTTGCTGAAATCTGTCACAATCTGCACAAAATTGTACAAATGATAGGCCACATTATTATCTATTACACTAATGACGTACGACGATGACACAATTTATTATTGTTAAATAATTATAATTTAATTACAAATATTATGATTAGTTATTGGAACAAACGATTTCTAGTGTTTGTGGAATAGATCTTGATAGAAAAACATACGTAGCAACCCGTAGCTACTGTGACGTGGTATTTTGAACATAACAAAGGGTCGCAACTCGCAACCTAGGCCTAACTATAGAATGAAAACAAACTAATAGTAATAACAATTTGAAAAATTATAAATAAAATGTTTATCTGTTAACAATTATTAAATTTTATTTGATTGTATTATATTTTATTTAAATTTGAAATTTGTAATTATGTAAGTATTTAAATGTGTAATATCCATGGATTTTGTAAGTTTGAAATAAATGATTTTTATTTCTATTATTTATTTAGAAAAGTTTGCTTTATTTAGTTGGTATGGTACCTCTTTCATTAGGGTAATGTTATTCGCTCATCTATGTGTTTAGTCAGTTGAATATCTAGAACTTATATGCCTAATTTCTAATTACCTAAGTATAAACGACTGAAGCGTTTTTGATAAGGTATCAAAAAACTCGTCTGAATTATGTTGGTAGACTACCTACTTTTTGTAGGTGTTTGCCCCCTCATTTAGCGAAGGAATTTTTCATTTTTAAATTAATTGCTTGTTGCTTGGCGACAGCGGAAATACTTACATATTAAAAAAGAATTTTCGGAACGATTTAATAATATGCTTCTTTTCTTAACGTTATACACTAGCCAAACTCGATGTAGAATGTTTGTAAACGAACAACGACACAAATAACTAAAACTCACTTGCTGGGCTTTGAGTCAAGCAGTAAAATTGTAAGCAATATTTATTGAAGAAAGGATCTCAAATCGACAAGTTAATGTAATGCGTATAAAAGGACGCGGCAACAGAGTGAATTTTAGGTGAAGTATGGGCGGTTTGTTTACAAGCATTCTACATCTAGTTTGGCTAGTGTATAAATAAATTCTGCTGTTGCTATCAAAGTATTATGCACAGATTGTGCAAAAAACCCCTTATTAGTTTAGATTAGCTAGTTACTAGTACTAGCAACAGATTAACCTTGTGGTTTTTGTTGATCTTAAAAAACTCATCTTAATAACAAAAAGAGATTAGATTCTTAAAATAGAAGCAATTGCTTGTGATACTATGCCTAATAGTACTTAACTATTGATTCATTTAGGGCACAAAAGTTTTTTCAAAGTTTTATGTGTAAAGACTTATTACCTCAACCTCAATCTCAACAGCCTGTATTGGTCCACTGCTGGACGCAGGCCTCCCCCAGATAATCGCCTTATTGACTTTTATCTCATGGATGTAATGCCCATATTCCCCACGCTGGGGATGCACGTTGGGGATCGCAGTTTCGGTGGTAGAATTGTTCTGCAGGGGGCGCTGCTGCTCGCCCCCGGTGGATATCCCTTGGTCGCCTCTTGCAACACCCGCGGGAGAAGTTGGGGTGGTGCAAATTTGAAGCCGGCGCAAAACAGCTAAAGGCTTATTATGGCGTACTATTTCTGGATAAATAAAAATCACGGAAAATAAGAGAAAAACCAATGTTTTATTTATTGTGTACCGTTTTATCCGTGTACTTACGTGTTCGTAAACAAGGATTATGATGACGTATGTAGTTCATAAGCCAATTTTGTTTAAGGAAAAACACTTTAACAATAATCAAATAAAAATTTTGAATAATTAAAAAAATATTCAAATTTCCAAATGATAATGATAAAATATGAGTAGGTACTTTATTAACAATGATAATGCAGATTCTGCCATAAAATACTTACATACCGAATTGTTTATTCTTCAAATTAAATGATAACATGCATCGATAACTTTAGGGTTACACGGTAACTTTTGTTACACCATCCTATAGGATTATGAGAGTGAGAGAATTGAGAGTGTACCAGTGTTTTGTGCACACACTTTTACAATCTAATATTTCTTGCGCATATAGCTCATCTTTGCTGAGAATGGCCGCTGCAGTGGCAGATAAAATTCTACTTCGAGGACATCATCAACTTTTGTTAATTTGTAAGTAGATAGATACCTACCAAGTAAGTACAATGGTAGAGACAAAGATCCAAAAATAAAGACAGAATCTACTTTAAACCAGTTTCACCTCTACTACCGTTGCTAGACCAGATTTTACCAGATTTTTAATTACTTACCATTAATATGTACTTAACTGAAGTAAAGATACCTGATTTTATGTTTACTTTAGACATTTTTTTCTTATTGATGTAGGTCAAGCGTTTTAAAAACAAAAGAAAATGACGTAAAAAATGATATTCTAAAGCGTCAGGTTGCTGAGATATTCACAGATACAAATAACTATAATATATTTTCTTCATGTGAATATTACGATGTTCGAGTCATCAGACCGTTCTATCAGGAATCGGAAGGTAAGCTAAGACAGTCATAGTTTCTTTTCGCATCCTACTTTATTGAGAAGCGTTATGAAAAGATGGATGGATTGTGTGAAAAAGGACATGGGTAGAGTGAAAGTAGAGGAGAGTGAAAGAAAAATACATGTTGTGCCGAGCCCTCCTAGCGTGGGATTGAGAGACCCAGCGCTTTTAAAACAAAACGCCCTTGACCAGAGAGAAATCACTAAGCACGTCATTTATCACCATTCGGGCCCATTAAGACCATTGTTTTAACGCTGACGTAAATTGGAAGCCATTCTTCTACGTTGTCTTTGGGTATTCAGTCACACAGTCGTCTTTAAAGAACAATTTCAGTTCTGGTAACAAATGGTTTTAATGCTTATACATTAAACGATGAATTTGATTTTATGTAAATTTTGGCAATTGTGCGAATGCACGCCAATTTAAATTACAAACATCGGGTTTCCTTCAAGTTCTTGGTCAGACTTATTGTCATATACCAATCACGTAATTCACGTGCACAACAATATATCTATATTATACTTACTAAAGTTGTTACTAAAGCTGTGTGGTGCCGGCTTAGAATTTGCACCACCCCAACTCTTCCCGCGGATGTCGTAAGAGGCGACTAAGGGATATCCACCTGGGGCGGTTGTTTCTTTTTTGCTTTTTATAAATTAGCTGTAAATTAATTTAATCAACATGTGTTTTGTAATTGTGTAATGCAATCAAAACGTGTGTGAAGACATTGCACAGGATGCCCTCTCGTATCTCAAAACAAGCGCGATCCGGTTGGAATTGGAGCATAGTATCGTCCACCAACCGATCTCGGGTCGAATGTCACGTCGGTTCTTGGGGAATGAATAATATCAAAACTGCTAAATAGTATTATTTCTATAAAGGTCAGATGTCTTACTAAAAGATCGATAAGAAACTGCACATAACCAAATCTAGTCGCTTTTCAAATACCTATTTATTTTAGCTAGAATAAAACAGGATGTAATATGGTAGCGCAAAATAATCCATGACGCGTGAAATAAACGAAAAACTTAGACAATTCTGACCATCTTAAAATCCTCTCTTAACATAAGCAATAGATAAGTAGGTAGGTACTAAAGTTGAGATTCTTCGGAAATAGAAAAATTAGCTATTGATTAAAGACATTTTTATAAGTAGGTACTACCTAAAGAGGTTGATTGAAAGCAATTTACTAAAATCCTAAAAAAAATCGAAAAAGCGAAAGTTTGCCAAGGACAAAACCAAAAATACTGAATGAATCGGGCTAAAAATTTGCACACAAAAATGGGAGTTGGAATAACAAATTATAGGCTGCTTTGTATTCCACAAAACGCGTGGGAAGCCATGGGCAGAAGCTAGTCAAAGATATAAATGACGGTTCCATATATGAACCGTTATTTATATGGTATTGATTAAGCATTATCTATTTTACAAAGAATTCGAATTTTTCTTACGTGTCCTTGGATTACATTTGATTATGTAATCTCATCTGGTAACATATCCTGTTACATACCAGACATTATCACCCTATTATGTATATTTTTTATGTATCTATAAAGCAAAAGGCCATCTTAATAACTCAGAGCTATAAAACTCAGGTTCCTACTAGGTATAGACATAGACGGAAAATATGTTGATAATGATAATGACCTATTTTATACAAAAATTCAAAACCGCCTATTGAAAATTTTACGTTAAAGCATCATAACCCTAACTTAGTTGCGGCCTTTTTGTATGAATTCGCACACCTGTGGAGGGAATTATTATTCCGGATGTCCCGAGCGAGAACGGCGCGTGTGATTAAAATGACGATATCTCTAAAGTTTTGTAGGGAGCTATATGTATGACTTATATTTTAGGAATTGTTATACAATAAGCTACCACATTAAAAATGTTTAAGTCCTGTATTGAAAAAGTGTATTGAAAATGAGCATGACGCCGACAAAACGTCCATTTGGGAGCCACATACAGACACACCTACACGCTACCCTACACGTAATCCTACTAATAGGTAGGTACCTACCTATGTTAAAGCCGAAAGTTTTTGAACTGTGTTTTTTTTTGTTACCTTGGATCTCCAAACTACTGAACAGATCGAGATAAAATTTGCCATACACTTAGAACGTAGCCTAACTTAAACAATAGGCTGCTTTAATTCTTACTTTACTATAGGCCACCGAAAATACGCTTGCAAAGCCGCGGGCAGAAGCTAGTAATAATACAAATGCGAAAGTTTGTGAAATGTGAAATTTTTGTTACCTAGGATCTCTACTGTACTGAACGTAGCCTAACTTAAGCAATAGGATACTTATTATACCGAAAATACGCGTGCGAAGCCGCGGACTTAAGCTAGTCACACTAATATTATAAATGCGAAAGTTTGGATGGATGGATGGATAGATGGATGGATGCATGGATGGATGTTTGTTACCTCTTCACGCCAAAACTGCTGAACGGATCGGGCTGAAATTTTTCACACAGGTAATCCTAATCCTGGAATCAAACATAGACTACGTTTTATCCCATAAATCAGTTCCCATGGGATAGAAATCACCTTTAAACGTTTCCATAGAAACAACGCGTGCGAAGCCGCGGACATAAACCAGTACTTAATAAAATATCCCTCTTTTTTGGAGGGGCTAAAACATCCATATTAATATTAGAAAGTAACTGTCTGTCTGTTAGCTTTTCACGCCGAAAAAGCTGAACGGATGTTAATGAAATTAGGCAGGAATGTAAATGGTATCCCGGGGTCGGACATAGGCTACTTGAAAAGCGCGTGCGAAGCCGCAGGCACCAGCTAGTGTAGAATACAAAGATAATGGTTTTGAAAAATAATACAGACTTTTTTGACCAACTTCAACTTCTTTAGTAATGGCGCCGCTTGCTTTTCGCTACGACTCTGCCAGTTTTAAGGAGTGTCGTAAACTTCAATAGTAGATTGTTTTACAAGGGACTAAACCATCCCATTACATACGAGGTTGTTATACTCCCGAGCGTAGCGAGGATGACAAGACCGAGTTATAATGGGTGGTTTTGGCCCGAGTAAAACACTGAGTGCTTCCCCGTTCGACCCAAGATTTTTCTACCCAATAGGTATTTTGCAGTCTCTACTTTTCACTTCGATTGCGAGAAAATAAAAAGATAAGAAGAATAAAAAGAAGAGTCTCTATCTAACCCGCAACGCAATCTACCGTGAAGGGAAGAATCAACCTTCATAAAACATCACTAAGGTTCTATTTTCAAAAAAAATAAAGATTGACGGAGCACCAAGAAGTCGAGTTTTTATGTCAGAGAACAAATGCTTGCTACGGGCCTACGGAACGTAGTCATACTTGATCTTTGGTACGGTCTGATGATTTTAGACAAAAATTAAAAAGAAAAAATACTTTTTATCCCTAGGTATTAAACTCTAGTTTTAGGCCCGCTAAGCTACACTATTATGATACACTTTTTGAGCAAGAGAAGTGAAAAAATAATTTTGACCAGTTACATTACCTCTGATTACAATAGCATACTGTGCATCTTGAAGTTTGGCTGATGTAATTCGTATATACAATGTCGTTTGCTTATGTAGCAGATAAATGTAATGAAATCGGTTGCATAAACGCATGTTACGGAAATTATTTAATTAAACTTTGAGATTAATTAGTAATTTATAATGATTTCCAATAAACCTTTAGGTACTTTCTCTATTAGAGCGCGTGCAGCGCATTGCTAAAACATACCTAATACTAATTAGTTACCAATTAAGTTTTATGTTTTAGGTTTTATTATTTAGTTTACTTGTTATTTTTAAAACTACTTTCCTCCAAACAAAAAGTACCTACAGTTTGTAGTCTGTACTCTGTGTCTGTACCATAAAGAGTCGCACATGGATATCTTTTTTGGGTCGGAAACCTAAAAAAGATTGCTTTTTCCAACGTGGCAGACAAAGTTGACACTACTGTACTCAGTAGTGTCAACTTAGTCTGCCTCGTTGGACTAGCGGTGAGCTTGTTCAACCGCTGATTATGAGGTCCTGGGTTCGAATCCCGGGTCGGGCCAATAGTTGTTATCAGAGATGCGACTTATCTAAGATACAAGTATCTGAAATACAGATACAAGATACGTATTTCCATCTTGTGTCTAAAATACTTTTTAAAAATTCATTTTATATCTTGTACCTATTTATTTAAATATATTTTGGTTGGTATCTTAGTACTTTATAAATACTTTTTCTGATAAAATACTTTTATTAATATGTTAGTTGACATTTATAAAATACTAGACGATCGCCTTGCGGTTTCACCCGCGTAGTTCCCGTTCCCGTAGGAATTCCGGGATAATAGCCTATGTCACTCCCTGAAAAGTAAGCTTCCTAACGGTGAAAGAATTTTTCAAATCGGTCCAGTAGTTTCGGAGCCTATGTAATACAAAAAACAATCAAATCTTTCCTCTTTTATTACTAGCTTCTGCCCGCGGCTTCGCACGCGTTGTTTCTATGGAAACGTTTTAAGGTTATTTCTATCCCATGGGAACTGATTTATGGGATAAAAAGTAGCCTATGTTTGATTCCAGGATTAGAATTACCTGTACCTATGCAAAATTTTAGCCCGGATCGGGCTGAAATTTTTAGTTCAGTAGTTTTGGCGTGAAGAGGTAACAAACATCCATCCATCTATCCATCCAAACTTTCGCATTTATAATATTAGTGTGATTAGTATTAGTATAGAAGTATAGATAAAATAAATGCGTAAAACTGAAGATGTCATTATTAGTCCAACATCTCATTGACAGATGGCGACTCTTTCTTTCTACTAATGTTATACATTATGCAAGCGCTGACCTGTATCTATACAAGATACGAGTATAATTATGTCATGTCGCAAATACAATGACAGATTATCAGCAACGTCTAAGCGATTCCCAAAGCTGGGGTACCCGCATTTTGGCCTGAATATTATAAAAATAGTCAAGCGGCACATAAAAACCCTTAAAACTGACAATCAATTTCCAGCATTGCCAATACAATGGTATTAATTAATAGTTTTTGCGTCGACCACTTGTCTACGCGTGATATTGAACTCATCGAAAAAACGAGGGCAGCCGATCTGTCCCCTCATTAAGCTAACTAGAATAGACTGCTTTTTCCACACCGCCGAGTACCGCTCACATTTTAGTTCAGATAAAAAGCTTGTCAGTTCTGCGGTCTGTACGTAAGTACGTAGTCTTGGCATAAATTTGAATACCGTAAAACGGGGTGAATAAAGACTCCAGGGTGAATAGAAATGGACGCAATACTGCAGCATAATATTACTTGGCTGGTAGCAGTGGAAGTATCCTTAGTCCCTGACTGTTCACCTTCTGTGTCAGTCAATCTGAGCTCTGCAAAAGGATGTTTTGCTCCGGTATTTCGTCCATTTCTATTCACGTTTAAGTCTCTTTTCACCCCGTTTTACCTTACTCCAATAATGTAACCCTTGGTCTCTGGTTTGGTAATCAGAACAGGATTTACCATACCACAAGCCTACTCTACCTCAAGCGTAACTTGCGTATCGAACTGGGTAATCAAAAACTCGATCAATCAAATCGCCAATAGCCAATCTGTACCTAGTTACTCCATCATCATCATCACCACTAAAATAATTTACAACGGGATATTTACCATGATTTGAGTTTTGAGTTTTCCAATATTTCGGCACAGTTACATGCGCCATGATCACGGAATAACTGACGGCACTGCGGGTGAGTTGTTATTGGCAGATATATCGATCTACCCTCATTTTTTGGCTTTTGCTACGAACGTTACTACTACCACCCTCTTCATTCTCGAACGCAACTCGATCTTGACACACAACACTGACGGTATCAGAACGCGGCCCGGTTGGTACATCACTTCTTCGGTTTTTGCACATTCTCACAACAGGATTCCAGGTTCTCAAATCATGGTCAAAACTCAAATCAAAACTCAAATAATGGTAAATATCCCGTTGTAAATGATTTTAGTGTTAGTAACCATGATGGATTTAAAAGTTTTATCATCATCATCAGCCTATATTAGTCCACTGCTGGACATAGGCCTCCCCTAATGAGCGCCATAGCGCCCTGTCTTCAGCTTGCCGCATCCAGCATCTGCCTGCAGTCTTTCGCAGATCTAGTTATCCTAGTTAGTCACACTTGTTTGGATGTTATGTTTAGATGTAGCGGTACCTATGGGTTTTTGGATGGATGTTTGTCGATCAAAGTAGTGAACGGATTTATTTCGATCTGAATTTATTTCGGACCTAGAACTACCTGAATGCTAATTCAGGTAGTTCTAGGTCCGAAATAAATCATAGGCTCCTTTTTATCCCACAAATCAGTTCCCATGGGATAGAAATAACTTTTCCATAGAAACAACGCCTGCGAAACCGCGGGCTGAAACTATAACATTTTATTTGTAGCTAAGATACAGTATTTTGTAGTAGAAATGCATTTAGTTTGTTACAGTTATAATTACCATCACCATTACCATAACACAACTCAACAGCCTGTATTGGTCCACTACTGGACGCAGGCCTCCCCCAGATAAGCGCCTTTATCATTACCTTAAAAGATAGGTAGGTAGAGATAGACCATTCTAATAATGCACGCCCTTTTACTATAAAAACTATCATAGTTTGACGAATTCATTACGGATGTAGGGGATGAAACGTTGGTGTTAAGAACTTATAACAATTTCACACTACTTCGACTTACATTATTAAAATATATATAGTAACTAGATTTTCATATTTCCGATTGCTACGGGAAGCACGTGCTGTGTGGGTGATGCAAGTTCAAACCGCGATATCGTGTGTCTTTCACATACTGACTGTTTGATGATCTGTGCACACGTGGTGGACCTGCCAGACACCAGACAGTGATCGACGGAGTCGACGTTTCAGGGTTGACACGTGTTTTCACTTTAAATCATAATCTTGTAAGCTTGATAATGGAGAAACCGTGATACCCTTTTTGTCAAGATTTCAGACGAATAACTGGTATAATCAATGATTTTAACGACCTCAGTGGCGCAGCGGGAGAAGGTCTGCCTGCGACGCAGGAGGTTGCGGGTTCGATTCCCGCCTCGGGAAAAATGTTTGTACGATCTGCAGACATTTGTCCAGGGCGTTCTGGATGTTTTCTATGTATAATAAAAAATATCTATCTATGTAGTATATTGTATTAAGTATATCAGGTATCTAGTACCCATAACACAAGCTCTGCTTACCTTGGGGCTAGATAATGCTGTGTGAATTGTCCAGCATTATTTATTATTTATTTATTTTATCGGGTATTTATTGCGTACCTTTTGTTATTATTTCCCCAGTCACTTACGTTTCTACCGCGTTACAGCGATCGTGGACTCGGGGCGGTCACAGTCGCGTGACCACGGTCGCTGTAACGCGGTAGAAACGTAATGGAAATACGAGTAATACCTAAGTAACAAAAGGTACGCGATATATATACACGATAAAATCATTAATTAAGTTAATAAATCGCGAAAGTTTAAAAAGCATAGGTAACTGGTTATTTTGTACTCAAAATTAAGTGAAAATCAAAGTTAATTTTCCTTGGTTTAGTCTAGACAGCGTAACAGCTTCCCTATGTGGACAGAGTACAAACACTGTATTAAACGTTCTTTTCATACTAATCTTAGCATGTCGCCTAAGATGAGACTATAGAATAGATAGGCAAATGACCCGACAAACGATGACCCATTTCTATTACCTACCACACCTTTCCTTTACCTACCCATTATCGAAGCTTGAGACACGTGTAGAAAGAAACCTAGATCGCATTTATTTTCTTTGGCTGAACGAAAAAATGCAATATTTCATCTCTGACGACTGAGAATCTGCTTTTTTTAACTCCCGACGCAAAAAGAGAGGGGTGTTATAAGTTTAACGTGTCTGTCTGTGCATCTGTGTATCTGTCTGTGGTAGCTCCCAAACGGATGAACCGATTTTCGTTTAGTTTTTTTTTGTGTCGTAGATAATTTTATACCGAGTGTTCTTAGCCATGTTTCATGAAAATCTGTTCAGCCAATAAACGTCGGCGGTTTTTAATTTATTTTTTGTTATTGTTTTGTTAAGAATAGTGATGCGAATCTATCGAAAAATATCGGGACAGGAGAGCTTCGATATTTATCGGGCTGACAGAATACGTGTGTATGATTAACTAGTTTCTGCCCGCGGCTTCGCACGCATTGGTTCTATAGAAACGTTTAAAGGTTATTTCTATCCCTTGGGAACTGTTTTAAGGGATAAAAAGTAGCCTATGTTTGATTCCAGGCTTAGAGCTACATCTATGCAAAATTTCAGCCCGATCGCTTCAGTCGTTTTGGCATGAAGAGGTAACAAACATCCATCCATCTATCCATCCATACATCTAAACACCCAAACTAAGATTAGTGTGATTGTATTCTGTTATTAAGTCGAAGAAAATAAATGTGTGGACGGAGTACAGCTTATAACATCCAGGTAAAGTTTGCATGTGAAAAAGAAAAACCGTAATTTCAAATCGAATCTAAAACGTTTTGGCAACCCTAAACCCTGAAACATCACGACGCCAGCCTCGTGGTGGCCGGTTAGATAACACTTCCGCGGGGGACATAATTACATGTATTCGTTCCGTAGAGGTATACGTTTGATGACTTCGCTGCCATGACGGTTGCATCAGAAACTACAACAGTAAAAAATGTGTGGCTCAGCAAAGGTCAAATTTCGAACTAGTTTTTATTCAGACAGAGAATCGTCTTTATAATTTGTTATTTTGTATTTTATAGATAGATAAATACTTTATTGCACACTTATGGCGAATAGTAGGGTGGATAGTGGCGCCACTACATATTTAATTTTATAATTACGCTATACAAAGGAATTATCAAAAAATCGGACCTCGTGTAGACGATTTCTATCATAAGCTTTAATAGTTATGTACTGTATTATTTAGGCAGATACTTGTTTCAAGAGTTTAGTTCCTATTGGTGGCCACCAAGCTCTCCAAACAAGGTTTTTGATTGAATAACACAAAACAAAACTATTACAGATACATTAAATAAAAGCTTGTGATAGGTATCGTCTACCAGCGGTCCGATTTTTTGATAATTCCTTTGTATAACTTACAACGATTCTATACAATGCAAGTACTTAAAATTCTAGGTAGTCTACTCCCATTTTGACATTCTTTATTGTTGATATTACATTTTTTTCAATTTTGATATATATAATTTATTATTATTTTTTTATTTCATTTTATTTAAATTTAGTTGTTTTTTTCAGTGTCATGGGCAAATCAAGGCTTTGTTTCTTTATACGTGATGGGATTTCACGTATCTATTTTCTATTCATAGGTTTATTATTATTTTTTTATTTCATTTTATTTAAATTTAGTTTTTTTTTTCAGTGTCATGGGCAAATCAAGGCTTTGTTTCTTTATACGTGATGGGATTTCACGTATCTATTTTCTATTCATAGGTATATTTATGCAAACAACTAAGATAATCATATTTATTAACAAAGAAAAGTTTGGAGGTTAGGTTAGGTTAGGTTAGGTTAGGTTAGGTTAGGTTAGGTTAGGTTAGGTTAGGTTAGGTTAGGTTAGGTTAGGTTAGGTTGGGCGTGGGCGTGGCCCTGGGCGTGGCCGTGGCCGTGGACGTGGACGTAGGCGTGGGCGTGAACGTGGCTATGGCCGTGGACGTGGCCGTGGGCGTGGCCGTGGACGTGGACGTGGGCGTGGCCGTGGCCGTGGGCGTGGCCGTGGGCGTGGGTGTGGGCGTGGCCATGGACGTGGACGTGGACAATGACGTGGTCGTGGCCGTGGGTGTGGGCGTGGCCGTGGGCGCGGCCGTGGCCGTGGACGTAGACGTGGGCGTGGCCGTGGGCGTGGCCGTGGGCTTGGCCTTGGGCGTGGCCGTTGGCGTGGCCGTGGGCGTGGGCGTGGCCGTGGACTTGGGCGTGGCCGTGGGCGTGGGTGTGGGCGTGGGTGTGGGCGTGGCCATGGACGTGGACGTGGACAATGACGTGGCCGTGGCCGTGGACGTAGACGTGGACGAAGACGTGGACGTGGGCGTGGATGTGGGCGTGGACCTGCTTAAAATCCTCAATGCCTTCGCAAACCATTTTTCACCAATAGATTTATTTCAACAAAAGAAGAAATATTTATATTTTTCGACTTACCGGTGTTAAATTTTATCGCCCCAAACTTGTAAACGCCTGTATTCAACGATTCTATACAATGCAAGTACTTAAAATTCTAGGTAGTCTACTCCCATTTTGACATTCTTTATTGTTGATATTACATTTTTTTCAATTTTGATATATATAATTTATAATTATTTTATTATTTCATTTTATTTAAATTTAGTTTTTTTTTTCAGTGTCATGGGCAAATCAAGGCTTTGTTTCTTTATACGTGATGGGATTTCACGTATCTATTTTCTATTCATAGGTATATATATGCAAACAACTAAGATAATCATATTTATTAACAAAGAAAAGTTTGGAGGTTAGGTTAGGTTAGGTTAGGTTAGGTAAGGTAAGGTTAGGTTAGGATAGGTTGGGCGTGGGCGTGGCCCTGGGCGTGGCCGTGGCCGTGGACGTGGACGTGGACGTAGGCGTGGGCGTGGGCGTGGCCGTGGACGTAGACGTGCGCGTGGCCGTGGGCGTGGCCGTGGGCGTGGGTGTGGGCGTGGCCATGGACGTGGACGTGGACAATGACGTGGTCGTGGCCGTGGGTGTGGGCGTGGCCGTGGGCGTGGCCGTGGGCGTGGCCGTGGCCGTGGACGTAGACGTGGACGTGGGCGTGGCCGTGGGCGTTGGCGTGGGCGTGGACGTGGCTATGGCCGTGGGCGTGGCCGTGGGCTTGGCCTTGGGCGTGGGCGTGGGCGTGGGCGTGGGCGTGGCCGTGGCCGTGGACTTGGGCGTTGCTGTGGCCGTGGACTTGGGCGTGGCCGTGGGCGTGGCCGTGGGCGTGGGTGTGGGCGTGGCCATGGACGTGGACGTGGACAATGACGTGGCCGTGGCCGTGGACGTAGACGTGGACGAAGACGTGGACGTGGGCGTGGACGTGGGCGTGGACCTATTGTACCTGCTTAAAATCCTCAATGCCTTCGCAAACCATTTTTCACCAATAGATTTATTTCAACAAAAGAAGAAATATTTATATCTTTCGACTTACCGGTGTGAAATTTTATCGCCCCAAACTTGTAAACGCCTGTATTCAACGATTCTATACAATGCAAGTACTTACAATTCTAGGTAGTCTACTTCCATTTTGACATTCTTTATTGTTGATATTACATTTTTTTCAATTTTGATATATATATTTTATTATTATTTTTTTATTTTATTTTATTTAAATTTAGTTTTTTTTTTCTTCAGTGTCATGGGCAAATCAAGGCTTTGTTTCTTTATACGTGATGGGATTTCACGTATCTATTTTCTTTTCATAGGTATATTTATGCAAACAACTAAGATAATCATATTTATTAACAAAGAAAAGTTTTGAGGTTAGGTTAGGTTAGGTTAGGTTAGGTTATGTTAGGTTAGGTAAGGTTAGGTTAGGTTAGGTTAGGTTAGGGTTAGGTTAGGTTACTTTGGCGTGGGCGTGGCCGTGGCCATGGCAGTGGGCGTGGGCGTGGGCGTGGGAGTGGCCGTGGGCGTGGCCGTAAGCGTGGGCGTGGCCGTGGACGTGGGCGTGGACGTGGGCGTGGCCGTGGGCGTGGCCGTGGACGTGGGCGTGGCCGTGGCCGTAGACGTGGGCGTGGCCGTGGGCGTGGCCGTGGACGTGGACGTGGCCGTGGGCGTGGCCATGGGCTTGGCCGTGGGCGTGGCCGTAAGCGTGGGCGTGGCCGTGGACGTGGGCGTGGCCGTGGGCGTGGCCGTGGATGTGGGCGTGGGCGTGGCCGTGGCCGTGGACGTAGACGTAGACGTGATTGTGGCCGTGGGCGTGGGTGTGGCCGTGGACGTGGACGTTGACGTGGGCGTGGGCGTGGCCGTGGCCGTGGCCGTGGGTGTGGGCGTGGCCGTAAGCGTGGGCGTGGCCGTGAACGTGGGCGTGGGCGTGGCCGTGGCCGTGGACGTAGACGTAGACGTGGGCGTGGCCGTGGGCGTGGGTGTGGCCGTGGCCGTGGACGTGGACGTGGGCGTGGCCATGGGCTTGGCCGTGGGCGTGGCCGTAAGCGTGGGCGTGGCCGTGGACGTGGGCGTGGCCGTGGACGTGGGCGTGGGCGTGGCCGTGGCCGTGGACGTGGGCGTGGGCGTGGCCGTGGACGTAGACGTAGACGTGGGCGTGTCCGTGGGCGTGGGTGTGGCCGTGGCCGTGGACGTTGACGTGGGCGTGGGCGTGGCCGTGGCCGTGGCCGTGGGCGTGGCCGTGGGCGTGGCCGTGGCCGTGGACGTGGACGTTTACGTGGGCGTGGCCGTGGCCGTTGGCGTGGGCGTGGGTGTGGGTGTGTGCGTGGCCGTGGCCGTGGACGTAGACGTGGTCGAAGACGTGGACGTGGGCGTGGACGTGGGCGTGGACCTATTGTACCTGCTTAAAATCCTCAATGCCTTCGCAAACCATTTTTCACCAATAGATTTATTTCAACAAAAGAAGAAATATTTATATTTTTCGACTTACCGGTGTTAAATTTTATCGCCCCAAACTTGTAAACGCCTGTATTCAACGATTCTATACAATGCAAGTACTTAAAATTCTAGGTAGTCTACTCCCATTTTGACATTCTTTATTGTTGATATTACATTTTTTTCAATTTTGATTTATATAATTTATTATTATTTTTTTATTTCATTTTATTTAAATTAAGTTTTTTTTTTCAGTGTCATGGACAAATCAAGGCTTTGTTTCTTTATACGTGATGGGATTTCACGTATCTATTTTCTATTCATAGGTTTATTATTATTTTTTTATTTCATTTTATTTAAATTTAGTTTTTTTTTTCAGTGTCATGGGCAAATCAAGGCTTTGTTTCTTTATATGTGATGGGATTTCACGTATCTATTTTCTATTCATAGGTATATTTATGCAAACAACTAAGATAATCATATTTATTAACAAAGAAAAGTTTGGAGGTTAGGTTAGGTTAGGTTAGGTTAGGTTGGGCGTGGGCGTGGCCCTGGGCGTGGCTGTGGCCGTGGACGTGGACGTAGGCGTGGGCGTGGACGTGGCTATGGCCGTGGACGTGGCCGTGGGCGTGGCCGTGGACGTGGACGTGGACGTGGGCGTGGCCGTGGCCGTGGGCGTGGCCGTGGGCGTGGGTGTGGGCGTGGCCATGGACGTGGACGTGGACAATGACGTGGTCGTGGCCGTGGGTGTGGGCGTGGCCGTGGGCGTGGCCGTGGCCGTGGACGTAGACGTGGACGTGGGCGTGGCCGTGGGCGTGGCCGTGGACGTGGGAGTGGCCGTGGGCTTGGCCTTGGGCGTGGGCGTGGCCGTGGGCGTGGGCGTGGCCGCGGACTTGGGCGTGGCCGTGGGCGTGGCCGTGGGCGTGGGTGTGGGCGTGGGTGTGAACGTGGGTGTGGGCGTGGCCATGGATGTGGACGTGGACAATGACGTGGCCGTGGCCGTGGACGTAGACGTGGACGAAGACGTGGACGTGGGCGTGGACGTGGGCGTGGACCTATTGTACCTGCTTAAAATCCTCAATGCCTTCGCAAACCATTTTTCACCAATAGATTTATTTCAACAAAAGAAGAAATATTTATATTTTTCGACTTACCGGTGTTAAATTTTATCGCCCCAAACTTGTAAACGCCTGTATTCAACGATTCTATACAATGCAAGTACTTAAAATTCTAGGTAGTCTACTCCCATTTTGACATTCTTTATTGTTGATATTACATTTTTTTCAATTTTGATATATATAATTTATAATTATTTTTTATTTCATTTTATTTAAATTTAGTTTTTTTTTTCAGTGTCATGGGCAAATCAAGGCTTTGTTTCTTTATACGTGATGGGATTTCACGTATCTATTTTCTATTCATAGGTTTATTATTATTTTTTTATTTCATTTTATTTAAATTTAGTTTTTTTTTTCAGTGTCATGGGCAAATCAAGGCTTTGTTTCTTTATACGTGATGGGATTTCACGTATCTATTTTCTATTCATAGGTATATATATGCAAACAACTAAGATAATCAAATTTATTAACAAAGAAAAGTTTGGAGGTTAGGTTAGGTTAGGTTAGGTTAGGTTAGGTTAGGTTTGGTTAGGTTAGGTAAGGTTAGGTTAGGATAGGTTGGACGTGGGCGTGGCCCTGGGCGTGGCCCTGGGCGTGGCCCTGGGCGTGGCCGTGGCCGTGGACGTGGACGTGGACGTAGGCGTGGGCGTGGGCGTGGACGTGGCTATGGCCGTGGGCGTGGGCGTGGCCGTGGACGTAGACGTGCGCGTGGCCGTGGGCGTGGGTGTGGCCGTGGACGTGGACGTGGACGTTGACGTGGGCGTGGGCGTGGCCGTGGCCGTGGCCGTGGCCGTGGCCGTGGCCGTGGCCGTGGCCGTGGCCGTGGCCGTGGGCGTGACCGTGGCCGTGGGCGTGGCCGTGGGCGTGGCCGTGGACGTGGACGTTTACGTGGGCGTGGCCGTGGCCGTTGGCGTGGGCGTGGGTGTGGGTGTGGGCGTGGCCGTGGCCGTGGCCGTAGACGTGGTCGAAGACGTGGACGTGGGCGTGGACGTAGACGTGGACGAAGACGTGGACGTGGGCGTGGACGTGGGCGTGGCCGTGGGCGTGGGTGTGGGCGTGGCCATGGACGTTGACGTGGACAATGACGTGGCCGTGGCCGTGGATGTAGACGTGGACGAAGACGTGGACGTGGGCGTGGACCTATTGTACCTGCTTAAAATCCTCAATGCCTTCGCAAACCATTTTTCACCAATAGATTTATTTCAACAAAAGAAGAAATATTTATATCTTTCGACTTACCGGTGTGAAATTTTATCGTCCCAAACTTGTAAACGCCTGTATTCAACGATTCTATACAATGCAAGTACTTACAATTCTAGGTAGTCTACTTCCATTTTGACATTCTTTATTGTTGATATTACATTTTTTTCAATTTTGATATATATATTTTATTATTATTTTTTTATTTTATTTTATATAAATTTAGTTTTTTTTTTCTTCAGTGTCATGGGCAAATCAAGGCTTTGTTTCTTTATACGTGATGGGATTTCACGTATCTATTTTCTTTTCATAGGTATATTTATGCAAACAACTAAGATAATCATATTTATTAACAAAGAAAAGTTTTGAGGTTAGGTTAGGTTATGTTAGGTTAGGTAAGGTTTGGTTAGGTTAGGTTAGGGTTAGGTTAGGTTACTTTGGCGTGGGCGTGGCCGTGGCCATGGCATTGGGCGTGGGCGTGGGCGTGGGAGTGGCCGTGGGCGTGGCCGTAAGCGTGGGCGTGGCCGTGGACGTGGGCGTGGACGTGGGCGTGGCCGTGGGCGTGGCCGTGGACGTGGGCGTGGGCGTGGCCGTGGCCGTGGACGTAGACGTAGACGTGGGCGTGGCCGTGGGCGTGGGTGTGGCCGTGGCCGTGGACGTGGACGTGGACGTAGGCGTGGACGTGACTATGACCGTGGACGTGGCCGTGGGCGTGGCCATGGGCTTGGCCGTGGGCGTGGCCGTAAGCGTGGGCGTGGCCGTGGACGTGGGCGTGGCCGTGGGCGTGGCCGTGGACGTGGGCGTTGGCGTGGCCGTGGCCGTGGACGTGGACGTAGACGTGGGCGTGGCCGTGGGCGTGGGTGTGGCCGTGGCCGTGGACGTGGACGTGGACGTTGACGTGGGCGTGGGCGTGGCCGTAAGCGTGGGCGTGGGCGTGGGCGTGGCCGTGGACGTAGACGTAGACGTGGGCGTGGCCGTGGACGTAGACGTGGGCGTGGGCGTGGCCGTGGCCGTGGCCGTGGGCGTGGCCGTGGGCGTGGCCGTGGGCGTGGCCGTGGCCGTGGACGTGGACAATGACGTGGCCGTGGCCGTGGACGTAGACGTGGACGAAGACGTGGACGTGGGCGTGGACCTATTGTACCTGCTTAAAATCCTCAATGCCTTCGCAAACCATTTTTCACCAATAGATTTATTTCAACAAAAGAAGAAATATTTATATTTTTCGACTTACCGGTGTTAAATTTTATCGCCCCAAACTTGTAAACGCCTGTATTCAACGATTCTATACAATGCAAGTACTTAAAATTCTAGGTAGTCTACTCCCATTTTGACATTCTTTATTGTTGATATTACATTTTTTTCAATTTTGATATATATAATTTATAATCATTTTTTTATTTCATTTTATTTAAATTTAGTTTATTTTTTTCAGTGTCATGGGAAAATCAAGGCTTTGTTTCTTTATACGTGATGGGATTTCACGTATCTATTTTCTATTCATAGGTATATTTATGCAAACAACTAAGATAATCTTATTTATTAACAAAGAAAAGTTTGGAGGTTAGGTTAGGTTAGGTTAGGTTAGGTTAGGTTAGGTAAGGTTAGGTTAGGTTAGGTTTGGTTAGGTTAGGTTAGGTTAGGTTAGGTTAGGTTAGGTTAGGTTAGGTTAGGTTAGGTTAGGTTAGGTTAGGTTAGGTTAGGTTACTTGGGCGTGGGCATGGCCGTGGCCATGGCCGTGGGCGTGGGCGTGGGCGTGGCCGTGGCCGTGGCCGTAAACGTGGGCGTGGGCGTGGACGTGGACGTAGGCGTGGGCGTGGGCGTGGACGTGGCTATAGCCGTGGATGTGGCCGTGGGCGTGGCCGTGGCCGTGGACGTGGGTGTGGGCGTGGCCATGGGCGTGGCCGTGGCCGTGGACGTGGACGTGGGCGTGGCCGTGGGCGTGGCCGTGGGCTTGGCCTTGGGCGTGGCCGTGGGCGTGGCCGTGGGCGTGGCCGTGGGCGTGGCCGTGGGCGTGGGCGTGGGCGTGGGCGTGGACTTGGGCGTGGCCGTGGGCGTGGGTGTGGGCGTGGGTGTGGGCGTGGCCATGGACGTGGACGTGGACAATGACGTGGCCGTAGCCGTGGACGTAGACGTGGACGAAGACGTGGACGAAGACGTGGACGTGGGCGTGGCCGTGGGCGTTGGCGTGGGCGTGGACGTGGCTATGGCCGTGGGCGCCTGTATTCAACGATTCTATACAATGCAAGTACTTACAATTCTAGGTAGTCTACTTCTATTTTGACATTCTTTATTGTTGATATTACATTTTTTTCAATTTTGATATATATATTTTATTATTATTTTTTTATTTTATTTTATTTAAATTTAGTTTTTTTTTTCTTCAGTGTCATGGGCAAATCAAGGCTTTGTTTCTTTATACGTGATGGGATTTCACGTATCTATTTTCTTTTCATAGGTATATTTATGCAAACAACAGTTTACTAAGATAATCATTTTTATTAACAAAGAAAAGTTTTGAGGTTAGGTTAGGTTAGGTTAGGTTATGTTAGGTTAGGTAAGGTTAGGTTAGCTTAGGTTAGGTTAGGGTTAGGTTAGGTTACTTTGGCGTGGGCGTGGCCGTGGCCATGGGCTTGGCCTTGGGCGTGGCCGTAAGCGTGGGCGTGGCCGTGGACGTGGGCGTGGCCGTGGGCGTGGCCGTGGACGTGGGCGTGGGCGTGGCCTTGGCCGTGGACGTAGACGTAGACGTGATTGTGGCCGTGGGCGTGAGTGTGGCCGTGGCCGTGGACGTGGACGTTGACGTGGGCGTGGGCGTGGCCGTGGCCGTGGGTGTGGGCGTGGCCGTGGGCGTGGCCGTGGGCGTGGCCGTGGGCGTGGCCGTGGGCGTGGGCGTGGCCGTGGACGTGGGCGTGGGCGTGGCCGTGGCCGTGGACGTAGACGTAGACGTGGGCGTGGCTGTGGGCGTGGGTGTGGCCGTGGCCGTGGACGTGGGCGTGGCCATGGGCTTGGCCGTGGGCGTGGCCGTAAGCGTGGGCGTGGCCGTGGACGTGGGCGTGGGCGTGGCCGTGGCCGTGGACGTGGGCGTGGGCGTGGCCGTGGACGTAGGCGTGGCCGTGGGCGTGGGTGTGGCCGTGGCCGTGGACGTTGACGTGGGCGTGGGCGTGGGCGTGGCCGTGGCCGTGGGCGTGGCCGTGGGCGTGGCCGTGGCCGTGGACGTGGACGTTTACGTGGGCGTGGCCGTGGCCGTGGGCATGGGTGTGGGCGTGGCCATGGACGTGGACGTGGACAATGACGTGGTCGTGGCCGTGGCCGTTGGCCATATTTATGCAAACAACTAAGATAATCATATTTATTAACAAAGAAAAGTTTGGAGGTTAGGTTAGGTTAGGTTAGGTTAGGTTGGGCGTGGGCGTGGCCCTGGGCGTGGCCGTGGCCGTGGACGTGGACGTAGGCGTGGGCGTGGACGTGGCTATGGCCGTGGACGTGGCCGTGGGCGTGGCCGTGGACGTGGACGTGGGCGTGGCCGTGGCCGTGGGCGTGGCCGTGGGCGTGGGTGTGGGCGTGGCCATGGACGTGGACGTGGACAATGACGTGGTCGTGGCCGTGGGTGTGGGCGTGGCCGTGGGCGTGGCCGTGGCCGTGGACGTAGACGTGGACGTGGGCGTGGCCATGGGCGTGGCCGTGGGCTTGGCCTTGGGCGTGGCCGTGGGCGTGGCCGTGGGCGTGGGCGTGGCCGTGGACTTGGGCGTGGCCGTGGGCGTGGCCGTGGGCGTGGGTTTGGGCGTGGGTGTGGGCGTGGCCATGGACGTGGACGTGGACAATGACGTGGCCGTGGCCGTGGACGTAGACGTGGACGAAGACGTGGACGTGGGCGTGGACGTGGGCGTGGACCTATTGTACCTGCTTAAAATCCTCAATGCCTTCGCAAACCATTTTTCACCAATAGATTTATTTCAACAAAAGAAGAAATATTTATATTTTTCGACTTACCGGTGTTAAATTTTATCGCCCCAAACTTGTAAACGCCTGTATTCAACGATTCTATACAATGCAAGTACTTAAAATTCTAGGTAGTCTACTCCCATTTTGACATGCTTTATTGTTGATATTACATTTTTTTCAATTTTGATATATATAATTTATTATTATTCTTTTATTTCATTTTATTTAAATTTAGTTGTTTTTTTCAGTGTCATGGGCAAATCAAGGCTTTGTTTCTTAATACGTGATGGGATTTCACGTATCTATTTTCTATTCATAGGTTTATTATTATTTTTTTATTTCATTTTATTTAAATTTAGTTTTTTTTTTTAGTGTCATGGGCAAATCAAGGCTTTGTTTCTTTATACGTGATGGGATTTCACGTATCTATTTTCTATTCATAGGTATATTTATGCAAACAACTAAGATAATCATATTTATTAACAAAGAAAAGTTTGGAGGTTAGGTTAGGTTAGGTTAGGTTAGGTTAGGTTGGGCGTGGGCGTGGCCCTGGGCGTGGCCGTGGCCGTGGACGTGGACGTAGGCGTGGGCGTGGACGTGGCTATGGCCGTGGCCGTGGGCGTGGCCGTGGACGTGGACGTGGGCGTGGCCGTGGTCGTGGGCGTGGCCGTGGGCGTGGGTGTGGGCGTGGCCATGGACGTGGACGTGGACAATGACGTGGTCGTGGCCGTGGGTGTGGGCGTGGCCGTGGGCGTGGCCGTGGCCGTGGACGTAGACATGGACGTGGGCGTGGCCGTGGGCGTGGCCGTGGGCTTGGCCTTGGGCGTGGCCGTGGGCGTGGCCGTGGGCGTGGGCGTGGCCGTGGACTTGGGCGTGGCCATGGGCGTGGCCGTGGGCGTGGGTGTGGGCGTGGGTGTGGGCGTGGCCATGGACGTGGACGTGGACAATGACGTGGCCGTGGCCGTGGACGTAGACGTGGACGAAGACGTGGACGTGGGCGTGGACCTATTGTACCTGCTTAAAATCCTCAATGCCTTCGCAAACCATTTTTCACCAATAGATTTATTTTAACAAAAGAAGAAATATTTATATTTTTCGACTTACCGGTGTTAATTTTTATCGCCCCAAACTTGTAAACGCCTGTATTCAACGATTCTATACAATGCAAGTACTTAAAATTCTAGGTAGTCTACTCCCATTTTGACATTCTTTATTGTTGATATTACATTTTTTTCAATTTTGATTTATATAATTTATTATTATTTTTTTATTTCATTTTATTTAAATTTAGTTTTTTTTTTCAGTGTCATGGACAAATCAAGGCTTTGTTTCTTTATACGTGATGGGATTTCACGTATCTATTTTCTATTCATAGGTTTATTATTATTTTTTTATTTCATTTTATTTAAATTTAGTTTTTTTTTTTCAGTGTCATGGGCAAATCAAGGCTTTGTTTCTTTATATGTGATGGGATTTCACGTATCTATTTTCTATTCATAGGTTTATTATTATTATTTTATTTCATTTTATTTAAATTTAGTTTTTTTTCTCAGTGTCATGGGCAAATCAAGGCTTTGTTTCTTTATACGTGATGGGATTTCACGTATCTATTTTCTATTCATAGGTATATTTATGCAAACAACTAAGATAATCTTATTTATTAACAAAGAAAAGTTTGGAGGTTAGGTTAGGTTAGGTTAGGTAAGGTTAGGTTAGGTTAGGTTAGGTTAGGTTAGGTTAGGTTAGGTTAGGTTAGGTTAGGTTAGGTTAGGTTAGGTTAGGTTAGGTTAGGTTAGGTTAGGTTAGGTTAGGTTAGGTTAGGTTAGGTTATTTTAGGTTAGGTTAGGTTAGGTTAGGTTAGGTTAGGTTAGGTTTGGTTAGGTTAGGGTTAGGTTAGGTTACTTGGGCGTGGGCATGGCCGTGGCCATGGCCGTGGGCGTGGGCGTGAGCGTGGCTGTGGCCGTGGCCGTGGACGTGGGCGTGGGCGTGGACGTGGACGTAGGCGTGGGCGTGGGCGTGGACGTGGCTATAGCCGTGGATGTGGCCGTGGGCGTGGCCGTGGGCTTGGCCGTGGCCGTGGACGTGGGCGTGGCCGTGGCCGTGGACGTGGGTGTGGGCGTGGCCATGGGCGTGGCCGTGGACGTAGACGTGGACGTGGGCGTGGCCGTGGGCGTGGCCGTGGGCTTGGCCTTGGGCGTGGCCGTGGGCGTGGCCGTGGGCGTGGCCGTGGGCGTGGCCGTGGCCGTGGGCGTGGCCGTGGGCGTGGGCGTGGCCGTGGACTTGGCCGTGGACGTGGGCGTGGGCGTGGACGTGGACGTAGGCGTGGGCGTGGGCGTGGACGTGGCTATAGCCGTGGATGTGGCCGTGGGCGTGGGCGTGGCCGTGGACGTGGGCGTGGCCGTGGCCGTGGACGTAGACGTGGGCGTGGCCGTGGGCGTGGCCGTGGACGTGGACGTTGCCGTGGGCGTGGCCATGGGCTTGGCCGTGGGCGTGGCCGTAAGCGTGGGCGTGGCCGTGGACGTGGGCGTGGCCGTGGGCGTGGCCGTGGATGTGGGCGTGGGCGTGGCCGTGGCCGTGGACGTAGACGTAGACGTGATTGTGGCCGTGGGCGTGGGTGTGACCGTGGACGTGGACGTTGACGTGGGCGTGGGCGTGGCCGTGGCCGTGGCCGTGGGTGTGGGCGTGGCCGTAAGCGTGGGCGTGGCCGTGAACGTGGGCGTGGGCGTGGCCGTGGCCGTGGACGTAGACGTAGACGTGGGCGTGGCCGTGGGCGTGGGTGTGGCCGTGGCCGTGGACGTGGACGTGGGCGTGGCCATGGGCTTGGCCGTGGGCGTGGCCGTAAGCGTGGGCGTGGCCGTGGACGTGGGCGTGGCCGTGGACGTGGGCGTGGGCGTGGCCGTGGCCGTGGACGTGGGCGTGGGCGTGGCCGTGGACGTAGACGTAGACGTGGGCGTGTCCGTGGGCGTGGGTGTGGCCGTGGCCGTGGACGTTGACGTGGGCGTGGGCGTGGCCGTGGCCGTGGCCGTGGGCGTGGCCGTGGGCGTGGCCGTGGCCGTGGACGTGGACGTTTACGTGGGCGTGGCCGTGGCCGTTGGCGTGGGCGTGGGTGTGGGTGTGTGCGTGGCCGTGGCCGTGGACGTAGACGTGGTCGAAGACGTGGACGTGGGCGTGGACGTGGGCGTGGACCTATTGTACCTGCTTAAAATCCTCAATGCCTTCGCAAACCATTTTTCACCAATAGATTTATTTCAACAAAAGAAGAAATATTTATATTTTTCGACTTACCGGTGTTAAATTTTATCGCCCCAAACTTGTAAACGCCTGTATTCAACGATTCTATACAATGCAAGTACTTAAAATTCTAGGTAGTCTACTCCCATTTTGACATTCTTTATTGTTGATATTACATTTTTTTCAATTTTGATTTATATAATTTATTATTATTTTTTTATTTCATTTTATTTAAATTAAGTTTTTTTTTTCAGTGTCATGGACAAATCAAGGCTTTGTTTCTTTATACGTGATGGGATTTCACGTATCTATTTTCTATTCATAGGTTTATTATTATTTTTTTATTTCATTTTATTTAAATTTAGTTTTTTTTTTCAGTGTCATGGGCAAATCAAGGCTTTGTTTCTTTATATGTGATGGGATTTCACGTATCTATTTTCTATTCATAGGTATATTTATGCAAACAACTAAGATAATCATATTTATTAACAAAGAAAAGTTTGGAGGTTAGGTTAGGTTAGGTTAGGTTAGGTTGGGCGTGGGCGTGGCCCTGGGCGTGGCTGTGGCCGTGGACGTGGACGTAGGCGTGGGCGTGGACGTGGCTATGGCCGTGGACGTGGCCGTGGGCGTGGCCGTGGACGTGGACGTGGACGTGGGCGTGGCCGTGGCCGTGGGCGTGGCCGTGGGCGTGGGTGTGGGCGTGGCCATGGACGTGGACGTGGACAATGACGTGGTCGTGGCCGTGGGTGTGGGCGTGGCCGTGGGCGTGGCCGTGGCCGTGGACGTAGACGTGGACGTGGGCGTGGCCGTGGGCGTGGCCGTGGACGTGGGAGTGGCCGTGGGCTTGGCCTTGGGCGTGGGCGTGGCCGTGGGCGTGGGCGTGGCCGCGGACTTGGGCGTGGCCGTGGGCGTGGCCGTGGGCGTGGGTGTGGGCGTGGGTGTGAACGTGGGTGTGGGCGTGGCCATGGATGTGGACGTGGACAATGACGTGGCCGTGGCCGTGGACGTAGACGTGGACGAAGACGTGGACGTGGGCGTGGACGTGGGCGTGGACCTATTGTACCTGCTTAAAATCCTCAATGCCTTCGCAAACCATTTTTCACCAATAGATTTATTTCAACAAAAGAAGAAATATTTATATTTTTCGACTTACCGGTGTTAAATTTTATCGCCCCAAACTTGTAAACGCCTGTATTCAACGATTCTATACAATGCAAGTACTTAAAATTCTAGGTAGTCTACTCCCATTTTGACATTCTTTATTGTTGATATTACATTTTTTTCAATTTTGATATATATAATTTATAATTATTTTTTATTTCATTTTATTTAAATTTAGTTTTTTTTTTCAGTGTCATGGGCAAATCAAGGCTTTGTTTCTTTATACGTGATGGGATTTCACGTATCTATTTTCTATTCATAGGTTTATTATTATTTTTTTATTTCATTTTATTTAAATTTAGTTTTTTTTTTCAGTGTCATGGGCAAATCAAGGCTTTGTTTCTTTATACGTGATGGGATTTCACGTATCTATTTTCTATTCATAGGTATATATATGCAAACAACTAAGATAATCAAATTTATTAACAAAGAAAAGTTTGGAGGTTAGGTTAGGTTAGGTTAGGTTAGGTTAGGTTAGGTTTGGTTAGGTTAGGTAAGGTTAGGTTAGGATAGGTTGGACGTGGGCGTGGCCCTGGGCGTGGCCCTGGGCGTGGCCCTGGGCGTGGCCGTGGCCGTGGACGTGGACGTGGACGTAGGCGTGGGCGTGGGCGTGGACGTGGCTATGGCCGTGGGCGTGGGCGTGGCCGTGGACGTAGACGTGCGCGTGGCCGTGGGCGTGGGTGTGGCCGTGGACGTGGACGTGGACGTTGACGTGGGCGTGGGCGTGGGCGTGGCCGTGGCCGTGGCCGTGGCCGTGGCCGTGGCCGTGGCCGTGGCCGTGGGCGTGACCGTGGCCGTGGGCGTGGCCGTGGGCGTGGCCGTGGACGTGGACGTTTACGTGGGCGTGGCCGTGGCCGTTGGCGTGGGCGTGGGTGTGGGTGTGGGCGTGGCCGTGGCCGTGGCCGTAGACGTGGTCGAAGACGTGGACGTGGGCGTGGACGTAGACGTGGACGAAGACGTGGACGTGGGCGTGGACGTGGGCGTGGCCGTGGGCGTGGGTGTGGGCGTGGCCATGGACGTTGACGTGGACAATGACGTGGCCGTGGCCGTGGATGTAGACGTGGACGAAGACGTGGACGTGGGCGTGGACCTATTGTACCTGCTTAAAATCCTCAATGCCTTCGCAAACCATTTTTCACCAATAGATTTATTTCAACAAAAGAAGAAATATTTATATCTTTCGACTTACCGGTGTGAAATTTTATCGTCCCAAACTTGTAAACGCCTGTATTCAACGATTCTATACAATGCAAGTACTTACAATTCTAGGTAGTCTACTTCCATTTTGACATTCTTTATTGTTGATATTACATTTTTTTCAATTTTGATATATATATTTTATTATTATTTTTTTATTTTATTTTATATAAATTTAGTTTTTTTTTTCTTCAGTGTCATGGGCAAATCAAGGCTTTGTTTCTTTATACGTGATGGGATTTCACGTATCTATTTTCTTTTCATAGGTATATTTATGCAAACAACTAAGATAATCATATTTATTAACAAAGAAAAGTTTTGAGGTTAGGTTAGGTTATGTTAGGTTAGGTAAGGTTTGGTTAGGTTAGGTTAGGGTTAGGTTAGGTTACTTTGGCGTGGGCGTGGCCGTGGCCATGGCAGTGGGCGTGGGCGTGGGCGTGGGAGTGGCCGTGGGCGTGGCCGTAAGCGTGGGCGTGGCCGTGGACGTGGGCGTGGACGTGGGCGTGGCCGTGGGCGTGGCCGTGGACGTGGGCGTGGGCGTGGCCGTGGCCGTGGACGTAGACGTAGACGTGGGCGTGGCCGTGGGCGTGGGTGTGGCCGTGGCCGTGGACGTGGACGTGGACGTAGGCGTGGACGTGACTATGACCGTGGACGTGGCCGTGGGCGTGGCCATGGGCTTGGCCGTGGGCGTGGCCGTAAGCGTGGGCGTGGCCGTGGACGTGGGCGTGGCCGTGGGCGTGGCCGTGGACGTGGGCGTTGGCGTGGCCGTGGCCGTGGACGTGGACGTAGACGTGGGCGTGGCCGTGGGCGTGGGTGTGGCCGTGGCCGTGGACGTGGACGTGGACGTTGACGTGGGCGTGGGCGTGGCCGTAAGCGTGGGCGTGGGCGTGGGCGTGGCCGTGGACGTAGACGTAGACGTGGGCGTGGCCGTGGACGTAGACGTGGGCGTGGGCGTGGCCGTGGCCGTGGCCGTGGGCGTGGCCGTGGGCGTGGCCGTGGGCGTGGCCGTGGCCGTGGACGTGGACAATGACGTGGCCGTGGCCGTGGACGTAGACGTGGACGAAGACGTGGACGTGGGCGTGGACCTATTGTACCTGCTTAAAATCCTCAATGCCTTCGCAAACCATTTTTCACCAATAGATTTATTTCAACAAAAGAAGAAATATTTATATTTTTCGACTTACCGGTGTTAAATTTTATCGCCCCAAACTTGTAAACGCCTGTATTCAACGATTCTATACAATGCAAGTACTTAAAATTCTAGGTAGTCTACTCCCATTTTGACATTCTTTATTGTTGATATTACATTTTTTTCAATTTTGATATATATAATTTATAATCATTTTTTTATTTCATTTTATTTAAATTTAGTTTATTTTTTTCAGTGTCATGGGAAAATCAAGGCTTTGTTTCTTTATACGTGATGGGATTTCACGTATCTATTTTCTATTCATAGGTATATTTATGCAAACAACTAAGATAATCTTATTTATTAACAAAGAAAAGTTTGGAGGTTAGGTTAGGTTAGGTTAGGTTAGGTTAGGTTAGGTTAGGTAAGGTTAGGTTAGGTTAGGTTTGGTTAGGTTAGGTTAGGTTAGGTTAGGTTAGGTTAGGTTAGGTTAGGTTAGGTTAGGTTAGGTTAGGTTAGGTTAGGTTAGGTTAGGTTACTTGGGCGTGGGCATGGCCGTGGCCATGGCCGTGGGCGTGGGCGTGGGCGTGGCCGTGGCCGTGGCCGTGGACGTGGGCGTGGGCGTGGACGTGGACGTAGGCGTGGGCGTGGGCGTGGACGTGGCTATAGCCGTGGATGTGGCCGTGGGCGTGGCCGTGGCCGTGGACGTGGGTGTGGGCGTGGCCATGGGCGTGGCCGTGGCCGTGGACGTGGACGTGGGCGTGGCCGTGGGCGTGGCCGTGGGCTTGGCCTTGGGCGTGGCCGTGGGCGTGGCCGTGGGCGTGGCCGTGGGCGTGGCCGTGGGCGTGGGCGTGGGCGTGGACTTGGGCGTGGCCGTGGGCGTGGGTGTGGGCGTGGGTGTGGGCGTGGCCATGGACGTGGACGTGGACAATGACGTGGCCGTAGCCGTGGACGTAGACGTGGACGAAGACGTGGACGAAGACGTGGACGTGGGCGTGGCCGTGGGCGTTGGCGTGGGCGTGGACGTGGCTATGGCCGTGGGCGCCTGTATTCAACGATTCTATACAATGCAAGTACTTACAATTCTAGGTAGTCTACTTCTATTTTGACATTCTTTATTGTTGATATTACATTTTTTTCAATTTTGATATATATATTTTATTATTATTTTTTTATTTTATTTTATTTAAATTTAGTTTTTTTTTTCTTCAGTGTCATGGGCAAATCAAGGCTTTGTTTCTTTATACGTGATGGGATTTCACGTATCTATTTTCTTTTCATAGGTATATTTATGCAAACAACAGTTTACTAAGATAATCATTTTTATTAACAAAGAAAAGTTTTGAGGTTAGGTTAGGTTAGGTTAGGTTATGTTAGGTTAGGTAAGGTTAGGTTAGGTTAGGTTAGGGTTAGGTTAGGTTACTTTGGCGTGGGCGTGGCCGTGGCCATGGGCTTGGCCTTGGGCGTGGCCGTAAGCGTGGGCGTGGCCGTGGACGTGGGCGTGGCCGTGGGCGTGGCCGTGGACGTGGGCGTGGGCGTGGCCTTGGCCGTGGACGTAGACGTAGACGTGATTGTGGCCGTGGGCGTGAGTGTGGCCGTGGCCGTGGACGTGGACGTTGACGTGGGCGTGGGCGTGGCCGTGGCCGTGGCCGTGGGTGTGGGCGTGGCCGTGGGCGTGGCCGTGGGCGTGGCCGTGGGCGTGGCCGTGGGCGTGGGCGTGGCCGTGGACGTGGGCGTGGGCGTGGCCGTGGCCGTGGACGTAGACGTAGACGTGGGCGTGGCTGTGGGCGTGGGTGTGGCCGTGGCCGTGGACGTGGGCATGGCCATGGGCTTGGCCGTGGGCGTGGCCGTAAGCGTGGGCGTGGCCGTGGACGTGGGCGTGGGCGTGGCCGTGGCCGTGGACGTGGGCGTGGGCGTGGCCGTGGACGTAGACGTAGGCGTGGCCGTGGGCGTGGGTGTGGCCGTGGCCGTGGACGTTGACGTGGGCGTGGGCGTGGGCGTGGGCGTGGCCGTGGCCGTGGGCGTGGCCGTGGGCGTGGCCGTGGCCGTGGACGTGGACGTTTACGTGGGCGTGGGCGTGGGTGTGGGCGTGGCCATGGACGTGGACGTGGACAATGACGTGGTCGTGGCCGTGGCCGTTGGCCATATTTATGCAAACAACTAAGATAATCATATTTATTAACAAAGAAAAGTTTGGAGGTTAGGTTAGGTTAGGTTAGGTTAGGTTAGGTTAGGTTGGGCGTGGGCGTGGCCCTGGGCGTGGCCGTGGCCGTGGACGTGGACGTAGGCGTGGGCGTGGACGTGGCTATGGCCGTGGACGTGGCCGTGGGCGTGGCCGTGGACGTGGACGTGGGCGTGGCCGTGGCCGTGGGCGTGGCCGTGGGCGTGGGTGTGGGCGTGGCCATGGACGTGGACGTGGACAATGACGTGGTCGTGGCCGTGGGTGTGGGCGTGGCCGTGGGCGTGGCCGTGGCCGTGGACGTAGACGTGGACGTGGGCGTGGCCATGGGCGTGGCCGTGGGCTTGGCCTTGGGCGTGGCCGTGGGCGTGGCCGTGGGCGTGGCCGTGGGCGTGGGCGTGGCCGTGGACTTGGGCGTGGCCGTGGGCGTGGCCGTGGGCGTGGGTTTGGGCGTGGGTGTGGGCGTGGCCATGGACGTGGACGTGGACAATGACGTGGCCGTGGCCGTGGACGTAGACGTGGACGAAGACGTGGACGTGGGCGTGGACGTGGGCGTGGACCTATTGTACCTGCTTAAAATCCTCAATGCCTTCGCAAACCATTTTTCACCAATAGATTTATTTCAACAAAAGAAGAAATATTTATATTTTTCGACTTACCGGTGTTAAATTTTATCGCCCCAAACTTGTAAACGCCTGTATTCAACGATTCTATACAATGCAAGTACTTAAAATTCTAGGTAGTCTACTCCCATTTTGACATGCTTTATTGTTGATATTACATTTTTTTCAATTTTGATATATATAATTTATTATTATTCTTTTATTTCATTTTATTTAAATTTAGTTGTTTTTTTCAGTGTCATGGGCAAATCAAGGCTTTGTTTCTTAATACGTGATGGGATTTCACGTATCTATTTTCTATTCATAGGTTTATTATTATTTTTTTATTTCATTTTATTTAAATTTAGTTTTTTTTTTAGTGTCATGGGCAAATCAAGGCTTTGTTTCTTTATACGTGATGGGATTTCACGTATCTATTTTCTATTCATAGGTATATTTATGCAAACAACTAAGATAATCATATTTATTAACAAAGAAAAGTTTGGAGGTTAGGTTAGGTTAGGTTAGGTTAGGTTAGGTTGGGCGTGGGCGTGGCCCTGGGCGTGGCCGTGGCCGTGGACGTGGACGTAGGCGTGGGCGTGGACGTGGCTATGGCCGTGGCCGTGGGCGTGGCCGTGGACGTGGACGTGGGCGTGGCCGTGGTCGTGGGCGTGGCCGTGGGCGTGGGTGTGGGCGTGGCCATGGACGTGGACGTGGACAATGACGTGGTCGTGGCCGTGGGTGTGGGCGTGGCCGTGGGCGTGGCCGTGGCCGTGGACGTAGACATGGACGTGGGCGTGGCCGTGGGCGTGGCCGTGGGCTTGGCCTTGGGCGTGGCCGTGGGCGTGGCCGTGGGCGTGGGCGTGGCCGTGGACTTGGGCGTGGCCATGGGCGTGGCCGTGGGCGTGGGTGTGGGCGTGGGTGTGGGCGTGGCCATGGACGTGGACGTGGACAATGACGTGGCCGTGGCCGTGGACGTAGACGTGGACGAAGACGTGGACGTGGGCGTGGACCTATTGTACCTGCTTAAAATCCTCAATGCCTTCGCAAACCATTTTTCACCAATAGATTTATTTTAACAAAAGAAGAAATATTTATATTTTTCGACTTACCGGTGTTAATTTTTATCGCCCCAAACTTGTAAACGCCTGTATTCAACGATTCTATACAATGCAAGTACTTAAAATTCTAGGTAGTCTACTCCCATTTTGACATTCTTTATTGTTGATATTACATTTTTTTCAATTTTGATTTATATAATTTATTATTATTTTTTTATTTCATTTTATTTAAATTTAGTTTTTTTTTTCAGTGTCATGGACAAATCAAGGCTTTGTTTCTTTATACGTGATGGGATTTCACGTATCTATTTTCTATTCATAGGTTTATTATTATTTTTTTATTTCATTTTATTTAAATTTAGTTTTTTTTTTTCAGTGTCATGGGCCAATCAAGGCTTTGTTTCTTTATATGTGATGGGATTTCACGTATCTATTTTCTATTCATAGGTTTATTATTATTATTTTATTTCATTTTATTTAAATTTAGTTTTTTTTCTCAGTGTCATGGGCAAATCAAGGCTTTGTTTCTTTATACGTGATGGGATTTCACGTATCTATTTTCTATTCATAGGTATATTTATGCAAACAACTAAGATAATCTTATTTATTAACAAAGAAAAGTTTGGAGGTTAGGTTAGGTTAGGTTAGGTAAGGTTAGGTTAGGTTAGGTTAGGTTAGGTTAGGTTAGGTTAGGTTAGGTTAGGTTAGGTTAGGTTAGGTTAGGTTAGGTTAGGTTAGGTTAGGTTAGGTTAGGTTAGGTTAGGTTAGGTTAGGTTAGGTTATTTTAGGTTAGGTTAGGTTAGGTTAGGTTAGGTTAGGTTAGGTTTGGTTAGGTTAGGGTTAGGTTAGGTTACTTGGGCGTGGGCATGGCCGTGGCCATGGCCGTGGGCGTGGGCGTGAGCGTGGCTGTGGCCGTGGCCGTGGACGTGGGCGTGGGCGTGGACGTGGACGTAGGCGTGGGCGTGGGCGTGGACGTGGCTATAGCCGTGGATGTGGCCGTGGGCGTGGCCGTGGGCTTGGCCGTGGCCGTGGACGTGGGCGTGGCCGTGGCCGTGGACGTGGGTGTGGGCGTGGCCATGGGCGTGGCCGTGGCCGTGGACGTAGACGTGGACGTGGGCGTGGCCGTGGGCGTGGCCGTGGGCTTGGCCTTGGGCGTGGGCGTGGCCGTGGGCGTGGCCGTGGGCGTGGGCGTGGCCGTGGACTTGGGCGTGGCCGTGGGCGTGGGTGTGGGCGTGGGTGTGGGCGTGGGTGTGGGCGTGGCCATGGACGTGGACGTGGACAATGACGTGGCCGTAGCCGTGGACGTAGACGTGGACGAAGACGTGGACGAAGACGTGGACCTGGGCGTGGCCGTGGGCGTTGGCGTGGGCGTGGACGTGGCTATGGCCGTGGGCGCCTGTATTCAACGATTCTATACAATGCAAGTACTTACAATTCTAGGTAGTCTACTTCCATTTTGACATTCTTTATTGTTGATATTACATTTTTTTCAATTTTGATATATATATTTTATTATTATTTTTTTATTTTATTTTATTTAAATTTAGTTTTTTTTTTCTTCAGTGTCATGGGCAAATCAAGGCTTTGTTTCTTTATACGTGATGGGATTTCACGTATCTATTTTCTTTTCATAGGTATATTTATGCAAACAACTAAGATAATCATATTTATTAACAAAGAAAAGTTTTGAGGTTTAGGTTAGGTTAGGTTAGGTTATGTTAGGTTAGGTAAGGTTAGGTTAGGTTAGGTTAGGTTAGGTTAGGGTTAGGTTAGGTTACTTTGGCGGGGGCGTGGCCGTGGCCATGGCAGTGGGCGTGGGCGTGGGCGTGGGAGTGGCCGTGGGCGTGGCCGTAAGCGTGGGCGTGGCCGTGGACGTGGGCGTGGCCGTGGGCGTGGCCGTGGGCGTGGCCGTGGGCGTGGCCGTGGACGTGGGCGTGGGCGTGGCCGTGGCCGTGGACGTAGACGTAGACGTGGGCGTGGCCGTGGGCGTGGCCGTGGACGTGGGCGTGGGCGTGGCCATGGGCTTGGCCGTGGGCGTGGCCGTAAGCGTGGGCGTGGCCGTGGACGTTGGCGTGGCCGTGGGCGTGGCCGTGGACGTGGGCGTGGGCGTGGCCTTGGCCGTGGACGTAGACGTAGACGTGATTGTGGCCGTGGGCGTGGGTGTGGCCGTGGACGTGGACGTTGACGTGGGCGTGGGCGTGGGCGTGGCCGTGGCCGTGGCCGTGGCCGTGGGTGTGGGCGTGGCCGTGGGCGTGGCCGTGGGCGTGGCCGTGGGCGTGGGCGTGGCCGTGGGCGTGGGCGTGGCCGTGGCCGTGGACGTAGACGTAGACGTGGGCGTGGCCGTGGGCGTGGGTGTGGCCGTGGCCGTGGACGTGGACGTGGGCTAGGCCATGGGCTTGGCCGTGGGCGTGTCCGTAAGCGTGGGCGTGGCCGTGGACGTGGGCGTGGGCGTGGCCGTGGCCGTGGCCGTGGACGTGGGCGTGGACGTGGCCGTGGACGTAGACGTAGACGTGGGCGTGGCCGTGGGCGTGGGTGTGGCCGTGGCCGTGGACGTTGACGTGGGCATGGGCGTGGCCGTGGCCGTGGCCGTGGGCGTGGCCGTGGGCGTGGCCGTGGCCGTGGACGTGGACGTTTACGTGGGCGTGGCTGTGGCCGTTGGCGTGGGCGTGGGTGTGGGTGTGGGCGTGGCCGTGGCCGTGGACGTAGACGTGGTCGAAGACGTGGACGTGGGCGTGGACGTGGGCGTGGACCTATTGTACCTGCTTAAAATCCTCAATGCCTTCGCAAACCATTTTTCACCAATAGATTTATTTCAACAAAAGAAGAAATATTTATATTTTTCGACTTACCGGTGTTAAATTTTATCGCCCCAAACTTGTAAACGCCTGTATTCAACGATTCTATACAATGCAAGTACTTAAAATTCTAGGTAGTCTACTCCCATTTTGACATTCTTTATTGTTGATATTACATTTTTTTCAATTTTGATATATATAATTTATTATTATTTTTTTATTTCATTTTATTTAAATTTAGTGTTTTTTTTCAGTGTCATGGGCAAATCAAGGCTTTGTTTCTTTATACGTGATGGGATTTCACGTATCTATTTTCTATTCATAGGTTTATTATTATTTTTTTATTTCATTTTATTTAAATTTAGTTTTTTTTTTCAGTGTCATGGGCAAATCAAGGCTTTGTTTCTTTATACGTGATGGGATTTCACGTATCTATTTTCTATTCATAGGTATATTTATGCAAACAACTAAGATAATCATATTTATTAACAAAGAAAAGTTTGGAGGTTAGGTTAGGTTAGGTAAGGTTAGGTTAGGTTGGGCGTGGGCGTGGCCCTGGGCGTGGCCGTGGCCGTGGACGTGGACGTAGGCGTGGGCGTGGACGTGGCTATGGCCGTGGACGTGGCCGTGGGCGTGGCCGTGGACGTGGACGTGGGCGTGGCCGTGGCCGTGGGCGTGGCCGTGGGCGTGGGTGTGGGCGTGGCCATGGACGTGGACGTGGACAATGACGTGGTCGTGGCCGTGGGTGTGGGCGTGGCCGTGGGCGTGGCCGTGGCCGTGGACGTAGACGTGGACGTGGGCGTGGCCGTGGGCGTGGCCGTGGGCTTGGCCTTGGGCGTGGCCGTGGGCGTGGCCGTGGGCGTGGCCGTGGGCGTGGGCGTGGCCGTGGACTTGGGCGTGGCCGTGGGCGTGGCCGTGGGCGTGGCCGTGGCCGTGGGTGTGGGCGTGGGTGTGGGCGTGGCCATGGACGTGGACGTGGACAATGACGTGGCCGTGGCCGTGGACGTGGACGTAGACGTGGACGAAGACGTGGACGTGGGCGTGGACGTGGGCGTGGACCTATTGTACCTGCTTAAAATCCTCAATGCCTTCGCAAACCATTTTTCACCAATAGATTTATTTCAACAAAAGAAGAAATATTTATATTTTTCGACTTACCGGTGTTAAATTTTATCGCCCCAAACTTGTAAACGCCTGTATTCAACGATTCTATACAATGCAAGTACTTAAAATTCTAGGTAGTCTACTCCCATTTTGACATTCTTTATTGTTGATATTACATTTTTTTCAATTTTGATATATATAATTTATTATTATTTTTTTATTTCATTTTATTTAAATTTAGTTGTTTTTTTCAGTGTCATGGGCAAATCAAGTCTTTGTTTCTTAATACGTGATGGGATTTCACGTATCTATTTTCTATTCATAGGTTTATTATTATTTTTTTATTTCATTTTATTTAAATTTAGTTTTTTTTTTCAGTGTCATGGGCAAATCAAGGCTTTGTTTCTTTATACGTGATGGGATTTCACGTATCTATTTTCTATTCATAGGTATATTTATGCAAACAACTAAGATAATCATATTTATTAACAAAGAAAAGTTTGGAGGTTAGGTTAGGTTAGGTTAGGTTAGGTTAGGTTAGGTTAGGTTAGGTTGGGCGTGGGCGTGGCCCTGGGCGTGGCCTTGGCCGTGGACGTGGACGTAGGCGTGGGCGTGGACGTGGCTATGGCCGTGGACGTGGCCGTGGGCGTGGCCGTGGACGTGGACGTGGACGTGGGCGTGGGCGTGGCCGTGGCCGTGGGCGTGGGCGTGGGTGTGGGCGTGGCCATGGACGTGGACGTGGACAATGACGTGGTCGTGGCCGTGGGTGTGGGCGTGGCCGTGGGCGTGGCCGTGGCCGTGGACGTAGACGTGGACGTGGGCGTGGCCGTGGGCGTGGCCGTGGGCTTGGCCGTGGGCGTGGCCGTGGACTTGGGCGTGGCCGTGGGTGTGGGCGTGGGTGTGGGCGTGGGTGTGGGCGTGGCCATGGACGTGGACGTGGACAGTGACGTGGCCGTGGCCGTGGACGTAGACGTGGACGAAGACGTGGACGTGGGCGTGGACGTGGGCGTGGACCTATTGTACCTGCTTAAAATCCTCAATGCCTTCGCAAACCATTTTTCACCAATAGATTTATTTCAACAAAAGAAGAAATATTTATATTTTTCGACTTACCGGTGTTAAATTTTATCGCCCCAAACTTGTAAACGCCTGTATTCAACGATTCTATACAATGCAAGTACTTAAAATTCTAGGTAGTCTACTCCCATTTTGACATTCTTTATTGTTGATATTACATTTTTTTCAATTTTGATATATATAATTTATAATTATTGATTAAATATGTACTGGCGCCACTATCACCCCTACTATTCGCCTTAAAACTAAGAAACATTTTAAAATGAAATAATTATAATCTAAGTGACAATTGGCGGTCTTATCGCTCAAGAGCGATCTCTGCCAGACAACCTGGTATGGATAGGATCGTCGGATATGTACATGGGGTAAAATCTGTGTGCATCGGTTATGGTACTCTGTTATGCTCTAAGATGGTAGTACTTTAAAAAAATATAAGAGAGGTTTTCAAACCAACGAAGTAGTAGAAGTCGGTAGCGTCCCCAGGACGCTGCAGCGTTGGCTGCATTGCCCTGCTGTATGGCAATGCTGATGCGCTGCACCAGATTGGTACTCACCAGCTCTCGGGTCACGCGTCCCCTCGACCAGACACTCAGATAGTTTTTTAATAACCCGTAAGATTGAATTAAGGTACTAGTCTTTAGTTAAACCACCAATGTCTACTCATCTATACTATAATATTATAAAGAGGAAAGATTTGATTGTTTGTTTGTTTGTTTGTATTGAATAGGCTCCGAAACTACTGGACCGATTTGAAAAATTCTTTCACCGCTAAGAAGCTTACTTTTCAGGGAGTGACATAGGCTATATTTTATCCAGGAATTCCCACGGGAACGGGAACTACGCGGGTGGAACCGCGAGGCGATCGTCTAGTGTAAGATATAGGTGCAAGCTGTTTTCCATCGAAATTAAAATAAAATAAGTAAGTATTTGTAACTACTTCACGCTAAAACTATTTACCTCATCGAACTCAAATTTCGATAGATGTAGTTTTAAACATGGATAACGCTACTTTTTTGTCCAGGAAAAACGCGCATACAAGTGTAAAATAAACACATCTAAATTTAAATTAAATCTACATAAAACGTGTAGACGGCGTTATCGCCCTAAAACATCACGAGTCTCGTGCTGGCCGGTTAGATAACGCGCCCGCGGGGGAGATACATTCCTTCATAGCGCTGGATGACTGGGCAGCCATGATAGTTGCATCAGAAACTAATGAAATAGTTTTCAAATTAGTTGTATTGTTTTTCTGTAAAATGTAGATATTCCACCATCATCATCGCCTTGTATAATTAGTACGTTCTATGTATTTGATTAATTTATTTGTTGTTAGCACTCTTTTTGACTGAAAAACAGGTTTTTACCTGGGTCTTTGTACCTCCTGCGTCGCAGTCCTTCGCCCGCTGCGCCACAGAGGTCGTCGAAGAATATAAGATGATACTCTTTGTCATCCTTCTAGTCCTTAGCTATTTTGAATAAATTATTTTATTTATTTATTCCTAGTTTCTAGCTCAATACCTACCTATCTGCTGTATGTACTTTCTTATTGTGTTGTTTTTGGGTTTCAAATCCAAATAAATATATTTTCTTTCTCTCTTTTTAATAAAACGGTAAAAATGCTTGGCTCAGCAAAGGTCATAATACAAAAACATATATTACTTGTTAACAAGTAATATATGTTTTTGTTATTATAGTGCGTAACCCCACACTAAGGGTAATTTCTAAGAAATCAAATAATATCGCAAAAATTTTCGACTTCGACGGGACTTGAACCCGCTACTACGCTACGGCGCTAGAGACCGTAGGAAGTCGCAGAGATTTTCGACTCTCACGTCACTTGACTTCGTGGTGTAGTTGGTTATCACATCCCCGTACTGAGGGGAGGCCGCGGGTTCAAGTCCCGTCGAAGTCGAAAATTTTTGCGATATTATTTGATTTCTAAGTAATATATGTTTTAAAATTATGAAGATAAGCTTTTCCAGCCAATTTAATATATAAATACATAATGCTGGACAATTCACACAGCATTATCTAGAAGCATATATCACATTAAGAATTTTTCAAATCGGTGCAGTAGTTTCGGAGCCTATTTAATACAAACAAACAATCAAATCTTTCCTCTTTATAATCACACTAATATTATAAATGCGAAAGTTTGGATGGATGGATGGATGGATGTTTGTTACCTCTTCACGCCAAAACTACTGAACGGATCGGGCTGAAAATTTGCATACAGGTAATTCTAATCCTGGAATCAAACATAGGCTACTTTTCATCCCATAAATCAGTTCCCATGGGATAGAAATCACTTTTAAACGTTTCTATAGAGACAACGTGTGCGAAGCCGCGGGCATAAACTAGTATTAATATAGATTACAAAATATCTGGAAATATGTATGTGTCTTGAGCGATGTCTACCAGAGAACCTTGGAATAAGAGGAAATCATGTGCACGGGGGACATACCCACTTCGTACCTATGCGATGGATGATTCCGCCGCTATGACGGTTGCATCAGAAATTAAGACAGTAAAAATGCTTGGCTCAGGTGCAAAGGTCATTTAAATATAACCAGGTTTTTATTTAGGCGCAGACGGCTTTTATCTTTCTGCTGTTATTATGAGGATAGGCTTATCTAAGCAAATTAAATATACCTAAATTTGTAATACGAAAGTGATATGACCTATTTCAGACCCTGGGAAGTGAAGTAGAGATTACCAAGGTAAAGAGTCGTTGTCAGTTAGATTTTTAGAGTTCCTAACTCTAGAAGACATTCAAAGGGTAAAAACAGAACCATATTACCAAGCCTCTGCTGTCTGTCTACCTGTCCTTCTGTCAGCGGTCTTAAGAACCGTAAAAAATAAATAAATAAATAATGCTGGACAATTCACACAGCATTATCTAGCCCCAAGCTAAGCAGAGCTTGTGTTATGGGTACTAGATAACTGGTAAAAGGTAGTGAATTGAAATTTTCACAGTGTATGTATTTCTTTTACCGCTTTAACAACAAATAAAATAAATAATAAAATGAAGGGGGCCAAATAGTTTGCTTTTTTACGATCCATCAAAAACATTCCGATTTTAGGGATGCAACTCACACTTGGCCGGTTTTAATTGTTATTTTTAAAGACTTTTAATGGAAGAACATGCTATAAAGGTACCTATCAAGTATGTTCGAGTGTGTGTTTACATAGTCATTATGAATGTTAATCTAAAACGAAAAATGATGGTGGATTCACAGGGTTTTTTTATTGAGCAGGATAGCTTTGAGGTTTCCTCGACTTGTTATTTTCCAATATTAAGAAAACTTTTTACCAAGGTAAACAGTTTTTATTGTTTTCAAATACCTACTCATATAATTTTTCCATGATTATTGTTTTTCTCACGTTGCTATTATTGTTTTTGGAATTGAACCTACAATCATTTCATTACATTATATTAATTATAAATGCGAAAGTTTGGATCTATGGATGTTTATTAACTCTTCACGCCAAAACTACTGTACGAATCGAGCTGAAATTTTACATAAAACATACTTTTTTCCCATAAATAAAACATACTTTTTTCCCATAAATCATTTCCCATGGCATAGAAAAAAACCTATAGGTAAACGTTTCCATAAAAACAACGCGTGCGAAATCACGGGTAGCTACTAGTATTTTATAGGCTGTCTAACATTTATAAACGTTTTTCGTCAGAAGTTTTCGTACACCGATTATATAACTATTTAGATAGAGTTGGACGACCTCAGTGGCGTAGCGGACGTCCGCGTTGAAAGACAAATGTTTGTACGATCTGCAGATATTTGTTTCAGGTCTGGTTGTTTTGGAAATTAACTTGGAGATAATCTAAAACTGTAAATATTTTGCAAGATGATAATAATATGACAACCTCTCAAAACATGTTTCCATAGATACATAACAATATTGCAAACGTATCGACGCATCGCAACCGCAAGGTCATAAACGATAATGAACCAAAACATAATAGTGCAAAGTAATGCAGATAAGTCGAAGCTAAATATTTGTCGTGGATTTGATAAAATGACGAATCATTGACAGAATTAACTCCTGTCGATTTTCATTTGACCTCTACGAAGGGAATTGTTACTATTTTAAGTGTAGGCGTTGGTTCACTAAAACGCCTTTATGATTCTTCTAGCAAACTTATCAGAAAGCTGTTTTGTTTAGAATTGAAATGTACTAAAATATTTTTGATTCAATGTAAATATCTATATTATACAGGCAAGATTCGGGGTGTTCTTTTATTTATAAAGTCCTGTATCGTCTTCCGTAAATAGCTAGATGAACCTATTGCTCACAAATATATTTTCTTGATTGATGATTGACATCTAATCAGGATATTCCCTTATTACGATTTATATTTTAAATTCTTAACATTTTTGACAATGCTATTGCAGCTACCCCCTGTATTATTGTTATTATTTTATGATTTAACGTTATGTGATTTTGAAACGTAATTATTCTAAGTATATTTAACTTGATTAAGAGTTCTTTGTGAACCCATGGGATTCTTTTTTTTAAAGATTTTTAAAGATTTTATCATCTTTATTCTTAAAGAAAATTACAATCAAATAACAGAAATAAATTAGAACTAGTATTTACAATTAAAACTGCAGTTAGCTCAATTGCTTCAATTGTAAATACTAGTTCTAAATTGAATTGAATCGTGACACTTAGGAAAATTTGGTCTACCAGGGAAATGGAACAATTCCTGAATAATACATACGGTTGGTGTATGTACCAGACACCCTGTATTTGATTCGCTGCAGCAGAATTAAAGCTGCCGTCTTCAAAATTCTTGTATCCCACCATTGTTACATGAACAATAGTTATTTTTAGTATCCCAGTAAATACCTATTGAAGTAATAAAACAAAGGCAATATCTAGATAACAATATATTTTTGTCATCAACGACAAACTTAACAACAGACTACAACATAGATCTTGTCAAAGAAACCAGCGTGATTACATTGGATAACTCCTGGGAAACATTACCAACACATCGAGGATTGAGATGAAGAAACCAGTCCTGCTAACCCATATCCTGGGCCCCGACTCTGAAGCAAAGACTTCGAATATTCGTCACGCATATTGAAAATAACGTTAAATCCCAGCTCTACGATAAACAGAGATTTGATCGGCGTGTCGTTACGAATATATCGATCTCGTTGCAAGACGGGATTAGTTTTCATAATTCAAACAAAAATTTAAACAAATTAATATAAGGTGTACAGTGTACACTTATTTGGGTTACATAAATAATAAGAATTTCTCTTTTGATTAGGATTAAACATGCCAAATAAATGGACGGCTTATAACAATGATAACAACTTATTGCTTCGCGAAAATTTAACCGTTGCTACGAAAAAATGCACTGACCAAACACTATTTCGTGTTATTATGTAATATTTTGTCTTGGTATTTGTCAGTAGCAACCGCTAGTCTTTCTTCCTTTAAAATGGATTAGATCTATACAAGTACTCTACTGCTAAGCTTTTGGTAAGAAACAAATTATCCAATTTAATAGGCTAATTCATTTCTAAAATTATCATAAAACATCGCATTCCACCTAAAATTCGCGACATAATATTAAAATTAACTCTTAATTCCCTACACTTGAAATTGCTTTTGGTTTGACGTAAATAGGTACGTAAATCAATTGACTCAAATACAAGTAGGCAATGCCTTGCACAAAATTACAGGACTACTTAAAAGTAGCTAATCATACAAACTTATTGGTACATATAATTAGGTATTAAATTAATTACAATTACTCGTACAAAATATATTTCTTTCAGTGCATATTCTGCTCTCAATGCATTTTGTAAAAATTTAGGTAATATTTTGTTTTTTTTAAAACATGGGTCACTTTAAACATTTTTTTAAATTCTCATTAAGCTATCCACAACGCGTTCTATCCCAGGTTACGTTACATATTAATATGGAACCATATAATATCCAAGCACTGTGTTGGTTATTGAATATAACATTTCAAATATACATTTCAAGTATTTCAATATATATATTGGTATGCCAATTATTATATTGCGATATAGGTATGTATTCGATAAACATTAGTAGGTACGATGTTCAAATCCTAGTATTTAAAAGCGTATCTGTGAGACTAGCAATCGATATAACGTCTAAAGCGGTGTACTGACCGGTGGTGTTACGTGGTGTAACGTAATGTACCTACTAATTCGCAGCGAGCATGATAGATAGATAGATAGAAAATACTTTATTCCACACTTATAACTAAGAAATAATTTAAAATGAAATAATTATAATCTAAGTGACAATTGGCGGTCTTATCGCTCAAGAGCGAACTCTGCCAGATAACCTGGTATGGGTATAGGATCGTCGGATTTGTATATGGGGTAAGATCTGTGTGCATCTGTTATGCACCAAGATGGTAGTACTTAAAAAAATGATTTTAAGATACTCAAAAATAAATACTAACATACTTCAATAAAATTAAAAAATACAAACATACCTACACCTATTCCTATAAATTTATAAATATTAATATACATATTACATACTCACATAATGTATTAAGTGCGGAAACAAGGGCTTATTCGGTGACAGCAGGACAAATAGTGTTGCTTTACCATGTCCTTGAAAATTGATCGTGATTTTGCACACCTGATACGTGAGCGCCGTGTGCTAAAATCCGTCTAGTGATTCGTTGCGAGGGCCCATTTTCCCCGTACTGACTGCACGAATGCTCGCTGTGTAACACTTTACATTACACCTCGTAACGTCCGTCAGTACCACCTTTAGAGCATATTCATGAACTATACAAACATACTGCCGCCAATAGCTCTGTACACCCTCATGTACACCATAGTCGAGGAAATTGTAAAACGCTTTTGGCACTAACTTCAATAAATATTTATACTTTACAATACATCCAAAGATATTTACAGCTTAAAGTAATATGTACAACGGTTCGATCTATAGGAAGTAATGAAGTTATAGCATTATACATTTTTATACAAAGAGATATTACAATTCGTAAACGTGTACAATATCTACGGCTGATTGTGACAATGGAAAGCGTAGCAGCACTCGGCTACACGAGAGTGCAAACAGCGTAGCAACACCTGTCACTTTTTCACTTCACACAAAAATCATTAAAAACGGTTTTGTTAATTTTGAACTTATACACTTCACATAGCGGACACCGCAATCGCTCGAAACATCAACGCCGAACTGTAAATACACTGACCTAAACAACGAACGTAACATTGAATAGGTTATATTGCACACATTCACTTACTATTCTAAGAATATCCTTCGAGTGGGCATAAATCCCTCTCCGCCATAATTTCCAAAACTCACCGCAACTACCTATGTCTGATGGATGACATGTTTGACGCACTTTTAATGTTACTCGCTAAGCAAACTCGAAGAAGCCTCTCTAGTAAAAGATACTAGTGATATTGTTTAAAACTGATCGTAGTTAACAGAAAATAAAATGTCAATTTGATTAAACCAAAAGTTTTGATTGATTGCCAATTTTGTAAAAAGCTTAAACGTTAAAGTGATGAGAGCTTGCTTAGTGTGGCGTCTCACCTTGTGCCTGAAGCTCACTCTACGATGACGAGATGAAGTGCCCCTAGGCAGGCTCTAGTGCAGTCACAACCAACTACCGTCGAACGACGACCGGGGATGACGTGTCCGCCGACGACGCGGCCGGCACACATGACTCCGCGAATGAACTCATGAGATGCAATGTTACGCACTGACCAACAAGCGCTATCGATCTACTCGACTCTACGTGAACATGATCCGAACGATTCTGAAATGATCCTTTGTCATAGCACCGATGCCAATCGATTCGATATCAGCATTATTCTCTCGAAAAAATAGTAAGATCTATGTTATCGTCTTTAAAAATCTAGATTCTATCATTACGGAATTGATTTTTCAAAAACTACTTGTTCGTTAAAATCTTTAAATTTAATTAAGTGAATTTAGAGATGAAACTTATCGTAATCGGTAAAAGTAGGAGAGTCGCTTTTATAAAATTCAGTCGCTGACTACTTTAAAATCGGTTTAAACTCTACTTCTAGAAAACAATTTACAAATTTTAATTTCACTACCCGAAATATCCCGTTAGAAAAGAGGGACGTAATTTTATGTCACGAGAAATTGAAAAACTCCCGGGCAGTGTGCATCATAACTATCGTCATTCGAGGTGTGATAAAAAATCGCCTCCCTTGTGCCATTTATTTTGCAAATAGCCTTACTCGGTCGCCTGCTTCTCATTACCAAAAACATTCTCATTTCAGTCGGTTGTAACGTCAGATTGGTATTGTTCGCGTGTCGGTCATCACTCGTCACGTCACTCGTCAAACGTTTATCCGTAGAGTAGAACACTGGGTCCAGTTGACCTGTGTTCAGAAGAGCATGTGGCATCGCAGGTTGGAGTTAGCTATTCCATGGTGTGAGCGGTGAGGTCGACCCCCGACTTCGCGCTGCCCAGCGCGGCCGGCGGGTCGCTGGCGGGGAGGGAAAGTAGATGTTAGGCCTCTAAAAAAATCAGGGCCGTAGGCTTCGGTTCCAAATTGGATTTCTTCGCTTCGACAACTAGGAACTCGATTTCCTGTAACACAGAAAACAAACCGGTTCTCATATAGAGTCTTGATCCCGTTTCTCACAATAAGCATTATATTGCTTCATATTTTGGTTAGTACCGGTTTATCCCTCTGCGCGAAGGACTCGGCGATGAGCCGGGCCACGTCCTGGTGCTGTAGCCCCTCAACGCGGTGCCCGTCCACCGCCAGTATCAACTGGCCCACCTCCAGCCCGCCAGCCTCGAACGCCGCCCCATGCTCCTGGAATCAAGGAGTACACCATCCGGGCATTAATATATGCATACATAGACGTGCAAATATTTGTGGAAAAGTGCTCACCTAAGTATACTAACTTCTGGGACCAAATTGGTTTGTTCACATAACTGCTTACTCCAGTTAGCATTCAGAGAAACTAGAGTAGGTAAGCTATGAGAGTGTAGCGATGAGCCTAAGTTCAAGGAATTTAATAATAATAATAATAATAAGTTTATTTTTTGAAACTTATAAAAACTAAATTATTACATGCTTACTTAAAACTACAATTTTGACAATGTATGTAGGTACCTACTTGAAAGTATGCAAAAGAGAATGTAGGTAACAATTATGTGACAACTAACAAAGATCTTGATCTACACACTAGGATTCCCTGTGTCGTGCAGACCAATACAACAGTCAGAATGGATAAATGTAGTCAATAACAGTGTTCTCGTTATCTTCTTATTTCAACAATAAAACTAAGTAATCAATGTGGATGAGTGGGTGGATAAGTAATACCTGATAATGATTTTCAGACATTTGATAGGTTTACTTGTAGTTAGGTAAAACAAAAAAAAAAAAAAAGTAATAGCAATAGTAGTAAAACAGATTAAATTTGTATATAAATCAGCTTAAATGGTACTATACCTGTAAAATACTACGTAGGTAAGTTAGTAAGAGTGAACTAACTAAGTTACGGAAAAGGAAGTTAAGGCGAAGTGATTACTTTATTTGTGTTTAATTTTTTCGTTAGGTACACAAAATATTTTTTTAGATTTTTCATACTTTATATATATGTTTATACCCGTTTTTATACACCTATTGTGAGTGTCCCGATTAATTCAGTTATTTATTTTGGTGTGCTATTTATCAAACAGTAGAATGCTTTCAGTTTCATCATAGTCTTTGTTGAGTAACCAGGCTGTGAGAAGCTTTTTACAGCTCCATTTCGAAAGACCGTGGATATTTAAGGCCCGATTTACTTTTGAGTACAGAAAAGGTCCAATCCATGAATAGAACCTACAGTAGAATATAGTTTTTCGAGGAGGGGGCTTCCATCGGATATGGCGATGACTCATAATCATTTTGGACGGAACCACTTTATGAAACTTTAGAATAGCACGTAAAATAAATAGTTGTCTTACTGTAAGATGACCGTATATATACATGTAATTGCCACAACTTGATCAGATTTCAACAAAACACAAATTAAACTTAAATTTATCATTGGATGAAAGTCGATCGATTCGCAAAGCTGAAAATATCGGAATTAAATTAGACACTTCCCGCGCTAAATTCAGAAGTGTCAGCTCTATGCTAATGCATGCTGATTAAGGACAGCGCGGGCCAGATTGGGATTTTAGGTTTTATTTCCCTAAGTCGGGGAAAAGACAGGTATATTTTATTCATGTTCCCTGGTTTACAGGTTACGAAAATACTTTTGCTGTTATTGGCAAATAAATGATTGTTCGTCAAAGTGTAACTGCAAAAGCTGCTAAAACCCACGTCGGTATCACCCCGTGATAAGTACGGAAACAAATATTTTTCGCAACTGATGTTCATATGTTGTAATTTGCCATGTGCAATCAGCTTCAACCGTTGTTATTACATATTGTTTGTTTTGTAACAAAACATGCCGCCAAAACGGTAGTATTATGTTTCATATGTTTTGCCCATGTCATTTAATGAATCACACCTTACCGCTTCTTTTCATAATAAGCCGCCATTTCTGCAAAGAAATCGCGCGTTTGTGCCTGTTTACCAAATGCTCCAAAAATTGGTACTTAGTACTTTTGGAGCATTTGGTAATATTAGAGACTTATTAGTAAAATCGACATATTACACAATACCACAGAATAACTATCTTGTAAGTACCTAAGACGCTCCAGTAAATAAAAATTTGTTGTAACATGGGTTTATTGAAAATGGTTTATTATTTGCAGAAAACTAGTATGAAGTTTATTTATATTTGCTTTTATTTAATTCAATTATTTGTATGTATTTGTACCATGTCTTAAAAATCCCAAGCAGTGATTCAAGTCTTATTGAGGCTAAAAATTGGTAAGGAATAGTAGGTATAGTCATGGTCATAATTGGACACATACCTTAAGGCGGTACCCTACCTCGTTATTGTGTGAAGAGGATAGGCATAGGATTTCGCGTTCACAGGAGCGGGACAGAGCAAAGCGGCGTAAGCCCAAAAATCAAGTTTTTAGTAGTTATTTGCTCCCCACAAACATTAGAATAGTTAATTGAAAAAAAGGCAACATATAAAATGTTCTTTACACTTAGCTCAATTACTATGCTTAATCTCAAGATCGTATCATCTATATTTATTGAGTAATTAGGGTATTAGTAAAAAATTAGAGGTAACTTTGCGATTTTTTTCTATCAAGAAAATTTTATGGAATCGTGTTTTCGAAACATATGATCGATAGAATAAGTCCTGAACATTACCATATATAAATTTCAAAGTTAAATATTCAGTAGTTTGGAAGATATGGAGGTCCGACGGAGTTGAAAATAAGCAATTTGAGGGTAGGTAAAGATCATACTCACTTGAAGGTTACTAGGTACCTACAATATAAAATAGTAAATTTTCATCAAATTCTAATTTTCTGTTTTTGCTGTTCCATTTCCTAATGAAATAAATAATACATATAAAACACCAATATTAGGGTAATTATAAAGTGCAAATGACTTTGTGGATTTGAACATAGGACCCAAATAATAAGAAATTTTAAAAAGGTCGTAACCACCACGAAGCAAGACAATGTCTATAGAATCTAGGTCACCACTTCTGACCGCCACTGTACCTGCAATAACTAAAGTATGTTAAAATGTACCACCACGGCACCTAGGTAATGATACCTTGTCCAAGCAAAACAATGTGGTAGCCTTAAGTAGATAAAACGGTACAACATAGATGTGACATTCGGACCCTTTGTGGGATAGTGCGATAAGGCCCAAGCAATTACCTGGGCCTTATAGGGTATACCAACGCGCAAACCAGCATCGCCTTTTAAAACTAATCGGTAGAGTGATCGCCACCACCGTTTGCTCTCACGGCTACACAGGCAACTTGCCTGAATAACACGAATTAGTTCAATAAGGAAATTGTTATTTTCTTCGGAAAATCCAAGACACAAACTAATCTTCGTTTTATGTATGGCGCATTGTTCTTTTATTTTCCGTCATCCATCAATATCTTGAATGAGAGATTAGGATTATGTCACTGATGTGAGTAAATGGAAATAAATTACGCAAAAATACACAACTCTGGCATTTATTACCATTTTCTTTTGGTCCCTATACAGTATGGGGTAAAGGGGTGAATTTTTTTGTGGAAACTTTCAATTAGCCGTTAGATACCCACCATTTCTGTAATTATAGTTACCTAGCTGTTAGTTTCCCTAAAATTGTAAAATAAAAAAATAAAAAAAATTAGTTCTACTTACATGGATATTAATTATCCTGGGTAGTGGATGCTTCGTGTTGGCACCACCTTCGATGGCGATTCCCAAAATGGGTTTGGTTTTCTTCACGGTGATGTGAAGGTTGCCGTGGTGGTCTGGCACCACGCGCGCCGCCCTGCCGTCCTCCATATTGGGATCGTGCCCCAACCTCTGCATCGACTGATGTCTTCTGATCCCACCCCGCTCTTCAAGTAATGCACCCCCGTCTTCTTTCATGTCAAAACTTCTCGACAGTTTATGCGCCAGCTCCTAGGAAAATCAACATCTTGTAAAATCTCTGGATATAACTTAAAACAGTGGTAAGGTTAAAACGAACGCCTGAATCTCCAAAAGTATACGAAATATTTACACGCATGATTCAAAATACTCATCAATCCTATATCCTAGTTTCTAAAATACCACATCCACACTAAGAACTGTAACTCTACTATGCTAAGAACAGCAAATTCAATTTAGCCTCTAAGTACAAGTGCTCTAAGTATTTGAGGAGTAGGTGGTTGTAGCTGGGCGGCAGAGGGCAGTAACTCTCGGCGTCTGGCGTTCCCGACCACAGCGAGGAACATTCGGCTGGCTGACTTACGACCTTGTGCCTCTCAGTTACAGAGATGTAGAGTGATTTGTATACGTCGGATGTATTGAGAAGCTGTAAGTGATATGTGTGCTGGAGGCTTGGATTGGATTCATGCGTTTCGATCACTCGGTGGCGTGGTTCAAAGTGGGTTTTTACAAGTGTAACAATGTATTCATGAGCAGAGTCCTTGTCCCGACTACCTAACTGCGTAGGTAAACCTCTCATCGCATTAAGAAGCAAAAATAACAAACATAATCCGTAAAGCAACTTCGAAATAAAGACAAAAATTATTTTTATGCCACCATGCTTTTTTACTCTTAGTTAGAAATAATTTGTTTAAAAAAAACCGTATTGTCGTATAGGATAAGTTAATTTTGAATGGTTAAAATATGGTGAAATGAGAATTATTTAACTAATTGTTCATGCAGCACGTTTTAGCTTGAACCATTCAAGACAATCGAAATACGTCTACCAACTAATGATTACCGGAATGATCAAATCAAATCACTGATAATGTGCATTTCTACTTTCAAATTAATTGATGAGTAAATAAAAGTATTAGGCGACGAAATTAGACACCGAAATGATGTGCAACAATAAGAAAAGTGAAAAAATATAAATTGTCTAACACCAAGCAATCGTTTTGTTTTTGAAGCGAGATCTTCCAATAATAAATTCAATTTTATCAAATTAACTTCGTGCAGATGTAAGAATTTGGAATGTGCTAGGACAGTTCGCTGGTCATTCCGTCGGCGAGAGACCGGGCCACTTACTAGAGGTCGTCCCCAGTACCATGATTTAACTTTCTGCGTCCAGCCACCGAGTGATGAGCGCAGCCCCTCGAGATAGCCGCACTGAAACATCACACTCTCTGAGGACCAGAACCGAACACTGCCTGCGCCAGCGCAGCTTCCCTGTCGCACGCCTAGCGCCTATGCCCTGCTCATGGCTGCCTGACGGTGCCCCAGACCTTGCCACATTAACCACCTAACTGTGTTTTTGTCAAGTGAACATGTTACAGTGACACAAGCATCTAGCATAAACTAACTCTATGGGGACAATTCCTACAACGGTTATCATAGTAGGTATAATTAATTATATAAACTACCTAAAATACTTATAGAATACCTTTCCCATCGATGTAACATGAGCAATTCATTTACTAAAGAAGAAAATTAGTGGAAAATAGCATTAGCAGAAAAACACTATTTTCTAACCGACTACAGATAGGTATACGAGTAATATTAGGTTATAAAATATGGTCATGTCTACTAACTTTTTATATAGGTACGAGTAAAAATATTCTACCTATGAAATTCCACACATTTCAATGAGAATTGATAAAAGTATGACTATTGTAACGACATCTACATACCTGATCCTGTTCTCGTAGAAATAGCAGCATGAAACAAAAAATATTCATAATTTATCAAAGTTTTTCACAAAAGGGAGAGTAAAGGTTCCATTTGCGACACATTTGCAACTTTCATTCGAGTCATGCTACAATTTTGTCCCATTGTGTTTTACATTGTTTGGCTCGTCTTTGGTTCACTTTCCACCACAGCGCTGTCTATCAAAGGCATTAAGCGTTGTCGTAGAAAACTACGACAAAAAATGCTTCCTCTGTTTGCTTTTCGTAAAGGAAGTTACGTTTGGGTCAATTACGCTACATTACTTTCGTCAGGTTCAGTTATGTTGTAGATATTTTGTTACGCATTTATAGGGCATGACTCAAATGAAAAAATGTTTTGACTTTTGACTTTGTGATGAAGTATTATTATGGGATTGTTGGGCTATCTTTTATTGTATCTAGTAGTCTGGTGCGACACGGAGCGTCTTGTTAGCGTCTTCTATAAATAAAACGATAAGATCACCTGGCACAATGCTGTCACCGACCGCTTCTCGTTCGTACCGCGGTACAATACCTACTTTGTTAAATATTGAAAAAGTTTCTTCGACATTTTTACCTTAAGAACACGGGCAAAAACTTTACTGACATTTGCTAACACGGCGCGGCGCCTTACCGTAACCAGGTAATGGTAAAAGTTCCAAATTTAATGTGTAAAAAGTAGTATAACTTCGTTGATGTGCATGATCCCTGTAAGATTTGTCTAAAATCTTTTAAGTTTTCGTTTTCAGCTCGTAACGAGCCCCACAAATGACTAGTACAACGTCTTGACTGTGCTTTATGAATCGGCTATAAGTAATTTTAAGTTGCCTATTATTATTTATGTCACAAACGCGGAATAAAACTTTATGATAGTTGTCAATCGCCATGGTTTATGTATGATGTTGTGCCACAAGGTTGCCAAATGGAGCGTGCGTCTTATCTTTATGTTTCGAGTATTTGCGTTTCATGCAAAGTTTGCTAAAGCTTTATAACAATTTAGCGCTCGCATATCTGGCTGGTCGTAATCATACGTAACGAGCACTTGGTCACACAAAGCCCGTTACGGCCGCGCTTTGCCCATGGAGATTACGAGTTAAAAGTTTTTAGGACGTGACGCTTACGGCACTTGTGTACTATTACAAACACTGCCAATTTTACCGCGAAACTACACAAATGTTTTGCATGTCTCATTTCCTTTTACTGTTATTATAAGGAAAGTGAGATTGAACTTAGATAGTCAGTAGAACACGGAGCTCTATCAAACAAAAAAACTTAAAACAGCGTAATGTCAAAGTTTAAAAGGTCAGAAGATGTGGCAAATTTCAGTACCTATAAGGCATTCTGAGACATTTTGAAGTTAAATTACCTAGATGTTAAAGTAAAATGACCTGCGGAAATCTAAATCTAACAGAACAACGTAAATTGAATACCGTTATGTTAAATTAATAGCCTTGCCTGGAATGTATATCTTCAAACGTCGAATAATGCCCGGGCAGAGTATTAACTCCTATCATTTACTCCGTGTACCAAATCTACAAGTCCGTTACACTATGATTTTAACGAACTTAACTGTGCCTGTTGGACAATTAAAATAAGTTTCAACTTTTGTGTACGTTTTGGCTCGGAGCCAGATGAAGCTTTTGAATTGGTTAATTCCCTTATCTGGTGACGATGAAAACTAAACGGCAGTTTGAACGAATATCCGTCTTCCTCCATAAAAGTGCTGTGTTTGGTTGGAGTGACAAACTGGCAGGAAGCCACATTCTCTGTTTTGGATTGCCAACCTCAACAATCAGGTCCAGCCTCCAGGGAATCTAGATAAGACTGTCACTTTGCTGAATCGCGTGAAAGTTCATTGTTTCCTCGGTACTTTATTATTATAATCCTTTATATCTATAGTTTATATTATAACTAAGAGACTCCATATTATCAGGGTCCTTTTCTGGTGTGTTGTTACTACGTGATGGGATTTCACGTCTCTATTTTCTATTCATAGGTATATTTATGCAAACAACTAAGATAATCATATTTATTAACAAAGAAAAGTTTTGAGGTTAGGTTAGGTTAGGTTAGGTTATGTTAGGTTAGGTAAGGTTAGGTTAGGTTAGGTTAGGGTTAGGTTAGGTTACTTGGGCGTGGGCGTGGCCGTGGCCATGGCAGTGGGCGTGGGCGTGGGCGTGGGATTGGCCGTGGGCGTGGCCGTAAGCGTGGGCGTGGCCGTGGACGTGGGCGTGGCCGTGAGCGTGGCCGTGGACGTGGGCGTGGGCGTGGCCGTGGCCGTGGACGTAGACGTAGACGTGGGCGTGGGTGTGGCCGTGGCCGTGGACGTGAACGTGGACGTGGACGTAGGCGTGGACGTGACTATGACCGTGGACGTGGCCGTGGGCGTGGCCATGGGCTTGGCCGTGGGCGTGGCCGTAAGCGTGGGCGTGGGCGTGGCCGTGGACGTGGGCGTGGCCGTGGGCGTGGCCGTGGACGTAGGCGTGGGCGTGGCCGTGGCTTTGGACGTAGACGTAGACGTAGACGTGGGCGTGGCCGTGGGCGTGGGTGTGGCCGTGGCCGTGGACGTGGACGTGGACGTGGACGTTGACGTGGGCGTGGGCGTGGCCGTGGCCGTGGCCGTGGCCGTGGGCGTGGCCGTGGGCGTGGGCGTGGCCGTGGCCGTGGACGTAGACGTGGACGTAGACGTGGACGTGGGCGTGGACGTGGGCGTGGACCTATTGTACCTGCTTAAAATCCTCAGTGCCTTCGCAAACCATTTTTCACCAATAGATTTATTTCAACAAAAGAAGAAATATTTACATCTTTCGACTTACCGGTGTGAAATTTTATCGCCCCAAACTTGTAAACGCCTGTATTCAACGATTCTATACAATGCAAGTACTTAAAATTCTAGGTAGTCTACTCCCATTTTGACATTCTTTATTGTTGATATTACATTTTTTTCAATTTTGATATATATATTTTATTATTATTTTTTTATTTCATTTTATTTAAATTTAGTTTTTTTGTTCAGTGTCATGGGCAAATCAAGGCTTTGTTTCTTTATACGTGATGGGATTTCACGTATCTATTTTCTATTCATAGGTTTATTATTATTTTTTTATTTTATTTTATTTAAATTTAGTTTTTTTTTCTTCAGTGTCATGGGCAAATCAAGGTTTTGTTTCTTTATACGTGATGGGATTTCACGTATCTATTTTCTATTCATAGGTATATTTATGCAAACAACTAAGATAATCATATTTATTAACAAAGAAAAGTTTTGAGGTTAGGTTAGGTTAGGTTAGGTTAGGTTAGGTTAGGTTAGGTTAGGTTAGGTTAGGTTAGGTTAGGTTAGGTTAGGTTAGGTTAGGTTAGGTTAGGTTAGGTTAGGTTAGGTTAGGTTAGGTTAGGTTAGGTTAGGTTAGGTTAGGTTAGGTTAGGTTAGGTTAGGTTAGGTAAGGTTAGGTTAGGTTAGGTTAGGGTTAGGTTAGGTTACTTGGGCGTGGGCATGGCCGTGGCCATGGGCGTGGGCGTGGGCGTGGCCGTGGCCGTGGACGTGGGCGTGGGCGTGGACGTGGACGTAGGCGTGGGCGTGGGCGTGGACGTGGCTATAGCCGTGGATGTGGCCGTGGGCGTGGCCGTGGGCTTGGCCGTGGCCGTGGACGTGGGCGTGGCCGTGGCTGTGGACGTGGGTGTGGGCGTGGCCATGGGCGTGGCCGTTGCCGTGGACGTAGACGTGGGCGTGGCCGTGGGCGTGGCCGTGGGCTTGGCCTTGGGCGTGGCCGTGGGCGTGGCCGTGGGCGTGGGCGTGGGCGTGGCCGTGGACTTGGGCGTGGCCGTGGGCGTGGCCGTGGGCGTGGATGTGGGCGTGGCCATGGACGTGGACGTGGACAATGACGTGGCCGTAGCCGTGGACGTAGACGTGGACGAAGACGTGGACGAAGACGTGGACGTGGGCGTGGACGTGGACGTAGGCGTGGGCGTGGGCGTGGACGTGGCTATAGCCGTGGATGTGGCCGTGGGCGTGGCCGTGGGCTTGGCCGTGGCCGTGGACGTGGGCGTGGCCGTGGCTGTGGACGTGGGTGTGGGCGTGGCCATGGGCGTGGCCGTGGACGTAGACGTGGGCGTGGCCGTGGGCGTGGCCGTGGGCGTGGCCGTGGGCGTGGGCGTGGCCGTGGACTTGGGCGTGGCCGTGGGCGTGGCCGTGGGCGTGGGTGTGGGCCTGGGTGTGGGCGTGGCCATGGACGTGGACGTGGACAATGACGTGGCCGTAGCCGTGGACGTAGCCAAGCCCCGTAGGACGCCCAAGTAACCTAACCTAACCCTAACCTAACCTAACCTAACCTAACCTAACCTAACCTAACCTAACCTAACCTAACCTAACCTAACCTAACCTAACCTAACCTAACCTAACCTAACCTAACCTAACCTAACCTAACCTAACCTAACCTAACCTAACCTAACCTAACCTCCAAACTTTTCTTTGTTAATAAATAAGATTATCATAGTTGTTTGCATAAATATACCTATGAATAGAAAATAGATACGTGAAATCCCATCACGTATAAAGAAACAAAGCCTTGATTTGCCCATGACACTGAGAAAAAAAACTAAATTTAAATAAAATGAAATAAAAAAATAATTATCAATTATATATATCAAAATTGAAAAAAATGTAATATCAACAATAAAGAATGTCAAAATGGGAGTAGACTACCTAGAATTTTAAGTACTTGCATTGTATAGAATCGTTGAATACAGGCGTTTACAAGTTTGGGGCGATAAAATTTAACACCGGTAAGTCGAAAAATATAAATATTTCTTCTTTTTTGAAATAAATCTATTGGTGAAAAATGGTTTGCGAAGGCATTGAGGATTTTAAGCAGGTACAATAGGTCCACGCCCACGTCCACGCCCACGTCCACGTCTTCGTCCACGTCTACGTCCACGGCCACGGCCACGTCATTGTCCACGTCCACGTCCATGGCCACGCCCACACCCACGCCCACGGCCACGCCCAAGTCCACGGCCACGCCCACGCCCACGGCCACGCCCACGGCCACGCCCCAGGCCAAGCCCACGGCCACGCCCACGGCCATAGCCACGTCCACGCCCACGCCAACGCCCACGGCCACGCCCACGTCCACGTCTTCGTCCACGTCTTCGTCCACGTCTACGTCCACGGCTACGGCCACGTCATTGTCCACGTCCACGTCCATGGCCACGCCCACACCCACGCCCACACCCACGCCCACGGCCACGCCCAAGTCCACGGCCACGCCCACGCCCACGGCCACGCCCACGGCCACGCCCACGGCCACGCCCAAGGCCAAGCCCACGGCCACGCCCACGGCCACGCCCACGTCTACGTCCACGGCAACGGCCACGCCCACGGCCACGCCCAAGTCCACGGCCACGCCCACGCCCACGGCCATGCCCACGGCCACGCCCACGGCCACGCCCAAGGCCAAGCCCACGGCCACGCCCACGGCCACGCCCACGTCTACGTCCACGGCAACGGCCACGCCCATGGCCACGCCCACACCCACGTCCACAGCCACGCCCACGCCCACGGCCATGGCCACGGCCATGCCCACGCCCAAGTAACCTAACCTAACCCTAACCTAACCTAACCTAACCTAACCTAACCTAACCTAACCTAACCTAACCTAACCTAACCTAACCTAACCTAACCTAACCTAACCTAACCTAACCTAACCTAACCTAACCTAACCTAACCTAACCTAACCTAACCTAACCTAACCTAACCTAACCTAACCTAACCTAACCTAACCTAACCTAACCTAACCTAACCTAACCTAACCTAACCTAACCTAACCTTACCTAACCTAACCTAGCCTAACCTAACCTAACCTCCAAACTTTTCTTTGTTAATAAATATGATTATCTTAGTTGTTTGCATAAATATACCTATGAATAGAAAATAGATACGTGAAATCCCATCACGTATAAAGAAACAAAGCCTTGATTTGCCCATGACACTGAAAAAAAAAACTAAATTTAAATAAAATTAAATAAAAAAATAATAATAAACCTATGAATAGAAAATAGATACGTGAAATCCCATCACGTATAAAGAAACAAAGCCTTGATTTGCCCATGAGACTGAAAAAAAAAACTAAATTTAAATAAAATGAAATAAAAAAATAATTATAAATTATATATATCAAAATTGAAAAAAATGTAATATCAACAATAAAGAATGTCAAAATGGGAGTAGACTACCTAGAATTTTAAGTACTTGCATTGTATAGAATCGTTGAATACAGGCGTTTACAAGTTTGGGGCGATAAAATTTAACACCGGTAAGCCCACGTCCACGTCTTCGTCTACGTCTTCGTCCACGTCTACGTCCACGGCTACGGCCACGTCATTGTTCACGTCCACGTCCATGGCCACGCCCACACCCACGCCCACACCCACGCCCACGGCCACGCCCACGGCCACGCCCAAGTCCACGGCCACGCCCACGCCCACGCCCACGCCCACGGCCACGCCCACGGCCACGCCCACGGCCACGCCCACGTCCACGTCTACGTCCACGGCCACGGCCACGCCCATGGCCACGCCCACACCCACGTCCACCGCCACGGCCACGCCCACGTCCACGGCCACGGCCACGCCCACGGCCACGCCCACAGCACGTCCACGCCCACGCCCACGCCTACGTCCACGCCCACGCCCACGTCCACGGCCACGGCCACGCCCACGCCCACGGCCATGGCCACGGCCATGCCCACGCCCAAGTAACCTAACCTAACCCTAACCTAACCTAACCTAACCTAACCTAACCTAACCTAACCTAACCTAACCTAACCTAACCTAACCTAACCTAACCTAACCTAACCTAACCTAACCTAACCTAACCTAACCTAACCTAACCTAACCTAACCTTACCTAACCTAACCTAACCTAACCTAACCTAACCTCCAAACTTTTCTTTGTTAATAAATAAGATTATCTTAGTTGATTGCATAAATATACCTATGAATAGAAAATAGATACGTGAAATCCCATCACGTATAAAGAAACAAAGCCTTGATTTGCCCATGACACTAAGAAAAAAAACTAAATTTAAATAAAATGAAATAAAAAAATAATTATAAATTATATATATCAAAATTGAAAAAAATGTAATATCAACAATAAAGAATGTCAAAATGGGAGTAGACTACCTAGAATTTTAAGTACTTGCATTGTATAGAATCGTTGAATACAGGCGTTTACAAGTTTGGGGCGATAAAATTTAACACCGGTAAGTCGAAAAATATAAATATTTCTTCTTTTTTGAAATAAATCTATTGGTGAAAAATGGTTTGCGAAGGCATTGAGGATTTTAAGCAGGTACAATAGGTCCACGCCCACGTCCACGCCCACGTCCACGTCTTCGTCCACGTCTACGTCCACGGCCACGGCCACGTCATTGTCCACGTCCACGTCCATGGCCACGCCCACACCCACGCCCACGGCCACGCCCAAGTCCACGGCCACGCCCACGCCCACGGCCACGCCCAAGGCCAAGCCCACGGCCACGCCCACGGCCATAGCCACGTCCACGCCCAAGCCAACGCCCACGGCCACGCCCACGTCCACGTCTTCGTCCACGTCTTCGTCCACGTCTACGTCCACGGCTACGGCCACGTCATTGTCCACGTCCACGTCCATGGCCACGCCCACACCCACGCCCACACCCACGCCCACACCCACGCCCACGGCCACGCCCACGGCCACGCCCAAGTCCACGGCCACGCCCACGCCCACGCCCACGGCAACGCCCACGGCCACGCCCACGGCCACGCCCAAGGCCAAGCCCACGGCCACGCCCACGGCCACGCCCACGTCTACGTCCACGGCAACGGCCACGCCCATGGCCACGCCCACACCCACGTCCACGGCCACGCCCACGTCCACGGCCACGGCCAAGCCCACGGCCACGCCCACGGCCACATCCACGGCTATAGCCACGTCCACGCCCACGCCCACGCCTACGTCCACGTCCACGCCCACGTCCACGTCTTCGTCCACGTCTTCGTCCACGTCTACGTCCACGGCTACGGCCACGTCATTGTCCACGTCCACGTCCATGGCCACGCCCACACCCACGCCCACACCCACGCCCACACCCACGCCCACGGCCACGCCCACGGCCACGCCCAAGTCCACGGCCACGCCCACGCCCACGGCCACGCCCACGGCCACGCCCAAGGCCAAGCCCACGGCCACGCCCACGTCTACGTCCACGGCAACGGCCACGCCCACACCCACGTCCACAGCCACGGCCACGCCCACGTCCACGGCCACGGCCAAGCCCACGGCCACGCCCACGGCCACATCCACGGCTATAGCCACGGCCATGCCCACGCCCAAGTAACCTAACCTAACCCTAACCTAACCTAACCTAACCTTACCTAACCTAACCTAACCTAACCTAACCTAACCTAACCTAACCTAACCTAACCTAACCTAACCTAACCTAACCTAACCTAACCTAACCTAACCTAACCTAACCTAACCTAACCTAACCTAACCTAACCTAACCTCAAAACTTTTCTTTGTTAATAAATATGATTATCTTAGTTGTTTGCATAAATATACCTATGAATAGAAAATAGATACGTGAAATCCCATCACGTATAAAGAAACAAAACCTTGATTTGCCCATGACACTGAAGAAAAAAAAACTAAATTTAAATAAAATAAAATAAAAAAATAATAATAAACCTATGAATAGAAAATAGATACGTGAAATCCAATCACGTATAAAGAAACAAAGCCTTGATTTGCCCATGACACTGAACAAAAAAACTAAATTTAAATAAAATGAAATAAAAAAATAATTATAAATTATATATATCAAAATTGAAAAAAATGTAATATCAACAATATAGAATGTCAAAATGGGAGTAGACTACCTAGAATTTTAAGTACTTGCATTGTATAGAATCGTTGAATACAGGCGTTTACAAGTTTGGGGCGATAAAATTTAACACCGGTAAGTCGAAAAATATAAATATTTCTTCTTTTGTTGAAATAAATCTATTGGTGAAAAATGGTTTGCGAAGGCATTGAGGATTTTAAGCAGGTACAATAGGTCCACGCCCACGTCCACGCCCACGTCCACGCCCACGTCCACGTCTTCGTCCACGTCCACGTCCATGGCCACGCCCACACCCACGCCCACGGCCACGCCCACGGCCACGCCCAAGTCCACGGCCACGCCCACGCCCACGGCCACGCCCACGGCCACGCCCAAGGCCAAGCCCACGGCCACGCCCACGGCCATAGCCACGTCCACGCCCACGCCAACGCCCACGGCCACGCCCACGGCCACGCCCACGTCCACGTCTACGTCCACGGCCACGGCCACGCCCATGGCCACGCCCACACCCACGTCCACGGCCACGGCCACGCCCACGTCCACGGCCACGGCCAAGCCCACGGCCACGCCCACGGCCACATCCACGGCTATAGCCACGTCCACGCCCACGCCCACGCCTACGTCCACGCCCACGCCCACGGCCACGGCCACGGCCACGGCCACGGCCACGCCCACGCCCACGCCCACGGCCATGGCCACGGCCATGCCCACGCCCAAGTAACCTAACCTAACCCTAACCTAACCTAACCTAACCTAACCTAACCTAACCTAACCTAACCTAACCTAACCTAACCTTACCTAACCTAACCTAACCTAACCTAACCTAACCTAACCTAACCTAACCTAACCTAACCTAACCTTACCTAACCTAACCTAACCTAACCTAACCTCCAAACTTTTCTTTGTTAATAAATAAGATTATCTTAGTTGTTTGCATAAATATACCTATGAATAGAAAATAGATACGTGAAATCCCATCACGTATAAGAAACAAAGCCTTGATTTGCCCATGACACTGAGAAAAAAAACTAAATTTAAATAAAATGAAATAAAAAAATAATTATAAATTATATATATCAAAATTGAAAAAAATGTAATTCAACAATAAAGAATGTCAAAATGGGAGTAGACTACCTAGAATTTTAAGTACTTGCATTGTATAGAATCGTTGAATACAGGCGTTTACAAGTTTGGGGCGATAAAATTTAACACCGGTAAGTCGAAAAATATAAATATTTCTTCTTTTGTTGAAATAAATCTATTGGTGAAAAATGGTTTGCGAAGGCATTGAGGATTTTAAGCAGGTACAATAGGTCCACGCCCACGTCCACGCCCACGTCCACGTCTTCGTCCACGTCTACGTCCACGGCCACGGCCACGTCATTGTCCACGTCCACGTCTATGGCCACGCCCACACCCACGCCCACGGCCACGCCCAAGTCCACGGCCACGCCCACGCCCACGGCCACGCCCACGGCCACGCCCAAGGCCAAGCCCACGGCCACGCCCACGGCCATAGCCACGTCCACGCCCACGCCAACGCCCACGGCCACGCCCACGTCCACGTCTTCGTCCACGTCTTCGTCCACGTCTACGTCCACGGCTACGGCCACGTCATTGTCCACGTCCACGTCCATGCCCACGCCCACACCCACGCCCACACCCACGCCCACACCCACGCCCACGGCCACGCCCACGGCCACGCCCAAGTCCACGGCCACGCCCACGCCCACGCCCACGCCCACGGCCACGCCCACGGCCACGCCCAAGGCCAAGCCCACGGCCACGCCCACGGCCACGCCCACGTCCACGTCTACGTCCACGGCAACGGCCACGCCCATGGCCACGCCCACACCCACGTCCACGGCCACGGCCACGCCCACGTCCACGGCCACGGCCAAGCCCACGGCCACGCCCACGGCCACATCCACGGCTATAGCCACGTCCACGCCCACGCCTACGTCCACGTCCACGCCCACGTCTACGGCCACGGCCACGCCCACGCCCACGGCCATGGCCACGGCCGTGCCCACGCCCAAGTAACCTAACCTAACCCTAACCTAACCTAACCTAACCTAACCTTACCTAACCTAACCTAACCTAACCTAACCTAACCTAACCTAACCTAACCTAACCTAACCTAACCTAACCTAACCTAACCTAACCTAACCTAACCTAACCTAACCTAACCTAACCTAACCTAACCTAACCTAACCTAACCTCCAAACTTTTCTTTGTTAATAAATAAGATTATCTTAGTTGTTTGCATAAATATACCTATGAATAGAAAATAGATACGTGAAATCCCATCACGTATAAAGAAACAAAGCCTTGATTTGCCCATGACACTGAGAAAAAAAACTAAATTTAAATAAAATGAAATAAAAAAATAATTATAAATTATAAATATCAAAATTGAAAAAAATGTAATATCAACAATAAAGAATGTCAAAATGGGAGTAGACTACCTAGAATTTTAAGTACTTGCATTGTATAGAATCGTTGAATACAGGCGTTTACAAGTTTGGGGCGATAAAATTTAACACCGGTAAGTCGAAAAATATAAATATTTCTTCTTTTGTTGAAATAAATCTATTGGTGAAAAATGGTTTGCGAAGGCATTGAGGATTTTAAGCAGGTACAATAGGTCCACGCCCACGTCCACGCCCACGTCCACGTCTTCGTCCACGTCTACATCCACGGCCACGGCCACGTCATTGTCCACGTCCACGTCCATGGCCACGCCCACACCCACGCCCACGGCCACGCCCAAGTCCACGGCCACGCCCACGCCCACGGCCACGCCCACGGCCACGCCCAAGGCCAAGCCCACGGCCACACCCACGGCCATAGCCACGTCCACGCCCACGCCAACGCCCACGCCCACGCCCACGTCCACGTCTTCGTCCACGTCTTCGTCCACGTCTACGTCCACGGCTACGGCCACGTCATTGTCCACGTCCACGTCCATGCCCACGCCCACACCCACGCCCACACCCACGCCCACACCCACGCCCACGGCCACGCCCACGGCCACGCCCACGGCCACGCCCACGGCCACGCCCACGGCCACGCCCAAGGCCAAGCCCACGGCCACGCCCACGGCCACGCCCACGTCTACGTCCACGGCAACGGCCACGCCCACGGCCACGCCCAAGTCCACGGCCACGCCCACGCCCACGGCCATGCCCACGGCCACGCCCACGGCCACGCCCAAGGCCAAGCCCACGGCCACGCCCACGGCCACGCCCACGTCTACGTCCACGGCAACGGCCACGCCCATGGCCACGCCCACACCCACGTCCACAGCCACGCCCACGCCCACGGCCATGGCCACGGCCATGCCCACGCCCAAGTAACCTAACCTAACCCTAACCTAACCTAACCTAACCTAACCTAACCTAACCTAACCTAACCTAACCTAACCTAACCTAACCTAACCTAACCTAACCTAACCTAACCTAACCTAACCTAACCTAACCTAACCTAACCTAACCTAACCTAACCTAACCTAACCTAACCTAACCTAACCTAACCTAACCTAACCTAACCTAACCTAACCTAACCTAACCTAACCTAACCTAACCTAACCTAACCTAACCTAACCTAACCTAACCTAACCTTACCTAACCTAACCTAGCCTAACCTAACCTAACCTCCAAACTTTTCTTTGTTAATAAATATGATTATCTTAGTTGTTTGCATAAATATACCTATGAATAGAAAATAGATACGTGAAATCCCATCACGTATAAAGAAACAAAGCCTTGATTTGCCCATGACACTGAAAAAAAAAACTAAATTTAAATAAAATTAAATAAAAAAATAATAATAAACCTATGAATAGAAAATAGATACGTGAAATCCCATCACGTATAAAGAAACAAAGCCTTGATTTGCCCATGAGACTGAAAAAAAAAACTAAATTTAAATAAAATGAAATAAAAAAATAATTATAAATTATATATATCAAAATTGAAAAAAATGTAATATCAACAATAAAGAATGTCAAAATGGGAGTAGACTACCTAGAATTTTAAGTACTTGCATTGTATAGAATCGTTGAATACAGGCGTTTACAAGTTTGGGGCGATAAAATTTAACACCGGTAAGCCCACGTCCACGTCTTCGTCCACGTCTTCGTCCACGTCTACGTCCACGGCTACGGCCACGTCATTGTTCACGTCCACGTCCATGGCCACGCCCACACCCACGCCCACACCCACGCCCACGGCCACGCCCACGGCCACGCCCAAGTCCACGGCCACGCCCACGCCCACGCCCACGCCCACGGCCACGCCCACGGCCACGCCCACGGCCACGCCCACGTCCACGTCTACGTCCACGGCCACGGCCACGCCCATGGCCACGCCCACACCCACGTCCACCGCCACGGCCACGCCCACGTCCACGGCCACGGCCACGCCCACGGCCACGCCCACAGCACGTCCACGCCCACGCCCACGCCTACGTCCACGCCCACGCCCACGTCCACGGCCACGGCCACGCCCACGCCCACGGCCATGGCCACGGCCATGCCCACGCCCAAGTAACCTAACCTAACCCTAACCTAACCTAACCTAACCTAACCTAACCTAACCTAACCTAACCTAACCTAACCTAACCTAACCTAACCTAACCTAACCTAACCTAACCTAACCTAACCTAACCTAACCTAACCTAACCTAACCTAACCTTACCTAACCTAACCTAACCTAACCTAACCTAACCTCCAAACTTTTCTTTGTTAATAAATAAGATTATCTTAGTTGATTGCATAAATATACCTATGAATAGAAAATAGATACGTGAAATCCCATCACGTATAAAGAAACAAAGCCTTGATTTGCCCATGACACTAAGAAAAAAAACTAAATTTAAATAAAATGAAATAAAAAAATAATTATAAATTATATATATCAAAATTGAAAAAAATGTAATATCAACAATAAAGAATGTCAAAATGGGAGTAGACTACCTAGAATTTTAAGTACTTGCATTGTATAGAATCGTTGAATACAGGCGTTTACAAGTTTGGGGCGATAAAATTTAACACCGGTAAGTCGAAAAATATAAATATTTCTTCTTTTTTGAAATAAATCTATTGGTGAAAAATGGTTTGCGAAGGCATTGAGGATTTTAAGCAGGTACAATAGGTCCACGCCCACGTCCACGCCCACGTCCACGTCTTCGTCCACGTCTACGTCCACGGCCACGGCCACGTCATTGTCCACGTCCACGTCCATGGCCACGCCCACACCCACGCCCACGGCCACGCCCAAGTCCACGGCCACGCCCACGCCCACGGCCACGCCCAAGGCCAAGCCCACGGCCACGCCCACGGCCATAGCCACGTCCACGCCCAAGCCAACGCCCACGGCCGCGCCCACGTCCACGTCTTCGTCCACGTCTTCGTCCACGTCTACGTCCACGGCTACGGCCACGTCATTGTCCACGTCCACGTCCATGGCCACGCCCACACCCACGCCCACACCCACGCCCACACCCACGCCCACGGCCACGCCCACGGCCACGCCCAAGTCCACGGCCACGCCCACGCCCACGCCCACGGCAACGCCCACGGCCACGCCCACGGCCACGCCCAAGGCCAAGCCCACGGCCACGCCCACGGCCACGCCCACGTCTACGTCCACGGCAACGGCCACGCCCATGGCCACGCCCACACCCACGTCCACAGCCACGGCCACGCCCACGTCCACGGCCACGGCCAAGCCCACGGCCACGCCCACGGCCACATCCACGGCTATAGCCACGTCCACGCCCACGCCCACGCCTACGTCCACGTCCACGCCCACGTCCACGTCTTCGTCCACGTCTTCGTCCACGTCTACGTCCACGGCTACGGCCACGTCATTGTCCACGTCCACGTCCATGGCCACGCCCACACCCACGCCCACACCCACGCCCACACCCACGCCCACGGCCACGCCCACGGCCACGCCCAAGTCCACGGCCACGCCCACGCCCACGGCCACGCCCACGGCCACGCCCAAGGCCAAGCCCACGGCCACGCCCACGTCTACGTCCACGGCAACGGCCACGCCCACACCCACGTCCACAGCCACGGCCACGCCCACGTCCACGGCCACGGCCAAGCCCACGGCCACGCCCACGGCCACATCCACGGCTATAGCCACGGCCATGCCCACGCCCAAGTAACCTAACCTAACCCTAACCTAACCTAACCTAACCTTACCTAACCTAACCTAACCTAACCTAACCTAACCTAACCTAACCTAACCTAACCTAACCTAACCTAACCTAACCTAACCTAACCTAACCTAACCTAACCTAACCTAACCTAACCTAACCTAACCTAACCTAACCTCAAAACTTTTCTTTGTTAATAAATATGATTATCTTAGTTGTTTGCATAAATATACCTATGAATAGAAAATAGATACGTGAAATCCCATCACGTATAAAGAAACAAAACCTTGATTTGCCCATGACACTGAAGAAAAAAAAACTAAATTTAAATAAAATAAAATAAAAAAATAATAATAAACCTATGAATAGAAAATAGATACGTGAAATCCAATCACGTATAAAGAAACAAAGCCTTGATTTGCCCATGACACTGAACAAAAAAACTAAATTTAAATAAAATGAAATAAAAAAATAATTATAAATTATATATATCAAAATTGAAAAAAATGTAATATCAACAATATAGAATGTCAAAATGGGAGTAGACTACCTAGAATTTTAAGTACTTGCATTGTATAGAATCGTTGAATACAGGCGTTTACAAGTTTGGGGCGATAAAATTTAACACCGGTAAGTCGAAAAATATAAATATTTCTTCTTTTGTTGAAATAAATCTATTGGTGAAAAATGGTTTGCGAAGGCATTGAGGATTTTAAGCAGGTACAATAGGTCCACGCCCACGTCCACGCCCACGTCCACGCCCACGTCCACGTCTTCGTCCACGTCCACGTCCATGGCCACGCCCACACCCACGCCCACGGCCACGCCCACGGCCACGCCCAAGTCCACGGCCACGCCCACGCCCACGGCCACGCCCACGGCCACGCCCAAGGCCAAGCCCACGGCCACGCCCACGGCCATAGCCACGTCCACGCCCACGCCAACGCCCACGGCCACGCCCACGGCCACGCCCACGTCCACGTCTACGTCCACGGCCACGGCCACGCCCATGGCCACGCCCACACCCACGTCCACGGCCACGGCCACGCCCACGTCCACGGCCACGGCCAAGCCCACGGCCACGCCCACGGCCACATCCACGGCTATAGCCACGTCCACGCCCACGCCCACGCCTACGTCCACGCCCACGCCCACGGCCACGGCCACGGCCACGGCCACGGCCACGCCCACGCCCACGCCCACGGCCATGGCCACGGCCATGCCCACGCCCAAGTAACCTAACCTAACCCTAACCTAACCTAACCTAACCTAACCTAACCTAACCTAACCTAACCTAACCTAACCTAACCTTACCTAACCTAACCTAACCTAACCTAACCTAACCTAACCTAACCTAACCTAACCTAACCTAACCTTACCTAACCTAACCTAACCTAACCTAACCTCCAAACTTTTCTTTGTTAATAAATAAGATTATCTTAGTTGTTTGCATAAATATACCTATGAATAGAAAATAGATACGTGAAATCCCATCACGTATAAGAAACAAAGCCTTGATTTGCCCATGACACTGAGAAAAAAAACTAAATTTAAATAAAATGAAATAAAAAAATAATTATAAATTATATATATCAAAATTGAAAAAAATGTAATTCAACAATAAAGAATGTCAAAATGGGAGTAGACTACCTAGAATTTTAAGTACTTGCATTGTATAGAATCGTTGAATACAGGCGTTTACAAGTTTGGGGCGATAAAATTTAACACCGGTAAGTCGAAAAATATAAATATTTCTTCTTTTGTTGAAATAAATCTATTGGTGAAAAATGGTTTGCGAAGGCATTGAGGATTTTAAGCAGGTACAATAGGTCCACGCCCACGTCCACGCCCACGTCCACGTCTTCGTCCACGTCTACGTCCACGGCCACGGCCACGTCATTGTCCACGTCCACGTCTATGGCCACGCCCACACCCACGCCCACGGCCACGCCCAAGTCCACGGCCACGCCCACGCCCACGGCCACGCCCACGGCCACGCCCAAGGCCAAGCCCACGGCCACGCCCACGGCCATAGCCACGTCCACGCCCACGCCAACGCCCACGGCCACGCCCACGTCCACGTCTTCGTCCACGTCTTCGTCCACGTCTACGTCCACGGCTACGGCCACGTCATTGTCCACGTCCACGTCCATGCCCACGCCCACACCCACGCCCACACCCACGCCCACACCCACGCCCACGGCCACGCCCACGGCCACGCCCAAGTCCACGGCCACGCCCACGCCCACGCCCACGCCCACGGCCACGCCCACGGCCACGCCCAAGGCCAAGCCCACGGCCACGCCCACGGCCACGCCCACGTCCACGTCTACGTCCACGGCAACGGCCACGCCCATGGCCACGCCCACACCCACGTCCACGGCCACGGCCACGCCCACGTCCACGGCCACGGCCAAGCCCACGGCCACGCCCACGGCCACATCCACGGCTATAGCCACGTCCACGCCCACGCCTACGTCCACGTCCACGCCCACGTCTACGGCCACGGCCACGCCCACGCCCACGGCCATGGCCACGGCCGTGCCCACGCCCAAGTAACCTAACCTAACCCTAACCTAACCTAACCTAACCTAACCTTACCTAACCTAACCTAACCTAACCTAACCTAACCTAACCTAACCTAACCTAACCTAACCTAACCTAACCTAACCTAACCTAACCTAACCTAACCTAACCTAACCTAACCTAACCTAACCTAACCTAACCTAACCTAACCTCCAAACTTTTCTTTGTTAATAAATAAGATTATCTTAGTTGTTTGCATAAATATACCTATGAATAGAAAATAGATACGTGAAATCCCATCACGTATAAAGAAACAAAGCCTTGATTTGCCCATGACACTGAGAAAAAAAACTAAATTTAAATAAAATGAAATAAAAAAATAATTATAAATTATAAATATCAAAATTGAAAAAAATGTAATATCAACAATAAAGAATGTCAAAATGGGAGTAGACTACCTAGAATTTTAAGTACTTGCATTGTATAGAATCGTTGAATACAGGCGTTTACAAGTTTGGGGCGATAAAATTTAACACCGGTAAGTCGAAAAATATAAATATTTCTTCTTTTGTTGAAATAAATCTATTGGTGAAAAATGGTTTGCGAAGGCATTGAGGATTTTAAGCAGGTACAATAGGTCCACGCCCACGTCCACGCCCACGTCCACGTCTTCGTCCACGTCTACATCCACGGCCACGGCCACGTCATTGTCCACGTCCACGTCCATGGCCACGCCCACACCCACGCCCACGGCCACGCCCAAGTCCACGGCCACGCCCACGCCCACGGCCACGCCCACGGCCACGCCCAAGGCCAAGCCCACGGCCACACCCACGGCCATAGCCACGTCCACGCCCACGCCAACGCCCACGCCCACGCCCACGTCCACGTCTTCGTCCACGTCTTCGTCCACGTCTACGTCCACGGCTACGGCCACGTCATTGTCCACGTCCACGTCCATGCCCACGCCCACACCCACGCCCACACCCACGCCCACACCCACGCCCACGGCCACGCCCACGGCCACGCCCAAGTCCACGGCACGCCCACGCCCACGCCCACGGCCACGCCCACGGCCACGCCCTGCCACGCCCACGGCCACGCCCAAGGCCAAGCCCACGGCCACGCCCACGGCCACGCCCACGTCCACGTCTACGTTACGGCAACGGCCACGCCCACACCCACGTCCACGGCCACGGCCACGCCCACGTCCACGGCCACGGCCACGCCCACGTCCACGGCCACGGCCAAGCCCACGGCCACGCCCACGGCCACATCCACGGCTATAGCCACGTCCACGCCCACGCCTACGTCCACGTCCACGCCCACGCCCACGTCCACGGCCACGGCCACGCCCACGCCCACGCCCACGGCCATGGCCACGGCCATGCCCACGCCCAAGTAACCTAACCTAACCCTAACCTAACCTAACCTAACCTTACCTAACCTAACCTAACCTAACCTAACCTAACCTAACCTAACCTAACCTAACCTAACCTAACCTAACCTAACCTAACCTAACCTAACCTAACCTAACCTAACCTAACCTAACCTAACCTAACCTAACCTAACCTAACCTAACCTAATAGATTTATAACCAATAGATTTATTTCAAAAAAGAAGAAATATTTATATTTTTCGACTTACCGGTGTTAAATTTTATCGCCCCAAACTTGTAAACGCCTGTATTCAACGATTCTATACAATGCAAGTACTTAAAATTCTAGGTAGTCTACTCCCATTTTGACATTCTATATTGTTGATATTACATTTTTTTCAATTTTGATATATATAATTTATAATTATTTTTTTATTTCATTTTATTTAAATTTAGTTTTTTTGTTCAGTGTCATGGGCAAATCAAGGCTTTGTTTCTTTATACGTGATGGGATTTCACGTATCTATTTTCTATTCATAGGTTTATTATTATTTTTTTATTTTATTTTATTTAAATTTAGTTTTTTTTTCTTCAGTGTCATGGGCAAATCAAGGTTTTGTTTCTTTATACGTGATGGGATTTCACGTATCTATTTTCTATTCATAGGTATATTTATGCAAACAACTAAGATAATCATATTTATTAACAAAGAAAAGTTTTGAGGTTAGGTTAGGTTAGGTTAGGTTAGGTTAGGTTAGGTTAGGTTAGGTTAGGTTAGGTTAGGTTAGGTTAGGTTAGGTTAGGTTAGGTTAGGTTAGGTTAGGTTAGGTTAGGTTAGGTTAGGTTAGGTTAGGTTAGGTTAGGTTAGGTTAGGTTAGGTTAGGTTAGGTTAGGTTAGGTAAGGTTAGGTTAGGTTAGGTTAGGGTTAGGTTAGGTTACTTGGGCGTGGGCATGGCCGTGGCCATGGCCGTGGGCGTGGGCGTGGGCGTGGCCGTGGCCGTGGACGTGGGCGTGGACGTGGACGTAGGTGTGGGCGTGGGCGTGGACGTGGCTATAGCCGTGGATGTGGCCGTGGGCGTGGCCGTGGGCTTGGCCGTGGCCGTGGACGTGGGCGTGGCCGTGGCTGTGGACGTGGGTGTGGGCGTGGCCATGGGCGTGGCCGTTGCCGTGGACGTAGACGTGGGCGTGGCCGTGGGCTTGGCCTTGGGCGTGGCCGTGGGCGTGGCCGTGGGCGTGGGCGTGGGCGTGGCCGTGGACTTGGGCGTGGCCGTGGGCGTGGCCGTGGGCGTGGGTGTGGGCGTGGGTGTGGGCGTGGGTGTGGGCGTGGCCATGGACGTGGACGTGGACAATGACGTGGCCGTAGCCGTGGACGTAGACGTGGACGAAGACGTGGACGAAGACGTGGACGTGGGCGTGGACGTGGACGTAGGCGTGGGCGTGGGCGTGGACGTGGCTATAGCCGTGGATGTGGCCGTGGGCGTGGCCGTGGGCTTGGCCGTGGCCGTGGACGTGGGCGTGGCCGTGGCTGTGGACGTGGGTGTGGGCGTGGCCATGGGCGTGGCCGTTGCCGTGGACGTAGACGTGGGCGTGGCCGTGAGCGTGGACGTGGGCTTGGCCTTGGGCGTGGCCGTGGGCGTGGCCGTGGGCGTGGCCGTGGGCGTGGGCGTGGGCGTGGCCGTGGACTTGGGCGTGGCCGTGGGCGTGGCCGTGGGCGTGGGTGTGGGCGTGGGTGTGGGCGTGGGTGTGGGCGTGGCCATGGACGTGGACGTGGACAATGACGTTGCCGTAGCCGTGGACGTAGACGTGGACGAAGACGTGGACGAAGACGTGGACGTGGGCGTGGCCGTGGGCGTTGGCGTGGGCGTGGACGTGGCTATGGCCGTGGGCGTGGCCGTGGGCTTGGCCTTGGGCGTGGCCGTGGGCGTGGCCGTGGGCGTGGGCGTGGCCGTGGACTTGGGCGTGGCCGTGGGCGTGGGTGTGGGCGTGGCCATGGACGTGGACGTGGACAATGACGTGGCCGTGGCCGTGGACGTAGACGTGGACGAAGACGTGGACGTGGGCGTGGACGTGGGCGTGGACCTATTGTACCTGCTTAAAATCCTCAATGCCTTCGCAAACCATTTTTCACCAATAGATTTATTTCAAAAAAGAAGAAATATTTATATTTTTCGACTTACCGGTGTTAAATTTTATCGCCCCAAACTTGTAAACGCCTGTATTCAACGATTCTATACAATGCAATTACTTAAAATTCTAGGTAGTCTACTCCCATTTTGACATTCTTTATTGTTGATATTACATTTTTTTCAATTTTGATATATATAATTTATAATTATTTTTTTATTTCATTTTATTTAAATTTAGTTTTTTTTCTCAGTGTCATGGGCAAATCAAGGCTTTGTTTCTTTATACGTGATGGAATTTCACGTATCTATTTTCTATTCATAGGTATATTTATGCAAACAACTAAGATAATCTTATTTATTAACAAAGAAAAGTTTGGAGGTTAGGTTAGGTTAGGTTAGGTTAGGTTAGGTAAGGTTAGGTTAGGTTAGGTTAGGTTAGCTTAGGTTAGGTTAGGTTAGGTTAGGTTAGGTTAGGTTAGGTTAGGTTAGGTTAGGTTAGGTTAGGTTAGGTTAGGTTAGGTTAGGTTAGGGTTAGGTTAGGTTACTTGGGCGTGGGCATGGCCGTGGCCATGGCCGTGGGCGTGGGCGTGGCCGTGGCCGTGGACGTGGGCGTGGGCGTGGACGTAGGCGTGGGCGTGGGCGTGAACGTGCCGTGGGCGTGGCCGTGGGCTTGGCCGTGGCCGTGGACGTGGGCGTGGCCGTGGCGGTGGACGTGGGTGTGGGCGTGGCCATGAGCGTGGCCGTGGCCGTGGACGTAGACGTGGACGTGGGCGTGGCCGTGGGCGTGGCCGTGGGCGTGGCCGTGGGCGTGGGCGTGGGCGTGGGCGTGGCCGTGGACTTGGGCGTGGCCGTGGGCGTGGCCGTGGGCGTGGGTGTGGGCGTGGGTGTGGGCGTGGCCATGGACGTGGACGTGAACAATGACGTGGCCGTAGCCGTGGACGTAGACGTGAACGAAGACGTGGACGAAGACGTGGACGTGGGCTTACCGGTGTTAAATTTTATCGCCCCAAACTTGTAAACGCCTGTATTCAACGATTCTATACAATGCAAGTACTTAAAATTCTAGGTGGTCTACTCCCATTTTGACATTCTTTATTGTTGATATTACATTTTTTTCAATTTTGATATATATAATTTATAATTATTTTTTTATTTCATTTTATTAAAATTTAGTTTTTTTTTTCAGTGTCATGGGCAAATCAAGGCTTTGTTTCTTTATACGTGATGGAATTTCACGTATCTATTTTCTATTCATAGGTATATTTATGCAAACAACTAAGATAATCATATTTATTAACAAAGAAAAGTTTTGAGGTTAGGTTAGGTTAGGTAAGGTTATGTTAGGTTAGGTAAGGTTAGGTTAGGTTAGGGTTAGGTTAGGTTACTTGGGCGTGGGCGTGGCCGTGGCCATGGCAGTGGGCGTGGGCGTGGCCGTGGCCGTGGACGTAGACGTAGACGTGGGCGTGGGTGTGGCCGTGGCCGTGGACGTGGACGTGGACGTGGACGTAGGCGTGGACGTGACTATGACCGTGGACGTGGCCGTGGGCGTGGCCATGGGCTTGGCCGTGGGCGTAGCCGTAAGCGTGGGCGTGGGCGTGGCCGTGGACGTGGGCGTGGCCGTGGGCGTGGCCGTGGACGTAGGCGTGGGCGTGGCCGTGGCTTTGGACGTAGACGTAGACGTAGACGTGGGCGTGGCCGTGGGCGTGGGTGTGGCCGTGGCCGTGGACGTGGACGTTGACGTGGGCGTGGGCGTGGCCGTGGCCGTGGCCGTGGGCGTGGCCGTGGGCGTGGGCGTGGCCGTGGCCGTGGACGTAGACGTGGACGTAGACGTGGACGTGGGCGTGGACGTGGGCGTGGAGTTATTGTACCTGCTTAAAATCCTCAGTGCCTTCGCAAACCATTTCTCACCAATAGATTTATTTCAACAAAAGAAGAAATATTTACATCTTTCGACTTACCGGTGTGAAATTTTATCGCCCCAAACTTGTAAACGCCTGTATTCAACGATTCTATACAATGCAAGTACTTAAAATTCTAGGTAGTCTACTCCCATTTTGACATTCTTAATTGTTGATATTACATTTTTTTCAATTTTGATATATATAATTTATTATTATTTTTTTATTTCATTTTATTTAAATTTAGTTTTTTTTTTTTCAGTGTCATGGACAAATCAAGGCTTTGTTTCTTTATACGTGATGGGATTTCACGTATCTATTTTCTATTCATAGGTTTATTATTATTTTTTTATTTTATTTTATTTAAATTTAGTTTTTTTTTCTTCAGTGTCATGGGCAAATCAAGGTTTTGTTTCTTTATACGTGATGGGATTTCACGTATCTATTTTCTATTCATAGGTATATTTATGCAAACAACTAAGATAATCATATTTATTAACAAAGAAAAGTTTTGAGGTTAGGTTAGGTTAGGTTAGGTTAGGTTAGGTTAGGTTAGGTTAGGTTAGGTTAGGTTAGGTTAGGTTAGGTTAGGTTAGGTTAGGTTAGGTTAGGTTAGGTTAGGTTAGGTTAGGTTAGGTTAGGTTAGGTTAGGTTAGGTTAGGTTAGGTTAGGTTAGGTTAGGTTAGGTTAGGTTAGGTTAGGTTAGGTTAGGTTAGGTAAGGTTAGGTTAGGTTAGGTTAGGGTTAGGTTAGGTTACTTGGGCGTGGGCATGGCCGTGGCTATAGCCGTGGATGTGGCCGTGGGCGTGGCCGTGGGCTTGGCCGTGGCCGTGGACGTGGGCGTGGCCGTGGCTGTGGACGTGGGTGTGGGCGTGGCCGTTGCCGTGGACGTAGACGTGGGCGTGGCCGTGGGCTTGGCCTTGGGCGTGGCCGTGGGCGTGGCCGTGGGCGTGGGCGTGGGCGTGGCCGTGGACTTGGGCGTGGCCGTGGGCGTGGCCGTGGGCGTGGGTGTGGGCGTGGGTGTGGGCGTGGGTGTGGGCGTGGCCATGGACGTGGACGTGGACAATGACGTGGCCGTAGCCGTGGACGTAGACGTGGACGAAGACGTGGACGAAGACGTGGACGTGGGCGTGGACGTGGACGTAGGCGTGGGCGTGGGCGTGGACGTGGCTATAGCCGTGGATGTGGCCGTGGGCGTGGCCGTGGGCTTGGCCGTGGCCGTGGACGTGGGCGTGGCCGTGGCTGTGGACGTGGGTGTGGGCGTGGCCATGGGCGTGGCCGTTGCCGTGGACGTAGACGTGGGCGTGGCCGTGGGCGTGGCCGTGGGCTTGGCCTTGGGCGTGGCCGTGGGCGTGGCCGTGGGCGTGGCCGTGGGCGTGGGCGTGGGCGTGGCCGTGGACTTGGGCGTGGCCGTGGGCGTGGCCGTGGGCGTGGGTGTGGGCGTGGGTGTGGGCGTGGGTGTGGGCGTGGCCATGGACGTGGACGTGGACAATGACGTGGCCGTAGCCGTGGACGTAGACGTGGACGAAGACGTGGACGAAGACGTGGACGTGGGCGTGGCCGTGGGCGTTGGCTTGGGCGTGGACGTGGCTATGGCCGTGGGCGTGGCCGTGGGCTTGGCCTTGGGCGTGGCCGTGGGCGTGGGCGTGGCCGTGGACTTGGGCGTGGCCGTGGGCGTGGGTGTGGGCGTGGCCATGGACGTGGACGTGGACAATGACGTGGCCGTGGCCGTGGACGTAGACGTGGACGAAGACGTGGACGTGGGCGTGGACGTGGGCGTGGACCTATTGTACCTGCTTAAAATCCTCAATGCCTTCGCAAACCATTTTTCACCAATAGATTTATTTCAAAAAAGAAGAAATATTTATATTTTTCGACTTACCGGTGTTAAATTTTATCGCCCCAAACTTGTAAACGCCTGTATTCAACGATTCTATACAATGCAAGTACTTAAAATTCTAGGTAGTCTACTCCCATTTTGACATTCTTTATTGTTGATATTACATTTTTTTCAATTTTGATATATATAATTTATAATTATTGATTAAATATGTACTGGCGCCACTATCACCCCTACTATTCGCCTTAAAACTAAGAAACATTTTAAAATGAAATAATTATAATCTAAGTGACAATTGGCGGTCTTATCGCTCAAGAGCGATCTCTGCCAGACAACCTGGTATGGATAGGATCGTCGGATATGTACATGGGGTAAAATCTGTGTGCATCGGTTATGGTACTCTGTTATGCTCTAAGATGGTAGTACTTTAAAAAAATATAAGAGAGGTTTTCAAACCAACGAAGTAGTAGAAGTCGGTAGCGTCCCCAGGACGCTGCAGCGTTGGCTGCATTGCCCTGCTGTATGGCAATGCTGATGCGCTGCACCAGATTGGTACTCACCAGCTCTCGGGTCACGCGTCCCCTCGACCAGACACTCAGATAGTTTTTTAATAACCCGTAAGATTGAATTAAGGTACTAGTCTTTAGTTAAACCACCAATGTCTACTCATCTATACTAATATTATAAAGAGGAAAGATTTGATTGTTTGTTTGTTTGTTTGTATTGAATAGGCTCCGAAACTACTGGACCGATTTGAAAAATTCTTTCACCGCTAAGAAGCTTACTTTTCAGGGAGTGACATAGGCTACATTTTATCCAGGAATTCCCACGGGAACGGGAACTACGCGGGTGGAACCGCGAGGCGATCGTCTAGTGTAAGATATAGGTGCAAGCTGTTTTCCATCGAAATTAAAATAAAATAAGTAAGTATTTGTAACTACTTCACGCTAAAACTATTTACCTCATCGAACTCAAATTTCGATAGATGTAGTTTTAAACATGGATAACGCTACTTTTTTGTCCAGGAAAAACGCGCATACAAGTGTAAAATAAACACATCTAAATTTAAATTAAATCTACATAAAACGTGTAGACGGCGTTATCGCCCTAAAACATCACGAGTCTCGTGCTGGCCGGTTAGATAACGCGCCCGCGGGGGAGATACATTCCTTCATAGCGCTGGATGACTGGGCAGCCATGATAGTTGCATCAGAAACTAATGAAATAGTTTTCAAATTAGTTGTATTGTTTTTCTGTAAAATGTAGATATTCCACCATCATCATCGCCTTGTATAATTAGTACGTTCTATGTATTTGATTAATTTATTTGTTGTTAGCACTCTTTTTGACTGAAAAACAGGTTTTTACCTGGGCCTTTGTACCTCCTGCGTCGCAGTCCTTCGCCCGCTGCGCCACAGAGGTCGTCGAAGAATATAAGATGATACTCTTTGTCATCCTTCTAGTCCTAAGCTATTTTGAATAAATTATTTTATTTATTTATTCCTAGTTTCTAGCTCAATACCTACCTATCTGCTGTATGTACTTTCTTATTGTGTTGTTTTTGGGTTTCAAATCCAAATAAATATATTTTCTTTCTCTCTTTTTAATAAAACGGTAAAAATGCTTGGCTCAGCAAAGGTCATAATACAAAAACATATATTACTTGTTAACAAGTAATATATGTTTTAAAATTATGAAGATAAGCTTTTCCAGCCAATTTAATATATAAATACATAATGCTGGACAATTCACACAGCATTATCTAGAAGCATATATCACATTAAGAATTTTTCAAATCGGTGCAGTAGTTTCGGAGCCTATTTAATACAAACAAACAATCAAATCTTTCCTCTTTATAATCACACTAATATTATAAATGCGAAAGTTTGGATGGATGGATGGATGGATGTTTGTTACCTCTTCACGCCAAAACTACTGAACGGATCGGGCTGAAAATTTGCATACAGGTAATTCTAATCCTGGAATCAAACATAGGCTACTTTTCATCCCATAAATCAGTTCCCATGGGATAGAAATCACCTTTAAACGTTTCTATAGAGACAACGCGTGCGAAGCTGCGGGCATAAACTAGTATTAATATAGATTACAAAATATCTGGAAATAATTATGTATCTGTCTTGAGCGATGTCTACCAGAGAACCTTGGAATAAGAGGAAATCACGTGCACGGGGGATATACCCACTTCGTACCTATGCGATGGATGATTCCGCCGCTATGAGGGTTGCATCAGAAATTAAGACAGTAAAAATGCTTGGCTCAGGTGCAAAGGTCATTTAAATATAACCAGGTTTTTATTTAGGCGCGGCTTTTATCTTTCTGCTGTTATTATGAGGATAGGCTTATCTAAGCAAATTAAATATACCTAAATTTGTAATACGAAAGTGATATGACCTATTTCAGACCCTGGGAAGTGAAGTAGAGATTACCTAGGTGAAGAGTCGTTGTCAGTTAGATTTTTAGAGTTCCTAACTCTAGAAGACATTCAAAGGGTAAAAACGGAACCCTATTACCAAGCCTCTGCTGTCTGTCTGCCTGTCCTTCTGTCAGCGGTCTTATCAGCCGTAAAAAATGCTGGACAATTCACACAGCATTATCTAGCCCCAAGCTAAGCAGAGCTTGTGTTATGGCTACTAGATCACTGGTAAAAGGTAGTGAATTGAAATTTTCACAGTGTATTTATTTCTTTTACCGCTTTAACAACAAATAAAATAAATATTAAAATGAAGGGGGCCAAATAGTTTGCTTTTTTACGATCCATCAAAAACATTCTGATTTTAGGGATGCAACTCACACTTGGCCGGTTTTATTTGTTATTTTTAAAGACTTTTAATGGAAGAACATACTATAAAGGCACCTATCAAGTATGTTCGAGTGTGTGTTTACATAGTCACTATGAATGTTAATCTAAAACGAAAAATCAAGGCGGATTCACAGGGTTTTTTTTTATTGAGCAGGATAGCTTTGGGTTTCCTTGAGTTGTTATTTTCCAATACTAAGAAAACGTTTTACCTAGGTAAACAGTTTTTATTGTTTTCAAATACCTACTCATATAATTTTTCCATGATTATTGTTTTTCTCACGTTTCTATTATTGTTTTTGGAGTTGAGCCTACAATCATTTCATTACATTATATTAATTATAAATGCGAAAGTTTGGATCTATGGATGTTAGTTAACTCTTCACGCCAAAACTACTTTACGAATCGAGCTGAAATTTTACATACGTGTAAGCCTGAAATAAAACATACTTTTTTCCCATAAATCATTTCCCATGGTATAGAAAAAAACCTATAGGTAAACGTTTCCATAGAAACAACGCGTGCGAAATCACGGGCAGAAACTAGAATTTTATAGGCTGTCTAACATTTATAAACGTTTTTCGTCAGAAGTTTTCGTACACCGATTATATAACTATTTAGATAGAGTTGGACGACCTCAGTGGCGTAGCGGACGTCCGCGTTGAAAGACAAATGTTTGTACGATCTGCAGATATTTGTTTCAGGTCTGGTTGTTTTGGAAATTAACTTGGAGATAATCTAAAACTGTAAATATTTTGCAAGATGATAATAATATGACAACCTCTCAAAACACGTTTCTATAGATACATAACAATATTGCAAACCTATCGACGCTTCGCAACTGCAAGGTCATAAACGATAATGAACCAAAACATAATAGTGCAAAGTAATGCAGATAAGTCGAAGCTAAATATTTGTCGTGGATTTGATAAAATATAGTGACGAATCATTGAACAGAATTAACTCCTGTCGATTTTCATTTGACCTCTACGAAGGGAATTGTTACTATTTTAAGTGTAGGCGTTGGTTCACTAAAACGCCTTTATGATTCTTCTAGCAAACTTATCAGAAGGCTGTTTTGTTTAGAACTGAAATGTACTAAAATATTTTTGATTCAATGTAAATACCTATATTATACAGGCAAGATTCGGGGTGTTCTTTTATTTATAAAGTCCTGTATCGTCTTCCGTATATACATAGCTAGATGACGCTTTTGCTCACAAATATATTTTCTTGACCGATGATTGACATTTAATTAATCTGATATTCCCTTATTACAAATTAATTAATTAAACTCTTAACATTTTTGACAATGCTATTGCAGGATATGCTATTGCTATTGCCCCTATATTATTGTTATTATTTTATGATTTAATATTATGTGATTTTGAAATGTAATTATTCTAAGTATTTAACTTGACTAAGAGTTCTTTGTGAACCCATAGTATTAATTTTTTTTTTAAAGATTTTATTATCATAAGGCATCTTTTAGCATCTTTATTCTTAAAGAAAATTACAATCAAATAATAGAAATAAATTAGAACGAGATAATAGAAATAATAGAAATTAGAATTTACAATTAAAACTGCAGTTAGCTCAATTGCTTCAATTGTAAACACTAGTTCTAAATTGAATTGAATCGTGACACTTAGGAAAATTTGGTCTACCAGGGAAATGGAACGCATGACAACACAATCCCTGAATAATACATGCGGTTGGTGTATGTACCAGACACCCTGTATTTGATTCGCTGCAGCAGAATTAAAGCTGCCGTCTTCAAACTTCTTGTATCCCACCATTGTTACATGAACAATCGTTATTTTTAGTATCCCAATAAATACCTATTGAAGTAATAAAACAAAGGCAATATCTAGATAACAATATATTTTTGTCATCAACGACAAACTTAACAACAGACTACAACATAGATCTTGTCAAAGAAACCAGCGTGATTACATTGGATAACTCCTGGGAAACATTACCAACACATCGAGGATTGAGATGAAGAAACCAGTCCTGCTAACCCATATCCTGGGTCCCGACTCTGAAGCAAAGACTTCGAATATTCGCCACGCATATTGAAAATAACGTCAAATCCCAGCTCTACGATAAACAGAGATTTGATCGTCGTGTCGTTACGAATATATCGATCTCGTTGCAAGACGGGACTAGTTTTCATTATTCAAACGTTAAACAAATTAATATAAGGTGTACACTTATTTGGGTTACATATTACATAAAAAATAAGAAGTTCACTTTTGATTAGGATTAAACATGCCAAATAAATGGACGGCTTATAACAATGATAACAACTTATTGCTTCGCGAAAATTTAACCGTTGCTACGAAAAAATGCACTGACCAAACACTATTTCGTGTTATAAGTAATATTTTGTCTTGGTATTTGTCAGTAGCAACCGCTAGTCTTTCTTCCTTTAAAATGGATTAGATCTATACAAGTACTCTACTGCTAAGCTTTTGGTAAGAAACAAATTATCCAATTTAATAGGCTAATTCATTTCTAAAATTATCATAAAACATCGCATTCCACCTAAAATTCGCGACATAATATTAAAATTAACTCTTAATTCCCTACACTTGAAATTGCTTTTGGTTTGACGTAAATAGGTACGTAAATCAATTGACTCAAATACAAGTAGGCAATGCCTTGCACAAAATTACAGGACTACTTAAAAGTAGCTAATCATACAAACTTATTGGTACATATAATTAGGTATTAAATTAATTACAATTACTCGTACAAAATATATTTCTTTCAGTGCATATTCTGCTCTCAATGCGTTTTGTAAAAATGTAGGTAATATTTTGTTTTTTTTAAAACATGGGTCACTTTAAACATTTTTTTAAATTCTCATTAAGCTATCCACAACGCGTTCTATCCCAGGTTACGTTACATATTAATATGGAACCATATAATATCCAAGCACTGTGTTGGTTATTGAATATAACATTTCAAATATACATTTCAAGTATTTCAATATATATATTGGTATGCCAATTATTATATTGCGATATAGGTATGTATTCGATAAACATTAGTAGGTACGATGTTCAAATCCTAGTATTTAAAAGCGTATCTGTGAGACTAGCAATCGATATAACGTCTAAAGCGGTGTACTGACCGGTAGCGGTGGTGTTACGTGGTGTAACGTAATGTACCTACTAATTCGCAGCGAGCATGATAGATAGATAGATAGAAAATAATTTATTCCACACTTATAACTAAGAAATAATTTAAAATGAAATAATTATAATCTAAGTGACAATTGGCGGTCTTATCGCACAAGAGCGAACTCTGCCAGATAACCTGGTATGGGTATAGGATCGTCGGATTTGTATATGGGGTAAGATCTGTGTGCATCTGTTATGCACCAAGATGGTAGTACTTAAAAAAATGATTTTAAGATACTCAAAAATAAATACTAACATACTTCAATAAAATTAAAAAATACATACATACCTACACCTATTCCTATAAATTTATAAATATTAATATACATATTACATACTCACATAATGTATTAAGTGCGGAAACAAGGGCTTATTCGGTGACAGCAGGACAAATAGTGTTGCTTTACCATGTCCTTGAAAATTGATCGTGATTTTGCACACCTGATACGTGAGCGCCGTGTGCTAAAATCCGTCTAGTTATTCGTTGCGAGGGCCCATTTTCCCCGTACTGACTGCACGAATGCTCGCTGTGTAACACTTTACATTACACCTCGTAACGTCCGTCAGTACCACCTTTAGAGAATGTTCATGAACTATACAAACATACTGCCGCCAATAGCTCTGTACACCCTCATGTACACCATAGTCGAGGAAATTGTAAAACGCTTTTGGCACTAACTTCAATAAATATTTATACTTTACAATACATCCAAAGATATTTACAGCTTAAAGTAATATGTACAACGGTTCGATCTATAGGAAGTAATGAAGTTATAGCATTATACATTTTTATACAAAGAGATATTACAATTCGTAAACGTGTACAATATCTACGGCTGATTGTGACAATGGAAAGCGTAGCAGCACTCGGCTACACGAGAGTGCAAACAGCGTAGCAACACCTGTCACTTTTTCACTTCACACAAAAATCATTAAAAACGGTTTTGTTAATTTTGAACTTATACACTTCACATAGCGGACACCGCAATCGCTCGAAACATCAACGCCGAACTGTAAATACACTGACCTAAACAACGAACGTAACATTGAATAGGTTATATTGCACACATTCACTTACTATACTAAGAATATCCTTCGAGTGGGCATAAATCCCTCTCCGCCATAATTTCCAAAACTCACCGCAACTACCTATGTCTGATGGATGACATGTTTGACGCACTTTTAATGTTACTCGCTAAGCAAACTCGAAGAAGCCTCTCTAGTAAGAGATACTAGTGATATTGTTTAAAACTGATCGTAGTTGACAGAAAATAAAATGTCAATTTGATTAAACCAAAAGTTTTGATTGATTGCCAATTTTGTAAAAAGCTTAAACGTTAAAGTGATGAGAGCTTGCTTAGTGTGGCGTCTCACCTTGTGCCTGAAGCTCACTCTACGATGACGAGATGAAGTGCCCCTAGGCAGGCTCTAGTGCAGTCACAACCAACTACCGTCGAACGACGACCGGGGATGACGTGTCCGCCGACGACGCGGCCGGCACACATGACTCCGCGAATGAACTCATGAGATGCAATGTTACGCACTGACCAACAAGCGCTATCGATCTACTCGACTCTACGTGAACATGATCCGAACGATTCTGAAATGATCCTTTGTCATAGCACCGATGCCAATCGATTCGATATCAGCATTATTCTCTCGAAAAAATAGTAAGATCTATGTTATCGTCTTTAAAAATCTAGATTCTATCATTACGGAATTGATTTTTCAAAAACTACTTGTTCGTTAAAACCTTTAAATTTAATTAAGTGAATTTAGAGATGAAACTTATCGTAATCGGTAAAAGTAGGAGAGTCGCTTTTATAAAATTCAGTCGCTGACTACTTTAAAATCGGTTTAAACTCTACTTCTAGAAAACAATTTACAAATTTTAATTTCACTACCCGAAATATCCCGTTAGAAAAGAGGGACGTAATTTTATGTCACGAGAAATTGAAAAACTCCCGGGCAGTGTGCATCATAACTATCGTCATTCGAGGTGTGATAAAAAATCGCCTCCCTTGTGCCATTTATTTTGCAAATAGCCTTACTCGGTCGCCTGCTTCTCATTACCAAAAACATTCTCATTTCAGTCGGTTGTAACGTCAGATTGGTATTGTTCGCGTGTCGGTCATCACTCGTCACGTCACTCGTCAAACGTTTATCCGTAGAGTAGAACACTGGGTCCAGTTGACCTGTGTTCAGAAGAGCATGTGGCATCGCAGGTTGGAGTTAGCTATTCCATGGTGTGAGCGGTGAGGTCGACCCCCGACTTCGCGCTGCCCAGCGCGGCCGGCGGGTCGCTGGCGGGGAGGGAAAGTAGATGTTAGGCCTCTAAAAAAATCAGGGCCGTAGGCTTCGGTTCCAAATTGGATTTCTTCGCTTCGACAACTAGGAACTCGATTTCCTGTAACACAGAAAACAAACCGGTTCTCATATAGAGTCTTGATCCCGTTTCTCACAATAAGCATTATATTGCTTCATATTTTGGTTAGTACCGGTTTATCCCTCTGCGCGAAGGACTCGGCGATGAGCCGGGCCACGTCCTGGTGCTGTAGCCCCTCAACGCGGTGCCCGTCCACCGCCAGTATCAACTGGCCCACCTCCAGCCCGCCAGCCTCGAACGCCGCCCCATGCTCCTGGAATCAAGGAGTACACCATCCGGGCATTAATATATGCATACATAGACGTGCAAATATTTGTGGAAAAGTGCTCACCTAAGTATACTAACTTCTGGGACCAAATTGGTTTGTTCACATAACTGCTTACTCCAGTTAGCATTCAGAGAAACTAGAGTAGGTAAGCTATGAGAGTGTAGCGATGAGCCTAAGTTCAAGGAATTTAATAATAATAATAATAATAAGTTTATTTTTTGAAACTTATAAAAACTAAATTATTACATGCTTACTTAAAACTACAATTTTGACAATGTATGTAGGTACCTACTTGAAAGTATGCAAAAGAGAATGTAGGTAACAATTATGTGACAACTAACAAAGATCTTGATCTACACACTAGGATTCCCTGTGTCGTGCAGACCAATACAACAGTCAGAATGGATAAATGTAGTCAATAACAGTGTTCTCGTTATCTTCTTATTTCAACAATAAAACTAAGTAATCAATGTGGATGAGTGGGTGGATAAGTAATACCTGATAATGATTTTCAGACATTTGATAGGTTTACTTGTAGTTAGGTAAAACAAAAAAAAAAAAAAAAGTAATAGCAATAGTAGTAAAACAGATTAAATTTGTATATAAATCAGCTTAAATGGTACTATACCTGTAAAATACTACGTAGGTAAGTTAGTAAGAGTGAACTAACTAAGTTACGGAAAAGGAAGTTAAGGCGAAGTGATTACTTTATTTGTGTTTAATTTTTTCGTTAGGTACACAAAATATTTTTTTAGATTTTTCATACTTTATATATATGTTTATACCCGTTTTTATACACCTATTGTGAGTGTCCCGATTAATTCAGTTATTTATTTTGGTGTGCTATTTATCAAACAGTAGAATGCTTTCAGTTTCATCATAGTCTTTGTTGAGTAACCAGGCTGTGAGAAGCTTTTTACAGCTCCATTTCGAAAGACCGTGGATATTTAAGGCCCGATTTACTTTTGAGTACAGAAAAGGTCCAATCCATGAATAGAACCTACAGTAGAATATAGTTTTTCGAGGAGGGGGCTTCCATCGGATATGGCGATGACTCATAATCATTTTGGACGGAGCCACTTTATGAAACTTTAGAATAGCACGTAAAATAAATAGTTGTCTTACTGTAAGATGACCGTATATATACATGTAATTGCCACAACTTGATCAGATTTCAACAAAACACAAATTAAACTTCAATTTATCATTGGATGAAAGTCGATCGATTCGCAAAGCTGAAAATATCGGAATTAAATTAGACACTTCCCGCGCTAAATTCAGAAGTGTCAGCTCTATGCTAATGCATGCTGATTAAGGACAGCGCGGGCCAGATTGGGATTTTAGGTTTTATTTCCCTAAGTCGGGGAAAAGACAGGTATATTTTATTCATGTTCCCTGGTTTACAGGTTACGAAAATACTTTTGCTGTTATTGGCAAATAAATGATTGTTCGTCAAAGTGTAACTGCAAAAGCTGCTAAAACCCACGTCGGTATCACCCCGTGATAAGTACGGAAACAAATATTTTTCGCAACTGATGTTCATATGTTGTAATTTGCCATGTGCAATCAGCTTCAACCGTTGTTATTACATATTGTTTGTTTTGTAACAAAACATGCCGCCAAAACGGTAGTATTATGTTTCATATGTTTTGCCCATGTCATTTAATGAATCACACATTCTTTTCATAATAAGCCGCCATTTCTGCAAAGAAATCGCGCGTTTGTGCCTGTTTACCATATGCTCCAAAAATTGGTACTTAGTACTTTTGGAGCATTTGGTAATATTAGAGACTTATTACTAATAATATGTAATATGTCGATTTTACTAAAATCGACATATTACACAATACCACAGAATAACTATCTTGTAAGTACCTAAGACGCTCCAGTAAATAAAAATTTGTTGTAACATGGGTTTATTGAAAATGGTTTATTATTTGCAGAAAACTAGTATGAAGTTTATTTATATTTGCTTTTATTTAATTCAATTATTTGTATGTATTTGTACCATGTCTTAAAAATCCCAAGCAGTGATTCAAGTCTTATTGAGGCTAAAAATTGGTGAGGAATAGTAGGTATAGTCATGGTCATAATTGGACACATACCTTAAGGCGGTACCCTACCTCGTTATTGTGTGAAGAGGATAGGCATAGGATTTCGCGTTCACAGGAGCGGGACAGAGCAAAGCGGCGTAAGCCCAAAAATCAAGTTTTTAGTAGTTATTTGCTCCCCACAAACATTAGAATAGTTAATTGAAAAAAAGGCAACATATAAAATGTTCTTTATACTTAGCTCAATTACTATGCTTAATCTCAAGATCGTATCATCTGTATTTATTGAGAAATTAGGGTTTTAGTAAAAAATTAGAGGTAACTTTGCGATTTTTTTCTATCGAGAAAAATTTATGGAATCGTGTTTTCGAAACAAATGATCGATAGAATAAGTCCTGAACTTTACCATATATAAATTTCAAAGTAAAATATTCAGTAGTTTGGAAGATATGGAGGTCCGACGGAGTTGAAAATAAGCAATTTGAGGATAGGTACCCCCTTAAAGATCATACTCACTTGAAGGTTACTAGGTACCTACAATATAAAATAGTAAATTTTTATCAAATTCTAATTTTCTGTTTTTGCTGTTCCATTTCCTAATGAAATAAATAATACATATAAAACACCAATATTAGGGTAATTATAAAGTGCAAATGACTTTGTGGATTTGAACCTAGGACCCAAATAATAAGAAATTTTAAAAAGGTCGTAACCACCACGAAGCAAGACAATGTCTATAGAATCTAGGTCACCACTTCTGACCGCCTCTGTACCTGCAATAACTAAAGTATGTTAAAATGTACCACCACGGCACCTAGGTAATGATACCTTGTCCAAGCAAAACAATGTGGTAGCCTTAAGTAGATAAAACGGTACAACATAGATGTGACATTCGGACCCTTTGTGGGATAGTGCGATAAGGCCCAAGCAATTACCTGGGCCTTATAGGGTATACCAACGCGCAAACTAGCATCGCCTTTTAAAACTAATCGGTAGAGTGATCGCCACCACCGTTTGCTCTCACGGCTACACAGGCAACTTGCCTGAATAACACGAATTAGTTCAATAAGGAAATTGTTATTTTCTTCGGAAAATCCAAGACACAAACTAATCTTCGTTTTATGTATGGCGCATTGTTCTTTTATTTTCCGTCATCCATCAATATCTTGAATGAGAGATTAGGATTATGTCACTGATGTGAGTAAATGGAAATAAATTACGCAAAAATACACAACTCTGGCATTTATTACCATTTTCTTTTGGTCCCTATACAGTGCGGGGTAAAGGGATGAATTTTTTTGTGGAAACTTTTAATTAGCCGTTAGATACCCACCATTTCTGTAATTATAGTTACCTAGCTGTTAGTTTCCCTAAAATTGTAAAAAAAAATTTAAAAAAAATTTTAGTTCTACTTACATGGATATTAATTATCCTGGGTAGTGGATGCTTCGTGTTGGCACCACCTTCGATGGCGATTCCCAAAATGGGTTTGGTTTTCTTCACGGTGATGTGAAGGTTGCCGTGGTGGTCTGGCACCACGCGCGCCGCCCTGCCGTCCTCCATATTGGGATCGTGCCCCAACCTCTGCATCGACTGATGTCTTCTGATCCCACCCCGCTCTTCAAGTAATGCACCCCCGTCTTCTTTCATGTCAAAACTTCTCGACAGTTTATGCGCCAGCTCCTAGGAAAATCAACATCTTGTAAAATCTCTGGATATAACTTAAAACAGTGGTAAGGTTAAAACGAACGCCTGAATCTCCAAAAGTATACGAAATATTTACACGCATGATTCAAAATACTCATCAATCCTATATCCTAGTTTCTAAAATACCACATCCACACTAAGAACTGTAACTCTACTATGCTAAGAACAGCAAATTCAATTTAGCCTCTAAGTACAAGTGCTCTAAGTATTTGAGGAGTAGGTGGTTGTAGCTGGGCGGCAGAGGGCAGTAACTCTCGGCGTCTGGCGTTCCCGACCACAGCGAGGAACATTCGGCTGGCTGACTTACGACCTTGTGCCTCTCAGTTACAGAGATGTAGAGTGATTTGTATACGTCGGATGTATTGAGAAGCTGTAAGTGATATGTGTGCTGGAGGCTTGGATTGGATTCATGCGTTTCGATCACTCGGTGGCGTGGTTCAAAGTGGGTTTTTACAAGTGTAACAATGTATTCATGAGCAGAGTCCTTGTCCCGACTACCTAACTGCGTAGGTAAACCTCTCATCGCATTAAGAAGCAAAAATAACAAACATAATCCGTAAAGCAACTTCGAAATAAAGACAAAAATTATTTTTATGCCACCATGCTTTTTTACTCTTAGTTAGAAATAATTTGTTTAAAAAAAACCGTATTGTCGTATAGGATAAGTTAATTTTGAATGGTTAAAATATGGTGAAATGAGAATTATTTAACTAATTGTTCATGCAGCACGTTTTAGCTTGAACCATTCAAGACAATCGAAATACGTCTACCAACTAATGATTACCGGAATGATCAAATCAAATCACTGATAATGTGCATTTCTACTTTCAAATTAATTGATGAGTAAATAAAAGTATTAGGCGACGAAATTAGACACCGAAATGATGTGCAACAATAAGAAAAGTGAAAAAATATAAATTGTCTAACACCAAGCAATCGTTTTGTTTTTGAAGCGAGATCTTCCAATAATAAATTCAATTTTATCAAATTAACTTCGTGCAGATGTAAGAATTTGGAATGTGCTAGGACAGTTCGCTGGTCATTCCGTCGGCGAGAGACCGGGCCACTTACTAGAGGTCGTCCCCAGTACCATGATTTAACTTTCTGCGTCCAGCCACCGAGTGATGAGCGCAGCCCCTCGAGATAGCCGCACTGAAACATCACACTCTCTGAGGACCAGAACCGAACACTGCCTGCGCCAGCGCAGCTTCCCTGTCGCACGCCTAGCGCCTATGCCCTGCTCATGGCTGCCTGACGGTGCCCCAGACCTTGCCACATTAACCACCTAACTGTGTTTTTGTCAAGTGAACATGTTACAGTGACACAAGCATCTAGCATAAACTAACTCTATGGGGACAATTCCTACAACGGTTATCATAGTAGGTATAATTAATTATATAAACTACCTAAAATACTTATAGAATACCTTTCCCATCGATGTAACATGAGCAATTCATTTACTAAAGAAGAAAATTAGTGGAAAATAGCATTAGCAGAAAAACACTATTTTCTAACCGACTACAGATAGGTATACGAGTAATATTAGGTTATAAAATATGGTCATGTCTACTAACTTTTTATATAGGTACGAGTAAAAATATTCTACCTATGAAATTCCACACATTTCAATGAGAATTGATAAAAGTATGACTATTGTAACGACATCTACATACCTGATCCTGTTCTCGTAGAAATAGCAGCATGAAACAAAAAATATTCATAATTTATCAAAGTTTTTCACAAAAGGGAGAGTAAAGGTTCCATTTGCGACACATTTGCAACTTTCATTCGAGTCATGCTACAATTTTGTCCCATTGTGTTTTACATTGTTTGGCTCGTCTTTGGTTCACTTTCCACCACAGCGCTGTCTATCAAAGGCATTAAGCGTCGTCGTAGAAAACTACGACAAAAAATGCTTCTTCTGTTTGCTTTTCGTAAAGGAAGTTACGTTTGGGTCAACTACGCTACATTACTTTCGTCAGGTTCAGTTATGTTGTAGATATTTTGTTACGCATTTATAGGGCATGACTCAATAAATGAAACAATGTTTTGACTTTTGACTTTGTGATGAAGTATTATTATGGGATTGTTGGGCTATCTTTTATTGTATCTAGTAGTCTGGTGCGACACGGAGCGTCTTGTTAGCGTCTTCTATAAATAAAACGATAAGATCACCTGGCACAATGCTGTCACCGACCGCTTCTCGTTCGTACCGCGGTACAATACCTACTTTGTTAAATATTGAAAAAGTTTCTTCGACATTTTTACCTTAAGAACACGGGCAAAAACTTTACTGACATTTGCTAACACGGCGCGGCGCCTTACCGTAACCAGGTAATGGTAAAAGTTCGTTGCTGTGCATGATCCCTGTAAGATTTGTCTAAAATCTTTTAAGTTTTCGTTTTCAGCTCGTAACGAGCCCCATAAATGACTAGTACAACGTCTTGACTGTGCTTTATGAATCGGCAATAAGTAATTTTAAGTTGCCTATTATTATTTATGTCACAAACGCGGAATAAAACATTATGATAGTTGTCAATCGCCAAGGTTTATGTATGATGTTGTGCCACAAGGTTGCCAAATGGAGCGTGCGTCTTATCTTTATGTTTCGAGTATTTGCGTTTCATGCAAAGTTTGCTAAAGCTTTATAACAATTTAGCGCTCTCATATCTGGCTGGTCGTAATCATACGTAACGAGCACTTGGTCACACAAAGCCCGTTACGGCCGCGCTTTGCCCATGGAGATTACGAGTTAAAAGTTTTTAGGACGTGACGCTTACGGCACTTGTGTACTATTACAAACACACTGCCAATTTTACCGCGAAACTACACAAATGTTTTGCATGTCTCATTTCCTTTTACTGTTATTATAAGGAAAGTGAGATTGAACTTAGATAGTCAGTAGAACACGGAGCTCTATCAAACAAAAAAACTTAAAACAGCGTAATGTCAAAGTTTAAAAGGTCAGAAGATGTGGCAAATTTCAGTACCTATAAGGCATTCTGAGACATTTTGAAGTTAAATTACCTAGATGTTAAAGTAAAATGACCTGCGGAAATCTAAATCTAACAGAACAACGTAAATTGAATACCGTTATGTTAAATTAATAGCCTTGCCTGGAATGTATATCTTCAAACGTCGAATAATGCCCGGGCAGAGTATATCTCCTATCATTTACTCCGTGTACCAAATCTACAAGTCCGTTACACTATGATTTTAACGAACCTAACTGTGCCTGTTGGACAATTAAAATAAGTTTCAACTTTTGTGTACGTTTTGGCTCGGAGCCAGATGAAGCTTTTGAATTGGTTAATTCCCTTATCTGGTGACGATGAAAACTAAACGGCAGTTTGAACGAATATCCGTCTTCCTCCATAGAAGTGCTGTGTTTAGAGTTACAGACTGGCAGGAAGCCACAGGCTCGGTTTTGGATTGCAAACCTCAACAATCAGGTCCAGGGAATCTAGATAAGACTGTCACTTTGCTGAATCGCGTGAAAGTTCATTGTTTCCTCGGTACTTTATTATTATAATCCTTTATATCTATAGTTTATATTATAACTAAGAAGGTTTAAAGTATCTAACATAAAACCTACATCAATTATAACTGAACATTTTCGTATAAAATATCCAGGTAAAGCATGCCTATAAGTGTGCCGAGTACCAACTTTTTAGTGCTTTCTGCTTTCGAGCAATAAATGAATCACCGATTTATTACGGACACGCCCGACGACCAAGTCCACTTGCAGTTAAATTCAACAATTTAAAACGATATCGAAACAGGTACTTGTGTCCACTGTGAAAGGTAAGCGAGGATAATACCTGCCCTGTGGGTGAAACCTCCAGGCCAATAGTGAACAAAGCCGACATTAATTTCACTTTTGCCGACCACAACGGAGCACGCTTCGCTAATCGTTGTAAAGAGCGATTGATTGAATTACTAACTTTCTGTCGATCGTGAAAAACGATACTTATCCGATACCCCGGCCGGCAATTAATGTTCGCAATAGGTTCTTACAGTTTTTTATGCTCTACGTTTTTGTTAACAGGCGATTAAATCTTCTCAGTCATTTTTAATGCTTTGCTCGTAGGTACCTACACTCGAAACAGGCATGTGATTTTTCTTCTATTACGAATACTTCAAACTAATCAAGATATAACTGTTTTTGTTATGAATAGTTTTAATCAAAAGTATTAAAAATACTTGGCGGGCGGCACGGTCCGACTCACAAAAAAGGCATCTTAAAATCATAAGCAATCAAGGGAATTGCAGGTGGTTGGTGTTTCCGGTAAATCAAGTTTTGGACAGATGTCCGTCTTGTGGGAACTAACGGTGAAGATTAAGATGTGTTTGTTCTTCATTTGGATTTTAACGATTGTTTTACTCGTGAGACGGTTATTATTTTAAAAATTACGCAACTTTTGCGGCTCTTTGACAATAATTTCGATTCTCGGGGACTGGTATCTTAATCCTCTTTGAATTGAGCGTGTTTATATAACGTTCGCTTTCACGCAGCTCCGCTCCATTCACAAATCTATCAAAGCAATTCCTACATGCAGTGCACTTCCGTAAGTTTACTAACAGTCTGAGTGGTTTCATTCACTGCAGTTGGCGGGTGAGCTGAGTGATGCCATGCAGTTGTAGTAGGTGGGCATTATGCAGCGTAAATTTCTACCTGAGACTTACTATCTGGTAGTAGCGGGTGTCAAGTGAACTGGATTCGCACACTGCATCGGCCCGGCCGAGCAGCCGCTTTGTCCGCCAGCGACACCGACCGACAGTCAGTCTCGCAGCCAGCGTCGACGCATGTGCACGTATAATATTCATATACATCAAAATTGTTGTTTACAAACTTGCTGCACGAGAGTTGCGTGAATTGGATTACCGTGAGTGGTGAGTTTATCAAAATAAGATTATTATTCTGAGTGGAAGATCCTGTCTGGTTGTTTGTCGGTGATGTAAACAAAACAATGGAACGATTGTGGTCAGCTTTTGTTTTCGATATTGCGTGCGGCCTTTGCGTTGAATTATATTTTTGCGCAATTTTACCGTCGTCGTCGTTATATGAACGTAAAAAAATTGCTATATTTTAATACATATATGTATTATAATAATAAAGTAACAATTGAATTGGTTTATTGTATAATAGACTGTTGGTTTATTATTTACTATGTCTTATCAAATAGGTATTGATTGTTTATGATAATTTATAGGTTAGGTACTGAACGAACGTATATGAACGAGTATTCTTAGTAGGTATATGTGTTAACCTTATTTATAAAGGAAAATGCTTTTAAGGTAACCTACCACAAACGAATTGATTATTCTATCCACATGCATCAAAGCGGTTTGAGAGCTTGTTGGTTTAGTTCTTTTTGGGCCATGGACGTAAAAGTGAACCTTGTCTTACTTCTTTATACATTTACTCGTAGTTTGTGTCGTGTTGTAAATTAATTAACTTCCAATCTTTTTCACTTGAAGGTTTGTTGTCTCAACTAAGTAACATCGCTGGGTTCGAATGATCATTTGTAATCAATTAGAGTTACTTGGTTGGGTTACATCCCATCACAATCCCAAAAAAGTCCATGTCCAACTACCATAATTATCAAAAAATTTACATCTCGTATGTTTTGGAAACATACGATCTAATGGTCAGAAAATTTCATCTTGCAATTAATATTAACCATGCCTCAGATGTAGGTAACATCAAAGACGCACGTCCAAAACATTGCAACACCGCCAACCGCCGACCATTAGTGAGATTTCAACGTGGTCAAAGTAGGCTCGTGTAAGTGGGATTCTGTGATACGCTTCAACGAGTCGTTTGCATGCAACAAGGACATATCTGCACAGATGGCCTCCGAGAGACGGCTTGTCCATTGTTCTATTAAATTATGCACTTTTTTGTTACTGCATCATAGACGACGCGATGGCACGCTTTCTACAACTGGAATTCTTAGAGTCGATCATTACGTGTTTCGTGATTTCTTAGTTTATTTCTGTATTCTGCTCAATCTAAAATAAATATATAGCAGAAATGTCAAATCAATATTTTCTTTGTATCTATAACTACCGAACTTGTATTTATAACTACCGACTTGGTAAAGTCGTAAATAATTTTGAAAAACAACTGCTGCCGTCTGGAATATGAGACTCCATATTATCAGGGTCCTTTTCTGGTGTGTTGTTACGGCGACGCTTACGGACATTATAATGTAAGATGACACACATTCTGTCTCTTTGTTCCCTGTGTAATAAAATGTGATACTTTTATTGCTGCTTCGATTTATGACAACTGTTGCAGGCAGAGGTAATGGCGCACTTCTTCATTTCTAGTGTCGTTGTTACATATATCTTATCTCGGCAGTCTATATCGTATTGCATGATATATATACTTTTTCGTCCGATTGTATTTAGATTCGCGAGGCCGTGCGACCGTACCATCGAGATCACGAACCGGAGGTGTGCAAAGGGGTTAATGTGGCGTAGAACCTTGTATTGGTTTTCTATAAACCTTATATTTAAGGTGTATTTGGCGTCCCATAAAGTATAATGAGACATTGTTCAAGCTTTTTTGCAGCTTTACTGAATTTGAAATGTCTTCCGTGACAGTAAACATGTACATTTTGGTATGGCTCCGTGCCAGAAGATAAGGAAGCTTTTACGTAAACGAATGTCAGATACTATTTAAGGTGTTAGATAGGCTGGAGTGGAAACCATTGAGTTGGATAAAGTATAGCTTGAGTTGAGTGGACGCGACGAGCCGAAGTGTCGTAGCGTTCGTAGAGAGTAGATTAACTGACCCAGAGGTCAGGCCATCAGCGGACGACGTTGGGGCCGCAAACTAAAACCGTATTATATCGGTAAATCTAATAATTCTAATAGAGTGATTGCCTAATGCTTCTAACACGCGCTATATTATCGAACTATTGAAGCCTGGAATACGCGTAGTTCTCTGTATGTGTGGGTAAGTTCCTGCCATCGTTTCTAAAGTTTTGGTGGCGGCTCTCGAGAAAGTTTGATAGCTTTGAAGTCGAGTGGGATAAATCCACTCACTTAGGAGTAGATATTTAACATTACAACCCTGTTTGATTACAAAATTTCCCTTAGTTTTGTCTTCAAACATGTAATTTACCTTATGTTCATCCACTGTAGGTACTCGTGGTTCAACAAAACATTTACCTACTTGTGGTTCCCGAATAATAAAATAAGTAGATGAATTCCTGTTAGCTTTCAGTTGAATAGAATGTACAAACGATAAGGAAATCTATTGAAATGAATGGTTGTGAATAAGCGAGGCGTGGGCAAATGAGCGTAGGTTCAATTCGTATAGCGACGAACGTAATATGTAGAAAATTCTATTCATACGGGGCTGACCGTATAGTAAGCAGAGTTATAAATCTACTGAGAAGACATACAAATTTGCAGGCATCATACTCCGTCGTAAAAGCTCTAGTATTGTGCAGCAATATCGTAAAATTCCTCATTATTTGAAGCCTATCTCTGGAGATAGCGGAATCTTTTCCACTGTTTTCCAGTTTAGCTTTGAAGCTGACAAGTAAAATAATAGCGTGGGTGTCGTGAGAGGCGACCACTACTCCCCAAGACGTCAGAATCCCGCTAACCAAACACGATGAGTTCACCGCCTTAGCGCTCGCTCCCCGGCCTAGACAGTATGCAAATGCTATGTAAACCGTAATTTATTCAGGAACGCGGTACCGTGTTCTTGCATATGGATAGTTATGCTCAAAGGCTAAGTAAGGATCTGAGGAATGGTGAGTCAATTCATGATATCCCCATCCAGAAGGGTATTATTATGGTAATACATTTCACCTCTACGTTAATTGATAACTCCAGTAATTTACATACTGTGTGTACTTTACTAACTTATTTAAAAGTGTGCTCTGCTAGAAGTGCGTACACGTTTTAGTATGACTTTATTTATATCGTACCTAAATAAAAAAAAGTGAAAGGAACTTAAACGTGTCGGATATCGGATTTACTTGGGAAGCAAGTAGGTACGAAAATAAATCCGAATTGTAACATATAGAACCCTGACCCAAATGTCGAAAGTAAATCGAGAAGCCCGATCTAGACATGTAGAAAGTTGTTGCGACAAGTTAAAGGGAAACAAGTTGACGTTTACAGGAAATATGACCAAACCGGACCTGTAGGGCCCCCGTCATCCCGTGAGAACCTTTCGTTTTTCTTTCCTTAGTTGGACACATTTCGTACAGTTGCTTTTTATATCGTACATTAATGTACATACATCTATATGATGTCCTCCTATAGCCGGATTTCGACCACGGTAGCCAGTCTCATCGGAGACTAGCCAGATGCACAGGACATATTATAGTGCGCAAGTGTGTGCGCAAACACAGGTGCACTCTCTATTCCCTCACTCTCATAATCCGATGGGAAGGCAGACCGACACAACCGGGGAGAGGTTAAGCGCAAGACAAACGGTTTAACGGTGTCTCCGAGGCACGGGGGTGCGACATCGCCAACTTCCTGGATTCCTGACTCCGGCTCCTACTGTGAATTTTTCAAAAACCCCAATCCCCCCCCCCAATTTGAACCCAGGACCTCATAATCAGTGGTTGAACATGCTTACGGCTAGTCAGAATGTATATATGTAAAGTATAGAAGCAAAATCGGTTCTTCATAATGCTCTTTAAAATAAATTTCTTGCAAAAGGATAAACTAGTTCAAGTAAGTGGTACATTCATGGGCGCAACCCGTTAAAGGCACTGCAAAGTGGCACGTCAGTATATTATCACTAATATACAAGGTAACGGTTGTAAATCGCGACAAAATGGGCACATATGGTGAAGGCACACTTATTTGTCATACTCTGTAGCCAACTATATGCTCGAATCGTGAGTATCTCTCCGGCGAAAGTCAATTGCTGGTTTTAGTTATCTATGCAGGGCTGTGCTTACTCTGTGACCCCGGAAACAAACGCTGTATGGGAAACTGTTACAGAATTCAAATTGTTCCTTGAAGATGTACTTTTATACTAAACAAACAACTTATAGGGCGTTGATAAATCTACTGAGATGACAGAGATTTTTGGTAGAGTTATAGTAAAAAGGTTTTTAGTTTTGAAAATATGTGTGTGAATGACTCAGCTAAAGAACTGCAAGTATTTCCGACTACGTCGATTGGTTAATTCAGGTGGATTCAATATTCGGTTGAAAATTCGAAAATTGTGCTCCGTATGTTATGAACAATACGAGAAGTATAGTGCATAACGAAGTAAATCGAGTTATGCTACGTGAACATGTTTTAAATGAACATAGTATCTCGTTTTTTTCCTGTCTTCCCAAAATATCACACAAAAAAGTCCGCCTGCAACGCAAAAGGTTCTGGGTTCAATTCCCACTGCGGAACATACGCTTTTCGTATGAGCTATATGAATCTGTTTCGGATTTGGGTGTATTATGTATAGATAGATTAGTCACCTATAGCACATTGTCATTCTCTGCTTCCTCTCTCATGCAATAAGAAAATGTTCAATATTATTTTCTTTAAATAGAACCAGTTTAAGATGCTCTACGGTTACCACCCCTCTTCCACAACAATAGAATACAGTTATCCACAAACTGCATCATACCAGGTTAACAGCCAATTGCACCAACCCAGGCTGTATATCATTTCCTAGATAGTGCAAATATAACTGACAAATGCTGGCCAAAGGCTCATCGTATATTATCAAGCTTGCACAGTATTCCAAGTTGATCTTATAGTTGAGACAGAATATATAACGTTACCACCCACAGTATCTCTGAGTCATAGATTATACTGTCTTGTTTCGACCACTGGACAAGGTGTTTCTGTGGCCTAACATGCTTCTTGCCAATGAATTGATGTTATGAAACACAACATGTATGTACGTACAATACCGAAAACGTCATTATTTTACAGAACGTGTTAGTGTTTCTGTTTTTTCTTGCCGATTGGGAAAAAGCCGATAAAACGGTGAAAGTGAAAGAAAAGAACTTAGATTACACTAAAATCACCGTAAAAAACAACACAAGCACATAAAAATCAAAATCAAAATCAAAAACTCTTTATTTCCATAAATACAATAAATGTACACTTAGAAAAGGTCAAATCATAAAACTAAGCACTGACACGGAAATAAAGTGATATTTTTTTATTTCTGTCGCTTCGGTATGTAGACTAAAGTAAAGAAGCGACGAAGAAACCTTTAGCCTGTTAGTTGTTATTTTTCGAGTTGGAGCAAAACCCGTCCCAAGCTTTTTTATCCTCTAGATAATCTGATATTTTATAGTAAGCCTTTTTGCACAGCAAGGTTTTGACAATTTGTTTGAATTTATTTACTGATAATTTTTGCAACTCACTAGGAGTTTTGTTGTAGAAGCGTATACATTGCCCTTTAAAAGATACATTAATTTTGTGTAGCCTAGTTGTGGGCACAGCGATCTTATGTTTGTTTCTGGTATTCAAATTATGTTTATCGCTATTTTTAGGGAACCGATTTATATTTTTGTGAGTGTACAATAAGTTTTCATAAATATATTGACATGGTACTGTCATTATGTTTATTTCTTTGAATTTATCACGCAGGGATTCTCTGGGACCCATATTATAGATTGCACGAACAGCCCTCTTCTGCAGCACAAATACGGTGTTAATATCTGCAGCGTTTCCCCACAGCAGTATACCATAAGACATAATACTATGGAAGTAGCTGAAATAAACAAGTCTAGATGTGTCCACGTCTGTAAGATGACGGATTTTTTTGACTGCATACGCTGCAGAACTGAGTCTCTTCGATAGCTTATCTATGTGTGGGCCCCATTGAAGTTTATTATCTAAGGTGATTCCTAAGAATACGGTGCTTTCTACCATTTCTAAAGTTTCTCCTTTAACGTTTACATCAGCCTTCACTTGTTTAACATTAGGTAGAATAAATCTAATACATTTTGTTTTGGTTTCATTTAACAAAAGATTATTGACACTAAACCAATGAACTACTTTTGAGATTGCACTATTCACATCGTCGAAATTTGTGTTTTGTCGTTTCATTTTAAAAATTAATGAAGTATCATCAGCAAACAATACAATCTCGTGATTATTCTTGACAAGATGAGGCAGGTCGTTAATATAAACTAAGAATAGGAAAGGACCGAGGATAGAACCCTGTGGTACACCCATTGTAACTACAGACCCCGAAGACCGTTTCCCATTAATGTCAACTCTTTGTATCCTATCACTCAAATAAGATGTAAGAAGATCCAAAGAGGTGTTTCTTATTCCATAGTGATGTAGTTTCCTGATTAATGTTTCATGGTGTACGCAATCGAACGCTTTTGACAAGTCGCAAAAAACGCCTAAAGCGTCTTGCGACTTCTCCCAAGCATCAAAAATATGCGATACTAACTCTACACCAGCATCAGTAGTTGACCTGCCGCGAGTAAACCCAAATTGCTTACAATGCAGCAGGTCATTGCCATTGAAATGCCTAAGCAATTGATGTAGAATAAGTTTTTCAAAAACTTTGCTGAATGTTGGCAGTACTGATATTGGTCTAAAGTTAGTGGGGTCAGACCTACTACCCGATTTAAACAGTGGGATTATTTTACTACATTTCATTAGATCAGGAAATACGCCACAATCAATAGATTCATTAAATATAAAAGCTAGATCTGTTGCAATGGTATCAATCAATGGTTTAATAATTGTAACGGAAATGCCCCAGAGATCTGCAGTTTTCTTTATATTTAAAAGTTTAAAGGTTTTTTTAATATCTTTTTCATCAACATGGGTGAAATTAAATTTATTTTTGCATTTAGATACATTTTCTATAAGCAACGACTCAGCAATTACCTGAGAAGAGTTTAAACACTTTGTAGTTGAGATTGGAATTTCAGTAAAAAAGTTTTCAAATGCTTGGGCCACTTCGACATCATTTTTAACTGAGCAATCATTGATCTTTAAATTGTAATCATTAACGTATGTACTGACCTTTCCAGTCTCACTTTTTATTATATTCCAAGTTGACATACTGATAAGAATCTGATTTATGTCAGAGACATTTTATAGTAATATCTCAAAGCCCATTGTTTGCCATAATTGATAGATATAATAGATAGAAAAACTATAAATCAGCAAACACGCAAATTGAGAGGTTTGAAAGCGTCAAATTGAGTATCGCCACCGCATTTAGCAACACTTTCCCCAGTGAAAGTCTATCGTTCGATAAATAGCTTTGTCTTTACGTTTGAGATGAGCGGTGGACTTATTAATGCACATTAATATTCTGCGATAACCAAGTTGTAATCGGGACGTGATTAACATACAATATGGAACCGGAAGGGGTTCGCAGGCTTTCAAAACATAACTTGATTGAGATGCTAATTTTAGACATCGACGCATCGTTTATGATTTCTTATTATTTTATGTTGATTAATTCATGCCGATTTCTTACGAGGTGTCGAATTAGTTTTGGCACTGCTAGTACAAGGTACAATCGGTTAAGTTGTCACACAAGCTTGACCATCGTTACACAATATTGCCCAACGAGCGGTAAACCACTGCGTGCTGCGATTTTTTGTTAAACAATCTGAAAGAGCCTGCGGCAGGTGTTACAACTGGACGCCCATTGTTACCTTCTTGCAGCAACAAATGTAGCAATACGTAAAACTCTCGATATGTAAAACGTAATTTGCTATTGCTTCATTGATATGGTCGGTCGGTAGTGATTAGTCTAGGAACAGTTACCGTTGAAGGAAGCAGTAAACTTTTTATTTCATTATTTCATGTTTTCCGGCAAAAGTTAGGTAACTCGACGTACTCCAATATTCAAGCACGTACTTTACAGTGCCTTCCGTCAGAAAAGGCTCATATCTTCGAACAAAGGGCTTCCTGGTGCCGAATTAATTTCGGGTTCATCAAAGTTCTCATTCAGTGTTGGGTCAAGGAGTTTTACAAAGGATCCGAAATGTTCTCAAAGATAACTTTCTTTTGTTTCAGGTGTGGTAAAAACATTTCAAAATGGAAACTTGGTTGGATGACGTAAAACGTGTAAAAATACCCCGACCAAAGTTCGGAAGTAAGTACCCAGCGGAACCGCCCAAAGACTACCTGGATGATGGCACAGATCTTGGCGGCAAACAACGACGACACGAGAGTAAGGATTTGGCCAAAGCCACTGAGGAGTTGCGGAGGACCCTGCAGGAGAAGCTATGACCTGACCACCTGACCTGACTGGGCTTAAGATTTAATTTAGCTTTATATAGCCGATGATGGCATACTCAGCCGATTGAGCAATTACATATGCGATTTGACGTGCATTGTTCGCAGCAAATGAGCGTGTATGCGGAATTTATTGGGTGTCAGATGATCGACCAATTAGTTGTTGTAGTTGCATATTATTACAATTATTCTTTAGATTTGTTTACTAGTTGTAGCTTAGATGACTGCTCTGCGATTACGTGCAAAATATCATTAAGATTTTTTAGAAGGAGCCTCCACGAAATATGAGCACTATCGTTGAAATCAGGTAAAACCGGGCTGTATTTTGGAATGAAATTTTCGAAAAAAAATAACGACAAGATTCATGAATTCATGTACCGGTAACAAAATTCAACACATTTTAACGAATTGCCTAGCTGATATGATGACTATAAAAATATATTATTAGACTGATAAATCTTAGAATAAGTGTAGATAATCTCAAGGAGTATAAAATACTTTGATTTAATAAACACAGCTTAGTGTAAATGCTTGTTTTCTTAGAAAACTGTCCAATTCAATTAACAAAAGCGAAAATAGGATCGATAGTATACTTTCACTACATTTGTTGTACGCATTTACTTGCAATAACACGAAAGCTTCCAATGTAGCGTTGATAAGTACTAATATTTCATGTAGCGCTCCGATGCCCGAATGAGGGCTGGCGTCTTGCCAAAATATTCAGTTACAAATGAGTCTTGTCAGTATGAATGAACAACACCAACGCAAACTCAAACACAGGACCTTCATTCCCTTGGTCTCGTAACGCAATAACCTACGTATGCTACGAGCTTACACCCGAAACGACGACGACTGCCATGTGTTACGTAAGGGCCCCAAAGACGTTCATGTTCCGGAAAAATGACGATTTTGTTACCCATGCGAGTATAGATTACAAAACTTCGGCACTGTACACAAAAGTTTATCAAAGTAGTGATGGAGATCATTCACGGAAAAAAATAAGGGTGTTTTTGGTTAGGCTCTTTAAAAATATCCGCCGCCATTGTACAAATAGAATAACTGCAATTTATACTCACGGGATCGTCGAAATGTGTGGTGTGAAGTGCCGTGGTACTGCCCTCCCGAGAGTTGCACGGCGAAGAATGTCTCCTAGATCTCCGACCCTCCTCCTCGTACTCCTGGACAAACATCAAACATCATCTTTAATAATTTAACATTCAATTATTGGAGCGAATCTTTATCTGTAGAGTTCACATAAATCATGCACATTTAGATCAAGAAAAATTTGAAAAGTCAACAACTCTCAACGCAGGTCCCACAATGCTCTCAAAACATGTTCTTGAAACAGGATTTAGCATAGCACTATCAGGTACATGCATCACACATTGCCCGCAGAAAGAAAACAGATAAGCGTCAACGCTACTACGCGACTTGCTACTTTACCGAGTACTAGGCACTCAAAATGTACTTGAAATATTCCAGGTTTATATCACAGGGTTGTGAAACAGAGAAGGTCCGAAGCCAGACTGCAGGCAGGAATGGCCAAATGTCTCGATGACCTATAGCAATTGATTTTTCACGCTATTTTTGCATGTTGGCACAGTTTTCGGATATAGTCTACCTAGAAACTTGGACTGGAGAGCTTTAAGCAATATCTTAATTGAAGCAAACACTGAAGTGTTTTCCAAGTCATGGCCGTAATGTGAATTATTCACTTGGTTATCAAATTGAAGAAGTAATCGGTATGGTTTACTTAAAAACTCTACGCCCATTTTTTTAAACAGCCATTTTTCTTTTTTTATATGCTTCCCATCATTCCACAGTTTGATTCAAAATGAATGGCACACTTAATTTCAAAGAGCAGGATCATAATAGAGTCACGTATATCTTGATAGCCAGAGATTTATTCACAACAAAAACCTATCTTTTCTCATAAAATTAGTAAACCTGATCCCGTGTATTTTCCGTATCTTAAAAGGATAATTCGTTACGATCTCTACCTTTTTTGGTACGCAGTATAAAAGACCAAAATATAATTCGAATTTTCTTAAAGTGGGTAAGTTTAGTGATATATCCTTTTAAAGAGCCAATGCGCTTTAAAGGTAAAATGCTTGCTTCAGCGTAAATTAATTAGTATACCTATACTTACGGCATCGCTCCGAGCTCAGAACACAAACACCTGCTGGATTATTCAAAATGTTTTAAGTAAAAAGCCAAAGCTCTCAGGTGCACGACTTAAAACTCGAGGGAGAATTGCGTGTTTAGGTAAACTATTGGACATACTCTGCTTATCGCTTATAATGGGGCTGTTGGACGCATTAATTTCATATTCCATTTAAAACTAGGCTTAAATATAAGTCACGCAACTGATAATTCTACAAGTATTTACCGCAAGCCTTGTTGGTTAAAAAACCTACCAATTACCCAGGCAGTGACTCGTTAGTAATATGAAATTAATAGGCTTTCCTTTGAGTGGGTAAGGGTTTTTGCGCAGTATTTTAATTAGTCTTTGAAACTGATCGTTGAAATGTTACGAGCTACATAACATACCCGAGATACAAATACTCCTACAAAAGAGTTCAACGCACTCTGCTCATTGTGTGTTTTTCACTAAGCATCATCATAAAAAGTATTTGTAGCGTTGTTGAATAGATGTGCTAATAGTACTTATTATTGTTGTGGAACCAATTACAACTTCACCAACGTTAAACGTTTTCTTTTCTCTATAATCCTAACACAAAAAACTTTTATCAGTGAGAATAAAATTACCCATCTACTTATTAAATAATAAAGAACTCATGAACCAAGTGTCTTCGCCATAAGTAAAGACGATAAGAAAAGTGCCGATGGACATGTTCTTAGTGATATGTTTATTAAAATATTTTATAAAATTAAGTTAAAGCTTAATTACCCTTGCCAAATCTACGGCCAGATTTTAATTTTATACTAGTGTATTTAAAAATGTATGCTAGAAAATAGTAAAAAAATCTATCTATTAAATTACTAACATCCTAGTGTGTTATTGAATCCTACATTTCGCTGGAACAGAACACACGGGACAAACATCCGGTATTCTGTCGGTTATTCAAACACCCACCAACAAGTTTAACATCTATACTCCAACATTCTTTGCTCAGTGCAGTAAGAGGATTTGCTTACTCTCGCCTCTCAGACACAATGAGAAAGCGCTTGGCTTCTAACGAGTAACTATTGTCCGGTGGTAGCTAGTGTTGCTATGATACAATTTAAAGGCGTTTGTTGGAAATAGATTTGCAATTTATCCTGGCTTTCATCCCTCCCATACATGTACATAACAGAATATTTATGCCTCTAATGTACTCTACATATCCCTATTTACGAAAACATTTAAAACCCTTTGTGATAATTTAAAAAACATTGGATTATATAGGTACCTAATGCGATACGTTGCCGAACATGTTGTTCAATATTAGCATAACTTTGCATTTATTTGCCATGCCCACGGCAACCCGCTGTTTTCAGGCCCATTATGAATCTATTTCAGTCTCATGTTTAAACCAATGCAGGTAACTGCTAGACTAAATAATTGGCTGAGGAACTAACCTTGACTCCATACGGTAAAGATATCTATCTACGGTAGTTTAGATCGATGGATACATAAGGCCGCATGCAGTCATGTGTTATTTCTATTAATATCATTTATTTTCAATATTTGACTAGACCTACAGAGTACGACTTATTATCTTATGTTATCATATATTTTGCAATTATTTTATTTCTGGGGAAACATACGGCTCTTCCTAAGAGGCTTATTGAATGGATCATTAAACAATTTTTTTCAAAATTTCAGGAAACTTATAGCTAGTTCTTATCTTATGTTTTGCAATTATTTTATTTCTGGGACTGGATTTTTATTGTAGAATAATTTAGTATTGTCTTTTTTCAATTCAATTCGTAAATTAAAATCAAGAACACAACATTACAGAAGATGCTTCCAAGTCGCTATATTATGAGTACCTACTTACTATTAACAAAATTACTCGTATATCAATTCCAAAGTAAGATAAGTAAGGTATCCCAGAGAGGCATCCATGATAGATAGATTACTTTCTAGGACTATTTAATGTCTTTGATTACTTTAGTATAACTTAAGTTATACTGTTTATGTTTCAGAAGCGTCCAAGTTTCACTTTGAAACTGCCAACTGCAAAGTTACAGAGTAATCTATCGTATTAATTAACTAATTACCTAGTTGGGTCATCGTGGTTGGCCGATGAATAAACTCGGGTACGTACTTAAAGGTAAGTATATACGATGCGATAACCTAGCCAGAACTATTTGGTTAATTGCAAACGTTGACTAAATCTCCATTTGATTTCAATTCCATTTTCTGAGACACATCTCTACAGCAAATCGAACGCACAAGTTTTGTTTACAAACTTTCAGGCGTCTACAATAGTCTACAGAAAAGCGGTTTCACAAACACGTTCACATCGACTGCTAAGTATATAGAGAAGCAGTTTATTCTTGGTACCTTTGCCATAGCTCGTACGTCCATAGGAACGTAATCGCAGAAAGCGACGCGGCGTCGCCGCCGCGACGACATGCCGGCCGACCGACGCGACGCGCACTGCCTCCACACTACCCCCGACAACTCTGCCCTGTACTTCACTACTGTATTATTCTGTGACTACTCTCTAAGTATCAACTGCGTGACTCTATTACACGTTTCTGTGCGTTTCACCCTGTTCTACCCCAACCGAGGCATTGATCTACTGAAAGTTTAGTAAAGCGACGTTTTAGGGAAAATTATTTATTTTATGTTACGGATTGGAAGGCTGATTTTTGATAACAGGCACAAAAATGGAGATTTAATTAAATTATCCTCCGTTATAAGAATTTTCCCGGTGAAATTATTTATGCAAAGAATCCCTTCGCAATAAACGACCTATTTTAGCTACTACGGCCTCATTTTGTGAATTCGTAGGGTTTGGACACCCGCCCGCCCTGCGTAGCTCAAGATCAAGGATATTTTGAATGATCTCATGATGTTCTTTTTCTCAATACTTCAAACTTTGCAACATTATTTTACCTTAGAAATGGTACACCTGGCCATTAACAAATTGAATGAACAGTTTGATTCGAAATTAAAGCTGTAAATTGTAGCAAAATTAATATAACTAAAGGCATAAACTTGGCAACGCGGGCCAGACAAAGTTGAAAAGTAGAGCTTAGCATTCTTGAGATAAGGTGCTTTTAATAGTTTAAATAAGATTTACGTCGCTAATTTCTATATTCAGTGAATTTTTCGTAGTAATTTGCTGAACAAATGAATTACCTACTCTTTTTCTTTTGGCCTAACGAAACCTGTTTATTAGAAAAACTATTGTAGTTTGACGAATTCATTACGGATGTACGCGGGTTAACTACGAACCTTATTTGTGTTGGAAGAACACCAACGTTTCATCCCTTAACGAGGGACTTCTTCAGGGTGAGTGAAAACCTGTGGCTATGATAATGTTATTTTGGTAACAAATTATAAAAACACTTCATATACCTACCGAAGTTCTGGCACGGGTTTCTAACTTCTAGAAGAGTTATATCCATCTTATTGAAATTTTATTCTAAGAGACAATGTTTGTAACTTGAAGATGCATTAAAAGATTTATGGGCTCTTGCGTAAACACTGTGTCCTCATGAATAATAAACTTCGTTCAGCTCAATCGGACATTAAATGGACGTGAAAAGAAAGACTTTTGTTCAATTATCATCCATTTCCACATAAATTGTAGATTTACTATAAATGAGACTTGTCGGTCTAGCAGCTACGGGGCTAGGTTATTTAACATCTATGTCTGACATTGACTTGCTTATTTTAAAACTTTCTTGATTTATTAACAGAATTAACGATTATTTATCGGGTATTTATCGCGTTCCTTTTGTTACCTGTCGCCCCGTGACTACGAACGCTTAACGCGGTAGAAACGTAAGGGAAATAATAACAATAGGTGCGCGATAAATACCCGATAAATAAGCATTAAGTAATTTTGCTTATTTTAATAGCGATTAGGTAATAGGTATATGTGACGAAATCGAAATTGAAGGTAAGTATTTATTTATTGAGTGAGATCCGTTTTGGATAAGAGATTGTGTGTGCAAAGCAAACTAATATTCCCATTTTTCTCACAAACTTATATGAGCCGATTCAGATAGGTATTTCGGTAGGTATAGTTTTTTTATAAATCTAATAGGTAGCGATGCTGCCATGGTCCTGCCAGTTTAATGTTATAATGGGCTATAGAACATCTTTGAGGTTTTTTTAATTAACTTCATGTCCTGACACGTGTGCCGTATGCCGGAGGAGGTCTGGGCGAAAACTAGTATGAAATGGACCCCAAATGGACGCGGTCCGCGTGGAAGACGACCTAGACGCATACCAAAAAGAGTGGCCAAGTCTAGCAATTACTAGAGAAAAGTGGAAGGAGGAAAGAAAGGCCTTTGCCCTGCAGTGGAACCGTATAGGCTATTATTATAATAAAAATAAATAAATAAACTTGACGTACCAACACTCTTTCCAAAAGCAAATTGAGATTAATGTTGTTCGATCCAGGTGTTTGTGTAAAAGTTACCTATCTAACTTCGTAATTTAACTTAGTTAAACTTTTAGGTAAGTAGGTACTTACCTGTAGTAAGTAATGAACGACGGTTTTATATGGGTACTCCAGAGTGTGTTCCGCAATAAACGTAGGTATGTGAGGTTTCCCTTCATGCCTAACGTCTTCCTGAGGGACTATTATCGTCAGGGACAAAAACCTTGTGCGCTCTTCTCGCTTTAGTCTGTAAGCATTGTTAGGAAAGGACGACCTATCAGTTTTATTTATTTTGCGGTAGAGCTGCAGTACTGGAAGTAATAAAAAGCTTAAATCTTAAGAACAAACTAAAAGCTAGCTCGTAGAGACTTTTTATACCTACGACGAATTTTTAAATTCTGAATATTGTGAATTAATTTTATTTTGTTATGTTAAAACAATTGTAAAGTATAATTTGACAAATTATAAATAAAATGTTTATATGATAGACTAGACGATCGCCTCGCGGTTTCACCCGCGTAGTTCCCGTTCCCGTGGGAATTCCGGGATAAAATATATCGTGGTGCGGACAGGACTCACCCTACGTTTATCTATTTTTACGAGAAACGTGTTTTTCGGCCTTTGTACTCTTTCAACTTTTGTAGCCGTGTCTTACCGTGGATCTTGTCTTTCATTCGGAAGTAAGAATGAATGTTAGTTGGGAATTCTTTTCGACAAATTTTCGACAAAAGATAAAAAAATAAGTACATTTCATTAATTCCATTTACCGCAAAAGGAGATGGAAAATGAATACCTCCTTAATTAAAGTAAACGAAACCAGGATAAAGGGACACAAATTCGAGCGAGCTTCAAGAATAAACTCGCTTATCGCTATGACGTCAGAATGGGCATACTCATCGTTTGACGTCACAACGAAGATTATTATCCAGTGAATATAGAAGTTTTCATTTAAAGTTTATTTAGCCTATAATTTTCCATTAGAAATGCAGAGGTATAAAATAAGAAATCTCATTATAAAATAATCTCATTATAAAATTGCGTCGGTAAGATAGGTAATAACAAAATAACGAAACAAAATATTTAGGTCAGTCATTTAATATTATAATTTATTAACTTTAAAATTAAAATAGGTCTGGATAATTCTTCCAACATTATTAAAATTTTATACAAATATTGAACGCAAAAAAAGTAAAAATTTCATCACGGGCTCGTCCGGGATTTGAACCCGGGACCTCTCGCACCCGAAGCGAGAATCATACCCCTAGACCAACGAGCCGATATTAAACGGCCCGAAATCACTGTTCTAAAAGCCAGTTGATAGTTTTATCAGTGGCGATGACGTCACAGTTGAGCGAGCAATGTTATTATCACGCTATTGCCTATTGCCAACTCTTTTATGATTATGACCATGAGTCTGCCGCGCAAAATTAGGTTTGCGCGTTTTCTTTTTAGGAACCGTATTGAAAGTTCCCTACTATGCACTCACTGCCCTCGTGCGTTTTAGTTGCCTGTTTTTTTTTACAAGCAAATACCCCTTTAATATCGGAACAGCAAAAGCTGCTAACAAAACATAATACAGGTAGTAATCGAGGTAGATCAATTAATGAAGGCTTAAAGCGATATATTATGTTTGCTTAGTACACTAGTACACTTAAAATTGCAGCAGGTTTGACAACAATAAAAAATTATTGATCCAAATGAAGAAGCTATTGCTAATCTAAAACTAATCTAATAGAATCAGAGGAAATAGGTACAATATCTGGCCGTTATAACCGACTTCTTATCTGAAATCTGAATCGAATAAGTTACAGCCAATTTTCTCGCATACCACTTTGCATAAAACAAATTGAATTTTGCCAGATTTACCCATCTAATAATTTGGAAATACAGATGTTACAGGAAATAACGGCCATTGACGACGTGAGCTCTACTGTTAGCCGTTGAACATGCAAGGAAGAGTGTAGTATTACAGGTGACGGTGCCGAGGTGCCACTCAAACAAAAGCTGCTGAAACTGAGCTCTTCGTCAACAGGAAAAAGGAACCAACGAAAAAATGCGAAGCGTCTGCTTTCCACATCAGCGTTTCCCTCCGGCCGACGTCGCATTTAGGTACTTATTCTACATTTGGAAGAGGAAGGTGAGTGTGAAAGGTTCGCGAGTGACACCCTGGGACACCGCTATTAGAGGAGTGAATGTGGTCGAAGGAGTGTGTAAGGTAATTCTGGCAAAATCACCTCGTGGTGCGGCTCCAGTTCGTCGTCCGGCGCGTCGGCCCGCCACGGCCCCCCGCTCCTGCCCCACACAACACCACTGTCACTATCAACATTCTAACATTTCAGCTACACGATGCAAGAAACATGGCTATACCGCATCCTAAGATAAAACTTGTCGACCGCACCCTAACCTACTCTACATGTGGCTCAGCTCGGTGGGAGAAGCAGGCTGGGGTGCTACGGACTGGGCTCTAAGAGTCTGCGTCCAATGTTACAAACTCGAGGCTGTGCTGTTTGCTTTTAGTTTTTATGGACGTACATACTGTTGTTCGTCGTTAAAAGTTTGTAGATAAATAATTCAATTTCAGCTCCATGCTGAGCTAGACGACCTTTATCGATACTAAAGAGTGAATTGTGACTTTAAAGAGGTTAAACATCAATTCCGCATCGGGTTTACTGGCAGTAAATATAAACATCCCTTCGGCTGCAGGACAGCGGCACTAAACCGCCGGTGACAATAAAATGTGAACGTTTATGCTGCTATAAAGCAATCGATTCCGATACCGAATAAAAGTAGAAGTGGCTGGCGTTCAGCCAATGAGATGCTCCGCTCGACACCGAGCGCAGACAAGGGCTCGCTCAGAACTGTGGGTTATTTCGCTGTGAGATGTAAAAGAGCGGACGAAAGCGAACGCTTGAGGACTCAGCCTTTGCTTTTGCACTCTAATGGTGCTTTAGCGTTTAAGCGCCTTTATGAGAGGCTCCGCCAGCGTCGAGGGATTTACGCTTCGCTCATTAGAGCTGCCGATTGCGACTCGAAACTCGAACACGGCTCGTCCTATTCTCTATTGTCATACAGTTTAGAATTGCTTACGTTTATGAGTAGAGAAGGCATGTGTGATAGTAACGGTGGTGTCACCTGTAAGTGTCCTGCGGCGGCAGGCCCAGGCCGGAGTCCTCGGAGGGCGAGCGGTGCTCGGCCGCAAGCGGCGCGTCCACCCCTCCCTCCTACAACAATAACCCTCAACCTCACCTATTAACCCTTTACATACTGCCTATTTACCCTTTCTTCGCTTTCATTTAAATATAAAGCGAGCTTTGTTCGCGCAAAAATTAAGATAAGTCTGTCATATTACTCCAGAACCTACTGTAACGCCAATTCGTACCTTGGACGTAGTCCTATTACGTTTTGAATGAAAACTACACAGACAACATTCTGTGAACATTAAGGGTAGTAACAACAACACACAAAGCTCAAAATCTACCATTGAAAGCGTTCACACTATTAACAATGGGACATGCACCAACAGGGGCGAGGGTTGGCACTTACCGGCTCGTGCAAGTCATGCATCGTCGATGAGGGCAGCATGTGGCGGTCGCCTCGCTACAACCAAACCGTGACCGTCATACGACATACATACATCCCGCTAGAGAAAAGCGTTGCAACTATGATCCCCGTCAGCTGTTCTGTTTGAATTTTGAGATAGCGATTTCATATACGATACATGGAGCAAATCGAGGCTAAACGAATTGAACGAGAAAATGTATCACGATTTATGGAATCCGTACACTTGTTCGAGACAGGTTTCATTTCGCTGATACCTATCTTTAAAATACACGGCAGCAGTAAATGCTCTACAGAATTCACTATGTTGAACATTTATGCTGTACGTAAGTGAATGTTTAAAATTTTGCTCAATCAACTAAATCTACTAATGTCTACGTCGTCGTCGCGTTCACTACTGGCTAGGCCCATATTTACAAATCACTACGGTGGTGTGTTAATTCCTACCCTAAAACAATGTGCCAATATTTCAAGAGGAATCTAGCGGGACGCTTTTCAGGTCTAAGAAATAAATCTACGGACCTTCAGTAACAATGTTAAAAGTTAATTACAATTCCTTTTCGAACTAAGGGTTTACGAATACCCGTATTTAATAAAGCTGTTGCATTGTTGCGGAGATTTAGGAATGTTTATATTAAGCTTTTGTATCTTAATTTTAAGTTGGGTTGTCCCATGTCCCGGAGAAGCTCGGCTTTAAACTTGTAATTAGGTCTCCAGGTGGGCACAGATTACGAGATTATTAGATGGGATCCAGAATAATGAACTCTGTGAAAATATGTTTTTACGCGACATTGCCCCCGTACCCAAATTTTTCGGATAACTTTACGGAAGTACCTACGTAGGTACTTCAATTACGAAAAGTATTTGAGGAATCCCACCTAATTTTTCTGCTCAAAATTTTTAAATGCCGGTCATCTAACTAAAGCAATTACGAGGTCAAGTTATATTCGGTATCATACCTTGAGATGATGCTCAGCCGGTTCATCTCCTCTCCTGTACACGAGCTCGTCAAACCTCGGCCGGTCTTCGGGAACCATGAACTCACGGATTTCCGTGAGCAGAGTGTACTGCAACAAAAGCAAAACTTTATTATCGAATGAAGGAAACCTACAGTTACGAATGGATGGAGTTCCGTCGATGCGTAAAAAGAAAAATGTTCAAAGAAACCTATTATTCTCGCCAATGATACAGGAATCCTCGGTTCAATCAACCGCCAGCATCCGGAAACCTCGCAGCTAGCTGCTAATCCGACTCAAGCTCAGATCGACAAACCTTGTAGATGCCTACAGTAGTACCTTGTCTAGATGGTATTGGAATTTATGTCTTGTAGGCATGAAGCTGTGGCACTCTTACCACTTAGGGTTGAAGTTTAAAAATAAATTCCGAGTTAGGGCGCGAAAACTCGCAAAGTAGAGTAAAAAACTTTCAGAGCAGTCACGTCGCGTCGTTCCACAATTTTATTGCTCTACTTTATTATTCTATTAACCAACATAAATGGTCAAACTCGTGAACTTTCTGTTTAAAATTAGGCTGGTAATTACTTAATTACTGGTAAATAGTTTAGCGACGACGACAGCTATCAAACTCTACAGAAAAATAATTACAAAAAATAAGATAAAATGTCAGGTAAGCGGGACAACACAACATTTTAAATCACAATCTTTATCCACATGACTTTTAACATCTAAAGTAACTAGATTGCATTGCAAGCTAACAAATGCGTGAAATTCGAGAATATGCCAAAACGGTTATTAACGTTCATCGATTTGTACTTTAGTTCAGAAGTTATTAGCAAATGTGTCAATTTATCAATACTTCGTTTCCATTTATTTTGAATACTGCAAACTAAACGAGGTATTCATATGCAGCTCAATCAACGCTTTTGAAAGCTCACAGTTCATGAATCAAGTATTTGACAACCACTGACGAGTCTTGATTGATTGATCAATTCAATACCTACTATTGAATGTCCTAAGTTTTTGTTTAGTCTTTTATTCTCAATCTCTCTTTTACTCAGGATTAGTGTGGTGACCAGCATTTCATCGTTATTAGGGTCCGATCAGGTAGATACCTTGATCTATGTTAACACATTCACTGCTCAGCCCGCCGCTACACGGTGGCGGAGAAGGGCATCTGCGTCTTGGGCCATAGATTTTTTTAATAGGCTATGAAATGCTTCGGACCTAAAACAAACGTTTATTTCATAGACTAAAACATTAAAATAAACATGTATGTATGTACCTAGATAACTAACTGTATTATGTACGCTTAGAATAACACGAATAAAATCTCGTGCCTATTTGTCTTCATTCTCTTGAAAGTCCGTGAGCTTCAAGTAATTTAACGTCAAATAACGTTCTTTCTTACTCGTATTTCAACGTCTTTGAGAAATAAAATGGACAAATAACGTGTACGATGTTTTATGGCTCTGGATTATTCTGATCGTTTTCTAAATGGTAAATTTATTAATATTTTTGGCTAATTTTAGTTGAACTTGAGATAATTCAAACTGAACTCTAAAGAAACCGTACATCATTTTAAAAGCTTCTTGTTTTGTTGAGACACCATGATTCACAAAATAAAGAGCTATGAATATATTTTTATGAAGGTAACAGATGCGTTAATCATGTCACTGGAAACCACAATGCTGACACGAAAAACCGCTTTGTGGCAAAACATGACGCGGCATTTCGGCTTACGCACGAATGATACAACATAATAAACTACCAGATATGTTTTATGGATCTACGGAATATTTGATGCGGGTTATCACCACACTTCGTTCTGATGAAACCTTTCACAGAAATTGGTGCATACAATAGTCATCCAGTCTTCACTTCAGAAATGGCAGGCTTTTAACGAGGCATGGCTTTAGGGCAAGTCTGAATGCGCTTTTTGGCGCTTTGTTGTCGACACTTCTTTCTTTATTTGAACTAGCTATGGATTGCAGTAGCTTTTATTTTTCTAGTTCGTTTGTTGTAACACTAGTGATTTAGCTAGGTCCTGTTTGTTTAAAAGACTCGATCTAGAGTCACCGTTTCATTCAAAGATTTTTTTTTTCTATTTAAAGAGACTGACTATCCTTAATGAAAACACTTTTAAAGCCATTATGGTTATTAACTCTAAAATCAACGGGATATTTACCATGATTTGAGTTTTATCTCAAATCATGATAAATATCCCGTGGTAAATGACTTCAGTATCCGTTATTGAGACTATATGTACTACTTCTTCTAGATTGTATTGAGACTGACCTTCTGTTGCGTGTCCAAAAGGTCTCGCAGTACGGTAAGAAAAGCGTCGGGAGTGAGTCTTCTCGCCGCGTACTCCTCCATGTAATAGGCAAGAGCAGGGAGCTCACTCGGAGGTAGCAAAGACCGCGCCTTCTGCTCCACTGCTGTTGACGCAGCCCCTCTCCGCTTGCCCCAACCACTTATTCTGCACAATGAAAATAACCTTAATACGTACTTTTCCCCAACTTGGCTCTTGACCAGATCCCATATAAAAGCAAGCATCCTATCCTAAGGTCACAAGTGTTCAGCATCCTGGCAAAAGTTCAATTTCAGAAGGAATTTCTAACATTCAGTTTCACTTCTTTAGATATTGAACAAAGTTGGGTTGCAAATTGTGCCGTTTTCAAGCCGAAGCGACAGTAAAAACTTTTAACTAAGTGTAAATATATTTGGCAAACGTTCAAATTGTGACTTTTTGCCCCCGAAAATATATCTGCAAGAGCAAGTTACCTACGGTATTATTGAGTTTGCCTGTGCTGTGATGCTTACTTTGAAGGTTCTATTTTTACTTTATGACTGTTATTTTATTCTAGAATAGATAATTTAAAGTGCTAGCTAAGTGCATCAACGATCCTAAATACTGTCCTATCATTTTTTTTATAAATTCTTTAAGCATAATTTCTAATAAGTAAAAGTAAAAAGACTCACTTGGCAGCATTCTGCCCGTCTCGTTGTTCCCCGCCCCCGTACGCCGTGCAAGCATGAGGAACCTTCCCCACATCCTTCACCAGCAAGGACATCCTTTTGTGGTACTTCAGCTGGCCCACAGCCTCATCATGGGTCACCTCCACAAACGACTGCCCGTTCACTTCGAGTATTTGATCACCGACCTGATGAAACAAATGTTTTACCTTAGTAATTTATATAAGTTTTAAACAGCGGTAAAGATCAACTTGGGTCTAATAATATGGCCTCACTTCCAAGAAATGGTCACGTAGGAGTCATTAGGCACTCCGCTTCACAATTTTACTTGGGAGTTTTGTTTCATTCACACACTAAGTGTGCGAATGAAACAAAAGGTTAATCAGTACGAAGCTCGGGTGACGACTCTAGATAAATACTGACGTACCATCATAAAATGAGGTTGCGCAAAAACGATTACTTACAAAGTTACGGACCCCATTAAACGGAGTACCTGAAGACTTTATGTTCAATCGTATCCTAGTCTTTAGGTACATTAAAAAGCACTTTACTAAAGCTTAAACCTCAACTCTACGCGGATATTACCCTTGCAATGTAGTCAGAGGATAGGATATGCGGGCAGTTAAAATCCGTTTAAATGACTGGGTAAAAGCTAACTGTAAAATAATATGGGGAAGTAGCGTGCACATAATTGCACACCACACCTAAAAGGTGGCATCGCCTCGCAATAAAGAAATAGGTAAGCTATCTTAAAATTGCTACTAGCATAAATTATGCAAAAGCGCCAGACCAGAATAAAGTACCGACCTACAGGCAATTTCAGAGATAATTCCGAGCAGTAAAAGCAATTTAGTTCAGGAACTGCTGAACCAGTCAAGCACACTTGACTTACCTATAGTCCTGTCATTAGACAGTTCTATAGGTAGAGGTGATACAATGACACTTCGGTGCAGCGTCGGAAGTTAAATGGGAAGCAAACAAGCAATTTACTGTTGAAGACATTCCCGATTCCAGCTCTATTTTAATGCAGCTAAACTTTGGCTCCCATTTCAGAGTTTGGAATGTCTCTTCGCTGCCATTCCAGATATTCTCCGTCGCTTTGGCTTTGATAACTTAGGGATTTCACCAGCCCACTGTGTATTTGAAATGGGGAGTTGTTCCGATGTACTAACAGAAGCTGTTATGTCATATTAACTAACTGAACTATTATGATTATGGTAGACGTCATATTAAGAAAGCGTAAAAACTAATTTATAAAATGTTTAGTCTACTGCATAAGTAGAACATGAATTTATAAGTCGGTCTAGCCATGTTTCACGCTGTCGTAGATGTGTATTAACGTTCAAATAAAATAATAATCCATCTAACAAAAGTTTAAATTTTTCAATGCAAAATCTTCAAAACTTTTGTAGTTGATTTCTACTTTATTGAATTGCATAACGTCTTAATGAAATAATCAATTTGCTTTCCAAGCTAATTATTCAGAAAATATCTAACATCTCAGGGAAGCTTACCATAAGTCCAGCTCTGTCGGCGACGGAGTCCTTATCGACCCCAGTGATGTAGATGCCGAGGTTGTACTCCTGACCCCCTCGGATCATCAGCCCCAGTGACTGTCCAGGTTCGATGCACAGGTCCACCTAACAAGACAAATTAAGACAATAGTTTATCAGTTGGTCTAATCATGTTTCATACATTGCTCATCAAATATCGTACCTACCTACGTAAATTCTACAAAATAATTACTACTTGAACCACTACTTTCGATCAGGAAATTATAGTAATTTAATTTTGTTCCTCCATTGAATAACAACCACAGGTATCCACATGTGGTTATTTATTGGTGGTGGAGAAAAGTGACCACATAATAATAGTATTTTCTTTTCATTTTGATATCAGTAATTTTGAGCATTAACGACTAATGACGTAATGAATTAAGATTGGTACCCATAATGATTAATTGAGCCGTAGTCGACCAATCAAAAGCACATCAGAAGGTAATATAATTTGAGCGTTCATTCATAAGGTTATGTTTATTACGGGATCGATGCGCGACCGGCCGTTTGCCAGCCTCATTACAACCGCTAACGGCTCCGTTAACTGCCTGATGGACTGCAATTAGCATACTATGACTCTATGCTGCCTGAGGCCCTTAGTATGGGTTTTAAATTGTTTAAGAAAACTATAAAACGTTTTCTTTCATACATTTAGGTTCTTGCAGCTTCACTAGGTCCACCGTTAGTTTTTACAATCTATACTCGCTAGCGACTGTAAACTTGAAAACTTCTACAGCGCCTCAAGCGGATAGTTTTGGATACTGAGAGGAACTACTTTTCGTAGTATGACTGTGATCCAAGTTTCATATGAACTCTATTATCGATTATAAGTAGTTTTCGGGATCGAAGTTTTCGAATGATTTTGAGTGATTTGTCGCATATTAACCCCCGACGCAAAAGAGACGGGTGTTATAATAAGTTTGACGTGTCTGTCTGTGTATCTGTGTATCTGTCTGTGGTATCGTAGCTGATGAATCGATTTTCGTTTAGTTTTTTTTGTGTCATAGATAACTTTATCCCGAGTGTTCTTAGCCATGTTTCATGAAAATCTGTTCAGAGAATTGTCGTCGGCGGGTTTTTAAAATTTTTAATTTTGTCTTGTGTTAGTAAGTGTCAACTTTGACAAGTAGTGCGGTACTTATCAAACTGTTACGTTTTCGGAAACTTCTTACGTTTTGGCATTTTGCAAACTCATACTAGATGTAGCATCACTGATGCTCGGGCACCTTTCGAATCGACTTATTGATGAAATAAAACAGGGCTAATTGAAACGATAAATTATTCTATTCTAAAAGTTTCTTTAGCACTTATGTTCCTGATCACTGATCACTTAGCAATAACTGCTGTTCTATTGCCAGCTCAAATAAAAACAGTTTAACACCCTTCGATATGCACTAGCGGAATATTTACGACCCAGGAATTGAACATAAAAGTGTACGACGTCATAAAATGGTTCACACTGGGTTAGAGCATTATCAATTTATTTTGTAAATAAAAGTTTTAATTCAAGAAGCTAACACACCTAGCTGTTTGGTGTTACAGTGAAAATGGACGACTACTGCAGCCGGGTAAGCTTCAAAGCGACTGTATTGTCTTTATCAAGTATATTTTTGATGTCTAAGAAATCAAATAATGTCCCAAAAATTTTCGACTTCGACGGGACTTGAACCCGTATCCTTCCCTCAGTACGGGAATATGCTAACCACCTACACCCAATCCACATCACCCTGAATTTGAGTTCTTACGCACTTTAATAACCGGAACGTTGTCATATAATCTTTGATAATAACAAAAACCTTATTTTTATGTCGTTTTCACATACGTACCTACCTATATTAGAAACTAGCTTCTGCCCGCGGCCAGTCGTCAATACATAGGTACGACTTTGGTTTTTTGTTGGAGAACGGCTGTCAGCAAAAATGGCCACCGATGGTGATGGTTGACATAGAGATCTACATTTAAACTATGGGTCATTCTTCGGAAACTCATTTTTTGGTTGACTTTCGTGTCACAATATTCTGATTATAGATTTAATTTAAAATTTATTGGTAGCAGAGGGCACTTAATTGGCTCAATGGTTATGGAGTTATTCAATTTTAAAAATATGGTGTCCACGGAAATCAGCATTCATATCACCGAAAGTATATAAAAATATTCGAGATGTTACACACTCACTATCCTGACGAAATGACCACAATGTGAGTGTTGGCCTTCGACACATTCGATCGCCACCGGCTTTTTAAGGAGCTACGTTAGGCCGTTGATCAGTAGCGTGGCCCAGATATGATCGGAAGGATGAAATAGAGAAGGTTTAGTCCGTCCTGAGGCATGACGGCTGAGGGACCAGCGCGCCCGCTGTATGCACCGACATCGTCAGCTGATGTCACACCATCCTATAGAATCTATAGGATGGTGTGACGGACAGTATAGAATACACACTCACCCTTCGTATAGACCGGTCTTTGCTGGCGGAGCGCGAGGCGCGCGCGGCGGGCGGCGACGCTGGCCGGCCGTACCGGTCCATCCAGGAGCACGACGGCCGCGGGACCAGCGCGCCCGCTGTCCGCACCGACATCGTCAGCTGACGACATGATTTCAGCATCTGCGACAAACACGTGGGTTACCTAAACCATCTGGTTTTTTCACTTAGGCCCGTTGCACAGTAGCGGTTGGCCGCTGCGGTTGTACCGCCAGCGCTGCTTTTGTGGCGGTTAAGTCCGTACACTCACATGCCGCTTCATATTATACAGGAGAAACGGCTACCGCGCGGTTTGCCCCCCCGCGGTTAACCGCTAGTGCGTAGGAGGGCTTATTGCTTTCCAATCTGCTTTATTTACCAACCAGGCATCCAATGTTTCCTCTTATGTATAGTTAAAAGTAGTAGTTATTCTGTGGTGAGTCAGCGGTTTATAAAGCTTACAAAAAGTTTGTATAATTAAATAGGTAAGTAGGTACCTTCCTAAATATTTTACGAAAATACAAAAAAGTTTCTCGCAACTATGACGTTTAGCTTTCATCTTCAGGCTTTAAACAGTATGTATAAAGTTGGCTGCTATTTTACAGAAGCTCTACATTATTCAACAAACTTACGCCGCCGCCGCCGCCGTCAAAATAACAATAACTTAATCCTGGGTTATAACGTCATTGGTATAAGAAAAGGGGTCACCCCACACTTAAATGAGAGTGATAAAATCACGAGACGTACCGGACAGTGTGGCGACGGTCGCGGCAGCCAGCGCGGCGACACTCGCTTATCTATAGATACTTACCTACCTATCTGATCAGTCTATCTCTAATATTGTTACGTAACTTCGGAATTGAATTCGTAGGAAAGTTCCAGATTGTTTTTACGGCAATAGTTTCTGTTTAACTTGGTTCTCTGGGATTAGTTTGGGTACATAATGAATACGAAAATATGGTGCATAATTTTGCACAGCTAGATTTATTTCTCGGCTTTCTTCCTTGTTATTCCAGCACATTCAAAAGTTAACTGTTCATTTCTAAGCTTTCGCTTATTTACTTAATTTTTTGGTTTACTCAGTTTGCTTGACTTTTCATACTCAGGCATTGTGTAGGTAGTAAAGTCGTTTCATAAAAACTTCCCGGGAGCGTCCGGGAGCTCGCTCGTAAATCAAGCGAAGCCACCAAGGGAAACCACCACGTTTGCAGAAATAGTTCTGTTACCTGACCAGCCAAACTACTGTTGCAGAAATAGAAAATACGTCAGAGTTAGCAAAAGTTATTTCGAGCAAATGTGATTTATGTGTAGAGCAAGTACAGAACAGTAATCAACTCAACTGAGCAGTTAAGTTTGTATTTTGAGCTCGTATTTAAAATGTTAAAATTTAATTTTAAAAATGCATTATCACACTAATATTATAAATGCGAAAGTTTGGATGGATAGATGGAGGGATGGATGGTTTGTTACCTCTTCACGCCAAAACTACTGAACGGATCGGGCTGAAATTTTGCATACAGGTAATTCTAATTCTGGAATCAAACAGGCTACTTTTTATCCCATAAGTCAGTTCCCATGGGATATAAATTACCTTTAAACGTTTCCGTAGAAACAACGCGTGTGAAGCCGCGGGCATAAACTAGTATTCTATATACACTCAAAGCTGCTGAATATTATTTTTAAAGGCTAGATCCTAAAATATGTTATGTTTATTTCACGACCCCATGGTATGGTTGAAATGCATTAGAAATGCTGGCAGCCATTAACCTTCCAGCAAAAACATAACAAACGGAAAAGTACCGTCCGATTCTTGTTAGCTTTATTCCGGCCAGTCACGATATGACGCAGGACTAACAACCTTCTAAATAATTCGTTTCTGGTGCAATATGTTTTATACCTTTACATACCCTACCATATTATACTATGCAAGTGGTGTTTACCTATAAGCGGTTTGTGCATATTATCAATAACTAGCTGAGCCCCGCGACTTCGCCCCCGTGGAAATTAATGTTTCCAACTTTATTAATTTTTTCTTTTATAAGAACCGTCTCCTGACAATAACAAACACAACAAAAAAAGAATTAGCGAAATCGGTCCAGCCATTCACGCGTGATGCCGTGACCAAGGAAAACAGGTTTCATTTTTATATATTATCAATAATTTATAGTTACATACTTATAATGTCCTTATTCTCTAACTCTGCTTTTTCTTGCAAGTTGGTATTTTTATAAGATTTATAGATGTAAGAACTGTGTACAAAACCATTGGTAAACCTAATAAAGAAAATGAAATGAAATTATTTTGTTTATAACACACGAAAGTAACCCTGAATTTTAGATATAGGTTAGATATATGCAAAGCCACTGCACTGTACTTGACTTGCAGTTTTCTAGAAAAAGAAACTTTTAAATCATGACAAAATAGAACGTTCTCGAAATTACATGCATAAATGCTTAATCTTGTATAGATAAATTAGGAAATAGAACTTGCTACGCCGTAGCGATTAGCGATTGAGGCGTAGCAGTCCTCGTAGCAGTGCTACGCCGCCCACCACGGCGCCCGCCTACGAACGCGGAAATAGAAACGTCAACCTCACGTGTCCGCCTGTCATTTCCACACGTGCGCAAATGCCTTTTCCATGTCAACATTCAGGTCAAAACAAATGGAAAATACATTTGGAATATACAACAGTTTCCAACCGTATTAGTCACCCATCGTACAGATACTTAAAACAAATGGGCCGAGCACTGAGCAATGAGTAATGCAGCAAGTAGAACTCAAAAATGTTAATAGTATCTAATTATATTATAGCCTCGGAACAAATATTTGTACGATCTGCAGATATTTGTTCAGGGTGTTCTGGTCGTTTTCTACGTACAATAAAAAATATCTATCTACGGACTCTTACTATAATTATGTATATCAGTTATCTAGTACCCATAACACAAGCTCTGCTTACCTTGGGGCTAGATAATGCTGTGTGAATTGTCCAGCATTATTTATTATTATTACTAGTAGTTCTACGAACAGTAGACGTCGCGAACACTAACTTTTTCAACAATTAATTTACATAATACTTAATGTACTAAAGTAATTTTATTTAAAACGGCATATTTTGGTACCTATATAATGAGAACTTCTGTGGGGTTCATACTTTACCCCCCCCCCCCCCCCCCCATTTCCGAAGATTGCATAGCGACCCATCTGAAATGTACCTAGGTACCTACCTATGTAGCGTTTGTGGATATGGATCTATTATTTTACAGGAAAAATATACTTTGAGAAGTTTGTAAAACTAACACCTTTTCAAAAGTTCTTGTACATGTTCTTGTAGTTCAATGATGTTCTAGCAGTTCTACGAACAGTAGACCTCGCAAGCACTAACTTTTTTTTCAACATATTAGTAACTTATATTATATTAAGTATTAAAGTTATATAAAACGGGATATTTAGGTACTTAGGTATATGTACCTACCATGTTTTTAGGCGGTGACTCCTTGCAAATCGCCATGCCAGTGTGAAAGCATCTTATCACGGAGCAAAAGTGCCCTCTTATCAGAATAAGCACCAGCATAGGTAGGCGCCAGCCTTCCTTTAATGGCGCTAAACTTGTCATAAGTATTATAGGTACCTAATATCTATGTAATTATCGGTGCCTCTTACTTTTGGACGCGTTGTAAAAATCCTATGGGTACCTAAATATTGGTTTACGCTAGTGTGGTGTGCATTGGGCAACTTACCAACCTTAGGTGGTAGGTAAGTAGGTAAGGGTAATTGTTTAGTAGGTATAATTATATACCTAGCTCAAAACTAATGAAATGATTTCCTTAGGTAAGTACCTACCTTTGAAATAATGCCCACCGTGCAAGAATAGGCATCTGTTTCTCCTGAACGGATTCAATCTTGTTTGTGGGTAGGGTAGGTGAGGTAGGTAAGGTGCACTTGGAAAGGTAGGTAGGTATTACAGATCACTTCACTTGCGATACGATTGTTGTTGGAATTTTTGAACGATATGTTGCACAAACACATCAACCATTAGACCAATTGTCCATACAAAGTACCTAAGTTACGTTCCTCAGCAAAGCTCGACATTCTGTACCTAGTATCAATAGATGGCGTTGATCCATCAGCCCAAAGTTTTTGTTATTTTATTATTTAACCGACGACGACGGTGTATGCGGCCGCGCTATTTCATATAATTCTCGAAGTGTTACATAGATGTTCTAATAGGTGGCGCTGTACTGTAAATGCTCTCTTGCATATTACTGCATTTTGCGAAGCTATTCTGCTCGTCATGCCGAAAATCCTCATCAGATCTTTACCAAATTTTTATAAGAACAGTATAAAGTTATTACCTTTCAATTAAAAGTACAATCATAAAAATCAGATCTCTTAAAGCGGAGATATTCCAAATCCGCCTTTTTGCCGTATTGTGGAAGAAGTACGCCTTTAATCAAAAAATCCCGACGACAATAAAATTCTATAAAATCATAGAATCTGTACACAAAGTTTCATACCGATCGGTTGTAAAATACGACCTGTAGAGGAGTACGGACATACTGACAAAAACGCCATTTTGGCCAGACCTGAAACGAAGACTTTCGTTCACTAACAATTAATTTATAAATGTATAAATAGCCAAAAATCTAATTTTATTAGGCGGTGAATCATGATCAATAAGACACATCCCACGATGCACTTACAACAACTATGAGAGCGAATCAACATTTTAAAACTTTATAACAATACTAGCTTCTGCCTGCGGCTTCGCACGCATATTTTCGGTATAATAATGTAGCGTATTATCTAAGTTAGGCTTTGCTCTAAACTGGTCTAAACTATCTAAGTTAAGCTATGTTCTAAGTGTACGCCAAATTGCATCATGATCTGTTCAGTAGTTTTGGAGATCTTGGTAACAAAAATTCACATTTCACAAACTTTCGGCTTTATAATATTTAGTAGGATAGTAGGTTCGTTACAGAATTTGATCGCAGGTTATTTGATTTGTATTTAAAGCTTCAAATGCCTATTTCCTGTACAAACACTGATTCCGGGAAATTCAATTAACAACCTTCACGTTAATCAAAAGGCCGGTGTAATTTGCTTCGTAACTCACAATCGTCGAAACGTGACTCAGAAATGTTTAGCGACCTACAAACAGACGCGCCGCTGTAAATGGAGCTAATATTTTACTACCTCCCGCTCTGTTTACCTTGCAGCTTTCCGCTGAAAATCAGTGAATTTTAAATAAATGCAGAATTCAATTCGGATGTTGGAAAATTAAGCTTCCCTTTGTGTCCGTCATGATTAAATTTAGACCCGATCGATAGGAGAGATCTGCCATGGATAGGGCATATTTGAATCGATAGCATTGAGTGTCGTGAATTGCAGTGACTAATTGGCCATTCCATCTACTTGGTCTCTAACAAATTATAATGGTGGTTAAACCGCTAAACGCTTATTATTTGGTATTGATATGGGATCAATTGAGCTACCTCTAGATTGTTTGCAGTTGGTTCAACTGTTTCAATTGTGAATAACCTACTACTTCTAATTGAATTATAAATTCTATAATTGTCATTTTGTCTATTAAATAAAGATTATAATCAGTTTACACATAATACTACTGTAGAAGGTTAACAAGCTGATACCGCATTTGTGAAGACATTACAGCTTAGCCGTGTCAGTTTGGCGCGAATCAAGCTATGTCGAAGTAATTTGGCTACAATTCAGGGTAGCCTGCCAGAGGCAACAGGTCACACTCTTTGTCCATACCGTATGGACGTAATTACGCGACCCGGACTACTGAAGTGCGTCGGCTGACATATTTGTATTAATGTAGCATCGTTACAGCAGAGTTACAGAATTGTGGGGGCGTTATCGGATTCTTCTTGGGTGTCAGTTAGCCTTAGTGTAAACCATACGTCGCGTCGATGTTTGAGATTTTTATTTATACTTTGTTTGTAAGTGGGTTATTAGGAGAGTAAAAGGTGCCTACCTGTTTTTAGCCCTCGGTCGTGGTTCACCTTCATAAGTTTATTGGAAACCCAAACCATACAAAATTCGGGTCGAAAGTAGCAAACAAGGAAAAAAAATATTCAGAAAATTTAACTTAAGCTGTATTTATGGATTTGTAGACTCGTGAGACTGTTCAAAAGTTATGACTTACCTTGAGCGCATCTTCGTGTGAGATGCCAGAGAAGGGCGTTCCGTTGACTTGCATGATGGAGTCCCCGGGGCGCAGCCCCGCTCGCTCCGCCACAGAGCCCTCTTCAACCCGCGATATGTACACCCCTACACCTGCATATACGCATCTATTAGTAGGTACAGCATACACAATTATCTTAAACTAGCTGCATTCTTACTACCCGTTGTCCTAATCAAGTCTACAAAAAGTGTACTTAGTGCACCCGGGTGAATTACCCCAGGTGAATTAGGTATACCGCCCCGTTTTCCCGTAGGAATGAAGCATTTTCCCGCGGTAAAAAGTAGCCTATGTTCATCGGGAATAATGTGGGGTTCTAATGGTAAAAGAATTTTTCAAATCGGTCCAGTAGTTTCGGATCCTATTCAATACAAACAAATAATCAAATCTTTCCTCTTTATAATATTAGTATATACATATATATACTAGCATTTACCCACAATTCAGCATCCTATTTCGGGATAAAAAAAATCAGGCCGAAAAGTATTTTGGCGTTTTCTTCGGTCATCTTCTCAAACGATCATCTTAATAATAATGATAATCCAGCTGTATAGGGTATAATGATTATGATAATAATAATAATTATAATATTAGTAGCTTGGTTATGAAACCACAACTACATTTTGGTTGAATGAAAATCAATTTATCTATGTAGCATGGCATGGCATCCTTCATTAGGGCAATGTAGGGGTGTCGTTAATAGCGTCTTCTAATAATAGAGGTATCGTTGTGGCTTTGAGCAGGTACTGGTGTACGTATAGCATATTTTAGATCAAAGGGACGGCGCGGTTCCCACGGGGATGCCACCTGCTCGTTCATTCTCGTAAAACAACCGGAAAATTGAATGATCAGTAAAATGGATCACAAAAGGAAAATCCAATTTAAAAAATCCGTTCTGTAATTGGACGACGGTTTATACCTAATTCTCGGCTTTTCCACGACTTGTAGCGTTTTTATGAAACAGGCATGGAATAATTGTTTCGTTATAATAAGCTACCAGCTTTTGAATAGCTAATCATGAACAATCAGCATAAATTGCGAAACTGGAATGAAAAGTACACGTTACTATACGACCAACGTGGTCAAATGTTTCATAAAAAGTCCCTAGTTTTTTTTTTTTTTAATTTTACTTTTACATTGTCTTTTTACATTATACGTCATTCTTGCGCTTTGAAGCCCGGACGCATAAAGAGAGTAGACTAAAGATGTTTCGCAAATAACCCCAGGTCATCGGTAAGGTCGCTCTGACCGCTCTCATTGCTATTTATGTGCCACCAACGAGGGTCACTAATCGATAACGGGACCTTGGTTGGCCATTGTCTACTTAAACAGTGTTTAAGAAAACTATGTGTAAATGTGTTCAACTAAACACGCTCAAATAACCCTTTATGTACACTAAGTTTCTTAAAAGACGTCACCCCTTTGTTGTTACTTGCTTCATTGTTCCTTCATACTTGCTTCTTTGTTCCGCCATACATGCTTCTACAATGAATTCTCCCGCATACCGAGACATATTATATGATAAAATTAATCTCGCTAGTTTGGTATGACACATAAGAAAGGGCAACTTAGTCGGAGAGCTTTCTAGTGTGTTAAAAGTTATGCTTCTTTCAGAGCGCAGCAATGTGAGCTCAGTAATGTGGCCCGTCGGCGTATTACGTTGCAAATTGGACACAGCAACCCATTGTGTTTTCATGTAAGCACGCAGCGAGAGGAAATATTAACTGGGTGGCTAGAAGGTATTTCGCATAATGTTTTGCGTATTAAAGCTTTCGAGAGTTTTATCTGCTTCTAAGTTTTTTTACGAACTTCCGTAGGTGAGCGATGACAAAGTTACACTAGATTTTTACGATGATAATTTTTCCTGGTGACATTTTTAACCTAACCCTAGTTAAGTACCTATTTTATAAATCTCGCGTATGTCAAGCAGTAGTTTCAAATGATCATCAAGGGTGAAAACATAACCCACGTTTGTGTTTTTCGAGTGTTTGTACGTGATTGGCAGACACTTCCGAGCATCAAAACTTCATGCAGATCCCGAAGCCGTGCGAGTCATTGGGGTCGCGGTTCATGGCTTTTTGGTCTCTATGGTGCCAAGTGTCCACTCACCTGCCTTCTGGCCTCCCTTGACGTATATCCCGAAGCCGTAGGAGTCGTTAGGGTCGTGGCTTTTGGCTCTATGGTCTCTATGGTGCCAAGTGTCCACTGTTCATCTCACCTGCCTACTTGTCTTCGATCCCGAAGAAGTACGAGTCGTTAGAGTTGCCGCTCATGACTCTGTGGTCTCTATGATGCCAAGTGGCCACTGTTCATCTGACCTGCCTCCTTGTCTCCCTTCACGCAGATCCCGAAGCCGTGCGTGTCATTGGGGCCGCGTCTCATGGCTCTTTGGTCTCTATGGTGCCAAGTGTCCACTCACCTGCCTCCTTGCCTCCCTTGACGCAGATCTATGCTCTATGGTCTCTATAGTCTCTATGGTGTCAAGTGTCCACTGTTCATCTCACCTGTCTCTTCGCCTCCCTTGATGCAGATTGCAAAGCCGCGGGAGTTGTTAGAGTCGCGGCTCATGGCTGTGTGGTCTCTATGGTGCCAAATATCCACTGTTCATCTCACCTGCCTCCTTGCCTCCCTTCACGCAGATCCCGAAGCCATGCGAGTCGTTAGGGTCGCGGCTCATGGTAACCGTCCGCGTGATGGGCTCCATCGGCGGCGGCGGCGCGCCCCCCGACGAGTACGGACGCTCCCGCTCACCGGTTCGGTATATCGCCTACAGACAAATAAGCTTTTAAAACACACGGTTCACAGTGTTTAGGTTTAATATCACATCACACTAATATTATAAATGCGAAAGTTTGGATGGATGGATGTTTGTTACCTCTTCACGCCAAAACTACGGAACGGATCAGGCTGAAATTTAGCATACAGGTAAGTCTTACCCTGGAATCAAACATAGGCGAGGCTTTTTATCAGTTCCCATGGGATAGAAATAACCTCAAAAAGTTTCCATAGAAACAACGCGTGCGAGGCCGCCGCCAGAAGCTAGTAATTAATAAATGTTGGCAGAGCATTCCAGATGGACTACAAACAACCAAATATTTTAGTAGATACTATTGTCTGGGAATCTGAGATGGACTATGCTCGCTATGTATGGGTACCGGATACCGTATTTGTCTTGCGCGTTGACTGTAAGAAACAGAAGCGCAGGAGCGGTCGGAATCAAGTGGTTTACCTATAGCGCACAGAATTCAAACGCTTTATAGTCAGAAGAAGTTTTAAACATACTTATAGTCAGAAAAAACATAATATCTTGCTTCTCTTATCATCCCCTTGCATCGCTCGGTTCGGATAATCCAAAACTTGCTGTTCATCAAAACAAAATGTTTGGTTCCAGCTAGGATAGAACTGAAGTGAACAACACAAAATAAAAGCTCACCGAATCTGCGTTCGACAGCGAAACACAACACATTTGAACGGGCACGGGTGAACCACGCAATAAACATTAATCAACTGAAATAATTAACAGCCTACTCTAAAATTTATAAGCAGTAAACTCTGATTTACTACCGAATATTTCGAGAACGTTTCGGTGACCTTGACCATTTATGCGCCCCCGTCAGGTAATATCGGGGAATTGTTCGCTACCCATTAGATTCTGGCGTACTATAAATTCCGCTCCCACGCTAACTTTAAATAAATAAATAAATAAATAATGCTGGACAATTCACACAGCATTATCTAGTCCCAAGGTAAGCAGAGCTTGTGTTATGGGTACTAGATAACCGATATACATAATAATATACGAGTACATAGATAGATATTTTTTATTATATATAGAAAGAGACCAGAACACCCTGAACAAATATCTGCAGACCGTACAAATATTTGTCCCGAGGCGGGAATCGAACCCGCAACCTCCTGCGTCGCAGGCGGACCTTCGCCCACCGCGCCACAGAGGTCGTCAACTGAACTGTATTTTACCTAGCTATTTACGAGTGATCAGCAAGTCATTATTTCTAGTTGGTTCCTATCTAGTTTACCTGTTAGATAAAGGTATGCTTTATAGCACTCGCGTAAATGACGACTTACATTCCGCAAATAGCACTGCGCTCGGCTTTCGTGTCAATAAAGTCTGCACACCATTGCAAGCGTGCACGTCCGAAGGCATATTACAACATTCCAGCATCTACTGCTCCGAATGGAAATATTTCTAGTAGAGCCAATGAGAGCTAAAGCATTGCTCTTGTTCTTCGCGATATTGCTCTCGAGGCGGGCGTTCATAAGCAATAAAGTGCGATCCCCTTATTCCGCGTAAACAATGTTTTTCGAAGCAAACGTTTAGCATATCAAAGAAATAGTACTTACAAAAGTGGGGCCCGTCGTCGACTAACCCCGCCCGCCCCCTTGCGCTACAAGCTGCTGAAAAGTATTTTCTACTGATTCACTTTTTGATAAAGTTGCTCCTGTTTACTTTTATTCTTTTAAAACTGCATCTTTTAGTAGCTTCACTTCTTTTTCTTTTTCTTGGTCTAGGATTTACTCTTAAATTCAAAAGTAGCAAAATGGCCTATTTAAAAACTAGTAGTGCAGTGTCACAGCTCATAAAATGTAGTATAGCGAGAGATAGAATTAATATTTTTATTTTTTTTGGCAAAATTCAGCACTTAGTAGAGACTGCATAGAGTCTCGCAGGGGATTGACTCTTATTATGTACCTACTCTATTTCATTCTTAGAAGGCAAATTCGGATCAACAAGTGCTTAGTGGGTGTCATCACTCAAACGACTGCCGGGCGCACACGCTGATAGCCACCAGAAACTTTTTAATTTCCACTCCTCCTTCATTTATGTAATGTATGTATATCTAGTACCCTTAACACAAGCTCTGCTTAGCTTGAGGCTAGATGATGCTGTGTGGATTGTCCAGCATTATTTATTTATTTAATTGGCAGTAGAACCGAGGTACATTACCTCATGATCCTCAGCGGAATCCAATTTGGTATCGATGTTCGCAACACTTCACAGAACCACGCCGAACTTAAGCACATCACGTACTACTTTGGCACCCTCTACAGTCGACTTTATGATGTCATCGTGACCTGTATCTATAAAATAGAGTCAACCATTGTCGCACGTGGTTCTAAAGAGTCCAATTCCAAAGTCAGACTACTTAAAAATTATAACAACTGTGTTATAATAATTATAAGTGTGAGAATGTTCGCAGCTGGCAGTTACTCGAAAATCCGATAACTATCATTCGACGAAGAACCAACTCAGTGATGCGCGTTTAAATTACACCACAGAACAAATTGAAATATTTCTCGTCTCCTCGCTTATAAGAAAAACAGAACTATATTTAATTGGGTCAAAGCAACGCTTCAACTTCGACGGGGCGTTAAATGCCGGCAAAAGTTTGCGGTAAAATGGACAGTTTTTTAAACTTAATTTTTCTATGGAGACCGGGAAAACGCGGTTATGGCACGGACGTCTGTCTACAACTGCCGATAACGATGACAGTCGCATATTGGCGGTGACCATGACATGCTGGGCTTGTCGTAGACGGGTATGAGCCCCCACACCCTACTCGTTCATAATAGTTAACTGATCACGGTGTAGAACCCAGAACAATGAAGCATTATGTTTTTGTATGAAAATATAATGATTATTTAAAAGCACTTTTTTGGTCTGTTCTGTTTGCTACACGCCGCGGACAAATCCATTTGCCGGTCTAAACGCTGGCCACCGTGGTCATGAATAAAGTAGTGGAATCGACTGCCGTCGGCCTCACCCTGGAATAATTTACACACACGACACCCCCCGCCCACGCGGTGGTAACATCGTTGTTATTTTTAGACTAGTTTACTCACCGTGTCACTTTTGACGTCACTTTATTGATCCATTATTGGAAATTGTTAATTCGGTTCAAGGCTTTACCTTCATTAATAGAAATGAGATTTGGCAACGTTTTCCAATCTGAAGATAGCTTGCTACCGATAGTTTAAAGTATAATATTATCATAGTCAATGCCAAATTTATAATACCTACCTACGTGATGCGTCAGCCCAGCAGCAAAATAAGTGGCATTGCTGAAGGAAGCCAAAAATTAGCAAAAGATGGAGCTTATAACACTTTCGAAGCCCTAGCTAGACGCACAGTGCATGGACCTACAGGCACCGAAACTATAGTATTCCTGAAGCGGCGGCGCGCCTTTGCGGGTTGCGCAGAGCCCTGGCAGTGAACAGAACACCTTAAATGATGGGTTTGAAAATAACTTACATGATGTGTCGTACTACTAGGACTGCTGGCCGGGGAGTGTCTCCTAGCGGGGAGCGGGGCGGGGGCCGCCGGCGGATGCGACGGCGGGAGCGCCTTGCCCAGCGCCGCAGCTCCGCCCTGACCGAACAGCCGGAGGACCTGTTCCGGCGAGATCGGCCGCTTCTTGCCGTTGGTAGCGGCGCTCAAGTGGTTGGTACTGTTGCGGAGGCTCGTAGCACCTGCTACAATTTACAGCAATATGAATTTTCCTGTTAGATGGAATGGTACAGAATTATTTATTTTACCTGTAAAGAAGCGGGTCCAAACATCAACAAAGGTCCATACAGTGTGGCTTTTTTAAGATGAGAGTGAAGAATCCGAAACCATGATAGTTAGATAAAAGTCGTTAGTCATTCATGACCATGAGTTTTTGTTTTCTCTAAACGATTAAAAGAAAACAAAAACTGCATTACATTAGCTTTTTTAAAATTCTATATTTTGCGCTTTTGCGGGAAATTGAACGCGTAACTTTTCAAAAAATTTAGTATTTTTGCACTAACGGATTTGGTTGCTGATGTGGATCAGTCTTTGCAATGAAATACATCATGCATTTCATGAACGTAAACAAAAGAAAAATGCTATTTTTACAAATTATATATAGTTTAAAAACTCCCCCTACTCTCACCAATACCTATATTTATAAAGAAATAATGATCTCTTTGAACAACTGGTGTACTTGCCGCCAGCCAGAATACTTAGCCTGTATTTTAATGAGAATTATCCTCGATAAAACATATTATTTGTCATACATTTTGTAAACTGTAAGCTGCTCTACGGCGCGGCATAGAAATATCCATACCTAATCATCATCATCATCAGCCTATATTAGTCCACAGAAGGACATAGGCCTCCCCTAATGAGCGCTATAGGGCCCTGTCTTCAGCTTGCCGCATCCAGCCTGCAGTCATTCGCTGATCATCATCCCACCTGACCGGAGGGCGTCCTACACTACGCTTGCCGAGACGCGGTCTCCATTCCGTATCGTAATTGCCAATTAAACTCATAGAGGTCTAGTATGGATTTAGTAGTCTGGTATAGTGGAGTAGACTCTAATAAGTACTATACGTAGACTCGTCATTTCAAATCGAAAACTATAATGATATTAATATACTCGTACTATGCTTTCTGTTTGGTGAATCTTGAGTTTGGGCGCTGGTAGGTGCGACACAGTTTTTAACTTATGCGCTTTTCAGTGTTTCATTGTATTTTAGCTACATTATGTATTGGTTCATTCCAATATATAAACATTTAAACAATTTATAAGGCGATGTCAAAGTAAACTCACCTGCACTATTTGCAATAGTTGACGAACCAAGATAGCTCTGTCTCGACAGCTTCCCCGTGTAGTGATGTGAGTAGGAAGGGTGGTGGCCGTGCGAGGAAGCCGGCCGTTCCACGATAGTGTAGGAGGTACCAGGGGGAGAGTAGTAGACGCCTCCGCGCGCCCGCGACCGCGCGTCTTCGGCCTCGTAGCTCGTGTGTCGGTTGTCCTGCAACCACTGCATAGATTACAACTGCATAACACCAGATTCTTCAGAGTTCTCCTGATGCATAAGGTAAAAGAACCTCATATTAAACGTCAGAACACATCGAAGTGGCACGGAAAAGAGCTCTTGGGCGATTCGCACCGCGGTTCGAACCGCTCGCGGTGCGAAACGACTAAAGGCCCGGCATGGCAGGGCAATGGTGAGCAGTTTAATTCAGAGCATTTTAAACTTCATCTCCTGCTGAGTGAATTGTCCAGAATTATTTATTTAACTTTGCTAAATTACAAATTATCTTTTTATTGGTGGCTATAATGAGTCGCCGCTATTGATTTTGACTGATTTTGATTTTGCCGCTTGCTGCCGCTTGCTGCCTTGCGACCCGCCAAAGCAGTAGCCGCCGTCACATTGGACGCAGCCGATCTCTACTTGCTGCCGGCCGCTGCCATTTTAGTGTGTTTTGAGCCTAGAGATGTAGCTCATCTGGGCCGCATCGCTTCCGCACAACGGCAAAGTGACCATTCAATTATGAGCCTAAACTAGCAATCTTTATAAAGGTTTACAGTGTGGCTGTGTACAAAATGGCATACCGCGAGCTTCAAGCGCGCAAGCTTTCTGCCATCTGATGCCGTCAATATCAAATGCACGCTGACTCTCACTCTCTATTCCACTCTGATCCTCTTCATTATTACGAATTGAATCCCATATTTGAATGGACATTTTTGTGCTGTGCGTGCTTTTGTGGTGCTGTCCAGATTTGCGACAACCTTTACGGACGCAGAGTGATGCATGCGCGGGATCTACCTAGTGAAACATTGTCTGTCAATCAGATCTGCCAGCTGGTTAGATCTCCAAGTTTCTTCCATCTCCTTGACGAAGTAAAGTAAACATGGAAAACCTGGTGAGGTGGAGTGCGTCTGTCGATAGTCACAGGCCAGCGCGCTCTGAATTCGCGAAACACGAGGATACAGACAAGCCAGCTGTTTAGTCTGTAAGCTACCCATTCATGACTAAGTAAAACAAATGTGTCCGAACCTGCTGCGAGCGCGAGTGCCTGGCGAGATGGTGCGCGGGCGGGTGCTGCGGGGTGGCGGAGCGCGCCCATCCGTAGCCCTGCGCCTGCGCGTAGGGGGGCGGCCAGCGCGCGCCGAACTCTGCCAGCTCTGAGCCCTCGCCCGCTTCCCCCGACCTCATGCCGGGGGTCCCGCCTACACTCTGGAACAACCGACCACATGTTACAAGTGAGATAAGACATTCTCCATCCACTTAGACAACAACTACCGGACACGTGGTTAAGGTACAGGGATAAAACGTATAGACTCTACCTACAGAGATGCTGAAATGCAGCTGTCAAGCAACAAGAGTCGTACTCCGCTCCTATATGGAGGGCTGGTTAGGCAGGGCAATATCTAAGATTTCGCATATCACAGATAGAATTTGAAACCTTTTCTTGAAGCAGAACGGTTCTGCTTCAATCAAGCGGCTGGCTCCGCTCGCAGTTATTTATTTTTACTTACTCTTCTTAACTTGTTTGTGATAATCCAAAACATTACATTGTTTTGGATGCCATGTTATTGCTTCGAAATTCGAACTATTTAGGGATAAAAATTAAATCACTAAATAGTTCGAATTTCGCAAAAAATATTAAAAATATAAAAGTCTGCACTAAATTGACCGGAGTAAACCAGAGCCGGAGAGTGGAGGAGTAGGGTGACCAAAGAAGTTGAACCTCCCGTCATGGAGTACTTCCGCGGTCCCTGTCAAAACGTTTTGTGAATACAATCACATCCGCAGATTGTGGATAGCGCACGCACCTTTCAGCAGGTAGGTACCTACGCTATTGTCAAACGTAGAAAAACATGAAAACACAATTTCCCAGAGTAAATGCCTCCACCGATAATATGCCTACGACGCAAAAGTTTTATGAGCAGTAAATTGTATTGACCAAGCAAAGACCAAGTTTAAAATTCATATCACTTCGCATAACTCAGTTTACAATTATTATAAAACTTCGAGGCGGGCCCAGTTGGCAGAGAAACAGCAACTTCTGCTGTTCTTTAATCAGATTGGACGCCAGATCGATCATTATTCATTTCAAACTAATTTATGAACTTTCAATAAATTATAAAGCCGTACTCTTAGCTTCACGCTACTTTTAGTAGGTACTCTTGCAATGCAATGCTTTGGTAGGGACAATGGGAGCTTCTTTTCCGCCCCATCATTTTGTGTTCAAATTATACCTCATACTCATTCTTGTTTTCCGTAATTATGAGATCTTGGGTTCAAATTGGGATTTTTTTAGCAAGAAAAAAAATGGTCCCTAGTCTTAAAGAACTTCCATATGAAGAGCGATTGCTAGAACTAGGGCTAACCACCCTTCAGAAACGTAGAGAGCGCGGAGACCTTATAGAGACCTTCAAAATCCTCACCAACAGATATAGTATACCAAATTTATCAAAGACACTGTATACTATGAACAAAAACACAAACCTGAGAGGACACTCTCTGAAGCTGCAATGCGGGCCAAGTACCAGCAAACCCAGAGAGCACATACTGCCGAATCGCATAGTGAAAACTTGGAACCGGTTACCAGAATCAGTGATCAGTGCCCCCTCAGTGAACTCTTTCAAAAATAGACTGGACAAATATTTAAAGTGCATTGACAAAGACTCAGATATACACGTATCAGCTTAACAGCTGCCTGTGTATCACAAATAAATAAAAAAAAAAAAAAAAAAAAGTTTACAGTAGCAGCCCGGAGTCAGGAAGTTGGTGGTGTTACACCGCCAATGTCAACGTCTACCGTCCCATCGGATTATGAGAGTGAGGGAATAGAGAGTGCACCTGTGTTTGCACACACACTTGTGTCCAAATGTGTCCGCTTATGTCCTGCAATGCTAATCTCTGATGAGACTGGCCGCCGTGATCGAAATTCGGATTAGAGGAGGGCTGGATTTAGAAGAGGAAAGTCGATAAATTTAGCTTTTTTAATCTTTTATCAAAAGTAATAAGAGGAGTAGATGAACGGATGCCTATATCTTCTACTATATAAAAATAAGTCGGGTTTTCCTTCCTGACGCTATAACTCCAGAACGCACCAACCGATTTCCACGGTTTTGCATTCGTTGGAAAGGTCTCGGGCTCCGTGAGGTGTATAGCAAAGAAAATTGGAAATTGGGATATAAATCACCTTTAAACGTTTCCATAGAAACAACGCGTGCGAAGCCGCGGGGCGGAGCTAGTATGCCATGACAATGGCGTTCTATTATGTAGATCACGGAATACTCCTGGACCAACTCTTTCGATACGGAATTAGAGGGAATGCACAAAACCTTCTAAGATCATACCTCGAAAACAGAACGCAATACACAGAAGTAACAAGAATATGTACCTACGAAAGCTAAGGAAGAAATTAGGTACAAAATATGTCTAATGGAAGAACAATCAAGTAATACTCTCAATGCGTAAATTTGTAACCTAATTTATTTCTTTGTCTGTAACTAGACTCTCCTATAGATATATTTGAATATCATTTATCATTATGCATGCCCTAGATTTAGGCAAAATATGTTGAATTTTATGGATATTATTTGTCTTTGCAATCTTTCTATAGTTAGGTACAACTCAAAATCTGCAGGACAGCTCGTGTCATTATTATCTAGCAGTGGAGAAAGAATGATCTCTCACTTCATTTTTACCATTTTCCCGGTTCTGCCTCTCGCCCTCGTATTTATTATAACCGGTGATTAGACGATAGTAGGTAAATTCCCTACCGGCGGATAAACAAAACACGGTACGATCGATACCCCAAAGACCCCATCAAGCTTTTTATGGCAAAAGCGTCAAGCGTCTTGATTTAAATTCAGCAGTCAGCAGTAAATTTAAATGAATGCTATCATAAAACCCTTCTTAGGTAATGTTTCCTTGAGGCCAACACCGGCGGCACGCTCCAAAACATCCGGGTGCCAGCCACTTCCGTCAGACGTGTTTATGGCACACTAAAATGACCTCCACCCCTAAACATAGGTGAACGCCCAGCTACTCCGTAAATAACAGAACGCCATAGACGCATTTGCATTCAGCGGAAGCAATCTACCTAGGTGTGAAGTGCTAACTTATTTATTATACTGGGACCAGTAACGTGTTTTCTACATAATAATAGTAAAATGCTTTTTATTTTTTATTTTGATGTCCGGAAGTGATTTGAGATTGGTGGATAGCAGTCAATTATAATATATTGTGAATTGTGACTAAAAAGGCCAGTATCTCAAGTGGCCATTACCTGAAGAACTCACTTTAATTCAAGTATTTACTCTACGTATAAACTTGATGCAGTGGGGCCACGAACCTACGATTTTAACTATGACTGGTAGTCCCACTAAGCAGTGGAACCACGAACCCATGATTTCAGGGATAGTGGGACCACGAGTAATAGTGGTACAATCCCAGTGGGACCACGAGTCGCGACCCGTGTTTCAGTTATGCATGGTTATTGGTAATTCACTGACACAGCGTCAACTGCAGGTTCTGCCCATCACATCACGAACACGTTTGTCAAGATGCCAGGTCTAAATTCTAAAACTTCTTAACATATCTCACAAACGTGTTTTTTATGATGGGCAGAACCTACAGTTCACGGACTGTCAATTACCAATACAAAAATACAGAAATGCATTTTATTGATAAAACCAATTTACACGTCAATTTCTTATAGTCTAATTTCTTATAGTCTTATAGTAGTATAAGTCGTATTGAAATAATAATTTGCAAATCACAAAAATAAAATTAGGTGCTTACATAAAATCCTATAAATTAACAACAAATTATTCACAATTGGTAAGTAATACAATTATAGTTCTACTAATTCATTCACAGAATAGCAATTCTGGTCGATAGGTCATCTTTATTTTTGTCGTAATTTAAAACAAGGTAGACTGCTACCAGATGTGCCTACTCAAACGCAACTTACGTTTAAGCACATCTCAAGTCGCGATTTTTTGATAGTTTTCAATGAAAATCTGTCAAAATTTGGTCACTTGAGACGTGTTTAAATCTGAGTTGCGTTTGAGTATTCGGGAAAGAGTCTAATAGACTTAACGGTGTATACTTAAACCGAGTTGACATGATCAAGCGCACGCGCACGGACTGTCAAACAGTGATATTCCCCCAACGGCCAACATGTAGTGTAGATAACTGTGCAACTCATTGCGTTGTACACATCTCTACATAGTAAGCCATGTGAGGCCACTAAACTTAATAAGCCCACTACAACCGACAAATGCTCTACGCCCCCATATGCAAACTAACCAGGAATTCTGCAATCTAAGAGCACATCAATATTCATTATTTGATCACCACCAACACTGGCAGCTAAGGTCACACAACAGAACAGAGCCTCCTAACTCTGAAGAACAATTTCCATGTAAACAAAAAAAATTAAGGTTTCTCGCTGAAATTTTGAAAAGGTGCAGTTCTAGACAAATCTAGAACTGCACCTTTTCATAATTTCGGCGACAAACCTTAATTTTTTTTGTTAAGGCATGCCAAAACATGCTTTTGCGGCTACTTTTTAAACGACTTCAAAAGGAAATTTTTAAATTCGTCTGTATACAGACGAATTAAAAACCTCGCTAGTTTTGTTAAAAAAATAAACATGTTTCTTTTTTTATCAAAACCGGTGGCGGGCAGAACTAGTTAACAAAGCGACCGCGAATTTGTCGAACGAAACCGTTTGTTACGTTACGTATGTATGAAACAATTCGAGGTCGAGGCCCAATATTCTGTGTCCATTTTATCTGATGCGGAAAGCCCAGATCACGTCCTCTTGATGGCTGTCAGCTAGCCCGGTTACATAACCTCCGCACTGCAGTCACACGCTACCTAATTTAATAAGAAATGACCGGGCGAAGTCGAACTTCGGAAATTTGAAGAGTACTTTACGTTGTTACGGTAATGAGGGGCGGGCTGGCTCCTGCCTGCCAGTGGAGAGCGCTGGATCAGCAGAAATGTGAAGATAAGTAGAGGTATACACAACCCTGTGGCATATTCCTATGGTCGGGCATATTTTGCATCGACCAAAACCGCAAATTATGCCGCCTAAATCATCGTTCGTACCTAGATGTCAACAGATCAATGATAATAATTAAACTGCAATTTATTATAGCCACCAAAATCTAAGTAGAAACTAAAAACAGAACGCATAATAGCTTCCGCAGAACATGAAATTCAGCACAGATTTTGGTTGCTAAGTACCCAGTAAGTAAGTAGTGTGCCTAAGTAGGCAATAATTATTAAAGCTCTCTTATATTGCAATAATTCATCAAAAGGCGAACAAAAATTAGAAGTATCTTTCCAAAGCCATACCGGGGCGAGTTATAGGAGGAAGTTGTCGAAAAGATTCCAATTTGGTCGGCTATAGTTTATATCCCTGGACGGACGGATGAGCCGAGCCTTTGGCAGCCAGCCAATCGGCTCGGGCACCACACATCCTGTAGATATTGCTCTTATTTTAGATCCTTCAACTTTATGTCTAGCTGTCGGCATCAATGTACCACCGAACGACTTGTAGGCATGCTGACATCGAGAAAAATATTTTATGTCGGGAGTCGGAAGCAATTTGGGTTGGTACTTGTGTGACCTATGTATTTATTTATTTATTAAAGAGCAACCAACTAGAAGTAACATTAGAGATCACAAAATTAATACGACAAAACTTAAAACTATGCACTAGTTTTAAGTTTTGTCGTATTAATTTTAGACTCTAGACTTACAGTTAGCCACAACATGCTCAAAAAACAAAGCAACTCAACTAAACAACTAATTGTAACATGTCTATACTATATATTATATAATATTATAAAGAGGAAAGGTTTGATTTTTTGTTTGTTTGTTTGTTTGTATGAATTGAATAGGCTCCGAAACTACTGGACCGATTTGAAAAATTCTTTCACCGTTAGGAAGCTTACTTTTCAGGGAGTGACATAGGCTATATTTTATCCCGGAATTCCCACGGGAACGGGAACTACGCGGGTGAAACCGCGAGGCGATCGTCTAGTATGTAATAAAGGAAAAATATGGTTAAATCAATGTAATTATAAATCTATACTTACTAATATTATAAAGAGGAAAGATTTGATTGTTTGTTTGATTGTTTGTATTGAATAGGCTCCGAAACTACTGGACCGATTTGAAAAATTCTTTCACCGTTAGAAAGCTTACTTTTCAGGGAGTGACATAGGCTATATTTTATCGTGAAATTCCCACGGGAACGGGAACTACGCGGGTGAAACCGCGAGGCGATCGTCTAGTAATTTATATAGGCACGAGTACCTATGACACGGATATGTAATTGGTACTTATGGAAATGTCTGTCATTTGCGATAAATATTTTAATGCTTTCGAGTTGTGCTACCTCTACATTGTTTGCAACAGTCTGCAGTTAGCTTAACTGTTGGTTTTACTTAGCCTCATTCTAATTTGTTTCTATTACTAAGCTGTAATTTTCTTTGAAAAACGATCGTACCCTCGAAGTTTAGGTAGGTAATTACTAAATTTTATTTTATATCTCAATAAAAAACCTTTTAGCCAGCGTTTTAAACGGCCCAGTAAAGTTTATTTTCAAACTCGGGAAAGTATACGCAATACTGTATAGTAAAGACCGAACTTCCAAGGTCTACGCCGTAGCGCCCGCAAAGCTCGCGTAGCACTTCGTAGCGCATTCGTAGACCGCTCATTTCTGCTAAGCCTGTATGTATTTAAATTGCGAATTTAAAATTGTAAAGGTAAACTAGATTATTCATTTGTTCATTTCATTAAATATGAAAATAACTTAATGTGTTCCAATTTTGAATAAGTTTAATTTAAAAACTGATATTTGATTCAGTTTGAGTTCGATATACTTTGTTGTTTGGGACAATAATTTATCTTTGAAGCAATGCAATACAAGGCTTTTTATTTTGATTGAATGATGTTAGGTTACCATCCATATTTTTTACAAAGAAAATTACATTCAAATGATAGAAAAAAAATTAGCTTACGATTGAAACAATTGAGCTAAGTGCAAACAATGATGTTAGGTTGAATTTAACATATTTATTTAAACCAGCTGTGATTAGCTGTCAAGAGCATTTCTCGTACAAACATGACCTTGCACTTTGAGGAGTTCCCTCGCGATGAGACACCCCAGGCTGCAGCATCTGGGTCATTTCTGTCATTTTCAGAACTAAAAGTCTTATCAGAACTGAATATGCATGCAAAATTAAAGTCGATTTCGAGAGACTGAAACAAACGTACGATAAAAAATTTAAAGCTTGTAAAAAAGGTTTTTTTCGTTGATTTCTATAAAAAACAGTTCAAAAATTAATGAAATATTTTAGTTCCTGAAAAAAGGAAAAATCAATTAAAACCAGATCCGTCAATTGCGCCGAGAGTTTCGAAAATTATGAAACCTACAAAAATTTCTAATGGCGGCTCCACATTAGTGCCGTGAATTCACGCGCGAATTCTCGCCGTGAATTCACGGCACAAGTGGTGACCTCCACATTCACGGGATGCTCTCAATCGTTCCTGAAACCTGCCGCGAAATGGACGTATCTATTATTATTAGACGTATGGACGTATTTTTGTTTTTATCCTTATAATGCAGGTTTTTGGCATCCCACAGTATATTTTCCGAATGGTAATGCTCTAAATAGAGCATTTCAGTATAGGTTTAGGTGGAAGTACTCCTGTTTCCGCATTTAGACTCGTGTTTGGTACATTTTGAGCATTTCAGTATAATTGTTCCAAAAGTTTGCGCGCGACTCCATTTCGCGCAACGACTGCATACGTCCGTTTGCCTTTGTAGTCCGGAGTAAACTGGCACGGGGCCTTGAATGTGGATGTGTATGCGTGAACGCCGCGCGAAGGGGGCGCGAACCCTTTGTCGCGGGAGAAAATACCGACACTGATCGGGAAACAGGCGTGAATGCGCGTGAACCCCGCGACAACCGTCCACATTCACGTTCACGCCTGTTCACGGGGCTTCACGGCACTAATGTGGAGCCGCCATAAGACTATTTTGAAAAGTACAAACTAATATGATTCATTTGATACCCCACGTGACCCTGTAGGTCTTTTTTAAAATTTCGACATCACCATGAACATATTGTTCAAAAGTTGGAAAATTTGAATTAAAAAAATGATTTGTACTTACTGAAATATTTCATATTCATTTATTACTCCTTCGTACGGTACAAAATGTATTTTTATTTTAAATTCTAAGTTAATAAATAAATAAAAAAGGGTTTCGAAACGATCTCGAAACAAAAAAAAACATTAAACTAACGTTTTCACAATAACTTTTCTAAAAATAATTTCTTTTAAAGTGGGATAGATAGGGTCGTTCGATTCAAATACGATCTGCTGCTGACGGTACTTATTAGGAACACAATTTCACACTCGTGTTATTGAGCGAGCCACTGGTTCGGAAAACGAGCACAGAGATGTGGATATAGTGAAATGAGAAAAAAAATAAAGAGTTGAATCGGAATTGCACGATGGATATTTTTCCTTTCGTAGATTTCCTACGTAAATAGTTATCTACGTATCGTCATACTGGTCGTACGTATCGAAACACGTTTAAAATACAAACTTTAACTAAATCTAACTTTATGCATTTCGGGAAAATCGCTCAGTTATTTATATGAAGGACTAGTTTGTGCCCGCGGCTTCGCACGCGTTGTTTCTATAAACGTTTAGAGGTGATTTTTATCCCATGGGAACTGATTTATGGGATAAAAAGTCCTATGTTTGATTCCAGGAGTAGAATTACGTGTATGCAAAATTTCAGCCCGATCCGTTCAGTAGTTTCTATCCATCTATCCATCCATCCAAACTTTCGCATTTATAATATTAGTGTGATAGTGTGATGTGATGTGATACACTTAGTCAGTGGATTTATAGGTTTGTTGACAGAAAACCACTATGCAACAAACTATCTAACAATTCAGTAAAGAAACAATGAAATACGAAGGGCATTTATGACGTCACGGGAACGCGGCGCGAGGGACGAGGTATGGTTCAAGGGCGCAAATGTAGGTCAATGGGACACGGGCAAAGTTAGGTTACTACGAAAGGCAGCTGCAAGATTTCTCCCTGATTGGTTCGCAGTTCTATTTGCCTTCCTCATTGTCTTGTCTTTAACTACCCCATTCAAGAGGGCTTACAAGCATTACTTGGGATTAACTTGAGGAGTTTGTTGGAACCATGGGACGGTACATGTGGATTGCTTCTGTAAATCGGGGCGCAGATGTTTATTCTTCTGTGCAATTATAGTTGAGCCTGGGTTTAGGGATTTTAATGCATAATAAATAAAGTTTTTTTATGATTACGAGATTCAGTCTCGCGACTTGGTTAACGGAGTGGAGGACGCCATGTGGCCAGGTGGAATGACGATTTGCAAAAGCTGGCATATGTGGAAGACACGGAGCTTAGGGGCTGATAAGGCCTATGTCCAGCGGTGAACAAGCTGGGCTTATGATGGGAGATTCCCTCTCACAGATGTATAATACATACAGGGTGCCACGGAAATGGTGTACTAAGCCGAAAGGGGGTGATTCTGGACATCAAAGGGGGTCAGCATTCGGCCTACGTTTTTTTGAATTTCAAACATGATTTTTCTTTATGAAAATAGTAAGATTCTTAATATTCGTGTTATTTTATGTGTATTCTTTCATTATTATTATTGTTTTGAAATTTCAAAGGATTTACATAATTTTTTGGTAATAATTTCATGACAAACACTGGTTTTTCAGTAAAAACAAAATCATTTGTGTAATATTTTGTATTATATAACTCAAGAATATAAAAAATATAAAAGAAATATAAAAGAACACGAATAGGTAGAACAAAAACTTAACTTTTTGGAAAAAGTAATAATAACATGTTTGTGCATGTGGCTTTGCACGCGTTGTTTCTATGGAAAAGTTTAAAGGTGATTCCTATCCCATGGTAACTGATTTGTGGGATAAAAAGATGCGTGAAGAGGTGACGAACATCCATCTATCCAAACTTTCACATTTATAATATTAGTGTGATATTCGAAATTCAAAAACCGGTATTCACAAGCTGATCCCCTCGGGGTTCAGAATCACCACATCACCACCCTCTTTCGGCTTAGTACACCCCTTCGGCTTAGTACACCCCTTCGGCTTAGTACACCCCTTCTGCTTTGTACACCCCTTCGGCTTAGTACACCCCTTCGGCTAAGTACACCCCTTCGACTTAGTACACCCCTTCGGCTTAGTAGAGCTGCACTCACCCTGATGATATTTTATCATAAATAACGAAAAGCATCGTAATTCTGTAGCATCTTGATAATATTTATCAAATAAGGTTTCTTTTGAAAGACCGTAAAATATATTTTCTCTATCCGCTACATTAAATCAATTTCACATCTTCTTTGATATCATTAACCTATTTCGGGATCAGATTTAATCATCGGAGGCGACCCGTTACAGACAACGAAGCAGAAATAATCAGCCCGCAGAAGCTTCTGGTTCAGCGAGTATTCTGTATCTACCTAAATACTTTCCAGGCGAACGGTTCGTCCGCTTGTTGGCTCAGAAGAAAATAAAGGTACACGTCTTTCAGAGTCGAACCGAAAGATGTAAAGGAATTAAGGAATCAAATTTCAGAATAGGGTATTTTATCTGTACGAGACAAAACCTAAAAATACACTATTGAGACAGCTTAGGCAAAAAGCAGTCGGAAAACGCAACTAAATTTTAAAATTCAATTCAAAGCTTTTTTAATCTGTTTCATAACACCAATAAATATTAGTCGCCATGTTATTACGTCATATGGCTATGTAAACTTGGAATAGAACTGTCAACTATCAGCGTACCTTTAATCTCTATCATACAAAATATCACTGCATTTGTTTACACAGCCAACTGACGTCATGACCACAGAGCAATATGGCGTCCACTGTATCCAGCGTTTTCGTTAAATTACGCGCGTAATTTGAAAATGTAAAATTTAAATGCATTTTTATGGCACATAACGAGTGAATAAAAATTTTGTGAATGTTTTAGTGGTTTAGTTAGCACTAAGTGTAGAATCTAATTGAGACACTTTTCAAAAATGTATAATATACTAAGAATACTAACATATATTAAAAAAGATCCTTCTTCTACCTAACAAATTATGGAAGTGTGGATCACAGTTATCCGAAAATAAATGAATTTTAATTTTATTTAATTTGCTATGCAGAGCCTTTTCGGCCTTCTCTGCCTTCTCTCTCTCTCTCTCTCTCTCACCCAATTCGTGAAACCCAATTAAAAGTAAATTAAAAGTAAATTCAATTAAAAGTCTGTTTCAATCCGAATCTTTGGGCATCTGCGCCATCGTTCGGAAATACATACGCGCGTTTAGTACTTTCACGATAAAAATGTCCTTTGTCCTCTCACCGAGCTGTCGAACGACGCACGATTAGATTGATATTTGCATAGTAGGCATAAACTGCGTTTCGACCGAAAACTCGAATTCGGACAGAATTGAATTGGGACACGAATTGTGTTGTTAACTTATTACCGCTCGTTCGCAGAAACGCGTGTCGAAAAGGAAATTCGAGTTTTCCCGCGAGTACCTACCTCCTGCCTGAGTAGATCACCTATACGGTCGAACGGATGATGATTCTCTTTCCGTCCGTTATTAATGAATGATTGTCATTTTTAATTGGTGGTTCTTATTAACTGTCTACCTATTTCATTAGACCCCGCTACACAGGATTGACCCCTATCGTTTGCTGAGAAAAATTGTCTTTTCAGAAGTTTCAAATGCTGAGTGATCAGTCGGTCACTCCATGTTGCGTTAGAAAGACAGTGTCTAGCGGCTAATGACAACTTTCCGGATTGGTGCGGTTAACTGGGACACCCAGGCTGAATACCGCGACTCCTGGAGAAAAATCGTCGCTGATGGTGTACTTGCGCATGACCAAGCTTGGCTAGAAATGTTAGCCCAAAGGTGAACACTCAGACACGAACGTGCCGCCAACCCGTTGCCACCTGCTGGATCTTTTATCTGTACAAAATGCGGCCGAGGATGTCGCTCCCGAAAGGGTCTTTTTAGCCACTGAGACATCAGTTTGGCTGACATTCAGCCAAACTGATGCCCAACTGATGACCTGCATCATCGTGCGTAGAGGCCAATGGTGATGATTATTAGAACCATATGGTAAGCAGCGAGTAGCTAACCAGCAACGTCTCGGTACGGTTTCTTAAAAAGACGTAAAAGGTGCAGATACAATACAATACAATACAAAATGCTTTATTGTACACCATAAAAATAACATTACAAGGAGACATTACATAAGACAAGTACAATGGGCAGTAGATGTACCTTTTACGTCTTTTTGATAAACCGTCCTGTTGAGAATCTGTCCTTTTGAGAATCTGTCCTTTTGAGAATCTGTCCTGTTGAGAATCTGTCCTTTTGAGAATCTGTCCTATTGAGAATCTGTCCTTTTGTGAATCTGTCCTATTGAGAATCTGTCTTTTTAAATATCTTTGTTATAATTTAATACAACAAACCCGCAGGAACACGTAAGAGACGTCGAAGTATGATGTTGTAACCTACTACAGGTAACAACTAACACAAGTAGAGTAAAATGGCATAAACAATGAAATCCATCAGTAGCGTGCCGAACCAAGATTTGCAAATCACGGAAAATCGTCGGTACGCCTTTTCCATGCAATTCTAAATCGTAAAGTCCTGAACATGAAACATTACAGGACTTTGAACTCCTTAATTTATATTGAAAGCATCACGCAAAAGCTGACATAATCACGAATAGGGAAACAGAAAGGACTAGCAGTGCAATAAGTTAATGGAGCCTACACACTAAACTCGTAGGCTTGCTGACTGTTGGCTTAAGGTCTTAATCCAATACCCCCTAAAACCCAGCTCAAAAATGTGCATTTGAAATATGGGCATACTCGTTATTTTATGATAGATTTAACAGTGACAAAATGGCTGTCTGTCATCTAATTCAGTCAATATAAAATGCAACTAAATGTTACCTCAAATCTGCGCCAACCTTTAGCCGTCGGTATGTCAGAGGCTTTTTAATTCGACAAAACACTGACATTTCACGTGTGACATTTCAGTTGACATGAATATGATATTGCAGGCTGTCTGCAATATTCGGATGGATTTCGCTAGATCCATCGACTAGATCCATGATGGATTTATTGAGGTTTGTTTTCTCATTAGATCCAGTTTGTAACGTGTGGATCTATCGATTACTCCTTGATAACAATTCATGTTGCCACAGGTGGCAATGTCGCCGACATGGTTGTTGCCACCGTCACCACCCACCGCGTTATGCAGGTGGCGTTAACCATGTCGGCGACATTTTGTTTTGGTTTTGTTTGTAGACTGTTGAACATAATTTTTAACCCGATGGAAAGAGGCATTTTAATAACCCCCGACACAAAAAGAGAGTGGTGTTATAAGTTTAACGTATCTGTCTGTGTATGAGTGTATCGTAGCTTCCAAATGGATGAACCGATTTTCGTTTAGTTTTTTTGTGTCATAGATAATTTTATCCCGAGTGTTCTTAGCCATATTTCATGAAAATCTGTCGGGGGTTTTTTAAATATTTTAATTTTTTTCTTGTTTTATTTTGACCTCTTAGGGACAACAAACAATCACACTTAAATATGAACAGTTAATCTTAAATAAACTAAATACTAAAAGTATGACCAGCCCAGTTATCCGCAAGTTACAATAGAAAGGGGTGGTGTTAGTGAACTTATAAAGTACTTGACGATCACCTCGCGGTTTCGCCCGCGTAGTTCCCGTTCCCGTGGGATATTCGGGATAAAATATAGCCTATGTCACTCCCTGAAAAGTAAGCTTCCTAACGGTGAAAGAATTTTTCAAAACGGTCTAGTAGTTTCGGAGCCTATTTAATACAAACAAACAATCAAATCTTTCCTCTTTATAATATTAGTAGGTATAGATTATTAATAAAATAGACTATAGGTAATCAGGATTTATGTTAAGTATATTAAAGTTAAACAAACATGGAACTTCATTTAACAGTTAAACATTGTTTAGTTTTGTTATTATTATTAAATTTTTGATATGCATATAGCTTCAACTAAAACCGCAGACATTTTTAATAAGTTGTATGCTATTTAAGCCGAGAGGTAGAGCGGAGCTTCCGGCAAAAGCAGCTTTGAAAATAAAAAGACAGCCTGCTGAAACTTTTGTCTCGGATCTTTTCCTCTCATGCTCGCATGATTGTGTCCCGGTTCAAAGAGACGAATGGAATGAAAGAACCGGGTGAAATGGAAGTCACTATGTAACCTCGCAAGAGCTACCTACACTTTTCAATTTGATGTACCTAGGTACGTTGAGTCAGCTACTTTTTAACCTAGAACGTACTAAAATGTTTTAGGATCTATATTATTTGATTGTAATTTCTTTAATAAAGAATATTATTTTAAAATATTATTATTTTTATCTAATACCTACTAAATTATTTATTTATATATGTAGCTATGTAATTCTTAATAAAATATTATTATATACAGAGTATTTTTTTAACTGGGACAGTACGGGGGCACCCATGACCAGAGGAGATAGGTACGGTGCAGTTTCTTTTGAAACATCAGCTGCTTTTTGGAGAAAAATAAATAATAATAAAAATAAATAATGCTAGACAATTCACACAGAATTATCTAGCCCCAAGCTAAGCAGAGCAAAAATATTTAGGCATTAAATTTTTTTTTGTCAAGCGTGAGTAGCGCCTTAAAATGAATCAAGTTGGTAAAAAACTTACTTATTTATTAATCATAATCTGGCCAGGATTTTTTTAGCCAACCCACTCGCGATATACATATTTTTTAACGTACTAAATATGATATAAAATATCTTTTCATCCAATAAAAAGATTAAGAAGGTCGTCCCTTATCCGGATCTTAGACGATATTTATCAGAAAACTTATTTCCAATACATTTGTATTGGAAACAAGTTTTCAGATAAATATCGTATATTTCCAATACAAATCGTTTCTGAAGAGAGCTACAACCTTCAAGTCAGATCAGAAGCCATTTTGCTCAATGTAGTGCACCTGCTTACCATTCTGCATCGGTGTAGTGTGTGTCTTTGGCTGCGACACACTGCATGGTAATTCTATACAGCTTGATGCAGTCGTGACGTCATTGTCGTGATTTTTTTCTTTGTTTGTTCAAAGTATTTTAGAGGTGGATTTTTTATTTAATTGGATGTGGATTGTGTTATTATTATTACTATTAATTGGAGCGTTTTTCGAGCATTTCCATAAAAAACAATCACGAACAATCAAACCACGAATATTTTACCAGTTAGGTTCAAATACAAAAAACTGTATTTTGTACCTATACGGTACAAAATACAGTTTAAAAAATATAACGACTTCTAAATCATTACATGCACTCAATTTTCTTTGTTTGAACCAGTAACAAAAATGTATTTCATAAGTACCTACATTAATAGTGTTTCGTAATTCTATTGTTCAAAAAATGGTTTAGTCTGAAAGTACTACGGAAAACCTACAATCGGAAAATAACTTCCGCAAGTTTTAACGAGATTCTACTGTCACAATGTGTGAATGCTGACTGCGGCACAAAAGACAACAGGGAAGTCCTTCACTTCAGATAGTTAAGTTTGAAAAACTACACTTGCGAGCTTTAAACTGGAATCGCTTCAAGGGTTGTTCAAGACTAATTTTTACAATTTCTTTGCAGTGAGTTATGTTATGTTTTCCCTTACGCAGGATTTATTAGCGACGATAAATTTTGATTTAATGCACGATAATGTCCGCTGCCACACCGCAGCAGTGACAGTACCGACAGACGTCTTCCATGTCGGCATTCCCACACTAGACTGGCCAGCCCTTATTCCTGACTTGAACCCAATCTGGCATATGTGGGACGAGCTAAAACAGCGGATACGAGGGAGAAATCCAGCTAATCCAGCTCCGGCGCCGATAGAAGCCGATAGATGCAACTTCGACCTATTGCAATAATTCCCAAAATTTAGGTAGCCAATTTAATTAATTTTAAATCTTCTTGATATCACTTGAAAGGTAACAAAATTACCTTTCAAACGATATACCACAATCTATAGTTCATTGTACATAAATTGTTTTGATCAACTCGCGATGAAAGCCATTTTAAAGCTCGCAAGTGTAGTAGGAAACAAGAGCGCGTTGGCTGAACGGAATCGTATTGTAGGAACCTTTACACGGATAAAATATAACGGTTCCCAACATAACGTGCACTTCTGGAGGTAGCTCTTCAGCATACTTATAGGCTTACTATAATATATCAGATTATTTAGAGGATAAAAAGCTAGGGACGGGTTTTGCTCCGACTCGATAAATAACAACTAACAGGCTAAAGGTTTCTTCGTCGCTTCTTTACTTTACATCTACATATTGAAGCGGCAGAAATAAAAAATATCACTTTATTTCCGTGTCGTTTATGGTGCTCTTTTATCGAAAGTTTGTGTTATTGTTATATTATAATATATATAATGAATAATATGAAGTATCAAAGTTATCAATCTAACAAGAGCAAACCGAAAATAATTGTAGCGCCCTGACTTTTATACATTGTGTTCAGTAGTTTTGGAGAACTAAGAGTTAACCTAAGTGACCTAAGTAACCTAAGGTGAGTAACACCTAAGAACAATACCTGTTTGCATAAAATCACAATAAATGATATGAATATAAAAATAGCAAGTATACCTAACATGTGAACCTAAGATGTAATAAATAAATAACAAATACTAAAATTAAAATTCCTCCTCCTTTGAAATATAAACATTAAGATATAACGTAGTGTTTCTAATAAATAGTTAGTTATGATGATTACATTTTATAGAGTTCCGTAATCAAAATCATGGAACCCTTATTGTTTCGCTGTGTAGGAAAATTTTGGATAAGGACAATTTCGTATAATTTTCATGAAAATGAATATTATGGAGTTCATACTTATGTAAAGCAGGCACGAAGTAAAAGTACCTACACGTACTTAGCTACTTAAGTTAATGAACCGTGCATTCCCGGAACCCTACACCGCGCGTGGCCCGACACTCACTTTGCCGGTTTGTTAGGTATACAGAAGGCTGATTGAATTTCCTCCAGCAAAATCAATGTTGGTAGCCAGGTGCACAGAACATATTAAAGTGGTTAAGTGTGTGCGCAAACACAGGCGCACTCTCTATTCCCTCCCTCTCATAATCCGATGGACCAGGGAGAGGTCAGGCGCAGTACCAACGACTTAACGTGCTTTCCGAGGCACGGGGGTGTTACACCACCAACTTCCCCGAACTGTTACTGTGAATTTTTCTTGCAAGAAAAATTATAATAACAACTTTGGCCCGACCCAGGATTTGAACCCGGGACCTCATTATCAGCAGCGGTTGAACACGCGACCGCTAGACCCTATGTAACTAGTGTAATTGGTTTTTGAAAATCGTGTTAGTTATTAAGCAAATAAACAATAAACAATAGACCAACGAGGCAGTCAATTGTAGGTTCTATTAATAGCACTCATTGTGAATTTATACCAAGAAGTGATTCTCCTTTCGATATAATTAGAAGTGTAAAAGATATAATAAATATTTAGTAATAATTCCGCGTAAAACCTTCTCTGATGAGATTCAACAAAATGCAATTCGTGTGCAACACGCCCTCCCACAGATTTACATGCCATGCAATCAGAGAAGGTAGAAAAACAGTCTTACGCAATATAAATATGCCAAGTCATTTACCCTCCAACTTCAAGCACAAACAAGTTAATTGTAGAAGAAAAAACCACACCAACACAATAGAGAAAACCCATCAAAGTAAGTCGTCAAGTTGTTTCGTCTCTCCGCGAGACATCATCAGGAATCACAATACTCGACTTTGAGACTGGGGCCCTATTACAATCCTCCGCAACCGACACTGTCGAACCCAATGACATGCGGCCGACGCACGCAAGTGATAGCTATTCTGTTTCTCTGTCGGGTGGGCATTTTTCATTCGGGCGAGATCCGGGCACACCCAACTACCTTCGTGAACGATCATGTGAATGAAACCACCAGAGAGCATAGAAACCTTGGACAGATTAAATAAAAACAAGTCAAGTACGAGTAGGAATTGTGTGAGGGTTCCGAACAAACTTATATTTACCCTAATGAAGTCCCTTGTTAAGGGATGTAACGTTGGTGTTCTTTCAACACAAACTAGGTTCAAAGTTAACCCGCTTACGTTTATACTGGAAACATAATACTTGTGAGCCGAAAAATTTACACAGACACACTGCGTTTATTTTGGTGATGTTGCTAAATATGAACGGTTTTCGGTTTTTTCTCTTTACTTAAAGATAAAAATACATTTCCTTGTTGCTGTAAGACCTTGCTTCTTGCGAATTTTCATGATTCTAGGTCAACGGGAAGTACTATAAAGGCTTACGTATAGGTTTTGTTGCGAACATCAAAAAATATTTTTTGTAATTACCTATGTAACTTTAAATAATTTATCAGCGCTAGCTCTTTGCTAAGTTTAACCGTAAACGGCTGTCACTTTTGATTGCGTTGACTAAGAAGGATGTTTTTTCACAGCTCCAAGGTGTTACAGACAGTGTTCGATGTTAATTTCAACTTGATACCTCCAGGCGTTCCTGAAAAAAAGTTTCTCAGGTAAAAGGTATACCTACAGTCAGGTAGACAGACTGAAAACAGGGTGATTCTATAATCTATAATATCCAGTGTAGACTCTTTCAATGCCATCCAAAGAAAGAGAATTGAGTCATTAACGTCCTGAGGTTGACATGTGTAAAAACGACACTATTGTAAGCCTGTCTGACCGTCTGATGTTATCGGACCCTTACATACAGACGGAAGGTGAATATTGCCACCTGACGTACTAAGTATTTGCCTACCGTACCTAGTACTTTGAATTTTATATTTCAATCTATTATGATTTTTATTTAACTTTCCTTTTTATAACCTCAAAAATGGATCTTGTGTCTGAAATAAAGAATTAATAATGATAAGCGTTCCTTTTTCCATTCGAGGTACGAAACCCTAAAAAGAGCGGTTTTAGCGCCAACTTTTGGTAAAATTAAGAACTTCGTCGTCAGCTGGGGGAATTTGTTAGTTGTAGGCTTTGCTAAGAGATGGCGGTAGAGCCGCTTTTCTGAAAAATATGGAACGGAGAGTGATCTTCAAATATCATGAGTAGGTAAATTTCAATAATTTAGGAGGCTACGTGTATAAAATATTTTAACAATCATAAATCTACCGAAATTTTAGTGATAAATGGACAAAATATGGTGAAAAAACACATTACGAAAATAAAAAGGTAGCTTTGTAGCTACCGTGCAAATTGACAGTGGTTCTTGAAAAAATGCTGTCAAATTTAATGTTTCGTTTCCTCGCCGACTTTGAGCATATTGTTTATACCTTCGCTGATTGCATGGCATGTCAATTTGTAACAGGGCGGGCGGTGCTCATGAGCTGCTTTTTGTTGAATCTCATCGCAGAAGGTTGTATAAAGAATTGTTATTTATTATTATTTATTTAAGTGTATTTCTGTATTATCTCAATAAATAAATTATACAATTAATGATTAAACTTCATCCTAATTTGTATTGATCCATAAGGCCTTCCTATCGAGTACCTGCAAAGTACACAACTTTCATAACTGAAGTAAAACGTTTTTACCAGATGCTGAATAAAAGAGTACCTCTCTTTTTACCAGATGCTGAATAAAAGAGTACCTCTCTTTTATTCAGCATCTGGTAAAAACGTTTTAGGTACTTCAGTTATGAAAGTTGTGTACTTTGCAGGTACTCGATAGGAATGCCTACTTATCTAGACATGTAGTAGGTTATATAAATGTATATGTACATTTAGGCATGCTCTTAAATTTGGCCAAAAAAATGAAATATTCTCGTGGCCCTAGATTTCAATAGAATCTACTCAAATAGTCCAGTCAACGAAATCTAAAAGCTTTTGAAATTATTCCGAAGCTCGATATTTTCCAAATATCTCAGAGTTGCATTCCGTGTACCTTCCTCATTTGTATTCCATTCGGCAATCTATTCGCTCTCTGTGCGGAATTCATTTGCAGCCAAAATGAGGAAAACTACCGGGATCCTAAATATAGTTCTCCGATTGGCTTTTCTGCTTTATTAGGCTGGCTGCGACTGGATTGCCTTAAATGTACATATATTTATAGGGTAGGTTAAAGATAGATTTTACCGAATTGGTTTTAAATATCGGGGTTTTGTAAGGATACATACAGTTTTTTAATATATAGTACCTACGTACTAAGTACTAGATACAGTAGGTAGGTAGGTACATGTTTACATTGATTTGATAAAACTTATAATCGGCTTCAAATTCCTTAATATTTACACGGTTTTTTTTAAGACATTGCGGGACTAATACTGGGTTATTCAACGACTCCAAAAAAAAATCTTCCACTTTTCCCCCTTAAAGATTATATTCCCTCGGGTACCTATATCAAAATCAGTCTACAATTGACGGAGAAATCGGTAAACATACTCGTACATCAAAAATCATACATACTGCCGAACACAGAACCTCCTCCTTTTCTGAAGTCGGTTAAAAGCTCAGAGTATTTAACTGAGACAAAAAGTAGAGAACATAGACATTAAATCACTAATAATCACTAATAAACAGATATAGTGAAAAAACCTGAAAACCTATGGCAGATACCTCTTGAATGTAGCTGACTTTTTAAACTTTCGGGATAATAATTACAAAAAATACCCTATAAATAATCATTAATTAATAAAGTAGCGGACTTTCGAAAACCATTACAAACATTGACCTCTACCTAAATTAAAACACACGATGTATTCTAGAAAAACGTAGCCCTAAGATTTTCTAGAACTCTTGGCGATTTGAATATCCCATTTTATAATGTAGACATTCAAATTCTTGAATCTTGTATTAAAGAAACAATTGCAAAATGTTTTGCTCTCTAATTAATCCCTCCCAAGAGCCCGTTTGGTGCCGTTATCTCAAGAATTGTTGTTACAGGCACAGCCACCGCATTCTTGTCTTATCATATTTATTTATACGCGGATTAAGGGATTAGGTCTTCACGGTCGCAGCCTCGTCACAAGGGCGCACTTCAGCTGCTAATTCAATTCTTAGATAGCATTTAAATTGCCTGCAAACAATGCTAAAGAAACAAATAAAAGAAAGTTATTTTTTTAAACAACGCTCAAGTTTTAAGAAACGACCTCGGTAGCGCGGCGGGCGAAGGTCCGCCTGCGGCGCAGGAGGTTGCGGGTTCGATTCCCGCCTTGGGACTAATGTTTGTACGATCTACAAATATTTGTTCCGGGTGTTCTGGTCGTTTCTATTTATAATAAAAAATATCTATCTATGTAATGTATTATATATTATGTTTATGAGTCATCTAGTACCCATAACACAAGCTCTGCTTAGCTTGGGGCTAGATGATGCTGTGTGGATTGTCCAGCATTATATTATTTATTATATAAGAAACGACCAAATCTCTAGTACGCTCTTAAGTTTGAAGCCCACAAAAAAAATGATATTAACTAAACTATGACTATATTCTGATATGGAGCAAATATGCACAATATCAAGGAAAATCGTCGTCTGAACACGAAAATCCTCTCCGACGTCAGAGAAGATATTCCATTTTACACCGGGAGCACGCCGCCCCAGCCGTAAAGGAGCCTGTCTGAAACGACCAGTAAATTTTTACTACTCACACAAACAACATAAAGACAAAATGGTATTCATTTTGTACTGAGGGACAATTATTTGGACTGTGGCATTCGAATATGCAATAGGCGCCGTAAATGAGTTAATAGCTCTTGTGCACGGTCCATAAAATAGGGATATTGCCCGTATTATCGCTGGGAATTGAATAATGGCGTTGTTCTAAGCAGCAGAGGGAAAGGCGACAAGCGCTTTCTATAGGTGCTAGTAACAGCTGTAGGTAGGTGACAAATGCGACATTGGGGGTAGGGAAATTTGGGTAGGGATTATGTCTACGAGTAGATTTCTTAACTTTATAACATCGTGTTATGAAATAGCATATTTTTTTAGAATCGTCCAACTAACATAACTGTCGAACAGCTTGGTCATCACGGATTATCGTGCACTAGGGCCCCTGGTCGGATATCTCGCTAGCTTTAACGACATCATCCGGCGGGCCTTTGTCACCGCTAACGTACCAGCTATTCTCGAACAGAATGGTCTGTTGCGTGACGATGGTACGAGGCCTGACGGTATGACACTAGTCCCATGGGAGTTGGGGAGGCCCATTGTGTGGGACGCTACATGCGTCGACACACTTGCGCCTTCCCATCTTCCGAGGACATCCGTGAGGGCGGGTGCGGCGGATTTGGCCGAAGATCTCAAGAGGCGCAAATATGCAGGTCTCGACAGAGCGTACACATTTGCTCCCCTTGGAGTCGAGACCCTAGGTCCGTGGGGTACCGAGGCTCTTCGGGTTTTTAAAAACTTATCTGAGCGTCTGGTCGAAGCGACGCGTGACCCGAGAGCTGGTGAGTATCTAGCACAGCGCATCAGCATTGCCATACAGCGGGGCAATGCAGCCAGCGTCTTGGGGACGCTTCCGACTGGTATTGATATGGATCAGTTGAGCTACCTGTAGAATGTTTGCAACAGTCTGCAGTTAGCTCAATTGATTCAATTGTAAATACTAGTATAATTTTCTTTGTGAAAAGGCTTAAGTCACACTAACCTAAACAAAAGGATAAACTCTGATAACTATTTCGTTGAGTTGAACCAATGAAGTGCTTATTTAGTGACTAAAGCGTTGAACAAAGAAACTTGCTTTGCGCTACAGTGATTTTAAAAAGTGCTCTAAAAATATGAATTTCCTTTTCCTTTACCGAGGTTTATTTAAGAATTTTCTTCCGAGATGCGCAAACAGTCTCGGCGACTTTGTTTCGTTTGAGTGAATATCTTTAAAATTCAAAAGCTGTAGTATTTTTAGGGTTCCGTACCTCAAAACGAAAAAAGGAACCCTTATAGGATCACTTTGTTGTCCGTTTATCTGTCCGTCTGTCAATCCCCTTTTCTCAGGAACGCGTGGAGGTATCGAGTTGAAAATGAAATACTCAAGTCCGTAACCTCTTGAAGCCTCGATATAAATAAAACTTTCAAGTCAACGCAATCAAAAGTTACAGCCGTTTATGTCCGAATATTTTGAAATTTCCAAAGGAATCACATGCACACAAAACCTCTAAGATACTTCCCGTAGATTCCGAAATTTGGCGAGCAGCACAAGTAAAGGAAAAAATCCGAAAAACATAAATTTGTAGTATATTCACTAAAAAAAATACTTTTTGTATCTCCCCATGGATCAAAACCTATAGGGTATTTCCCGTAGACCTAGAATTATGAAATTTGGTAAGAAGCAAAGTCTTATAGCACTATAGAGGAAAAAATCCGAAAACTGTATTTTGTAGAGTTTATTCACATAAAACACAGGTACCTACTTCCCGTTGACCTAGAATCATGATATTTGAAAAGACACAAGGTGTTACAATTATACGGAACCCTTAGTGCGCGAGTCCGACTCGCACTTGACGATTTTTTAAGCTGTCGATACGTTGAACGGCTGCATAGAGTCTAAAATAACGGCTACATTTATCTTTCCGTTTCCTATTGTTAGTTCCACGCGGCCAACTAATTGCCAGTCGTTTATTTTCCTACCGAAACCTTGATTGTCGGGTTTGTAGGCACATAGCACGGCATAGATTAGTTTGTATTTAGTACGGTCAGGACACAGATTAGCTGCCAGCTATCACTGCCAAGGGACTAAATTATTGCACTGTTCTTGTAAGTTGCGTGCACGCTTGGCCCTAATCACGCAAACCTGCGTAAACCGTCACACGATATCGTAGCTAATAATAATAAACCTGAAATTATATGACGAAGTATAAAGTTCGGAATAATTCGAAACTAACTTTTCGAATAACGATTATTAGCTTTGTGTTCTAGCCTGACCTTTAAAGATGTTGATATACCTAGTCTATTCGTAGTTACATGACATCACTTTTTGTTTAAATGCAGTGCTACGAGCGAGTGCTACGGAGCTACGACGCCGCTACGAAAGCTACGCCTAAATTTTAATTTTATTCATGCTTTGTAAGTTTCTCCTAGGAAATAGGTCTATCTATTATCTTTGTACATCAGTTACTGAAAACATTCTCAGGTCTAGCCAGAAGGGTGTGCCATAATCAGATTGCGGCATTTGTAGAGCTTCGCTACGGGCAAACTTAGGCCGCTCCCACTACGTAAACTGTTTCACTTTTTCATGGGCTATCATCACGCATCTAATTTGAACTCGGAGACAATCGGAAGTGCTTCTAGCTAATTTGACCTTCAGCTCCGGAACTCGACGGAAGTCGTGAGATGGTGTTTTGTTTATTCTGAGAATGGTTGATAAGTTGATAACTGATAACTCACCTTATTATTTCATCGTGTGCGCCAGCGACCGTGTCCTCATGTCGGTCGGAGGTTTCCGAGAGCGGTGTTTGTTATCGGCATGACTGAGTGGCTAGCGCGGAGAGGTTGCACTGTCGGGCACAGAGGGGCGCGCGTGTGTCGGCCCGGCGGCGGCGGGGCGGCGAGTGCTGCGGGAGGCTCCAGCAGACGACGCGCGACTGCGCATCAACACAGTACTACCGCTCGATACACTGCCCATGAAATTTTCAGCCGAGTTGCTGTCAACCGGTGGCGGCACGCAGGTAACAAAGCGCTCCGTCCTCTCGCATACCATTCGCACCGAGTTTACCGCACAATAGCCGCTAGCTCTGCCAACAGCTTAATAGAATTCCCTGTTCTACTTGGACGCCTTTCTCACTTTCATCTCGGAGAGGCTTTTTTAATTGCAGATATGTCATACCTAACTTGAAAAGAGATCATAGGTAGCAATTTTAATGCTACATTTTTATCTACATTACTACAAATACACATTTTCCAAATATCCCAAAAGATATAAGTAATATAAGTCGATTCTTAAAAAGTACATGGTATTTACGCTCTGTCTTATTTGTATTGCATTGGACCTATTAACTTGTGGTAGGTATGTTATTGAAAAATTATAAGCCTCCTTGCGCAGTCAGATAAAAATTAAACATATGCGAATTATCGTTAACCTTTATTGTTACATGAACCTAAACAATATACATAAAAAGACACTGGTGAAAAACTACAAAAATTACATATAGTATAAGTACAGTATAATATTTACACCATTCGATTAAATAATTAAATAATATCAGGCAGGTAACGTCACTTTTAATGCTTGTTTAAAGCAAGATTTAAAATAAATAATGATTATTTGCAGTACCTACATAGGTATGTAAGAAAAGTTATCTATCTAATTAATAGAGAACCTACATTTTATCTGAAAATTTTATAACTCAGGCAATTTTATTATGGGTATTTCTAATAATTTTAGTACCTACGCAAAACACACACACATATTTACAGATAGTATACAAATTCGGTTTACCAAGTTAAAGCTTCTAAATAAATAGCTACAAAACAGCACCTTGCCGTAAAAAAATTGCCTTTGGCTGTTTATATTCATCAAACAAACAAACTAACGAGATTCTATTTACATATCTATACACTTCCCCTTTTACATAAAAACCTCCTTGAACATGCTAAAGCTCAATATTTTGTCTTCTCTTAACATAGTATCGCAATAAAACAAGACAAAACACTGCTACCTGTGTTAGTTAGTTGCCAATAGTTGAGAGAAGATTTTATATAAACAGATTATAAATTAAACACGTACATATATGATTTTTACAGACGTATAAATAAACCCGACATATGAGAAGATAAATCTTTCGGTCCACGAATAGAATATTTGCGAAATATACATAAATCTTTCTATAAACAATTCTTGGTGGGTTCAGTAGGATTTATTTTTATGCTCTCATTTCTTGGTTCATGGCAGCATGTTGAATTTCAAAATACAAAATTGTTAATCAAATATTAATAATGAAGGTTGCAATGCTATTATATAAAATAAGGATTTGTTTCTAGAAAAACTCCCGTAGTTTGACGAATTCGTCGCAGAGTTGCGGAACGAGCGCGTCCCATCCTGAAGAAGTCCCTCGTTACAGCATGAAACGTTGATGTTCTTTCTAGGTTATGTTCTTTCGTAGGTTCATAATTAATCTGCTTACATTTATATTGGGTTTTTTCATTACAAATTGCTAAGCCTCTAGCGTTATGTCAACCAGACAGTAGGTACATTATTAGTATTTAAGACAGAAAATAAAAACAAATCGAAAGTACATCGGGCTGGATGGCAATACAGCTTAAAGAGTTAGATATAAAAGATTATTTACAAACTTACAAAATATAGACACCATGGAATGTTTCACAATCTGAACACATCGAAGTTATGTATATTAAATGGGTTTGTTTTGGTGGTTTGGTCTCAGGTGATCCATCTAGGGACACCAATGTATACAAAGCCGAAAATGAGGAACTTTGTTTTCAGCGGTGTAATACTTTATATCTTCCCCACACTAAAAAGAGAATAGGCAAACGTAGCAACTTTGTTCATACTGCGTAGGTCGGACTCAATAACCCTCCTTCTATCGCAGTCGGGTAAAAACGCTCAGTGACATTTCTGCAAAGCAACAGAGTAGTCTTTTGTAGTTTCTAAAACGTTCTAGCGAGCGAATTGAAACGACACTATGCAAAGAGAGCTCTAAAACCTTGTAAAAGTTCCAATTTAATCAGTCTTCTTGATAGAGTCATTGTTTGTATAGGTAGGTATGTTATGTACCAAATACTTGTGACAAAGCCGACTCTCGCTTGGTCGAATGAAGCGCTGCGTAAAAGGAAGTACCTAAAGTAAATACTTCAGAAACCGACAATGACTCAAAATGCTCACAAATTCCCATTCTCCTTTTAGCAGGTCCACAATCAAGGTCGTTTCTTTGTTTTCCCGTTGACTATCGGGTCGGCTTGCGCCTTGCGCGGGCGCAGGATAAAATTCAGATTGTACGCTGTATTCACTGCGTAGTACACGTTGGCATTCGCAGGAAGCAACATCTCTGCGGACAAAACAAACATGATTTTATGGTAAACTTTATGTTTTCGCAAATCTGACACAGTTACAAAGAAGACAAGTTCAATATATTCTGATTTTACTGATTACTAGCGAGTTTCTTATAATAATCGTTGGTATTACATTACGTTCGATTTAATTATATAAAGAAATATTTTTTGTAGAAAACACATATTATAAGCATAAAGAAAAGGATGTTAAGCTTACCTCTTTCCGGTAGAACTTGAGCCAGCGTATAGCCATCAGGATCGCCTTCCAGATTCAGTTTGAGCATGGCGTTCCGGATGACTTGCGGCGTGCGTTCGTTGTTGCTCAGCATTATCGACTTGTACAGCACCACGCCTTCTGTCTCCACGTTATCGCTCTCATACGTCACGCGGATTATGTAGAAGTCCGGTCCGGACTTCTGTGGGTGCGCTGGGCTGATGCCCTGTTTACCGTTGGCGGGTTTCTGTCCGCTGTTAGCGCTGGATAAAGAAGCATCGAGGGAAGGTAATGAGGAGGATGACGAGCCGTGGGAGAGCCGCGTCGGAGATATCCGTCTCTCCAGGCTATCTCGCTTCCATGCGCCATTCGCTCCGTCTGTTTCACAGTAAAACTGAGAGCTGTTACTGGAACTCGTGCTGGCTATGGAATCGTTCTTTCGATGCCCTTGCCCGTTAGTCTCGGCTTTCTTCGGCCGTCTTTCCTTCGGTGGGTTGGTCATCGGCTCGATTTGGCATGAGAGCTGGTACGCCTCGCGGTCGTCCAGGACTATGACGGAATCGAACCACCGGTCGAACATGGGGTCACTGACGAGGTGGTAAGCATTCGCCGCGCCTTGTAAAAGCTTGATTTGCGCGAGGACTTCAAACTCCTTGCGGCGTTTGTCGAAATTGATTAGACCTCCGGCGACGGTGTCGGGAATGGCAGTGTCGATCATGGTAAGGTCGGTTAGGAAGGTACCAAGGTAGGGTATGGTTCCATGGCTGACGCCAGGCGAGCCGCGTTCGGTCAGCAGCTTCTGTAGATGGCGGTCGTTTTCACCCACCGTGTCAGCGAACTTTGCAGTTCCCTCGCGCATGAGCAACTCCCGCTGCGCCCAGCGATTGTTGTCCTCGCTAAAGATGCGAGCCATCTCGTCAAACAGCTCGGCGCTCTCGCGATCCAGCAGCGCCCAGGTTTTCCGCAGTCGATACACGTTGTTGCTCTGGAGACCTGATATGATCGCCTTTAGCGAAGAGAAGTTTTTGAGTACTCTAAGCTCTCGCGCGATGTCTAACCACGCGGCGAGAATATCCGCGCGCTCGGCGGGCCTCAACCCCGGTTCGACTAACACAGTAGAGATGACGCGGAAAGAGACCGCGTTGAATTGGTTGACGGTGGCGAGGACGGTGGCGGCGTCGTGGTCACGGTCCTTATCGCGGCGCGACCAGACGGCGCCGAGGCACTGGTGCGGGACCAGTCGCTTGAACAGCTCCATGTCCATGCGAGTCAGTTGTTCCGCGAAGTGCCGATGCGGTGCGTGCGGCAGGCGGTACGTGGCGGTGTGGTGCGCTGCCAACCGCATGCCGGCCGCCAGGCACACCCCCGCCGCGCCTGTACTGACTCCGTTCCGCTCCGCGCTGAATACTGCTAACTTCTGTAAAACCTGCAAACGAAACAGAAACTCAATATAACGCAATAACTCCTTACTTACGATGCAATTCGGTAACATCGATTAGAGAGGTCACTTGATACAAGATCCGTCAAGTGCGAGTGTAACTAGCGCGCCGGCGGTTTCGAACTTTTGTCAAAAATAAACAAAATAAATTAGAAATTTAGAGAAATTTCAAATAACTGTTTTGAAATAGGTACCTATACAAACTGATACTTTTATTTGATACCCCACCTGACCTTGGTCTCTTTTAAAATCTCGACATCACAATTTGTACTACCTACTAAACATTTTCATTGTTTTATCTATTAATCTGTACAAGCACACCATATTTATTGTTATTTTAAATTTCAAGTTAATAGCTTAGGTAGTTTCTGAGATTTTCAAGAGGGAAAGGACAGACAGAGCGATACCATAAGGGTTTCGTAGGTACCCGAACAAAACCTTAAAAACAAGAATGTAACGAAAATATGAAATTGTAAAAAACTTTAGTACTTCAACGGTATGTATATCACCTGCCAGCATTATTTAATTACCTTCCATAATTTAAAGAACAAAAGCCACGCGGTAGTGCACAATAGGTATGTCGCTGACGTAAATAGTGCTGTAACCGCGCGCTGCACAATGCATTAGCATTTTGATTACGCTACCTTTATATAGTTATTTAATGATGAGATAGTTCAACAGGAGTCAGCAGTATCAATGTCAGCAGATCAATTCGAGCGGAAAAGCGTTTGACTAAGCAAAAAATCATCGAGTAAAGCGAGCTGCGTGTGTATTGACATGCTGTGCCAGTGTGGCGAGCAAAGTGAGCCGCGCTGTGTTCTACTCTCTAGCAGACACAGGAGTTAGGACGTGAAACTTTCACTACAGTTGCATCCCGTATACTCTCCCCATATTTAAGCATATGGTCTATGAACACTTTCTTACTTCAATTTCAAATAATTAACCTCAATATATTTATTTATATGTATGTATATAGTCTATACTTAATATTTATTTACATTTATATATGTACTTATGTTTTGTATAGTATAGTAGTCTGTAATACGCCACCGTCTATACCTGTAAAATAGTTACGTGTCCATCCAAAGGTTGCCTGGAAGAAATCGCTTTTAGCGATAAGGCCGCTCATTGTGCAACTGTTTTTGTGTTTGTTTTTTTCTATCTTGGTGTGCAATAAAGGATATTTGTATTGTATTGTATTGTCCCTAATACAGGCTACCCGATATTTTTTTCAGTTTAGACGTAGATTACCTTCATATGCAGCTCTGAGCCGGGCAGATGCAGCTGCGTGAAGGCGAGTAGCTGCTGCAGCGCGGGATGGTGCGGCGGCTGTCGGAAGTCCTCCGGGTACGTGTCCAGCCACACGTGCAGACACGCTACCAGGGTCCTGGAACAGAACACATCACGAGTTAGCCTGAGGCTTCCGGGATGAGACAAGATGTGAGGGGCACCGGTACGTTTTGAAGATCTACGGACCCCGAGTCACGCAACGAGGCTGGTCACCGGGGAGGTTAATAATAAGTAGTTAGAAGTTGAAAACGTTGAAATCCACCTGTTTCCCGCAGTAATTTTTAATCATTTGATATAAGTTATATGATTCGGATGGGTGGGTGAAGTCGGGTTGCGGATGATGATATGATTCGGAGGACACCACCGATTTCGATAATTCTTTATTTATTGGAAAGGGATTTATACCTCGATGTGTCAACAAAATAAATTAGACTCGAATTTTAACTAGATGTCGCCACTAGAAGAATTTGAAGTTGGTTTATCGTTTTTTATAACAGGCCCAATTATATTTTTCGTACCTAGATAGAAGTACTGATGGCCTGGATTTTTGATATTGATATTTATTTGATATTTGTATGTTCAAACAAAAAACAATCGCACTAGCTTTTGAAAATTAATCGATAGGACTACACCGCCGCCTAGTCATCGACACGAAATTCAAATATTTTACCGGTTTTTAATATTTTCTGCGTTCTGCCAGGAACTAAACTACTAGAAAAGTAGTTTTCCCATAAATAATAAAAAATTGCTATGAACATTTCGATCTAGCGCTACTTTTGGAGCAATGATATAAGAGCTTTGTTACTAAAAATCAACATTTTAGACTGATATTGATATGGATCAGTTGCAGCAGCTATCGGTAGATTGTTTGCAACAGTCTGCAGTCAGTTCAATTGTTTCAATTGTGCATACTAGTTCTAATTTATTTCTATTAATTGATTGTAATTTTCTATGTCAATAAATGAACATAGGTATTACGAAAAGCTTTTATCACACTTTATTGTAGCACTAGACGATCGCCTCGCGTTTTCACCCGCGTATTTCCCGTTCCCGTGGGAATTCCGGGATAAAATATAGCCTATGAGCCCTGAAATGTAAGCTTCCAAACAGTGAAAGAATTTTTCAAATCAGTCCAGTAGTTTCGGAGCCTATTCGACAAACAATCAAATCTTTCCTCTTTATAATATTAGTATAGATAGGTAGATGGGTTCATAGAACATTATCTACTATTTGTGGCAAATAACTGTTCTGGTAGTTTTATTCCTTGCAGAACGAAGAAAATATTAAAAACCGCTAAAATATAACACTAACCTATGATGAAACAATGACTTAGTATAAGAATTCTGGCTTCTAGATTCAATTTACTCAATTCTATTAGTAAACTTATTTTCTGAGTGACATTAATGTTATTGTTTTAATTAAGTATTTTTAACTCAATTTGACATGGTGTAAATAAAGTACGTACGAACTCAGTTTTGCAGTGCTCTTCCAGGGTGCATGTACCTAGCTAGTGATAAGCCTATAACTAATCATTCGCTTAGACCTAAAAATGAATGTACATGCAAGCAAAAATAAATAAATAAATAAAATAAATAAATATTTTAATTTCGCGCAAATCTGTGTCATATTCCGTGTGCCTCGGTCGGTAGTGGAGAGTCTAATAGCCCTGCTGATTGATGTTTATGGCGTCAGCTCAAAATAATTAATTCTTACTTCCGATGTTGTTGCGAAGTATCGACGGCTGTTGGCAATGTATCCTCCGCAGCCAACGCTTCATATCGTCGGAGGAGGAGATCCAACACTTTGCTGCATTCCGCAAAAGATCTGAAACACATTACGAACAAATTAAAAGGCTACTTTCAATTTCTCAACCTTTTCATCTCGTAACCCTTTCGAAACAACTACATTTCATACATTTCGTAACATTTGGAAACCTTTTCAATAAACAGTGTCCTTAAGTACAGTCACGTACAAACATATCCTAATGGATCACCGATACCTGAATACCTATCATATCCATACGTATATACTTATCCTACTATACAAGGTTATTGGTAAATCACTGGCACTGTGTGAACTGCAGGTTCTGCCCATTGCGAACACGTTTTTGAAGACCTCAACCTCAACAGCCTGTATTGGTCCACTGCTGGACGCCTCCCCCTGATAAGCGCCTTGTTGGCGTTTATCTCATGGGGGTAATGCCAATAATCCCCACGCTTGGCATGCGGGTTGGGGATCGCAGTTCGGTGGTAGAATTGTTCTGTAGGTGCGGGGGTCGTAAAAGGCGACTAAGGGATATCCACCAGGGGCGGGTAGCAGCGCTCTCTACGTTTTTGAAAACGCCAGGTCCTAATTCTCAAATTTGATAGGTAGTAGATTTATCAATTTAAAAATCATTAGTTAGACATGCTTTATTTGAATTGAAACTAAACTTAAATACGACTCTGCCCTGAATTAACAGTGGGTGTGGGAGTGAGAGATCGGTCTTTACTTTATTAAGTCACTAGACGATCGCCTCGCGGTTTCACCCGCGTAGTTCCCGTTCCCGTGGGAATTCCGGGATAAAATATAGCCTATGTCACTCCCTGAAAAGTAAGCTTCCTAACGGTAAAAGAATTTTTCAAATTGGTTCAGTAGTTTCGGAGCCTATTCAATACAAACAGACAAACAATCAAATCTTTCCTCTTTTTAATATTAGTATAGATTAGGTCCCGGATAAACGTGTTTTTTAGTTTTGTATCAGAAGTGATTTACGAAATTTTTTAAGACCATCTACTTCCTTTACGCGGTGTATACCTATTACGCAGTACAACTAACTTGCGTTATGCCTAAACGTCATTTACAGTTCTCTTTCGGCCTCACTATCTGTTTGCCTGAGTTGCTATAGGACTGCTTAGCGTATGGACAATTTCGCTATAAGCCCAGGTCTTACATAGCCTACATCGCGTTATCACATGGGCTAATCTAATTTTTCAAAAATTAAGGTTAATTTTAAAAAAGTCTATCTGTCTTTTTGTCTATCTGTTACCTTTCCACGCCTAGACGGCTGAACGGATCTCAATGAAATTTGGCAGGGAGGTAAATGGTTCCCCGGGGACGGACATGGCTACGTAAAAGCGCGTGCGAAGCGGGGGACAGCAGCTAGTTATTACCTAACCCGCAAGTTTATGCACATGTGAAAATGTGAGTAGGTATCTGGAATTCAGTTTTTTCGATACCAGTTTTGCCCCTTATGGATAATCTTCAACTTCAGGGTGGGAGACTGAAATAACCCTGTTTTTGCCAAACATGCTCGGAGTGACGTCACGCAATGACGTTCTAATAATACGTGAGGTGATTAAAAGTGAATTTTACCGAATTCTAAAACCCCAATGATTTTCTATTATTTTTATAGGAAGTTAGTGAAACCTAATATTCGTGATGAACAATTTATTAGTAACATCACATCAGTATTTGTAATTTCTTTACAAAGTCACGTATTTTGATAAACACCAAAATATTCGCGAACCGAGTCTTCCGTGAGTTTTCTTGAGTTTCCCAATTTACCCCATTAAGTTTCGACCTCGCTTCGTTCGACATACATTCATTGTACCTATGATACGGAAAGCCGTTATTACCTACCTTAATTGAAGAAATTATTAACGAACTTTTTCCGGTGTTGGAATCTTGATAAATGTAGTGTTCTTACGATCTAGGATTTTCTTAAAACCCATTGTCAACCGTCAGTTGGAATATTCATTGGTAGAGAGAATTTCTGCAAACCATTGCACGTTTGCAGAAATTCTCCTCTACTACCCTAAACTAAACGCATATACCTTCACCGTTCGGTCAGGGGTAAAAATAGAAAGAAGGGCTTCAACCGGCCAGAAATAGCTTTATTTCGACGTCATAAGGGTGTCAATGACGTCACTGGCGTCGGCTTGGCTCAGACGACAACGGGACAGCTTCACTGTTCACCCCATGAGACACGCACACACATAAAGATTTTTCGCGCGGCGGTTGCCGAGTATACGTCGATGAATGTAATGGAACCTTTCGAGATCGTCTCGTCCTCCATGTTGGCCGAGTCATCATAAACGTCATTTGTTTTGTTCAATTTGACTGGTAGATAAAGCATTAGGGCACGACCGCATGCAAGCGCGTATTTTAGCGTCTAGCTTGGCGCGCTTATAGTTAATTTGACTAAACGCACTAGCGGCTAAGAATGTTTATAAAAATTTATACGACCTGGACGAGATTTCAACCTATCGGGGTTTTCTCTCCTACCGCTCACTACGGGAATGCGCTACCAATTGCGCCACAACGTCAAGTAGGTACCCGAGTAGTCGAAAATCTTTGAGACTTTCTTCGGACTCAAGCGCCGTTTGATCAACCTACAAAAACATTGAAGCCCTCCACGGTGCCTGCCTTCACGAAGCGGACTGTCTGCCCCAAGTGGACTCACATACCGGTATTTAGCGAGGAACACGTTGACGTAGGTCATCGTCGATGACGTAGGTCGACTCGAGCTCGCCGTCGTCCGTGGCAGCATCACCACCAGCCGCTCCACGGTGCCTGCCTTCACGAAGCGGACTGTCTGCCACAAGTGGACTCACATACCGGTATGTAGCGAGGAACACGTTGACGTAGGTCATCGTCGATGACGTAGGTCGACTCGAGCTCGCCGTCGTCCGTGGCCAGCGCCTCCACCAGCCGCTCCACGGTGCCTGCCTTCACGAAGCGGACTGTCTGACACAAGTGGACTCACATACCGGTATGTAGCGAGGAACACGTTGACGTAGGTCGACTCGAGCTCGCCGTCGTCCGTGGCCAGCGCCTCCACCAGCCGCTCCACGGTGCCTGCCTTCACGAAGTGGACTGTCTGACACAAGTGGACTCACATACCGGTATGTAGCGAGGAACACGTTGACGTAGGTCGACTCGAGCTCGCTGTCGTCCGTGGCCAGCGCCTCCACCAGCCGCTCCACGGTGCCTGCCTTCACGAAGCGGACTGTCTGACATAAGTGGACTCACATACCGGTATGTAGCGAGGAACACGTTGACGTAGGTCGACTCGAGCTCGCCGTCGTCTGTGGCCAGCGCCTCCACCAGCCGCTCCACGGTGCCTGCCTTCACGAAGCGGACTGTCTGACACAAGTGGACTCACATACCGGTATGTAGCAAGGAACACGTTGACGTAGGTCGACTCGAGCTCGCCGTCGTCCGTGGCCAGCGCCACCACCAGCCGCTCCACGGTGCCTGCCTTCACGAAGCGGACTGTCTGCCACAAGTGGACTCACATACCGGTATGTAGCGAGGAACACGTTGACGTAGGTCGACTCGAGCTCGCCGTCGTCTGTGGCCAGCGCCTCCACCAGCCGCTCCACGGTGCCTGCCTTCACGAAGCGGACTGTCTGACACAAGTGGACTCACATACCGGTATGTAGCGAGGAACACGTTGACGTAGGTCGACTCGAGCTCGCCGTCGTCCGTGGCCAGCGCCACCACCAGCCGCTCCACGGTGCCTGCCTTCACGAAGCGGACTGTCTGCCACAAGTGGACTCACATACCGGTATGTAGCGAGGAACACGTTGACGTAGGTCGACTCGAGCTCGCCGTCGTCCGTGGCCAGCGCCTCCACCAGCCGCTCCACGGTGCCTGCCTTCACGAAGCGCACTCGCACTGTCTCCCACTCCAAGTGAGATATCTCGTCGTCTGACTCCTGGAACGTCCCAACAAACATTTCATAAGTCGCCGCAACGTGCCGATTCTAACTTTTGGTTTCAACTCTGGTAGTAAAGACGTCGCTATCACGTTAACACAACCCAGAAAAGGCCCATTTTATACGAATTAGTGTCGTAATAGAGTCGTGTAGCACTCGTATTAATCACTAACATGGTCGTGTAGTGGCCGTATAGATGTCGAGTTATTCACTTTTAATCGAGTTATGGTGTTTATTACCGCTGCTTTACGACATTTTGTCGATTATGTAGTGTTAATGACGACTTTTTCACGGGATTTTATTTTTTATGAAGTGATCTCAAAGATATCGTGTAAAACTAAATTAGACAGTTTATTTTTAATGTGATATCATTTTTATCTTGTAAGGTAAGTACAGCCATTTTATTTTATAATTATTACGTAAGTACATCATTGAAATTCGTTTTCAAATAAATAATTCAATTGGGAAATTAATGTTATCGGGTAATATGCGCTACTAATCTCAATATAATTAATGCGCCTTACAAATTATTTAATTTTAAACAATTATTTTACTTTAATTTGACGAATGTCATAAAGGCTACCTTAATACGACTTAGAGTTTTAGACACGACCGTAATACAATTTCTTAACGACTTTTCACTATTTGCGCTTCTTTTGCCATATTGACGTAATTAGGGTTCAGTCAAATAAATCCTATGAGAAAAACCATTTTAGTGTTTATGAAACTAGGTATAATTATGACAGGAAATATTTACCGGTAAGCTATTTTCGTAATTTGATCAGATAATCTAAACTTTCTCCTACCTACTTATTTATGTATAGTTTTTAATTTTTAGGAATTTCAAAATAGGTATTTTTCCAAAACTATAATCCCACAAACGGACACCTACCTAGTTCTTTGGTTACGAGAAGATACCTTTGTTTTTTACCGCTCCAACCGATAATTCTAAAAATTTTTGCGCTTCGATAATCCTAAAACAATAGGCTCGGTAAAAGCAGTCGTACTAAGTAGGTAATTGTATACTACATAAACCATCCTTCGTGGATGTAAAGGCCATTGATGATGATGATGATGATGAATTGTAATTGTAATTGTGTATGTATGTTGTAGGCAAGTAACGTGGCTGAAGAAGCATCCCCAATGGTGGCGGCTGAAGACTCATCTACAGATATAGTAGTTAAAGACTCATCTTCAACGATGATGGCGACAGATGATGCTATGGTGGCGAAAGACTCATATTCCATGGTGGACGCAGAAGGGACATCCTCAATTGTCATAGTAGTTGAGTCTAGGAATCAAATCTCCTGAGTTCAAAATTAAACTTTGTATGGAACCCATTGCAGTCTCTTTACAGTTTACTTGTCGTGTAGAAATATTTGGTGTAATAAAGTTGGAACTAAGAATATAGTTTTTTTTTACTTTTCTTTTAAAAGCACCACTTTTTTTATCTTTGACCAGCTTTGTCTGTTCATTTAAATGACTTACAACTGTTTTTTTGTATTACAAAAATATGGTAGCTAGTCGTTAAATAGTAGGATAAAAGGGTTAAAATTTACTTAAAATAGTATAAGAGTGAAAATTACCACTCTTATATACACAATCGTCACGTAAAAGTGGATCTTGCGACTCTAACACAATTAATCTAACATGATATAAAGTCGTATAAGGGTACAATTTATCACTTTTACACGAACGTCACGTAAAAGTAGTTCTCGCAACTCTAACACGATTATTGCCGATGTAAAAGTCGTATAGACGTTACTAATATTACAGCAGTGGTTTTACTACTGAAAGTTGTATAATTGTCGTATAAATAGTCGTATAGAAGTTAATAATGATGTCTATATACGACTAGAAGTTGTATGAAGATAAGAGGCACTAAGTGATATAACACGCAAAAATTACTTCAATGCGATGTTTATACCATTTTGAGTCGCGTAACTTGTACTTAAATGACTGAAATGTTTGTTGGGGTTAGAACAACGTCTTTAAAAAATTTTCGTGGGGATATTTGGCTAAGAATTTGAAGAAGGAACTTAGAATCCCTTTACTCGTGCCGAGGCAAACATGAATGTGACTATAGACAGTTTGCTTTTATAATGGACCTAAAATTAAACTGTCAGTACCGGTCTATATCTACAAATGGGCGTAACATTTCTGCCCAACCTTCCATACTCCTACACAAAATGTCAATAAACGCTTTGAACATTACAAAAGACTGCGCTCAGGTTATTTTTACACCAACAATATGGACAGAGCTGAAAGGTTTTCATTATATCATTAACAGAATGCATACAATATTCGCGTGGGCACCGGGCAACCTTGAACGTGAGTGCCGCGCGTCCGGGAAGCTATTACAGCTATAAACAGTGTTATTGTGCGCTGACGCTATCTGAATCGCTGTCGTATTGTGGTAGGTATAGGTATCAACCCCATTCTATATAACATTTAGGTGTCTACACATTCGGATGCCTGCCTATACCTATTAACTTGACTCATGTGTTGTCTGCACTCCAGCCAGGCAGAGCTTATACCAAAGTCATACAATTGAGTTTCTTAAAAGAAAAACTATCTAGGTACTAAATAATTCGTCGAAATTTAAAGCAATTCCAAAAGCACGGTAGGTAAATTTGAATCCATCATTTATTGGGAATATTTATTAAACGATCACTTCGTTTAGCGGCGAATTAGCGACTTCGCTGTCTTGATTTAAGACTAGACGATGGCCTCGCGGTTTCACCCGCGTAGTTCCCGTTCCCGTGGGAATTCAGGGATAAAATATAGCCTATGTCACTCCCTGAAAAGTAAGCTTCCTAACGGTGAAAGAATTTTTCAAATCGGTCCAGTAGTTTCGGAGCCTATTCAATACAAACAAACAAACAAACAATCAAATCTTTCCTCTTTATAATATTAGTATAGACGACACGACTCCCGATCTCTTTTCTGTCTCTACTACGTGTCTACATTCGAAGTCGACATTTTCCGGGAAAATGTGCATGAGGTTGTCTCATAGAAAATAGAGAGGAGACGACAACCAGCATTAGGTGCACATAGTGCATAGGCTCTTGGTACGAAAAGGAACGACGTATTCCTAATCGAATATTTTATGGAGGTTTTAGATTTCATTTCATTTCATTTATTTTCTCTAAACAATTTACATTGTGTCGGAACTTTCATGTTGCAACTAGCACATCTTATTAACTAGACTTAACTTATTAAGTGGACTATTAGAGTTTGTTTGTTGGAGGTAATTTCCAGAACCACCGACTGTTCCGTTTTTAGAAATGGTTTTCTAAAACCTAAATACGTAGGCTAAGCTTTGTTTATTTATTTTTTGTAAAAGCCACCAACGAAAGATACACATTACACAAAAGGTGCAAAACATGAGGGGACCGAGTGAGCGAAGCCACGGACGGCTAGTAAATAGATAAACAAGAATCGGCAATCTAGCTGCGTTCTGATACCGTCGTCAGTGTTGTGTGTCGTTATCGAGTTGCATTCGATAATGAAACCGGTGGTAGTGGTAACGTTCGTAACAAAAGACAAAAAAAATGAGGATAGATCGTTATATCTGCCAATCTGCCACTCGCAGTGCCTTCAGTTATTCCGTGATCATGGCGCATGAAACTGTGCCGAAATATTGAACAGCTTAAAACGAATCATGGTAAATATCTCGTTGAAACTAAATGAGTTTAGTGTTAATAATCATGATGGATTAAAAAAAAGGTAAAGAAGAGACACTCACGCTGGACGCGCTCCTCGTCGGTCGATGGTAGCGCACCTTCTTGAGATACACGGTATAGATGGCGCCGTCGACGCGCTCCTCGCCCCACAACCGCCATGTTGGCTGCTGGAACACACCAAGCACAGGTCAACACAAGATAGTCACTTACGTCCGAATACTCAAACGCAACACAGATTTAACACTTTCACGGCGACGCACTCGCTCATCTGGAGTTCCGTGTAGCGGCGCGGGGGCGGTGGCGGCGCGCCCCTGCGGGTCGCACCGCCGAGACTTGCCAGTGAATGCGTTAAGGACGTCTCAAGTCGCGATGTTTTGACTTATTTCTATGAAAATCTGTCAATAATTTGTTACTTAAGACGTGCTTAAATTTGTTACTTAAGACTTGCTTAAATTTGAGTTGCGTTTGAGTATTCGGGGGATAGTCACATTAGCAGTCTTTAACAAAGAAAACAACAATCAAATAATAGAAACAAATTATAACTAGGTTTTACAGTTGAATCGATTGAGCTTACTACAGACTGTTGCCAACAATCTCCAGGTCAGCTGATCCATATCACTACCAGTCGGAAGCGTCCCAAGATGCTGGCTGATACTCACCAGCTCTCGGGTCACACGTCGCTTCGACCAGACGCTCAGATATTTTTTTAAAAACCCGGAGATCCTTGGTATATCACGGATTTGGGGTCTCGACTCCAAAGGGAGCAAACGTAGGTAGCTCAGGTAGAGGTCCTCTTCTATCAACTATAGTACAAGGTAAATACTCTACCAACTTGAATTTTCTTAATGAGCCTGTCTGATAGAGTTGGCCATTAGCGAACCACGGCGTGGTATGTAGAAATCAACACAACATAGGTACTTACACTTGTAGTGCAGTGGACGGAAACAAACGATTGTACATTGTTCATACTCGACCAACTTAGGTACATATACAGAGACTTCAACAAAATTATTTGCTGGTATCGAGTTGGCCATTATAGAAACACACCACACTACGCACAGGTCAACAAGACATAGTGGGCGTACAGAAACTGCTGTACAAGGTAGATTATTAGGCTAAAGGAACACCGAATTATTTCTTGGTCTTTGTAGAGCTGGCCATTAGAGGAACATCCCGTACTCTTAAGAGGCATTACGCGCCATTTTGTGAAAGGGAAAGATATAGGATTTCGCGTTCATATGAGCGGGACAGAGCATACGTATTTGGAACGGCGTAAGCGCAAAAATGATGATTTTGCTTATTTACATGAAAACTGCACGACATAAGAAAAAACTTTATTGAGTAACCAAAGAATCAATATACTAACTTGCATCGAAACAGTAACCTACCTTCTTTTCTACATACCTACTTATCATATCTAATCTTTAAAAAGGCTAGCTTTCGTTTCAATAGATCCCACCATTAGAACTTGGTACCGCTACAGGGGAAAACGTTTAAAAAGTTCTATAGAACAAATGGTAGTTACCGCTCTTGTCTAGATTTAACACTATCGAAAAACCTTCCTTTCTTTTTGATTCCAACAAATCAAACTGACAAAATTTGATTTGTTTGAATAAAGAAAGGAAACGGCGCGGCGAAGACATCTGACAAAGTGTGGGACTTCCATGGTAACTTTCTACTTTTCTAGTTTCTTGTATAAATTACAACAGTTTCTAATGATAACGATTGTGATATAATCGTATCATAATGCAATATCATCGCTTACATAATCATCGTTCGCGTTATCGAAGAGTGCGGGCACGACCTTACTGCCGCCGCATATCTTCCACATGGCCCATGTCCGCGTCAGGCGACGTCACCGACTCAGCTGAGCTGCATCACGCTCACTTTCACCCACCACCAACGTACCGTGCAGTACCACACACCTCCGATCCCAACACTACTAGCTTTCAAACCAAAACGAGCTTTATCACACCACTTTTGTGTTTAAAACATAAATTGCTTCAATATGAAAAGATGATGGCAAACATTAAGTTTATCAGAGCACGAGCGGTTTAACTGAGTCATTGACTGATGCACTCGCGTGCGTCGCTTAAATGTTTAGATTTGATCGTAGTTGAAGTGAAATTTTAGGCATTATCGCGTCCATGCAAATGTAATAACAGTATAATTGGATCAATCAGCAGCGAGAGGCGAGCCAGTATGTGAGACGGACGTGCGTGAAGCGGTGAAATCGCAGCGCGGACGCCGACACACTTCCCCGGTATCCGGCTCAAACACTCTTTTATCACTAACACTAGAAACGCCTAACGCCTTTTCCACTGTGAGAACTCATAAAGTTACATGGCAAGTAACATTGTGTATCTAAACAATTTATGTTATGAAATATCGATAGCCAAACTAAACGTAATGAAACGAACGCACTTTCACGCTTGCACCATGGAGAGACTTAATAATCCAATGAATTTAACTAGCAGATTTAGAAAACTTTTGGGAACCGAAAGCTGAGCGGTATTTCACAATTCACTAAGCAGAGCTAAATCATGTTTACAAGATGCGCTGATGCTGCAAGACGGGCGCAAACCGACTGCTCTCTTCTTGGAGAGATCGCGTGAAAAACTCCGATAGAGCACGTCAATGGCGATGTACAACTACTTGGTCTACCCAGGTGTACAACACAATGCTATGTTATCATTATCATCATAGTGTGCGTGAATAGACTTGGAGCCATTAGCTTCTACACAGCCAATAAACAAAAATCTAGTTTCTAGAGTACTTACCAATAAATGTAATAATAAGGCAGGTTGTACGCATTATACAAAGGTGAAAACCAATCCTATTATCACGTTCTAGTTTTAATAGGATTGGTTTACGTACATTGGTATTCGGGCCACAAAATATTCAAATCAAAATCAAAACTCTTTATTTGCATAAATGCAATAAATGTACACTTAGAAAAGGTCAAGTTATAAAACTAAACACTGACACGGAAATAGAGTGATATTTTTTATTTCTGAGCCTCCGGTATGTAGACTAAAGTAAAGAAGCGACGAAGAAACCTTTAGCCTGTTAGTTGTTATTTTTCGAGTTGGAGCAAAATCCGTCCCGAGCTTTTATATCCTCTAGGTAATCTGATATTTTATAGTAAGCCGTTTTGCACCGCAAGGTTTTGACAATTTGTTTGAATTAAAAAAATAATAGATTCAGACGTTACTTTGCGGAAATCCGAAAGAATGAATTTATTTACTGATAATTTTTCCAACTCACTAGGAGATTTATTGTAGATGCCCTTTAAAAGATACATAAATTTTGTGTAGCCTAGCCTAATTCTGGGCACAGTGAGTTTATGTTTATTTCTGGTATTAAAATTTTGTTTATCGCTATTTTCAGGGAACGCGAAAGCTTCTCTACAACCAAATTCCCCGTCTATCTATAACGAACACAAACAATATCATCAGTAGGTATACATACCTACCTATTCGATCAAAACATATACCAAGCCATCTTTGTCTAAGTTCAATTTCTACGGTTATGTTACAGTCTCGAAGTAAAATTCCTTCAGAAATTGTAATACGTTGGACTGTGTTGACTCCGCGCCAAGAGCCCAGTCGGCGCCAGCGGAGCTGAACTCAGATGACCTCCTAAGTTGTAGGTTTTCTTGGTAATATTTAATTTCAACCTTAAACCGAGGCTCTTCGGGTTTTCAAAAAACTATCTGAGCGTCTGGTCGAAGCGACGCGTGACCCGAGAGCTGGTGAATATCTGGCACAGCGTATCAGCATTGCCATACAGCAGCGTGGCAATGCAGCCAGTCTTGGGGACGCTTCCGACTGGTGTTGATATGGATCAGTTGAGCTATCTGTAGACTGTTTGCAACAGTCGGCAGTTAGCTCAATTGTTTCAATTGTAAATACTAGTATAATTTTCTTTGTGAATAAATGTCAAAACCTTAAATGATATTTTTCATCGGAGAAATGAAAATTATTCAAGCGAGATGAGAGAGCATGTTTTGGTAAGGTATGTAGGTAGGTACCCTAGGTTTAGGTGTAAGTAGGTATACTACCTACCAACAACGTTATCAACAAGCTGAACTCAGATGACCTCGTAATGTTGTAGGTTTTCTTGGTAATATTTAATTTCAACCTTTAATTATATTTTTTCTTCGGAGAAATGAAAATTATTCAACCGAGATGAGATAGCATGTTTTGGTAAGATAAGTAATGAATAAATATTGCACCAATTCCTAAAAAAGACCGACGTCCGACGTGTCACAAATGCTACGAAATCGTATATACGTTATCTAATAATTACATGTGTTATCGAACCAATATATCAAGGGTCTGATTATCAACCGAACACATTTACCACCATTACCCTCAACAATTCAATAACCTGCTTCTGTCTAATATCGATTTACCGCCGAACATAAAATCGGTGAATTGTATGGCAAAGTTAATAAAAGCCCGGTCGTTTCGTACACTCGAGAGACGCCCTTCGTAATCACTTGCGCTTGGAAAGTCATTCAACTGAATATTTACCATCTGACCTTTTCGCTTAATCTTTTTAAGAGGCAGTCTCCCTGATTTTGGTTGACCCTTCAATCCACCAGCCACGCTGCAGCCCGCGTTGATGAACATAATTTGAATGATTTGATCATCCCCGGGAACACTGCACTTATTCGAGAGAAAAAGAAGTCTAGGTACCTCCTAGAGCTAATTGAATAGAAACCTTCATACTACGCCTACGTCGTACAATTACACTGATATTATAAATGCGAAAGTTTGGGTGTTTACATGCATGGATGGATGGATGGATGTTTGTTACCTCTTCACGTCAAAACTATGAACGCTCCGGGCTGAAATTTTGTATACAGGTCATTCTAATGCTGGAATCAAACAGAGGCTACTTTTTATCCCATAATCCTAGTCCCTTTTTATCCCATGGGATAGAAAACGTTTCCGTAAAGACGAGGTGTGCGAAGCTGAGGGCAGAAACTAGTTTGATATAATCCATGAAACGTGATTAGTTACGAGAAAATGTCTTATCGATCGAACCTGCAGCGGTGATCTAAATATAGCGTCGACAGCTTGGCTGACGCTCGCTTCTGGAAAGCCATTTTGAGAGCTGGCGAAATCGTACAAAACTTGTTAATTTTTATTTACTTACTTTAGTTGCTACCAGTGGTGATGCTACTCTGCTAAAGTATATTTATTTGTCCCAAGGCCTCATCCAATCACACGCAATTATCATTATCCTCCGCAAAAAATTATATCGCCATGACCTTTCAGCCTCGTACATCCAATCCACTGACGCGATTGTCGTGGTACTTTCATTATCACGACTATATTGGCACGTTCAATAACATGACACTCAGATTAGATTACCCATTGAGATGCCCGATCGAGATCTTTGCGTTGGTGTTTATTTTTTCCTTCAAAGATAAAATTGCTGTTCTTATGAACGTTTTTGCTATAGGTTGGTTCTTTGCAAACTCGCTATAGCCATCCTGGCAGTAATCATGCAGTAAAGTACAAACCCGTGCACTCGCCTTAATTCAGAAAGTACCTATACTTTACTCAACCATGCATTATTGCATCTACAAGGATAGCCTTGTTTTCAAACCGTGCATTCCATAATACCAGTAGAGTATTGGTTTATTACGAGTTTATTGTTAATGCAATAAAGAATAAAACGATTTGATAGACACAGGCATTCACTGCCTACTACGAGGACTTGACGAGAACCAGATATGGTTACTGAAAGTGTTAAATAAATAGAAAGAAAATTGTGGACTGTATACCCCGTAACCACCGTCTCGAGATTACAATTTCCCGTGACACCACACCTAGGTAAGGTAAGGAAAACTACACACACAAATTGCAGTAGAGCTAGGCACTAGCATGTCGTGCACAAATAAAAAGCCAGTGCAGCGTTACATAAGTGGCATAACGAAAACTTTGTCGATTAGAAAACTGTCGTGGAGTCTGAGGGCATTGTGCTGGCTGGCGTGACGGCTCCGCTCGGCTGCCGGCCGGCCCTCCGACGACGGTACCCGGAACACTCGCCCGCTGTTAGGCAACACTGAGCATGACAACATGGGAACATGAAGACTTCTGAGGTGTGTTGGGCGAAAAGCATGAGATGTAAGATGCAGATGTTTAGTTGCATTTATTCTAACTGCTGTTGGTAAGAGGAACTATCGATTTCATAATTTAATTCATGTTATCTTTCTAATTTTCTACCCACCTCAGAATCCCTTAGAATCACCTCATAAGAAGTCACACCGTCATCAGACAGAAGGTATATTTTGATCGTACCCAAAGAGGACGTGGAAAGATATGTGTCGCCCCCAATAATGTGCTTTGGAATAGGTGAGATAGTTTTATTTGCAAACTAATAAACCTTAAAAGCGGTTAGTAAAATTTAGCATCAAAAACTGGGCTGACTCCTTTGAAAATGGATCCTAGTTTCTCTGTACTCAACATTGATGAAAAGCACCCCTTGAACAAGACGGAGACAGTACAAGTGAGATGTAGGACATGGCTTTGCAATGAAAGCCGAGATTCCCTGGAGTATTAAGACAGATTTTCTACGTTTCGGCAAAACAACATTTAACTTTGCTTATGTAAGTAGTCGATTAATGTATTGGGTCGGTATGTTGTGTTTCATTGCAATAGCATTGTAGAGCACTTGAACAATAAATAGGCTGTTTGCCGTATCGTAACATGATCTAAGTAAACAAGTGTTTAACTGTCTGTAGTTAGGTATTAATGTAGCTTAGTACCTACATAAGTGCAAAACAACACTTGGTTTGATATCATTGTTTTACACTCTGTGTGGTCAAGTAAGTACTCCACACCACACAGATGTTTCCTTTATTTTTACAAAGAAAAACAGAGAGGAAATGTATATTATCTTAAAACCTGAAGAGCGTTGTGTGGTATGGGTACCCTTGCAAAACCTCGAAGTGAAAACGTATTCCAAACAAGTAGAGATTATATTGTAAGCCAGAGTTCGTCGGCGCCGCAATCAATACCGTCTATAAGTACAAGCACTAGACGTAAGCACTGAAGCGAGTAGTGACAACGACCCCAGGTGCCCGATGACCTGTATTCTTTCCAAATACGCTACTGTATGTTAATTAATTTAACAAAGGCACTTCTAATCGATGAAATGCGATATTCAGGCCAACTCTACATTTTAGTTTAGAACATAACAACAGAGTTTAAATTTTTCTTTTACATTGGCTTAGCGTTTTATAATTACAATAATTATTCAATGATACAAGTGATTAAAGGTGCATTTGCATTGCATGTGTACCTAAGTAGGTACACAATTTAATCTCAATGTACCTTTAATGAGGACGTTATATCAGTTATATCAATGATACCAAAACAAAGAATAACGTAAGGCAAATGAATGACGGATCTGGCAGAAGCCTGTTTTTGTAATCCATGGCTTGAGTTTTATAAACCAGTGCAAACGGTTTTTCTAATTATACCCCTCACACTCAGGGTAATTTCTAAGAACTCAAATAATATCCCAAACATTTTCGACTTCGACGGGAGTTGAACCCGCATCCATCCCTCAGTACGGGAATGTGCTAACCAACTACTCTACGAGGTCAAATCCCGTCGAAGTCGATTTTTTTGGTTATTATTTGATTTCTTAAACCAGTACAAAGTTTATTTTGTGGACTTCGTGGAACTGAGTATGAGCAATTTACGCCAAGAAAACCACGATCACCGCGAAACAATGAACCATATTCGCAAAGGCGATGATTCACTCGCATGTTGCAAATAACTCTCTTGTTTGTTTCGTTACCGTGTTACGTACGGTTTGTTTGTGAGTGAACACTGTTTGGAGCTACAATTTGATGTCTAAGCTACCACCCTACCTCTACCTCTAATTGTGGCCTAACTATCGATGGAGGTACTAATTATACCAAGGAAATTATACCATCCTGCTGAGTATCGAGCTGACTTTCTGAGAGACAGGTGAAAATTCTGAACATGATGCTGACCTTTATGAAAATACTGAACATTAGGGTTAATTTGAATATTTATTAGCTACAAATTTATTTTCTCACAGGTATATTTATATACTTACTAAAAAATGAGACTTCCGCGTCAAATGAGATTGTAAATCCAATTGACCCAGTGAAATATGTCCTTGACCCAGTTAAACCCTCAAAGTGTCCTTCAGTATGGGGACAGATAAAATAATCGTAAAGGTGAGAGAACATCTCAATTGGAACTGGATTCGTTCTCAAATCTTGGTTGCATAGATACTCCTTTCCTTTTAGTAAAAGGAACTAGGTAGTGCACACATATTAAGCAGCTACTTGCGAAATAGCTACGTAATGAAAGTCTCTACAATTCAGTTAGGTAAACGGTTATCTAAAAATACCGAGCAGTAAATGGACGTTACTATCGCTATCGCCACGAAATAACCATAAAATACCTTAGTTTGTATGCAGGGAGCTTGCATAGTGAGTGCCGGCAAGAATCGCAGGCTGGCTGGCTCATAGCTAGATGACATTCTTCGGCCGAGGCTTGCGTATGCACCACGCCATGCACCGACGCCGACGCTCACATAACTTGCCAACAAGCCTTGACCTGCATTGCTAACGAAACCATCCGGCGAACACACGATAACACAATTCACTGGCACCGTTGTAACACTCGAGAACATTGCGAATACTTTCCATCTAGGCATCTAACTGTAACACTGTGACACTTTACTGACCAGAACAAGATTGCATTATAATGAACAGAAAACAGAAAAAACAACGTTCCAGTCTGGTATAACGACCGGTATATTATTCTTGTTTTGTAGAATGATCTAGTCTCAAAAAGTGACCCGTTCTACGTGTTTTCAGTGAACAGACTGAATCACATTTTTTGGATTTTCAACGCTGTTAGATCAATTATAACAACAAGTACCCACTTGTTAATGTACAAAACACACAAAACATGACCAACCTTACTAACCACGTAAAAAGATGACGATGACCAATGTTTTTTGTTCCTCTGAAACATTTCTAATTAACTTTGAAGTATAGTAAGTACCTACTTAGGTTAATAGTTCCTAAATTGCCCTGTGTAATACTACCCTATGACTTACATACGTACGTAGCCTACGTAGGTAAGTCATACCTGCCTACGTAAATCATAATTGCATTTTTAAACAATTAAGATAGGTAGGTACAGATAAGCCACGAGTCAAAATCAAAATCAAAAACTCTTTATTTCCATAAATACAATAAATGTATACTTAGAAAAGGTCAAATAATAAAACTAAACACGAAAATAAAGTGATATTTTTGATTTCTGTCGCTTCGATATGTAGACTAAAGTAAAGAAGTGACGAAGAAACCTTTAGTCTGTTATTTGTTATTTTTCGAGTTGGAGCAAAACCCGTCCCAAGCTTTTTTATCCTCTAGATAATCTGATATTTTATAGTAAGCCTTTTTGCCCAGCAAGGTTTTGACAATTTGTTTGAATTTATTTACTGGTAAAAATTTTACAACTCCCTAGGAGTTTTGTTGTAGAAGCGTATAGGTACATTGCCCTTTAAAAGATACTTACATTTATTTTGTGTAACCTAGTAGTGGGCACAGCAAGTTTATGTTTCTTTCTGGTATTAAAATTATGTTTATCGCTATTAGTATACCTACTTATCTCTTTAAGTATTAAAATTATTGACGATTTTAACACTTCTCTTTGCTTAGTTTAAATGGTGTCATACACTTCTATACCCAAGTCCATACAAGCACTGTAAATGACGTCAGCGAATGAACTTTGACTGTCATCATTTGTCATGTAAATATCGTGTCATAAAACATTTACCTATACTGATTCATAGGAGATGAGATGAATCGTATCAAGGGGCTATATCCGCTCAAACCGAATCTATTGTTCGACATCCGTTCTTGATATTGATAATATCTCTTCAGACATGACTTATACCCGCAGAGTCAGAGATATCTGAATAATAATATGAAATACAAAACTTACATCACACCAAAGCAAGGAATTATGTATTTTAGCTAAGTGTAACTTAGCAGACAGGAATCTGCAATCTTCGTACACAACAGTTGATAATTTAGTTTAATGAACATAGAATTGAAACAAGCACGTTAGCAAAGATAATTAGGTATACGTAGGTATCGTATCGTCATACGTGTGGGGCTAATTATAAACCTAAGCTTTTTATGTCTATTTCATCCATGTTAAGTGCACGTCATTGCTTGTACGTAGGATAGGAACGTAGGTATAGAAAAGAAGGGACGACCGCAAGCAGAGGCAATTAATCCAAGCTCTACGTAGAGCAATGTTCATCACCCCAGACGACTTTTAACGCACTGCCACGTGATGCTGCAGGAGGACAAGTGCGTTTTGGGCCATGTAAGTGTTAAATTTTTGCCACCGATTTCTAATGCCAATTCTATTTCTGTATCAGGGACACATCAAGGGCAAGGAGCACAACTCACCTTGACATACCATCGCGTCTGCGACTTGCGGTGCCTGGGACGGCGGCGCTCGGCGCTGCGGTCAGGGCGCGCCGGGGACCGGGAGCCAGCCAGCGCGTGGCACCGAGCAGCCAGCGCCTTGGTGCGTTCTGCCAGCGAGTGCCGCAGGTCGCCGCCCGCGCACCCTCGCACCAACATTCTCTCAACCTCCGCCGAATTCGCTCACTGCATTATCATCGTCCATACTCATCGTGGCTGTTCTTCACCACTTCGGTTGACCACAATTTGATCCCGTTTATTATCAAGCACTTATTATAATTAAGGTTTTCGTGTCGATATCAGCAGCTGACTGTCTATCTGCTAAAACATTTCTTAATGAAGTTTTCAATGCCAAGTTAACTTTCTCAGTTAGATATTAGAGAATCAGGGGCGACGGTAGTGACCCTGCCAAAATGCCTTGGCAGGGCCACTAACGGGAACCCTTATCACGAAGCATCTCGAGGCACTTTTCAGCTTAGATTCTATTCTATTTATCTACTTTCACTGAAAGATCAATTCTTATTTCTTGATATTTTACTTTGATAATCTATACTTCTATACTAATATTATAAAGAGGAAAGGTTTGATTTTTTGTTTGTTTGTTTGTTTGTATGAATTGAATAGGCTCCGAAACTACTGGACCGATTTGAAAAATTCTTTCACCGTTAGGAAGCTTACTTTTCAGGGAGTGACATAGGCTATATTTTATCCCGGAATTCCCACGGGAACGGGAACTACGCGGGTGAAACCGCGAGGCGATCGTCTAGTACATAATATGTAAAAACTTTAGATATCAATGTTTTGCAGTCTATTTATAATAGTAGGTAGTGATTTGAGCAGCCCACGTGTTCCGTAACCAGATTAGATGAGACGCACGCCCAAGGTCTAGGTCCGTTAATAAGGTCACACACCAGAGACAACGTGATAAGTATGATATGCAATCATTCAAACACGTTCCTCCTGATTCTCGAGATTCATTCTTATACAGAAAAAGTAGGTAATCCAATATTCTGATGCTGTTTGATTACTTCTGACAAACATTTGAAATCTTGTGAGATTTTATTTGGACAGGCATCCGTCAAGATCATAAGCACTCATAGCAATGACGAGGAAAACAACTATAACAACCAATCGTGCCAAAATGTATCCTGCTGCCGTACAATGGTTTGATTTGGTCTTCTGCAGACATATTTTAACAATAGCTATGTTCAGACAATTGCCACGCTGCTGGTATGACATAAAGGTAATTTTAATTCATCATATCCGCTGCCTCAACGGGTGACGAACATAAACACGTGCAATTAAATTCATTGAGGACAAAACACTCATTCACGTTGTTGACGTGAGGACAAATAAAGGTATTCTATGTAGGAATTTCATTGTTTTTTGTTCGTTTTGTTGATTCCTTTTCGGATTTCTGAGAGCATTAAAATGCTTACATGATCACAAAGCTTGTCAATTTGTGCAGTTAGAATATAAACCCAAACTCAAAACCTAGTTAAACGATTCAGATCCGATTACATGATCATTGGCTGCAGACTAGGTCGATAACTGACGAGGAAATTGGATAATTGAGGAAGGGAGCGGCCGGCCAGAGCGCTATGCCAACATAATATAAGACATACAAACATACCTATAGGTACACGCTTATACAAACGTATAGGTAGACAGATTAATATTATGGTACACACAAGGTGTGTACTAATGTCGTAAGTTCCTTAACGGGTAAGTTACAAAATACTTCTAATGATAGAAATGTGTCGTAAGACATTGGAATGCGAATTTATGAAATAACTTATTTTAGAGTGGCCACTAACTTTCATTAGGTACCAGCATTAAATAGAGTGAGGCACCTTCACTATATGAGCCAAGAAAAAACTATTGAAATAATATCCTTGACATACGCAATGAAAAGCCCAAGCAGCAGATGGCATTTTATAAATCATTTACCCTGACAACGACCGGATTTGAAAGACGCGACAGGTGGCAAGCGGTGCACCATTCAGGTGACGCAAAAAATCAAATCTACCTGCCTGGTCCCATTATGTTCCCTTACTGGGGTGGTTATGGTTCCAAATTTTACTGAGCTATCAATGTTTACCAAATCACTGCAGACTGCGAAATCTCTTCATCAGTTTTCGAATCTATTGAATCTCAATGTTTGTAATTGGTACGGATGTAAGTAGTTAAACAAAACAGTTGTTGTCTTGTGGATGTTTAACATTACAATATGGGTCTTATGAGTTATGACTGACATAAAAGTTTACAAATAGGTTTACAGATTCCAAAATTTGTAAACGTAGGTATGACGACGGCAGCAAGCTATGATAATTTCACCGTCACTTAATTTGTCCACTGGTGGGTTTTTTTTTTGACTCTCTAGTTTTAGCATTTGCCATATTTCGTTTTTTTTTTTTAAATGAAAAAATTTGGGAAACGTGGGTTGTTCAACCGAACTGACCAGCTGATTCATAGTTTGTATTATCTTTGGGCTGATTCACGATCCTCACTGCTAGTCGCTATTGCTGTCATTCAAAGTTCTTTGACAAGACACGTTATTGACAGCACTCGCAGTCAAGACAGCTCAGCAACCTTGCAATAATCGATATATCTACCGATAGATTGTAGTGTTTGACTGTGTACACAACATTCAAGAAATAATCAAACAAAACAGTTTAATTCACTCCTGAAGTCAATATGATCAAATGAAAGATGAAATGAATTATTAACACTGCATACAATACCTACATTGATTTTGAGGACTAGCTGGTATAAACAAATTATTGAATTTATATAAAGCAAGGATTGATAAACTTGGCATTTACTACATTCCGTCTTCTTGAGGATAAACCCAACTACAATAACCGCCTAATTACCATGCAAATTGCGCTCACGTTTAAACACCGGCACCGGTTCACACAACAACACATAACCGCATGTCACAAACAGTTCTCTTTCGGAAACAGTCTTCACACACCGTGATGTTGCTGAACATATTATTTCACTTTATCAACAGATATTTATTTAATTCTGGCGGAAATTTTGTCCATTTACAGAGACGCGTTTAGAAGTAATGCCCTTCCGCACTGTTCCGAGCGCTGGCCGCGCGACGTCTGAGTCAGCCCGCCAGTCAGCCGAGCCGAGCCGAGCCGAGCTGTCATACAAAACAAGAAACTACGCAAGCGCAATAAGATTTCCTCGGCTTTCCCGCTAAACGTCACAATGGTGACGTCACGCCTCGCGTCACATGCGCTCTATGCTTGGATCATTTCAATGGGCATTGTATCGAGATACCTATACGGTCTTTGTTTGTTTGTAGCATAGGGTAAAGGGCTGCAGTAAAGACAACATAAAAACAAACGTTTGTCCGCAAAGAAAAATAAAGTTATTAAGTATTTAATTATTTTCCAAGCTAATTTTACACTTCGTAGAAGATTGCTACGGCTGCTACGAAGCTGCTACGCACAAAACATTGCATATAAAAGATTTCAACGCGCTGCGTTCCTATCAATAAATGTTCTAGGTTTTATAAACAAATCGATTGTTTTCGCCTGGGAGTCACTTAGTTCTCTGAACACTAAAGACTCTCTACCATCCGTTACCAACGTCTCCTCAGCTTCTTTGGTCAAATAAACTCCAACTCCAGCTCAGATAACCTGGAGAAACTGGTTGGTGTGGGCAAATTAGACGGGAAAAGACCAGAGACCATTAATATACCTATTTTTTCAACTTTAATTTCCATGTATTTTTTATTCAGATCAAATTATTATCGAATCGAATTTATATTTTTGTATCTATTTTGCATGCCGAATCAACCGGTGAATTACTTATGTGAACAAATTTTAAGCCTAGACCTTTATAATGCCATTTTTCGTGCAATAAATTGATTATGATTATTATGACCGATCACCAAGCTGTTGGTTTGAAATGTGAAAGAGATTACGGGACTCCCAAACCACTGCTCTCAGACAATCCGAAGGTGGCGTACGCAGCTGGTCAACTCCTCAACTAAGGCTTTTCAAAGCGGGCACGACTATTAATAACACGCACGAGGAAGAAGTGCTTGCGCACACACTTGTGCACTATAATAATGTCCTGCGCAAATACAGCTAGAATGAAGCCTTGGAGGGACTGGAGCGATATCGCTCCATTACACTCTGATACACTTTGCTAATCGATATCATCTACAAATTACGCAAGTTTTATAAACAGACGAGAGTTTCAACTTTTCTACAAACGATGGGGAAAACCCAAAAAAAAGGCTTACTTAAGTGTTATAGATTCTAGAATCTATAACACTTTATAGATTCTATAGATTCTAGATATATATTCTAGAATCTATAACACTTATGCCTCAAGGCCCTAGGGTTAGGGTATTCCTAAACGTAATTTTCCGGTTCCATAACGTAATGAAATGTGAAAGTGGTTACCGAAGGTCCGAACCGTTTCACTTTCTACGTAAAAATGCGACTCTGTCGAATTGTTTGTACTATATCTACACGCACAGCGACAACCAATGCCATGATCAACCACGTAAATGCCGAGCCTGTTTAGGAATTATTGAAAGCAACGTTGAATCAATGAACTGTAGTAGAGGCAATGAACCAATCAACACACGATTGTAGTTAAGTTGGTAATTTAAAAAAAAATGGATGGATGGATGTATAGACGACCTCTGTGGCGCGGTGGGCGAAGGTCCGCCTGCGACGCAGGAGGTTGCGGGTTCGATTCCCGCCTCGGGACAAATATTTGTACGATCTGCAGATATTTGTTCAGGGTGTTCTGGTCGTTTTCTATGTATAATAAAAAATATCTATCTATGTACTCGTATATTATTATGTATATCAGTTATCTAGTACCCATAACACAAGCTCTGCTTACCTTGGGGCTAGATAATGCTGTGTGAATTGTCCAGCGTTATTATTATTATTATTATTATAGATGGATGTTTGTTACCTCTTCACGCCAAAACTACTGAACGGATCGGGCTGAAATTTTGTATATGTATAGATAATAATTATAATAGAATCAAACATAGGCTACTTTTTATCCCATAAATCAGTTCCCATGGGATAGAAATCACCTTTTAACGTTTCCATAGAAACAACGCGTGCGAAGCCGCGGGCGGCAGCTAGTATATAATATGTAGATACATATTACACTATTGAATTATTGAAAGCAACTTTGCATCAATGAACTGTAGTAGAGGCAATGACAATGAAGTAATATGTAGATATTAATTATATTAGGAATATAGAATATGTAAACAATAAACAATAATGTAGATATTATACACTAGTCAAACTCGATGTAGAATGTTTGTAAGCAAACCGAACATAAGTATCCTAAAATTCACTATGTTGCCGTGTCTTTGATACGTATTTGCATTGGTGGTCGATTTGAGATTCTTCCTTCAATATTTATCGCTTACCATACCTATATCTGAAGCTCGACTCCAATCAAGTGAGTTTTAGTTATTTGTGTCGTGTTTTGTTTACAAACATTCTACATCAAGTTTGGCTAGTGTATAAGAAGTGAATGGTTCAGCTGGTAACAAAGGTTGTACGAAAAATCTAAGAAAGTAAGCCAGGTCCTTAGAAATCTATTATACATAATATTATGTGGTCAGTATTGACTGGAATAGACATCAGTGGCCATATCTGAAGCCAGATTTTCGTCCTAGTAAAAACTTTTAAATAAGAAAAAAATATCACACCAACATAAACATTTAACATCGTCATCAAGACCCTAGGTCCGTGGGGTACCGAGGCTCTTCGGGTTTTTAAAAACTTATCTGAGCGTCTGGTCGAAGCGACGCGTGTCCCTCCCGAGAGCTGGTGAGTATCAGCATTGCCATACAGCGTGGCAATGCAGCCAGCGTCTTGGGGACGCTACCGACTGGTATTGATATGGATCAGTTGAACTACCTGTAGACTGTTTGCAACAGTCTGCCGTTAGCTCAATTGTTTCAATTGTAAATACTAGTATAATTTTCTTTGTGAATAAAGGCTTAAGTTTAACATCAATAGTATACCTATACTACGATATTGTAACAAGCGTAAAGAACCGCAGGACTACACATGAAATGATAAGTCATGTCGTTGAATACCATCGATTTCCGGGAAGGAGTGGACTATTTGCCAAAGATAAAAACATTTTCCGTTAAAATATTGTTACAGATATGCTTAAAAGGTGCTGACTCTCCATAGTAGGTAGGTACATCACTTAAATGTAACTATACTCGGGAACATACACTAGCCAAACCCCATGTAGAATGTTTGTAAACAAACCACGACACAAATAACTAAAACTCGCATGGTTGGCGTCGAGAATCTATACTAATCTTCTTAATATGTATAAATCACGTGTCACGTTGTTTGTCCGCGATGGACTCCTAAACCCAACTTGAAAGATAGGATATAGCTTATTCAGGGAAGGTTTAAAAGGTGAGAGCGGTACGAAGTTCGCCGAGTCAGCTAGTCTACTAATATTATAAAGAGGAAAGATTTGATTGTTTGTTTGTTTGTATTGAATTTGAATAGGCTCCGAAACTACTGCACCGATTTGAAAAATTCTTTCACCGTTAGGAAGCTTACTTTTCAGGGAGTGACATAGGCTATATTTTATCCCGGAATTCCCACGGGAACGGGAACTACGCGGCTGAAAGCGCGAGGCGATCGTCTAAGTCAGATATAATTTTGTAGGCAGTATTTATTAAAAGAAGGATCTCAAATCGACAAGTAATGTAAATTGTGTAGGTATTAAAAGACGCGCTAACATTTTAGGATAAGTACTATGGGTAATTTTAGGATAAGTATCGGTGGTTTGTTTACAAACATTCTACATCAAGTCTGGCTAGTGTATTATTTTCATAAAACAACGACATTTTAAGTGAAAATTTTACAAAAAATAGATTTCAACAGACGACAACAAAACAAGGTAACAGCAAGGTAACCACATAATACCAAAATTACACCAACGCATAATTTTCACAAGTGCACCTAACAAGGTGCACATTCAGATTCAAAAACGGATTACAGATGAATGAAACGATGAATGCAAGCTATCAAAATTGTTTCTAAGTTCTGAAATTTGCTTGAATTTTACACGGCGACGTAAAAAAATACTGTAGTATCATAAATCATAAGGTAGGTACCTACGATGCCTTTGCTTAGGAATCCAAGAACTCATAGGAATCTCAAACAATGGAATACAATCGTATGTATTTACGTGAAGCAAGCCTTTGGTCCCACGAGCGCTTTCGACACTAGATCACTTTGTTTCGTAATAAAGTTACGACAACGTGTTATTATTATAATTTAACTATCACTAATTTAATCATGTGCAGTTAACGTAGATTACCTACTTACTTCGAAACCTGATCCATACTGATGAACAAACGAAATTTAATCAAAATAACCCATAAACAGACATTTTCTGAATCAATGCCTTCGTAAAGCCAGTCAACTGATAGAGCAGTGCTATGAAGTTACGTCAGATGCTGTTTTGGGAGATTCATCATGATACGTGCGTGGGGTGTGTTTGTTGGATTGGATTTAGGTATTGATCATTGATTAACTTTATTGAATGGGTACCTTACCTAGCGAGAGATATAAATAGAACGCAACAACATTTATCCTGCTTTGTACTGCCTGAGTTTTATACCGTTATTAATTAATAGCTTGTTTTGTTTTTACAAAGTTTTGTCAACCAGTGATTCAAGCAATGTCCGTATGGAAGAAAGGTGTCTGCTCAGCCAGGCTTACCGACTAGTTTAAACCGATTGCTTCTTGGTTCAATGATTGTATGTATTGTACTCTTTGGAAGTTGTACCTATACTGAAGAATGTCATAGAGATGAAGATATAAAAGTGATATTACCAAGCTCTCAGCATCCTGGTTCATCTTTTTCCGCGCATGGCTCCCGTGGAGGAACCGCGCTGCGGCGGTGTCGTAGTCACACACCAGGTAGTCTCAGCCACTGCACCATCACGTCACCATAACAACACGCCACATTCCATCACTGCATCCGCATCCAAATCAACATATGATCGGATCAGTGCCGGTTGCTCTGACGTCACGCGCTTTCTCACCACTCACACAAGGTTGCACCACGAGTGCACCGCACACTTGCACTAGCTGAATAACAAACAAACACGGGTCTTCTTCGCTGAATGATCCGTTTCACCTAATTGTTTGGGAGAACGAAATGGTGGTCGCGTGTGGGGAAACTGTGTGGAGTGACGAAGGTAACGACTTTCGCGCACGAACTGAGTGAAGCACGTCCGCGTCGTGGCACCGCGGCTGCGCGCGCGCCGCGCGCTCCACGTAACGGACCGAGCGAGCCCCGCACCGCCCCGCAGCCGCCGCGCCGCCGCCGCCTCCACCCCAGCGCGCCGGCTGTCGCGCAAGACCCACCTACCTACTTACCTGCCCAGCTAGCTTATATTATAGTGCCTTGTCGCCGCCTCGCACTCGGTTTACTATTTTTAACCGACTTCAAAAAAAGGAGTAAGTTCTATGTTCGGCTGTTCAGATTCTCAAAAGCTTTTTTGTGAATTTGGTAAAAAAAAATATACCTACCTACATACAGCCGAACTAGAACTTACTCCTTTTTTAGAAATACAGAGTCTCAAAAGGTGAAACGGGTGCACTCAGTGGCGTATTTACCTACCTTTAGGCCACGGGGACCTGGTGCCGTCAAAATTATTCTCTGCCTCTGGTCCGGGGCTTATCCCTCGTTACTGACTTTAGTCAATATGTAAAACACTGCAAAATAATCGAAGAAAACCACAAAATTTTCGCGGTCCTCTCGACAGTAATCTGCTCCAGTGGCAGCGCAAGGGGGCGCAGGGGGCGGTTCGCCCAGGGTACCAAACACCAGGGGCGTGAGAACGACTACTCACACCACTTCACTTCTTTAAGTTTTATGGTTTTTGTTATTATAGTGCGTAAGCCCTCACACTCCAGAATGTGAGGGCTTACGCACTCAAGTCCCGTCGAAGTCGAAAATTTTTGCGATATTAGGTATTTGAGTTTTGTTGGCTTCATGTGAAACCCTAGAGTAGAGTATCTAATAATAAATAAACATAGCTGGACAATTCACACAGCATTATCTAGCCCGAAGCAGGATGTTGCGGGTTCGATTCCCACCTCGGGACAAATGTTTGTACGATCTACAGACATTTGTCCAGGGCGTTCTGGATGGATTCTATGTATAATAAAATAATAGTACATTATAGAAAGGCAGCGAAATAGGCAATTGCAATTGAGTTTGATGGCCGAGCCGCAGGCGAGGACTTCAATGATACGAGACAGGCAATTGCCATTTCGGCCGAGGCAGTGCTTTTCTTAAAAAAATGCAAGGAAATAAAAAAGGGCCTTTTACATAATAAATTTACTTACTTAATATTAAATTTTCATATTTTATATTTTCCTTTTGATTTTGCTGGAAGCAGGTTTTCCTTCGCTAATTTAGCTTCCGATCTTAAATCTGGTGGAGTGCAGTCAATTTTCATTTCTGTTTCACTTTCAGAATCATCGGAACTCATTTTAATTATTTTATTAACAAAATAACAACGAACTCCGCTTTACCGCCAATTTTTATTTTATTTTACCGTTTGTGCCGAAAGGTAAACGCATACAGCCACGAGATGTGTAAGATGAAAGAGTTCTATATTCAAACAGCACACCGTTTCATACAACATTGCCAGCGCGCTCTTCGTTCCAAATTCAAAGAACGCGCCGGGAAGTGATTTTGTTTTTTCAGTCTACGTAAATCTTTATATACAGGGTGTCCCATAATGAGTGGATAATCTTGAAACGGCTTGTGCGGGGGCCCAAGGCCAATCCGAAACATTTTTTTGTTTTTTTTTTATCTTGACCCGTTCGGAAAATATTTAACTTATTGTAAATTTGGAAAAAATTGTACCTTTGTTCACATTTTTAGACTTGGTGCCTACAATTTTTTTATTTTTTTTATTTTTGTATTTGGAATATATTAAGAAAATATAGCGTAATTGAACACCGTTTGAATAATTTTGGTAACTAGGAGCAGTAATTTTCAAGACAGTATTAAAGTGGAAAATTGAAATTTTTCATTTAATTTTACTAAGTTTAAGCATCTGTGGTTTAAAAAAAAGGTATGAAAACCTAAGAAGCCATGTACATAAAAAACATGTCCATTTCAAGAGGATTCTTAAATGATAAAAAACTACGAAATATTATAGAATGAAACACTGAGATATCGCCACTTTTGTGTAAAAAGGGGCCATTCATACTAGAAATAAAATTGAACCATCACACATTAATAAAACATCTTTACGCCACTCTCGTTCTGAAACGGTAACTTTTCTACTTAAAAACACAGAAAATCTATTTTTTCTTAAACATGCTTCTTATATTCAAAGAAATAAATAATAATCTAGCCGAAAGTAAAGAGAGCAATTGAAGAAGATGCAACCGTATCAACAAGGGATATTCAGCGACAAAGAGGTATACCCAAGTCAACAGTTCACAGGATTTTAAGGAGAAATCAATTTCATCCCTATCATGTTACTCGCGTTCAGACTCTGCAGCCGAGGGATTACCCAGCAAGAGTTACTTTTTGCCGAGACATGTTAGGCAAAATCGAAAGGGATCCTGAGTTTTGTGCGAAAATTCTCTGGAGTGATGAATCCTCTTGCAAAAGAGAAGGCTACTTAAACCTGCACAACTTACATAGTTGGCAGATAACTAACCCGCATTTAATGCGCGAAGAAAGGTCCCAGTACCAATTTAAAATAAATTATTGGTCTGGGATTTTAAATGGAAAAATCATCGGTCCATTCGAGCTACCGGGAAATCTAAATGGATCCAGCTACTTGGATTTTCTAACCAACAACCTACCTGGGTTGTTAGAAGAAGTGCCACTAGCCACACGGCATAGAATGTGGCTACAGAATGACGGGTGTCCGGCACACTACGCCGTACAGGTACGGCGATATTTAGACGAAGCGTATCCAAACAGATGGATCGGGCGTGCTGGCGCAATCCAGTGGCCAGCGCGGTCGCCGGACTTGAATCCATTGGATTTCTTTTACTGGGGCAACTTGAAGGAACTGGTGTACAAAAAACCCATTTCCTCAATAGAGGAACTTCGACGTCGAGTTCAAAACGCTGCGGACAAAATTAACGAACGCAACTACGGAAGTTTGCTAAAAAAATCCTTTATTACAAGATGCAGATCATGCATCAGAGAAGCAGGACACCAGTTCGAACATCTACTGTAATAAAAAAATATAAAATTATTTACAATTATGTTGGTTTAATTTTATTTTTAGTTTGCAATTGTAAAAAAAGCAGTTATCTTGTACCCATAACACTAACTCCTTTTACTTTCGGCTACATTATTATTTGTTTATTTACGTGTTTTCCGTGTGCGAAGCAAACTTTTCACCGTTTTACAACGAGAGTGGCGAAAAGATATTTTATTAATGTGTGATGATTCAATTCTATTTCTAGTATGAATGGCCCCTTTTTACACAAAAGTGGCGATATCTCAGTGTTTCATTCTATAATATTTCGTAGTTTTTTATCATTTAAGAATCCTCTTGAAATGGACATGTTTTTTATGTACATGGCTTCTTAGGTTTTCATACCTTTTTTTTAAGCCACAGATGCTTAAACTTAGTAAAATTAAATGAAAAATTTCAATTTTCCACTTTAATACTGTCTTGAAAATTACTGCTCCTAGTTACCAAAATTATTCAAACGGTGTTTAATTACGCTATATTTTCTTAATATATTCCAAATACAAAAATAAAAACAATAAAAAAATTGTAGGCACCAAGTCTAAAAATGTGAACAAAGGTACAATTTTTTCCAAATTTACAAAAAGTTAAATATTTTCCGAACGGTTCAAGATAAAAAAAAAACAAAAAATGTTTCGGATTGGCCTTGGGCCCCCGCACAAGCCGTTTCAAGATTATCCACTCATTATGGGACACCCTGTATATAATTCTTCTGTGAGTGTGTATGTCACTGAACTTCTCTCAAACGACTGGACAGATTTTGATGAAATTTTTTGTGTGTGTTCAAGGGGATCTGGGAATGGTTTAGATTCACAATTTTGTCCAACGCGGGCGAAGCCGTGGGCAGAAGCTAGTAATATATGATACTTCGCGTGTTCTTTATTCAAAAGTAATGACAAAATTTCCGCGCATGTTTAAGAAAAGTATATCTATCTGTCTATATCAGTTATCTAGTACTTACCCATAACACAAGCTTGCCACCTGGCAAGGGGCTCTGAATAAAGTTTGACGTTCAACTCGACATGGAGGGTAGCGGAGTCCAAAGCACGGTTCTCCGCTGGCCAACTGCAGGTTGTAGGGGGCCAAGTAGCGTGGAAGCCACACGTGAAAGGCTGGCGGGCCGCCGCCCGCCCCGCCTCGCGAAAAATCCCGAAATGTTCTATCGTGCCGGTTGGGACCGGACGAGAGGACCCTTTCCCGGGGGGACTTTCCCGGGGGGGGTTCGGGCGTCTCCGCAGTCTCCATCTCTAGCCCTCACGAACCTGTTGTTTGTCCTGTGCTCGCTGACCAGACCAGTGCCGCGCTTAACCTTAACCCACCACCCTGGGTACCAAACAAACCCACGATACGCCGCCACTGCAGTGCTCCATCCCAGTTTAAGGTCACGTTGCCCACCACCGCGACAGGTAAAAAGGAAAACTTAGAACAAACTTCATTAAAAATTTATTGGATGAAGTTATTTATTGTGTGATAGGTACAGATAGTAAATGAGTAGGTATATACCGTGCAAGTGCAACTACGGCCAACTACCCTCTATCTAAGAAGTTTACAGAGCGATCCATCTGAAATGTAGTGTTTGATTACGGATCTAAATTTTACAGGAAAAATATTTTTATTTTTCCTGTCCGTAGATTTTTCTTGAAATCTGTGAGTAGAACACTTTTTGAAAAATATTTTCAAAAGGGGGGCCACACCGACTGGGGTGTCAAAGGTTCGTACATTTCAAAACAGTTTTTGAAATCCCTTCGGCCGTCTACAGAACCGGAGTTTCAGAACTGGTTCCATACGAGGCTTTTAAATTATAATAAAATTATTATTATAGATATTAGCTGTAGGTTTCATACTTTTTGAAATATATTAATTAAAGTCGAAAAGTTGACCATTACTTATTATCTCCGAAGTGGCAGAGCGGCGTCCATCTGAAATCTATCTCTCTGAAATCCATCTGAAATCAACCTGCTATTTTTAACCCCCGACGCAAAAAGAGAAGGGTGTAGTTTAACGTGTCTGTCTGTGTATCTGTGTAAAGTAAAGAAAAGTAATCATTTATTGCTTGAATAGGTAGGTACCTTAGTGTGGGGTTACGCACTATAATAACAAAAAACCTTAGGTACCTACATGTAGGTAAATAATAATATATGTAGTACACACAGATGTTAATTATGTCGTCTCAAGAATTAATGTATTTCTACCGACATGGTGTGCAGTTTCAAGCATTTTTAACAACATTTATGTGACTTAGCGAGTTTTTACTCTATGTTATGTGACATTTGTGAAGGTTTTTTGTTGTTATAGATATTTTTATCCCGAGTGTTCTTAGCCATGTTTCATGAAAATCTGTAGGGGCGTTTTTAAATTTTTTAATTTTGTTCTTGTAGCGTTTATTAGATAGGTATTCACTATAGCGTAGTCTCTAACCTTTTTTGTTTTTGTAACTACTTACATGTGATGTGGTTCCAAAAAATAACTTGGATTCTGGAACTGTAGTGCAAGTATTTATAATATGTCACCGCGCAGTATTTTTTATCGTGGGCGTGCTAATAGATTCTAATAAACACTCCCAAAACCAAGAGCTTGAAAATATACTCGTTTATGATCCAGTTTTTACTCTATGCTCCTTTTAAAAATCGCGCCATTCCACAGCGCCATTCCTATTCGAACATTCAGCATAGACATAGCAAATTATGACAAATGATTTTAAGTGACAGCTGTCATCACCAAACCAACTTGTGCTGCCAACTCAGTTACTGTGAATGAAAAAAGAAAACACCTTTGTTTTTGAAGTTTCCACCGTAGAACATCATCATCTTCATAGACTAGATATTTTGTCCCTTCGAGATCATCATCATTATACACTGTTGGGTTTAACAAGTCTTTGTTAAATCCAGCAGTGGGTAAATTGTTGATGTCTATCAATCCCATGGTTGATACCCATCATCAATGATTTCATAATTAACACCCAAGAACACACATATACACGTAATTTATGGAAAACTTTGCCAAACACCGCAACCACACAATTTTTCGCGCATTTTATATATTTAGCTGCTCTCTTCGCTCGCAAGCCGACAGTATTGTCTTAGGTGTTTTTTTATGAATTAAACGGTAGTGGGTCCCATCCAGTAATAATAAACTGTAGGCAAGCGGATATGAAGTGGTAGACGGCCACTTTAAACCTAAGCAACAACTACAGGGCTGCTTAGATTTCCTGACTCATGTACCTATGTTATGTGTCCATATGCACGGCATTCCGGGATTGCTTACGTCACTATCCAGTTTCCACCTATTGCAACAAAACATGGAAGTTGGGAAACGAATAGTCAATGAGAACTAAGAAATCTATAACACACAGTGCAAAAATTATTGTTCTACGACAAAAATTAACGAAGTTATGATCAAATTACTAGCGAAGTTCACTGATTGACCGCCGCGGGTGCGTGTGACGTCACTTGCTCGGTCGCCGCCCGTTAACGGAAGGCAGATATCAGTTTTTGTATTTAATATTTTTTTTTTTATTGGATGGGTCTTTCAAAACTGAGTCTATTTGGTTCTGTCATTTTTTTCCTAAACTTATAGCTTCGGAGTAAATCATTAAAAACTGATATCTGCCTACGCTTAAAGGGCGGTGACCAAGCTAGTGTTGTCACACGCGCTTGCGGCGGTCACTCAATGAACTTCGCTAGTAAGTTAGTCACAACTTCGTACGTACCTAATGGTCCGATCTGGATAACTTAAAAAGATATATCATTCTAATGTCATAAAGAACAACGTGGACTAGTTCTATTGAAATTGCTATAACGTTACGGATCCTCATTGAAATAATGTCAATCGTCAATTTAGTTTGTTAGATCAATCAAAACAGTTTTAGCTAAACACGAGTTGATGTGGTAAATAATTGGTAGGGACAGAACCACATACTTTGATCAGATTCGTACAGGTTAAATAGCTCAAGGAGTTACGATTTTATGCTACAGGTAAATCATTCATTCAATACGACGCGATGGCGACCGCAGCAAGTCTCACTGTGACTAAAAATGAGATCGACTTCATCATGACGGATAGCAAGCACATATTCAGAGATGTCTCAGTGATCAACAGGTTCAATACCGGATCTGATCACCGACTGCTCCGAGGCTCTCTGAATAATCAACTTGAAACTTGAAAGAAACCGTCTCATGAAGTCCACGCTCCGGCACCAAAGTGAAGTGCGCTCCACATTCTCGCGAGAATCTCGCGAGAACGCGAGAACAACACGAGAAACGTGAGTGTGGAACCGATTCACATATTATGCACAAAGCAATAAGCTTGTCGCAGCAGTTACTTCCGCGTCCATCATCATCGAGCGCGAGAACAGTATCGAGAACACCTGCGAGTGTGGGTACACACTGTGTACCCAAAGAAGTTTTCGCGAAGCGCGCTTTAGACAATAGTTGTGTCTGGGTTTCGGATGATCTCAAGTGTAGCGTTCTTAAATTTTAGGATTGATGTTTCAGTATACGATTTCGAAGGATAACGACGTCTTAAACAGCTGAGCTGGTCTCAAATATGTAAGATGCGTTTGAGTATTCGGGCGTAAGTCTGCCGGTCATACGATACAATACAATATTAAAGAATAAATCCGTGCTCCCGGTTCAGTTGGCAGCACTGCCGTGCCAGCACCACAAACAAAACAACGTAGGAAAGAAGTTGAAGTTGAGTAGTCGGAAAAATTGGAAATCTAACTTTAATTTGGTAGTCTATTAATTTTCTCTTTTCGGTAGGCTTTTCAATACACGATTATTTAGATTACAATAATTTAAAAATCAAATAATTTGACGATTAATAACATCGGCCTTTTCCTAAAAATGCTAGAATAATCTATCTGTACAAATCAGATTTGAAGGTTAAATAATGTCTACTTCTGCCACCGGTGAAGCATCTTCTTCGGAGATAAGCTCTGATAGAACGGAAACCAAAGTTGAATTGACAAGACGCACCAGTGACTCCCAAGATAATGAAGATATTCCTGTGGCAAAAGTAGCTAAAACAGAGGAGCACAGCAGTGTTGTAGCAGCCCATTACAATCATCTCGAGGAGAAAGGCCTTGAAGAGCGCTATAACTCGCCAATTTTCTACCTGAGAAATTTCAATAACTGGGTGAAAAGTGTGCTCATTCAAGAATATACCGATAAAATCCGCGATAAAGACTATGGAAGACGTATCAGAGTCCTTGATATTTGCTGTGGAAAAGGAGGAGATATAAGCAAATGGCAAAAAGCAAGGATAGATCGCGTTATTTTTGCTGATATAGCCGAAGTTTCTGTACAGCAGTGTGAGAAACGATTTGAAGAACTACAAAAACGATGTGGTGGTCGCCTCTTTGCTGCAGAGTTCATTGCAGCTGACTGTACTAAAGATACTCTCAGAGATAAGTACACAGATCCCTCTATTAACTTCGACTTAGTAAGCTGCCAGTTCGGTTTTCATTACTGTTTTGAAAGTTTAACGCAAGCAAGACGCATGCTTACAAATATTTCAGAGTGCCTCAAACCTGGTGGTCACTTTTTTGGTACAATACCAGATGCTAACGAGATAGTTTCTCGTGCTCAAAAATCCTCTGATTGGTCTTTTGGAAACAGGATTTTTAATATAAAACTACTCTTTGACCCAAAAAATGGGTATCCCATATTTGGTGCAAAATATGACTTCAATCTGGAAGGTGTGGTTAACTGTCCAGAGTTTTTAGTTAACTTTGATGTGCTGGAAAAGTTAGCTTTAAATTATGGCTTAGAGCTGGTTTACAAAGCAAGGTTTTCCGAGTTCTACAAAGACCATTCAGGTAAATACAAACAACTGCTCCAAAGGATCAAATGCTTTGAAAGCTATCCAGCCCCTCCTGGGAAGAAGCTTATGGGTGAAGAATATGAATATGAACATGCTAAACTGTTCTGGGATGGCAAACCTGATAAGACTGATCATGATCGAATTGGTACCATGAGCCAATGTGAATGGGAAGTAGCAAGTAAGTAGTAAACCAGACTTATTATAAAATTTATTCTAAAGGAATGCATGCTTACATGATATTTGTTTGTAATTTTTTGCCAACAATGATGGTAGAATAAAATTATATTCCTATGATTTCAATAACTTTTTTTTTTATACAAAATAACCATTATGACTGTCAAATTTTATACCATATATTATTATTCAATAAGAGTGTTATTGATGTTTTCTTCACTTCAATTTTGAGCCATCCACTGATAGTTTGTTAACAATTTTTGTATGTTTCAGCTATTTACATGGCATTTGCCTTCAAGAAGTTTAAAGGTACCATGGATGCAAGCGGCAAGACTGTTTACACAAAACCTCAAACAAATATGAAATAAGGAAACTGTATTATACATTAAGGACTTCTAATACTGCTTACATTTTGTTCATTAAATAAATAGATTTATAAGTTCACTTTATGTTCAAGCACCTGGCAGTGAAACGGGTTCCTTGAACCCATGAGATAAAACCTTCATGTATCCGAAGATAAAACATGCTCCTTTTAGTTTACTTGGAGTTTCAAATCATGTTAAATTATAATAGGAGGGTCTAGTCTGCATAGTGGGTGGAGTGAGTACCTATTGTTTCGCCCACAGAGTCTACAATTTTTTTTTTTAATTAGAAAGGAGTCCCGGGCGCGGTGCCTGTAAGGTGGTAAAAGGTAATGTGGACTACAGTAGATACTGTACAGTACTACGAGTACCAAGAATCAAAATGACCCTATCCGGAATCAAAATTATAAATATAACAATAAAGAATTTTTAATTTGTCTCCAAAATGGTTATTAATTTTATGGACGAGATTCATTCATTCATCGGGTTTTCAGAAGAGATGAGGTAAGATAATAATAAAAAAAGTATCTCCTATCATAAGTAAGTATATTTGAATCTGTTCTGGTGTGAAGAAGTAACAAAGTCCAAACTTTCGCATTTATACCTATTACAATAGATGAATGAAAACTATTAATAATTAGTATCTTATTGACGTCGTGAACGTTAGTGAACGAAAGTCTTCGTTTCAGGTCTGGCCAAAAAAGCATTTTTGTCAGTATGTCCGTACTCCTCTACAGGTCGTATTTTACAACCGATCGGTACGAAACTTTGTGTACAGATTCTATGATTTTATAGAATTTTATTGTCGTCGGGATTTTTTGATTAAAGGCGTACTTCTTCCACAATAAGGCAAAAAGGCGGATTTAGAATATCTCTGCTTTAAGAGATCTGATTTTGATGATTGTATTTTTAATTGAAAGGTAATAACTTTAAACTGTTCTTATAAAAATTTGGTAAAGATCGGATGAGGATTTTCGGCATGACGAGCAGAATAGCTCCGCAAAATGCAGTAATATGCAAGAGAGCATTTACAGTACAGCGCCACCTATTAGAACATCTTTGTAACACTTCGAGAGTTATATGCACAGAAATCTTAATAACAAGGCACTAGAAATGCTGAGTACCATCCGATCTATCGGGAATGCGTGTCGCCGGCTTGCCCCCTCTACTACCTTACCACTACATACACAGACAATAACTACGGAATTACGGCTACGCCCATCCAAAAATGCAGTGCAAACCAAATTAAGCCTTATGCGTAGTTGCATACGTTCGCTTACTCACACATTAGTGACAAGTTTGCATTTGTTGTCGTTATGACGTCATTTTAATGTAATCTACCCTAGTGCTGGGCACGAAATATCAGGTCACGTACCTATCGTACTGTTATTCTATGACTAGGGCATTGTACTAATAAAATAAAAATATAGTTTGTACTTCAATATTCATTTATTATTAACTAGCGACCCGCCCCGGCTTCGCACGGGTGCAATGCTTATACTAAATATACCTACTGCAGAATTGGTACTCCGGCCGATACCGCAATCGCTATGTCCCTGTCATTTTAAATCTGTAATATCTTCGAAAATATTCATTCAAATTACATGCTGTAAAGGGCAATATTAATCTATATATCGATAAAAAATGGTTATTGTGGGTTATCCCTAAGAGATAGACATACACTATCGTAGACTTTTTTTGTAGACCTTTTTAAGTTGTAAAATACTGTAGTACATTATTCTGATCTATCTCGTAGGGTTCAGCCAGCGTTTGCAATGTAAGGCGTCCGGTAGCACTCTCAAAATGGGGGGTCTTGGGAGGAACGGGGGGGTAAAATTTTTTTGGAATTGAAATCATATGACCCCCTCTATACAACCCCCTAAAAATTTTTCATCAGTGTGACTCTGCTTGGCGCCCCCCTGGGGGGCGGTGGTTCCGGGGAAAAATCTCAAAAAGTCGGAATTTTTCCTAGGTCCCCCGGACACCCCCTACATGATTCTGCAAAAAAAACATACCTCCCCCTCCACCATCAAGGAGAACAATTATGTCAGTCAGTCAGTCAGTGGTAATCGAGCTTTATAGATAGTTAGTTATTATGATAATAAATCATAAATAAACAATTTTAATATATTATGAATGTAAGCGGGTTAACTACGAACCTATTTTGTGTTGGAAGAACACCAACGTTTCATCCCCTAACGAGGGACTTCATCAGGGTGAGTGCGGTTCGCGTCGCGCCTGTACCGCGTCCTTCCAGTGCGCGGAAGGACGCGGTACAGGCGCGACGCGAACCGCACTCACCCTGATGAAGTCCCTCGTTAGGGGATGAAACGTTGGTGTTCTTCCAACACAAAATAGGTTCGTAGTTAACCCGCTTACATTCATAATGAATTCGTCAAACTACGAAAGTTTTTATAGTAAAAAATTTTTAATATAACATCGTAGTCCTAAAATACTATGTGAAATTATGCAAAGTTGTCTTACAAATCACAACCAAGGTAATATTAAGGATAATATTACCGTGTCACAACACTAGCTCGCGACCGAGTTCTGCGGCCGTACCACGATAGGAAATCGAGCGCGCAACGTTATCGTTCACTGTGCAGTACATTACTTTTTGTAATGAGGTACCTGCCCGATGTTTTCAAAAATAAGAGGCAATGTATAGTTAAACGTGATAATAAGAACGGTCGACTGTGACGTTCGTATTACTTTTAAAGATTCTATAATTTTAATGAAAAACGGCATTATTTAGAAAAAACAATACTTACCGATGAAAAGTTATTCCTTTATTAATATAATTACAACTTGTGGAAGAATTTCCGCAATGGGAAATGCTGCAACACACCATTTTTACACACGCACGTTTCGAGAGCAACTGAACAGCAACGAACGCACTGGTGGCGTGAGAGTCACCTGAGCGGCGACAAGGTCACGCGCGCTTACGATTTCTAGTGCCTTGTTATTCAGATTTCTGTGGTTATATGAAATAGCGCGGCCGCATACACCATCGTCGTCGGTTAAATAATAACAACAACTTTGGATAAACGCCATCTATTGATACCTAGTACAGAATTTTGAGCTTTGCTGAGGAACGTGACTTAGGTACTTTGTATGGACAATTGGTTTAATGGTTGATGTTTGTGCAACATTTCGTTCAAAAATTCAATGCACACCACACTAGCGTAATCCAATATTTAGGTACTTACCTACCTACTTATAAGGGTTTTTCTGTTTTTTGGGTATACCTACCTGGGTATCTACTTAGGTAGGTAGGTAAAGTGTAGATACACTACCTACCTACCCATAGGATTTTTCTTACAACGCGTCGAAAAGTAAGAGGCACCGATGAAAGGGTAACCATTTCGATTATTTTCAAAATATACCTATCGAACCTACCTACCAAAATATCCCGTTTTAAATTACTTTAGTGCATTAATAAATTAATTAATTGTTGAAAAAAGTTAGTGTTCGCGACGTCTACTGTTCGTAGAACTACTAGTGATATGTACCTTGTAGGTACCTACCTCTCTTTTTTGCATAGATTATATAGAACGTACGTAAACAGAGAGTGGAGGGTAGATATCTCTTCTTGGAATGATAAAGTGAATCTATGTAAAAAAGAGGTTCATAATAATGTTCTGTGTTCATGGGAGGGAAGAAGTTTCAGTACTCTACTCGGTCGGTCGGAGGAAGAAAGTGTCAAACAACGCCATCTATTATTATTTTACTAAACAGATTTGTCGATGGCGAATATCAGTGTGACAAGTAATAAAATCCCAGTCAGTCAGTCTAAAGCGATTTTGTAGCGCGAATCCGCTGCGTTTTTGTAAGTGCGATTTCTAGACGCCGCCCGCCGCGCGCCAGATGCAAAATCGCAGCAGTGTCTAAGATCGTATGCGTCTTAGTACAAAATGTATATATATAATAGTATTACTGCAAACAAATATCACGACACAAGACGCGCTTCAAAATCGCGGCTGCGGCCGCAATTTGATTGATTGATGAAACTACCTGGGGTGGTTTCATCAATCAATCAAATTCCAAGCTGTAAGCTGAAAACTAGTACACGCCTTCATTTTGGCGCTTTAACAGAATCATTTTAGGTAAAAAATAGGGTCAACCCGGAAATTCCGAGCTAATTAGCTGAAAGCTCTCGTATACACTTTCATTTTGGCGATAAAAACGTTGTCGCAAAAAATAAGGTCAACCCGGAAAATCCGAGCTAATGAGGATCCGTAACGTTATAGCAATAGAACTAGTATCCACGTTTTTCTTTATGACATTAGAACATCGAGCATTTACCCAATTGGGTATGTGCTCGATGCATTAGAATGATATCCAAATCACTCTGTGAACTTCGCTAGTAGGTAATAATTACTAGCGAAGGTCACAGAGTGATTTTTTTGGTCCTAACTTCGTCAATATTTGTCGTAGAACAAAATTTTTTACACCGTTTATTATGGATTCCTTGGCTCTATAAGTCTGCATTCTCAACTAAAAACGTTACGGATCCTCATTAGCTGAAAACTCTCGTAGATAGATAGATAGATAGATAATACTTTATTGTACCACACAAAGACAGATAACAATACAGAAATAAATGCTAAGAGTAGACGAAGTACAAAGGCGGCCTTATCGCTATGAGCGATCTCTCGTACTTATACGCTTTCATTTTGGCGATAAAAACGTTGTCTCAAAAGTCAAATAAAATATCGTGTTAGCTTCGTTCAAGGTCACAAAAGTCAGTTTTAAGCAATCATCGAGATTTATACAAATCCCAAGTAACACGACGTGCTGAATAAAGGATGAGTAACAGCAATCATCAAGAGCGTAAACTGAATACTATGCTGAATAACGTCTTAGTACCGTCTATTCAGCTGTTATTCAAACAAAAGAGGCCCCTCCTTTGAATGCCAAACGCTGACTAACGTCTGAGTAACATCTTAGAAAGAGCTGAATACGAGTACAATTAACTGAATAACTTCTGAATAACAGCAGTCATTGCTATTATTAAGCACTTTGGACTCAGTTATTCAGTCAAATAAATTGGCTATAACTAATTCAGAATTTATACAAAATTTATTTCTTTTGTTCAAAATTATTCAAATAAAAGCATTACGAATTGTGAAATTCGAAGAATTATAATAAAATTTTAATGTCCGTCGATAATTATATTGACTAGTGAACGTGCAAAATCGGTATAAGTAAATTTTAATTTACGGGTTAGAGGTCTTCTAGGTGTTAATTGTTAGTGCGCAAGTAATTTTGTCGTGAATAGTATGGTTTTTTTTCGATTAGTTTTGATGCGCCGCGAGAATAATCAAGGTTAGTACTGATTGGAAATAGTATTTTCCAAAATTCATACTAGGTCTGACAAAAATACTTGTGACGAAATTCCTGATTCTAGCAATTTAATCACAACAAAATAACATCGCTTGTTTGTAACAACGATGACATTTCTCAAAAAACACGATTTTACAGGAGAGCATTTTTAAAGTTTGAAAAATTATATTTCATTAATTCTGGCTCTTTGAAAGAAACTTCCGAAGAATGAAATATTGCCTGATTCAATACTTATTAAAATATATCAGCAAATATTATATACGATTATCTCCTAAAATCTTATGCGCATTTTTATGAAAAAAGGTAGAAAATGTGTCATTCTTACAGAAAAACTAAATTATTTTTTTGTATTATTTTGACATAGGACATTACTGCCAATATGTCGTGTTAATTTTGGTTGTTGATTTACTTAATAAAACATAAAGTGACTTTTAGAAAAATCTTTTATTAGGATTCACACGACAATTTACCGAAACACGGACACTTCTTCATTCTAAATCTCTGTCAGTCATTGAAAACGTTAGCTAAAACTATAAAAACCAACGATCTTGGCGGAGTACTAATCAGTATTCATTACATTTCCAAAGAAATTTGATGCTTTAGTACTTCTTAATATGTTTCTCAGATTAACCTGACTATTATTGATTAGTTTAAAATTAAAACAGAATCAATAAATAAGAGTTTCATAAACACGAAGATAATGATGCAATCAAAATAAGGCAGTGCTCTACGCAAAGTCCATTAAAGGTTTTTCAGAGCATGATAAAAGCTGCGCTGCAGATTTTTACACCGTATTTGTGCTGCAGAAGAGAGCTGATCGTGCAATCTATAATATGGGTCCCAGAGAATCCTTGCGTGATAAATTCAAAGAAATAAACATAATAACAGTACCATGTCAATATCTTTGTGAAAACTTGTTGTACACACATATAAATATCAATCGATTCCCTGAAAATAGCGACATACATTCATAATTATAAATACTAGAAATAAGAATAAGTTTGCTGTGCTTACAGCTAGGCTACACAAGATTAATGGATCTTATAAAGGGGAATGTATACGCTTTCACAAATATTGAGTTGCACCTTATTACCACTTACATCTTATTAACACTTATCCTTTGTGAAAAGTCTTACTACAAAATATCAGATTATCTAGAGGATAAAACAAGATTGGGATGAGTTTTGCCCTAACAAGGTAAAGGTTTCTTGTTCGCTTCTTCACTTGACCTTAAAATGATCGAAGTGAACAAACAATCAAAGTTATCACTTTATTTCCTAGTGTTACTTATGTTATTTGATGTTTTGTGACGTGTCCAAGAGTCCTGTGAGGTCTTAAGGAAATAAAGCACTTCAATATTTGAAAATGGGGCGTAGAACGGTATTAAATTTTTAACTTTAACATAACAAGATTTTAAAGTTTTAAGTGTCGTTCTTCGTTTTTCGTAGTATTTACTCCCATCTCAAATCAAGCATCTTTCCAAGCAAAATTTTTTTATGTGCACATTTTATTTACATAAAATGGTTCAGGTTTCTTTCTAACTCATCGGAATTGGGTGATACCTGAATAGGTTTATCAAAATCTGGCCTGAATTTGCTGTCTTTCATAGCCTAGTAAAGTAAAATACAGTAATCAAATAGTTTCTTTCGTAAAAAAAAGTGATAATTACTATCAGTAGAATTTTTGAGGTTACTAGGCAGTAATTATACTACTTTTATCCAATGTAGACTCATGATCGGGTGCTTTATTCCTGTTTTGGTTGATTTTAGCTAGTATTATTTTGCTCCCTGACAACGCCATTGTAACGAATCGGCTGCAAAAATAATAATTTAACGTCAAACTCGGTTACTATATGTATGTTTTATTTTACTTAAAACGTTTTAACTAAAGATAGTTGTCAATAAATACAAAAACAACCCAAAAAATTTCAGCAAGAGTGACCTTTTTTGACTAAAGTTTTAACTTAAATTAATGATTTGTGTTTTGTGTACAGACAATATCGTCATATTTTATAATAGTACTTTTACTGTTCTTACTTTTTTCTGCTAAACTGACACATTACCAGATATATACACAAATATTTACTTAATTATTTTGAGCAAAAATGACACTTTTTATATAGATACATTATTTTCGAAACAAATTTTATAAATATTCAACCAACCATTTTACGTAGAACGTCAAAACCAAAAATGTGTCGTCCTTGAAGATAACATGCACCACTCATCGCGAACTAAATTGCACTACCGCTGAATGACCTTCTTGCCGCAAACCATTTATACTAAATGAGACAGCGCAACAACGACATATCTTCTATCCTGCTCTAACCTTACCCCTTAGAGAAATGTCGTTTTGCAGGAAAAAACTAGATTTTTTTCTGGACTTAGGTGTATACCTACTTAACTCGAAAATCATGTTTTTTGAGTTATGTCGTCTTTGTCGCAAACAAGCGACATCAATCGTGTTGAAAATGTTGTAGTTGTCAGTTTAAGCGTTTTGGTGATCTCATAAATTCCTTGTAAATATAAATCACAAATATTTTAATGGCGATCGATTATTTTGTTTTTTAAGCTGAATAAAAGTCCACGTATGTCTAGTTACTAAGCTATAACTTGAATAAGAGCAGATTTTTTGTTCTAACTTCTGATAAAGAGTTGAATAGTTGGCCACATTTATATATTTCTCACATTTTTAGGGTTCTCTAATCGGACTAGTAAAAACCTTTTCTAATGGTAGAGCTTTCAAATTATATTTATTGTTGTCACACATTGTAGCTTATAAGGTTGGTAATATAACTTATGTAAGTACTTATACAATGTGAACCCTGTTGGGCGTTAACAACAAATGGAAGGCAGATCGAGGTCGTCATTGGAAAATAAAGAAGAAAAATAGTTAAATATAAAAATTTTCATATTATATTCGGTGCATTCTTCTTCCGACGACGACGGTGTATGCGGCCGCGCTATTTCATATAATTCTCGAAGTGTTACAAAGATGTTCTAATAGGTGGCGCTGTACTGTAAATGCTCTCTTGCATATTACTGCATTTTGCGAAGCTATTCTGCTCGTCATGCCGAAAATCCTCATCAGATCTTTACCAAATTTTTATAAGAACAGTATAAAGTTATTACCTTTCAATTAAAAGTACAATCATCAAAATCAGATCTCTTAAAGCGGAGATATTCCAAATCATCATATTACCTGATTTAGCACCTAGGCATGTGGCAACACTGTTATATACAGTCAAATGCTTTTGACATATCCAGGAAGAGAGCTACTCCATATGATTTTTTGTTGATCTCTTCCCAGACATGTTTTAACATTTTGAAGATGGCCAAAGTTGTGATTTTATTTTTCTGGAACCCGAATTGATTGTTGTGTAAAATATTGTTGCAGCTCATGAAGGAATTTAATCTGTTAGATTAGAAATAACTTCTTAAAATATTTTAGAAAAGCTAGTTATGGGCGCTATTGGTCTGTAGTTGCTTATTTCCGTCTTAGAACCTTTTTTGTGTATTGGTTTAATTAAAGCTTTTTTAAAATCAGAAGGAAGGAATACAACCATTTTCTAAGATAAATTAATAATATTAACCAAGACTTCAGCTATATTATAATAATAATAATAAAAGTACCTATTTATTTCCAAAAATGGTGAACAGGTTAACAAATCAGAACTTGTGTTTAGACGCGAGGGCTACTCTGCCTCACAGACCCCGAGGGTGCGGCTAATGTACATTGGTATACTTGGTACATAGATGATGTTGAACAAATCAAAGGAAAAAAATTCAGTTGTCGACATTTTGCCAAAAAATTACGTGCCGCTACCGCCGCCCGCCGCCGCCCCGCCTCGCTATCGCTCTGCCTGCGGATGGCCTGCGGAGATAAATGGGCAAGTCAATGAAATCAAACATTCTACCATGGCAACACCAAATTATTAATTGAATGAAGTTCGTACAAAAGCGAGCATTGACCCACCAATGTGAAAATAGGGACAAATGGTTTTGGAATGGCGCATGCGCTGCGCATTCGTCTTTTGAGTTTCTGCAGCACTTTAATACAAAAAAACCAAATCCCAATACCTACGTAGGTTTATATATATAGGTAGGTCCATTCGCTCGTAGTTCGTTCGACCGACCGATTCAGTTTTGCGAAGTTACCTACAGCCGCCGCTCATGTAGGTAATTTTACAGGGCAAACGTCTAATACGTGGGCAAAATGAGTGTCGAAAATCCAGCCAGTGATAACGATGGTGAAGCTGTAAGTATTGAAAATTGAATGGTTTTAGCATTACCTTTCGTTATAATCTTTCATTTTATATCAAATGGATCCACAAACTCGTATTTACTAGTGAAAAGAGCTCCCACGAAGCGAAAATTTTCTAAGTCCCAATATGGCGTCTACAAAAGACTGAGCTGAATTGAACCGAAGCGTCGGTTTCAAATGCCGTAAAATAATAATTACCATCAATTTTGCGTAGTAAATGAGAGTTTCTTGGTTTTTTAATTTAGTGATTTTCGTTTATAAATATGTACCGACACAATTTTTTATAAATGTCACATTTTGTTACAACAGGGTAAAGTAAATGGTAATAAAAATGAACACGTGAACGGTGTACAGAACGGCTACAGCTCTGACAAGCACAAATCCAGCCACAAGTCGTCTAGCAAAGATAAGCACCGCGACAAAGACCGCGATCACAAAAGCTCCAAGCATAGCAGTAGCAGGTTAGTTTTCCAGAAAATTCTAAAGTAGATGTCTAAACTAACACTTTCATGGCCCTAGACGCAGATGTCCTGCTCCACGTCGTGTACCGGCTCGAACAGGACATGCGTGAATGTGAATGCGTTATTATACCTACATGTACCCTGTGCATGTTTATTAATGTTTTACTTACACTTTTTCAGGGATAAAGATAAGGACAGGCACTCAAGCAGTAAACATCATAGCAGTAGCTCTCACAAATCATCGAGTAAAGACAAGGAGCGCAGTGATAAAGACAAGCATCGCAGTGAGAAGGACAAGGATCGCAGTGACAAAGACAAGCATCGCAGTGATAAAGACAAACACAGAGACAAGGACAGGGAGAGAAGTGATAAAGACAAAGACAGACATAAGAGTGGCGATGAACATAAATCATCATCATCCAGGGACAAGGATAAGGAGAAATCAAAGGATAAAGAACACAAGTCTAGGGACCGAGAAAGAGATAAGGACAGGCACAAGAGTGATCGGGATAAAGATAAAAGTCGGAGTGATAGGGACAAACACTCATCCAGTTCTAAAGACAAACACAGCAGGTTAGCATTAGCACACTTAATTGTGAAAGTTTGATCAATTCTGGACCTTTTATTCAATAATTTGTTTTGCTTTTCAGCTCGAGTAGTAAGAGCAAAGATAAAGAAAAGAGCTCCTCCAGTAGTAGTGTCAAAAAGGAAAAACATGAATCATTCAAATGCGAATCAGATTCCCAAGACTCTGCAAAAGAAGACTGTCTACAAGTAAGCATTAGCATAATGTAGTGTATTCTAAGTTTAGAATAGGTTCTGTTCTGATAAAAGTTATGTGTATTTTATCCTCAAGTTATTTTATACAACAAGTTCCAATGAAATGGTAATTAAACATGTATATTTTTCGACAGATTGATGAGAGCTACATGAAACAGGAAATCAAAGAAGAAAGTGAAGATGGATTTGTGGCAGTTAATACAACTCAATCTTCCTGTGATTATTCTATGTCTCAATTTAAAGATGATCCTCTATCAGAGCTACCACCTGATGATGAAAGCGAAGAAGATGTTCCATTAGTAAGATTTTACTTCTTTTCTTTAGAAAAGCTTACTTCTGTCTTTCATAAGATTGTCAATAGTTGTTGGGCACCATTCCTATACTTAAGGGAACATCTGCTACAATAATTTTATATGATTTTTAAGATGATAATTGTTAATGTTCTTATTGCAACAGATGGAGCGAAAACGGCGGCATGGCGCAAGTGAGAGTGAAGAAGACATTCCCTTGACGAAGCGTAAAAAACCCAAGAAGGAAAAAAAAGTGAAAAAAGGTAATGTTTTACTCTAATTTAAAAGCCTGTGCATAAAAGCTGAAGCACTTAAAATAAATTTAATTTTCTGATAGGTTAATAAAACCATCTAGGTTCTACTGTTTACACTATTGAAATGCTATAATAAACAACCCCTTATTTGTTATTTGGACCACAGAACCAAGCTACGACGACTATGATGATGATGAAGAGGAAGAGGTAAAACCTAAAAAGAAGAAAAAGGTTGATAAAAAAAGTTCCAGAATAAAATCTGAACCAGATGATGGTCCTAGCCCTACAAAACGCAAGAAAAAGGAAGATGAGGAAGGGGAAGTATGGAAATGGTAAGTAAGTAGATTTATAATAAGTAAAGTATGAGACATTTATTTTGAATCAGCCCTAGATCATCAATACAGTACATTACCTAAAGTCAGTTGGACAGAGCCAGGTATTGATTGAACTTATCAAGTTCAAGTTCTTGTAGGTACCTACCTATGTGATAAAAATGTGATGATAACAAACATGTATTCAACCATCATACTTTTAACCTTCGACGTAAGTAATTAGGTAGGCATGCAACTCTATCTTTTAACTACTAGAAGGAAACCAAGTGGTAGGCATGACAGTAATAACAATAAAATAAGGTAAAGTCAGAGGTGTTTGAACTGACATTGGGTTACGTATTAGGTACGGTATGAACAAACTAGATGGCGCTAGAACTGCCGCCTTCCATGTGATGTAAGTTTATATTATGAAAAGCATTTGAGGTTATATTCGAAATAACAATGTTGACAAGAGTTGTGTGTGCAATATCATGTGAATTTAATATTTTTAGTAGAAAAAGTGAATCTAGTAAAATATTTTTTCGACAATTATGCTTGAAAAGGACAAAGTGTGTTGGTATTTCAGTTGTTACTTAGTTAATGATGAGTTTTTCATAAATTATTTTTAAACCATGGTTGTGGTTGTTCTAACAACAGTTACCCTTGTTTTAGGTGGGAAGAGGAAAAGAAAGATGATGGTACCAAATGGAAGTATTTGGAGCACAAAGGTCCTCTATTTGCTCCGGATTATGAACCTCTACCTTCCAACGTTCGATTTTATTACAATGGAAAAGATATCCGTCTTTCTCAAGATGCAGAAGAGGTAGCAGGTTTCTACGCGAGAATGTTGGACCATGACTACACTACTAAATCGGCATTTAACACAAACTTCCTGACAGACTGGCGTAAAGTAATGACTCATGAAGAAACCAAACTCATAAAAGACCTCTCTAAATGCAACTTCAAAGAAATGGCTGCTTATTTTGCTAGTGTTTCAGAAAAGAATAAAAATCGTTCAAAGGAAGAGAAGGCTGCCTTAAAGGCAAAGAATGAGGAGATTCAAAAAGAATATGGGTTCTGTACAATTGATGGTCACAAAGAAAAAATTGGTAACTTCAGAATAGAACCACCTGGCTTATTCAGAGGCAGAGGTGAACATCCCAAGATGGGTATGTTGAAGAGACGAGTGATGCCTGAAGATGTTTTGATTAACTGTTCTAAAGATAGTAAAATTCCTAAACCCCCAGCTGGCCACAAGTGGAAAGAAGTCAGACATGACAACACTGTAACATGGCTGGCCTCATGGACAGAAAATGTTCAAGGGAATTCTAAGTATGTGATGTTGAATCCTAGTTCAAAGTTGAAAGGTGAAAAGGATTGGCAGAAATATGAAACTGCTAGAAAACTTCACAAATGCATTGATAAAATCAGAGAAACATACCGCGCGGATTGGAAGGCGAAGGAGATGCGAGTTCGGCAGCGCGCTGTCGCTCTTTACTTCATTGATCGCCTCGCACTGAGAGCCGGCAACGAGAAGGATGATGACCAAGCCGACACAGTGGGCTGCTGTTCTTTGAGAATGGAACACATCCAGCTATTCAAAGAGAAGGATGGAAAGGAATATGTAGTTGTGTTTGACTTCCTTGGTAAAGATTCTATCAGATACTACAATGAAGTACCTGTTGAAAAACGTGTTTACAAAAATCTTGAATTATTTATGGAAAGCAAAAAAGGCAGTGATGACCTCTTCGACAGACTAAACACACAAACTCTGAATGAACATCTGAAAGAATTGATGCCTGGATTGACTGCAAAATGTTTCCGTACATACAACGCTTCTATTACATTACAAAACCAGTTGGATGAACTTACTGATCCAGATGCTACAGTACCAGAAAAAATTCTTGCATATAATCGTGCAAATCGAGCAGTAGCCGTTTTGTGTAACCATCAACGCGCTGTTCCTAAAGGTAATAATCAAGCATAACTTCTTCAATATTTCTCGTATTTATTACTTAATTAGCTGTCGTGCTAAATGTTAACTTCAACCAATTTTTTTATACAGGTCATGATAAGTCCATGGAAGCTCTAAAAGAAAAAATTCAAGCCAAACGCAATCAAGTTGATGAGGCAGAGGAAGAATTACGCGATGCTACTAGGGCCGCCAAACGCGGCTCCGTAAAAGAAAAACTCAATGCAGATAAGAAAAAGAAAGCATTGGAAAAACTAAGGGAAGCACTGAAAAAATTAGAGCTGCAAGAAACAGACCGTGATGAGAACAAAACTATTGCATTGGGCACCTCCAAGCTCAATTATCTCGATCCCAGGATCTCAGTTGCATGGTAAGTTAGGTTTTTACATAAACATTATATATTACTAGCTGCCGCCCGCGGCTTCACACGCGTGTTTCTATGGAAACGTTTAAAGGTGATTTCTATCCCATGGGCACTGATTTATGGGATATGGATAGCCTATGTTTTATTCCAGGATTATAATTATCTGTACACAAAATTTTAGCCCGATCCGTTCAGTAGTTTTGGCGTGAAGACGTAACAAACATCCATCCATCTATACATCCATCCATCCAAACTTTCGCATTTATAATATTAGTGTGATAGTGTGATGATTTTATGTGATAAAGGCGTTCACTGCCAAGCTTCGCAACAAGCTGTTCTACATAACCGCGTCATCGTGCGTCAGTGGCAGGATAATTCAAACATGTTTTAAAACTCATTATTTACAGGTGCAAGAAACATGGCGTGCCCATCGAAAAAATATACAACAAAACTCAACGCGACAAATTCCGCTGGGCTATCGACATGGCCGGCCCTGAATATATCTTCTAAAAGTCTGTGTGTTAGCAGGAGCTATGTTTTTTTACAATATTTTTGTGCGTTATACATTTTTAAAAGTTCCACATCCATACACAATATTTGTAGTATGTTTATATAGTTTGAATGCTGTCTTAGGTACCTAAAATTGTAGTGATACAATATTTATTTGTTCGAAAAGTTTGACTAGAAAATGGTAATCTTAGGTGATCAGGTCTCACATTAATTAGAAGTCTGATTCTAATTTATTTTGATAAGAATAAATAATAGTTCTGAATTATTCTTAGTTTTATTAGTTGTAGAATTGTAGTGCTAGACAGCTGTAGAATAAGACATCTCGTTGTGTAAATTTTGTACCCAGTTCAGTGTCTAAATTTTTTTGTCAATGTATTTCAGGTCTCTACATACATAACTTGTCCGGGCCGGGACGGGACAGTTTTTAAACATTACAGTTACAAAAGGACAGTAGGAAAATATACGCGACGAGAGCGTAGATGTACGGATTCTTTTGTATGTAAAAATGTTTTGGTCTGTCCGGGACACCTTACGTAAGCAGAGACTTTTAGTTCCTCATTTATATTTGAAATTATGACTAGGCTATCGGAATACAAAAATGAAATGCGTTATAAAAAAATTACCAGAAGCTTACTTAATGCAAATGTTTTAAGTCCACTGATAAGATAATACACAATGTAAATAATGCGGCCAAAGCAATACTTCATAATGGTCTGCATAAGGAGAACTCCAACTGCACTCTTAAATCAGGTTAAATAAATAGTTTATTTTTACACTAAAATTGCTGTAAGTTGTGTGATTGTGCAGTAGGTATGTTGTAAAGAATGTAAGTTATCTATTTTATTTTTGTAAAATAGGATCAAAATTTTGGCAGAAGCCGTCGTCAATGTTACAAAAGGTACAATGTTAGTTCAAATTCGTATTATACAGGGCGTCCCACGGCCATGCCACATGGAGGAAAAGTATCTTAAATATTGTAAATAGAAAATTTTACTGAAATAAGACTTCATTTTGTTCAAACAGTATCTTCATTTTATTTAAGACTTTATGATGCTATGTTATTTGGAAAAAAAAATTTTGATTCGGTATCGTAAAATCGTGTTTTTTTTACAATTTGGTGGGTTCTATTCCAGATTTTCTATCTACAATATTTGAAATACTTTCCCTCCATGTGGCATAGCCGTGGGACGCCGCCCTGTATACCTAATTGAATAAAAAGAAAGTGTGCGCGTCTTGTAAATAGTAAATTTTTACTATATGTATCTTGAAAATTGTGAAATGAGATTATCCAAATAAAACATTGACACTAGAGTTAAATAGTTTTATTTTATTTTCATTTGCTTATAAAATATTGTAACAATATCACAAGTCATCTTCACAGTGTTGAAAGAAATCTTTATCTTCCATACCTTCTGGCATATACATCAACCCGGATTCATCTTTGTGTGACAAGTTGTAGCCAGCACCATAGCCTGAAAAACATTTTTATTCAGAAGCCATAAAGTGAAATTCTATTATATTATTATAAATGCGCCTTATTAGAAGTCAAGACAAAAAGTATTTACTAAAAATTGTCTGTCTGATACCTTGTCACGGCAGAACTGATCTAGTATGCCAAGGAGGTAATGGGTATCTGGTCTTTCCCCCGGGATACCTTTTCAAGCAAAAGGGCGTAAGCTAGTATTTTTTAACCCCCGACGCAAAAAGAGAGGGGTGTTATAAGTTTAACGTGTCTGTGGTATCGTAGCTCCCAAACGGATGAACCGATTTTCGTTTAGTTTTTTTTGTGTCATAGATAATTCTATCCCGGGTGTTCTTAGCTATGTTCCATGAAAATCTGTTCAGCCGTTTGAAGATCATCAGTTCTTTTCTAGTTGACTAGGGGATCTGACTAACTTCCGTAAGTCCGATCGATTCGTAATTTGGTCCGTGTTACTTCAATGATATTGAAAGTATATGGTAAGGTTTCATGAAATCTGTCGGTGGGGGAGGGAAAGGGAAGGGGGGTGTTGTCGTTAAAATTCAAAAAATAAAAAAGTGTGTGCGAAGCCGCCGGCAGAAGCTAGTAATATAAACAGCTATCAAACAGTGGTTTCTGGAATGATTTTTATATGGTGGCAGTTGGCACACTTGCCGAAACACCATGTTTCTAGACTAGATCTAGGTAGTTGCAATCATTTGTTTCGAAAGGGTCAACGAGGCCCTTTGAAACAAAACACCGAAAAGCGGCCGAGACAAGAGGGACGCCGAGGCGAGATGAGCGCATCGTGTAATAGCCCTTTCCCACGGCAATATCCCGTTTTTTGCAGGTACGGAGGTTTAGTGCACGTGTTTCAATACTAGCAGTCACACGAGTATCAATCCTGTTGGTATCCTGCAAAAAACCAATCCGTTGGAATTCGTCATTCGGTTTTGCCACTACAAACTGGATCCAGTCCAGTAAAAAACAGGATCCAGTTTAATTAAGTACACGTAGGTACCAGTTGGAAGTGTTCCCACTTCTTGTATAGGTACCGTTTTTTGCAGGATGGGGTGCTGCGAGAGGTGGAAATCTTAGAAGATCTAATAACCTTTCGTTGCTATACCGCAAAAAAACAGGATGCAAACTACTGTGTGTGATTTTTTACACCAATGATTTTTGCGGAATCTAGTACAAAAACAGTTCCTGCAGAACTGGACAGCCATGGGAAAGGGCTATAAGTCCACAGTCGTGCTCGGCCCGACTCTGCGAGTGTTTACTGCCACCATGCCAGTAGAGTTAGGCGAGTACTTATATACATATAGAGGGTGGTTTTTTGAGAAGGGCGGTGATGGCCAAGTCCGAAACCACGAGAGTGAGAGAAAAGTGGTGAAAGGAGACATGCCTTCGATTTAGGTATAAGAAAACAATAACTGGATATTTAGTTTTTTTAAACCTTTTTTGACGGAAATCGACACGAATAATTTTTCAAAATAAGACAACCTGTAGGTATTATTTAATCCATGAATTTTGTTGCTGATAAGTACATTTCTTTGCAAAGATTGATCTTTGCTTTGCAAATGTACTCGTATTACTAAAAATAAAAGAAAAAAGCATATTTTTACGATCGATTTCCTTGAAAAGTAAAACATTAAAAAAAACGAAATATGCAGTTATTGTTGTCTTATAAAAGTTATAAATCGAGGGCATGACTCCTTTCACGTCTTTTCTTTAACTCGCGTGGTTTCGGACTTGGCTATCACCACCCTTCTCAAAAAAACACCACAATAACTCAGATTGCGATTACACACCCAGTTGTTTCATGAGCTTTGTTAGGGCATTTCGCAAATGCAGGGGTACTGGTGGCAAAGGTCCTTGTGCCAAAAAAGCCTGACACCTCTTCATTGCAGAGTAGACCTCCCTGCTCTTAGGCGCCCGCGCGAGCCGCACTGCGCATTGGGCTAACAACACGTCGCATTCCGGCATTCCTATATGCTGGCAGCCTTGAAGGCAAGCGATGGCTTCTGAGACCGCATTCGGATCAGCCAGACCTGTTGAATAACAAGACAAAATTACAAATTTTAAAAACCGATCGCCGACGTTCATTGGATGAACAGGTTTTCATGAAAAATGGCTAAGAACACTCTGGATCAAATTATCTATGACACAAAAAAAACTTAACAAAAATCGGTTCATCCGTTTGGGAGCTACGGTATCGTAGGCTACGATACCACAGACAGACACGTCAAACTTATAACATCTGTCTCTTTTTGCGTCGGGGGTTAAAAATACCATTAATGCTCTTTTTTTCGATTAACAATGACGATCATTAAGCCAGAAGACCCCTCTTCTTTTCGACGTCGCGTCGTCGTCATCCAATTTAGATACTAATACTAAGTAGGTACAATACAATACAAAAATGCTTTATTGTACACCATAAAAATAACATTAGCCCAACTTTGGGCGAAAATAAATAATATAAGAAAGAAAGACATAGTTTCATTATTCAAAAGTTGAAATACATTTATTTTGATAAGATACACTCAATAGTTTTTCTATATATTTTGACTCTCCCTTCGCTGTATGTTTTAGAAACAGCTATGTTTGTAAGAATTAATCCAAGTTTGTTTTGCCGGCAATCTGACGCCGTACCACGTAATAGACGCGACCAATTAAAAATTTGCAAGTTATAGTGCAAAAAGAGATTGCTGCGCATAAGTCTCTTTGCTATGGCACCGTCGATTTATAATAAAATCCCACTCACAATTAGAGAATTGCCTACTGCGATGTTTCAGAGAAAGCTGAGAATCATATTGTCCGAAAAATGTTACTACACAGTGAAAGATTTTATTTTATTAATGTTAAGAACTTTGACAAATAACTCTATAACAACTAATTATTTGCAAAATTTATATCAATTCTATGTATATCTACTTTATTAATTCTGTTTATTAACATTAATTTTAGTTTATTAGTTATAGTTTCTTTCATATTAATTATTCCATGTAAATTAATAAGACAATTGCACGCCCCAAAAAGGGCAAATTACATTGCTACTCATTCACTGTATTTACCATGTTTTTACATGTAATTGCAATAAATATACTTTTATAATAACCCTTGTGCTAAAAGTCTATTCTCATTTTTTTACGCGGGGGTTTTATGAATAAATCGTTGTGCATTTCATCTAGCGCGGGTATGTATATTATGTCAGGTGAGGTAGCATACACTTAGGCCGCGCCCACTTATGAGTTGGCCTGGACGACTTGTGCAGCCTTAAGTTACCTACTCATACTCAATATGGGGTCATCATCATCACACTTACCAATATCTTCACCGGCGGCCCTAATGAGCCGTTCGCGCGATGAACACAAGATCCTCGGCGCCCCGCAAGGCCCGCGTGGTCCAATAAAGCGCCGCGTTATCATCGCTCGCACGAACAGACTTGTGTATGGCGCTGGATACCATATTGTAGTGTGTTGATAAGTGTGATACTTACCAATATCTTCACCAGCGGCCCGAATGAGCCGTCGCGCGATGTACAGAGGATCCTCGCCGCCCCGCAAGGCTCGCGTGGTCCAATAAAGCGCCGCGTTGTCATCGCTCGCCCGAATAGACTTGTGTATGGCGGATACTATGTTGTAGTGCTCTTCGCCTTTACGGTCGTAAAGCATGTGCGTTCTCTGAAATATTTACCTAACAATTAGATACGTACCTTACCTACTGTTTTTTTGTGTTGGAAGTTGGAAGAACACCAACTGCTTAGGTACAGTGGTGTTCATTGTTAGCTTGACTTGAAACGTAACAGGGGGGCTGTTACGTTTAAGTCAATTTCTATGAATAAGTACAGAAAGTTCAGGCGGTGAATTGAATTCAGGCGCCAATTGGTTCTCATACGATTGTTTAAAGAAGTCCATAAACACATAAGTTTTTCATCTAAACTATCACTTTCGTGGCCCAAAACGTACCTAAATGTGGGTAAGCACCACCAAGTGGCGGCGCTGTGTGAAATGCGCTAAAGGAAGTTTGAGTGTTTAAAAATGCACATTCGCGCTACCTTAATTCCATCTTTGATATCCTCCAGGGATATAATAGACGGGCCGGACACATGTAGTTCAACCCTCGGATCTCGAGCTGTTAATGCCAGTTCCAGAGCTCCGAGAGCCACTCTGGCATCTCCATCACATATCTCTGCTAACCATTTCAGTGAGGCTTCTTCTACAATGCACCTGCAATGCTTCATTAGTAAGGCAACATTTCTAGACTTATGAAATGACTTCTGCCCGCTGCTTCGCACGCGTATTTTCGGTACAATAAGTAGCCTATTGTTTAAGTTGGGCTACGTTCTAAGTGTATGCCAAATTTCATCTTGATCTGTTCAATAGTTTTGGAGATATTAAGTAACAAAAATTTCACATTTCACAAACTTGCTCTTTTATAATATTAGTAGGATGACGACGGACGACCTCGGTGGCGTAGCGGGCGATGGTTCGCCTGCGACGCAGTAGGCAGGTTCAATTCTAGACGCCGGTCGCGGGGTAGTTCAAGCTGAAATTTATATTTTTTTTATGGTTTGATTTGCATGCAAGTCTCCGTATCCAATCATCATACCTGTGCCCATACGAAGAAGTGAAATTTACTGTCTGTCTTTTACCATTTCATGACTTAACATCTGAACAGATTTCAATGAAATTGGCAGGAAAGGAGAAAAATGGGCACTTAGGCTACTATTTATCCCAAAATAGTGCGAAGACACAAACTATCATAAAAAAATTAATACCTTGGTAGTTCCTCTGTTATTGTATCTGCCTGCATATTTGACTTAACTACTACAGCTTGCTTACTCTTTTCCAAAGCTCTTTTTAAAATGCTTAAAACTTCATCAACAGTTAACTTTTCTAACACCACAACTCGACAACGGCTGAGCAAGGCATTGTTGAGGCTGAAGGAAGGGTTCTCTGTTGTGGCTCCTATTAATGTTATTGTACCATTCTCAACATGTGGTAAGAAGGTGTCCTGCTGCAGCTTGTTGAACCTTGAAAATAAATGTTTGTGTTGCATCTATTTTAGTTTTATGAGGAAAGTTTCTATTGTAAGTCAGTGTACTTTATGTCAATTTGAAGCATAAATAAGCTCAGATTCTAAGTTCATTTTAATCAAAATTGATTAATTTGATTTTGTGATTGTCAAATTGTTTTAAATTTTACATAAAATAAATTCTGTATTGGCCATAAGTTTAGTTCATAAGTTTGGGCTTTGGATTTTGTTTAATAAATAAGTACCTAATTAATTGTAAATAAATAAGTACCTAAATAATTTATAAGAAATAAGTAAATAATTGTTGATAGGTATAAATTTAACAATTTATGTAAATTTAATCATAATTATATTAATTTTTGCCTTATGTAAGCACTTAAAAACAAAGACCTTATACCTGTGTATTTCATCCATAAAAAGAATAGTGTGCCTTTTGAATTGAGCCTCATTTTTTGCAATTTTAACAACTTCTTTTACATCACTTATTCCAGACATTGTAGCAGACAACTTAACAAATCTCATGTTATTTTGTTCTTTGCAAATATTAGCCACAACATTAGCCAGTGATGTCTGTAAATGAGTTAAGAAGTTGAAAGTGAAGAAGATACGTGTCTGTAAATGTCAGTAGTTGCACTATACTATGGATCATTTGCTATTGTAAAGGGTGTCTCAGCGCCGATTTTAAACTTTAAACACGAATTTCTCAGAAGTTTGCGGGGCTAGCGGGAGGGGAGTGGTAGCGTTCGGTTGGTAACAAGTGCGGATTTGTTAGTCGCCATGTCGCAGTGGTCTGGCGCGCATCGCGCGTACGCAGTAGAGGCTTACTTTTGCAATGAGTTTTCGTTGAGTGAAGCACAGCGCAAGTTTTGTAATCGCTTTGAAATCCGCCGTATAAGTGACGCCCCGAGTATTCAATTAATTAAGTCGTGGGTAGAAAAGTTTAGAGCAACGGGATGTTTGCTTAACCATTCAATTCGCCCTCGAGATAGACCTGTGCGATCGATTGAAAACATCGACCGCGTCGCCGCTGCGATCGCGGAGCATCCACGACGATCAGTCAGGAAACATGCTGCCTCTTTGAGCCTTCACCGTTCAAGTCTTCAACGAATTTTGGCTTTAGACTTAAAATTACATCCATACAAAATCCAAATAGTTCAAAAAATCAAACCGGAAGACTACAACAAGCGAAAAATTTACTGTCAGAAGATGTTAGAATTTTTTTCAGAGGAAAATGTGATCGACAATGTTTACTTTAGTGATGAGTCACATTTTCACCTCGAAGGCTACGTAAATCGTCAAAATTGCCGTTACTGGTCATCAAGCAACCCAAAAGAAAAACATCAGAAAGCATTACACAGCCCGAAAGTTACTGTATGGTGTGCAATATCGGCGACGAAAATCATCGGCCCATTTTTCTTTGAGAATGACCGAGGTGTAGCGGTTACAGTGACGAGCGAGCGGTATATTAACATGATCAATAATTTTTTTGTACCTCAGCTGCAAGATGGGGCTATTAACAAGTCAAATGTGTGGTTTCAGCAAGATGGGGCCACAGCCCACACTGCTAGGGTCTCCATGGACACACTAAAAGCTTTTTTTCCTGGTAAAATCATTAGCCGCTTTGGAGACGTATTGTGGCCACCTAGATCTCCTGACTTAACCCCAGCTGTCTTTTTTTTATGGGGTTATCTCAAAGGAAGAGTATATGATACCCCTCTTACGAGTTTGGAGCAGTTAAAGGCCAAAATAACTACAGAAGTGCGAGCCATATCAGTTGACATTTTACGGCGTGTCTCTGCGAATTCGCTTGTCCGCTTTGAAGAGTGCATTCGCCGTGAGGGAAGACATCTTGACGGTGTAATATTTCGTACATAAAATCCGCAACATTACACTATAATTTACAACAATTATAACATTTCTAATACAATTTGTTTTTTTTTTATAATTATTTAAAGTTTAAAATCGGCGCTGAGACACCTAAAGATTTAATTTATTTATTTACTATTGAGTTGAAAGTGAAAGAACAAATTGAACTTACTTTTCCACAACCGGGTGGTCCCCATAAAATCATGTTGGGTATTTTTTTCTGTTCTAGTAAAGATCCTAGCATAGAACCAGGGCCAAATACTTGCTTCTGCCCAACCATATCGTCTAATGCCACTGGCCTCATGCGCTCAGCTAATGGTATGGATTCATTGTTGACTTTCTTTTTACTTTCTGGATTATGAGGCACTGCAGATTGCTGAAAGAATCCTCACTTCAATTATTATTTCATATTAAAATTTGTGCTAAGGGCTGGTACAAACAAGAACACCAGCCGCGGTAGCCGCCAGGCGCACAGAATATACATAGAAATTATGTAGTAAATAGAGGCAATAGTATATTACAGAGGTACCGACCTCTTGCCAAGTAAAATGCTAAGTACTTACAGCTGTTATTGATGCAACATTAACTTTGCTTTCTACTTTTAATCGTTTTTCTTTAGGTGAAACACTCATCAAATGAGAACTGCAGCGTTTAGAGCAAGATGATGAAGTTTTTACTGAAGAATTCAAAAACAAACATTTGTTTACGTGGTCTTCAACTAGATGTTTTTCGAATGACTTTTCACAAACTGGACACGATATTGGACTTGGTGAATTAGAGCTATTTATGTTTGAAGCCATTCTTATTATTTTTATCTATCCCGAAACACACAACAATAAACTTTTTTGTTTTTGTTCGTTGGCGCGCCGCTCGACAAGTTGCAACATGACCACAGAACACAAATAAAACAAAATTAAATAAATTTAAAGATAGCTAGCAGGCCAGTTGAGGCCAGTGATGCCAGCTGAGTCGAGTCGAGTCAAAAATAACCAAACCAGGATTAAAAACGAAACCTTGTAGCGTAAAAAGTAACCTTACATAATTTTCTTTTCCTTTTAGCAGTGGCAGCGTAGCTTGGGTTGGTACCCCACGCGTGGGGTGGTTTTCTACCAAGAACCCAAAATCAAAACAAAAAAACTTGAGAGGTGTCAAGGGACACCCGGATGGAACGAAGTTCCTTTCAATTAATAGTGGGCGTGGGAGTTCCCCTATACTAGAGACATGCCCCCCGTCATCAAATTTGTAATCCTTACCCCCATGTTAGTCGAAAACGATACCCATATCAGATTTTTTGGTGGGGGGAGGGGGTTCCGCGGGCTGGGGGCGTGGGGGACACAGCACGGCTCACTTCGCTCACCGTGCTGTTCCCCCTTTGTCGCGTTGTGGCTCGCTGCGCTCGACGCAATGCTCCCCCCGGTTTCAGGGGGAGGGGGTTCCGGGGGGGCACGCGAGGGTCACACAATCCGACACACGCCTGCCGTCATGAAATTCGTAATCCTTACCCCCATGTTAGTCGAAACGTTCGAATCGAAGCGCACCTCGGCTCAACTCGGCTGCGGTCGTCGCTTCGGTTTTCCTCGGTTCTCTTCGTCAAAATCTGTCGTTACAACTTTTCGTGACAATTTTTTCCGTCTAGCCCCCATTCACAACGCGCGATAAGGAACTTCGTTCCAAAAATATTGATACCTTGGTGGTTGACAATAATTTTTTTTTTTAACGTGGGGAAATTCTTTATGTATATGTCCGGATCCGGTGGGACGCAAAGATTATGTCAGACTCCACTGACTAAAACCACCACGTGTGTTCTTCTCACACTTTGTGCCAGGGCCACGGGAACGCGCAAGCACTATTCCGCAGCCCTAACGGCGACGGCCCACAACTAAATGCGGGCCCCTCAGTGCGATGGAGCTGGAATCTCACATCGCACCCTCTCAGTGGCGCACGAGAACACACGCGCGCGCCACCCCGGGGCATTCTGTTGTCGGCGACAGAGTCCCCCGACTCTGTCACCAACGCCCCTGTTATGGGGGTTGGAGGTGGGCGTTGAAGAGCCGGCTCCTACGCCCGGCTCTCCGTCTGCGAATCGGGAGAGTTGAGAGAATTTCTCTCTCACGCTCCGCAGACTCCTTCCGCGACATGACAATGTCGCAGAAGAACATAAACTCCCACGACCTCTCACTTTCCAGCATCGATTTAATCAATGCTGCAAGCGAGAGGTCGCCCCCCACGGTGGTTGATAATCCTGACGTAACCAGACGAAAATATGTATTTAAAAAAAAATCGATTCAATTCCTAACTATAGCAAGTAACGTCAAGATGGTAACGTATTTACTTTAGCCTACATAACAATGCGACAGAAATCAAAAATATTACTTTATTTCCGTGTCAGTGTTTAGTTTTCTAATTTGACCTTTTCTAATTTTGCATTTATTTTATGAATATAATAATAATATAAATATAATAATAAATAAGGCATATACAGTGAAATACATATACAGTGAAAATATAATAATATAAATATAATATTATGGCATAATACAGTGAGAAATGTAAATAATTTGATTTGCATCCATACAATTGTTAAAAAATTATTTTTGTACGTCCGAAACGGATAAAATTGTTGAAACATTTATTTGATTTTAAGACCTTGATTTAATTAACACAATTTCACAATAAAATTATTCTATTTTATTCTATTTATGGAAATAGAGAGTTTTTGATTTCATTTGATTTGATTTGTATGGCAAGTTCAGGAAGCCTCAAGCCTCCCAAAATTTTAATTCTTGTGTAAAAGAAATCTTAAAGAGTTTCTACAATATTATGTATGACAAAAACAAATGAAAGCGAACCCTGAAAATTTTAGACTGCGGTGGCAGAGAAGCGGCTCTAAATACAAATAACGGCGAGCGGAGCGAGGCGCGGTAATTTTGTATTAAAAATTATAATTAAATTAAAAATTTACCAACCATACACGCACAGGCACGTTCATGTCTGCTGCGCAAGCTGATTTTTGAAGGCAGGCATGCTCAAGTCGGAGCGTGTGCCGGGCTATTAGTGTGTGAAGCGACCATCTGGCGATTTTTTCTGGCGAGATTTTCTTCGGAACTCACCGGTTTTTTTCAAGCAGCAGCAGCGCATGGTAGGTGCCAAAACGTAGAAAGTGCCAAAACCTCAGATTAATAGGTTTCTCTTTCTACGGCCAAAACCGTAGAAAGATGAGGCCAAAACCGTAAAACGAACAAATCCAATCATTCATTCTAAATTAAATTCATTCACATAAACCATGCATTCACTCACTCACACACATCCATCTAGGCGTGTGTCGTTCGTTCATTCACAAAGATCCATATCAGTCACGACCCGTTAAGAAAATGATCCGGATCAAATGATCCGGTCATTTGAATGATTGTTTTTGCCGGCGGATCTTTTCGATTTTGTGACTGACTGATCTGAGCCTGTGCGAGATCGGTTCGTTTCGTTGCGTGTCGTCGCGTCGTTTTGTTACTGACTGATTTGGTTCTGTGGTGGATCTTTTCGAATTCTCGGTCTAGGTATATCATTCATGATCCAATTATCATTAAATTATGGTAGGTACATAGAGTAAAAACTCGCTGCTGGGTAGGTAGATATTTATTGACCTGAATTGAGATAGGTACTTACCTACTTATAACGTCTCAAGTTAGATTCTTCTAGTAGGTAGGTACCTATATCTTCGTTAGTATATCTTCCTCACAGGAGGTAGAAAGATGTGTACCTACTTACCTGACCTACCTAGGTAGTAGGTACGTACAGTAGGTACCTACCTACATACCTACTTAGATGCCCAAGTACTTACATGTACCTACCTACTCGAAAAATAATAGCCTCCTCTCTCGGGCTATCGGGTTAATCGATTATGATTATTATTCGTCTGTCAGTATAAAATCGATTTGGTTGCTAACTGGTTTTCGTATGGAATGTAAATAGGTATTTTGGTAAATAGTTAAAACATTTATTTGTAAGGAAGGTCTTTAAAGTTTCAAGTAAATTGGAACAAAAGTATCAAGTATCAGTAGTAATATTTTTACTATTATAGGAAGAAAACAGTTGTGTACAACACGCAGAAATCAACTTGGCACCTGGTGCCAAGTAAACGTCTAGGCACGAGGTGCCTAGTTAACTTCTGCGTGTTATACCTACGTAATGTTTGGTAAGGAATAAAGGAATGAATACCTAAGTACCATACTGCGACAACAGACTCTATTACGTTACCTTAAGGTATCTACTTTTAATCAGGCTGTGAGTAGATGATACAAGCCACAGAATGTGTCCTATCCTACTCGCACGCACCACTTACGGCCTCGCGAGAGTAAGACGCAGCGGATCTTTGCGTTATGTCGCGGCGCGCGTCTCAGTCATTCACAATGAACCGAACGTAGAAATGAACGGGTCTTTTCGTCGAGACTGTTCGGAACAATCACGAGCGGCCCGTGATGCGGATCATATAAGCCGTTCGTTCATGAACGACACAATCCTACATCCATCCATCACCGACTGTTCATTCACTCACTCATGTTTTGTTGTGATGGTGTGACGTGCGTGCGAGCGAATTTTCGAAAAATTTATTTTTTACGTAAAATCAATAAAAATCATGCAAAAATAACAGAAACTTTTACAAATACTCAAGAAACATGGAGACTGATACATTATATAAAACGCGTAAAGAGAACAAGAATAAATGTAACGAGGTCAGCGAACCTTCTACGAAAACTCCTGAAAAGCCTTTAAATAAACCAATAGACAAAAAAATAGTGAGTATAAATCTGTTATAAAAAGCTAAATAGATTCCTATTAGCTAATTATGGTCTGTCATGCTATTATTATCATCATTTTAACATAAAAAATCAATCTGTCCAAAAATCCCGTTATGCGGTGAAAGTATGCGCGAGCGCAATCAAACATGCCTGTAAGCTATTTCAAAATAGGTGTATGTTCTAGGAGGAATCAGCACCGTCTCTTGCCAAAATAAGCGAAGATCTTAAGGACTACGAAACACAGCCACAAGGTTTTTATCTTCACATAGAAATCGATCTTGTATGTTGCGGATTATTCCTACTAGCACTCTGTACTAGGCTTTACAACTTGGAGGAGCCAAGATTTATTGTGTGAGTAATATAATAATAATAATAATGCTGGACAATTCACACAGCATTATCTAGCCCCAAGGTAAGCAAAGCTTGTGTTATGGGTACTAGATAACTGATATACATAATAATATACGAGTACATAGATAGATATTTTTTAATATACATAGAAAACGACCAGAACACCCTGAACAAATATCTGCAGATCGTACAAATATTTGTCCCAAGGCGGGAATCGGACCCGCAACCTTCTGCGTCGCAGTATTAATTATATTTCCACAGAATAGAGAAGATAGGTAATAATATAATAATCTTTATCTTTCTAATTCTATCCTATCTTTCTTATTCCGTGCTTATATCATTGATTTTATTTATCATCATTTAGTTTATATAAAAATCATTTTTCAGGTTCGATGAACTGCATTATGGGCGATATGTTTCACTGTACACCAAAGGAGTATTTTTCTTTGACGCCCATCCTCCGTTGGGCAAACAGCTTTTATACTTAGCTGGCAAGGCTGCTGGCTATGATGGAAACTTTACATTTGACCGGATAGGTTCTCCTTATACGGAAAATGTGCCAGTAAAAGAGTTGCGTCTTGTGCCTGCTGTAGCAGGCAGTCTTCTTGTACCAGTCACATACCAAGTGATGAGGCAGTTGTCAACCTATCAAATGACTGCTGTACTGGCTGCTTTACTAGTTCTCTTTGGTAAGATAAATAAATAAATAATGTTATAATCCACACAGCATCATCTAGCTAGCCCCAAAGTAGACCGAGCTTGTGTTATGCTTATAGGTACTAGACATCAAATCACATCACACTAATGTTATAAATGTGAAAGTTTGGATGTATGGATGTTTGTTACCTCTTCACGCCAAAACAACTGAATGGATCGGGCTGAAATTTTGCATACAGGTTGTTTTAGGCCTGGAATTAAACAAAGGCTCCCATAAATCAGTTCCCATAGGATATAAATAACCATAAAACATTTCCATAGAAACAAAGCATGTGAAGCTACGGGCAGAAACAAATTTTATATAATACTTTAATAATATTTTTTATGAGTTAACTGATGCCATCAATAGTCAGTAACTTAAGTCTGCATTACCTTTCAGAAAACTGTTTCCTTGCTCAGTCAAGGTTCATGTTATTGGAGAGCATACAGATTTTGTTTGGACTGTGTGGTGTTTATTGTGCTTTGAAAAGCACATCCAAGCCTGGCTTGAGCTCAGTACTTTGGCTTTGTATTGGCAGTTTATCTCTTGGCTGCTGTTTTTCGTAAGTACCTGTCTATACCATGGATGGAAGGTATTTTAAGCTTACCAGTAGGCCTAGCATGGGGATAGTTGTCTAGGGTAGAATAGAAAAGAATGACATCGCATTGTCATACATTGCGTAAATTATTGAAGTTGAAGGAATGAGTTTCAAACATATTACGCATTCGATGACGATTTAACGTAATTTTTCTCTATTCTAGACAACAATCACCGTGATAGGCCTACTGATGCCTGCATTCCTGCTTAAGAATAATAATATTAACACCAGTTGGTTACTATAATTAATGGATTAATTTGCTAATTGATTCCAGGGTAAAATACTCAGGACTATACTCATACTACCTCGTACTATTCGTCGTTGGGCGTCAGATTTGGCGTAAATTTGGCAGCTCCGAATCAGGTCTACGGATCACGCTGTCAGCATTCTGGAGAATGGCTGTTCTAGTTACCTTGCCAGCAGCGGTGTACGTGGCAGTGTTTTACGCGCATCTAGCGATGTTGCCTAAAGCTGGCCCGCATGACAGCGTGATGACGAGCGCTTTCCAAGCCTCGCTTAAAGGTGGGCTTGCGAGCATCACGAGAGGACAACCATTGCATGTAGCCCATGGATCTCAGATCACACTACGGTAAGAAAATCTCGAAGTTACTGACAGATAGGTAGGTACTATTAGGTATTTGATTTCATAGATAGGTAATGTTGCGGCGAATACGAATCAATGTACTTCATCATCATCTATGTAGTGTATTCTATTATGTACCTATATCAGTTATCTAGTACCCATAACACAAGCTCTGCTTAGCTTAGGGCTAGATAATGCTGCGTGAATTGTCCTGCATTATTTATTATTGTTATTATCCACAGCTAAGTACCGATCAGATTGTTTGGCTGAGGCCCCCTTTTGCTTGCGCTAACTTTCTTGGTCCTGTGGTTTAGTCATTCAGCAGCATCGTCATCTCCCGTCCCTTTAAAAATGGCGTCGAAGTCGTCCAAACGCGTGAACCCATCACGCGTTTGGCCGACCTCGATTCTCCTATCATTGACCTTCATTCCGTCAGAGCTTTAGTCCACATGTCATCACTTCGCCTAACAATCTACAATTAAATTTGAGTTTAAAACGACGTCCACACAAAATTTCGTTTTGGAGAATTAAAGACCTTCCACTGCAGGTATCTTAATCCCATTTTCCTTCACAGGCATCACCACGGGCGCACATGCTGGCTCCACTCCCACGCTCACGTGTACCCGGTGCGCTACACAGACGGTCGCGGCTCCTCCCACCAGCAACAAGTCACCTGCTACAGTTTCAAGGACGTTAACAACTGGTGGATAGTCAAGCGGCCGGATCAGCCGTCGCTGGCTGTGTCACGGCCTCCGGACGCGATAAGGCACGGGGATGTTGTGCAGTTACTGCATGGGATAACGAGCCGTGCTTTGAACTCGCATGATGTCGCTGCTGCTAGCTCGCCCCAGTCACAGGTAGATAAGAAACTCTGCTTGAACAGAGTCATAAAATCCATTATGAATTTAAACGGGTTAACTACGAACCTAGTTTGTGTTGGAAGAACACCTGTTCGGTGTTCTAATGAGGATCCGTAACGTTTTTAGTTGAGAATGCAGGTTAATAGAGCTAAGAAATCCTTAACACATAGTGCAAAAATTTTTGTTCTACGACAAAAATTTACGAAGGTATGACTAAATTACTAGCGAAGTTCACTGAGTGACCGCCGCGGTCGCTGTGACGTCACTCCCTCGGTCGCCGCCAGTTAGTCGTAGCCGTTTGTTTGGTTATTTGTGACTTTAAAAAAAAAATACTGGCCGATTTGTGTCTAATTCACCTTTTTAACCGTCGAATCGTGAAGTAAGAGCCGGCTGCGCTCCGCTCGGTTCGCTCGGCTGAGTCAGTGACGTCACACCACCCGCGTAATTTGATTTTACCAGCAGTAACGGCGTAATGTTTATAACTTAATATCTTCGTAACGGTCCGATTCGGATAATTCAAAAAGTGTGATATATCATTCTTATGTCATAAATGACATTTGACCCGAGAGCTGGTGAGTATCTGGCACAGCGCATCAGCAATGCCATACAGCGTGGCAATGCAGCCAGCGTCTTGGGGACGCTTCCGACTGGTATTGATATGGATCAGTTGAGCTACCTGTAGATTCAGTTGTTTAAATTGTAAATACTAGTGTACTTTTCTTTGTGAATAAAGGCTTCTGCCATTTTTATTTTTGTCATAAAGAATAACGTGGATACTAGTTCTATTGAAATTGCTATAACTTTACTGATCCTCATTGCATAACGAATTCGTCAAATTACGAAAGTTTAGGCGATCGCAAGGAGTCGATGGATACAGGCGGCTCAGGGCCGGTATTTGTGGCTTCGTTTGGGGGAGGCCTATGATCAGCTGTGGAGGTATTCGCTGATGATGATGATGACGAAAGCTTATGAGTGAAGATGTATGTGAACATGTTTGTTGCATAAGATCTCCAAAACTGATGACGTCCTCCTAGACGAATCTTCGGCCACGGCGGCCAGTCTCAACGGAGACTAGCCGTAGGTGCGCAGGACATTATCATAGTGCCCGAGTGGGTGCACAAACACAGGTGCACTCGCATAATCCGATGGGACGGCACGGCAGACCGACACGACCGGGGAGAGGTCAGCCGCACGCTGATTCTTCATCCGAGGCACGGCACGGGGGTGTAACACCGCCTTATTTCCAACTCCGGGCTGTTACTGTAATATTTTCTTGCTGGAAAAATCCCAATAGCAAAACTACTGAACAGGTCACGATGAAATTTGCCGTAGGTAGGTACATTCATGAATAGCGCAGCGCGTGCGATGCGAGTCTTATCTAAATGGTTTTCAATTTGTACAATATCCCTGCTAATCGTTCACCCTACGATAGCTAAACTCCAGCCAAATTCGATTTAAAATATTTGTAAACGAAATATAGCAAAAAAAAAAAATACGACGATAGCTTCAACCTCTCCCATTCCCTTGAATAGCTTTCTTGTATTTCCAGGAAGTATCATGCTACATAGACTACAACGTCTCAATGCCAGCCCAGAATCTATGGCGAGTAGACATTGTAAACCGAGACAGCGAGGATGCGACCTGGGACAGCATACGGTCCACCGTACGGTTGATTCACGTGGACACTGGCTCTGCGCTGAAGTACAGCGGTCGGCAGCTTCCCTCCTGGGGCTTCCATCAGCACGAGGTGGTCGCAGATAAGGTGGTCACGCATCAGGATACGCAGTGGAATGTTGAGGAACACAGATACACTAAAGGTGAGAAATAGATTTATAGGGAAGGTATCTCAGGACTGTACCTACCTATGTAGTTGATACAGACAGTGTAAAGTTGTTTAAAGTTGTAAATAATTTTATCAGCCTTCGTTATGTTATCTTACAACAAACATTTTCTATCAAAATAACTAAAAAACGGGGCCTTCTTGGTGCCTCCTAGGGCTCAACTCACAGTGGTGGGGACTTTTAGGTAGTACTACGGGGTAATCCGAAACCATTCAGAAGAGATTGTTTGTCTCCTAACTAGTCCAAACAAAGGTAGATAGATGGAAAATTCTTGATTGCACTCTTATCACAATAATTTACAAACAATTTTTTTTTTATAAAATTTGTTTCGACGATTGGCGGTCTTATCGCTTAAGAGCGGATTGAATTGGATTGAACATTGGGGATCTGTGTGCATTACTTATTATATTATGTAGTTAAAATACAATGTTCCAAAGTCAAACTGTCCGCTTTCGACTTTTCCAACCAACCAAGCAATAACAGACACTTCATCATCATCATCATAATAGGTACTATACCACGCATCCCTTGATAAAAGACGGTTCTAAACAATACCTAATACCTAGGAAGCGGATGTTGACCAAGTCATGCGCTATTGATTTGCTTTCATTGCCTTCACCACACACTAGTGCTTGAGCGCGACCTTCAAATCATACCGTAACCGCACGACGACGGTAAAGTAAGAGCGGTTTTGAACAGAATCACTGTATTGTATGACGTTTAATGAAGCGGCAAGAAACTGCTCGGTAGCTAACGCATCAGAATGGTAGATAAAATCTTGCTATGGTCGGCGGCTTAAATAACAAAACAGTAGGACTTATCACTCATGGAATACCTAGTTACTTTTGTTCAGTCAGTCAGCCTAAGAAGGAAACGCGATGGTTTCCTAGCTCCTTACAGTATGGGGTAATCCGAAACCATTCAGAAGAGATAGTTTGTCTTCATTTAGTGCATGCTGGAAGTCGTTTGATTAAGAAGAACAACTTGAAATTTTTAGGATTCTTTTGTTGGATTTCCTTAATAAATAGGTATCACGTTGCGCGCATAATTCAACTAGGACAACAACACATTAGTTCTATTCTGCGTTCTATTGTACAAGGAATAAAATTATCGGAATAGTATCTAATTTGTCGCAAATAGGTAGTACCTACCAGAACCACTTTCGACACTCATGATAAAACGAACTTCTATTCAATGGTAGGTTTATAGTGTTTGGTAAATAAAAGAGCTAAGAATGACCAAACGCTGTAACGCCCTTATCAAGAGAAATCTAATTTGAAAATGTTTTCCTTCCAGCCGAGGACAGAAAAGAGCGCGAACGCGAGCTAGTCTCAGCCGAGATGATCCCCACCGCGGTCACGCAGCTGACGTTCTGGGAGAAGTTCGCGGAGCTGCAGTACAAGATGGTTGCGCACGCGCCGGACGCGCCGCACGGACACATGTTCGCGAGCGAGCCCACCGAGTGGCCCATGCTGGTTCGCTCTATTGCTTACTGGCTTTCTCCTACATCTAATGTAAGTTGAGTATCATAATGACTTCACCCCTTGCTGGGTCTAGATCGGATGCTGGTAAAGTCAGCCCTCCTTCTTATATCTCGTGGAAATACCAGTACGGTCATGCGCTAGTCTTAATTCGGGTTTGTTTCGCGTAGCAATTTCGGGCACGTATCACCGTTAGACTTTTGACTAGTTAACTGCAAGCACTTGACGCTGTTCTCGGCTAGCTTCACATGATTGAGATCGTTTTATGAACATCTCTGTCCAGTTAAAACAGCAATTTATGTGGCTGGACTTCTGCCGTAATGGCTATCGATAGCCGGAAGTAGGTAGGTACTATAATAAGAATCTCAGCTTGATGAGCATTCTGATCGTTTTATAATTTGTATTTTTATATGATCGTTTGGTTGTTGGCAGGCTCAAATTCACCTGATAGGAAATCTGGTGACATGGTACGCGGGAACGATCTCAGTTGTAATTTACAGCGCCCTTCTCGCTATCTACGCTATTCGACAACGCCGCGCCTGCGTCGATCTACCCCCGAAGGCCTTACAGAAGTTCTACGACGCCGGATGCATCCTTTTCTTAGGCTATTGGATCCACTATCTTCCATACTTCTTCGTGGATCGCACGCTTTTCCTTCATCATTATCTTCCCGCCTATATTTTCAAAATATTGCTGCTTGCGTATGTCGTGGATCATATTTATTACGTTATACAATTACGAGAGAAAACTCGACCATTTACAACTATTTTCATACTGTGTTTCGCAATATGGCTCGCGTATGTTGCGCTAACGTTTAAAAAGTTCAGTGTGCTAAACTACGGCAGCACAGATCTCACTGAAAGTGATCTTATGAATCTCAGATGGAAAGACACATGGGACTTTATTCTCCATAAAAGGGGATAGAGAATTACTAGCACTTTAAAACTGAATAGTATTTTTTGTAACTGCCATTATTAGGATCTTGTCATCACAATTTAGTTAAGATGTACCTGCTGAAGAAATTTTATTTAATATACAATTTTTTTTATTGACAAAGAATATTATAATCAAATAATAGAAATATATTAGAACTATTTACAATTGATACAAATGAGCTAACTGCAGACTGGTGCAAACAATGTACAGGTAGCTCAACTGATCCATATTCATACCAGTCTGAAGCATCCCCAAGATGCTGGCTGCATTGTCCTGCTGTATAGCAATGCTGCGCCAGATAATCACCAGCTCTCGGGTCACGCGTCGCTTTTTTTATGTTGTAAATCGTAATAAAATACTCACCTTTTTACATGATGGACTCTCACATAATATTAAGGTAAACTGATTCCATCCCTTTTATTTATGTGGAAAACTAAGTATTATAAATAGTGTGAAATTAATATTCCGTCCAATTAAGTACATTCCTATACAATGTTTAGAAATAAAAATAATTTTATAAAAGAAACTTTATTTCTCATACACCTTCACATATAGATATAAGCTAGCGCCGGCTGTGGGAAGGCTCAACGTCCATTGGCTGTGAGACAGGGTGCACGGCCACTGATTCCACATCCAGAGGGATTATACTCTGCTTCAGCACTGCAGTTGTTCCAGGGATATATCTGTATGATCCCTGCTTCTTGCCCTAGAACGTAATTTAATAATTACATTAATTACATTATTATCAAGTTTACCTCAACTAGTGAGCAGCATCAGCAATTCTGCAATTTGTAAGCTGTTTTATTCATATTCAAATTTTATTTTTAGATGTCAGATGGTTTTGTATAGTACCTTGGTATTAGCTTCCTCATAAGTCCTTAAGTACTGAGCTGGACCAGTGCCACGGATTACGCAGAGATCCACATTGGAACCAGATCCTAAGTCATTGAAGATACCAGCAGCGATGGCATCACGGACCAACTTCTTGCCCTCTTCCTCTGGTAGGTCAGGTCTCCAACCAGCTTCAAACACTGCCATTGCAGCAAGGGATCCTGAACCTGTGAAGGAAGGAAAATAAATTAAATAATGATTTCTTACATTAGTGGTTTTAACCAAAGATTTATTGCGATTTAATTTCATACCCATAGTGGCGTAAGGTAGCTTGTCAACAGATCCATGTGGATAAATGCAGTAAATATGAGGTCCAGTTCTATCAACTCCTCCCAAGACCAAGGCAGCACCGACATGTCCCTGGTAGCGGAACAACATGCGTTTCAGTAGAGTGGCGGCGGTCTCCACAGGCACCGTGCGCCCCGTGTGCAGTCTCTGTAACTCCAATTGCGAGGACACAGTTTGGGTCGTCATTTCAGTATCGGCCGCTGTGCCAGCGCCACAACAGTACATGTTCCCGGCCAAGTAGTGAATCTTCTCGCAATTTTTATCGGAAACAACAGTACTCTCTGTGGCTCTGGTGTCGGCACCCAGGATGACACCATCGGCATATGTTATACCGACAATAGTAGTTCCAGTCTTGACAGCTTTCGGAGCTGGAAATCCTTTATTGGCGAGAAACGCATTTCTATGGAAAGAAAGCAAAACACAAGATCAGAAAAGGAACAGAAGAATATTAATGGTGGTAGCGTCAGAAAACTCCTACATACCGCGGACAGTTATCGAAACAGAATCCAGGAGGAGGGATTTCTGGTGCCAACACAGAAGCCATTTTTACGATTTACTTTTACGAAAAATCTGAATACAAAACAGATTTTATGAAAAATAGCCAGTCACACTACCGAGTACCGACCGACCGATGGCAGATGATCAAACAAGTTTTTGTTGAAGTCTAGTCTTCTATTTGTCATGTTAGATAGCTGTCATAGTGACTGGTCAAGTTTTGTTGAAACCGGAAGAATGCAAAAACCGGAATTTTCCAAAAATAATTTTAGTAAATTTATTTTTTTAATCTGGCCACAATTGGCTACGAGGCTAAACTTTATTGGTGAAAAAGTTATCAAGGTAGTTTAAAACGTATCATGCACGAATAGAATTTATTATTCCATAGCAATTTGACAGGTTCTCTGACGTCTGTGTTTTCAGAGAAATACAGCCAATCACGACGAGACGAATTTTCATTTCACGCCTATTCGTCAAACGCATAGCAATCTGGTTTGGTTGGTACCTATTCGTTCTTGGTTGTCAAAGGGTGGCCAAGCAGAATGTGTTGATTTGGTTTGATGTTGTTGAGTTTACTAGTTTTTCTTATGAATTTATATAATTAGTTCCTAGCACAATGTTCACTGACGCAGCGTTTGTCTGTTTGATTTATTTGGCTTCGGCTCTAGTCATTACTTTAGCTGGTCGAGATTTCTATCAAATCCTCGACGTATCGAGATCAGCAAACACGAATGAAATCAAAAAAGCTTACAGAAAGTTAGCAAAAACTTTACATCCAGACAAGAATCCAGATGACCCAGATGCCTCGCAAAAGTTCCAAGATCTTGGGGCGGCGTATGAAGCTCTATCCGACCCCGAAAAGCGAGAGTTATATGACCGATGTGGCGAAGATTGTTTGAAGAAGGATGGTATGATGAACAACAATGATCCGTTTGCCAGTTTCTTCGGAGACTTTGGTTTCCACTTTGGTGGAGAACAGCAGCAGCATGATACGCCGCGAGGGGCGGATGTTATCATGGAAATTATGGTCTCTCTTGAAGAACTTTACAATGGAAACTTCATTGAGGTATGAAAAAACAATATCTTACGCCCAGAAACAATTATATAAATGAAATAACATTATGTATTGGTCCACAGATAACTCGTAATAAACCAGTTATAAAACCAGCTTCAGGCACTCGCAAATGCAACTGCAGACAGGAAATGGTGACGAGAAACCTTGGACCCGGTCGCTTCCAGATGATGCAACAAACTGTTTGTGACGAGTGCCCTAATGTGAAGTTTGTCACTGAGGAGAGACTTTTAGAAGTAGAGGTAAGGCTGTACTAAGCTAGGCCATCTGTGTGGTCAGAATCTGTATCATGATTCTTTTAACAATAATTTCTGTTTAACCCTACACATACACTCTGTGTAGTCCAGCATTATTTATTTATTTACACTACTGAATACATACTTTGATAATTTTTATTTACACTACTGAATACATACTTTGATAATTTAAATAAATATCCATACTTACATCATTATTCCTCTAATTTCAGGTAGAAGTAGGTGCCCCAGATGGCCACAAATCGAGGTTACGAGGAGAAGGAGAGCCTCACGTTGATGGAGATCCTGGTGACCTTATCTTCATATTTAAGACGGAAAGACATCCTCAATTTGTTCGCATGGGAGATGATCTTTATACCAATGTCACTATCTCCTTGCAGGTTGGTTTCACTTCTATTTTCATGGAACATACCTTCTAGAATGAAAATTCTTTAATGCTTATGCAAGTTCTTAGCAAGGAAATCGAAAAAAAAGTGGTTCACTATTTTACACATCATAAAATTCTTATCTTCAACTCTAGCCAATAATTTAACAGTGTGTGAGGCTTACTGATAAGCTACTATTAAAATTTAAATGGAACAAATTCTAAAAACAATTCAAGATGTTTACAACCAAGTTTTTATCATCACCATCTTATCAGCCCACAAACATCCACTGCTGGACAGAGAATTAATCCCATCTGTGTCCGTGCTCTGTCCGCCAAGCTGCACCAATTGTTGGGGAAAATGAAAACTGTTTAGGCCTACATTACATTTTCTGGTCTATCTATCTAGGCCTGGAGAACTACATTTTAGATTTTAATTGAAAATAAAGTTGAAATCAGCTTGTACTTTCTTTGACAAAGCCCTATTTGTCTAAAAGCGGTCTTTCTGCGTTGAAATAGACAGCATCTCTATGCTAATGGGTACGCTGCCTTGATGTTGGCCAATAAAGTCTTGTTCAATATCTCCGTTCCTATAAGAGCAATCATTATGAAATTTTGCTCTTAGCTCGTGCGGTGCTTGTGCATTATTATTGTGTATAAATTTTGTTGCTATAGTTTATGCCGATTTCGAGTACGGGCATGTGTATGCTAGCTTGACGTCAAGCTTGCGTACCCACTAAGAATGGTCATTATTTCTTAAACCAAAGAGGCACTATTTATTTTACTTTTGCACTAATTTTACACTGTTTATGCAGTATTTATTGGCATATCAACAAACGTGATATCGATTATGTGTACACTACCTTGACGGACACCGCACTGCAGGTGTAAAACTACTATCAAGCTTTAATTAAAATCTCAATAGGCACAAATGTGCAGGTCTCGACAGAGCCTACACATTTGCTTGGAGTCGAGACCCTATTATTAAATACTATTTATGTATTATTAAAATCTTATCTTTTTAGGATGCTTTGACTGGCTTCTCTATGGATTTAGTTCATTTGGATGGACATAAAGTTACAGTCACAAGAGAAAAGATCACTTGGTCAGGAGCCCGAGTCCGCAAGAAGGGAGAAGGAATGCCCAACTTTGAAAACAACAACTTACACGGAAATCTTTTTGTTACATTTGATATTGAATTCCCTAAGCAAGAATTTAACGATCAGGAAATAGAAGGTCAGTACTTGAAGTATTATGGAACTCTTATATATTTTAGTGATATATAGAAGGTCAGCTGTTCTATTACATATTTGTTTATAGATAAATCTAACTATACTATTGATTATACTTGTAAGTTTGATATGAATAGATTTGTTGATAAATAATATTTTTTGTTTCAGCTCTGAAAAACATATTGAAACAAGAACCAAATAACAAAATATACAATGGACTATAACATAATAATGCCAATTTAATTTATTTTAAGTAGTGAAAATGTGTGATATTGGATGAACAATTCTGTGTGATGAATGTGTTGTTACCAGTGTGATTGTTTTATACAATGACAGCCGGCTTGGATGGTTGCCCTAGACAGCAATTTGGCTCGGGTAGAATCTTATGACATCAAAGGCATATTAATTAAAATTAATAAATGCATTGTATGTAATTTTTCTCTATTCTACCCTAAACAATCCCTGTCTAGTGTAGAGCAATCATGCTCAGTGGCTGCTGATCTAATTGAAAACTACCAGCAACAGAAATAATTTAATGCAGGCTTTATATTATACAGTGAAAAGGTTTTGTTCGAGCTGGTTATGTAATAAAAGAAGATTTAAAACATGAAATTCCTTTTATTTCAGATAACATAATTATACTTAATATATACATGGTATCACATTGAGTGTAAAATTAAAAACAATTTGTCTACTACAAGAACTCATTAGTTTATTAAAATATGAATCTATTCTAATAGGAATTATATTTAAATAGCTAATATTTATAAAAGTAACACTTTTTTCTTAATAACAATATACCTACACTAAACTTAACCCATGGAACAATAGTCCCCAAATAAACAATAGATTAAAAATAAAAACCCTTCTATCTTAAAATCTTACTTTAAGTAATCTGGCACATCCATTTTATCACAATAATTTAAAAAAATATCTTCCAATAACTCCTACTCTATTAATTTTGACGTGTCATTTCTTTCTTTCCAATTAATTCTTCTAGCTAGAGTTTATCTAGTAACCAATAACTGCACCTAATTTATTGCTCCTCCCAGATTCTTACAAAAAAGTGTGTTGAACTAACAGAATCAAATATCTATGCTTGAACTCTAACGGAGTCTACACACCAGTGTGTTGGCGACATAGCCGGGCGCGGCCGAATGAGTATGAATCTCGTAGGCAGCCGACAGTGTTTTGTCAATCAACGTGTCCGTCAAGTTAGGAGCCCCACCATGGAATTTCGTGGTTTAAAATTTTCAACTATTATTAGTACCTAAATTGTTCCTCCCGGTGCCCGAAGCCAAATAGTGCTCCAGTACTTGAGATATTAAGGTCTTTCACTGTGGTTGGTCTCATCTTGAAGTCAAGCTGACAGCCCCGCTGATTCCGATGAAACCGTAGCGAGATTTGAATCATGAACTATGCCAATCATCTGTTACGGACACTTGCATCTTGTCGGTGGTCTGCAGACTAGTGCGTAAACTCCAGTCTCCATAAGCTTATCCTCGCCTCGACCATTATTCCGGGAGGTGTTTCCGCCATAAATTATGACACGAGGCAAGTAGGATGTGTGGTCGGTATAAGCTCTGTAGCCGTGCCCTGCAAAACGCTGTTGACGACGGCCCGTGCTAAGTAGCCTATGGAGATGGACGCGTTCGCCGATGCCAGTGCTTCGGTGTTCTCAGCTGGTATCCCACAGTCCTGAGAACAAAAAATAGGTATGAGTATTGTTATTTTCTTAAAAATAAATAAAATGAATGCTGGGTGTCTCATACTGCTTTATCTTTCCCTAAATTAAGCAGTGTAACCCAACGTAGTTTGTGTTATTTGTAAATACTTTCTTATTAGAAAGCCCAGGACCCAGACCCGGTAAAAGAATTGGCATAATCTTACAAACATTAATTCTGTGGCGGGAAACGAACCCGCATACTCTCTGTGTCTCAGGTGTACCTTTGCCCACTGGGTCACAAGGTCAACAAATGAAAGTATATTTACTCACTAGCTTCTGCCCGCGGCTTCGCACGCGTTGTTTCTATGGAAACGTTTTGGGGTTATTTCTATCACATGGGAACTGATTTATGGGATAAAAAGTATCCTATGTTTGATTCCAGGATTAGAACTACCTGTATGCAAAATTTCAGTCTGATCCGTTCAGTAGTTTTGGCCATATGGATTCCATACGGATGGATGTATATCCATCCATCCAAACTTTCGCATTTATATTATTAGTGTGATGTGATAGTGTGATTACATTCACTGCCCAGTCTCTGCGATGAGACCTGAAGAGGCACGCCGCCGGAGCAACACGGACACGCTGTTCGAGATGGACGTCGGGGGCACTAAAAGTATTTAAGTGAAGCTTACTTTAGCATAAGTGAGATGCGCATCATCCAGCAGTTTGTCCAAGTCCAGCGCTTGCTGCAGATACAGCTCCGGGTTGCGGCGCAGTATGGTGGCCAGCACGCATAGCAACTCTACGCAGAGCTGGCGGCGCGAGGGCGACGGCACCGTCACTAGCGCCTCTTCCACTAGGAGAGCGAACGATAGCTCCGACCTAGACATGTTCACTAGGGTAGGATCGGCTGGGATTGAGTGGCCCTGGGAACATAATTTTTGTGTAAGTAACGCTCTACCAAGTTTCTTGTGGGTATTTTGTGAAACATTACATGCATGGGCAAGAAGGTTAATATTCAAATGATGATAAAGAAATAACAACAAACGAAGTCATCTTCTTTTGTTCACTGCCATTGTGTATAGGACAGAGATGACGGCTGATGGAGAAGTCACCTAGTGGGAAGAAAATTTATTTCTTTTTCGAAAAACCAATGCTATTTAGTAAGTTACCACTGTATATGGCAAAGAAGAAATGTTCTACTTTAGCAGATCCTTAATTACGTTTGGTTTGGGTAAGGTAGGTATGTTGCTAGGGCTAAGATATGAAATGAAATGAATCATGAACAACACTTTTATGAGAAATGCTCAATAAATACCTGAACAATTATTCCTTTGGGTGTCCTCAGCAGAATGTCCCACACTTGAATGTAGAAGTGTTTCGGCACTCGACACAAGCAGCCCTCCAACTGCCGCCGCTGAAGTGGCGTCAATCTACAAATATAAAGTAGACAGTCAATAAATATTACCAAACAGGGTCAACTTTGCAAAATGATAAAGGTGTTTCCAATTGTCAATGTTCAGCTATTTTTCTCGTTATCATCATCATCGTCAACCTACTATATTAGTCCACTGCTGGACATAGGCCTCCCCTAATGAGCGCCATAGCGCCCTTTTTGTCGTTATAATAATAATAAATCATTTATTGTTCTCTTCACACAATGAGCTTACATTTAAAACTAGAATAGTAAGTATACCTAACTATAAAACAACATTGCGCGAGACCTGCAGGGGTATTTTAATTCATTCGATTCGTTTCCGAATCTAATCCAACGGATTCGAATTCGATTCCGACGGATCTATAAAACGCTATTTTAATTTCGCCTCGGGTTGATAATTGAAAATCCGAAGCGAATCTGTTGACTAATGGCCATGTCAATGAGGAGGAGCCCCTTAATTCGATCATCAACCCCACAGATGTAGGAATTCAACCCGAGGCGAAAAAAATTAAAAATTTTAAATTTAAATTTGTGTGTGTGTAATATGGATTAATAATTATCTGAAATAAATGAAAATGAAATGAAATGAAATCAAAATAGCGTTTTATAGATCCGTCGGAATCGAATTCGAATCCATACTCCTGTTTGTTGGTGCCTGCGTTAGGTTTGTAAAACACCTGTGTTCGGTCACCAGGTTCCGCGGTTTATTTATCTTCTTAATATATATAAATCACGTGTCACGTTGTTTGTCCGCGATGGACTCGTAAACTACTTAACCGATTTTAAATAAAATTTGCACACCGTGTGCAGTTTGATCCAACTTGAAAGATAGGAAGGTTTAAAAGGTGAGAGCGGTACGAAGTTCGCCGAGTCAGCTAGTTTATTATATATTTTGACTCTATTTTGACCGATTGGCGGAGATGTTGATGAAGTGTATATTAGCGACTGTTCTCATTTCATAGTTATTTTAGTGCTCCGTTTTCCGAGTAATGGCAAACCACTCAAACATGATAAGCACAACATTTACCGACATAGTTCCCAGAATTACTTACGTGGCAGTGGTCAGCAGGCAGAGCTATTCTGATTCGATCGAAATCATACGGACTCGCGCAAAATTCATATATTATTGCGGTTTTTAATATGAGGCCAATGTGTAGGTGTAGGTAAGTCTTTCGGTTGAGGTGATTCAATCTACCCTGCCTACATGTACAGTCGGCTGCAAAAATATGTATACACTCCCAAGTTTTCAATTTGACTAAATAGTAAGTGTATAGTAATTGTGATAATTTATGTACCGCATTCTGACGAAGTACGATGACTACTTTGTACGAAAAACGTGTGCATGTCCTTTTATTTAAAAAGTTCCGAGTAAAATAAAAGTTAAACCTTGGAAGTGTATACATGTCTGTGCAGCTGACTGTACTATTGACCTGAGCTAATATTAAGACCTTAGCTATATGTATACATATACATGTATACATATAGCTAAGGTCGACGACCTCTGTGGCGCAGCGGGCGAAGGTCTGCCTGCGACGCAGGAGGTTGCGGGTTCGATTCCCGCCTCGGGACAAATGTTTGTACGATCTGCAGACATTTGTTCAGGGCGTTCTGGATGTTTTCTATGTATAATAAAAAATATCTATCTATGTAGTGTATTGTATTAAGTATATCAGTTATCTAGTACCCATAACACAAGCTCTGCTTAGCTTGGGGCTAGATAATGCTGTGTGAATTGTCCAGCATTATTTATTTATTTATTTATTTATTATACATACGAACAAAATATTCTTACTATACTATCCCATCACAACAGGCTTTACTTGTCCACTGCTGATTTAGGCCTCCATTGATAGGCGCCAAATTGGCTCTTATCATTTGAGGGTAATGCCTAATTCTGACGTCGAGCACGCGGGTTGGGGATCGCAGTTCGGTGATGGATCTGTTCTGCAGGGGGCGCTGCTGCCCTCCCGATGTATATCTCTTAGTTGCCTCTTACGACAACCGCGGGAAGAATTGGTGCGAATTCTCAGCCGGCACCACACGGCATCTAGCAAATCTAACTATTTCTGCATTAAAAGCTGCCATAACTATAGTAGAAAAGATCACCAAAAAGATCGGTTGACGACATCCATCAACACGCAGACTATGATTAGAATCGAGGGATCAAGACCGTCTTTTGGAGGAGGCCTACATCCAGAAATGTACCTACCCATAACAGGCCGCGATGATGATGATGATGATAACGATACTAACCCTTTCTCATCAGCCCAGTTGGAGACGCTGAGCACGCGTATCAGCAGCATTCTCAGCCTGAAGGGGCTCAGACTCTCCGTGTTGGCGTCGGCTCTGCCCTCGTGGGGGAACAGCTTGAGGTACAGGCGGATGGCTTCCAGCACCCAGCCCACGCGGATCTTGAGGATGCCTTTAAACATGTCGGGGTTGGTTCCAATGAGGCGCCCGCAGTACAGGACGATTTCCTGTTAAAAGGAATTTATTTTTTAAGGACTCTCAACAGAAGCTTTACAAAACATGCAGAAGAACAGAATGTTATTGAGAGACACTATCATTGAGTCAACTGGATCAACCCTACAGATTTAGTTTTATGAAGGTACGAAGGTACATTATCAGAAGAGACATATAGGAATTAATATTTATATTGAATACTAGCGGCCCGTCCCGGCTTCGCACGGGCGGACATTAATTAAAAAAAAATGGGATAAACGTAGGTTTCTAATATTTCTGTAGCAGGACATTTTATACTTTTATCCGACTGCCCCGTTGGTATAGCGGTCGCGTGTTCAACCGCTGATAATGTGGTCCCGGGTGCAAATCCCGTGTCGGCCCAAGATTTGTGTTATTGGGTATTTTCTAGCAAGAAATATTCACTGTAACAGCCCGGAGTAAGGAAATTGGCGGTGTTAGATGGCTTAACGTGCTTTCCGAGGCACGGGGGCGTGCCTCAGAAAGCACATTAAGCCGTTGGTCCTGCGTTTGACCTCTCCCCGGTCGTGCCCGCCCCCGGTGGATATCCCTTAGCCGCCTCTTCCGACACGGGGTTGTGCAAATTCTAAGCCGGCACCACACACCAGTACACACACTTGTGCACTATAATATGTCCTGCGCATCTGGATAGTCTCCGATGAGATTGGCGGCCGTGGTCGAAATTCGGCTAGGAGGACATTAATTATTATTATTTTTACCTACCTCCCTCGCTGCGTTGCCCGGGTGCGGCGTCATTTATTTTTCTAATAGTATTTTGTTTAGATTGACATTTTTAAATTCGTAATATCTTTTGAATGGAATGTCCGATTTGAATAATTCAAAAAGTAATCTACAGGTATTGAAACAGTCTTAATTATGAAATGATTTATTTGGATAAGGATTAATACAAAGGTATGGATAAAATGGTCAGACTTTGGTCAATTTTTCTATCAACTTTTAAAAAGTAAAAAAATTGTTATACTGGCATAACTACAATAGTTGGACATATGGTATCCCTGAGTTTTTTGTAGATATTTATATAGTCTTTAATATTGTAACACATTTTTTTGTTCTATCATCAATAGTTTCCGCAGCGCATGCTGATGATAGACAATTTATGGCTAATTTTTTTACACCTTGGGTTACATTATTGAAGTTTTAGTAGGGATCCCTAATTTTTTCAAGAAATAAATATAGCCTATGTTACTCAGGAATAATGTAGCATTCTAATGGTGAAAGAATTTTGGAAATCGGTCCAGTAGTTTTTGAGTTTATTCGTAACAAACATACAAAAATACAAATCTTTCCTCTTTATAATATTAGTATAGACACAAGTTAGTATAGATATAATAATAAATAAATTTCACAGTTACTGAATTGTATTACGGTGACTAGGGTTGGATCCAGCTTTTACCAAAGCGAATGACAATGTCGGGGAGGTCAGTCAGATAAATCAATTGATTATGAATAATACTGCACACTGAGTTGGCGAGCGAAGTGAACCACGAATAAAACAGTGTTTTTTTACAGCGGGCGTTAATAAGTGGTATCTAAGACAAGACAACGGCAAGCTATTTCAGAACAATCATCTTGATTAAATATACTTACATACATAAACCTACATACCTGTTGCAACACAGCTCCAATAACGTCGTACGGCTGAATGGTGGAGTACATGACCGACTGGATCTCCCCGGGCGTCATCGGCTTGTCGAAAACAGTCTCTTTCTGACCGATCACGCCGACGGTAAGCTGGAAACACATTACTAATTAAGAGGGTGCATTGCGCGCCATTTTGTGAAAAGGATAGGCATAGGATTGCGCGTCCATAGGAGCGGGAGAGTATACGTTTTTGGAACGGCGTAAGCGCAAAAATGATGTTTATGCTTATTTACAATAAAACTACACAACTTATGAAGAAACTGTATTAAGGAACCAAAGAATTAGTAATAACCTACGAATAAAAACAAAAATCTTTTAGGAATAGAATAGAATAGACGAGGGTTACTGAAAATATCGACCAAATTAGGTGCAAAACAGTGTGCTTTCATGTTTTTTTTTTAATAATAGCAAAGAGCATGGTGAAAATATTCTCAATATACAAATCATATACGTTTGTATGAGAAATTCATCCGTCGCCGGACCCTTAACACGGCCTGCACTTCTATCTGGTACCTTCGGGAGCTATTTTCTAAGTTTTTGGCGGGCGACTTCACGAGCTCCCTCTTGTTTACCTCGCCTTTTTAAAGGCCTTACCTTTCAAAAGGCGAAGCCGTCCGAGAGATCACGAGGCGAGACTAAAGACTGCGAGAGACGATAGCACCATGCTCTCGCTCGCTCTCCGCCAGTATCCTAACACCTCAAAGCCTATATTGGTCCACTGCTGGACGCAGGCCTCCCGCTGATAAGCGCCTTATTGGCTTTTATCTAATGGGGGTAATGCCCATAATCCTCACGCTGGGCATGCGGGTTGGGGATCGCAGTTCGGTGCTGCAGGAGGCGCTGCTGCCCGCCCCCGGTGGATATCCCATAGTCGCCTCTTACGAGCCGCGGGAAGAGTTGGGGTGGTGCAAATTCTAAGGCGGCACTACACAACAAACCTATGTATAGAACGCGTTAATTATGTGTGTTATGTGTAATTATGTCTCGGAAGTAGGCGCGAGTGTCCACTGTAGCTTATTTTAAGGTATCAGGGGGACGAAGACCCCCTGATACCTTAAAACCTCCCCGCGGGGAGGGTACCGCCTGCTCGCTCTGCGCCGCAGCCCACTACGCGCCCTGCAATCGCCGTGAGTTAGTGTGAGCTATACAGCCGACATAATTATTTCTTTTAATTCTTCTGTCTATGGCGGATCTACCTGGATGGTCTATTGGATTGGAGGGATGGATGGTTTGATGTACCTGTTTCCCGTTGACGAGCACAGTGGTGATGAAAGGACTGATGGAGTCGACCGTGTGGTTGAGAAGTGAGGAGCAGTAGCGCACGGCGCGCCAGTGACGTAGCACGCCCGCGCTGTGGTACAGGCTCTTCAGGGATTCCAAGGCGTTTGTGCCGTTCACCTGCACAAACAATAAATTAATTAATCACACTAATATTATAAATGCAAAAGTTTGGATGGATGGATGTTTGTTACCTCTTCACGCAAGAACTACTGAATGGATCGGGCTGAAATTAACACTGTAATCAGGCCCTCGCTGACTTACGGTGCCCTAGTTTGGTGGCCGAGAACAAACCAAAGCACTACCATAAACAAACTGCAGAAGTTCCAGAGACTAGCCTGCGTAGCAACTACAGGGTGTATGAGAACTGCCCCCACGGCAGCACTCGAAGCCCTGATAGGCCTAACGCCACTGCACCTACACGTGCAACAGGAGGCAGCCGCAGCAGCTTACAGACTCTGGGCGCTAAATTTATGGGACCACAACACTAGAGCACAACACACCACTATTATAGATGAGTACGCACGGAGTAATCCCATGCTACTCTCGATTTACGATAGGGTACCCAAAAAACACATACACTCAAAGAGCTTCACCATACAAATGCACGAAGAGTTAAGTGATAGCTCAAACATATACGAAGTAAGAATATACACAGATGGCTCTAAAATGAAAACAGGTACCGGGGCGGGAACGTTCTCGGAAGAACTCAACATACACAGGACAACAGCACTGGGCGCCCACAATTCCATCTTCCAAGCGGAATGCGTAGGTATAATCCAAGCTGCTACCGCGGTGCTAAGAAGAAAGGTAACTGACCAAAATATCAGGATCCTCTCCGACAGCCGGCTGTACTACAGGCCTTGAACAGGAGAGAACACAACTCAGGACTCACCCTACAATGCCACCACCTGTTAGAACAAGTAAGTGAGTCCAATAGAGTCACCCTACAATGGATAAAAGGACACAGCGGATCGAGAGGAAATGACGAAGCTGATGCACTGGCAAGGAGAGGTTCGGAGCGGCAACCGACAGGACCCGAACCAATCATCCCCCTACCATTCAGTCAAGTCCGCTCATGGATCCGTCAACGTACAACCAAACAACACCAAGACTACTGGGCAAGTATCCCAGATTGTAGACAGTCGAAGGAGGCCTTCCCGGCTTTAAACCCGAGATTCTCCCGAAAACTCCTCAATCTGAAGCGTGACAAACTCCGACAAATCGTCGGTATTGTCACAGGACACTGCATGCTTAATAAACACCTATTTAATCTGGGTATTACGGACAGCCCCCTATGCAGAGGGTGCATGAACGCAGAGGAGACGGCCGCGCATGTGCTTGTAGAGTGCGATAGCGTTGCTTCTCAACGATTGCAACACCTTGGGACACCGAGGACGCCTAGGGAGGCATGCACCGGCGTCAGCGAGCTGCTGGCCTTCCTGGAGGACATCGGGTGGTTAGATTAACAGCCCCCCCCCCCCCCCCCCCCCCACCCGACACGCAAAAAGGGCCCACCTGTGGCCTAGTTGCGGAAACCAGTCCAGAAACAAGAAACAAGAAGAACGGGCTGAAATTTTGCAAACAGGTAATTGTAATCCTGGAATCAAACATAGGCTACTTTTTATCCCATAAATCAATTCCCATGGGATAGAAATCACCTATATACGTCTATAGAAACAACGCGTGCGAAGCCGCGGGCATAAACTAGTTAATAATAAATAAATCATTCTGGACAATCCACACAGTAACATACACAAACAATAACGATATTAAACTATTATACTACTTTGTTTTTGTTTTGTGATCCCAAGATCACACTTTACAAATACCTAACAGCCCCCAAGGGCTGAAGGTAGAATGCCCCCAAACGGCAAGGTCAGGTCTGAACCTCAACCTCAACAGCCTGTATTGGTCCACTGCTGGACGCAGGTCTCCCACTGATAAGCGCCTTATTGGCTTTTACCTCATGGGGGGTAATGCTCATAATCCCCACGCTGGGCATGCGGGTTGGGGATCGAAGTTCGGTGGTAGAATTGTTCTGCAAGGGGCGCTGCTGCCTCCTTCCGGTGGATATCCCTTAGTCGCCTCTTACGACACCCACGGGAAAAGTTGGGTGGTGCAAAATCTAAGCCGGCACCACACAGCTAATGATGGAGGAATGTAAGATCTGCTTATTATCAAACCACCAGTCTCACGCAATGTGAGTTTAAATGTGAGTTCATTGTGTGAAGAGAACAATCAATGATTTATTATTATGATACTATGCTCCAGGCCGACCGTTCTGCTCGACATACTCCGGGTCTTTCGACTGACAGGTTGATGTCGGATATTTTTACACAATCTGAAGTTTTTGAATTGTGCGTTTGCGCGATCTGAGCATCGATATGCCCATTATCTTTTTGCACTGAATGTGAATTCGAAAATTTTCTTAGCGCCATCTAGCATGAAACCGTATAGATCCGTCTTTTGGGAAATTGATTCATCTATGTTTGCAACACTAATCAATCATGTTATGTTTACATTTAGGGCTACAATCTGGATAAAAACCAGAAATTTCAGTATTATTAGGTAGACGTAAAAATGATTGAACTGCGTTGTAAACTTATTACAACAAATAAAATAAAAAGTATAGTTGCAAGTGGCGATTGTTATAGATGTCGCCACAAGGGCAAGCTCTGACACGGTCTGAAACGTGCGAAGACAAACCGCAAGGTTCGGATCCTTGATGCATTATCCACGTCTGGTCTCGTAGACCGATCCCAATATAAATAAGAAAGAGAAATAAGATTCGCGTGGTTGCCATCCGCCTGTATGTTTTCCGTTGTGTAAACTAACGTTAAGAGTCCGGCGGAGCTCGATCGCAACTTCAATTCGAGGCGCGTGCAAAAATCGCCCCGAATATCGCTATCTCTGTTTAGTTGATGCAGGCGCGCGCGGGACGCGGTAGGTGTACTACATACGTGAACACAACCATCCATAGTGCCGTGCTTGTGCGTGTGCGTGAGTAGGTATACACACCTCTGAATATTACCGTGCCTCTGCTATCGAAAGCGGCAGGTAGGTTAGATACTAGACTAGGTACTAAATTTGCCTACCTATTTCTTTAGGCATAAGTACTATTTGCGTTTCATACCTACATAGGTACCTTGGTACTTACATTTTGGGAAGTGCAAGTGTATTTTAAAAAAATCTAAGTGAATGTTTAGTTTGATAACGCGTTTTTTTCTTCAAGTTTCTCTACAAGGCCTACCTACCTACGTATTTCTCAAGAAATACTTAGGTACATAATACAAATACCTAGGTACCTATGTAGAACCCAAATATAGGTAATATCATTGGTACCTAGAACCTAACTAAACTGATCGATCAGGAAATACGTACTTAGGTAGTATGTAAGCACCTACGTATACTCCAGCCAAATTCGGTGTGACATTTTTGTAAACTAACCGAATTTGGATGGAGTGTAGGTAGGTTCGTCATAGGGTTCTGCTTCTGCAATACCTAGGATATAAGTACCTACCTAAATTTAGGATTAAATACACGAGTAGGTATAGTGAATTTCTGACAAGAAAATAAAAGGCAAGGATATAAACGTAAACACTTTTTTGTTCATTGATATTGACACTTTCATTTATTTTAAAAAAACATTTGATTTTGACTTGACACATTTATTTACTTATCAAAAAAACAAATCAATTTACGATTTTGGTAAAGCCATGTGGGGTAACCATATCGGCTAAACACTACGTGTTATGGTACCTACCTAGCTAGTCAAAAATATACCTAGGTACCTAGTGTGAAAGATACTTATAAAACAAGTATGGATTGATGGATTGGTATGTGTTGATTAGGTACTTCTTTACGCGAAAACTTCTAAACATCTAGGTATATCCAAACTTTAAAAACATCCACCTACATCCAAACTCAAAATATGAGTGTGATAAAATATACCTACACAGGATGCCACGGAAAGGGTTTATTAAACCGAAAAGGGATAATTCTGGAATCCGAGAGATTCAACTTGTGAATAACGATTTTTTAAATTTCGAATATTTATAATTTATTCGTAGGTACGTTTTGTATACCTAAGAATACACGTAAAAAACGATGAAAAAACGTCTAATTTTTTCCTGTTTACTTCCGTTACATTGATTATGGTTACCAGCTGCAGCAATAAAAAAAATCGCGGCTCGTTCCGCTCGCCGATATTACTGTTATTTGTGCTCTGTATTTTGATTAGCACAGAGGCAACGTTCCCAATTTTATTGGTCTGGCTGGTCCGCTATTGTCAGTTTGTATCAATCCAACCACCACAATAAAATTATAACAAATAATCTGCGAGGTCACTTTGTCAACCAGTACAAAAAATTAGTAGACAACAAAATTTTCGCGTTTTGGTCTGGTCGCTGATAACATGTTCCTTCTGACTATGATCCAAAGCTCAAAACCCGGCCCGCTTTAGGTCACTTTGCCAAATTTTCTAAAAAGTTGCCCAAAATCTAACAAAAACCAAAAATTATCGCAGCACGCTCTGCTTGCCTCTGATAACATTTGCTGTTTTGATAAGCTTCTGGTTTGCTCTAGTTCAGGACTCCTTCTCCGTTTCAGGCTAGTTTGCAACTGCAAAATATCTAATACCAAACAACTCACACGCACAGCCAGATCATAAAAAATTTCGTTGATTCTATATGGTGTCTGGGCTCGTTTCGCTCGCCATTACTTATACTTCCTATTGTTGGGTTGGGAGTTGGGGGAAGGGATGTCATTTTTGCGGCCAATATGCAAAACACTGCATTTTGCGGCTCGCTCCGCTCGCCGATAGTATTTTGTCCTTCTCTGTATTTTGTCCTTCTCTGTATTTGGTCCAGTGTGTTTAACATCATTTTGCTAGGTTGTTACACGAAAAAGTAACAAAAATTTCGGCGGCTCGCTCCGCTCGCCGTTACATTTTTTCCATGTCTTTTTTGTATTTTGAATTTTTTGTTGATGCCCTTGCTCCGCTCGCCCCTATTTATATTCATAGCTTTATATCTACTACCGCAAGTCTCTAAGATTTTCGGGGCTTGCTACGATCGCTATCATTTATTTTTTATAGATACCTATCAACAACAAAGTAAATGATGCGGGCGAGAGTAAGCAAGTAGACCTACTCTTGCTTACTTTTGCCCAAACTTCAGAAAACATCTCAAAAATTTCGAGGCTCGCTTCGCTCGCTATAACTTATACCTACTATAGTTGGGAGTTGAGTATAAATTTTCCGCGGCTCGCTCCGCTCGCCGATAAAGTTAAGTAGTTTTCAGTGGGGTATGCAACCGCCTACAAGTACATTTGGTGCTACGGCCCGCACCAAGTGTGACCCCCCCCAAAGTCTTGGGCTGCGACCGCGCCTGGATACCTACCTACCTAGTACTTCCTTACTTCACATACATTGTAGGTACCTACCTATCTTATGATAGGTACATATATCTAAACAACATGTTAGGTACCTACCTACCTAGGTAGGTAAGTATTAGGTAGGTATGTAGGTACCTATTTACTTTAAAATAAGAAAACAACTAGCTAATAATAAAATAATTTAGGTAGGTACGTAGGTAGGTAGGTAAGTAAGTACCTACCTACTTACTGTGAGATACCTACCTACATCCCAACAACGTTCCGAGTCCATAATATCATTAACCAAACCGTAAGTGAAAAATATCAAAGTCCGTAAACAAAGCCAAAAGCACGCCAAAGTCGTAGTAGGTAGGTAGGTACCTCTAGGTATGTAATGTACCTAAGGAGGTAGGTTATTGTTTCCAAACAACAAGGCAAATCTCAATCCAAGTCAGTGGCACAGGTCTATAGAATAGTGAACAAACAAATACCTACGCACGCACAGCACCGTAACTTGTCAGACACACTGATTTAGAAAATAGTATACTACTAAATAATAATACCTAACCTAGATTCTCCTACCATATTATAAGAACCTATCTATGTTCTCCTACCCCTACGACGACCTCCGAAAGTCCCCGAGCGGTGGCGGCGCCCCGTGTAAATACACGTTGCATTAGTGTGTCTGTCCGAGCCACGAGCGATCACACAACCGAAGTGTCCCGTCCCCCGGCCCTGCACCCCGCCCCGTGCGTGCGCGATAGCATGATTGCCGTTTAAAATTTGGTATGAATTTCGCTGTGTTCTGTAATACCAAAAATGATGACTGAAAACTTCTTGTATTCTTCACAAAGTATTGTTATTCTGTAACTAGACAATATTACCTATGTTCCCAAACAAATAACACATAAGATATTGTTGTTTTTATTACGAAACAAATAGGAAGAAAACTGGCCAATTTTGTCTTAAAAATTGCAAAATGCGATTGGCTTTCATTTAATTTTCGGTAAGTATTTTGAAAAAAAAACTATCCAGGAACCTAGATAAATACTATTTCAATACAAATAATACAATAATATAGTCGAAATATGCTTGAATTAGAAATAATTTTGGTATTACGTTTGTATGGACAAGTCGCCTTCCGCTGGCCTCTTAACAGTTTTATTGTAAACACGGAATTAAAGTAAGGGGAAATGGTAAGTGGGCGTGGCACGCGTGCTACAAGTACACGCTGGTATGCTTACTCGACCCCAGTCGGGTTCTAACATCGCGTGGAGTAGCTAGTCTCGCAACCAATTCATTTTTTCCGTAATCATGCCGTATTGTTCGATTTTAGAGTGTAAAAATGATAGTAGGAGAAAAAATCTTCAAAATGGAGGTGTCTCGTACCATCGGGGAGAACGGTTTTTATTGTTTTGTAATAAAATCTTATTTTATTTCAATTTGTCAATAATTTAATAGAAGGGTTAGTCAAAATCAACCTTATGGAATTAAGATAAAGTTGATTTTGGATTGATTCTATTCTTCGCTACTCAATTAGTGATGTAGTCAAGTTGGATGTTGATTTTGTCGATTGATATCGATACAAGAAATTCAATTTTAATTTCTAATTTTAATGTTAATGTTAAATAAGTGATTAGTATTATTATGTAAATTAAATATTTATTTAGTATTTAGATTACAAGTCACTAAATTGACATCATTAGGTCCTCTAACCTTTATCTTAAATATTTGTAGGTTTCCCAAAGATACGAACGTCAAAGAGAAATGGATAGATGCAACGGGTAGAGTTAATTGGATGCCAACCAAATCAAGCACGATATGCTCTGAACACTTTTTGGAAGTCGATTTCAAAATATCAAATAAAAGATATAGATATACAATTACGAAACATACACCGCTTGTATCACTGAAAATCGTTAAGTTTAAATATATAAATGTTCACATACACCATTTACTAAAATTAAACATAAAACTTTCCAAACACCAGTTTCCTAATAAATACGTTTTATTTCAGGGGCATAAACAACACACATTTATTTTTACCTGCCTGTCTGTGTCTATTTATAAATGGTTTAAAATATACAGCTCATTGTGTGCCAAGTAAGTAAATAAACTACCAACAAGTTAAATTTTTTGCAAATTGAACAAAAAATCGGGTATCTATCGATATCGATAATGTACTTCAATGTGCTACCTGGTGCAGCTCTAATCGAGTAGCAGTCGATGGTCGACCTATCACGCGAATGTCAATCTTAAGTCTGAGGAAATTAAGTTTATAATTGCGACCACTGAAAATACCGCCATCTATGGTCAAGTAGCGGAATTAACTTGTCAATCGAATGTTTGGTTACTATAGACCGTAAATACGTTCTGATGCTAAAGTAAAATAAATCTTATCTGTAGAAGTCAAGGTTTATTTCCAAATCAGTGACGTTGGCTAGTTTTGACTAAACTTAAACTACCAATCAAACGAATTGTTTCTTTGTAATGCATTATATGATTACTGGTTTATTTGTGTGAGTTTGGCGACACCGGTGCCCTTAGTAATTTTGTTGCATTGTCCTTCCACTCTAACTTCCATTTCCGTGATTGTAAAGAAAAGATGCCCGATAAATACGCAACATAATCTTTACCATGATGTTACCAACCGCGAAAGTTTAAACCGAACTAAGACTCCAGTCCGGGCAAACTAGTAGGGAACAAACATACCTCATACAATGGTCCTTCTCGCTCCATAAGGATACCCCACAGCTGGCACTGTGCAAACATATTCTCACTTGCCCGCAGCGCTGTTACGACGTCGGGCGTTGATCTGAGAACGGACAACACTATAATCAAAAATATGTCAAATTGTGTCAAAAATATTGAATTGGGTTCATCTAGTTCACAAAGACTGCAATTTTCAGTGACGGAACCGTGGTCCCACTGCGATGTCCCACTGGTGGGACAAAACTTTTTCGTGGTCCCACCAAACACACACTTCACACCTCCGTGGGACCCTCAGTGGGACATCGCAGTGGGACCACGGTTCCGGAATGCAATTTTCTATTGAAATTGAAGCACTGTCGCGTCGTGTCACCTCTTGAGATTACGGATATGAATTTGTCGTGCGTGTTCTTTGGATCTTAAATCCAAAGGGTTAAATAACTGGCAGCGGCGGTCACAACTAAATAGTGTCTGTAACTTTTCTAAATAGACGTATTTAATCTATTAGTGAAACTCGCTATTAATATTTAAAAGGCTCATTATCATCTATTCAAAGTGACGGAACATCTCAGAGGGAAACTAGTCTGACTCATGAACATATTGACTCACTTACGTCTGAAGGTTTCATATGAAACAAGTTCCTCCCTGTAAGTGAGAGTGCGTGGCACGTCGGTCAGTGACTGGTAGCCGATGTACTCGTGTTCTAACTGACGGAAGTGAGTGAACATCTCGGAGGGAAACTAGTCTGACTCATGAACATAATGACTCACTTATGCCTGAAGGTTTCATATGAAACAAGGTCCTCCTTGTAGGTGAGAGTGCGCGGCATGAATGACGGTCAGTGACCGGTAGCCGATGTACTCGTGTTTCTGACAGAACTTAGTGTACATTTCGGAGGGAAACTAGTCTGACTCATGAACATAATGACTCACTTATGCCTGAAGGTTTCATATGAAACAAGGTCCTCCCTGTAGGTGAGAGTGCGCGGCATGAATGACGGTCAGTGACCGGTAGCCGATGTACTCGTGTTTCTGACAGAACTTAGTGTACATCTCGGAGGGAAACTAGTCTGACTCATGAACATAATCACTCACTTATGCCTGAAGGTTTCATATGATACAAGGTCCTCCCTGTAAGTGAGAGTGCGCGGTACGTCGTTCAGTGACTGGTAGCCGATGTCCTTGTGTTTTAACTGAAAGAACTGAGTGTACATCTCGGAGGGATACTAGTCTGACTCATGAACATAATGACTCACTTATGCCTGAAGGTTTCATATGAAACAAGTTCCTCCCTGTACGTGAGAGTGCGCGGTACGTCGGTCAGTGACTGGTAGCCGATGTATTCGTGTTCTAATTGACGGAACTGAGTAAACATCTCCGCGGGAAACTCGCCTTGACTCATGAAGTCCAGGTGCTCTGAAATAGATGGAATGGTTTTTGATTAGAGTGAGCGATGTATGAAAAGAAAATGTCGTCTTGTCGGGACTATACTATCGGGACGATATCCTACTAATATTGTCAACGCGAAAGTTTAACGCGAAGTAAAAGCCACTGAACGGATCGGGCGGAAATTTTGCATACAGGAAATTGTAATCCTGGAATCAAACATAGGCTACTTTTGTTATTGTTTCCGTAAATCAGTTCCCGTGGGATAGAAATCACCAATATACCGCGGAGCGCAGCTAATTAAAAATAATTCAGTAAATAAGAATTAAGATGTATAAAAAGATGCAGTCAAGAGAATGTATGGGGCGCAGCCGGCTGGATGACATTAGAAACTCTTCCGTTTTATACTTGGTGCTTTACTTACCCATACAAGAGCTGGAGATCAAATTCTGCAGTCTTCCGAGTCGTACTTTGACACCGTCGCAGTGCCCTTTCTTCAGCATCGCGAATAGATCCAACATCTGCTTGAAATGCGGGTCGCGCATGTGCTCTTCACGCACCAACAGACAAACTGTGGGGCGACCGGATAGACGCCAGTACCTGGGAATACCGCCATTCAAATCTAAACCAGCGAATTGATTGTCTGTACCACATAACAGGCTAAAGGTTTCTTCGTCGCTTTTTTACTTTAGTCTACATATCGAAGCGACAGAAATCAAAAATATCACTTTATTTCCGTGTCAGTGTTTAGTTTTATATTTTGACCTTTTCTAAGTGTACATTTATTGTATAATTTATGGAAATAAATGGTTTTTGATTGTGATTTTGACATATACGGTAATCACGTACGTACAAAGTACTATAGTTCGACCGAAACCGCTGTACCGCTCCCTAAGAAAGTGCGGCGAAGTGGGGGCCGAGGAAAAAAGAGCAAGAATACACATGAGATCGATATTGTCGGATATATATTACGATATCGTACCAATATAAACAATATTTTTGTTTTATATATTATATCGATATGTTTATATTTTTTTATAACTAAATTATCTACAGATATTCTGACAGAGCTTCTGCTTCAACTTCATTTTCCGTTTCGCCATCGGAATTTGAATCAGAGTCGTTCTGCAAATTTATAATTAATGGATCGATAATAATATCAAATCTACTATCGCGATCCCAGTAATTGTTTTCATTTTTTTGGACATGATCATCACATTTCTGCCATTTTTCCGCCGTGAACTCAATCAACAATGTATTCAACAATGTATTCAATAAGTTTATCTTTTCATCTAGAGAAGAGTTAATATGGTTATGGGCTATATTGTTTTTAATATTAGCCCAGACTAACTCTATGGGATTCAAATCCGGATGGTACTGCGGTAATCGTAGAACAGTATGTCCATTGGCTTTCAGGAGTTCATCAATTCTGTACACGGGCTCTTTTTGTGTATTATCGATAAGAAGTTGCAGTTGAGATTTTGTCATAGCTTCCGAAAATTCAACATTGTGGCGCCGTAACCAGTTCTGCATTTCAGTTTTGAGGCTTGCTATGGTTGGCTTCTTGTCAACCTGAACGCTGTGGTAAGACGCGTTGTCCAAGACAACTACACAATTCGGAAGCAATTTATCTTTTAACTTTTCATCTACCCACTTATAAAAAGTAGGCCCGTTCATGTCTCCATGATAGTCGCCGGTCTTAGCATCTGATTTGAATATCGTCAATGCACCATCAACCAAGCCATTTCGACATCCAGCGTGAAGAATTACCAAACGCCGTCCTTTTCCAATATTAGCATGAATTCCAGGTTCGGACGATGATTGCCAACATTTGCTTACATGGCGTTAATGTATATTTCATCAAGGAAATATATGTTGCGGTTTTGCGTTCTGTAATTTCTGTTTTGTGTTAAGTATTTTTTCCGCCACACTACAATATTAGGCTGCTCTATAAGGAGATGTCTCTTCGATTTGCATTTTTTGAAACAGTAACCTATTGTGTGTAAGAGGCTCCTTAGAAATTTTCGTCCACAATTTAATATGCCATCTTGTTTCAAACTTGAAAGTAACTTACAGACACTTGGCACTCTTTTTTCAAATTCATAAAACTGATGAATTTTTCTTCTGATAACTCCTAAATCAAAATCATCAACAACATGTTTTTTCTTTATAGTTTTTGGTTGTTTTGGCGAATTAAATTTCAATCGGCCCAAATTTTCAGTTGATGAATTGCCCTCTTTTATCACATTTCTTGCGGTTTTTTCGCAGTACCCCGTAGCGTCTGCCACGATTTTGGCAATATTTGCATCACTTTTATATTCAAAGCTCTCTCTGTCTGCTTTTCTTTTCCTAAAATATTCGGCCACTTTAAAAATTATGGCCTTGACATCACGAGATAGCGCTCGACCCATCTTTGGATATTTATCTCATGTGTATCTGACATAGACCGCCCGGTACAAATGCGACTTACTGCCGTGAGCGTTGACGGCAGACTGATGGATCGGAGCGGCCGATACTTCCCCCCCGTCTCGCCGCGCGCATATCTCAGGAGCGGTATAGCGGTTTCGGTCGAACTATAACTGTACTTCTGTTGTAGTGTTGTGTGTAGACTGTATTTCGGGGAAGAACGCATGAGCCCCTCCGACACTTTTACTGACTAGATTTATCTATCCTGACTGTTGTATTGGTCTGCACGACACAGGAAACCCTAGTGTGTAGGTAGATCAATGTGCCTTGTTAGTTGTTACATTCTCTTTTGCATACTTTCAAGTACATTATCAAAGTTGTAGTTTTAAATAAGCATGAAGTAATTTTAGTTTTTTTATAAGTTTCAAATAAACTTTATTATTATACTTATCTGCAGATACGGCTACAAGTAGGTTCTTTTCGCGTTAAAGGTTGGTTACTTTTGTGGATGCGTACGTACTTTTATAGAGCTTAGTGGTTCATGGACACGGCTCCTTATAACCAGGCAAAGCGCGTGCGAAACAAGCGAAACTTAAAAAACAATATTGACGGACGAGCTCAGTGTCGCAGCGGGTGAAAATCTGCCTGCGACTCAGGAGGTTGCGGGTTCGACTCCCGCCTCGGGACAAATGTTTGTACTATCTGCAGATATTGTTCCGGGCGTTCTGGGTATGTTCTATGTGTCATAAAAATGTCTATGAAGTATATCAGTTATCTAGTACCCATAACACAAGCTCTCGCTTAGCTTGGCAGGTGATGCTGCGTGCATTGTCCAGAATTTAATGATTATATTATTTGATTAATACTAACTTGCCCACAAACTGTAGCTCCGTCTTTATATCGTCAATCAGTAACGCCATATCGCGGTACAAATAAAACTCGGACACTTCGAATATTAGCGGATAACACAGCACCGTCATTCCGCAGACCCTGTATATCTGCAAAATACATAGTTTGCATTCAAATTTAACTTTATAACCCTGACTATAAGGTTTAGAATAGTTTGCATACCTTGCTAGTGCCCAGTGAGCCGACGGGTCGGATTGGCCGCCCCGTTAGCTTCAGTTTAGGACAGACACCTAACTCCCTGTACACGTGAACTAGTTGAGTTGAACTGCACACCTAAAAAGTGAATGAAAAACAAAGCAATCAGACAAAATATATTTATTTTTAGAATAAAACGTCAAGTGCGAGTCGGACTCGCGCACTAAGGGTTCGGTAAGACCTTGTGTCTTGCCGAATTATCATGATTTTAGGTCAACGGGAAGTACCCTATTGGTTTTGGTCCATGGCGAGAATCAAAAGTATTTTATACTACACCTGCTCGGAAAGTTGCCTATTCCTTTTCCATTTATAGAATAGAAAGTATGTCTTTGCAGGCCTATAGGAAACCGGGAGGAAAAACTCTATGGAATTTCATTTCTCACGTGTTTTAGCGGGAGGAAAAAGTGTATGGAAATCCATTTCTAACGTGTTATTTTTTTTAATTTCCTAAAAGATCGGCCGGTAGCTATGGTTATTTTCGTTCGGTCAAACGACAAAAAGTTTTTATACTACACCTGCTCGGAAAGTTGCCTATTCCTTTTCCATTTATAGAATAGAAAGTATGTCTTTGCAGGCCTATAGGAAACCGGGAGGAAAAACTCTATGGAATTTCATTTCTCACGTGTTTTAGCGGGAGGAAAAAGTGTATGGAAATCCATTTCTAACATGTTATTTTTTTTTAATTTCCTAAAAGATCGGCCGGTAGCTATGGTTATTTTCGTTCAGTCAAACGACAAAAAGTTTTTACTCCAAGTCCATTAGGCCTCCTCCGATTTCCGAACAATATTTTGAAAAAAGAACCCAGAGGCTGGCGCGGTCAATGAGGTTTTACCAACATCATTGGGCGCGGTAAGTTCTTCTAAAACTGTAATAATTTTAATATAAATTACAATTAATAATTAATTCTGCTTTTTATTTTCCTCGAAGGTGTAGTATAAAGCACTATTTATCACTCGGCAGAAAATGTGATTCCTACCTCGTGTGTTTTAAGGCTGCGCCTCGGGCCCAAAACGACACACTCGGTAGGAATTGATCACTTTCTCGCCTTGGTGTAAAATGCACTATTTTTGTGAATCGACTACAAGTTTACTGTTTTCGGATTTTCGCCTTAACTTGTGCTGTATTTGGTGAGCAGCAAGGTTAAACCTTGCTGCTCACCAAATATCATGATTCTAGGTTTACGGGAAATACCCTATAGGTTTTGTAAGCATGTGATTCCCTTGAGAATTTCAAAATTACGGATTTGAATATTTAATGTTAATTTCAACTCGGTACCTCCACGCGTTCCTGAGAAAAGAGGGTTGACAGACGGACAGACAGACGGACAACAAAGTGATCCTATAAGGGTTCCTTTTTTCCTTTTGAACCTGCACGAAACCCTAAAAACAACAAATCTCAAACCATAATAGAGGGTAGGAACTTATTTATATTTGTTTTTGGTTGTATTTACGTTTGTGATGTAGCTCGGCGCACCGGCGACCTCGGTGGCGCGGCGGGCGAAGGTCCGCCTGCGGCGCGGGAGGTTGCGGGTTCGATTCCCGCCTTGGGACAAATGTTTGTACGATCTACAAATATTTGTTCCGGGTGTTCTGGTCGTTTCTATGTATAATAAAAAATATCTATTTATGTAATGTATTATATTATGTATATCAGTCATCTAGTACCCATAACACAAGCTCTGCTTAGCTTGGGGCTAGATGATGCTGTGTGGATTGTCCAGCATTATTTATTTATTTATTATTTATTTATTTATATAATTTAAAATTACCTGCACTGGTTCAACCTCGTGCGGCGTTTGTGTTTGTATGCCGTAGGTGCCCATCATGGCTTGCAGACGCATCGACTCCGCGATCAGCACCACTTGCACCACCAGATCTGTTGCAATACCCTGGAAATACATCATCATCATAAGCCTTTGTCGACACGATTTTGCACAATGTCGTTGCCGGCGCCCCGATAGTAAATACATGCCATTAAATTTCACTAGTTTCTCAACGCGGCTTCGCACGCGTTGTTTCTATAAAGGTTATTTATGTCCCGTGGGAACTGATTTACGAGATAAAAAGTAGCCTATGTTTAATTCCAGGTTTCGAGCTACACATAATGTGTAATTTCAGCTCAACCTGTCGAGTAGTTTTGGCGTAAAGAAGTAACAAACATCCGTCTATCTATCTATCCATCCGTCCATCCATCCATACGTCCAAACTTTCGCATTTACAATATTAGTGTGGTAAATTTTTGTTTCCCGGCTGCCGGCGCCGTCGGGCCTGTGTAAAAACGCCCAACGCTGGGCATATGCCTCTCTTTTTGCGTAATTCGCCTCCGTCCTGCTGCAACGTCCAGTTTAAACTAAAATTAGCTTAGCTTGTTGCTAAACCACCGTTGCACAAATCAACACTAATTTTACACTTACTATTAATGTCGGCTTGGCCTGAATGTAGGCATGGAATCAATAAAGTAAATATTAAGAGAGCATATCACTTTACAGATTTCTAATGGAACTGTTAAATGTAGGTAGTAATATTGGCACAGCATGGCATGGTTGCCGATGAATTACGTAAGTGACCTTCGAGAAAGTCGGTGAATCAAATCTGGTTAGTGCCCGGTATTTCAAGAGGTGGGTGGTTTTGTTAAAAAAAGACACGTTAAATTTCCATCGACGGATTTGACAGTACTTGACCAAATGCTGTGTTGTCCGACCGACTATTCTTCAAAGGCACCACAACACAACCACCATACATAAACGTCCAGTTAAGGCGCTACCCCGACCCAAATCAGCGCCACCACCTATTTTATTCAATTATCATGTTAAACGTAGGAATTTTAAAAAGTCGATTAGCCAGTTTATGATTCCTATCATAAGCTTTTTTTAGACCCTGTAAAAGTTTTATTTGTTATACTTTAAGCAGAGATGCGAAGTTGCTCTTTTTGGCCACCATGGTGGCAAAAAAGAGCAACTTCGCATCTCTTCCTACACTATACAAACTAAAACATTTATAGAGGCATTAAAAAAAAGCTAATGATAGGTATCACAAACTGGCCAATCGATTTTTTAAAATTCTTTCGTTCAATATGATAATTAAATAAAATAGGTGGTGGCGCTGATTTGCGTTTCGGCGATGATTAATTAGATAGAGAGCAAGAGCGAGCACGTCAAATACTTACAACTTATAATATTGCTTACTAAATATAATAAAAGTACCTGAAAAGCGGAGTACCGTCCGGCACGTCTCGGCCGGTTGTAAGACGGTAGGTACCGCCGGATGGGGTCCAGCTCATTGACATGCAGCAAGCCGCCTGTTAGGAGCTGAGCCAGCACGAACATCGATTGCGCCCACAGGAATAGCCCCCCTGTGTCTGTCACGTAAGGGTTATTTTAGCTTGCTAAGTCTCAGGAAGAATTTTACTATAAAAACTATCGTAGTTTGACGAATTCATTACGGATGTAAGCGGATTAACTACGAACCTTATTTGTGTTGGAAGAACACCTTATTTGTGTTGGCGTTCTCAGGGTTGGACGTTGAAAATACGGTTTCAAGTGATCGATTATAATGATGAGGTAAAGTTGAAGAAAATATGCCTTTGCGGTAGATAAAGGCATCTCTCCTTCATGAGTGAGCGAGTGATGAGACAGTAAAGGCTTAAAATAATAGCTGAAAAGTGCAGGGAGATTAATTGAAAATTTGAAATGGTTCGAGAAAGGGTACCCGGTTCCGTCCGTCTACTCAACTTGGAAGGACCTCTACCGTGGCCCCTGATAAAGTACCTACAGACAAGTAGGCTTACGAACAAAGTGCGAAAAATTTATACGGAACTTATTTGTCTGGTACGATGAGGTGAAGATTAAGGAAAACCAACTCAAGAAAACCTCGTAGACTTATAGAATACATTAGAGTTGTAGTTATACAGGGTGCCACGGGAAGGATATGCTAAGTCGAAAGCGAGGGGGTCAACGTTTGTCCTACAATTTTGTTGAAAAAGGACATTTAAAAAAGTTAATTGGAGACGATTTTTCTTCATAATATTCGTGTTATTTTACGTCTATTTTTTTTATTGCGAAAGATTTCCATTTTTTTGTAATAATTTCATGAAAACACTGGTTTGGTGAAAAAACAAGCAAAAAAGCATTTGTGAAATATTTTGTAATGCAAAATAATGCAAGAGTGCGTGTAAAAGAACATCAATAGGAAGAAAAAAGTTCAATTTTTAGCAAAAAGAAATAAAAAAAATATTCGAAATAAAAAAAATCGTTATCCACAAGTTGATCCCCTCGAGGTCTAGAATAACTCCCATTCGGCTTAGTACACCCCTTCCGTGGCACCCTGTAGAGGAGGAAATGTATAGAACAATATTCAACAGGCGCTATTGGCAGCAAAGCCGTCGTAAATGCAGAAAAGGCGAGCATAGCGAAGAAATTATTTGCGAAAAACCACACAAGATTAGTTAAAGTCACAGAAACAGTACGAAGTGTTATAGAAGAACAGGTAAAATCAGTCAAGACAACCGCAACCGTTCGTTACCTTTACTTTCGAGATCGCCTCCAGTGTCTGGAAATACGACACTGGTTTATAAACATTTATAAAACTAAAATACGATTAATATTTTGCTAAATATTAAGTAAAAAGATGCTTACTAGCAGGAATTCTGCGTACGGAATTAGGCTCGCTTCGCTCGTTCTCTATGCCTTCGCGCGGTACGTAATAGTACCACGGGATCACCGGATCTGAAACATTTTTATTGTTAATACGTACAAATATTAAACATTATTATAATCAAATCAAGGGAACGCTAATCAAAGGGACTTGTGGACAATTGAATTTAAGCCTTCTCTATAAAGTCAACTAGACGATCGCCTCGCGGTTTCACCCGCGTAGTTCCCTTTCCTGTGGGAATTCCGGGATAAAATATAGCCTATGTCACTCCCTGAAAAGTAGGCTTCCTAATGGTGAAAGAATTTTTCAAATCAATATAGAAGAGATCAATTCGATGAGGACAAAGTAAGAATACCTACTGTATAGTGCTTTCCACGAAAAAAGTGCCGCGGCAATTATTGCAACTAAATGATTGCAACGCTAAATTCACTAAAGTCGTCTTTCGCGAAAAACACGTTAGATCGTCATTAGTATCGATTATGTTGGACACGAACTAAACTAATTTAACAGCACTACAAAAATTGCTGTCCGCAAAAACTAAACTAATTTGACAGCACTAAAAATATGGTCGTCCCTTCCATAATGATTGAAATAAAAAGGATGGTATCATTATTACATACCTCCCTGCTCATCCATATAAATTCTAGCTTTCAACAACTTCTGGTACTCCTCGACCTGATCAGGCAGTGTCCGGAAAACGCCATCAATAATCATCAGAACATAGAAGAGCGGCCACTCCGACTCGATCCCGTCAAACTCTTTCAGCTCCCCCTCTTTGTAGTACCGTCTGTTTTGGTCTTCGAGAACGCACTTGTAGCCGTCTCGGCTGAACCGTTTGAACCCGCATTTTCCTTGTAATCGCCGCAATATGTTTGTTTTCGTTAGGTGCACTAAGTGTTCTTCGTGGGTTGCGAATGCGGGGAATGATATTATTGGTAGGAGTGCTGCATCTACACCCTAAAACGAAATAAGATAATTTTCATCCCCCCATCTCGGAAAGAGTATTTTTGCTCTTCGATATCTGAGTGAAAAAGCCGTTTTTATCCGCTAGAGCACAGATTTATAAGTATAGTCCTAAACGCTAGAGGATAAAGTAAAATTGAATTTAGAACATCGTGTGCATTACGTTTGTGATTCAAACCCTATTTACTTCAACCTCCATGGTGCCGAATTTATCAATTTTATAATATCAAAGAATTTATGTCCACACTAATATTATAACATTGAAAGTAACTCAAATCTTACCATCTACCTGCCAAATTTCATTGAGATCCGTTAAGGCAAGAAAAGATAACAGACAGGACAGACAGAGTTACTTTCGAATTTATAATATTATTATGGACTGGTTTATGCCCGCGGCTTCGCACGCGTTGTTTCTATGGAAACGTTTTGAGGTTATTTCTACCCCATGGGAACTGATTTATAGGATAAAAAGTACCCTATGTTTGATTCCAGGCATAGAGCAACACCGGTGCAAAATTTCAGCTCAATCTGTTCAGTAGTTTTGGCGTGAAGACGTAACAAACATCCATTCATCTATACATCCATCCATCCAAACTTTCGCATTTATAATATTAGTGTGATGTGATGTGATTTGATTATGGATTTCGACAAAGGCGGGTTTTGATGTCGTATAGCCTTGCCATGAATGTTAATGAATGTTACTAGGAATGTGTTGCCAATTTCACCACTGGATCACTTTACGAACTATCAACATTCTTAATGTTGTGTGGATTGTCTGGCATTATTTATAACTAGCTGCGCCCCGCGGTTTCGCACGCGTTGTTTCTATGGAAACGTTTAAAGGTGATTTATATCCCACGGGAACTGATTTAGGATAAAAAGCCTATGTTTGATTCCAGGATTACAATTATCTGTATGCAAAATTTCAGCCCGATCAGTAGTTTTTACGTAAAAGAGTAACAAACATCCATCCATCGATCCTTACAAACTTTCGCGTTTATAATATTAGTAGGACTAGTTTCGGCTTCGCTTAGCTTGGGGCTAGATGATGCAGTGTGGATTGTCCAGCATTATTTTTTATGATTATTTATTTAATACAAATTGATCTGTATGGTGTATTTTAAGCGTGTATTTTTATATTACCTTTGAGCTAGATTCTCTCGGCAGCATAGTTTCAAAGATGCTCCTGTTACGATTATGTGCATCAATATCAACATAGACAACGCTCCACGAGGCGCCTTTGTCTCCAAACAAGTTGCAACCGTTTATAGCTTCCAAAGCTGCTTTTGCCATCCCTGAAAAACACAAAAAGGAAAGGTAATCTCCATTTGAACTTCAATGCTTATGGTTGTAAGGAAAAGAGTAAATTACCAATAGATGACGCGTGTATTTCCGGTTTTCCATCGTTATACTTTGATCCTCTCTCCCACATGCCGTAGTCTGGTGTTCTGTATGCGCGCTCCACGTAATAAACCAGGTTTTGAACAAATGCTACCTCATCCTGCAACATAAAACATCGTAACCTTTGGTTACTATACCAATATCAGTTATACTTATACCTTTCAGAAGTATACTGAGAATACAATAATCAATAATCATTTATTTCGTTCATTTCAAGAATAACACGTCAAAATCAAAAATATTACAAATAGTTTATCTATTAACTAGATAGACAATTACAATAAGTCGCTTTTACAGGCTAAGAATTCTTCGTAGCTGTAAAAGCTGTGGTTAGCGAGCCAGTGCTTCAGTTTGATTTTGAAGGATGTGAGGCTAGTTGCCTTCGTGACAATTTCAGGAAGATTGTTGTACACTGGTGGTACACTGAGGGCATGGAGTTTGAAATCAGTTACAGTGCATATAGGAATGAAGGTAATAACAGTATCATCATCATAATCATCAACTATTGAAGAACCTTTTAATCCGCGAAAAATGGTTTATGTAGAGAGAGAACAGTTCATTTGGCGGCGCTTACGTAGATGACATAGAATGAATAGAATTATAGTAGAATGAAAGGAATTTAAGGCACTTATCAGAGGAGGCCTCCGCGATAAGTGCCTTAAATTCCCTTGTCCAGCAGTGGAGTGGAAGAAAAAGCATATTACTCTGTAAAAGACTTTCTTTCAGATAAAGATGCTTGGAAACACATTTTTGATTTTAGGGAGTGTTTATTATATTTTTTATTGATAATTGACTATTCTAAAATGTATGACTATAGAATTGAATAAATAAATTGAAATTGCTGTTCATGTAATGATGTGCGAGTGAATTTACAAACCTGTGTGTACACAATCTGCAGGCCAGACGTGATCATCTGCACAAGAAACAGCAGATAAAGAGACACCACGTCAATCTGCAGATGGTGATACTCATCATCACCCAACACAGGCTCGCCGGTCGTCAGATGGAACTTGACGTGCAGCGCGTGCGCAGCGCTCTGCCTTGTTTTGAAGGCCTCCACGCGCGCTGATTGCTTGATCCAACACTCGAGGATGCCTCGCATGCATTTCACTGTGCTTTGGCCTAGCTCGTGGGATTTGCCTCTGTCGTCATCTATGCGCCTGGAATTGTGGATTTAATTATATGTTTGTTGACTGAAAAAATCTGGAAAGAGGCTGACGGCATAATAGCTATAATCAGCCTCTGTGGCGCAGCGGGCGAAGGTCTGCCTGCGACGCAGGAGATTGCGGGTTAGATTCCTGCCTCGGGACAAATGTTTGTACGATCTGAGACATTTGTCCAGGGCGTTCTGGATGTTTTCTATGAATAATAAAAAATATCTATCTATGTACCTAGTGTATTGTAGTAATATATCAGTTATCTGGTACCCATAACACAAGCTCTGCTTAGCTTGGGGCTAGATAATGCTGTGTGAATTGTCCAGCATTATTTATTTAATCTCGTGAGCTGCGGAGCGGAACGTCCATTGCTTGATCTACCTTCTTTAAGTCTTAGCGATAGCATTCTATTGCGCCGAAACAGCCTTTTCCAGTGATACTGATAGTAGCGAATGTTCAGCCTTTAAGGCACCCGGCCTTAAAGTCTGAACATTGGCTACTCTAACATAGGCTAAGAAATTTTCCCGCGCGACCGGTGACCACGTTAAATTAGCGAGCACTTCTACGCACGAGTGTATCGCATCATCGAAAGTATCTTCGTATCACATAAAAACTCTATGGGCGTGGCGGCCCGGCGGCGTGTCTTCAGTCCACGTGACAATCTGTCTCGACGTGATTGTTTCGCCGCGAGAGACTCGCCCCTGTAGGGCTTTGATGTGGGATCCTATTTTATGGAGTGGGTGAAATATAAAACTTAACTTAGGTTTTAGCAATGGGAATAAACTCAAGTTCCACTGGGTAACTGATGAAGTTAAGAGTACCTTGAATATCTTAAGAAAATGGTGGTTAAGTCTGATTGGTGCCAAGCTGCCAATATCTGCCATAATTACCTGTAAGCCTGGTAAAGTCCCCAAACTGCAGATGCACAGTAAATGCTGTCTCTTACACTGGCAATGTGAAGGTCCGATGATAGCACAGGAAACATGCCCGTGATAGGACTCTGATACCGCAACAGCTGTCTTTTGACTGAAATATAAGAAATGACTTGGATTGTAATACATACATATCAATGGTATTTATGTAGCTTTTGTTTGTAGTAGGTACACTAAAAAACAAAAGAAGGTTAACTATGTGGCTTTGCACATAGTTTCCCAATATAAATAAATAAATAATGCTGGACAATCCACACAGCATTATTTAGCCCCAAGCTAAGACGAAACTAAAATAAAAAGTTGCCTATTTCAGAGCTCGATCTATGAGAAATTTTAGCTGGATCTGTTCAGTATCTTAGGAATAAAGAGGAAACAAACATCTAAACATCCAAATATTCACATTTATATAACATTAAAGTTATTTGATTGGGTTGGAAATAGCTTATCCTCATTTTTTTATCAGTTAATATTGACTAACTTTACTTTACCTACATTCCTAACTGGGCATTGTATACATTTTTATACAATGTAAATTATTGATAAAATTGTAGGAACATTACATAGTGGCCTGATTGACCTATCAATATTGGCCTAATTATATGGTCTAAAGTGCAGACTACAAACCAATGGCATAGTAAATATCCAGCTGTCTGACCGTGTCCTCATAGTTTGATATCTTCATAAACTGCTGAGCACTGATATCATCTAAACTCCCTTGACGAATCATTATGTCTGGGTTCACCTGAAAACATGAATAATCTGGCTACGAAAAATTTTATAGTACAGTAATGTACATAAGCTATGTAAAAACTTTACCAATAAAGTAGTGATTAGCTTCAGGGAGTCAAGTTGGGTTGGTTATGTCAGAGTTAAGAATCAAATGCTCAATACACGAGTGACCACCATGCGAGTTGTCAGTGCTGGTCTCAGTTCCCCCACTAGGAATTAGTTTTTAACTTTCCCGGAAAGAGTCAGTAGTCGCTGTGGAGTTTACGGGGCGCAAGGAAAAATAAACTTTTTTGACAAGGTCAAGGTCTTTGAACTTTGACCTTAAGGTCAGTGACTTTGAGATTGGTGACCTCAAGGTCACTGACCTATTTTGAGAAAACGTTAGATTTTGCTAACACATGCCCCACCCCCGCGCGGGGGTGGGACGTGTGTTAACATTATGGCCCTGGGTGCAATTATACATAAACACCCTTTCAGTCACAGATCCATAAACACACTTAACCACAGGTCCAGATTCCACAAATAAATATATACGTTAATTACACATCGTCTTTTTCGCCTTGTAATTGCCTGCGTCCCTTAAACTCCACTCCAACCGAGTCCACTCTCATTCAAAACGAGTCTGCACAAAAAGAAATAGCTACGAAGGGTAGGCTAAGAAGACGTGCAGGGTTACTTACAAAGTCAAAGATGTAAATCAAGGTATAAACGGATAAACATGTTATTATAGGTGATTTTGCGAAGCTAAAAAAGTTAGTTTTGTTAGCCTATATAATCGATTTCCTCGCTGAAAATTAGGAGTAAAAAATTAGAAAACAACAATTGGTTGTAATCCAAACTAAACTTCAACTTCTTGTCTGATGGTGATGGCTTCTAACCTTTTGCAAACCGAACGAGTAACGTAGGTAGCAATTCAATAGAACTACTATCCACATTATTCTTTATGACTTAAGAATGATATTATCTTTTTAAATTATCCAAATCGGACCATTATGTACGAAGTTATTATGGCTGCATTCCGAGTTACGCTAATATCGATAATAGCGCTCTCTTACGCGTTCCAAATTACTGTGAGCGCGACAACGATGTCCCGTGTGACGTCATAGATGACGTCATTACATGCGCCATTTTGCGATAACACCGACCATCCTACAAACTGAAATCACTGTGAGCGCTCTGTCAAAACTGACGTTTATTCTGTCAAAACTGACATTGTATTACATGTTGTTTTGTTTGTTTTCATCTATTTTCATCAAATTTACTGTTGTTTGCCAGTTTTGCAGAGTTTTTGTTTGTTAGCGGAGTCATCGGAGTCATTTTCACGTTGTTCTGCGAATAGGTACTGTTTGTTTGTTGTACAGTACAATGACATTTGACAAGTGACTCGTGCGTGGCCGTGAGCGCGTTCACAAAGTGTTCCGAATTGATGATGGCACTCAACTGTCAATATCGTGCTAACTAATTTGGAACGACAAATATCGTCGTAATCGATAACGGCGCTGTTTTTGTAATTCGGAAAGCACCCTATGACTACTTAATTTTTTTTTCAGTCGATGTGTCTCTCAAGACTGAGTCTATTTGGTTGTGTCATTTTTTTTCTTAAACTTATAGTTTCGGAGTAAATCACTAAAAACTGATATCTGCCTACAGTTAACAGCGACCGAGCGAGTGACGTTACACGCACCCGCGGCGGTCACTCAGGGAAATTCTCTAGTAATTGGGTCATAACTTTGTCAAATTTTGTCGTAGAAAATTTTTTTTTGCACTGTATGTTATGGATTTCTTAGCTCTATAATTTAGGACTATACTTATAAATCTGTGCTCTTTAAATCTGCATTCTCGTGGCATTCTCAACTAAAAACAAAAACGTTATACCTTAGAGCACTGAATGCTCTAAGCGTTAGGCGTCGTCCTAATTGACCGCGATCGTACGATGACACGATGCGTTTTCGTCGTGCGATGAGTTCAAACATACAGATTTCATCAGAGTGTCCTATTTGAACCTCGCAAGTAATCGTGCGAGCACATGAAATGCTTAATAACGATCGTACGATGCGTTTGATCGTGCGACCATGTAATCAAAGCAACAGATCTCTTTTGAGTGTCCTAATTGGTTACATACGCGATGCGTCGACGCGCGAGGGGCGCAGGACGAAAGGGGCAAGGGCCAACACCAGTGACACACAGTAGGTACTCGGCTTTTAAAGCAATATTGCCCGACAGCAAAAACTGTGCATCTCTATAAAGAGCCATCGTTAAAGTGGCGTAAGCGCGACGCCAGCCATCGAGCGACGGCATCGCACGATAGACATCGCGCGATCTATTAGGACACCTGTTAGGTCATCGTACGACCACTTTGATCGTGAGATGAAAAACGCATCGCGCCATCGTACGATCGCTCCCAATTAGGACGACGCCTTATACGGATCGATACGGTTGGGATGTTACTTGGTTAATTCACAGGCTTTTCAACTTCAACTTCAACTTCTTTTTTTATGGATTAAAATTGTTGTTGTGACTGTGACATCTATGACCTTGGTCATTGATTGATATTTCGATTGGTTCCTCCTTGTTGACATGACATTGAATTTACCATTTTATTTTGACGTTTTGTGTGACGTTTGGTTGGTTGTTTTTGGATTGTTTTCTTTTCATAGTTTTCATTTTCATGTGGAATGGAAACTTTAGTTTTTGCTTTGCAAGGTTTTCGTCACTGAAAAATGAATGAAGTGCTTCTTAATTAGCGCGATTACCATAACATTGTTCCAAGTGTCGGAGATCTAATTTATTCGGAGAATCAGACCTTGATTTTTGCTGGAAATCTACCTTTTATGCTTGGTAAATATTTTAGTTGCAATTTTGTGCAATGTTTTGTAAATTCTGTACAAACTCAGAGATTAAAGATTAGATAAATATAACTTTATATGATTTACAGTCTATTGAGCCCTCTAGAATGGATACAGAAAAGGATGATCCTAGTATTAGCAGCAGTAGTGATGCACAGGTCTTATCTACAAAACTATGCTATGACTATGACTAACTCACTCTTTATTTTTTTAGTTGGCACTGATGGTTAATACCTACTAACTGGAAATAGTAAAGGTTTATGGGTATGGTAATAAACGCATGTATCAAAATTAACTTCGATTATTAAATCCTACACAACACCAATCAGCTTCTGATCTTTTACTGACAAAGTACTTACCCATATACTTTTCCTTTGCATTCTCATTCATGTGTTTTAAGTGTACCTACAGGTATAGTGATTGTTCTGCATGGAAACTTTTGGACATGTTATCAAATTTATCACAATTTTACAGATTGATTTATACACTTTAATTGGAGGAAGTTGGCCTCCTGCCCCCCATGCACCTTACCACCCCGGTTACAAATCAGCACCGATACCCAGAAGACACACTATGCAGCGACCATCCCAAAATGATAGAATTAAATCTGTAAACCTCATGGAGCACATTGTGCCTGACCGAAGGCGGAACAAGCCACAAGGTTCATCTTTTGAGGAACAACAGAGAAGCAAAATGGTGCATGAACCTAAGAAGATTGAAACTGGAGTTTTAATAGGTATGTTAATTTTTATGTGATAAATATATTTTAAAAGAAAACTTTTTCTTTATATTTCCGCTTTATCCTGTTGGCCAGGATGACTCATCAGATGCATACAATAGTAATAGATTATGCTGGCCCAAACAGGCCGTATACTAAAAAAGTTATTAAAATTAATTTGCATCACAATTTGCAGATGTCAGTGGGGAAAGTTCACATTCACAAGGCATGCATTCAACAACTGGATCACCAAATACTTCTACCAGTTCAAGGGCAACCAGAAATCAGGTAAAAATTTAACCTAGAAAGATATTCATTACGGATATTAGTGGGTTAACTACGAACCTTATGCATGTTGAAAAAACACCAACGACCACAAGTACCACAAGATACTGTTAGTTCCGTATGTACCAAGAAGATACCAACACCCAACACCAAAGGATCTTTACAAGAAGATGGCTCATGCTCTGCAGCATCAACAAGCAGCACACCCCCCACCACCACCGCCCCCAGCGCTCACGTCGTGGGCTCAACGCGCGCTCGTACATAGTGCTCGGAGAGATGCGCATCGCGCGCGTCTAGAACCGTTGGTGGATGAAACGGTGGTGTTCTTCCAACACAAATAAGGTTCGTAGTTAACCCGCTTACATCCGTAATGAATTCATCAAACTATGAACTATCATAGTTTATAGTAAAATAGTAAGATATTGTACAAAAGTGTGGAGTGCACAATAAATGCAAGCTCCTTTTCTCAGGATACTATGGGCATAAGGGGAGCCTCAGATCAAAATCAGCATGTCAGGTGGATAGGTAAGTCTAGCTTATTTTTATGAGATTTTATTGCTATAAAATTAAAAGGAGCATGCGAAATCTTCAGTATTCTAAATGGAGATCATCAAACCAATTAAAAGATAATAAAACCTATAATGTGGTTATTTTTACTTTATTTTTTAAACTACTTGACTAATAAAACTACCACATCAATCAATTAAAGCCTAAGATTTTTGTAGGAACCACATTTAGAAAATTACTTTTCACCACTCTTGATCGAAAACAGTGTTGTTGCTGCTCAAAAACAGTGAGTAAAATCGGGTTTTGCTCATATTTTCTCGCTAGTCGGGGGTGAAAAGTAGTATTGTATAACTAGAAGGCAAATATTTTTCGTTTCGTGGCTTTAAATACTTCGCTACCTCAGCACTCTACTTTAGAGCCACTCACTATGCTCGCGACTCTATTCTAGACTGCTTCGCTAGCTAGAAATTTACCACGGCCCGTTCAACAAAAAATCGTATGCCCCACTTGTTGAACAAATAACTATTATCTGTGATCAAATTCATCATTTAAATTTTAATAAACTTGCAACTGTTTAACCTGTCTTGACATTGTTGAAACAAATGCAAACATTATTGTTATTTAACACACAAGAAACAACAATCATATTTGGATGATAAATCTTAAGGGAACCAACTTACCATCTTGCTCGGTTTCTCAGACAAATTACCACCAACCATTATCTTAAACTCAAAATATTGACAAACACATAAAACTGCATCAACATTAAACTAGCACACATCACTGAACACAGCCCAACGCGGGTTTGTGGACGTCCAAAATAGCTTTCCTAGTTTCTATTTATAGGCATTGTACGCGACGCAATCTGTCGGCGAGCAGTCTCTCTAGAGTCTTGAGAAATGTCGTACCCTCATTATTATCCGTATAATCTACAGCCTTTGCCAATAGATGAAATTCCACTATGCGTACTTGAATACGAAAATGGTACTTTGATAATCTACTCTGCATTTTAGTTCAATAGTGTTTTGAAAATGTGGTTTTTATGATTTGTAGTGAAGTCAAATTCTGTGCAGATGTGAACCAAGAGAATGTGGAAGAGTTCTACGATTCGCCAGTGCTGGGGTCGCCAAGAGTGGCGCCGCCGCCTCAGAAGACTTCACCGGTACCGCCGCCACCACCGCCAGTTGCAGGACTTTTACAGGTAAATTAGATCACAATCCTGACTGCATCAAGAATCTCCCAGACAGACGCGGCCTGCGGCCAGTTTTATTCGCTTGTTATTTGGCTTACAACTTTTAAGCACCTTTGAGATGCACATGGATGGCGTCTAATCTAAACAGCTTGGAGCTCTTACTACTTATACTTACGAAATCATTGCCTTAAACGCTTATACTATTTCATGTGTAGGTATGTGAAGAAAATGGGACACTTACTTACGAAATCATTGCCTTAAAGGCTTATACTATTTCATGTGTATGTGAAGAAAATGGGCCTAGTAGTAAAGTGTGTTTCATATCTATTTATTAAAAATATTGTACACTTATTGTAGTTTGTTGTCTTGTGATACTATTTGTGTCTATACACATTAAGCAGCGTGTCTTCCTACCTACTGATAGGTATGCTTGTGCTGTAAGTATAGATAAGTATCTACAAATTTCTATTACCTAACTGAAAGGAAATAAAATATTTTTTTTGTATGCAGGATGAGATTGGTGTCGGTTCTCTAGTTGAAGTCGCTACTGACGTGGACCAACATCATTATGGAGTCGTGAAGTGGATTGGAATCATTGATGGTTTGTTACACATGTACCTAGTTCTTTCCCACCAGTTCTCTGCCGCCGCTCGCAAATTTTCGCTCCGGTATTAGTATACGATAGATAAGTAGGAGGAAAGGGATATGTCCGTCCATCCCCCTTTCCCTCTACTTATCTATCTACGTAGCCCGTGAGCAACCACTGCTGGGGAATAGGCCTCCCCCACTATGTCTCTTAACGGATGTACTGCCATGACTCTGCGGTGTGACTCGGAGGGCCGCGCCGCAGCTGCGGCTAATGGAAGTCGTCCATGTGCGTCGAAAGTGTGAGTTTAAATGACACTTTGTTTCTCAGACACCCCAACGGCCGGCGTGGAGTTAGAACTAAGCATATGCGGTCTCGGCGACGGCTCCCGGGACGGAGCCCGTCTGTTTTCCTGCGCCCCGGGCCGCGCCCTCTTCGTACCGCTCCCGCTGTGCCGGAGAGACGCGCGGTTCCGAGACACGCCGCCTCTGGACGCGCCTGTACACCAGGACGATTACTTTGAGCAGGTAACACTAATCACGGAAAGTCACTCGTAGAGGAAACAAGTGACAGGCTACCTAAGTTATTTAACTTACTTTACCTCCGAATACTCACTCAGATTTAAGGATTTGTTGGCAGTTCGTCCAAAAAGCGATTCGTCCAAATCGCGATTCGTCTAATAAGCGGTTCGTCAAGAATCCATTCCTTATATCCATTATGCCTTGGATTGAATCATGTCCATCCTTAACATATTTGAAATAGTGTAAGTTGTTTCTGGCATAAATTAAATTTTGGTAAATATATTCTCCAACCATGGTCATGACTACGGTTGCCACCTTTTTTAAAAGAAATTAAAGTATAATTTACCTGGTAAGTAGTTAAAAAAAAGTATGCCATGTAAAAAGAGTACATCTTTTTTATATTAAGAGCGGTAGTTATCCTAAATGGCAAAGACGCAAAACTTAAAAGATATAACGGCGAGCGGAGCAAGCTAATAATTGACATTTTGATGTTGTGTTGGGTTATAAAACGCAGTCTTATAGAATAACAGCATGCCATCCTTTCTTTTACACTCAAAACTTCTAAAAAATTACTTGAAAAGTCAAATAAAGTATTTTCGCGTACTTTATTGAGCTCATAAAGTATAGAGTACGTTAACCCGAAATAAAGTACAATACTTTATTATAACGTACGGGTGGCAACCCTAGTCATGACACCTACTTCCCTTACGTTGTAGCGGCAGACAGGGCATCGCTCGTTAACAGACGAGACACAACGTACGCTTAAACAAATAAGCAAAAATAGCGCACGCGATAGTAGGTAACGTTCAGTCAGTCGCATTGTGACGTTACTGTCACTCTCATAGCATTCATTGTTGAAGCGAGTTGGTCGCAAAGTAAGTTAGACAATAAACGTGTTAGACGAAACTCATTGTAATTGGGCGATTCGCATATTGGACCAACTGCTAACAAAACACACATCTGACTAGACGTGTGCGCCGCGCCGACCCGCCGCCGCCGCCGACAAATTTTCCACGCCGCCGCCGCCGATTGGCCAATCGGCGTGAAATCGGCGTGGAACGTATTCTTTTATACGCTTTGAAAACTCCCTTATTTTATTGATTATTACATTGTCCGACACCTGCTACCTACAACCAAGTTGTAGTCAAAAAAGAAACCGCGCCGCGCCATGATGTCAAAGGGTGCCGCGATGTCAAAGTGCACCGCGAACCGAACGGTATCAAAAGTTGCCGCTGATTCAGACAGATACAGGTGCCGTTATAGACTTGGAGGGGACACCGTAGGAAAATAAACTTTATCAAATATCTAGACAATTCCACTAGAAAGATTCAGACTAAATTTATATTGCACAAATTGCATTTAATTATTTTAAAAACCTTACGAAGTTACCACAAAGGCACAAACACTGTAAGGGTTACGAAACGTCAGGGTTTTAAATATTTTTCAATTTCGAAACTGGCTTTCTAAATTCGGAAACTCAATTTCGAAAGTTCGAAGTTAAGACAGAAAATGTAACTTTTATTCTCCTGTCCCTTTACACATGGAGTTAGAATCGGAAAAGTGATTTACCTAATCCAAAACATACGAAAATACTTTGATTACGTACCACATAAAGTGTTACCGACGCGCTTGCACTGCACGTATGCAACGAGCGCCCGTCCGAGTCGTATCGCTGAAGCCTGGCAGAGAACTGGTTAACCTACTTCTATAATTTTACGTTGTTGTAATTATCACAGATCATGATAATTACAATTGAAACAAATGAGCTAACTACAGACTGTTGCAAACTATCTACAGCAGGGCACGGGGATTGTTGTCTATGGTAGAATAAAGAAAAATTACGTCACTTTGTCAACGAATGCGTAAATTGTTTGAAAGTCAATCGTTTTACTTCTATAATGTACACAATGTATGACGATGCGAAGTCGATAATGTATATTCTACTTGCATAATAATCTCCGTGCTTGGCCTAGAGGTAGCTCAAATGATCCATATCAATACCAGTCGGAAGCGTCCCCAAGAGGCTGGCTGCATTGCCCTGCTGTATGCCTATGCTGATGCGCTGCGCTAGATACTCACCACCTCTCGGGTCACGTTTCGCTTCGACTCAACGCTCAGATAATTTTGAAGAAACCCGAAAAACCAGAGGTTTCGACTCCAAGGGGAGCAAATGTGTAGGCTTTGTCGAGACCTGCATGTCTTCGGCCAAATCTGCCGCCGCACCTGCCCTCACAGATGTCCTCGGAACATGGGAAGGCGCTAGTGTGTCGACGCATGTAGCGTCCCAAACGATGGGCCTCCCCAACTCCCATGGGATTAGTGTCATACCGTCGAGCCTCTTACCATCGTCACGCAACAGACCATTCGGTTTGAGAATAGCTGGTACGTTAGCGATGACAAAGACTCGCCGGATGATGTCGCCGGCTGGCATGGCGAGATATCCGACCGGCGGCCCTAGTACACGATAATCCGTGATGATCAAGCTGTTCGACAGCAATATACCGCATTGGCATTGATGAGGCGCGCAACATCTTGCACCCAACCGAAGACTTGTTGCGATACGGAAAGTTACGGGATCCAATAAAGTACCAGTGATAAATGAATCAAATGCTTGCAACCAATGATTCTGACTCCCATTTACTTAATTAAATGTATTACATTTTACGTTAGTTGATAATAAACCCCTAAAAAAGTTAGGGCATCCAGCGTTTTGTTGCTGAGAGAGCTCCTCAGGCGGTTATAAATGTAGCCAGCCGCTGAGAAAACTATCTCAGCTTCAATACTGGTCGCATTTCACTCTTTCATAGCACACGTGCGTTCCGCGACTGCGTAAGGTGCCTTATTTGCGTGGGTAAATAATCGAAACAAAAAAAAATTAAAGTTCGAATTTGTGGCCACCAAACCAACTTCGAATTTACGAAATTTCGAAGTTTCGAAATGCACCTCCTAATGTAGGTACTCGTATATTATAATGTATATCAGTTATCTAGTATAGTACCGATAACATAACACAAGCTCTGCTTAGCTTGGGGCTAGATAATGCTGTGTGAATTGTCCAGCATTATTTATTTATTACCTATACCTACGCGCCGATTTCACGCCGAAATCACGCCGCCGCCGCCGATTTCAGACCGGCGCCCGCCGCCGATCATTTTAACGTCGGCGCACACGTCTACATCTGACACAGTAAGTAGCCATACCTAACCATGTCAACGTCAAGTTACGCTTGCACCACAGATTACAGAATAGGTGTATAATCCCTGGCTTGCACTCCTCACCTCAACCGCCTATAATTGTCGCACTGCTAGACGCAGGCCTCCCCCTGATAAGCGCCTAATTGACTTTTATCGTTTATCTCATGGGGGTAATGCCCGTAATCCCCACGCTGTGCATGCGGGTTGGGGGATTGCAGTTCAGTGGTAGAATTGTTCTGCAGGGGGCGGTGCTGCCCGCTCCCGATTGATATCACTTAGTCGCCTCTTACGACACCCGCGGGAAGTATAGGGGTGGTGTAAATTCTAAACCGGCACCACACAGCCACGGCTGCACTGAATACCTAGAGTAATCAGTAATTTATAAAATGTGTTTCCTTCAGCCGGACTGCCCCGTAGTCCCCGGAGTAATTCCACCTCTGAGCTCAGTCGGCGAGCTCGCCGGCAAGAACCGCGGCATCCAGGGACACCACAACTCCTGCTACCTCGACGCGACTCTCTTCGCCATGTTTACCTTCACTAGCGTCTTTGATGCGCTGCTGTATCGACCGCCGGAGCCAGAGGTAAGTAGATTCTTAGGGTTCCTACCTCAAAAGGAAAAAGGAACCTTATAGGATCACTTTGTTGTTCGTCTCTTTGTCCGTCTGTCAACCCCCTTTTCACCGGAACGCTTGGAGGTATGAAGTTGAAATTAACATCATATACTCAAGTCCGTAACCACAAAAATATATCTAGATAGAAGCAAAATGTTTATTTACCTCGCGTGGCGAAATCAGGGGCTAGAGAGCCTCATTGCAAGAGTTTTTCTGTCTGACTGCTGGGTTGGCATCTCTCCCATCTTTTCACTCCCCACTGTTAGTTAGGTCGTTTCCTGCATACCGTGACGAATTTCGCCCTGAAGTCCTTCGGCATACGTCACACTTTACATATTTAACTAAAATTTTATTTCTGCAGGATTCTCCCCACTATTCAGAAGTACAGCGAGTATTACGTGAGCAGATAGTGAATCCTCTCAGACGGCACGGCTACGTGCGAGCGGACCGCGTGATGAAACTACGCACGCTGCTCGAACGACTGTCCGATGTGCCGGGGCTCACGTCGGAGGAAAAGGTTTGTGATCCCTGTTATTGTTATTATTTTGAAGTGTAGCTAGTATAAGCAGATAGTGAATCCTCTCAGACGGCACGGCTACGTGCGAGCGGACCGCGTGATGAAACTTGAACGACTGTCTGATGTGTCAGGGCTCATGTCTGAAGAAAAAGTTTGTGACACCTGGCTAAAGTCGAATTCTTTACACAAATTCTGTAAACATAGTCGCAAAAGCGAAACTGCGCATGGTAAAGTAGAGTGCGTAATCATTCATTCCTTCTGACACCTTAAAATAAGCTACTGCACAGCCACTCGCTTGTATTTCCGAGAATTCATAAAGATTTGCGCGTATTAAACTAGATTACTAAACAGAATAAATTGCTAAATTAAATGTGTTACGATTAGCAAATGAAGACCGTTGTGAAGGTAGCCTCGGAAACGTGGCATGCCCTTTTAGCAGATAAAATGGTGAAGAGATTATATTTGCGCTGTTTTTGGCCTCCTTTACATCATTACACTTTCATTATTTGTGGAAAAGCAAGTACCTGCCTATGTAATTAGTCGTAAGTAGACAGGAAGGGTGTCCGCTGTTAAAAGCCTTGTTTAAGCAGTTTACTAGCTACATTTACGCCACATCTTCAGCTTTTCTGAGCAGTAGTCACTGGGAGCAGTAGCTGAAAAAATTAGCAAGCTGAAGTGGCAGTGGGCCGGCCATATCTCGCGAAAAGCCTAAACCGTTGGAGTAAACGTGTTCTTGAATGGAGACGACTCGGCAAACGTAGTGAACGACATCCCACATGCCCCTCCGGCCAGGTGGGATGACGTCCTGCGAAAGACTCCAGGCGGGTACTGGATGCGGCAAGCTGAAGACAGGCTGCTATGGCCTCATAACCCCTTATGAGGCTGAAGTAGACTACATACTGGTTCACCCCATCTAAACCAGACTTCTCCATCATTTCAGGACCCTGAAGAATTCCTTAATGGCTTGGTCGCGCAGCTTCTCCGAGCGGAACCGTTCCTGAAGCTCTCTTCAGGCCAAGAGTCGTTCTGTTATCAACTGTTCGTGGAAAAAGACGAGCATGTCTCCTTACCAACTGTCCAACAATTGTTGGAGCAGTCTTTTGCTACTTCCGGGGTCAAATTAAGCGAGGTATGATTATTTATGGTACTAGCTACGGCTTACGGCTTCGCATGAGTTATTCCGGTATAAAAAGTAGCCTATGACGACCTCTGTGGCGCAGCGGGCGAAGGTCTGCCTGCGACGCAGGAGATTGCGGGTTCGATTCCCACCTCGGGACTAATGTTTGTACGATCTGCAGACATTTCTCCGGGGCGTTCTGGATGTTTTCTATGTATAATAAAAAAATCTATGTAGTGTATTGTATTAAGTACTAGCTGCGCCCCGCGGCTTCGCCCCCGTGGAAATTTATGTTTCCAACTTTCTTAATTTTTTCTTTCATAAGAACCTTCTCCTGACAATAACAAACACAACAAAGAAAGAATTAGCGTAATCGGTCCAGCCGTTCACGCGTGATGCCGTGACCAAGGAAAACGGGTTTCATTTTTATATATATAGATATCAGTTATCTAGTACCCATAACACAAGCTCTGCTTAGCTTGGGGATAGATAATGCTGTGTAAATTGTCCAGCATTATTTACCATTACTATTTTATTTATTATTTTGTTATTACAGATCGAGAAAATTTCAGCCTGATCCGTTCAGTAATTAGAGCATGAAGTGGTAGCAAACATCTAAATATCCATTAAAACTTTCGCATTTATATTAGTACTAGCTTCTGCCCGCGGTTTTGCACGCGTTGTTTCTATGGAAACGTTTTGAAGTTATTTATATCCCATGGGAACTGATTTATGGGATAAAAAGTCGCTCAGTAGTTCAGTTAGTTCAGTAGTTTTGGCGTGAAAAGGTAACAAACATCCATACATCCATCCATCTATCCATCCAAACTTTCGCAATTATAATATTAGTGTGATGTGATTAGTGTAATGCAATGTGAAATCGGATGAGAAATTCGACTGTTTTGATGTAGGAATAAAGCTCAAAAATCTGTTCAGGTACCATCAACGCTTATAATCCAGATGCCAAGGTTCGGAAAACAATACAAGCTCTATCAGCAAGTGCTTCCCTCGCCGCTGTTGGACGTTACAGATCTTATTGAGGGATGTAAGTATAAATAGTTTGTACGTCTTTAAATTAGACTTTTAAATTAGATTTGGCGATATACTTCATGCACATGCTACGGTGCAATGGTGATAAGTGATCACATGGTTGAATTAAATATCTCAAAATCCCGCTGGCTCTTGATTGATTACCTAATTCCGCTTCGCTGCGTGTCAGTGTCAGTGAAAACGCACCTTTTAACCTGTTCGCCGCAAGATGCTGCACATACATTTTGCGTTGAATTAAGTCTTAACAAACTATATTACCTACGGATACCTACGGAGCTGAGACGTGGACAGTTCAAAGTCGCTCAGCGAGCTATGGAAAGAGCTATGCTCGGAGTCTCTCTGAAGGATAGAATTCGTAACGAATATATCCGACAGAGAACCAAAGTTATAGACATAGCCCAAAAAATTAGCAAGCTGAAGTGACAGTGGGCCGGCCATATCTCGCGAAGAACCGACAACCGTTGGGGTAAACGTGTTCTTGAGTGGAGACCACGACTCGGCAAACGTAGTGCAGGACGCCCTCCGGCCAGGTGGGATGACGATCTGCGAAAGACTGCAGGCAGAAGCTGGATGCGGCATCATCATCATCAGCCTATACATGTCCAGCTGTGGACTAGTATAGGCTGATGATGATGATGATGTAACTATATTAGGTTCTCTCTCAATATCTTTGTACCTATACATGAAATGGTTGAATTAAAATTTTGTTCGTAGTGCCGCGACAATGCGCAGTGTGCGGCTCGCTGGCACGCTGGGAATGCCACGCGTGCGCGGCGCCCGACGGCGGAGTGTTAGAGGCCGGGGCCTTCTGTGCGCAATGTCTGCGGGTTGTGCACAGTAACCGACCGCAGCATAAGGTAACACTGGTAGCTTGTAGTGCCGCGGCAATGCGCAGTGTGCGGCACAAGGGTCTATCTTCACTAGTGGCGAGTTAATAGAAATTATTGCGCGCACCCTATAGAAACCCGCGGTAGTGGTGCTAGTTTTTTTCGAGGTAGGCACGACGAGGATTTCACCGGTGTAGTCGCTTTTCGAGGTTTCAAAGCGATTTTGTTTGTGATCCATCTTCGTTGAGAAGGCGCTCTTATTGATAGCTAATAATATAAATTTGACGACCGATGTGGCGCGGCGGGCGAAAGTCCGCCTGCGACGCCGGAGGTTGCGGGTTCGATTCCCGCCTTGGGACAAATGTTTCTACGTTCTTCAAATATTTATTCCGGGTGTTCAGGGTAATTTTCTATGTATAATGAAAAATATTTACCTTTGTAATGTTTTGTATGAAGTACCTATATCGGTCATCTTACATCTAGTACCTATAACACAAGCTTTGCTTAGCTTGGGGCTGGATGATGCTGTGTGGATTGTCCAGCATTATTTATTTATTATTTAATATCATCGGCAAACGTAGTGTAGGATACCCTCCGGCCAGGTGGGATGACGACTTGCCAAAGACTGCAGGCAGATGCTGGATGCGGCAAGCTGTAGACGCTATGGCGCTCATTATGGGAGGCCATGTCCTGTAGTGGACTAATATTTATTTATTTAAGGAAAACCAGCAGCACATTCAAAAAGTTAAAAATTAAGGAAATAGAAACAGAAGGCTATTAATAGGTTTTCACGACTAAGAAAAATAGTGAATACATAAAAAGTGTGGATAAGCGAAGAAAACAGATAACCTACAAGGTTACAATCAACTTAGTTGATTGTAACCTTGTAGGTTATCTGTTATAACATAGCAGAAAAATATAGTAAATGAGAGATTTATAAAAACTAGCAATGATGTTAAATAGTATCTACAAAAGTACAAAAAGTATTGTCCGCAATACAATCCGCATTATATTATTTGCATGCCAAGATCGAGTCATCCTCATCACCCTCGCCGGATGGTGAGAAAAAGTCAGAGGTCAACCGCCGTCTCACGGAATTAACGCTGGAACAGAAGAGGTCCAAATTTATTTGCTTCGAGAGTTTATTAAATTGGTCGCCAACTCGCCACAAAAAGGAGTTCTGACAATAATTCGTTCTAACTTTTTTCATATGGATGATTTCGTTAAATCTCACCCTTTTTTGGGGAACGTTTAGTGCTATTTTGTTAAGAAGTTCGGGGCAATTAATATGGTTGTTAGTGATTTTAAGTAAAAATAGCAGGTCGCCAATTTCGCGCCTTTTACTTAGTGGAAGAAGGTGGAATTTTCGGCAAATATCTATGTAATTTGACGAACTATACGGGACCTTAAGACGAAAACAAAGATATTTAACAAATTTTATTTGTATCCGCTCGATTCTGTTGATATAGATATCGTATTGTGGACTCCAGATTAGAGAAGCGTATTCGAGTATGCTGCGTAGGTACATAGGTGCAGAATAAAATTTTGAAAGTTTTACATCTATTAAAACTGGCTGAGCTTCTCATTACAAAACCCAATGCTTTTGACGCTTTGCTAATAATAGAGTCAATATGAGAGTCAAAGAGAAGTTTTGAATCATGTAGCGCACCCAGGTCTCTAATAACATTACAGTCCTCCAGAATCAGGTTTTTTAGACGATATACGATATATAAAAAAACAAGTATATCAATATAGACTGATGATAATGAATATCAACAAACTAACCAGCTAGCTACGAATAATAAAGACTAATTTCCCTTCCAGCCAACTCCACTGTCTCTCGACGAGGAATACGTCAGCGTGATGGAATCCTGCCCCTTACCACGAGTCTACATGGAGCTCTTCGCGGTACTCTGCATCGAAACCAGCCATTACGTGGCGTTTGTGAAGGCAGGCGTCGATATAGAAGCTCCATGGTGCTTCTTCGACTCGATGGCTGATAGAAAAGGTAATGAAATCTGAATTTTTGTTGCGTAAGATCTCCAATACTACTGAACAGATCAAGATTAAATTTGGCGTACATTTAAAGCAAAGGCAAAGGCTTAAAGAAAGGCATGCTTTGACAAGTTCCGTTTGTATTTCCAGGTGAACGCAACGGCTACAACATCCCAGAAATAGTCTGCATCGACGAGCTCGGCGCGTGGCTCAGCGACGAATGCGAGCGCGCCTCTCTCGGCTCCAAAAGCACGCCGCCCCCCGCGTCACGCCCGCGACCGTTGCACGCGCGCCGGCTACTGTCCGACGCTTATATGTGCTTCTATAGGAGCCCAGATGTATCTATGTACCGGTAATTGACATCTCTTGGCATATGATATATCGATAGATGTAAAAACTTATAATATTATCTAATACCGACCAACTGGAGTCGAGGATAACCGATTCGGCGTCACCGATCCGAGCGTGACGGTTCATTTTCATTCACTGTTTAAAAGGTGCACAAAGGGTAACGAATATAATGAAGAAGTTTTTAGATAAATTATGAGCGAGAGTGGTTTTCCATTAGATTGGGCACCGAACCGGTTATATGAAGTATCCACAATTCCACACTGCGCTTCAGCACCTATTCGGAGTCAGAACACATCAGAATTAATATACAGGTAATTACACTTGTATTTACAATTGAAACAACTAAGCTAACTGCAGACTGTTGCAAAAAAAATTGGTTGTCTGTAAAGTCGGTTTACTGACGATAGTTGAACGTGACAACTCAGAGCGAGGTAACGCCGCATGACGAGGTAACGCCGCATGACGTCATGTTTTTTCGTGCGTGCAGCCGGCTCTATCGAATTATAAGACGTTGTCACGTCAAAATCTACAGGTAGCTCAACTGATCCATATCAATACCAGTCGGAAGCGTCCCCAAGACGCTGGCTGCATGGCAATGCTCATGCGCTGTGCCAGATACTCACCAGCCCTCGGGTCACGCGTCGCTTCGATCAGATGTTATTATACAGGGTGGAATTTTGTAATGCCACCTGGAGGGAAAGTACTCTTAATACTGTAGATAGAAAATTATACTAAAAGAAAACATTCCTTTAATTTTGAAAAGAAAGAAAACTGCATTCAAAGATTTTCGAAAATTCGCTTGCCACACCCGGGAATCGAACCGACTAAAATCTGTAAAAATTACACCCTGTATTTTTATTGCATAGATCGGTCGGGTTAATTATAGGGATGAAATCTCTCTAACAAACTTAATAAATTAAATGAAAGGAAAACCATGAAATCTAAAATTATTTTAATTATTTACAATAAAAGTCAACTAACTACTAATTAGTTGCTCAAAATGGGGTCCATTTTCTTGGATACACAAATTTATTCTTCTTATGTATTCATTTCTAGTAACTTTTAATAACGTGTTGTGGTGAATATTATAAATCGTATTCTGAACTTCAACTCTCAACTAGTTTACATTCACATAAGATTTCATGTAAATTAGATTGTTTACATATCCCCACAAAAAAAAATCTAAAGGGGTGAGATCTGGTGATCTCGCAGGCCATCTGATTGTGCCGTTGGTACCAATCCAGGTATTAAAATGGTTATTAATGTAGGCAGTAGTGATTCTGCTGTTATGGGCTGGAGCACCATCTTGCTGTAGAATTATTTGGTTTCGCTTCGCCTCGGGGAAACCATTTAACTCATTTCATTCGATTGAAATTTGTAATGTACCTAATGGTACAAACACGTGCAAATTTCAATCGTCTTATCTAAATATCAATTCGTCATTTTAATGGATAAATGACGTCAATGATAATTATTAATTACTGACACAAGTAAACAGATGGATCTTTTGCTTAACTTGACCCATTCAATTTATAATTTAAGATTTCATGGTTTTCCTTTCATTTAATTTATTAAGTTTGTTAGAGAGATTTCATCCTTATTATTGACCCTAACGATCTATGCAATAAAAGTACAGGGTGTAATTTTTACAGATTTCAGTCGGTTCGATTCCCGGGTGTGGCAAGCGAATTTTCGAAAATCTTTGAAAGCAGTTTTCTTTCTTTTCAAAAATAAAGGAATGTTTTCTTTTAGTATTATTTTCTATCTACAGTATTAAGAGTACTTTCCCTCCAGGTGGCATTACAAAATTCCACCCTGTATACAGGTTAATGTAATAGGTACTTAGTAAGTACCTATTACATTACATAATAAACGCGCGCGAAGCCGCGGGCTAAAGTAAGTACTACTTACTTGAGCCCGCGGCTTCGCGCGCGCTATTTTCTGAAAGTCTTTTATTATTTATGTCTGCTGCGCCCTGCGTTGTTACCCATGTTGATAAACAGATTTTAAACATTTGATCATCCCAGAACGCATTGCATTTTACCGGTATCAAAGTAGCCTATATCCAAATCCGTTCATTTGAGCCCTGAGGTGTAACAAACATATACATACTGTGTGATTATGATAAATCTACATAAGAGAGAGAGATAAGCCAAATTTAATCTTGATCGTTTCAATCCGCTTTGTCTCAAGAATTGTAAAACCTAAATGACATGAAATGACATACGACCTATGAAATGTAACCTACTGCTTCTAGTATTTATATACTTATGTGATGCATATAACTTAGCGTGATAAAATCACGGATTCCCAGAAAATGGACTGATTTATTTGCAGTTATAATTTATTTCTTATTCATAGGATTTTGTTGTAATGTTACATGTTTTGTAGATTTACGCTTATTTTAATTTACGTTCTATGATGATATTCTATTGATGAGTATAAAAATAATCATACTGTAGATTTTGTAAATAACGACTAAATAAAAAAAATTGTTAGTATAAAGCTTTTCATTTTTGTTTCCTCATAATCACTATCTTAATTTATATCTAAAATGCTATGTAAATAGAACAAATCTCAATAATGTACTTATAATGACTCAGATCACATGGTATAACAATCTAGTAATGATGTAGGAACCAATCACAATTAGTTTTAATCTTATTTCTACAGAGTACAGATCAGTACAAATATAAGCTTATTCAATTACTGTGAATGATTCGAGTATTTACACGGAAATATTTGGTTATTATTAGAAATAAAATTACAATTAAATAATAGAAACAAATTAGAACCAGTATTTTTAATTAAAACAATTGAGCTATCTGCAGATGTTGCACACAATATACAGGTAGCCCAACTGATCCATATCAATACCAGTTTATTACAAATTAATATTATGCTTATCATTACGTTAGTCAGATGGAAGTTAATTGATTTATTACAGCTCTTCATGACTTTTTTTCTTACAATCACATTTAAACTTTGGCTGAGGCACATGTGTCATACCTTCTCTCACTATAACCTTGTTACTGATTCTCTTGCTCCATTCCTGAAACAAAGTTTGATTAAGCATTAGATTAAGATTAACACTTTTGCTAAGCAGTGTTTTTTCTCTCGTATGACTTATAGACCAGCTTAGGGACCTACGAAAAATTTTAGCCCATCAAAAGGTATTTCATAGAGAAGTGGGGAAGGGACTAGGCACCCGCCTAGTCCCTTCCCCACTTCTCTATCTGGGTCACTCAGGTATATAAGTTATAAGTTATCATAAACTAGTAATAAATAGGCATCTACGCATTTAATTTAAAGAGGATTCTACAACTTTCTCAAAATATTGAAGATGTCTTATTAAATACTAGTTTCTGCCCGCGGCTTCACACGCGTTGTTTCTATAAACGTTTAAAGGTGATTTCTATCCCATGGGAACTGATTTATGGGATATAAAGTTGCCTATGTTTTATTCCAGGATTAGAATTACCTGTAAGCAAAATTTCAGCCAGATCCGGTCAGTAGTTTTGGCGTGAAGAGGTAACAAACATCCATCCATCTATACATCCATCCAAACTTTCGCATTTATAATATTAGTGTGATTAACTTGTTTCTTAATTATAATAGGTACTACGAGTATAATCAATCAACAAAAAAAAATCTTTATCCTATTCTAATTTTTTTTGGTTTCGATTTGAATTCTCCTCGCGAAAAGGATGCGTTTTATTAGAAAAAGTCCAAAGCCCAAAATTTTGAGTTAATTCTCTTTATTTTTAAAGGGGCGATGTAATCTAACGTTTTTCGAGTAATTAAAGTGTAAATTTTAATAAATAGCTCAAAATTGTATACAATGTGTCCGGTCACCGGTGTCGGAGACTTTGGGGGGGTGAAATACGGTAAATTTTATCGACAAATCACTATCCCTATTTTTTTTTCTCACTCCATGATAAAATGGCAGCCATTTTGTTTTCTGTTGACTCGAAGCATGGATGCTTGTACTCATTACGGTATAGCTACATTAGCTACCCATGTAGAGGTCTTAGGAAAACGATACAGGACTCATTTGATAGCCAATAATGTATACAATAAAGCAATGTTAACATTGTTGCAATTTCTATTTTATAATAAAAGAAAAGAGAATTAATAAAACAAAAAAAAAGTTTTTCTTAACATTTTGTTTTGAAATTATTAGCTTTTTCATAAAATCGAAACTGTCAAGCTACATGTTTTTGGTTACTGAACGATAGTACAGAATGTGTGCTTCAAAATAAGTCTTGCATCTTAGCCCTAAGTAAGATAGTTTAGAAGTTATGACGATTTAAAAATGGTAAGTGTCTCTAAATCCTGGAGTCCAAAGGGAAAACAAAATAAATCGATTAGGTACTGCATCGCAACCGCAACTACCAACTTGAAATTTACAATAATAATACATTTCGTGCGCCTGTACAGATTTTAAGAAAAACTAAAAGAAATGAAAAATGAAAATGAACATCTTCGATACAAACTGAGATGTCGAAATTTTGAAAGATACCTACAGGGTCATGTGGGGTATCAAATGAAAAGTATCGGTTTGTACATTTCAAAACAGTTTTTGAAATTTCTGTAGGTTTCATACTTTTCGAAATATTTTGAAAAAAGTAAAAAAAAAACCTAATCTCCGAAGTACCTATGCAGAGCGAACCATCTAAAATGTAGTTTGGCACCTACTATTTTAGGTATTCATCAAATAGCGATGTCTCTAACCGGTACCTTCACACTTAATATTATAAATGCGAAAGTTTGGATAGATGGATGGAGTTTTGTTACCTCTTCACGCCAAAACTACTGAACGGAACAGGCTGAAATTTTTTATTCAGGTAAGTCTAATCTTGGAATCAAACATAGGCTACTTTTAGTTGTTATCCCACAAATCATTTCCCATGGGATAGAAATAACATCAAGACGTTTCCATAGAAACAACGCGTGCGAAGCCGCGGGCAGAAACTAGTTAGTACCTACATATTTTGTATAATTTGACAAATGTTCCAAAACGTTGTAAAATTAAGGATTTGGAGTCGGTTTTATATCTACTGCGGTAAAGTTAAGAGAGGTTTATGAATAAGAGGGAACATCTCACGGGGACTTGCAAGGTCATAATAAGAGAGGCACAAAATACTACTTACTGAAAACAAAAGGGCATGGTAGCAAATAATGTCATGCGGCAGTAATTGCTCGTTGGCAAAGTCCTGCGCGTTTTTGGCAATTTCCTGAGCCTGTTCATCATTTTCAAGAGCCCACTGTACTTTTTCTACTAAATCTGACAAGTCACGTTTGATTGGAACAAAATGCTTCCACGCTTGAAGTTGATTGTAGAAATGTTCGTAGTATGGCGAATCTTGCTTGAGGATCATGCCCCCTCCAGCTAAGAGATATGGCAACCGGTAGGCAGCCACTGTTCCATCTATGTTGATTTGGTATTTGTACTAGAACAAGACAACAAAGTCAACAACCTTTATCTAGCTGAAATTGTAACATCATAATGTCGATTTAAATAAGATAGCAGCGCGGTCGGAGGTATGCATGCGACGCAGGAGGTTACGGGTTTGATTCCCGCCTCGGGACAAATGTTTGTACGACCTGCAGATATTTGTTCTGGGTGTTTTCTTCTATGTAAATATAATAAAAAATATCTATGTAGTATAATGTATTAAGTATATCAATACTCATAACACAAGGTCTGCTTAGCTTGGGGATAGCTGTGTGAAGCATTATTAAAATATATATCAGAACAATGAGTTTAACCCCGCAGTGTTCCTTTTTCAAAGGTATAACTTACATCAAAGAATTTGAAGAAAGAGATGTGTGGTTGTTTAGGTCCATACTCAGCTTCCTTGTCGCGAAAAAAGAAAAAGTTTGTAAGGGATACATTGAACAAGTCAGGGTTAGCGCGTGATATATCAACAAGCTTCAGTCTTTCGGCGCGCGAGTCTCGACCCCGCCAGATGGCGCGCGGCTCGCGATCAGCCCACGCGCGCTCTACACTGCCTTGCACTGAAAGAATATCTAGGGATACCCTGAAATAGATTTAAAAATTATAGAATAGGCTATCTCAAATTAAACAGTACTGAATTTCAAAAAAACTTCTACTTTATACCTTCCCATATTCTCTAAAGTGGATTCTGTCAAGTCATAAGTAGGCATGACACTATCAATGGTCTCATCACTGCCACACCAAGAGAACACTGGCAATGGGTCTTCAGTTGTCTTCACCAAAGGCCAATCTCCCAAATTGATCACCATTTCAACATCAGGCAACATCACTTTTCTTGTCAATGATAATAAAATGTTATCAGAAAACATATTGAAGCCAACATGCTTGCCATAACAATCTCTGTATATTTCATTATCTTTAACTACATAGTGGCAAAAGCTAGTGCCCTCTGGTTGATGGTATTTTTGCACAATTTTTGTAAGAGCTTGTGACATGTCAATAGTTTTGAAAGGTGCGAGGTCTTTTACAATTTGCTGGTGAGTTGTGGGGCACCCATATTCTTCAAGCCATGTCTTTACTTTTCCCTCTGGACAGATGCATTGGTCCGGTTGAATGGGTTCTGAAATCAGGAATGTATAATATGATGTTAAAAACTAAATTCTTTTAAACTTATATATTAATTTCTTATTTACATCATGTACCTTATGAATTATACCAACCTTTAAATTTAAATGGCGAACCTTCAACATGTTTATGTTTGTACAAAATATTGATTTGTAAATCATAACATGTTTCATATAGTTTGTACCTAACTAGAAAACTGCCATCTTTACGGTCTAACTTATTGACCCAGATACGGCAGTGTGGTGTAGTCTTTGATTTTCCATGTATATCTACTTCTAAACTTTTTGTGAGGTCTGAAGAATACCTACAAAAATGAAAACATAACCAGTTCCTTCATCAGCAGGTATAAAAGCACATTCATTGTTTGCAAAGATAATTTATATTTTATTTATTTTTACACATCCGGTTGTTTGTCATTCGCAAAATGATTTTATATGGGTCAGTGTAGTAGAGAAGATGCAAGAAAAAAACCAAAAGTTGGTTTTTTGTCAAGGTCATTGACCTTATCCTTAAGGTCAGTGACCCTTTTTTGGGTAAAAGTTAGTTTTTGCTAGGGTCGATGATGAAAAGTTAAGTTATTTAGTTTCGAGGCCAAAGTCACGACCTTGGACAAAAGGTCACTAACTTTTTTTGGGAAAACTAGGGTCGAAAACATGGCTCTGGGTGCAATTATACATATAATTGGCTGAAAGGGTGTGTATATACACACCCTTTCAGTCACAGAGTTGCCACGATTAAACGTATAATTCGTACGTATACGTATAATTCATTTAGAATTTGCCGTGTTATTAATACCTACTCTTTAGATTTTTCTTTATTTAATAACTTTTATATTTAACTTCTTTAGAAAATAAGTCGACTTGTATATAAACCTAGTACCTAAAGTTCATGGAACAAACTTACCCTAATCCATAGATTTATATCGTTATCTATGCCCTAATCCCGGAGGTGGGCGTTGCGATCTGCGACACAGTATTTTACTTCTGCAGGTCGCATCGCTGCCTATTATTTTTTGTTAAATCCTTAAATGTGTTCCAAAATAAAGACTTTTTACTTTTACTTTTACTTTTACTTTTAATTAAAGAATTTTAATAACTTACGAGTTCCTTTCCAATAATCTCACGAAAAAATATCTTGCCGGCATAACGGATTTATGAGGTAGTAAGCCCGGTCCATATAGTTCTACAACATTTTGATAGGAGAATTCCAAGAACGTACATAAAATCCAAAATCTCCAAAACATAACGGAAAAATAATGGCTAAACCAAAATTACAGAAAAATCAAAATAAACAAGACATGCTAAAATGAATGAAAATGAAAGATGAAAAGGAAAACGCTAAATCTCCGTGTGGGTGGTGTGTGTCACTTTTTTTAGTCTTACTCTCATCCAAGGAACTTTCATATCACAAAAGAATTTCCCTGTCCAAAATCAAAAACCTTGGTGATTTGATTTCATTCGTCCATGGTTGACACGAACGTGTTCGACAACACGAAGTTGTAGGGGAAAATAATATTCCTATCTATGCCTATAAGGATGGGGTTACTCGGTTTGTCGTTGCCTTCCCTTGGTGTAATGTGCACTGCACATCGTTTAAAATAAAAAAAATATAACAAAAACAAACAAGCTCGACAGGACCGAACTCGCACACAGTGTCGCCCATGGTAAAATAATACAAGGTATATATACGTAGTATAATAGTTTGTGCAAGGTATGGTACTCATACTCAGAGATCTTCCCAAGCTACGTCCGTCACTGTCTAGTTGCCACTTTATTGCAACCAAAAATGGAAGTTGAGACAAATGTGATAATGATCAATTAACAAAATACATCAAACGATGTCAATCGTCAATTTTGTTTGTTAGAATTAAATTAAATTAATTAATAATTACTTAATTTAGTTTTATTATTTATTTAATTATTGTCAAATCAGTTTTTGTAAATCACGAGTTAATGTGATAAATAATTGGTAAGTACAAAACCACATAGTCTTGGCACATCGTTTTATGGAGCTCGGGAGTTACGAATCTACGCTACTGGTATCACCGTCTCTTAAAATTCCGCTATTTTGTCGTGATTCGTCTTCTCTGTCATACGTGTTTGAAATACATATTCCTGTCTCGCTTACGTCCATTTGGCCGGTGGCTACCAAACTTTTTTATTTTCGCGTCACCGGGTCGGGGCGGGGCGGCGGCGCGCGGCGCGGCGGCGGAGTTGGTCACTCGCGTTGTTAGTGATAAATCAGGTGGTTGCTCTATCCGTATTTGTAAGAGTGTAAGTCTGAAAGGCGTTAAAATAAGGTTCTTTTCAACTGTCTATCGTTAAAAATGGTGAAGAACTGTAACCATAAAAATATATTTATAGGTTACATATTTTATATTACATGTTACCTAAATTTTTTTTTACAAATAGGCCTAATAGCCTTTATTCACAAAGAAAATTATACTAATATTTACAATTGAGCTAACTGCAGACTGTTGCAAAAACTGTCTAGAGGTAGCTCAACTAATCCATAAAAAATAAAACCTTGATCTAGATCTCGAATTTCCCCAAACTAAAAAGTTTGAGAACCACCGTAGCGGATATAACGTACACTTGGGAAAACCCACTTGACCACTGTTCCTCGGAGTAGCATACTTTATATTATTATACCATGGTGTCGCCTAAGTGCAGCATGTTCGCCAAATAGACCGATCTGCAGTCTCAGGAGAAGGAATATCTACAAAATAGACATAGCCTTGATTGAAAGAAGTTGAGGGAACAAATTTCAAATTAAATGAGTGGATTCTCGATTTCTCCTATTTATTTCTGCAAAAATTATCCAACTGTTATTATACTAAGCAATCGACTACAATTTTACATAAAGCGATGGCTACCAGCAATTTAAAATTGCTCTGCAGCAAATTGACTAAAATGAGGTTAGATTTTAGCCCTATCCTGACGAGATATCATGTTTATTTATTTCCATAAATAAAAATGGGTTGTACGTGGTTTCAGATTAGATAATGTTTCTGTGAGGACTTTTATTATTCCGCCAAGATATCGACCACCATACTGGTACATGCCTAAGGGAAGAAGGGTAAGCCAGCTTATTTATATACTACGTAGATTCAGTGCTTTCCTTTCTGAATAGAGTAACCCAAATATATCCTAATCAAAAAATATTAATTCCTATTGAATCCTTTTTAGGCCAATGATGAAAATCTCACCAATGATAATAAACAATTCATTGAAGAAGTAATGAAAGACAAAATGATACTACAAAATTCGAATGAATCACCACTAACAGCTAATGAAATCACTACTGGAGCTCCCTGGACACCAGCCTCACGCAGAGTTGGCTTGATAGCTCGCAAAATAGGAAACTATCCATTGTGGTCAAAAGACGGAAAGAAATACCAAACAACTTTACTACAGGTACTAATGATGTTGTTTTGAGAACTAGCTATTGGTTTTCTTGCATGATATACAAATAAAATTAATAATAATAACAATCTGGACAATTCACACAGCATTATCTAGCCCCAAGCTAAGCAGAGCTTGTGTTATTGGTACTAGATAACTTTTATACATAATACAATACACTACATAGATAGATATTTTTTTTATTTTACATAGAAAAACATCCAGAACACCCTGAACAATTATCTGCAGATTATACAAACATTTGACCCGAGGCGAATCGAACATGCATCCTCCTGCGTCGCAGGCGGACCTTCGCACACACAGTGGTCGTCGTTTTTTTAAAACTGAATTACTTCTACATTTATTATTTCAGGTAGTTGATAATCATGTTATTAAGTACATCCCACCAGAGGAATGGAACCCTATGAAAACAGCAGACAGCACCTACAAAAAATTCAAGAGATATGGGGTCGTGTTGGTTGGTGCTGAAACAGTTGATCCCACTACAGTAACGAAGGCTTACTGTGGTTTATTCAACAGTGTGGGAATGTTACCGAAGCGCTTTCTCTGCAGGTTCATGGTAACACCAAATGCAGCTTTGCAAACTGGAACGCCTCTACTTGCCACACACTTCAGAGTTGGAGATCATATTGATGTTAGAGCTAAAACGTTAGTGACTATTTTTGTAATTGATTCATTCTTGGTGCATTCCGAAATACGATTACAGCACTGATCACAATCACAATATTTGCATTCCAACTTAGATATAACGATATTGATAGGGTTGGAGTATAGTTTACGGGACACTGTCAATTACAAGGCAAAAAAGACTTTTTGACAACTTTTTTTATGCATATTTAACATACATATTTTTTTATAGAATCGTGGAGAGGGTCACTAGGGGTGCAACTTTTCTTAGTGTCATTGACCTCTTAGTTCAATGACCTTGGCGCTATAGATCAAAATGTGTCACTCAATGAATTTTTCATAAATAATAATAATAAATAAACCCGACATGTAGGCGTCCCACCCCCGCGAAGCGGAAGCGGCATCCCTCCACATTAACTTACATCTAACGAAGCCCGCCCAACCCCCGCGAAGCGGAGGGGGAGTCGTGACCTTGAGGTCAAATGTCATTGACCTTGGTCTCAAAACTCAATAATATGTATATCTTTCGGTCATAGACCCTAGCAAAAACCAACGTTTTCCCAAAAAAAGGTCAGTGACCCCGAGGTCACTGACCTCAAAGTTCATGACCTCAAAGTTCATGACCTCAAGGTCAAAGGTCAATGACCTCAAAAAAATTCGGAACACATGAATGGTCACAAGTCATGGGGTCAAATGTCAGTCAGATACAAGTAAAGGAAAAAAAAGAGAATACAATACTATGATGAATGCTGATTATCAGCTTTGACACGAGTGCTTACAGTGATTTCAGTTCGTAGGATGGCGCATGTAATGACGTCATCTCTGACGTCACACGGGACATCGTTGTTACGCTACAACTTTCGGAGTGCACCTTTATGTAACAAGCAAAAGACACTTTGTCGTAATTTCAATTGTTGAATATTACAGCACAGACCGTGGTTTTCAAGGAGTCATGAAGCGCCATGGATTCAAGGGCATGCCTGCATCACATGGTGTCACTAAGACGCACAGAAGACCGGGCAACATTGGAGGAGGTGGAGCAATGGCAAGAGTATGGCCTGGTACTAAGATGCCTGGACATATGGGTAACAGGTAAAGTATTTATAAAAAATAAACAAAGTTTTCAGCTACCTATCTACCACTTTTACAACCATTCACTACTAAAATCATTTCAGGTGGAGAGTTTTACGAGGTGTAAAAATCCTCAGAATCAACACGCAGTACAATGTTATTTGGACTCTAGGTGTTGCCATACCAGGAGAAACAGGAGCTATGTGTTACTTGTTTGACACAGTATTACCCCTCAAAAGGCACCAGACTTCTCCACCTTTTCCCACCGATATACCCTCGGGAGACATACCTTTAGAGTACATTGATGAATCCATTCATGACTTTTCAAATTCATCAATTTCATTTGAGGAATCCTAGTGTATTAATGTAATGTATAAGATTAATAGAAGTTAGAAAATAAAAATACACTTTCATTGTATACCTACCTAGGTATATTTTATTCCATTCCATGTCAAGTATTTCAAAACTTACAGGTACAATAAAAACAATCAATCAAAAATTATATGTAAAAAATGCCAATTAACTTATTAGGTAGTAAATTGATTGAGATTACTTAAACTTGTCTAATATAATAATATTCTTCACTAACTCTTAAAAGCTATTCCAATAAAATTACAATACATGCTTCACCTAAATCATAGTCTTAAAATGGCTAGTTTATTGCTGGCTGGGAGGTTGGAACCCATAGCCCGGGTAAGGCTGAGCGCCTGAGGGCGGGGGCGCGCCGGGTGCCGGCGCACGCGCGTACGGGTACGGAGACGGTGGGTACTGCGCCGGAGGGTAGCCTTGCTGGTAGGCATGCGGCGGGTAAGCGCCCCCAGCTGGAGGATAGTTCTGAGGATTCTGAGGGTAATTCGATTGTGGCTGAGGTGCTGTTGACACTGATGGCGCGGGACTACCCGGCTGGGAGGATGGGTTGGAGTAGGGTGGCTGGGACGCCGGCGGGTACGGCGAAGGTTGACCCTGCGGTGGATATTGCTGCCCCTGCGGACCACCCGGCACCGGAGGGCCGGAAGCGCCTGTTGAAGGTGGCGCGTTACTACCATGCGAACTTGAGTTATATGTAGGAGATTGAGCTGATGGAGACCCATAGCCAGAGCTTTGGGTATTCTGTGGAGCATATCCAGTAGAAGGGGGTTGAGGGGAGCGGTTGGGCTGAGATGTGGGAGTTGAGCTGTAAGTTGGTGTAGTGTTGGGGAAAGGTTGAGATTGATATGGCTGTGGCTGAGATGTAGTAGAATTGTAGGTACTCACAACATTAGGATAGTTGGGGCCAGTCTGTGGAGGAGGATAGGCTGAGTTACCAGTGTAGGGTGGTTGAGAGGGTGCTCGAACCGGGTAAGAAGCACCAGCAGCAGCAGGACTACCAGGGGGAGGAGCATAAGGCTGTTGAGCAGTTGCTGGTGGATATCCTGAACCTGGATGAGTTGATGGAGGGTAATTGCTCGGAGATGTTGTTATTGGTGGTCCATAGTTAGAATTTGGTGGATAGCCTTGAGGTTGCTGAGATGGATTAGGTGGACCATAACCCTGAGTAGGAGGTCCATAGCCACCTTGAGGGGGATAGCTGCCAGGACCACCTTGGTACTGCCCTTGATATTGATTTTGTGGATATGGCCTTTGTCCAGGATAAGATTGTGTAGGTCTCGTAGGTGTAGAAGAAACTCCAGCCGGAGGACGATATGGTTGCTGAGAGCCAGGACCCTCGGGTGCACTAGATGGAGCATTCAATGGAGGTTGTTGTGAAACATTCCCTGCTGCGAGTTGATGTGGAGGCTGTAAGAATAAGATTATAATTATGTGAAACAACCTCCCACTTCGAATACCATTTGTTTACCCATACTACTAACATTTTGAAAGTTTGATGTCATTTACACATACTAGTCATATTATATATCTTAATCTAATCATATAATGTTGGACAATCCACACAGTATCATCTAGCCCCAAAGTAAGCAGAGCTCAAGTTACCAACTAGTCGTGTTGGCTCCACCTGCTGTGTTCTAAATGTTCTAATGCGTTACTTAACGCGCTAATTTGGGCGTCACGCATATGTGGCCAAGGTTTTAACGTGTTCATAACGGCATTACTAATGGCATTAGACGCTAAGCAATAGCTCAGGTGTCGGTTTTTTCCACACATCAAAGGGTTTTAGCGCATCGTTTAGCGCTAGGCGATGTTGGCTACATTAACGCCGTCTCATTCCGCGGGCCGCATGCGTAGGGAAAGGATGTGTCGTGCGTTTTGTTTTGCGGACTGCATTATGGTGGCAATCGAATGATTCAGTGAATAGGCGTTGGAGTTCCTGGAATTACTCAAAATGGAACCAAAACTTCAATCACACAAGAATCGCTCGACAGTTAATAGATAGGCATACATGACGGCGTATCATCGTCTTTATCATTTCCTTTGACATACAAAAAAATTTAAAAGAAAAAATATTCCCTGATGTGATACTACCCTATCTATCTAAACAAATAGGTACAAAAAATATAGGTAAGTACCAAACAAGTACAAAAACCATTGTTGTGCAGCTAACGCGTTACTTCACTAGGAATTACCTCTTGACAGGCGGCGTTGTTACGCAGATGTAGCCAAGGTGCATTTTAGGTTTAAAGAACTTTATTTCTCATACAAACTATACAGTTCATTTACAATGAGATAAACATATTTATACTTATTAAATTAAATGTGTGGAACTTCTGAGATCTATAGTAGATAAACAAAAAAAAAATACCTTGCTACCTAATGAAAAGAAAAATGGAAACTATATCTGTAATGAGTGTACATATTCTTTTAGCTTAATTTTAATTATATTTATGCTGTCACATTTTTTTACACTGTGCGGTAGATTTTTTAGCACCTTAATTAACGCATTAATGTACATTAACACTAACGTCAACTCGTCAACGCTAACATAGGTGGAGCCTAAGCATTATAGAACTATAACAACAATAGAAAAATATTTACCGGTAAAATAGCTTGAATGTTTTGATTAGCATCTGCAACTGATGCCAGATAAACCAGATTTCTGTGTAAAACCTGCTGGTATTGATGACATTCCATTAGTTGTCCCTTTGCTTGATATTCTTGTATCGTTTGAATAAGATGAGCATTTTCGTCCAACATCTTTTGTATTTGAGCTGGATTCAAGGGTGGCCGAGTGCCCCTCGCTGCAAAAGCTACCGACATTGTTTGAACTGAAAATAAAAAGTTTTAGTTAGGTATCTATCATTGAACGGATTTCGGTGCGTGCGGTGCATTACTTATATAAATCGTTTAGAGCGTAGAGTGAGTATGAGTATCTATCTGTTCAGAGTTTTATTGGAATGCAACAACAACTTCATACCGTTATGAATTAAGATTGAGGAGTTCCCACCGAGCTTCAGCCACTACAAAGACTGTTCTGTTAAATTATAGGTCTAAAACTTGGATTGGATTTTTCTAGAGTACCGTAGTTTTGTTGATCAAAGAGAACAATTTGATCAAGTTGTGATACAAAGTACTTTGTGGCCCGACCGTCACCGAACCGAAAGGAAAGCCAACCAAACAAACACTGAACTGAACTGTGATGTGAGTGAATGAATGAACGGTAGAATAGAAAGTAGAAAGAGAATGATTTTGAAAGAAGGAAGCAACCAATCCATAGACAAGCAATCACACACGCACATGAATCTGTATAGTAAACTGGATCGCGCACGAACATATTTCATTCATTTAAAAGTACCCTTTATTCTTATGTTTTTAAGGCTTATTTTTCTTTGTGACATCTCAGAGTAGAAAAACGAGCCGAGTGAGAAGGCTTGAAAGTAGTAGTTGTATAGCACGTTGCAACATGATGTAGGGTGTCCATGAAACAATACGATGTCACAGGGCTTTTGACCAAAGATTCAGATAAACTTACTTCAGGAATAAGTACTTTTTAAAAAGCTGTCCAAATTACGTAGCAACATTATCGTATGAATGATAAACATGTTTTCAAATCTTAGAAGAAGAAGACTTAGAATGATAGTCGACACAAACGAGGTAAATCTAAAAAGTTGCGATTGCGACGGACCGTCGAAATCGTTATTTTGAGCCGTTAGTACAATACTTCAAATGACGCGAAAAGCAGCTCTCACATAAAATTATAAAAATGATGTGTTGTGCGGTGCAAGGGTGTTTAAACACCAGTAACAAGAAAAATAATACCGCAAATATCTCATTTCACTGGCAAATACTAATATTACGTTTGTAATTTTGCCTAAAACAGTCATCAAAACTCATAAATAAATTTAAAAATTTCGTCCACCATTTTCGTGAAAATGTTGCTATGCACTGGGGAAAAAATACCCCGGTTTTGTTACTTAGTACTTAGGTATATAAAAATAGTAGAGGAGAGGGTTTACTTCATACAAGTTAGGACTTATGAATATGACAGTTTTATAATTTTCAGTCACTCGACGATGGAGTAGATTCAAGATGTAAACAATTACTATTTTACATAGAGAATTACAATCAATGAATGGAAACAATTAGAACTAGTATTTACAATTGAAACAATTGAGCTAACTGCAAACTGTTGCAAAAAATCTAGAGGCAGCTCAACTTATCGTATCAATACCAGTCGGAAACTTCCGCGCTACGCTGGCTGCATTGCCCCGCTGCAGCGCTGTATGGCAAGGCTGATGCGCTGCGCCTGCACTCATCAGCTCTCGGGTCGCGCGCCGCCGTCGGCGTCGCTTCGACCAGATGCTTAGATATTTTTAAAATTCCGGAAAACCTCTGTACCGCTCGGACCTAGACCTCTCTCGGCTCCAAGGGGAGCAAATGCAATAAACACAAATTGAAAATTGCAATCAATCCCATTACCTTATTTGTAGCAAAGCACGAGCATATCGACGGGTTCCGGGCTAATTGTATTAAGCGACACTCTGGGCGATATAGACTTTTATACATATTTGGAATCAGCAAATTTTTCTGCGTCGTTTGAGCTGGGCTTGGTGACGATCGGAGCACTTTTTTGTCGCTTAATACAACCGCATTTTTGGGGCCCATTTTGGACTGCAATGTATGAAGCAACACAAAATATTGACAAATTTAGGAACTGTGTACTTAAGCTCACTACCAAATACCAGACAGTCGTTTAAATCTTTTTTCCTGGAACAACAGTTCACAGGTAACGTACGTTAAAGCATTTAGCCTGGCCTTATAAATATATAGAAATGTCGCTTCATATAATTAGCCTCTGTGTTAAATTCTTATCCAGTGTCGCTTCATATAATTAGCCTCTTTGTTAAATTCTTATTCAGTGTCGCTTAATACAATTAGCTTTATCTTATAAATATACAAGAATGTCGTTTAATACATTTAGCCTCTTTGTCAGATTCATACCCAAGTTGTATGGATTTGTCATCATTGTTACATTTTTATTATATTACTAGGTATCTACACTAATATTTTGTACGAAAAAAAATATATAATATATTCACAAAAAAAATGCAATTCATTTATTAGTCTAAAAGTCATTCCCTCATCGTGTCCCTCGGTCCGAAATAAAAAAAAAATATATTTATTATACCATCAGATCTGTTCATATTCTTATAAATTTTATATTACATAAATATTTGGTAATAAGTAATGATTGCATGGTCAAGCTTTCATTGCTCTCAAAATAATAAGGAATATAAAAAAATTGACTTAAACATTATGTCCCTTGGAATAAAATCATTCCCTCACCGGTTACAAATATTCGATTTTTCAACGCACCGTTTTATATTCTTGAACGCCGCTGTTAAGTTTTTAAAACTTGGCAACACTGCGAAAAATGTCAACATGGTGGATTTTCGTCATAATGAAAGGAGTTAATGCAAAAAAAAATTTGGTTTAAATTTTTAAAACATTTCATTACCTCACTGTTTATATAAAAAGGTAAGCCTTTATACTATTCGAGTGTTTGAATGTTTTTATATGGTTTTCGGGAGTAAAATGCATTAATGAAATGATAAATTAATTTAATTTATTCAAGTCCGTCAGTCCCTCACTATTTAAAAAGTGAGGGAATGACGATTGTATGAGGGAATGATTTTTGCATATAAAATTGCGTCTTATTGTTTTTAATCAGCTTCTATAGCATGCTTTTTCATTGCTTAAAAATATATATTATATGAACATCAAGAATAGGGAAAGTCAAAAAGTTAAGTGACGAAGAAAAGAAATTAAAAAAGAAAGAGTACGTACGACCGAAAAAGGCAGGATAAAATTAAAAGTAATACCGAGTCTTTAGAAGCTTTGCGTGAAAAAGGAAGATTAAAGTAGTATTTAAAAAAAGAGTAAAGATCAAGTTAAATCAATAAGATCTATGAGTGCAAGAGAAGCAAGACAAAAACGAAAACAATGGAAAAAGAATAGAAAACCATGTTACATTCCAAAAAGCCTTTATTGAAAATAAAATAAGGAATGACTGTGTTCCTTAGCTTAGCCAAAAATACAAGAATAGGTATTGGAGATTGAAATCTAAAAATTCTGACCCTGACTCTGCAGCAACTAAAGTGTTTTCGCTTGTAAGAATATACGAGTTCCTGAAAAAGAGACTAATTTTCGGAGAAACACTATCAAGGGACCTCAAGAATAACTATGAAGATCTTGGAAATAAACACGGAGAAAAAAAAAATATTACAAAATATTCAAATCAAATCAAAATCAAATCAAAAACTCTTTATTTCCATAAATACAATAAATGTACACTTAGAAAAGGTCAAAATATAAAAGTAAACACTGACACGGAAATAAAGTGATATTTTTGATTTCTGTCGCTTCGATATGTAGACTAAAGTAAAGAAGCGACGAAGAAACCTTTAGCCTGTTATTTGTTATTTTTCGAGTTGGAGCAAAACCCGTCCCAAGCTTTTTTATCCTCTAGATAATCTGATATTTTATAGTAAGCCTTTTTGCACAGCAAGGTTTTGACAATTTGTTTGAATTTATTTATTGATATTTTTTGCAACTCACTTGGAGTTTTGTTGTAGAAGCGTATACATTGCCCTTTAAAAGATGCCCTTTGAAGCTGAAATATATTTATAATAGTAGTACAAAAAATATAGATGCCAAAGTTAATTGAAATGGGGAACGTCATTATCAAGGCGCTAAACGGTTCTTAAAGTTGAGTGTAACTGAAATGTGATTGAGATTTTAAGACAAAAACAAAGTGAGATTAATAAATAATAAGAGTAAAGATATTATATAAAAAAAAAAACACGTTTCGAGTTAACCTGATACCTACAGTATCTTTGTGATATTGTTATGAGAACCTAAGTGGCTCTCTAGACTATAAGACAGATCTCACTACCTATTCACCAATTAACAATGCCTTTTATTACCCATTTAGTATCAAGTTGTCAATAAACATCATTCCCTCATCCTGTCTGTCATTTCCTCATTCCATAGTTTTTTTGAAATCATTTTTCTACAAGATAAAAATAAAAATATGGAAGAACTTCATTTTTAATAAACGTTATTAAATTAAAACTTATTTCTGCAAAAAAAAAATGTATATTATAACATAATTATTTTAAGAAATGCAAAATGAAATTTCTACATTTTGTGAGAAATACCCAAATTCGTAATGTGTGTTTTATTTCTCATTTCATAAGTATTAAAAAGATACCCTATGTATGTACCTTTTAATTTATCAATGTTTTAACCGCCAATTTCTGCAAACTTCATTATTCAAGTATGATTAAATTGCTTACAAATAATTTATTTAAAAAAAAAATCAGTCGCATAAACTAATTAGCCATAATTAATAAGTTTAAGATATGATATTTCAACCAATTAGCTTAGGTTTGAAATATGACCATCTCTTTGATTAAAGCACTTAGCCTAGAGCCATTATATGCATGCCTAGGCGGTTAAGTCATTTAGCTTGGAACAAGAAATAATAAACCTAGGCGGTTAAATCATTTAGCTTGGAACAAGAAATAATAAACCTAGGCGATTAAGTCATTTAGCCTGGAATAAGAAACAATAATCATAGGCGGTTAATTCATTTAGCCTGGAACAAAAAAAAGTAAAATATGGGTCATTTTGTATTAAGCGACATTTATCCTCGTTAAAAATAGGAATATAAGAAAAAAACATGAATCCGATTATGGGGAATATGTTATAAAAACAATAAAATCCTTCTTTTTTTTTAAATAATGCGATTTGCTAAAGTTATATTTTTTTTTCTAAAAATCGACACTTTAAACTGCTCTCCTGTAAAGTTCCAAAAATGTCGCTTAATACAAATAGCCCGGAACCCGTCGATATGTTCTTTTTTAGGGTTCCGTAGTCAGCAAGGAACCCTTATAGTTCCCCATGTCCGATGCTCCGTCCGCAGCTTAGCTCAGAGACTATTAGTACTAGAATGCTATAGTTTGGCAAGGGTATAATAACATTTACTATTAACGCTGAAGAAGTCATAGGAAAAAATCTGGTTTTTTTTTCAGTGTAGGTACTTGTCTAAGTTGGGCATTATTATTTGTGAAAGAAATGCTAGTAGTAGGTGGTGTGAATTTAAAAGGAAAATTACACAGCTTTAGTATGCTTTACTAGTTGAGTACCTAATAGTCATCCAAATTAACTTAAAAAAATTACTTTGGTAGGAAGGAGTGTGTAAGACAGGTAAATAAGTTGGTTTAGACAGTTCATGAACCGTGCAACTACTTACACTGCACGTGGCCGAACACGCATTTGACCTTCTATTTTAAATTATTGTTCCGAAAATGATCGGAGCCGATCTTATTTTGCAGACTTGGAGTAAAACCTTTTGTCGTTTGACCTAGGTAGAATGATAGTAACAATAGGTACCGGCTGATATTTCGTAAAACTAAAATAAAAACAAGACGTTGGAAATGGATTTTCATAGATTTTCTTAGATTTTTGCTATTTGACAATATACTATTGACACCTTCAGTAAATTGAATATCAGTAAATTGAATATAATATGTAATATCAAGAATAAAAAGGTAGGTGATAAAAACAATGAAGTGTTTTCTTAATTGGAACTTTGCTTCAGTTACCCAATTTTTTAGGGAAAATGCTATTCACTTGCAACATTCAATCATACGAATGTGTGAGTGAAGGCACTGTTTTTACGTGCTGTCAAAACACACATAGATCGGTTTTTGGTTACACAAATTGTCAAATTGTTGAATGACACTATCCCTCTGCTGAGACAGCAGCGAGTTTTTACTCTATGTTTCAAATCGTTTTTTTCTCGCCTTCTGACTCGTGCGAAGTTCATGCGATTTTTCTTTGTGCGGGAATTTTAAATAATTTTGGGATTTATTGGTTGTAATATTGATGTAGATTTGTAGTTAATTATTCATTTAAGTTAGTAGTATTTGTAAATGTTCTGTTTTTATTAGTTGATTGTGTATATTGTTTGTTTTGTGAGTGAAAATTTTCAGTGCATGGTGAGTTCTTTTGTTTTTTCTGTTTTGTCTTGATGGACCAAGATGGGGGATCCGGACTCCGGGCAACTGGAGTTTGAATTGGATCTCCCTCCTGGGATTATTTTAGCCTCGCCGACGTCTACTCCAGAATATTTTGAGGCATCGTCCGATATCCTTGAGGATGTTGTAGACGCACGTAATAATACGAGAGATAAATTTTTAAAATCTACAAAGGATACTAATAGTAGGTGGGCAACAGTTCCTTACAAGAAAAATGATAGGAAATTACGAAAGATATCGAAAGTAACGATGAAAACTTCAGTGAAATCGTTGGTGAAATCTTCAGTGAAATCTTCGGCTTCTTCATTGAAGCTAGCATCAACTCAGCTAAACGAGTTGGCAAGAGCTGAGCTGAGCCCGCCAGGACCAGTGGCTTCAACCCATATCCAGACTAATTCCCAGTATTCCCCTATGCCCATGACTCAGGATCTTACTGCGAAAACGTATACTCCAATAACCAGAGACTTTTACGAGACTAGTGACTGCGGTCCCTTCATAATTTATGTGGAGCTGTTGAGCCACTCATCTGGGGAGAATTCTTCAGGGGAATTAAACGTGGGTACTACCCTTCACCCTCTTAAGTTTGGAGCGTTCCTTTACAAAAACAATTGTAAGTCGATTCTAAGTAACGGAATAAAGAAAATTGGCCGTAATCGGCTTGAGATTAGGTTCAACTCTGCCGAAGAGGCTAATTTATTCATGAAAAGCAATATTTTCTTGAATAAGTACAAGGCTTACATCCCGTCACATAATGTATCCCGTACGGGAATCATTAAGGGTATTCCTGTTGAGTGGAACCACGAAGAAATTGTTGAGGCCATTCACTGCCCATCAGGCATAGGCCGTATTCTTAAAACAAGGAGGTTGAATAAAAAAGTAATCACTAATGAGGGTACAAGTTGGGTCCCTACTCAGACAGTGGTAGTTACCTTTGACGGTCAAGTCCTACCCAAGGAAGTATCTTGCTGCTTCACATTGTTACGTGTGGAGCAATACATTTTCCCGACAATACAATGTTATAATTGCTGCAAGTTTGGCCATACAAAGACGCAATGTCGATCTAGACCGAAATGTTTCAGGTGCTCTGATCTCCACTCTGGGGACTCGTGCCCCATTTTGGAATCAGCAGCAGTTTGTATGTTCTGTTCTGGTCACCACTTTGCTACAAACAAGTCGTGCCCTGAATATGTTAGACAGGTAAACATTAAGCATCATATGTCAAACCATAACGTTTCTTACGTTGAGGCAATAAAGGCTGTGCCCCAGGCTAAAAAATCATTTGCAGACGTCCTCGCAACTCCTGTTTCATCGCAACTCGATTGTTCACAAAATCTGACTAACTCGCAACAGACTTCCCAAATCAATTCTTATAGGAGTACGATTACACGTCCAACTCGTCCACGTCCACCAGTAGTGTAGGGCTATGATCAAAAATCCCATAGGGATTTAGTAAACTCATTTGCGATTCCTGCCCCAGCTAATGGTTGTGCTAAACAATCTAGTGACCTGATAAATTCATCCTCCAGTGACAATAATGATAATCATATTTCTCCTGAAACAATCTCTCAACTTATTTCATCTCTGACTAACATAATCCTTCAAGCAGACTTACCGAACCACGTTGCCGTCAAAATGATAAACACAATTTCTATCACACTTGTAAATATTGTCAAGCATGGAGGATGTAGTCCTCCAATGGAACAGTAGAAGTGTAGTTCAGCATAAGGCTGAACTACACAATCTTTTTAATCTTCATAAGCCTTTCATCTCTGCTGTCTCGGAGACGTGGTTGAAACCGGGTTCCTCTTTTGGTGTCCCTGGTTATACTATGCTCCGAGATGACAGAGATGATGGCTGGGGCGGTAGCGCCCTTTTTATTAAAAACAATCTTTCCTTTTCACGAATTCCTATTCAAAATTCTAGTAACTTACTAAATATAGTTGCCCTTAGGTTTAATAATATCTCTTATATTTCTGTTTATATCCCGGAAAGAAAAAGGGCTGTTATTCCTATTCTTTCATCTTTTCTTGCAGCCATTCCTCCTCCTCTAGTGTTATTGGGAGACTTCAATTGTCATAATCAATTATGGGGTGCTCCTACTAATCATCCTTTTAGTTCTCAGCTTTTAGATATTTTGGATAACTTTGATCTGTGTGTATTGAACGATGGTTCTCCCACACGCAGAACTCCTCCTGGGGCTAATTGTAGCTTCGTTGATATAACCTTCTGCTCCTCTTCATTAGCTAGTCTTTTATCTTGGTCTAGATCATCATATTCATATGGTTCGGACCATTATCCTATAATTTTTTCTTTTCCTTTTCAAAATGCAATCATTCCTAACCTTCCCCCTCTACTTCCGTTCATAATAAATAAAGATAAGTGGGATTCTTTTTCTGATTTACTTGATGAGAAAACTGAATCACTTTCCTTGCCAAATTTTTCTAATTTAGTCGAATGTTGTAAATCTTTTTCTAGTTCCATTATTTCAGCTGCTGAGGCTAACTTAAAAAAAAAGAATTCATCCCTAGGCAAAATTCCATCCCCTCCTTGGTGGGATGCAGACTGCACTGATGCTATTAAACGTAGGAAAGCTGCTGAGCTTGCCTGCGATCAAGTAGTGACTTTAAGGAACTTTGTATATCTTCAAAATGTTAATGCTGCTTCGAGGAGATTATTTAAAAAAAAGAAGTTTAAGAGTTGGCGTAATTTCTGTTCCTCAATTTCTCCACAGACACCTTCTTCCATTGTTTGGGAGAAAATTAGGCGTTTTAGGTCATCCCGAAGAAGTCATCATTCGATCACTTCTTATTCTACATCATGGGTAAACGACTTCATGAGTAAGTTGGCCCCTCCTTTAGTTCCAAACTATAATCAGCTTCCTAAACCTTATTTTCTAGTTTATTCCTCTTCTAATTTAAATAACTCTAGTTTTGCACTAGATTCTCCTTTTCTTTTTTCAGAATTAAAATTAGTTTTAAATCGTGTCAAGGACTCTGCTCCAGGTGCAGATGGTATTCCTTATTCATTTCTATCAAACTCCAATGAAGCCACCCTAAATTATTTTCTTGTACTTATTAATATGGTTGTGGATTCTGGTATTATTCCAGAAGCATGGAAACATCAGATAATAATCCCGATCTGTAAGCCAGGTAAAGATAATAAATCTGCTTCATCATATCGCCCGATTGCTTTATCATCTACAATTCCTAAAATAATTGAACATTTAATTAAAAATCGTCTTGAGTGGTTTTTAGAACATAATTCACTTTTATCGGGTACCCAGTATCAGGCGCGGTCCCAGGGGGGGGGTCACGGGGGTCATGACCCCCCCCAAAATCTTAGTTTAGGTACTTAAAAAATTGCAACCCACAGCTTGATAATTATATTGTCCTGTTTACTTCCGTTACATTGATTATGGTTACCAACTGCAGCAATAAAAAAAATCGCGGCTCGCTCCGCTCGCCGATATTACTGTTGTTTGTGCTCTGTGTTTTGATTAGCACAGAGGCAACGTTCCAATTTTATTGGTCTGGCTGGTCCGCTATTGTCAGTTTGTATCAATCCAACCACCACAATAAAAAGCACAAAATATAACAAATAATCTGCGAGGTCACTTTGTCAACCAGTACAAAAAATTAGTAGACAACAAAATTTTCGCGTTTTGGTCTGGTCGCTGATAACATTAATTTGTTCCTTCTGACTATGATCCAAAGCTCAAAACCGGCCCGCTTTAGGTCACTGCCAAATTTTCTAAAAAGTTGCCCAAAATCTAACAAAAACCAATAAATGTCGCAGCTCGCTCAACTTGCTGGCAACTTTACACTGTCTGCCTCTTGTCATGGGCTCATCCCTCGTTTGAGGTCAGTTTTCCAAAAACACCAAAAATCTAACGAAACCACTAAATTATCGCAGCATGCTCTGCTTGCCTCTGATAACATTCTACTGTTTTGATAAGCTTCTGGCTTGCTCTAGTTCAGGACTCCTTCTCCGTTTCAGGCGAGTTTGCAACTGCAAAATACATAATACCAAACAACTCACACGTACAGCCAGATCATAAAAATTTTCGCGGCTCGCTTCGCTCGCCGTTGATTCTATATGGTGTCTAGTCTGTTGTCCGCATATTTAGTTGTTATTCGTGAAACTTTAAAATTGTTCTTCACACTAATATTATAAATGCGAAAGTTTGTATGGATAGATGGATGGATGGATGGATGTTTGTTACGTCTTCACACCAAAACTACTGAACAGATTGAGCTAAAATTTTGCATCGGTGTAGCTCTAGGCCTGGAATCAAACATAGGCTACTATTTATCCCATAAATTAGTTACCATGGGATAGAAATTACCTTTGAACGTTTCCATAGAAAGAACGCGTGCGAAGCCGCGGGCAGAAGCTCATAATTTAGCTTCCTTGTCTTGCATGGACGCTACCTCACCAATTTCAAAAAAGGCTGCGGCTCATTCAGAGCTCGCTCCACTCGCTGTTATTTATTTTCTGAACCAGTTTGTGACAACCCGAAAAAATTTCGGCAAAAATTTCGGCGGCTCGCTCCGCTCGCCGCTACATCTTTTTCGATGACTTTTTTGTATTTCTAATTTTTTGTTAATCTCCTTTGCTCCGCTCGCCCCGATTTATATTCATAGCTTTATATCTACCACCGCAAACTTTTAAAAATTTCGGGGCAGGTTTCGCTCACTTTATTTTGTCATAGGCTCTGGCTTACTTTTCCCCAAACATCAGAATTCCTATTGTTGAGTTGGGAGTTGGGGGAAGGGATGTCATGTTTGCGGTCAATATGCAAAACACTGCATTTTGCGGCTCGCTCCGCTCGGTGATAGTATTTTGTCCTTCTCTGTATTTGGTCCAGTGCTTGACACTTGTTTAACATCATTTTGCTAACCGTTACATTTTGCCGTTACATTTTTCCCATGTCTTTTTTGTATTTTTTTTGTTGATGCCCTTGCTCCGCTCGCCCCTATTTATATTCATAGCTTTATATCTACTACCGCAAGTCTCTAAGATTTTCGGGGCTTGCTACGCTCGCTATCATTTTTTTTTATAGATACCTATCAACAACAAAATAAATGATGCGGGTGAGAGTAAGCAAGTGTACCTACTCTTGCTTACTTTTGCCCAAACTTCAGAAAACATCTCAAAAATTTCGAGGCTCGCTTCGCTCGCTATAACTTATACCTACTATTGTTAGCAACAACAAAATAAATGATGCGGGTGAGAGTAAGCAAGTGTACCTACTCTTGCTTACTTTTGCCCAAACTTCAGAAAACATCTCAAAAATTTCGAGGCTCGCTTCGCTCGCTATAACTTATACCTACTATTGTTAGGAGTTGAGTATAAATTTTCCGTGGCTCGCTCCGCTCGCCGATAAAGTTTAGTGGTTTTCATTGGGGTCTGCAACCGCCTACAAGTACATTTGGTGCTACGGCCCGCACCAATTAGTGTGACCCCCCCCAAAGTCTTGGGCTGCGACCGCGCCTGCCCAGTATGGCTTTAGAAAAGGAAAAAGTATTTCTGATAGTCAAGCCATTTTTACTACTGACATCCAACTATCCCTTTCTAGAAAGGAATCAGTTGTGGCGGGCTTTCTGGATATTTCTGCGGCATATGATAATGTTGATCTTTGGATTCTTAGGCAAAAACTTGAGCATTTAAGTATTCCTCATAAGATAACGAATTTCATTTTTAATCTTCTTTCTGGTAGGCATATTTCAATTCGTCTTGAAGGCGTGAATGAAAGTGACAGGATAATTTGGAAAGGTCTCCCTCAGGGGTCGGTTCTTAGTCCGCTTTTGTATGATGTTTATACTGCTGGAATTGAAGGTCCTGTCACGTCAGTTTGTAGAATTCTTCAGTATGCGGACGATTTACTAATTTATTCTGCTGACCCATCTGTGATCCTAGCCGCCAATAAAGTAGAACAAGGTATTACCATTCTGTCTGAGTGGTTGGACACTCATAACCTCTCCCTTTCGGCCTCTAAAAGTTCTATTTGTATTTTTTCTCGACGAAGGCTAATGCCTACTATTAACATAACCTGTAATAATATTGTTATTCCAGTTCTTAAAGAAGTAAAATTTCTTGGAAAAATATTCGACTCAAAATTAAACGGTATAGCTCACACAAAACAGATTTTAGGAAAAAGCGAACAAGGGATCAACGTTATGCGTTGTCTAGCTGGCGTTTGGTGGGGTGCGCATCCCTATTCCTTAAGAATTCTGTATAACGCAGTTGTCAGGAGCCATTTTGATTTTGGTTCATTCTTGCTTGTCCCTGGTAGTAAAAAGGAGTTGAAGAAATTGGATGTATGCCAAATGAAAGCGCTTAGAGTTGTGATAGGTGCTATGAAATCTTCTCCTACTAATGCTCTTCAAGTTGAGAGTGCTGATCCTCCTCTTAGGCTGAGACGTCAATATTTTGCTGACAGGTTTATTTTTAAAATAAGCATGTTTGAAAATCACCCCCTGTTCCCTAAATTACAATTATTAAATTCTTACACGCGAACCAATGCTTATTGGACACATAAAGATATACCTCCTTTAATTAAAAGCTATAGAAAATTCATTTCGGTTAGGTTTGGGGTGGAAAGATTTCCAATTCACCCATTATTTTTGTACGATTATTCGTCTAAAATCTTTCAACCTGATGTTAGGATATCCCTGGGAATCGACAAAAATACTTTACATCCTAATTTAAAGTTACATGAAATAGTTGATGATGTCTGGCCTAATTCTGATATTTTCTTCACGGATGCTTCAAAATTAGATGTAAATAGTTCTGTAGGTGCAGCGTTTTTGCATATGAATTCTAACATTTCTCGCCTATTTAAGTATCCTCATTATAGTTCAAATTTTTCGGGTGAAAGCTTGGCACTCTTAGAATGTATTAAATTTATTAGAGATAATAAACTGCCGGATTCTGTAGTTTTTACAGACTCTAAAAGTAGTCTGCAACTATTGCTTACAAACCCTTTTGGTAAAGCAGCAATAACTTGTCCTATTTCTTTGCTTATTAAGCACTTGCTTAGACTCTGTCATGACGACGACTTAAAAGTTAGTCTGGCTTGGATCCCTGGGCATAGAGGAATTGAAGGAAATGAAAGAGTTGACCTTTTGGCTAGATCAGCTGTTTTACATGGCGATATGAGTCGATTTTCAAGCTACCCTCATGATATTGTTTCTATTGCCAAGCAGGATTTGGAAAACGCATGGAATTCGTATTGGACAAGTTCTAGTAGATATAAAGGTAATCACTTGTATCAGATTCAACCGTTTATAGCTTTCCGGCCTTGGTACGCAAAGTTAAAAATTTCGAAACAAATCTCATCAACATTGTCCAGAATGCGAATTGGTCATTGCTCTTCACCTGTTCATTTACGCAAAATAAGAGTAAGGGACTCATCCATCTGTGAGTGTGGCTTGGATGAAGGAACTATTGCTCATCTTATACTTATCTCCTTCTTTGTATGATCTCTTAGTTCATTATAAAGCTCCTCTTCCTTCTAATTTATCATCTCTCCTTTCCCTTGCTAATAAAGAAAATACTAGTGCATTGATTAAATATTTGACTCTTCATGACATTAAGCTGTAGCGTAATGCGAATTAGAATTATTATTATTTTTATCATCATTGTATTTATGTCATGTTTTGTACATTTGTGTAGTCGTCTTAGTTGTGTACATTTGTAATATACTGTATGCCTGTATTCTGTATACCTACTGATAAAACCCAGATGAGTTAGTCTTCTTTTTTATCACTTGATCCGTGAACTAGTACGTGAAGTTGGCAAAAGTTTCCTCAAACCCAAAAGAGGAAGAAAGTTGCCATAAAAAAAAAAAAAAAAAAAAATATATGTTTCAAATCTTTTGCGTATTATGAAAGTAGTAAGTAATAATCGCTATAGTGAATACTACCAGGGTTGTTGCGAATATCAGCATCCGCTGATGATCAGCATTAATCCATCATTTTATAACACCAGCATCCACATCATACATATGTACAGATACAAACAATCACATCACACTAACTATCACACTAACATTATAAATGCGAAAGTTTGGATGTATAGATGGATGGATGTTTGTTACCTCTTCACGCAAGAACTACTAAACGGATCGGGCTGAAGTTTTGCATACAGGTAATTCTAATCCTGGAATCAAACATAGGCTACTTTTTATCCCATAAATCAGTTCCCATGGGATACAAATTACCTTTAAACGTTTCCATAGAAACAACGTGTATGAAGCCGCGGGCATTAACTAGTCAGGTATATAACCTGTTAATTCGTCGCACTACATAAGCGTGTTAGTGCTAGTGTGAAGACCTATCAACCCACCTCATGTGTTTATTTATTTATTAGGTTAGCTAGACCTCACTTATGTTTTGTTACATTATGTTGATTTTTGTAGTTACCTCAAAAGTAAAAAAAGGAACCCTTTGCTGTCTGTCCGTCTGTCAACTTCCTTTTCTCAGGAACGCGTGGACGTATCGAGTCGAAATTCACGTCAAATACTAAAGTCCGTAACCTCTTGGAACCGTGATATAAATAAAAGTTCTGAGTCAACGCACTCAGAAGTAAAAAACTTAAAAGTAAGTACTTACAGCCGTTTATGTCCGAATTTCCAAGCGAATCACATGCACACAAAACCTATAAGGGTACTTCCCGTAGACCTAGAATCATGAAATTTGGTGAGCAGAAAGGTCTTATAGCACAAGTAAAGGACAAAATCAGAAAAAGTAAATTTGTAGTATTTTCACCAAAAAAAAATATTTTTGATTCTTGCTATAGGCCAAAACCTATAGGGTATTTCCCGTTGATCTAAAATCATAATAATTTAACAAGACACACGGTCTTACCGAAACCTTAGTGCGCGAGTCCGACTCGCACTTGACGTTTCATTTATATAAAGCTCTGTGAAAATTGCAGCTGTCTACATTTTACATTTTAAAAGATACTTACAGCCCATTGACAGACTGAAATACAGACAGACAGCGGAAACATAACAAAAGGGTCCCGTTGGCACCCTATGGGGACGAATCTCTAAACCACATAATTTATCGAGACTCGGTTTCGATGATGGAAGGGCCATCAACATTAAATAGGTGCGGAAAACTCATTTTGCGAGTCAGACACGCACTTGGCCAAAATCAGCAGCAGCATCCGCTGATGTCAACATTAAAAATCAGCATCAGCATCAGCATCCGCTGATTTCAAGATCACGCGCACCTGCGGCGGTCACTCAGTGAACTTAGTAGTAATTTAGTCATAATTTCGTACATGATTTGGATAATTTAAAAAAATGAGGGAGAAGAGGATCCTAGTTCTATTGAAATTGCTATAACGTTACGGATCCCCATTGTTGCGATATTTGTTTGCAATATATTTTGTACTAAGTTGCAAAAGATCTTACATACACACTGCTGCGATTTTGTTGACGCGATAGAAGTTTGACGACGCGTTTCCATACTATTGTTCACAGAACATTTTGTATTAGGTTAGGACGGACGCATGCCATTTTACACACAGCTGCGTCTTGCGTTTTTCCGGGGGCGACGGCGGCGCGCAACCTCTAGAAATCGCGCTTAAAAAAACGCAGCTGTGTGTAAGGAATTGCGCTACAAAATCGCGCGACACCGGACGCGCTTCAAAATCGCGTCTGTGGGGCAGAGGCTTAATAGAAAGAATGGACAGACCATAATGAATGGGTTGCCAGCTCACTGACGTGCGCAGTTGATCATGGATTACAGTCAGCGACTACTTGTCGAGGGCGGAGGATAGAGGGCGCCCCCAAGCATACAAGTATCTATTTTACTTAATTTAAAAGGATTACTAGATTAAGTATATTGAAAATCAATCTGAAAGAAGTCATTTTTGGGGTTTCGTATTTGGATAGGGTGCCAACACGACTCTATTACTAAGCCTCCGCTGTGTGTCAGTGGGCTGTATCTCATGAACCGTAAAAGGAAGACAGTTACAATTGTTGTGGAGTAATGTATTTCTTTTGCCGTTATAACAACATACAAAAAACATGTTTTTTTTCTTGACCTTAACAATTGCTGTATCTCTTGCACCGTAAAAGGTAGACAGTTGATATTTTGATAGGGTGTGTAATACATACTATTATAGTAATATTATTTTTGATGTAGTAAAACTTTTTAAACTTTCGCGATTTCTTAACATAGTTAATGGTTAAATTGGGTATAAAACAAAAGGTACGCGTTAAATACCCGATATAATCATTTTGATATAGTGTTAATAGAAAAAGACAGTTTCTATAAATCAAAAATAAGAATTATCAAATCAATTTAATAATTAACGCCCAGCCTAGGTGCGATGTGGACAGTGCGCCCCGCCCTTGTACCGCAACTGGGCTGCAGATAGATAGACATGTGCGTCTTAGCCCATGAAAGTGTTAGATCCATCAAAAAACAACTTTTATAAGGATACTGTTGTTTCTTTTGTGCAAGTTTAGTGCGGTGGTTCGGAACCCTTCCTTTGCTAGGCGACTCGCATTTGGCTGGTTCTTATAATTTATTGGTATGGTGTTATAATCATCATCATCATCCCTAAGATGTTGTGTACATTTTTAAGGGCATTAAAATTAAATAAATGAATATACAGGGTGTAGGCGTAAACAGTCTTATCCTTGAAACCACGTATGTACACCCCTAAAATAAGACGATACAAGTTATTTTTAAAAATAAAAGTCAATTAGTTTCGATGGAATTTCATAATTCATTTCTCTGCTATCCTACATGATTTCATGGACACCCTAGTGACCTTATCACGCCGCGACGCCCGCTCTCGCCTGTAGCCGGCCGGTGGTGTAGGTATCGAATCGTAGGTACCTACAACTTGTGATGGAACTTTCCCTTCATACTTTTCCTGGCTTAGGACAGGCAAAAATAGCTACTCTAACACATTTGCCAGTAAGTAGGCTTAAGTAGGTAGGTACTTTTGGCGTATTTAAAAAGTTCATCATCAATCAAGTTTTATGTACAATTCAATAAAAATTTACAGCTTTATGTACAGTTTGATTTACTCACATTAGGCATAAAATGTTTTCATGACTTGTGCATGATTAGGCACGGTGAACTGGCCTTAGGCACGTAGCCTTTGTGTAGCCGCTAGGATCGTTTGCCTGCTTGGCACACGTTGTTCTGGGAACCGCTCTGCGTACATCGTACGAGCCAAGTTCATGTTGTCACCAGCGATGGCATAAAGTCGCACCATTTCAGTCCACTGTTCATTTGTGAACGACATCGTCACTTCTCTACTTAACACAATACGCGAACAAATCGGCACATCACAAATTAGCACGGAACGCGTCGTGACGTGCTCACTACCTAGCAGACGGGACCGCGACTGACGCGCGCGAGCGGGCGGCGCGTAGGCTAGGCGCGAGCGGCGTCTTTGTTCGAAACCGACAAAGCGGGCGGCGCGGCGTAGGTATAAATGTAGGGTGAAATGCTTTTATGATGTATGAGGATATTTTTTTCAAAATTATGTAAAAAAAAAGTTGTCTTTTTATCGGTTTTGGACTCTGCTCATGATTCTGAACTTCTGGTTTCAAGGATAAGACTGTTTAGCCTTACACCCTGTATATTGTTTTGTATGATTTATGCCGCTGGCTAACTGCTGGTTTGACCAAATTAAGGCAATAACCGGAACTCACTTTGCTTGTAGTCCTGAGACAGGACAAAGACAGAGTAGTGTGGAAGCGGTTCATCAGCGTCTCCGTGAAAGCCTTCCAGCACGGGCTCGATCTTGATCAATGAAGAATACGATAAAGAAGTCTTATTTATTTATTTTTCAAAGCTTCCTTAATATTTCTAAGTAAACACATAAAACTATCATCAAATTTTACTTTTCCTTGTTTATGATTGGGATGACTCAATATGGACTCTATTACATTGAGTATCATTTGTAAATCAAATAACACATGATTTGTTCCTAATTGGTATACATCATATGGTTTTGCTTGCTCAGTTAATTGTATTAATCTTTTCTTCGCAATGTGTGTCAAAATATTTAGGAATGATTCATAATTAGCACCACATAATGCTTTTAATAACATTTGACACTCTGACAGATGATCTGGGGAGTCTTTAAACTCTTCAATCTCTTGTTCCACATCAACAAGAGTCCTATTCAAGAGTTCCCACATAAATATAATGTTACAGCCGTTATTCCAGTTATGGTTAATTGAAATTGTATCTAACAAATTTTCAACCTGGTGATACCATCCAGATGGCACAAATATAGCGTCTCCATGCTCTTGAAAAATCACATAGTGTTTGACATTGAAGTTTTTTTCTGGATCAAATAATAGTTGCAGCTGATTGTGTTCATTTTTAAGTTTTTCTTCTTCTCCAGGTGGAAATAAAATCCATTTTTTTCGTCCAATAACATTGACTGACCAGCTATATGAACAATATACATCAACGTGCAATGGAGTCCTAGAAAAAAGAAAAAAAGAGTCGATGAGTAGGTAATTCGTATCACTGAGTTAATTAAAGTTGTATTGTCTGTAGCCTCTGTAGTAAAATGTACACCTACCAAGAATTTTTTGGTCCAATGTATACAAACTTGAAGTCATCCTCATTTTTATCTAGGGCATATTCATTTAGCCAGTCAGATGCAAATATTTGTGGGAGCATATAAAAATTATCATCTGGTCGTAATTTCTTCAGGTGCAAATCCTTAAGGTAGAGGAGTTTCTGTTTTTGATTATTTTGCATATAATCTAGAAAATCACTAACTTTCATTGTCTGTGTGCGTTGTGCATAATCTAAAATTTCCGAACAATCTGCAACAGGAGCTTCCAAATCTCCGTAAGCTTGTATTAGATACTCATAGTTTATTTTATAATTTTTTATCCATTTTTCGGAGCATTCCCATGTTTTAGTTACATTTTTAACAATACATGGTATGTTTTTTATCAAATGATTCTCAAAAAACTCTTGATATGATAAGCTAGATGTGTCGTAGGTTGAACTTTCAATATTCCAACCAGTGTAACTATTCTGATTGGAATTGTAACCGCCAGCTTCAATTTCGATTAACATTATTGGTTCTCCAATATTTTCATCATGAAAGAATCTGTAAAAATGAATATTTAAAAATCTTGCATGATTATTTATAAATCTGATGATTAGAAAAAACAACAAAAAAGATATTATATAACAGATAAATTACCTTTGTACTCCTCACCATCATTGAAAACCATTAGCAGAAATTCGTAAGCTTTTGACACACCTATTGTAGTTATGATCGGGAACAACTTATATTTATATTATAATGTACAAAGAGAATACTAATATTTATTTAAGTACAATACCTACTATATTCTCATTGGGGAACAATAAAAACAACCCTTGTTGACAGACAATGCCGAAATTCGACGAACGTCAAAAGCTGAATGAATGGAAAGTTTTATCATTCGGTCTTTGACAGTCGGTGTTGCCAATAAATACTTTCGACTCGTAGAAAGATCTGAGTTTCGACTGGTGGCTTTTGACTGTGTGGAAGGCGAGTGCATGGCGAGAGCGTAGGGTTAATAAGATTTCGTTCGTCCATAGGGTGACGTCAAAGTCTCCTATTCCCGCGAGAACCAAAATGTTTCGTTCAATAATTCACTGAGTTGAACTTTATAAAAGGAAAAAAAATACTAAATAGTGGCTTATTTTGGTTTTTATAAGACAAATAATCTTAAAATCTATTTTGCCTCTCTTTCCAATCACAGTCTACAAATTTGTGAGTCACGCTCCGTGTTATGAATCGAAGTTCCACAGCTTCTTCGTGACCTTCTTGGTTAAAAGGAAAAGGTACTGATACTGAACGAAAAAAGAAATTATTGTCATTTCGTGATGGCGGCGGTGCTTGGTGACGGCTTCGCCAGTTTTTTCGTGAAACATACGATTGCGTGATACATTTGTGTATTATTTTGTTGTAAAATGCTTTACTATTACATCCATAAATCAAAAATGGTATCTTTTATCTAATAATCATGTTTTTCATTGAAATCAATTATATATCTCTAACACCAGTTCTTGGCGCTATTGGCTAAGTATTCCAAACAAAAAACATAAAATTACCTATTAGAAACAAATTAGTTTAATAAAATGAATTCAGCTTAAACTTGATTAAAAAAAATTTACTTGTTTGAGTGTTAAGTTTATAAACATGAATGATGTTCGTGATAAAGTTGTCGCCGGTTCTTCGACGTGGGAGAGTGGCATCACCAATAGTGACTCTTCACCTGAAATCCAATCCTCTCCAAGCTCCAGCGGCGAGACGCCGCAGACGCCTGGGGCACCGGCACCTCTTGCACCGCACCTGGCCGCAGAATTACACCCTGATCTCATCCAGCAAGGGTGGCGCAAATATTGGTCTAAGCGAGAAAATCGACCCTACTTTTGGAATAAATTATCTGGTGAATCTATGTGGGAACTGCCTGCGGTGAAGCGGGATTTTGATCCAATAACTGATCCATTGGGTATTTGTCACACGGATCCTTCTGGTGCAGGAAACATGACACCTGGCAGCAACAAGCGAAGGCCATCAGAAGACAATGGCCCTCCTCCTAAGAAGTTTGTTCTTGCTGGACCATGGGACATAGAGGTGCCTACTAACGTTGTTATTTATGAGCGTCCCCCCACTATTTGTCCGCATCCACACCCAGATATAGAAGGCTTTAGATTTATATTGGCAAACAAACTGAGACAATGCTATCAAGAACTTTGCCATACAAGAGAAAGTATAGATGCACCGAAGGATTCATTTAATAGATGGTTGATGGAAAGAAAAGTTAATGACCAAGGAGGCTCTGATCCTCTTCTGCCTAGCCATTGTTTCCCAGAAATCTCAAGATCTATGTATGAAGAAATCATGAATGACATTCCTATAAAACTGATACATCCTAAATTCACTGGAGATGCAAGAAAACAACTATCCAGATATGCAGAAGCAGCCAAAAAAATGATAGAATCTAGAAATGCATCTCCTGAGAGTCGGAAAGTGGTGAAATGGAATGCAGAGGACACATTCCAATGGCTACGGCGAACTGTTGGTGCCACCTATGATGATTTTCAAGATAGACTTGCACACTTGCGGGTAAACCTGGTTGAAACTTTCTTCATTGTCAGCTATTTTAGATACTACAAAATAAACAAGTACCTATCTCATTTCATTTTCAGAGGCAATGTCAACCACATTTAGCAGAAACAGTAAAATTATCAGTTGAGGGTATTTGTTTGAAAATATACCATTTGTCAGCAGAATATGCTCGCAAAATTAGAGAGAAACACAGTGCTTTACTGAAAGAAAATGGAATCCAGGTAATAATTCTAATGTAATAATTAACAGCACAAGAGCCATAGACATCCCAGAGATTTGGTCAGGTGGTTGTCATAATGGCATAATTGGCAGGACAATATAGAGAGAATGGTTGCAGGTTCGAGACCTGCTTATGGTGTTACTTTTGTGATTTTAACTGCTAAAATACTAAATTATCTCTTCCGAGCTAATTATTACCATAAATTTGTTATAAAACCAAAATAATATAAAAAAAAAAAGATTTACATCACATTTATAACAGACTTAAATTATAAACACTATAATAAACACTATAATTTGGCTTGTTTTAAAAAACTATAAACTGACTTCAAATTCCTGAAAAATGTATTAGAAGTGGTTTTAAGCCCTAAACACATGATCTAACTTTTTGGAATTTTAAAAAATTATCTGACCCTCTGGTCGTAAGTTACGCGTGACACAATTAGTGCTGGTGAGTATCTGGCGCAGCACATCAGCATTTCCATAAAGCGGGGCATGCAGCCAGCGTCTTGCTGCTGCGGACCCTTCTGACTGGTATTGATAGCGATTAGTTGAGCTACCTGTAGATTGTTTCACTGCACTGAGCTTAATTGTTTCAATTGTAAATACTAGTTCTCATCTTATTTGATTGTAATTTTCTTTGTTTATAAAGGTTATTTATTACTAGCTGCGCCCCGCGGCTTCGCCCACGTGGAAATTTATGTTTCCAACTTTCTTAATTTTTTCTTTCATAAGAACCTTCTCCTGACAATAACAAACACAACAAAGAAAGAATTAGCGAAATCGGTCCAGCCGTTCACGCGTGATGCCGTGACCAAGGAAAACGGGTTTCATTTTTTTTTTATATATATAGATTATTGCAAATAAATAATTGATTACCTATATATGATCCGGCTGCGGGCTCTTGTCTCGCACGCACGCGAACAAAAGCCTAAAGTCGAGTAAGATCTCAGTCCTGGGGGCTCAGTCCAAGTGAAACGAAAATTGAAGTTTCGTCGTGCAAAACCTACTCATACATAACGTCGCTTGCATAAGATTAGCGTTTACACAAAAACGAATCAGAAAATTAGATTTCGTTTTTAAGATACGCGTTATTTATTATTATTTATGTATTATATTTAAGTAGTGGTTATTTCTCAGGAGTTAGCAGGTCCGCTACAGCAAGCGGCGCTCCGCAAGGTTTGGTGCTACCCCGTCCAGTTTGCAGTACCGGCGCCGCGGCCTCCGCTCGTCGAGCATTTCCTGGACCGAGACCAAGCGCTACTCAGATACCTGGGGGAGACTCAGATACTGAATGCTACCTATCTGCAGAAGCTGGTGAGTAGCAACGTTACAAATAGTGACAATCAAGAACCATCCAGTGGTTACCTTGCCTGTGATACATATTTGCTGGACAACATGATCACAATCCATACATTAAATTTCTTTCTCATCTCTATTTCCTCTACTCTTAATTGGTTATTTACCCAATCACTGCCCAGCCTCGTCGTAGCCACCCAGTAGCTCGCCTGTTATACAGCTAGCAGCGCGCGAGAAGACGTCCTTATGCATGCTCATCAGCAGTCCGTTCACTGCTGCACATGCCTCCCCCCAATAGAGGAGGGTTCTGCCATAATAACACTTGGCAGGGGGACATGACGTAAACATAAACTCGCTGTGCCCACAACTAGGCTACACAAAATTAATGTATCTTTTAAAGGGCAATGTGCTTCTACAACAAAATTCCTAGTGAGTTGCAAAAATTATCATTAAATAAATTCAAACAAATTGTCAAAACCTTGCTGTGCAAAAAGGCTTGATATAAAATATCAGATTATCTAGAGGATAAAAAAGCTTGGGACAGGTTTTACTCCAACTCGAAATACATATAACAAATAACAGGCTAAAGGTTTCTTCGTCGCTTCTTTACTTTAGTCTACATACCGAAGCGACGGAGTTCTATAGTCTGACCTTTTCTAAGTGATTTATTGTATGGAAATAAAGAGTTTTTGATTTTTGACTGTCCAAGCGCCCTGTAAGGTCTAAAGGAAATAAAGCACTTTGATACTGGTGATCGCAGTGGGGTTTATAAAAATACAGAAAAGGAAGATGCTGCCCCATTTCTGACAGGTTCCTTTAGTCGGCTCTTACGACATACACGGGCCGAGTTGGAGTAGGGTTGGGTAGATTCTTACGCCAAGCTGCGACCGCTGCGCGCTATGTGCATCATGCATGAGCAATGAAAGTGTTAAGAGACGCGCAGCAGTGTGGTGATTGCACCCTTCCTCGCTTCGCCAGCCTATATTGGCCCACTGCTGGACGCAGGCGTCCCCCTGATAGACGCCTTATTGACTTTTATCTAATGGGGTATGCCCATAATCCTCACGCTGGCCATGCGGGTTGGGGATCGCAGTTCGGTGGTAGAATTGTTCTTTAGGGGGCGCTGCTGCCCGCTCCCGGTTGATATCTCTTAGTCGTCTGTTACGACACCCGCGATAATAATTTGGGTGGTGTCAATTCTAAGCCGGCACCACACAGCAGTTGTACTTTTGAGTCAACACAACCACGAAAAACTTAATTTTTTTGTTGTTTAACAGGAATGCCTCTACCGACACAGCTGTTTCGACGACAAGAAGTTTGAGCAGTTTCTCTCCCGCGTGTGGTGCCTCCTGCGCCGGTACGCGGCTTGGGTCGGCGCGGGCGGCGAGGCGCAGCTCGCACAGATGTCGCTACCGGTGCCAGTGCTGGAGTGCTTGCAACGCTGCTTCGGAGTTTCCTTCGAATGCTTCGCTAGCCCGCTAGACTGCTACTTCAGGCAGTACTGTTCAGCCTTTGCGGATACTGACTCTTATTTCGGATCGAGAGGGTAAGTAGAACTCGCACTATTATTCTCACTCTGAAGTGAGTCTGAAGTGCAGAGTCCGCCTGTGATGCAGAAGATTGCGTCGCGCGCCGCGGCACAAATGTTTGTATGATCTGCAAAAGTACTTATCCGTTTACTAGTATTCATAGCACAAGCTTACTTTTGGGCTAGATAAAGCTATAAAATAGTCCAGCATTTTTTATTTATCTGCATATTTTCCATTCTATTCTTATTCTAGAAAGGAAGTAGACGACCGTAAGTGCGGCCAACGTAGGTAAATACAAAGTGTTTCCCCCACAGGCCGTTCCTAGAGCTACGTCCAGTATCAGGCTCCATGATAGCGCACCCGCCGTACTGCGAGGACCTACTCGAGGCCGCGCTACGGCACATGGAACGACTGCTGCAAGACTCGGCGGAGCCACTCAGCTTCGTCGTTGTCCTACCCGAGTGGCCTGACAGACAGACGCACGCGCTTACGAAGCTACAAGCCAGCCATTTCAAGCGGAAACAGGTGAAATCTAACTATCACCACATCAGTATCATACGTCCCCCAAACAAGGGGGCTTTTGCCACCACGCTTGGCAGGCGGATTTAGTGATCATAGCACGCCCACTGTGAGAAATACACAGAAGAAGAAAGCTGTTGCCCTTCTTCTGGGTGCGTTTTTCAGTCGGCTGAGTTGGAGCGGTAGATTCTTCGGTCGCGACCGCTACGGATCAGTGGTGTAAACCTGTTGAAAACATAAAGCCTGTACCCCACAGCCCAGACTTCAAGCGTGTCTTGTGTCGCGCGATTCGTTGCGATATTTGTCAGACGCATTTTGATGTATTCGTTAGCCAGACCTTACTTAAGTTATGTTACATTACTAGTATGTTGAATTTTGTATAAAAAGCTATTGCAACAGACTGAAAGACAGACAATGGGAGCTTAATAATAGGGTCCCGTTGGCACCCTTTGGGGACGGAACTCTAAACGGCATAATTTATCGAGACTTCGGTTTCGATGATGGGAGACCATCTACATTAAAGAAGTGCGGAAAACTCGGTTTGCGAGTCAGACACGCACTTGGCCAAGATCAGCATCAGCAACAACCCTGTTACAGATCTTGAGTCTGTCAGTTTACTGTTGGTTTACTTAGTTCATATGCATGGGCACTAAAAGTGTGTCTAAACGCGTCTTGTGTTGTTTAAATTATGTATTTATTTTAAATATTTCAGGTGGTGATTCCTGCATTTGAACACGAATATCGACACGGATTTCAACATGTTTTGCCCAAGTGAGTTGTGGTTTTAGATATTTTTTTGACAAGTTGAATGTAGTAATTATCGTAAGTCACAAGAAATCTTAAGATAGGCGTCCTCCTGCCCTTTGCCCAGGCTTCACCAGATAAGCCACTTATCAAAACGGAGAACCGCCTTTTTTTAAAAAACTTGTCATTTGCGTTGCATTGTGTGCGGCCAGACTTGATTTTGGTGTCCAATTCTTGAACACGGCTACTCCACTTTCCAGAAACGAAGTTTACTTCCGATGGGGCGGAGGCACCGTCGTTGTGTGGCTACAGAACGCAGCCGGCTTCGCGCGTTGGGGTCCAACAGACGACCGCGTAGAGGCCTTGTTAGACGCGTGGAGGCCGCGCGCGAAGCTCCGTTCTTCGCCGACGCCGCAGCTTGTCGCCGCCGCCGCCACCGCTACTGCACCGGAGCCCGAGGCGCCCGCTGCGGAAACGCCGCAGCCAACCACACAAACGCCGGAAAAACGCCAATGAAATGAAATAAATATGGCTGTTTTTAAACGCGTGGCTTTTGATCACCACTGACCTATCGGCGTACCGCATGTTGTGGTACGATACATGTAAGAGCGATAAGAACGACAGCTAAAGAATGAAGTTCTAATTGCGTTAATTTGAATGAAGTGGTACTATTGACCGGACATAATTAAAAATGGGATATTGTAAATAAGGATCAGCAAGGTGTAGTTCTAAGAGATAATGTATAAAGTTTAAGGGCTGATCATCACCCTAGCATTAAGTTCATTTGGAACCCTTTTTTTCTGTTGTATAGTTTTGATAAAGATAAATCTTTATGAATTACGTTTTTATTGTTTATTATATTTTGTGAAATAATATTTTTAAGAGGTTTTCATAGCCCCAGAGTACATTATTTACTTTTTGTTCTTATTAAATAATGATGATTATAGACAAATAATAGAGTATTTTTAATCAACCACCCTTTTGCCACCGGGGCGTCTGTTAACGCATTCACTGCCCAGCCTCGGGGTAGACGGTAGTAGACTGGCCCAAGGGCTATGATAGTGTTAGTTTAAGAGGTTCAGTGTTACGACACCCTCTTTGCCTGTCGCTTCGTTTCATTTATTTATTTTGGACCACCAACAGTGGGAACACGATATAGGTATGGGTATAAGTCATGAGTTAGTGATCCCATTTCTATAGGTACACTGGACACCTAGTAAGTTGGCGTAGGTATTTTATTAAATATAAATATGGACTACTTAAGTTGTCTAAATAAAAAGTTTCATTATACATTATAGTGCGTTTGGGGTATGATAGGACGCGGGTGAAGAGTATGAAATTAATTTTAACCGGATTATGCCAACATTTTTAACCCTCGACGAAAAAGGGGAGGGGTGTTATAAGTTTAGCGTGTCTGTCTGTGCATGGTATCGTATCTTCCAAACGGATGAAATTTTCCCGAGTGTTCTTAGCCATGTTATAAATTACACGTCGATACACTAATACACTCGCTCAGGAGGTCAACGAGAATACAATACTGAGGACGAAGTATGGTTGATCGCTTAGTTTTGGCGCGAATTCAATTTGGTTTGTAGAAAAATTCTGGTTTGTAGGCATTGTTTCCTATTGGCCGCAAATCGTAAACCATTTTCTACTATCTTATGAAATACAACTGCACTGTAACTAACTGCATTGGCATTTTTGGTAAAATAAGATTTGGGCTAAAATCAACATTTTCTCAATGCTCCCTAAATACAATCGAATCGGAGTTGGTATTATCATGTGTTCATACAAAATAGTTTACGATTTGTGTAAAATTACTTTTGCACTAGTTTTGTTCCTTGTGGAACGAGAAAAAACTACAAAAAAATAATCTTGCGCCAACACGAAACGATCAACCTTATACATTTTCGGTTTACAGAGGATGCGTTTACGGCCGCAGATTTTCTCCGCCCTCTACTACCCAAAAAAATACCAAGGAAAAAAGGAAACACCACAGAATTCAAGTACAGTGAATTTATTTAAAAGTAAGACAACATTGAAAGATAAAATGCTGAAAGTGCTTAGTGGCTAGTGCTCTAAAGAACACTGTACCTAATATAATTGCACCATAAAGAATGAAACTGAAGATCACAATTCAAATATATATAATATTGTAATTTTTTAATGCCAACTTAAACATATATAAAGGGGCAATTACTTTAAATCCAGTTACTTTATCAAGATTATCAGAAAAAGGAGTATCTAGTCTAGTTCCATATTTTACCTAAACATCTATGTGTTTTCTTTTTGAGACATTTTTAGTTACTACAACATACATACATATCTAAGAGAAATATTAAAACATTCCTTAGCTATAAAAGTAATTAATCTTACACAAAAGAAATCAATAAAGTTATGTTAGTGTTATACTTTAAAAAGCAAAACAAAATTAATTCATGTGTAATGGAGCAACTAAAACAAATGTTATGCCCAAATGTACACTGTTAAATCATAAAATGATCAGTAGTGTAGTATATAAAATACACTAAATATAGTATGTAGTAAAATTATAATTCAGGCTTTTTGACTACTCAATAGCTTTTTTCTATAATTGTTTCAAGCCAGTATAAATCCAATTAAATGTTTGATAAGTATGCAATGTTCATTAAAAATAATAAAATATAGAGTTCATTTTCTTAGTTATAATCTTCTTCATCTTCATCCATAGCGAAATCCACACCGGAATCAACAGCACTCAGTGGACTGTAAACAGAAACAGTTAAATGTTAGAAAATGTCTAGAAGCCAGCAGACTATCAACAAATCATAAGTAGGGCACTTACCTCATAGCTCTACAGGTGAAGAAAACAATGCGTTTTAACTTCCTATTATAGAAGAAATAGTTGAATGTCCAAAGGCATCCCGGCTCCCCAAAGGGATCACTGGCCAGGTCTGGGTTATAGCTGTAAATGCGGCATTCAGGCAGCAGGATTTCCTCTTCCATGGCAGCCCACAACGCTGTCCTCAATTGCCGCCATCTGACTCCACCCACTGCGGACAGAGCATCATCCACAGCAGATTGAACCCAAGTTAGTGATGGTTCTGCACTGAATTCACTGCTCTGAAAAAATATTATTCTGAATTAATGTGCTGCTACCAATACAAAGCGAATTAGGTGACAAACCTTGACATACCTTTGCCATTGAAAAATCATAATCTGGAAAAGCAGCATTCAGTGTGCCAATCAGATAAAACAAAGTCTTCCGAGAAATTGTATCACAAAGAACACCTTCCTCATCTCCAGAAAGGCTCCGACTGTAAAGAAACATTAACATAATGTTATTTTCTATTCCAAAGTACAATTGTTGTGATTGTTTCTACTGTACATACCTGTATGTGACACCTTCTGGGGGTGACAATGCTTGAAGGTCATGAGTGGTTTCACCATCTGCAGTGAACCGCTTGTAAAAAGCTTTCTCATTCCCAATCATCTTGCAGCTGTAGCCCTCGATGCGGCCCTGCACGGCACTGTCTCCATTTAGGATCGACAGAGCTCTACTCAGTGACTCCAAGCGGCTACTCTCCAAGAGTTTCATTTTTTTCACTTTGTTTGTTTGTCTGTTTTTTACCCACTAAAGTTCTTCGTAACAAACGGTGTATATATAATCGGAAGATGCGTACTATTTCTGTACATAGCAGAGGGGTGTATGAAAATTCCTTTCCTTTTAGAGTGCAGAAGGTTCACACTCGGTATCAAGTTCGACTTCGTATCTTCTTCCGCGCTGATAGAATGCGGGAACATCACAGATATGAGAGAAAAGTGGGTTTATCGAATTGCTCCACGAAAGCGAATTATTTATAGCTTGTTTTTAGTTTCACAAGGAGATCGCGTCACTGCACTGGTGTCCTATTGATGTACTAGTTACATAAACACTTTTGCCACAGCTAGAATTCAAAATCCATATAAGACATCGTTACAGGATATTATGGTGCACTAAACGATCACAAAAAAGTTAACTTTGCAACTATATTTGCTCGATTCTTTAGAAAGTCCAATTTTACCAAACAAACTACTTCTCGTATTCACAAACACAACACAAAGATGGCGGATGTTTTCGTTTTTTTTTCACAAGCCAAGCCAGGGAAGCCCAATTATCTATGAGTTGATACGACAAGCAAGTTGAAGTTTGTGACACGACGACGACTATTGTGACGACGACGACGACGACGGACCGAACTTCGGTTGAGCGAGTAATCGGTAAGTGTTCTTTTCTTGGGCACAAGGCACAATCACAGAGTAGGTACATTAGTTTATCTTATATAGCACCTAAAGAAAATAGTAACAAACAAGCTACAGCGTTTAAGTATCCTTGTATCCCATGTTTTTATTGACGTGACAACGTCTTATATTTCGATAGAGCCGGCTGCACGCACGAAAAAACATGACGTCATGCGGCGTTACCTCGTCATGCGGCGTTACCTCGCTCTGAGGCGTTCCATGTAAGGCTTGAAGTGCAAGCGAGAGCGCTCGACATCCGTCTCTCTCCTACTTGAGTGAGCGATGCGTCTGCGTTGTCACGTTCAACTATCGTGAGTAAACCGACTTTACAGACAACCAATTTTTTTATATTTGTTTGTTATTTGTTGCTGTGGCCAACCATTACGTGGTTGTCAACCACGTTTGACGTTGGCAAGCTGCGCGTGTGGTCTAAAAGGCTATAACACTCAGAGATACTTCCTCTGAGCTATAACATGATTATCATGTCCAAGAAGATGAAAACACACACAAGACACTGGCAGAGTCGTAGCGAAAAGCCAGCGGCGCCATTAAAAAAGAAGTTGAAGAAGATGAAAAAAGCGCAATAATCTGTAAGCTGATTACACTATTAACGCACGCAAGCAAACGCACGCTAGCGTGCGTTAGCGGCCATCTTGCGTGCTTATGTAGCGCGTCACTGCGTTTACTTCTTTGAGCCGATTGGCTAATCAACTGAATGAACCCTAATTATAACACTCTCTTATGTCAAATCGCGTTAAAATACTGTCAAAATGGTGCTATTAATAACGTAGCGCGAGTAGATAACACTTACACGCGTTACGTTAGCACGTGCGTTTATTTGCTGCTTATAAGTACTCCGGCAGTGGAAATTGGTGCAAAAATTTATCGGGGTCGACTTGTAGGCGGATAAAATTAACGCTCGCATACAAATATGGCCGCATCGCGCCCATGAGCTATCGATAGATAGGTAGAGATAGGCACACATTTTTCGATTCGCTTACATATTTTATTATATTTGTTTGTTTATTTACTTATTGAGTGCGTACTTATTTCCTTTGTATATTTAGTTTGTGCTTATGATTCTTTTTACGTACTGCGTTATCATCTTGTCTTGTAAGTATTCTAAAAGGTAACATGCTTTATTTGTAAAATCAACTAAACAAGTTGTTATTCATCGTTATTTACTTTCGTTGAAGTCGATAATGATGTCAATGCAAACTCGGTACGTACTTATTTACCTTTTTTCTAATGGATTCAATTCAAGACACTATGTAGGTACCTACACATCGGTACAATATAATTTACAAGACTATTGTTCGTTTCACAGTATGGATTACGCCCTATTGGAAATGTGGCGACGGCGGCATAGGGCCAGAAGCGACCGAAGGCGTTTGGAGCGTAGAGCGATACGTGATCAAACCAACCCTTTTGAGCTCCCAGAGGGTGAATTTGTTTCGCTCTTCAGAGCCAACAAAGCGATGGTACTTTACATAACCGAGCAGCTTAAAAATGACCTCAAGCCTAACCGCGCCGGAGGGATTCCAGTCCATTTAAAAGTGAGTTTACTAGGGATAATAAAATACCCAACTTTTGTCTGCCCTCAAAACCTTCTACATAAAAGACTATAAAGGTCTACTTATTAGTCTAGAAAGATCTCCTCACTCAGTAATATATCACAGCACCTTATACCTTCACTCCAAAATACCTACTATATTCCTTATACCTTACTTTATTCTACCTTAATATGATGCCTCACAGGTCCTAATTGGCCTTCGTTTGATTGCGGATGGGAGTTATCAGAGAGGAACAGGCCACAATTTGGGTTTATGCATAGCGCAGCCAACAGTATCAGTTATTCTGAACCATTTCACAGCTGCTGTAATTAGAGTGTAAGTATACTACTTCTAATTTCTGCCTGGCATAAAATAGCACTCAGTGAAAAATGATTACATAACAGTTCAATTATTTACATAATCAGTAATTCTGTAAATAACAGAGAGGAAATGTCCTTTTTAAATAGTTATTTGTGCCATAATGCCCTATCTACAGATCATCTTATGATTTCAGATTACTGCCCAAGTGGATCATGTTTCCTGGCACAGAGACACAACGGAAGGAAATTTCAGATGGTTTCCTTGCCAAATTTGGGTTGGATAATGTGCTAGGGGCTATAGACTGCACACATGTGGCTATAGTTTCTCCCAAAAAACCCCAATCTGCACAATTTAAAAATAGAAAGGGTATATACTCCTTAAACTGTCAGTTGGTATGTTCATTGTTGATAATGATAAAAGCGCTTACTTCCTACTTCTTCTTTACCATAATCCATGATGAACAATACACTTTTTGTTGTAGATTGTTGATGTTAACTGCCGGATACTCGGTGTGAATGCTCAATATCCAGGACGGGTCCATGACCAATACATCTTTAACCACTCAAATGTGAAAAGGGAAATGAAGGAGGTCTATGAGAATGGAGGAAATTACTTTTTGATAGGTAAGTAAGTTTACATCCATAATGAATTCGTGTTTAGTAAAATATATGACACTAGTGACCGGTCCTGGCTTCAACATTTATTTATTATACATTATAAATAAAGCTATGTTACTCAGGGATAATGTAGCATTCTAATGGTGAAATATGTCCAGTCAGTAGTTTTTGATTACACACATACAAAAATACAAATCTTTCCTCTAACATTAGTGTACATTTATTGCTACACTTAACCTCTATAACAGTAGTGTACATTTATTTGTGTTGTTTGTTTATTGCTACACTTAATACAATATTTGTAAACATATTTTTCAGGTGATTCCGGCTATGCTTTAGAACCCTGGCTTATGACACCAGTTCTGCATGCTGCAGAAGGCAGTGCAGAGCAAGCTTACACACGGTGGCACTGCAGGGCAAGGAACTGTGTAGAAAGGACAAATGGCTACATTAAGAATAGTTTCCGATGCCTAAGACATGACAGGGTTCTCCATTACCAACCTGAAGTAGCATCAAAAATTATTTACACCGCATGTACATTGTACAACATATTGCTTTATTACAGGTAAGTGTTAGGTATGTAGGTAGTAACTAAGTAGCTAAAAGCTTTTTGTGATGTTATGTATTTTATTTGGACTACACAAATGAAATGTTTTAATACTACTAAAACCAAAATAAAAGGTAGACATTCTGATTTGAAAGGGTGCTACCTCAAGAGGACTTTGAAGAAAGTGAAATTGCAGCAGTGCGCATTGCGCGTCCATCTACTCACGACTCTCTCTACAGAGTGGCGCTGGCGAGAAGACAGAATTTAATAAGTACCTATTTTCAGAGGAATTGATGTAAGTATATTTTTTTATGTGGTATGTCACACTAATATTATAAATGCGAAAGTTTGGATGGATGGATGTTTGTTACGTCTTCACGCCAAAACTGCTGAACGGATCGGGCTGAAAATTGGCATACAGGTAATTCTAATCCTGGAATCAAACATAGGCTTTTACTATTACTTTATCCCATAAATCAGTTCCCATGGGATAGAAATCACCTTTAAACGTTTCTATAGAAACAACGCGTGCGAAGCCGCGGACATAATCTAGTTGGTAATAATAATATCGTATTTGACAAATTCATTACGGATGTAAGCGGGTTAACTATTTGGTGTTCTTCCAACACAAATAAGGTTCGTAGTTAACCCGCTTACATCCGTTATGCACTGATAATCTTCTAAAAGTGTTTGTAATTAAGTATTTATTCTGCTTAAGAAATGAGTTGCCTAAAAGTACTCGAGCCATTACCAAGGTATAATGCCTTACCAACCTAAAAATCACTTTGCACTAACTCATTGTCTATCTTTCTTGTATAATGCTGATAATATTATACAGAGAAACCTGCAAACGAGGGAGGGAGGATACCTTTGCTCTGCAGTGGGACAGTCCAGATTGAAAATAAAAATTCAATCGGTATGAAAATAAATTAATGAAAAAATTCAGACATCTAGTCTAATTCAAAATTACTGAGTAAGTAACTAGGTAGGTACCATTATGTAACATCTATACTATAATATTATTAAGAGGAAAGATTATTTTGTTTGTATTGAATAGGCTCCGCAACTACTGGACCGATTTAAACAATTCTTTTACCATTAGAAGCCCACATTATTCCTGATGAACATAGGCTACTTTTTATCGCGGGAAAATGCTTCATTCCTACGGGAAAACGGGTAATAGGACAACGGGTAGTAAGAATGCAGCTAGTATTTAATAAATAAAAATTTTTTTTTCAGTGACCCTATCATCACTGGCCATGAAGCTGACACTCAATCGGCATGCCACCACCGGTGGCCGTTGCCACAGTCGCTGATCGATTCGCTGGGTCTTCCCTGGAAAATCGGGGATCTCACCCGGCAGGGCCAGATCGCTATAGAAAATAGAAAAACCCCTCGATGAGAAAATACCAGCTGGTTTCCAGCTGCCGTCTCTAATTGCTATCATGTATTATTAGGAATTGGTGTTATTTATGTACAAAAAATAAAACAATTTTTGCCAAATAATATTTTTAGTTTCCACGTCTCTACCATTTGTTGGTCCAGTGAGCGAAACACAGCCTGGGACTCAGGTTCGATTCCTGCCTCGCTCGGGACAAATGTTTATACCTACGATCTGCAGATAATATTTTCTATGTACTTAACATTTTTACATCAAATATTAGGTAAGTTTATCAACTAACTTGTAAATAACAAATAAAATTACATTATTAGAACCAAATTGAAACCAGTAGGTAGGTAAATATTTGCAAATAAGCTAACTGCAGACTGTAGCAAGCAATGTACAGGTAGCTCAAATGATTTATACCTATCAATACCAGTCGGAAGCGTCCCCAAGACGTTGGCTGCATTGCCCGCTATATTTTAGAGTAAATCTGGCAATATTTTCTTGGCTAGGACAGATAAGTAGCTTATTTCAACCCGATTGCAAAATCATAGGATTTCTTTATCGGTTTCGGCCAAAATGAAGGTTCGGTTTTGATTAAAAAACGGGCCGAAATGCAATTTGCCACGTTTTCTGTGTGGTGAATCTCCATTCATACAGTCAAATAATTTGTCTAAATTGGAAATAATGTTTGCTGTTGCAGTTGCTTCCTGTGACATTTCACCTGCAATCAAAAATTAATACTGTGAGATATTTTACAACAAAGCCTTTTTACTTAAATTATTGTCTACCACTCGCATACTCGTTATCTTTTACTATGCTACTGTGAGATCCGTTAATTACATTTATATAAATTATTTAATTGACATTTTAGACACAGAAGCGGTAGTTAATAAATGCAGATCTTTGAACTAACCTTGACCTATTTTCGCAAATAATCCAGCTGCAACGGAATGGCTTAAGACTTGAGCAGCCAATCGAACCTTCATTTTCTGTTTGCCATTCGGTTGCAGGTGCTGCTGGGTCAAAGCCGGAGCAAACACAAAATTTGGGTTAATTTTTTCGCTATCGTAAAATTCTTGAATATGGCTCCATTTAGCTACACCTGAAAAAAATAATAATATATATAAATAGTTGCATTTCAATGTATATCCTTCGTATTTTTAACAGCAGATATAAGGTACTCTAATAATAAAAAAGTGAAAAAATAATCAATAGTGCGACTGTTTCATAATATTATGTACAATTTTATAAACAGGTACTTGTATCTATTAGTTGTAATTTTCAATTATAATTCAATATTTTTCTTAATAATATTTAAGTTTTGTAAGTATGTCGACCTCTGTGGCGCGGCCTATTAATTATTATCGCGGCATGATAAAAAATATCCATTTAAGTAATGTATTGTATTATATATATCAGTCAGTACCCATAACACAAGCTCTGCTTAGCTTGGCGCTAGATAAATAAATAAATAATGCTGGACAATCCATAGAGCATCATCTAGCCCCCAAGCTAAGTAGAGCTTGTGTTATGATGATATATTTATACAATACATTACATAGATAGCTATTTTTCATTATTCATAGAAAACACCCACAACAACCGGCACAAATATTTGCAGATCGTAAAAACATTTGTCCCAAGGTGGGAATCGAACCCACAACCTCCTGCGTCGCAGGCGGACCTTCGCCTGCCGCGCTACATCGATCATTAGATGATGCTGTGTGGGTTGTCCAGCATAATTATTATTATTTATTTATTAGGTGCTCACCTATACTTTGTCGGCCATCTATTTGTACATCTTGAGGATATTGAATATCATGTTTTAGAAAATTGTTTCTAAAACATTTAAGTAGATGGGGCGGGTCCAATACGGTGACAATTTCATGTCCTTCATGGTCAAAGAATGGCCGCTCCTTTGACGATCCCAGTGTACTTATGGCACGTAAATTTACGCCGTCCAAATCACAAACAGTGCCAATGACCTCCAATCCAGCACTAAAACATGTGCGCAAGACCTGTAAATTTAAGATTTTAACTGTGAAACAAATAATAGAACATCAAAAAACCAGGGCATAAATAACATGCTAGAACTTAGGCTTGAACGGCACTAGAGCGGCACAGCCTGTAGTAGTCCACTGCTGAACATAGGCCTCCCCTAATGAGCGCCATAGCGCCCTGTCTTCAGCTTGCCGCATCCAGCATCTGCCTGCAGTCTTTCGCAGATCGTCATGCCACCTGGCCGGAGGCCACGCTCTGCCGCTGTAATGCGGTTGGCTTCATTGAAGTTAATAGAAAGAATATTTGGCCGCGTCAGTCAGCGCCGCGCCGTTCAAGTGCGGTTCGACCTGATGGTTCATTTCGTGAGTGACGCGAAATTCAAATATTTTCGGGCATTTAATATTTTCAACATTTGAAAACTAATACAGATAACGCGGAAGTAATTTTGCAGCAACCTTATTCCTTCGAAATATATCTCAATTTCTCTTACTCGCGAAATGAACCACAAATTAATAACATCTAAATAAATAGACTAACCTCTTTAAGAAGTACAGATAATCTATCTGCAGTAACACAAGATCCTGAAAAGTAGAAGGCTATGGGCTGTTTCCAATACTTTCTAACTCCAATAGCCATAAAAGTTAGGGCATGGGTCGCTATTTCTGGGGTTCGACCCTGACTGGCATGATCCTGGTAGCCGTCAAACATGTCTGATTTCACATTATAATACTAAGTTTTTTCTAATTGACATTTCGTCAAAAGCCAGCACACACATATTGTCTTCAATACTTCTCTTTTTTGTGATCTCTTTTATTGTATCAATTATTTGAGAGTTTATTCCGCACTTCAGTGGTATTTTGTTTAATATTTTCTTTAGTGAACTTACACTCGGCAAACAAAATAGCCTTCTCAAAAGTCTATAGCAGGAGCTAGACTTTTTATAAATGCTTAATGCCAAAACCTTATACACAAGATACTCCATCGTCGGCCAGCTAACTTTCGAGTATTATTTTTCAACTGGCTTTGCATTAATAAGTAAAATGGACTACCCAATTTACTATTGATTATACTGTTCACAGCACTGTCCGACTCCAAAGACTGTATTAAATCTCTCTTGCTCTTTACTTTTTTGAATTTTCTCCGAAGTCTCATGATTTCTACAAGATTTTTTCTGCATCGTTGATACATTTTCTTTTTCTTAGGCGTTAATTCCATCAGTGTCTTCACATCTATCTCCTTCAACAAACCTTTGCTTTTATAAGATTCCTGTAAACAAAAATAAGTACATTGTTAATATCAAATAATAAATGGAAAAGATTCATTGAATCTGGAAAATAATACAGAGAAAACCTAAAATTCTGAAATAACCTATAAGATCAGAATTTAGGGTTTTCTCATTTTTGATGATAATATTGATGTGCTCAGATGAATCATTATCTTCTAAAGCTTTGGTTCCGCTACTGGATACCCAAATGGTACACCCTACAACCCTACCTATAGATGGTAAGGCATATGAAATTTAAGTAAACAATCCACACCTAAACCAAGTTCCAAACTAAGTACAAAATATGCCACTATCTATTAAAAACACAAAAATTAAACTAGGTACATAAGGATCATAGCCATACCTGTGTGCTCTGAGGGTATTGTTCAATTGGGTGTGATGTAGAACACCGAGACGTGCTAGCGCTAGCAGAGGGTTCTGGTGCAATCTGAAACATTTAATGTTATTTTATTATGTTAATATCAAATAATAAATGGAAAATATTCATTAAATCTGGAAAATTACAGAGAAACCTAAAATTTTGAAATCTTTTGGATCAGAATTTTAGGATTTCTCATTTTTATAATAATATTGATGTGCTAAAATGAATCAATATCTTTTTAAGCTTTGGTTCCGCTACTGGATACCCAAATGGTACACCCTACAATCCTACCTATAGATGGTAGGGCATATGAAATATAAGTAAACAATCCACACCCGAACCAATTTCCTAACTAAGCAGAAATATGCCACTATCTATTATATTACTTTTATTAAAAACACAAAAATTAAAGGATCATAGCCATACCTGTGTGCTCTGAGGGTATTGTTCAGTTGGGTGTGATGTAGAACACTGAGACGTGGTTCCGCTAGCAGAGGGTTCTGGTGCCATCTGAAACATTTTATTAAACATAAACATTATGTTCAAACTGGTTCAAACAACAAATTTTGACGTTGGTGATGATCATGTTTGTTGTATATATAACACATACAGTATGAAATTGAAATGCTTATCAAACATTCAACGACCTCTGTGGCGCAGCGGGCGAAGGTCTGCCTGCCATGCAGGAGGTTGCGGGTTCGATTCCCGCCTCGAGACAAATATTTGCATGAGCTGCAGACAGGTCCAGGGCATTCTGGATGTTTTCTATATAATGTATAATAAAAAATATCTATCTATGTAGTGTATTGTATTATGTATATCAGTTATCTAGTACCCATAACACAAGTACATAATGCTGTGTGAATTGGCCAGCATTATTTATTTATTTATTTAAACATACCGGCATTGTTTGAGGGTTGCATTCTTTTACTTGTGCGATGGATGTGGGACATGAAGATGTACTTGTGGAAGGTTCCGATGCCATCTGAAAAATTACAAAATGTTGAAGGAACTGTTTTAACAACACAGGTACACCCAAAATTGGAGTGACTATTACATTTTAAGTTATGGTCATCAAAAAAATTATAAGATTCATGTGAAGTAATTTATGGATGACCCCTTAAGAGGAACTTCTTTATATTTTTAACATGTCACTTACCTCATCTCTATGATGTTGCTGATCCCTAAGCTGGGCCAATATGTCACGAGCTTCAGTCGGTATTGCAAATTTGTTGAGTCGTTTTCTTTCACTGCTAGTAAATGTTGAATCATCAAAATGATTACCACACATCATCTTATGGGACTTGAATAATTTGTATAGTGATTGATCTTCAGTCCAATCCTCATTCGGGAAGCAATACTTTGCCCTGAAATCAGATAAATTACAGAATTTTAGAATTGATCATTGGTTTTATTGTACCTATGTAAAGTCAGCAAGCAGTAGGGTAGTACTTAGTAGTAGTAGTATATAAGTCAGTTCAAAATATACTTACTTTAAGGAGCCGTGTACTGACGGAAGAGGGAATCTATGGAAGGTTACAGAAGTTTCTTCCTGTGATGTAGTGCCGCATTTTGAGCACGTATAATTGCTTTTCCCCGCCATGTTGGAAAAATCTATGTAGGTTCATAACGCACCTCGCAAATTGTATGTTTCTTGTGTAGGTGAGTTTGATTCTCAAAAGTAAAAGTAACACAGCAAAGCGTCAATTTCGCTATGGAGTCTCTAGCTCACAAATCAGCGTCAATTTCGCAGAATATAGCGTCCACTATCTCAAAAATCGAAATCGCAAACAAACCGGCAACCGGCAAATCAATGACAAAAGAAACGAAAAACAAACTAGCCGACCATTTTGATTTCGTTCAAAGGAAAAGAGTTGCCACCGCCGCTCACTAAATCCTACCTTTCCCTCGATATGTTTATTTTTTTTTATTTATTTATTAAAAAATGTTATTTATGTTATAGTGACACCTTTGGACCTTTATTTCAAAGTTTGCGATTCTTATTGAAATTCGTGTTATATTGCTTACTTGATACTTAATGTTTTATTTTTATTTATTAAAATGATGGTTCATTGTCTATGCAAAATCTACCTATGTGGTAGTCAAAAGTCCACGTGGCAAGTAGTAGTGTTATCTCCTTCTTTTGTAGAGCACCGTCTTCTTTTTGCACATCAAACCTGTGCTGGCATTGGTTGCTTCAAAAGCTGACGCCCCCTGGTTATATTATTCTCTTTGGTGCTGCCAGATGGAGTTTGACAAAATCAATGAAATGGTGAAATGAGAGAGGTACCTACCTACCTAATAATATTTAATACACAAATACATATATATATATATGTATAACCCTCAAAACGCAATATATTATAATATTATCAAGAGGAATGATTCCATTGTTTGTTTTTATGAAGCTTCCTTACGGTGAAAGAATTTTAAAATCGTCCAGTAGTTTCAGAGCAAACTAATCACAAATGTAATAAACAAACAATCAAATCTGTCCTCTTTATAATATTAGTTTATATAAAGTATAGATTGTATATTGCGTTCCGTATATAATAATATATTGCGTTTTGAGGGGCGGCGGTGCGGCGCGCGGCTTCTAGAAATCGTGACAAATCTCACGACACAAGACGCGCACATGCCGCCAGGAATGAGCGTATGCCTAATAAGCAGTGATTGCCGTTTTTATGTCTGTAGTTTTTTTAGTTCAAAAAGAGCGTATGTGAATCTAGATAGTTTAGCAGTAACATTTTTGACATGTTATTTCCAATATAAATTGTGATCAAGATTATGAGCTAGGAGGGGGTAAAAATCAATGTTTTCCAGAAGAATATTCCTAAAGGAGAATTTAATAATATCTAGGGGCAAATAATTTTAAATGTATCAATAAATTATCATCCAATCTTAGGATAATAATGACATGTATTGTAAAAGGTAAGAGTATCATGTACATACTGGTAATTCTTAAACAATATAGAAGGAACCTAATTAGATATAATTACTACTACTACATTTTTGGAAATAAATAATTTTTTATTATTATTATTATACACTCATTTATTCTTCAATGTCATCTATAAAATACATTTTTTACTATAGAAAATAAAATATTAAAAAACTATTCTACAGTAAAAAATATATCAAAACAGTGAATCACCGGCCGCGAAGCTAGGCTCAAGCGGCCGTAACTAGGGCTGCAGAGAGAGGAACTTCCTGACGATGCGCGCCGTATTTATTATTATTAATTATTATTGGTAGATCTCGGAACTTAAACATAATAAATAACTTAGGTATGTTTTCACCTATCATTAATACAATCGGGTATGTTTTGTAAAACCAGTGTTTTATAAATTCGTGCACATCATGGATGCAGTGGACTAAGAAAAACAAAAAAAAAAAGAACAATAGTAGCGAAAATAATGTGAATTATATTTTTAATTAACGCCACTATGCGTAATGCACACCTCGGACCTCACCACCACCTCGGACGAAGGAAATCACCTTCCCGTTACATGTCGTGACTTCATTGAAGTTGACAATTCATACTGCTAGTACTTTGACAGCATAATAATTTGACAATTGACACTTTGAGCTTACATTCACTCACTCATTCATTCAATGAGTGAGAAATGAACTAAATAAATAAATTAGCCCAAACTCACGCAAACCCACGCAAACTCACGCAAACGCACGCTAGCGTGCGTTTGCGTGAGTTTGCTTGCGTGCGTTAATAGTGTAATCAGCTTCCTGAGGCAATAATTAAAAGAAAGATTCAACTTCAACTTCTTATTTATATGGCATAAGAAGGATTACGTCTCAGAGATTACGTTACGTGAAAATAGCAAGTCAAACTGTCAAAGAACCAAATCCAAAAATTGGCCAAAAATGACTAAAATCCAAGAAGGAAAAGGAACCTAAAAGTTCATTGCTAAAATCACAATTTGATTAAATTACTGTTTTGTATTTGTTCCACTATTTTTATGTCATAAATAATTGTTGGTTATATCAGGTTGTGTCAGGCTACTCTAATGTTTTCGTTGTCAGCAACAGTATCAGGGTTAATACGAACTCGATGCTCTTCATGTTTTAGGTTTCAAAACTATGGTAAGGTTATACCTACTTACTTATTACTAGTAGCCGAATTTATCCCACTGCTGGGCAAACACTTCCCCCACTCTTTCCAGACATCACGATCACCTACTTACATTTAGAAAATAATAACTCCTCCAATAAATATCAAATAATACCTACCTGTTTCTCTAAGCTGTATCAATGTTTTAGCTACAAGAAAAAGGTTTTTCCGAGGTACAGGAATAGTTCAGAATGATAGTAGATGGGAAGTGACCCTAGACCACCGGCGACTAAAGACTCCCAATGGAAAACCACTGTTGGTTGATAGTGAGCCGCTCGCCAGGGCCATCGCTGCGGAGTGGGATGCTCAGACTGATAAAATTGCACTGGCTTCAATGCACTTGGTAAGGTACCTAACATAGAGATCACCGTGGAGTTGTAATGTATTTATTTATTTAGAAGATAAATATAAACATACTATGTAAAATATCATCGTAGAGAAGCCTTTACTTGACACACCTTTGTAAAATGGGGGAGGGCGAGCTTTTATTGCTGTAGTGAGTCTAAGTATGTCAGAGTTTTTATTTACACTTTTAAGTGGTACTCTTTCCATGGAAAGATTCTTTAAATTAGTATAAGCCATTGCTGTTGGATAACACATAAATTGTAACATTGTACTCACATAAAAATCCCTATTTATTTCAGACTGCTCTTTGCAATACTGCCTTGGACAACCCTGGGAAGTTAACACCTCATGACATTGTCAGTTTTATACTAGAGTTTTTCCCTACAGACACCCTCTTATTTCACAATAATGTAAGTTATTTATATCTGCTTATGTACCAATAGTCTTTGACTGCAGTTATTAATTATTTTATGTTTCTAGTAGGCAGTTACAAAATACTTTACTTACCATCTACTCTAGCCTGATGCCCATGCATGTTGAAAGTTCAATATTGTGTAGTAAATTTAAGATCAATTAAAACATTTTATTTGTTTCATTCTTTTATTGATGTTGTAGGATGAAGAAGAATTAAAAATACTTCAAGAAAAGAAGTGGATGCCCATAATAGAATGGTTTGAAAAGAGATTTGATGTGAAACAAGACATTTCAACCGGCCTAGAGCCCCCTGCAGTTAGTACTAAGACAAGAGCAGTTTTGGCACAATATTTCTTGTCATATGACTTTGCATCACTCAATGGTAACTTGTATTGTAGTCTTTATTTAAATATAATTAAATGCTCCAGTTTAGGTGAAAATTGCAATAATTTTTGTCATCTAATCTTATATTATGCTGGATGCATGTTCAATTTTACTAACACAAGCATGTTTATTTGTACACATGTACAAAGTTTCCATGGGATTTGGGATCCAGATACACAGCCAGACTAACTAGCTAGAATTAATCCACATCCACGGAGTACCAATATGATTTGCGAACAAACAAGTCATTTTGATATTTAGTGGCTCAGGCTATACACTAAATAAATAATCTTTTACATTATATTTAAATTTTAATGTACCTAAATAATCTTTATTTCTAAATTAAATTCTTTTTTCTTTGAAAACGTGTCTGAGTTACTAATAAATGTTTCTATTATTTTCACATATTGGTACAATTTGTTTGTCCTCAGGCATTGTCTTTGGAGTAGAAGCCCTGAAATCGCCTCTGCTAATAATAGCTTGCATTGAAAGGCGCTTGGATCCCAAAGATGCAGTCCTGCTGGCTCGCCTTGAAGAAGAATACCAAGTAAGTGTTGATTGTAAACCTACATTGACCTTAAATAATGCAGTTAATTTTACCTCTCGTATTTTGTTACCAGGGTACAACTTAAAAAATCATTTACTTCCGAATACATAAGACGCGATTTTTTTCGAGTGTTTGTATGTAGTTGGCGGACACTCTTTATTACCTCCAAGCACCAAAACGGCTAAAGCGAGTTTCCTTTACACTTTCATAGCCCAAGACGGACATATCTATCTGGGGTGAGGCGCTGGCGGCGGCGGCGGCGCGGTGCGTCCCTGCGTGTCGCACCGCCGAGGCTGGGCAGTGAATGTGTTAATGTGAAATCAAAATACTCGTCATAGTAGTTCTTAGCTACATTTTGTAGGCTTTTTTGTTAAATGTGGGGGTATTTAACAAACAATTGTGAAAAGCGGCACAAACAAATGTGAAAAGCGGCGGCCGAGTTGCGTTTTTTATAGTTTTCAATTATTTATTATCTTGTCAGATTAAGGTTAAAAAAAACTTAAAAAATCGCGGTTTGCTTGAGACGTACTTTTTTTACCACTTCCCCATTATCACCTTCATCATTATAGAAGCTAGGTAGGTTTTATTATTAGTTGTGTAAAAGGTAGTAAAGTACCTACGTTCTTTTTCATTATTAAATTTACCTAGTTCTGGCCACTAGTTACTAACTTAAAGAAATTTTTGGAGTTATCATCTTCTCTTCCGGCTGTTCTATGTTTAAAAGTAGGTACCTAAATAATTATTCTACTCCCGTTTTAACAACTTTTTATTAGGTATTTACTGGAGAAGAGACAGCCACAAACTGATAACATTTTGAAAGATTTGTTAGCGGTTCGTCGAAAACGCGATTCCTCCAATTACAATATAAACGCGATTCGTCCAAAACGCGTTTCGTCTATTAAGCGGTTTGTCCATGCGCAGTTCGTCTAATTCTTAATAATGTATATGTGTTTTTCCATGCGCAGTTCCTCCAATTCTTAGTATGTATATGTATTTTACTTTCGAACAAAACAGTTTACGTTTCATTAAAATGACAGTTATAGATTTTGTGACACCTTTCATCTGAGCCACTAACTGAAAGTCTAGCACTGGTCTAGAATAATATCCATTTCATTTTCGATATTACCTTCTTGATCTAGTCTGTCATTATTGACATTAGCTGTAATTTTGTAATAAGCTGTAATTTTTGTCAATGGCAGAATTGTGTCAAACCATGATGCAGAGCCAAAAACAAAAGTAAATTTGGTCAATTTCGGTCAATAATGACAACAGCTGTCATTTTTGACATAAGATGTAATTTTTGACTGTAATTTTTGACATCAGCTGTCTTTTTTGTCATCAGCTGTCATTTTTGACATTAGCTGTCATCTTTGACATCAGCTGTCATTTTTGTACATCAGGTATCTATTATAACATCAGCTGTCATTCTTAACATCTGTAATTTTTTACATGCAATGTAATATTTTTGAGATTTTTGACATCAGCTGTCTTTTTTACATCAGCTGTCATTTTTGACATTAGCTGTCATCTTTGACATCAGTTGTTATATTTGGTATGCACTATCATTTTTCAAACATGTATGAAACAATAAATATGAAATGTAAACTATTTTGGATAATTCTAAAGTACTTAGTAAGTATTGGACGAACTGCGCATGGATTCGTGACGAACCGCCTATTGGACGAATCGCTTATTGAACGAAACGCGATCTGGAGGAATCGCTTTTTTGACGAACTGCGTATGGATTCTTGTCGAATCGCTTATTGACCGAAACGCGATATGGGCGAATCGCTTTTTGAACGAACCGCTAACAAATCTTTTGAACGTCATGCGTCATCTAAACTTTTCATCATCTAAAATGGAATTAAATGAGAAATATAGTTCTTGATGGATCTCTGATGGATGGATGCTATTCAGGACCGCTATTTCTGACGTTGTCGTATGGCGGAGTCCAGTGGACGAATGAGAGTTGATATTATGATGATGGGTAGTTCTTGAAGGTACAATTTTGTACAAGTCTTCGGAAGACTAGGTAGGTACATCGACTGTGTTGGATTCCAGATATTTTCTACAAAGTAAAACACGAAAGCCGAACATCTTAAAATAGACGTCCTAGTTTGGTTCTAGAAATTCCGCGAGTTAGATAAAGTCATTGTCCTATTAGGCAATAAATGACGGTGACGTGTGGTCCTACTATATTATAGTAGGACCACACCACACGTCACCTACGTTTTATTATTATGTGCTAATGAGAATACTAGGTAAGTATGTTCCTACTCCATAGAGACGACATACATTATTGCGATATTCGTTTTGACCGGATTGTAAGAATAGGGCAAAAAGGCTTACTATTAAATATCAGATTATCTATATAAAGGATAATAAAGCTTGGGACGGGTTTTGCTCCAAAATAACAGTTAACAAGCTAAAAGTTTCTTCGTCGCTTCTATACTTTAGTCTACATACCGAAGCGACAGAAATCAAAAATATCACTTTATTTCCGTGTTTAATTTTATAATTCGACCTTTTCTAAGTGATGTGATGAAGTAATGTTGGCCAATTATATAGCTCCAAGCGAAATAAATATAATATCCTTAATCCCTACTTACCTAACTAGTACTAATGTAACTGCCTAGTCTTAGTTTAGTTTTAGATAACTAAATATTTCTGTTTCGGAACCAGATTCTATGAAATAAGATAAATCGATTTACACAGGATGTTTCAGTCTGAGAAGATAAAACGAGTGGCATGAGGCATTTGTTTGTTATGGAAAGGATCTCTTGTCTGCCATGTTTTAGGTTTTAAGAAATTCGTTCAGCGGGAATCGATCCCCCAACCCAACTTAGGTACCATACATCCACTGATTGACTGAGATCCGTACAATGCATCTCTCTCAGTTGTCGGTAATCTCCCACTTGGAGTTCATTAATCACGTGATGTTTTTAGTAAGTTTACAACAAAGTATCAAAAAATCAAATTATCCTTAATTAAATAAAATTTTCAAAAGGTAATCGTGGTAATCACCGTGATGTCTGACGAAATAAATAAGTACCTACACGTGATATCTCACTACATCCCCTCGTGATATTTCGTATTTTTTTTAATCTCCCCCTTTTGAGCCTCACGTGGTGGTTAAAATGTCAATGTGGTAAAAACGTTAAAATGTGATGATGACATTTTAACGGGTATCATTTAAACGATCAGCAGAATATAGAGGTTTTGATCAGCCTTAGGATTTTATACCGGCACTCGGCGAGACAGCCCGCGGCAGGCCGAACACGAGTGTGATATGGGGCACTTTGGTCCCTCTCGGCTCTCCCTCTCGTAAGCTCATGTACTGTCACTGCCACATTTCAACAGAGACAAAAAATAACTAATAAAAACACCGTATCTAATAAAGTATTTATGCAATGTATTAAATTAAAGCTTCCGTCCGCGACTTCGCGCGCCTTATTCTGGAATAAAAAGTATATTTTATTCCAGCTTCATAACTGCATCCATGCAAAATTTCAGCCCGATGCGATCCGTTTACAAGGTTCGGCGTGAAGAGGTAATAAACATCCAAACTTTTGCATTTATAATAGGTAGGTAGAGATAAACCATTCTAAAAGTGCACGCCGAGTGTAACTAGGTAACTATGACGTTTTGAACGTTTGACGTTTTGAATACCAACGATTCACCCTTTGGGCGATTGTGCACTACAAGGAATTTTACTGTCCGGCAGTCCGGTTTTTTACGGCCCGAAGTGGCATGAAAAAAACGGATGATTGGCTTGTGCACTTGTCCGTCTTTACTCGGATGATACGCCTCAGTTTAGCTCCGTCTTTTCAGTCTCTTTTCAGTTCTCCGTCAGGTAAACTACAACCGTTCCGGAATGGGGAAAAGTAAAATATCGGACGGTAAAATTACGTATAGTGCACAAACTAGTATATACATTATATGGCGTGCCATATCGGACCGTAAAAAATCGGACTGCCGGACAGTAAAATTCCTTGTAGTGCACAATCGCCCTTACATCCGTAATGAATTCGTAAAATTACGATAGTTTTTATAGTAAAAGGGGCGTGCATTTTTAGAATGGTTTATCTCTACTAGTTTCTGTAAACCTTTTCGTTTCCATAGAAACAACGCGTGCGAAGCCGCAAGCAAAACTAGTTTAACATAAGTACCTACTCTCAATGATAGGTACACTCCTTATTATCAGTCAAAAGGCAAGACAAAGAGCGCCTTAGTCACAACCGGCAGACACCTAATTGGTAAATTGTTTCAGAGCGAGCGCTGGGGCCGCGTGTCGTGGGCGCACGAGCTGAGTCAAGCCGAGCTGACGAGCAGACTCGCGGCCGCGCTGCTCGTCGTCCAGGCAAACTCGGAGCGGCACTCGCAAAAGAAGAAGGCTAGCTCGAAAACAGCAGATATAATATAGCAAACACAAATCTAGATCATTGTAATCATGTTGATGTTAATATTATTGTAATTTTTTTTTGTGAATAGAAGTTAAAGTGAATGTTGGCGTATTTTTTGTTTGGCATGCGTTACCTACAGACGCGGTCTTTGATAAGAAAATAAAAATAAATTCCTATTGAGTTAGCTAAAAAACGTAACGCCCAAAAATTGTGTAAACTTTAAAAATCTGGATTAAAACCGGAAAAATCTCATTATCCAGTTCGCTTACGTAAGACAAAAATTAAATAGGCCAGTCTTGCTTATATACCTAAGCTCCGCAATAAACAGAGCCGTAAACGATCGAAAGTAAAAACTAAACAGACTGCGGCCAGAAGTGAGGTCGAGAGAATACAAGAATGAAATGAAAATAGCAAAAACTGAGTCGCGAAGTTCCGCTAAATATAGCTGGGCGGGCGGCGGCGCGGCGCGGCGTGATCGTGCGACCTCGCTTTGTTCACAACTCGGCGCGCCAGATTCATTGTTGCATCTCTTCTTGCTACATCAAGCATCAACAATTATTATGACTTTAGTAGCTCACTGTTAACATTATGTAGTTGTAAACAATCGGACGGTTAAACTAGGATTTAAGTCTTCAATCAGATCCAAAGTCAAGCGATCAAATTCTAAAATAAATCTGATGTGAAACGAGGTTAATAATGTTCTAGTTTGTGTTTGAAAAGTTGCAGCCGCGCTGATTCACTTCGGCAACGCGTAAGTACACCTACGAATTTATTTACTAGAATACTACAGAAACCTGGGGCATTGTCTAGGTAGGTACCTACTTACTCAAAATGTGAGTAGGTACAATGTTTTAAGAACTTTTTAAGTGGATGAATAATTATTGATGTAGGCAATAGTGTTTGTTCTGAATTTATTGAGCTATATTTCTTCTGATTACGTACGTTCTATCAAATCTTGTAAAATCCTATTTACTTAAAGATTTTTTGAACGCTTATTGAGCTCGAAATAATTTTAAAGCACTCTCTGCTAATATAAACAACGCCTTGAATTTATTATCAAACACTGTTCGTTCACATACCTACTTCTTATTTTATTCCGACCGAAATGTTTAAACTAAACTAATTCCCATGTAGGTATTTACTAGGAAAACTTTGGCCTAGCGCAAGGGAATATGTGAGAGCCTTTACTATTCATGGCACTTCAGAAGAAAGAATATGTACAACTATATGCTGCCCGCGGCTTCGCACGCGCTTTTTAAGTAGCCTATGTCAGTAGGTAAATGGTATCCCCGGGATAGGTACCACTTACTTTACTTTACCTCCCTGCCAAATTTCATTTCTCTCAATTTTTCATCTGTTCAGCCGTTATGGCGTGAAAATGTCATAGACAAACAGACAGATAGAGTTACTTTCGAATTTATAATATTAGTTTAGTATGGAGGTAGGAAAGTTGTAAAAATGACTAGGTACTTACGTGGTAATTCTAAATCTGTATGTTGCAATGATCTATGTTTATTTCCAGGGGTAATGAGCGCCGTGGAGGTGGAGCCCGCGCGTCCACGTCCGCTGTCCGGAGGGCTGTGGACGCTGTTCTCGTGGCTGCGGCGCGACGAGCACGCCTCCAGCGACAGCCTCTCCAGCGGCGGCTCCGACCGTACCGCCGCCAGCTTCGCCTTCCTCCCCCCCGGACACTACGCCTCCTCACACCCGCGCGTTTTACCTCCCCCTGGACCCCCCACTGACTCCTACAAGAAGCGAGTTCGGGATAGGAACGTGCGCCGCCAGCACGACCGAGATATCACGCTGCTGAGGAAGTACGGATTGCACGGCTTTGACGCTTTCAGCCTTCCGAACCGCAGAGCGTGCGAGCGCTCGGAGCGCGACCGGCGCGCCGCCAGCGAGCTGCTGCAGGTCCGCGCGCACGTGCCCGGCAAGCGCCGTGCCCCGCCGCCCCCCACCCCCGCCTCTACCTTTACCCGCCGAAGAGGCCGGAAGCGACCCGCACCGCAGCCTCCCCTACCCGTACACACTATCCTCGAGAAAGTCGAAGAAGACAAAGACGAGAACCGATTGAACAACACGGCAACTCTTCCGATGAGTTCCCAATCCCATCCGGTCACCGACCACTCTCCTAAACACAATGAAGTGACGATGGGCTGCAAACCAGAAAAGTATAGCAAAAAGGAAGCCAAAAAGGAGACCAAAGACGTGAAACCTCGACAAGACAAAAGCTTCTTGAAGCAGATATTCGATAACAGAAAAAGGAATTCTGCTATAGAGACTTCGACTGTTAAACTTCTTCCAAGCATAAGTGAGCTAGATAAGCAGGCCCACGAAATCATAGAAAAGTACAAGTTGAAAGAATTAGAACATAATGTTTATCAAGAAATAAGAGCCAACCATGATTCGCCGGGGCCCTCGAAGCAGATAGAAGCCTGGATTTGTACCAGATGCTTGAGAAAATATGACGCAACTGTGATTACTTGTCTTTATTGTCTACCTTTAGAAAATGCTCTACTTAATAATTCTAGTAAAACTTCACAACATAGTAGCATTTCTACTCAAACAGTCAGCATCAGTCAAAAGAGTGACCTCGAAGATAAAGAAAAACTTAGAGAAATATTAAAAGAAATGAAAGATAGTCTTCCGAAAAAAGCAATGTCTGGCGCTTCTCATTTAAAAACAAATAATGTTAATGATACAGACGTTATAAAAGAACCCAAAACTTTTGAAGCAGTAACCACAAAGATTGGAAGTTATAGAAATACTGATGCGAAAAATACTCCAAGTACTGAACCTTCACCACCAGTCCGAAAGGCAAACTTGTTTAAAGGAATTAAAATCAGTGATAATGGCAAAGAAGAAATTCTAGCAACTATTAAAAATGTGTTGGTAACGCAACCAACAGTACTAGAGCATACTAAAGAGAATATAGTTATCGTAGACCAACCAAAAGTAATTATACCAAACCAATCTGCGACGAGAAAAACTGAAAATTCCAACAGAAATGTCACCAAAACGGAAATCGCTAGTAAATTGTTAAATGGCAAAAAACCAAGTGCAAGTGTGAGCTTTAATACAAAGCCAGACATGAATACTCCATTGAAAGTATCATCGTTGTTAAATCCAATTTACATACCCAAAAAATCTGGAGGTGCTGTATCAGAGACGTTACAAACACAAATAAATTGTTCTCAGAAGCAAGATGAAAAAGTTGGTTTTGCATCAAATATTACTCCCACTCAAACAAATACCACTCTAGCGTTGTCATCAACGTCCCAGACAGATCCAATCATTTCGGCACCACAAGATAGGTCACAAATTCAAAAGGACAATGAACGTCTCCAGACTTCATCGGCAAAAGACAAAATTGTCATAGTTAAAACAATTGTAGAAATGCCGACTCCTAAATTACCCGAGAATTGTGTACAACCAACAACATCACAAAGTTCTTCAACGGAAACGAACATTGTTGAGAAGTTAGACCAGCATTCTAGACGTCGCAATTTAATCAACCAACTCGAGCAATCCATAGCTAAAGGCGACGAAGGCGCAGCGGCAGAAGCTGCTGTAAAGCTTGCACAGCTGAGACTTTCCTGTTCAGTGCTATCTTTTTCTTCGCAAATCGTAGCAGCCGGTAGTTCAAGAGCATCACCGTCACCAGAAAAAACGAATAGAGCTACCCAGCCTCAAAGTAAAATAGAGCATAAAACAGACCCTGTTCTAAAGGTTGATCAAACGAAAAATACGACACCAGGCGAACCCGATAAAAACAAGGCTCACGAATCAAATAAAACAAACGTTGTAGAAAAACGTGAAAATGTAAGTCAAACCAATGCACAGCTTGTTACAGCAACGAAACCTAAAGCTGAGTCAACATTGAATCAAGCACCCACCACGTCTAAAGATACAAGTATGAAGAAGGAGAACAACGACGATGTTCCGTAAGTTTACGCAAAAATCTCACGATATGTTTGCCAACAAAAATTATGTTCAAGAACAACTTAAGTTTATAGAGTATTCTTTCAAAATCAAATTTATTATTTTCAGTATTCTTGTATGGGTAGAAGACAAGGAAACAACGAGAGGGCCAGTGCAGATACACGTAAAGCGTAACTGCAGGATGGGCGACCTGCGGCGACAAGCGGAGAAGTCTTTGGGACTGCCCGTGCGCATGCAGCGGTGGATCATCGGCCGGGCGTTGTGTTCCGACGACGGGGTGCTTCTAGTCGCTCTGGCTGGGCCAGAATTGAGTGCGCCTTTCTATTTGTGCCTCGTCGAAGCTGGTAAAGACACTCTACATTGCTGTTTTATTCCGTATTTCAGATTCAACAGTCACATCTTTCTTTTCAGAATCAAAAGAATCCGCAAGTCTAGCTGACAATGATACTGGGAATGTTTACAATGAATTAGTAAAACTAGAGCAACAGTCTCTCGTCTCTAACACTGAGGTGTTCGAATGCGGCGTTTGTATGGACGAATGTGCGCCCGGCAATGGAGTTGTATTGAGAGAATGTGTGCATTCTTTTTGCAAGGAATGCCTATCGGACGTCGTGCGACACAGCGAAGAACCGATTGTGTCTTGTCCAGCGACGGGCTGTCGAGGGGTCTTACAAGAGCGAGAGATAAAAGGCCTCGTTCGGCCTGATGATTACGAGAAGTGGTTGGCGCGCGGTCTGGCAGTGGCCGAAAGCGGGACCCGCAATGCATTTCATTGCCGCACGCGCGATTGTACCGGTTGGGCACTCTGCGAGCCAGGAGTTCGGAGATTCCCTTGCCCTGTGTGTAAAAGCACTAACTGCGTACCTTGTCAGGTCTGTAAAGTAAACTAATCAACAGTCACAATATCGACTTATCCATAAATTACGTGAGGCGATTTTTCGACCCCTCTCTTCCTTTGGTGATATGTCGTGCGATTTTGCTCGACCCCCTCCCCTAATCTCACGTGAGATTTTTCAAAACGCGTATTTTATGTAAATAAGTTAGTCTGTACTTGATAGTATTGCAGTAATTTATTTATTTATTTAATTTGCCTCAAATCGTTAACGATTTTTCTATTATAAATTTTAATCTAGCCCCAACACGAAACGGACCACCATATGAAGGAACGTGAGATTGGGTGAGATATGGCTCGACCCCCTCCCCCGCTTAACGCCTCACGTAATTAATGGTCCCCTTATGCTACGGCTCCACCGGTGTCCTAACGCGTTACTTAATGCGCTATTTGGGCGTCACGCAGATGTGGCCAAGGTTTCATTGTGTCCATTTATTAAGGCGCTACCCCGACCCAAATCAGCGCCACCGCCAATTTTATTTAATTGTTATGTTTAACCACAGATATTATAATACTATACGTTTAACGAAGGAATTTTAAAAAATCGATTGGCCACTTTGTGATTCCTATCATAAGCTTTTTTTTAATGCCTCTATAAATGTTTTAGTTTTTATAGTGTAGGAAGAGATGCGAAGTTTCTGTTTTTGGCCACCATAGTGGGAAAAAAGAAGAGCAACTTCGCATCTCTGCTTAAAGTATACAAGATAAAACTTTTACATGGACATTAAAAATAAGTTTATGATAGGAAGCACAAACTGGCCAATCGATTTTTTTAAATTCCTTCGCTTAACATAATAATTAAATAAAATAGGTGGTGGTGCTGATTTGGGTCGGGGTAGCGCCTTAACGGCATTACTAATGGCATTAGACGGTAAGCGATACCTCAGGTGTCGGTTTTTTCCACACATCAATCAAAGGGTTTAGCGCGTCGTTTAGCGCACTAGGCGATGTTGGCTACATTAACGCCGTCTCATTCCGCGGGCCGCATGCGTAGGGAAAGGATGTGTCGTGCGTTTTGTTTTGCGGACTGCATGCATTATGTTGGCAATCGAATGATCCAATGAATAGGCGTTGGAGTTCCTGGAATTGGAGGACGACCTCCGTGGCGCAGCGGGCGAAGGTCCGCCTGCGACGCAGGAGGTTGCGGGTTGGATTCCCGTCTCGGAACAAATGTTTGTACGATCTGCAGATATTTGTTTAGGGTGTTCTGGATGTTTACTATGTATAACAAAAAATATCTATCTATGTAGTGTATTGTATTAAGTTTATCAGTTATCTAGTACCCATAACACAAGCTATGCTTAGCTTGGGACTAGATGATGTTGTGTGAATTGACCAGCATTATTTATTTATTTATTACTCAAATTGGAACCATGCTTATGGAATTCAAAACTTCAATCACACAAGAATCGCTCTACAGTTAGAGATAGGGATACATGACGGCGTATCATCGTCTTTATCATTTCCTGTGACATACGAAAAATTTAAAAAGAAAATAGATTTCCTGATGTGATACTACCCTATCCATCTAAACAAATAGGTACAAAAAATATAGGTACCAAACAAGTACAAAAAACCATTGCTGTGCAGCTAACGCGTTACTTCACTAGGAATTACCTCTTGACGGCGGCGTTGTTACGCAGATGTAGCCAAGGTGCATTTTTAACGCATTAATGGACATTAACACTAACGTCAACGCTAACGCAGGTGGAGCCGTAGCATTACAATTACACAACATTCGTGCGCACGGCCTTGTTTTATTTGACTGCCATGTTGTTAGTGCTTGGTAGCATTAATAACCTGGCAGATAGATGGCGCTACTAGTCAAATCGCACTTTTTCTTTCTAATGTTTTATTCGATTTTTAGGCTATACACGAAGGACAGACATGCGAGCAGCATCGTATGAAACTCCAGGCGGCCTCCGTGAGCGAGGCCACAAATCAAGCGGACGAAGGAACTCGAGCGCTACTGGACTCTCTTATTGCTCGCGGCGAAGCCCTCGAATGTCCAGAGTGTAGTGCTATCATAACCAAGAAATGGGGATGCGATTGGATCAAATGTTCCGCGTGTAAGACGGAGATCTGTTGGGTGACGCGCGGGCGCCGGTGGGGCGCGGCTGGCCGCGGGGACACCAGCGGCGGATGTCGCTGCGGCGTCGACGGCAAGAAATGCCACCCCTCATGCGGATACTGCCATTAGAAATTAATTTAAATTTTTTGATTTTACTACATAGTACAGTCACCGCCAAAAGTGTTGAACAGATGAAGACTCCAAAACCCCGTGTCCACATGTCGCCGCCCCGCCGGATTGTAGAATCAGCCTGTTTGTAGAATGGCTAGGCCGAAACAAAACGAACGCTGATTTGATGAGAATACTTATGTAGGTACCTATTGATTTCGTTTGACGAGATGGCTAAATGACGTTTAGAGTTTATATTTAAACCTGTACGGATGTCTACAAACGAGCGCAGGATTCTGGAGTTCTTTGGTCACGGTCAAAGCCCGAACAGATGGCGCTACTTCGTACGGGAGAAGCTGCTTCCGTGATGGGTCACGACCCCCAGTATTGGGGATCCGGCGACATACACACAAAGCAACAGAAACCGTGAAACTAATGAATTCTTATACAAATTGTCTTTGGAATTTCTCCGTTTTATTTACGTCGTATTTGTTCAGCGGCTTCCGTTGTCTTACGGCTTCAGAATGGTGCAATTTACCGATATCTGTTGCTTTGTGTACCATGGGCTCTGGAATATTTATATACCTACCATGTTTAACGATTTTTGCCGGTTACTGTACCTACATTTACATACTAACGCGGAGGGAGTACCGAAACTAACGCTATAACCTATTTTTCATCAAAGGTAGAGATTGTAGAGTGCATAGGTAAATAATATAATTTTGCCAGTTTAGCGAAAACAGAATTGGGAGGTTGCCGAGAATCATTTCGCATCTTATTGAAGCGGACGCAATAATTAACACTTTCATTGCCCATGACGTAGGTATTATCCCGTGTTCGAATCCTCCTATTTACGGTCTGCCCATTTGGATAGCCCACGGCAGAGGCTGGCCAGAAAGCATGCAATAGGTACCCATCACAAACTGGAGTATTAGATTTTTTTAATTCCTTCAGTATGATGTTAATACGTTATGGCGCTACTATCGCAAATCCTTTCGCCTATCTCATTTTAATGAACATTTCTACTACTATTGTATTTTACTAGTACGAGGACTAATTAAAAATTCTGTCAAACCTACCTAGTCTTATTTACCCACAAAACAGATAAAATGAGATTATAGGGAGCATAGAGTTAGAGTCATGTTAGAGTACCAACTACTATGGTAGAGAGGACCCACAGAAAACGAAGAATAAATACCTTGTTGAGTTTTATCATGCCAGCTAAATTGCCTGTTTTTTGTTTGTTTTTAATTTAACTAACTTAGCATATGATGGAAAGTAAAACCAAGCAAATTGAGATGACTCATTAGAAATTTATTCCAAATGGAAAGTGGTGGTAACAACACAATCCTTTTGCCACTATTGAGACTTATTGATACAAGAAAATAGCCTTAAATACTATAAATGGTTCTTTAATTTAATACCGACGCATCCCTCCACGCCCTGGACCACCACGACCCATCCCAGGAGGTGCACCCATCATCCCTGGGGGTGGGCCACCCATCATTGGGCCACCACGCATTTGTGGAGGTGCTGACATTTGTCCCCGAGAACCTGGAGCCATATGTTGATGAGAGGGTCCACCAACACCTCGGGCAGGTCCTTGTAAACCAGGAGGTGGGCCCCCGGGGCCGGAGCCGCGACCAGCAGCTCGTCCACCTCCTGGTCCTCCCATGCCACCGGGGAGAGGCACGCGCGGTAGGCCTTCTTCTGGTGGTGGTGGTCCTTCAATTGTTAGGGATACTATGTTTTCTCCACGCAAGAGTACAAAACCAAGTGTTCTCTTCTCCTCCCTGTCTACAGTCTTGCTAGTTTTAGACCTGATTTTTCTGAATTCCTCACAATCTCCTAATATCAGATTCATGTGTTTGTCAAATGCTTTGAATGTTCCAATAAATGTACGAGAATCTTGCAATATCACCCGTACTCTATAGTTTAGATGCTGTTGCATCTTATTATTCTTACCAATGGTCTGAAAATAAAAATACAAAATTATGATGGGATACAGTGACAGTCAGTAGGTAACAAATAAATCTATAAGGCAGTCATTAATTTTTCAGTCCTTTATGCTAGAAGTTTCAGATATTATCTACTGTAAACATCCAACTGACTTTAATTTTTCGACGGGTTTTTGCTTCTGCCCTAATGGATTAATGAACATGAAATGTAATATAAAATAAATGTCATGTATGAAATAGGTAATGTAATAATGATTCCCTTGACATTATGAAAGAGTGATTATGTTATTATTACGCTATGGATTTACCGCCAATTATTTGTTTCAAGCTAAGATCATTCTAAGCAACTACCTATCAGAAACTGAATAATAATTTCAAAGTGTTGTAATATAAATATAAGCATCCAAACAACATCATAGCCATAGCCCTGTAGGAAGTTAGGGTTCTAATTTATTGACTTTGAACGCTACGTAACAAACATCAAACACTGTGAATTTATTTTGTTACCGGTTTCAACCACAATAACAAAAATATTATTTTGAGTAGATCTTTAGTAAGTCTTACGACAGTTTAAAGTTGATACATACCATTTTGCTTATTTGATTATTCTACTTTTTTACGATAAATCTGGGTATTTCATTCACAGCTAGATCAAACACAGTAAACAAAACAAACTATGAACAATCCGCCATTACTTCTTCTTTTATTTTGGCTCTGTATCAGTGTTGCCGTTCAACTAAATTAGAAGTCCCTAGCCAGTATTAGAAATTCCTCTAGATATGGAAAAAATCGATCCATAAAAATCCGCTAGAAGTCGCTAACCTACCTCATCTATTGTGACCTCACTAACGCTCAAACCGAAATGCTTTAGGTAGTAGTTGTCGTTCTATTCCTCCGCAGTTCTTTGTTCTATTCCTACTCTTTGACGACCTCTGTGGCGCAGCGGGCGAAGGTCCGCATGCGACGCAGGATGGGGTAAGTACTTGATAACGATATCCTTAAAAGGTACATTATACTACCTACATAGATAAACATCTATGTTTTTTCTAAGGGTTTTTTATGTGTATTTTTTATTACACATAGAAAACACACGGAACAAATATCTTCAGATCGTACAAACATTTGCCCCAATGCGGGTAATCCGCAAACTCCTGCGTCACGCAGGAGTTTGCGAATTCGATATGTGTAATAAATAAAACGTCAAGTGCGAGTCGGACTCGCGCACTAAGGGTTCCGTTTAATTGTAAGACCTTGTTTCTTGCCAAATTTTATGATTCTACGTCAACGGGATGAACCCAAAGGAAAGGTTTTGGTCCCATTTATTCACTAAAAAAATTACTTTTAATGCTCGAAAGTAACTTTTTTAGCGAATAAATTACAAATTTATATTCTTCAGATTTTTGCCTTTACTTGTGCTATAAGACCTTGCTGCTCACCAAATTTCATGATTCTAGGTCTACGGGAAGTAACGTATAGGTTTTATGTGCATGTAATTCCCTTGGAAATTTCAAAATATTCGGACTTAAACGGCTGTAACTTTTGAGTGCGTTGACTTAGAAGTTTTATTTATATCGCGGCTTCAAGAGGTTACAGACTTGAGTATTTGACGTTAATTTCAACTCGACACGTCCACGCGCTTCTAAGGAAAGAGGGTTGACAGACAGACAGACAGACAGGCGGACAACAAAGTGATCCTATAGGGTTACTTTTTTCGTTTTGAGGTACGAAACCCTAAAAATATAATTATCTATGTAGTATAATGTACCTATTAAGTATATCAGTCATCTAGTACCCATAACACAAGCTCTGCTTAGCTTCGGGCTAGATGATGCTGTGATCCATGTGTGATGTCCAACCTTATTTATTGCTAGATGGTGATGTACTCCAATCTACTTTTTCTATGAATAGAATATACGTCTAGAAATTGTAAAAAAACGTTATTGACTTTTCTATTTCGTAATTATGGAGCCACACCGACCAAATACAAGACAATTATTCACACATTTTTGTTGTAATCAACAATTGGGTCATCAGCAGCTTAAGATCCCGATTGAACTAAAAAAGCGGCCGCCCGTCACTCTCAGTTTCTGTTCGTACACTCATGTTCAATGAAAAAGGCAGAATAAAAAAGGAAATACAGGGTGCCAATATAAACTACCTACGATAAACTTTGTTCTACCTTTGCCGGTTGCCCTTCTAGCGTCATATTGACCCGCCTAAAAGTCGTTAGAAGTCGCCAAAAACTTTTTTCTCGCTAAATTTAGAATTTTGCCCGCTAAACACCCACAAAATCCCCTAGTTCTAGCGACGTCGCTAGAACTGCAACACTGCTCTGTATCATGGTTTGACACCTCAGATTAATTTGACACAGTTCTTTCTACCAATCCGCCAATCTCAGATTAAATATAGGTTTCTCTTTCTACGCCGCCAATAGAACTTCAACTTCAACTTCTTGTTTGATGGCTTCTGCGTCAGGTTTGACACAATTTTGCCAATAGAAGACACAAACACCACAACTGACATTGACAGACAAGACAATATTTGATCGACTTCATTCTTCTTCTTTAACTTGATTGACTTCCTTGCTTCCTTGTTGAAGGCAAAAATTATATGTGTCTGGTTTGCCCTTAAATCTTTAGAGTAAACTGGATCGCGCACGAACACATTTCATTCATTCAAAAGTACCCTGTAATCTCATAACCATAAGACCCATTTTTTTTGTGACACTTCAGAGTAGAAAAACGGTTTGAAACGTAGAAAGAGAATGCATTAGAATAGACGCATTCACAATAAAGAGAGAACGACTTATGCCTAAAGCCTAAGAAGAAATGAAATAGAACGGTAAGCTTTCTATCTCATCGAGCGTGCCTGTTTTTTCATTGTTTAAGATATTTGTATAGCACATCTATGTGCTAAACAAATTTCCTACGACATCGACGGACCTCGACCCAATAACGTTGTTGTTGACTTAAAATTTTGTTTTCTTCTGTATGTAAAATTTACATACAGAAAACAAAATTTTAATTTTAAATTTTAAAATCCCATTTAATGTGATTATAGTGTTTCTGTGGACATTCCTGCACTTATTAATGATAAAAACCAGAAGCAATGATGGTGGGGTGCAGTGTTTTCGGATGTTTACGTGACAGTGAAGCAAAAGTGCCGAAATTATCATTCCACTCGTAAGTACAAGTTCTTTTGAATAGGTAAAAGGTTCAACATTTACATTTTCTTAGGTTTCCAGACAGACAAGACTCAAAAATTATGTTTTACGTTCATTTTAAATAAACTACCTAGAATCATTATTCTAACCTACAAATAACGAAAATTTAGGGTTGCCTGCACTCGACAATAAAACTCCCCAAATGGCATTGAAATATTTCTGAATTGTACCTACCTATGTATATAGTGAGCTACATGCATATCAAAAATTTTTTTTATTTTGTCACAGATTTCCAAAAAACAACGATTTACGTCTGCTTAAATAGAAGCCACGGGTCACAAAGATAGGAAACCTAGTTTGGGTTCCCAATTTTCAAGAATTTGTTGTTAGCAAACATTTTCATGAAAATCTATTGATACAAAAGAAACAGCTAACTTATCTGTTCCAAGGCGAATATGTAAAGTAAAATAAATAAATACATAAAAATAATGATTCCGTGCCAGAGTGGGTGAAAGTAACCGCGTGAGTGCCGAGGTTTGCTCGGATGCGCATAGATAAACGATTTCTATTTCCATGGCAACGGACCCGCACCACTCGCACTGCACCTCCCGGGAACTCCGCGCTTGTGGACTAGTCGTCACTTGTTTGCGTAAACAACACTCGTAATTGCTATTTATAAATTATTAGTACCTTTCTAGGTACAAAAAATTGGTTGCCTGTAAAGTCGGTATACGGGCGAAAGTTTTACGTGACAACGACCGTAACGCAGTTTCTTGAAGTGAGCGGAGCGTAACGCAGTTTCTTGAAGTGTCACCCGGCAAACCAATCTATAAGACGTTGTCACGTCAAAAAAACATTTCTAAAAATTGTTACTTTGAAAAAAAATTGGTTGCCTGTAAAGTCGGTATACGGGCGAAAGTTTTACGTGACAACGACTTTGTGAGCGCATAACGTGAGCGGAGCGTAACGCGTAACGCAGTTTCTTGAAGTGTCACCCGGCAAACCAATTTATAAGACGTTGTCACGTCAATAAACAAACGCTGTAAAAAACAAACCAAACCTGTATTCCTTTTTCGTTTGGATTATTAGATTACGTAATAAATATTGAACAGGGGTAGGGGTCGGCCAATTCTTATTTTTTCTTATAATAGGTGGTCAAAAACTAGCGAAAATCGTCTTACGTAATAAATGAATGGCCCCTTGCGAGCCGAGCGAACCGCGTTTTGTTTTCTTATTTGGCGAAGTGTTCTACAGTTGGGTCAGGACTTAAAGCCGCCACACACACAGAAGCCGGAGGCGGAGCGGTGGCGGACGGTAATCGAGCCAGGCGTGGCGTTCGCGAGGCGGATGTCTTCACATTGCAGGCGTGCGAGAGCCGTGGCCTCGCGGAGGCGTTTTGGAGCTTTGTGTGTGTAGGTCACGACGTCGCATTAATGAAGATGTCCTTTTTAAAATCATTTTTATAATATTTTATACGGCAATCGTATAAACAACGATGTGGTTGGATTAGTAAAATAAATTTTCCGGTATTTTATTAAGCCCCTTATTCGGGTCTTATGCTAAGAAAATTTTAAACAATTACAACTCTTAACTCCGCTAGTAGCACGCCTCCGCACCGTGATGCGTCGCGTGCGCTCTGTGTGAGTGAAGACACTCCTTATACGAGCTGAAATGCTCACACGCCACGCCTCCGCCTCGTCCCCGCGCCGCCACGGCGGCTCCGCGCCGCGTCGCGCACGACGACTGTTTGTGTCGCTGAGCCACGGTCGTGCACCGCTTAGCCACCGCTTGCGGTGTGTGTGTGTAGTCTTTCATATAAATTCATATGATACAACTCGCACGCCTTCGCCCGGACGGCGGCGGCGGAAACCCTAAAAATGGACGACCGAAATCACTCCCTTGCAAAACATCTCTGTGGACTTCTCTTTAAACGCTGTCAGTCCTTACTATAAATGTGTCAGTCAGTCGATGCGATGAAAGCCTATCGCTAAGAGAAACTAGATTCATAGAGAAACTGATGTACAAAGAAGTTAAAACAGAAATATATTATATTCTTTTATATCCTGGCAGCACCGATAGGTACGATTTACGTCATAGCCGGTACATACTGAACTAGGGCAGAAGGAACAAGCACTTTGATACTTGGGTGACGGTAAAATAATTATTTTAAAATTTTAATCATCAAAATATTACGCATTAAATTTTAAAGGTATAAACTAAACAAAGTTGGGATAGTTACACCATTCATCACTCAAGGCTGGACAGATTTTATTGATTTGTCTCCGCCCCGAATGAAAAGCAGCTATCAAACAATTACTTAGATTTACAAAAAACGCGCAAAATGAATTTACATGGGTGAAGCTGCAGGCACAGGTCGAAGTTTATAAAGTAGGTAGGTAGGTATTTTAGTACTTACCTAGGTAGCTTCTTTCGTGCCTTATCGACAAGATTGATATTGACTAGGTACCTACACACTCAAATCACTTACCTACTTGTTTTCAATAAAACAATATTTATGTTATTGTAGTTGAGCTGACTGTAGACTGTTTGCAACAGGCTGCAGTTAGCTCAATTGTTTCAATTGTAAATACTAGTAAGTATAATTTTCTTTGTGAATAAAGTTTGTCATTTTATTGTAAAATAAGGCCGAGGATTTTCAAAACAAATTACTTAGTTATAGTGAATGATTTGTACTTTATTATGTATATCAGCACGGATACATCATTCATTATACCCTACATTCAAATCTACACAATCATAACTACCAATCTACGCACCTACCGAGGCAGGTATTTGTATTACATAAATATAAATTGAAATCGCTAAACACACCACCATTTTAAAAAATGCCACAACACAACTAATGGGTAAGAAAAAGCCATATCGATATAAATCGTCCCACATCGAAGTATATATTCAAATCTAGTCTTTTGTAAATTCTTATTGATAGTTTCTTATTACTAATTTAAAGTACTATTCAGTAAAAATCAAAGACAAAGGTTGATACATGAATACCTAGTAGAGAACCTATTGTCCTAATATTAAGGTATAATAATAATTATTATCACGAAAAAGCACGATTTACAAGCGTTCTAAAAATTAGGTAGGTAGGTACCTACCTATATTGTACATTATTTTTGAAATGAATGAATTAATGCAAGCCATAAGTAGGTACCTATCTACGTAACTATGTTATATTTATATAATAGCTATAGTATATACATTACAATAATATAGATCAGATTTTTGGGAGATACCTACTATGTTTAAAGTTTATGAATCAGCAGCTGGGGGCGCAAATTTAATTACTGAAGTGTGGCGAACTACTGGCAAAGGTTCCGGTTCAGAATCTGGCATGGGTATAAGTTTTCGTTTTCGCGGGGGTAACGAAGACGGAGCGTAATATACGCTGTACTGTAAACTTGAGGTTGGTGGAACAAATGCTGGTGGTGTAGAAACAGTCGATACTGTAGACGTAGAGGCTGTGACGGGACTTTGCGGGGACGGCGGTGAACTTGGCGGGGTAGGTGGCAGCTGCTGCAGAGCCGCTTCCACAATGTCACACATAACTTCACCATTTACAACAAGCGGGCTTGCAGGTTGCGTCGTCGTAGCAGGTGGCTCATCTGTTCCGTGATCCTTGTAAATTGTTCCGTGTTCCTTGTAAATATGAGCATCCATCTGTTTCTTCGTATTAAATGTTCCATCGCACACCGTGCAACGATAGCAACGCTCGCCAAAGTGTTGAGTACGATGCAGTTTCAAGACATGATTGTATCCAAAATCGCGGAGACATATTTCACAGGTGTAAGGGCGCTCTCCGGTGTGGGTTCGCGAGTGCACTTTCAGTTGTTTGGAACAAGTGAATCCTTTACCACAGCCGGGAGCAGGGCAACGATAGGGTTTTTCGCCTGTGTGAGTTCGAAGATGAATTACTAACTGCCCAGACTGAATAAAAGTTTTGTGACAATGAGGACATGCGTGCGGTCTCTCTCCAGTATGGATGCGGGCATGGCGATGAAGCTTTCCAGAATGCTCAAATGCCGCATCACATACACCACATCTATAGGGCCTTTCTTTGGTGTGGATGCGACGGTGCACTTGTAGATTTTCCTTGACACTGAACATCTTATGACAATATTCACATTCAAATGGTCGTTCCCCAGTATGGGTCCTGTAATGACGCACCAGTCTTGCAGGAACGGCGAAAGTTTTAAGGCAGACATCGCAACGATGTGCATCAGCATTGGTGCGATGAGAACGCGCGTGAGCCGTGAGAGCACTTCGCGTAGAAAGTGTCAATCCACACTCGCCGCACTGATGAACGCGTTCCTCCTCACCTGCAGAACGATATGAATTTACTTGAGACAAAGTCAATGATTCCATTATTTTTAATAACTAAGTACACTGTTTGCAACACGACGACCGTTCACAGTATAGTCTCTGTTGCGTATGGCATGCAGCGATCAGGAATATCAGGATGCACCAACATAATACGGCCACAAAGAGGGCTGCGCGGGTGGAGGGGAGCGAAGTATAAGTCGAGTGAATGTCCTCTGATAACACGTGGAGGCCTGCACCGCGGTTCCATCGCGTCGAAACCGTGGTGCAGGCCTCCACGTGTCCGGGCCGCCGCCGACCCCGCCAACGGGCGTTTATTCGTACATTTTTAGTAAGGAACCGCTCTACCCTACCTTATTTTGAGTGACAATATTATACTTAATGTTAATTTGAAAATTTTATGTAGGTAGGTAACACAGCCTAGGTAGGTATGTAAGTACTACATAAAAGTTGAAATTTTGAATAATGACCTACTTAATTTTAATATCAAAGCCTAAAGACAGAATTTTTTTAAGGTCACTATTAAAATAAAATGATTTTTGCTTTAATTATTTTACCCACGCAGAAACTGATACCTAGGTCACTTTTGTTATGTTGTTTGTTTCATTCATGTTTGATAGCTTAGTTGTAGGTAAATTTAATAAGTGCAGTAAGGTTAAAAACACGAAAATACTGTGGCGTTGAATTTCGGTTTCCCAAAGTAGGTAGGTAGGTTTTTGACTTGTAAAATCGATTAGTAAATTACTAATAAAATTAGGTTATCTTCCTATAATAAATGGGGAAAGGTACGATAAAATAATACTACGGCTTATAATTAAAATAGAATAAACTCACCTATCATCTTCAGTGTTGATTTAATAAACTTAGCAGTGCAATGGCGTCAATGTTGGTGTAGGTTGCGCACAGGGTTTAGGCTGCAAGCGCGAGACACTCACTCGGCCAACAGTCAGACTCTGAATGCGGCAGAACAGGGCGTATCGGATATTAGTCATGTTGCAAAATATAAGCGCTAGCGGGATAGTATCGATTGGCGCGATTTTTCGTAGGTACTAACATATGTATTAATTAACGTATTAAACTATGCCTACGCTCTTATCAATATTGGTGTTTACTTGTATACCTAGGATATTATAGTAAAAGTTGGTTGGTTAGTTTCATCCATAAACTGAGGCCTCATGTTGGTATTATTATTATACCTATCTAATATATATAAATATTAGAACCTTTTTATTATATTCTCTGCCGCTAGTGATCTGCAAAAAATACTTCCTTCTTACAGCATCATTATCTGCGGAAGGAAAAGGACTCCATTGTAGACTATTAATCTACCTACCTACCTATCAATTTCATTATAATTTTATTATAGGTTAGGTAGGTGCCTAGGCCTATCTAGGTATATTATTTATACTATAGTGAAATACCTTCATAGATAAATTGAATAATAAAGCTTCAAGAAACGATAAAAACGTCGTAAGCCGAGATCTTGAAACAAACACCAAACGACAACCGGCGCGCATTTGTTGAAGGTTGGTTGGAATGCCCTACCCGTGTAGAGGGGTGCGGTGAGCGGGCGGAGAGGCGACACGTGGAGGCCCACCACGGTTTCATTGCGCGCGTGTGAACTCTGAGCACAGTGCGCGTGCGTACCATAACCTGCCCCTTCCCGCACACTCTTCCTCCTTTGTATTTTATCTGTCTGTCCGTAGGACAATATAATATCGTTAGTGTTAGGTGCTCTGTCCTATAGGTACTGGATATAATCTAATTTTATGTGCTTGAGTACGTATCATACAATTTAAATTTGGAGTACCTAGAATACAATTATGGTGCTCTACTTATTTTAGGAGAAACTGTTATGTAGGTACCTATACCGACCTATATTTATTATGAATTTAAAAAAATTTCATTTTTTAATAATGTGGCTTAGGTAGGTATATAAGAATCACATAACTACACCTACTAGGCTACTGCACTAGTACCTACCTTACTTACTTGCTACCGACCTACTTAGGTAGGTACTTCTTTTTTGTTCTAAAACAGTAGGAAGGAAGGTACTTACCTATGTAGTAAAATGATTAAATTCTACAATAAAGTATATTATTAAACCGGGTTCTAATCGTAGAGGATTGAAAACCAGTCTAATCTGGTACATTTCTGAAAATTCACTACGCTCAGATGACGCTCAGCCGAATACCTATTATTATTAGGCACTGATCATTCATTTTATTACACTCTACTCAACTTTGGGTATTCTATTGCTCTCTGCTTGTACTACCCCATCCCACACAAGTAGGTACCCGTCTTAGGTAGGTTAGGTACGTTAAAATTAATACTTACCTATATTTTTGTCGATGCCTTAAAACGTTGTTTCCTAATACCTAGGTAAATCAAAATATAAAAGGTAGGTAAGTACTAGACATTTATTCACAAAGAAAATTATACTAGTATTTACAATTGAAACAATTGAGCTAACTGCCGACTGTTGCAAACAGTCTACAGATAGCTCAACTGATCCATATCAACACCAGTCGGTAAGTACTTATTTATTAGTGATCAATGTGATGATCATATTATAAAAAAAAGGTGAAGGTTCCTAGTAGTGTGGACCAATTCTATTAATTCTATGAAACTGTAATCTGAAACTATAGGGACCTAAATGAATTATTATTAAAGTAGTTTTATAAAAATGGTGACAAGCTCTGTTTACATTAATTATCATTAAAAAGTGGACGAACTTCAAATGATACGTAAGAGTAGGTAGGTAGTAGGTAAGGTACCTACAATTCTTCTTAGATTCTGGTAATAAAGTAATAGTGCCCGTTAGCACCCTTCGTACGGAAGTCTAAAAATTAAGAACATAGGCACCTACAAATAAAAAATACTTAAAATTTATTTTTTGCTGTGTTCTATGGAAACTTTGAAAGAAAATAATAAAATTCAGTCTCTTAGATTGAAACAAAACACTATTCATCCACCACGCATAAATGTACCTACATCTGCAAAAATTTTTGCCCAGGTACCTATAAAATTAATAGAAGGGTTTCCGAACTATCACACTATTACTATGTTATGTTACGTGACGTGTTACGTGGTTTAATAATATTTTGTTAGCGTAGGTTATAATAATTTATATTTTTGTCAAAATTCTTGTTTATAAACGACTTCATAAAAAGGAAGTGTGTGGTTCTATGTGCGGATGTATGTATGTTTTTAGAGTTTCGAGATTGGTTTCGAAACCCTTATGATCTCGCTTTGTCTGTCCTTTTCCCTTCTTTAACGAACACACCACGGACCTGTACAGATTAAAAGTAAAATAAATGAAAAATGAAAATGAAAATTTTCAGTACAAATTGTGATGTCAAAAAACCTACCACGGCACGATACCTTCCATTTGATAGGTACACCACAATTGGTGTATCAAATCGAATGGAAGGTATCGGTTTGGAAATTTTAAAACTGTTTTAGAAATTTCTGTAGGTTCCTTGTAGGTATTACCGAAGTTTGAAAAACGAACGATCCATCGAAATTGTATGTAGCGTTGGTAGTTATGGGTCTATATTTTACAGGAGAGATAAGTCTATGACAATAACACTGAAACACACAAAATGGTAAAAGTGGGGAATAATTTTCAAATTGTGATTGTGAAGCTACCTCACCAAGTGGTACCCCACTTGATGAGATAGCCAATGAAAAGTATCGGTTTGTATATTTTAAAACAGTTGTTAAAATTTCTGAGGGTTTCATACTTTTGAAATATTATGACAATGATCCCAGGGTCGTTTAAATTATATTTCCATGATATTATTTGTTCCACTAAACTTGCATCCCTGAAGGATAATTTTCAAAATTACTTAATAGAATACAGAATTAATGCTCATATTGCCTATATTTTATTACTTATATCATAAATTTTTACATCAAAATAATTTTAGAGGAATAACGTCGCTTGGCTTATGTCCTTCCCCAGGATATTATTGATCCGTTCCGCAGTTCGGTCGTGAAAAGTAACGGACGGACAGATTTACTTTCTCAGTTAGATAGGTATGATTATTACATTAATTAGTACCTGAAGTACATAATATACCTACATAATTATTATTATGAACGGATGTCGCACCTACCTTAACAACCGCGTTAAGAACAAGACCTGTAGCCATAAATCAATATGAGTAGGTACTTAGTACATTTTTTTCCCTATTTTATGACTTTTTCTAATCTACCTACAACTTCAAAAACTTAATATTTTTTTGATAAAATTTTTGTATGCTTTCAATTAAAAATGACATAAGTACTAATTGCTAATTTAATTAGGTAGATACCTACCTACTTTACTTTTATGACATTTAATTGATTAAATAGGCATGTAGACTAGATAGGTATTACCGGATCTTTGCCTAAGCTATAACAATAAATATAACATTGCCCCAACTAATTTGGTAGGTATAAATTAGATACAAACTTAATAATTATAAGAACAAGAACCTACCTCGCTGCTTACATTTGAAACCATAATTTAAAGCATGAGGAGGGTGCCAGGAGCCACGAGTGCGGTGGTGGAGAGCGGGGGACGAAGCGTCAACACGCGCTGCACGGTCGTCGAACGTTCGAAACCGATGTAATGAGGCCACTCGGCTCGTGCGCCCGATTCAACCTTCCTCAACGCGACCGCAACTGACCCGCCGCGCCATGTTCCACCCCCCACTCCATACTTCTTTCCTCACCGCTCTGCCTTCCCTCAGCTCAGCGCGCTTCAACATGGGCTTTGTTGAATATATTTTTACCGAAAAGATACCTATTACATCAACCTACGTTATCGACGTATTGTTTTCTAACTAGCTACGGGCAGTGTTACTATTGTTCTTCGTACCTTTTTTCGAATATTTTAAGTTGTTCTAATACAGCCTTACTCAGCTATAGTAACATATTGAGCTCAGCATGGCTATTGATCGGCCATTCGGTTGTCGCCATCGAAGTTGTGACGATGGCGGAGAGAGGGTGATCAGATTCATCTTTTATGCATTTGATTTAATTAATTTGCATGTTATACCTACCTTTATTATATATAATAATACTATGTTTAAATATCAATTATTTATCATAGATAAGTAAAGTACCTACCTACTATCAACGCTTAGGTACTATTAAGTATTATAATGTAGATACCTACATTTTACTAAGTTCCTATCAATATACTGGACTATATATTTATGATAATTAGGGACATGGACGAAACACTTTTTTTCTTTGTCCATGGTGTACGTTTTACTCTTAATTCATCATCATCATCATCAGCCGATGTTAGTCCACTTTACTCTTAGATTTGACTCGTAATTACCTACCTAATTAATTAATAATTTTTATATTAAGTAGGTACATACCTAAGTATTAATTTAATAAATACGAATCATGTAGGTATGGTATGATTGTGATGATTCAATTTGAAAGCTCCTAATTAATTAATTAGGAGCCATAAAATTTAATCATTAATTTGCGGGTTCGATCCCCGCCGTGGCTCAAATGTTTGTACAATCTGCAAATATTGGGGTGGCCGGGTGTTCTGAGTATTTTCTATGTACCTATAATAAAAAATATCTATCTATGTACCTAATGTATTGTATATCAGTCATCTACTCATCTAGTACCTACCTGCCCATAACTTATGCTCTGCTTAGCTTGGGGCTAGATGATGCTGTGTGGATTGTCCAGCATTATTATATTGTTATTGTGTTTTGTTTGTCTATGCTATTACCTTAACCTACTCATAGTACTCATCTCTCACAAGTTCCTGCTCTCATGCTCACAAATTCCTGTTTGGCATTTTTAATTTACTCAGTCAACCATCCATGCATCAAATATCAAGATTATTTGGTTTGGTAACTAACTAACCTAAATATAACAGGATATTTGAAGTCATGACGTAGCTTGAGTAAAGTGTTGCCAGAGAATAACAAAACATATGGAATAACAAAACACGGTGAGGCATGAGGCTTAGGTAGAGTAGAGACAGCCGGAAATACACATACTTACCAGTAAAACAGTAGCGGGCATACCAGATAACGGCGGCAGTTGTATGTAACTGGCATTAGTGTTCTTTACATGCCTGTATTTCTAAGACGTAATAGGTAAACATGACTGTAGCTGCATAGAGAAAAAAATCTAGTCTTTATAGGAGACGTGTTGCCATACAAAAATATACTAGAGTGACATCATCATCATCAGTGGTCTTCAACATTCGACTCTACGTTGTCAAATGCAGGCAGGAAACGAACTAGAGTTTTTTTTTCTGGTTTCTACGACGAGAAAAGCTTTCCTCAAGTCATGTGCTGTCGCTCAGAGAGCCTTGTTGGCTTCTCAAGAGCTGTTCGTTAGCCTGTTGGCTGTTCTGGTTTTCTTGGGAGATGACTTCGGAGGGCTCCAGGAGCACCCGGGGAAGGGGTCGCCACGTAGAAAGAGAAGCCTATACTTAATCTGAGGGTCGCCAGTTTAGAGTGACATTAGGTAGGCGAAACCAATATTTGACGTAAATTTGTTAGTGATAGTGACAGACCATCTGTCACATTTTATCACTGTGAAACCCGACAATCAAGCATGCAATCAAGTAGTTTTACTGACACTGGTAGAGTCGTAGCGAAAAGTAAACGGCGCCCGGGCGCCGTTTACTTTTCGCTGAATGCTGAATGAGCTTGAACTTATTTCCTAAGGGCGCGCCCTTAGGAAATAAGTTCAAGCTCATGAACGTGGAGGTGATTGAGCTTAAACATTTTTTATAGAGATAGACAATACAGGATATAAGGGCTTGGTTGTTTTTTTGTTTTACAGGTCAGAGAATCTTAACATTCCTGTCCTAGGTCCTAATGCTTTATTTAGGACATATTTTATAGACATTTTTTACACTCCATAGCATTCATTTATTACATAAGACGATTTAAGGGGGGAGGGGGGTCGACCATGTGTTATTTTTTCCATACAAAAATCTTCAAACCCCATTTGTATGCTCCTTCTCCCTGCTCCCTGTAGACTAATTGTTAGGTTTGAAACATCAGACAGACACCATGAACCTTTACAGTAAAATATTTACTTAATATAAATTCATGTTTCACATAGCATAGCAGCGCCCTTTTTTGGACTGGTGAACTATTGGCCATTTTATAAGAAGTTGAGACTGCCATATCCTCTTGACATGTCTGCTATGTCAACTGTCACCGTCTTAGAAAAACGAGAAGTCGCCAGCATGAACATGACTTGGACTGATGAACATGGACTATGCAGTGTTTCATAAAAACGAGCCGAGTGAGAGGCCCCAAAGTAGAAGTTCGTCTCTTTCTAGAGGATGTCCATGCATCGGTACTTTTTGTAAATTCTAAACATGATGTGTTGGATAAAATACCTTTTCTTTTCACGATCAAACGACTGTTATATTAAATTACTATAATTTTGTATGTTAGTGATTCAGGAACCTAGGAAGGCTATTAGGTTAATTATAATAATTATTCGTAAAATATGGTTATTAGTTATGTTATGTATGGTTATATGGCTATTAGATTATAACCCTGGATTAGGACCTAGGCTATTTTTTATCCTAGAATGGGTCCCAGGTGAAACCGCGGGGCGCAGGTAAGTCAAATAAATATACATGCTCTAGGCTCGCGCGAATATCGGTAATATTATTGAGCAAATCGCCGCAATAAATGTCGTATATTTGAATAGATGACACTAAAACGAACAAAAACTGCCTTATAAAATAGTGTGCTAAAGCGGTCAGGTCTGAGATATTCATATATTATGAAGAAACGTCAAACCCCAAAATACAGCTATCAAAAAGTAGGATGGTATTTTATAGCTGACATAATATAACGTATCAGCGTGTCCTCATAAGATGGAACGCTGATGCAGGAAAGTTATGATGTTTAAAAATTTCGCCATCGGCCAGCTAAAAAATATAGCATTAGAATACCTACGCAACTACCTGAGTTTGATCTAGCTAACGCAGGTAAACTAGTAGTTCTACGAACAGTAGACGTCGCGAACACTAACTTTTATCAACAATTATTTTATTTATTAATGCACTAAAGTAATTTAAAACGGAATATTTTGGTCGGTAGGTTCGGTAGGTATATTTTGAAAATAGTCGAAATGGTTACCCTTTCAACCATGTTTTTTGGCGGTGACTCCTTGCAAATCGCCGTGCCAGTATGAAAGCATCTTATGTATCACGGAGCAAAAGTGCTTACTTATCAGAATAAGCACCAGCATAGGTAGGCACCAGCCTTCCTATAATGGTGCTAATCTTGTCATAAGTATTATAGGTAAGTACCTAATTTCTATGTAATTATCGGTGCCTCTTACTTTTTGACGCGTTGTAAGAAAAATCCTATGGGTAGGTAGGTAGTGTATCTACACTTTACCTACCTAAGTAGATACCCAGGTAGGTATATCCAAAAATCAGAAAAACCGTTATAAGTAGGTAGGTACCTAAATATTGGTTTACGCTAGTGTGGTGTGCATTGAATTTTTGAACGAAATGTTGCACAAACACATCAACCATTATACCAATTGTCCATACAAAGTACCTAAGTTACGTTCCTCAGCAAAGCTCGAAATTCTGTACCTAGGTATCAATAGATGGCGTTGATCCATCAGCGCAAAGTTGTTGTTATTATTTAACCGACGACGACGGTGTATGCGGCCGCGCTATTTCATATAACTCTCGAAGTGTTACAAAGATGTTCTAATAGGTGGCGCTGTACTGTAAATGCTCTCTTGCATATTACTGCATTTTGCGGAGCTATTTTGCTCGTCATGCCGAAAATCCTCATCCGATCTTTACCAAATTTTTATAAAAACGGTTTAAAGTTATTACCTTTCAATTAAAAATACAATCATCAAAATCAGATCTCTTATAGCGGAGATATTCCAAATCCGCCTTTTTGCCTTATTGTGGAAGAAGTACGCCTTTAATCAAAAAATCCCGACGACAATAAAATTCTATAAAATCATAGAATCTGTACACAAAGTTTCGTACCGATCGGTTGTAAAATACGACCTGTAGAGGAGTACGGACATACTGACAAAAACGCTATTTTGGCCAGACCTGAAACGAAGACTTTCGTTCAATTCTTTCACGACGTCAACTAAATAATACTAACAAGTACCTACCAGTAAGCGTATCAATTTTTTAATCGTATTTTTCATGGAAACCCTACATAATCTCTTACCATTTCTTTATCAAAATTATGTAAAATAGCTCACATGTGGAATGATATGCCGCAACCGCGATACCGTTTATTTTTGCAACCATTTACGCAGCAGAAATAAACCATTTCGGTAAATGAACACTGAAACTGAACGTGAAAACACAAAAAGAATACTGGCCACCGTTTCTATAACAAACCTCGTGGCAGCCGCTTACAGCTGATGAAATACTACTATTATGACATGACTAGATACTAATCTCGCATTTAGTTCTGTCAAAAATAGCACACTTGTATGATAAAAAAAAAATCACGATATTAGAACATATTTCGCTATTAAACTATTTATGTTTAAGTTATTTAAAAATAAGAAATCTCCCAAACTACTAAACATTTATTTGATTTGGCGTTGGCAACTTGCTAGACAAGGAAAAACTATTACTTTCACGCCCTCTCACTCGGCTCATTTTTCTATTCTGAAATGTCACAAAGAAAAATAGTGTGGTGCTATGCAGCAGAGCCACCACTTCAGATTCTGGTGATTTATATTTTAAATTAATGTACGTTAAACGTACATTACGTACGTATGCCGCTTATTGCTGTACGTGCATCAAGTAATGATAAAATAGACTTTGATTGTGGCGCTGCTGCGTAGCATACTTTCCAGCAGAGCCACTAAGAATATGTATTCAGGAAAGATAAACGCTACTGTGTTTCCGTGAAAACTGTTGTACGTATAGTGTTTATCACGTACGTGTTGGTAAATATCATAACTAAGCAGCGGTTTTATTTATTTAACTATTCTAAAGTTTTTAGGCAAGCGCCTGATTAATTTAAGTCAGCAAAATACAGTAGGTACAGTTTCGTGAAATAAAGTAACCATTGCCATTATTTGTGATTAGGCGCACAACCATAAATATTATCACACTAATATTATAAATGCGAAAGTTTGGATGGATGGATGAATGTATGTTTGTTACCTCTTCATGCCAAAACTACTGAACGGATCGAGCTGAAAATTTGCCTACAGGTAATTCTAATCCTGGAATCAAACATAGGTGACTAAAAATACCTACATTGCCATTATTTGTGATTAGGCGAACGCTTTGTGGTGGTTTTTTCTCCTGCCTGACAGTCCTGTGGGGACCCTCCGTGTTATGGCAAAACTACCTCAGGGACCCGATGCTTTCCTTCCTATGGTGCCAGGCTTGAGACCACGTGGCAGCCAAGATGTGGGGACCAGGTTCCAAATAAGATTGAATATAATGTTCTAAATAGTATATTTACTAGTACGTCCTCATAACTCAATAATTAGACAAATTTTTTTTAAATCAAAGTTTGGCGCAAAGTATCCTCTTCAGCGGGGACACTTTGCGCCATATTCTAAACCCACCTATAACTTATCCATTAAAGCTATGGCGCAAAGATTCCTTACGTACTATATGGCGCAATGCCTTACCTACTCTATGTTGTCCAGCTCTTTGACACAGAAAAAACCGCCGCGGTAGGTCATTTTTGGAGGGTTAATGTATCCAATGACATCATTCCATCCACAATAGCTTATATCTTGTCTTCGGCCATTTCCATGCCTTTACTGATCTCTGCATTGCGCCCACACTTGCAGATTGCAAGTGTGGACTTCATCGAAGTCAACAATCATACCAGGATATATTTACCGTCTTATTTTACGCCCACAAAAGCGTCGTTTTCACGTCTAACTTCTTTGAATCTGGTTGCTTGTTCTGAAGGCTCCTTCAGGACTATCGGGTTCCAGAAAGTCACCATCGTAAGATTCGTCATAGACAAAGTAACCATCTGAATGCTGGCTAGTATGTGACAGTGACATGCGTAAAGAACTCTCTTCAGTTGTAGAATCCCACCCATCACTGGCTTCAGTAGCGTCAAGTATTTCGTGGGCTATGCTTTTTCCGGAGGTGATATCAATTTTCTTTTTGCGTCTTATTGATCCAGATGCCGTCACAGCCTTGCGTTTAGTCTCCAGGAAATCCCCAAACGAAGATGACACTACATCATTGTCAACATTTGCCTGCGCAAAGTCTCCCCATTTTTAGGTGTTTTCTGACCGGGCTCAAAAAAAAATAAAAAAATATATCGACAGATAATTGCGACCTAATACTTTCTAAATTGACTAGGAGAATACATAACAGATGGAACAACAAAAGCTTACCAATATTGAACCGGTGATTATGCAGATACACTTGGATTTTGGCAGCCTTCTTTTTTTGATTTTTTATGCACTTTCACTCTGCGACTCATTCCAGAGAAAAGAACAGTACAAGCGATCTCATTTTAAAATTTTGAAGTGTTCTGACATTTGGTTATAAGTTTGGATATCAATAATTCCGCTATAGCAACAAGTAATTTTTTTATGACAAAAAAATCATTTATCCGATTTGGCGCAAAGATATCCTGGCAGGCACAAAGTACCCCCGGTTTACGGTACATTCATCCATCCATCCATCTATCCATCCATCCAAACTTTCGCATTTATAATATTAGTGTGTTAATATTTATGGTTGTGCGCCTAATCACAAATAATGGCAATGGTTACATTATTTCACCAAACTGTACCTACTGTATTTTGCTGACTTAAATTAATCAGGCGCTTGCCTAAAAACTTTAGAATAGTTAAATAAATAAAACCGCTGCTTAGTAATGATATTTACCAACACGTACGTGATAAACACTATACGTACAACAGTTTTCACGGAAACACAGTAGCGTTTATCTTTCCTGAATACATATTCTTAGTGGCTCTGCTGGAAAGTATGCTACGCAGCAGCGCCACAATCAAAGTCTATTTTATCATTACTTGATGCACGTACAGCAATAAGCGGCATACGTACGTAATGTACGTTTAACGTACATTAATTTAAAATATAAATCACCAGATTCTGAAGTGGTAGCTCTGCTGCATAGCACCACACGAAAAATACACCTTATTTGTATAATGTTTGTTAGAGCGCGATCCAGCTTTTCATGGTCTTCTCGTCAGTCACTGTCACTGACGTCACTGTCTGTGTCTGTTGTGTTGTGGCCACATCTGTCTGTCTGGTCTGGTCTGTGAGTCTGTGGCAAATGGCAAACAAAATTTTTGATATAGGAATAAAATTGAATGGTTTTGCATCGAGCTAGACTAGACCACAAAGTACTTTTTAGCACGATTAGACGTGACTTAAACTAAATGAGTGCCAGTCCCAAGCTTACCAAACGTATTTCATGTCAAGATGGGTGGTGGTGACTTGGTAGGTAATACTTTCATAAATTGTTCAAAATGCGTTGGTACCTTAGCCTCTCTTATTATTGTGGTCTACAGATAATTCTGTCATCTGTGTTGTGGTCATAGGGATAACCAATACTGCTATTTATTTTTCAGAATACGAAGAAGTCATGGCATCCAAACACAATAAAGAATCAAGAGCGTGTTTGGAAAGCGGAGCAGGCGGTGGCAGAGGAAAAAAAACGAATATTAGAGTTGCAGCGGGAAAGAGAACTGGAACATGACCGAGCCCAGCTCAATAACATGGCTCAACGCAACTTTGGAGCGGGTGGGCCACAGGCTGCGGATAACCGACTACATTGGATGTATGATGTTAGTATTCATTGCTTATTTTGTCCCAGAAAGTGAAGCACATTCTTATTTTTAACTTTTTAAAAGCTTTTTAAATTTAGTTCATTAATCAGTAGGTATTTAATTATATTCTGCTGCACTTGGTAGTTTTTTCATGTTTATAAAATTAAGCCCAATTAAAGTTCTTTCAATAAAAGAATTTATCTTGTTACTTTTCTAGAAGCCAGATAAGCAAGCCCATCATGAAGACTACTTATTAGGAAAAGAGATTGGAAAATCTGAGGAGTCTGAAAAGGCACAGAATGCTATTCCAGCAGTGTCTCGCAGAGTTGTTGGATCAAGTATGACAAAGAGTTTAGATGACACTCAGGTAGACTTAACCAGAAAGCTGAGAGAAGATCCTCTGCTGTTAGTCAAAGAAAGAGAAAGAGCAGCTAGAGCTGCCTTACTCAATAATCCACTGCAACGAAAGCGCCTCGCTGAGCTTTTAAGGAAAGAAAAGGTATGTTCTTACCACCTTACGAATTGGTTTCTTTCTTTGTTGGATTGTTCAGCATTATTTATTTATTATTAGTTTTAAGATATTTACTAATTAATTCCATTTCTTTACTTCTACAGGAACAAAAAGAAAGTAAACAGAAGGAGAGCAAAACAAAGAAAAAATCCAAAAAGAAAAACAAGAATTTAGATGACATGCTTGCAGCTAAGTTAAATGCATTAGGAGATAAAGGAATAGATCTAAGTAGTCTATTGAATTCAAATGACTCATCTGATTCTTCAGAAGGTGACAATGAGAAGCCAAAGAAAAAGAAGAGTAAGAAGGACAAAAAACAGAAGAAAAAAAATAAGAAATCCCCTGATTCTGAGCTAGATTCGCCAGAAGACGAGAAGCATAGAAGGAAACAAGAGGCTGATGAGAGGGATAATTATAATAGTATAACCAGAAAGCAGAACTCTAACAATAGTTCAGGGCCAGCAAAACATGATGATAGAAAATCCATGAAATCCTATGAAAGTCATCAAGACTATAGAGGTCAAGATGTAGATAGGAAAAATTATCAGACATCCTATGATTACAGCAAACATCAAAGTTCAAGCAAATACAACGAACCCAGAAAACGCCCAAGTAGATCACCCAGTCAAAGTGATGGTGAAACCAAATACAAGAAAAGTAAAAGTGAATACACAGACAGGAACAGAAATGAGTCTGATACATATAAACATCACGATTCACCTGAAAGGAGAGATGTTAGAAGCCATGGTGTAGACAGGAAAAATGATGAGAAATCCTATAATAGTAAGCATCAAAGTTCAAGCAGACATAATGAACCTAGAAAACGCCCTAGTAGATCATCCAGTCATAGTGATGGTGAAACCAAATACAAGAAAAGTAAAAGTAAATACTCAGACAGGAACAGATATGAATCTGATAAATATAAACGGCACGATTCACCTGAAAGGAGAGATGTTAGAAGTCATGATGTAGACAGGAAAAAATATGAGAGATCCTATGATAGTAAGCATCAAAGTTCAAGCAGACACAATGAACCTAGAAAAGGCCCAAGTAGATCTTCCAGTCATAGTGATGGCGAAACCAAGAAAAGTAAAAAAGAATACACAGAAAGGAACAGGAATGAATCTGATAAATATAAACGTCGCGATTCGGCTGAAAGGAGAGATACAAGGGAAGTTTTTGTAGGGAAGAGAGATGTAAGAGAGAAAAGGCCAGGTATGAACGAGGCAGAGCGAGCTGCAAAGTTGGCAGAGATGGCGGCGGCGGGGAGAGAGCGCGAGACAGAGCGAGGCGTGCGGGTCGCAAGGCAGCGGGCCGAAGAAGCGGCCGTCGAGACTGACCGCGGGCCGCCGCGTGCGTTGAACAACGAGGCACGTGCTCTGCCCGACTCGCTCGAGAGCCGCATACGCTCCAATAGACATTACATACAGAGGGACAAAACACACATGAACCAAAATTTTGCTAGAAGGTGACCTGCTTTTTAATGTTTCTTTAGGCTTTAAAAATATCTCTATTATAAAAACCTTAGAAACGTCTCGCTTGAGAGGCGCATGCACTCCAACAGATATTAACAGAGAGACAGAACACATAGGTATGAATCGACATTTTGCTATAAGGTGATAACCTGCCTCCCAATGTTTTTCAAGCTTTAAGTGGTCTCCTAAGTTAAAGTGTCTTTTATATTTGTCTTTCTAGCATTTATCTGTTTTTGTGATGATACAAAAATCTAAGGGCGGAAAATGTTAGTACTAGAAATAGACTAAGTACAAAATAAAACATCATGTTTATAATAGTATTTGATTTATTGTCTACTGATTACTGCTAATACTTTAGGTTCTTAAGTTATTTATTGTTAGGGCTTATTATAATCTTATGAGTAGTTGTAGTTGTTAAGTAGTAGTATAGTAGGTGGTATAGTAGGTACTGCAGTCAAGTCACACTCAGTATTTATGTAAGAAAGTAGGTGTCCGTCAAGTTAGCGGCTCCGCTATGGAATTTGGTGGTTTCAACTAGGCCAATAAATGTGCATGAAATAGTGGATCCAATGAATTTTCGTTACGCCACCTCAATCAATAACTCACTTAATTGGGTACTGGTAGTCTGTTAAATAATTAAGACGACAGATTAGCACGTCATTCCTCTGACCGACCGAGCTGGTTGTTAGTCCAAGGGAATTTTTTCTTTGACAATCTGAAACACAAAATTTATTTGGTAAGTATTTTTCTCAGTATTGAATTTTTTGTAGGCTTTTAGCTGTGGTTTGTAGTTGCCTGACACTGTTGGTAAGGAAAAAGGTGTTGAAAATAAAAAGAATGAATGTCTGCCATGGCTATCGAAACAAATCGTAACTGTTGCTCATCGCCATGAGCGCAACCGCCGCCATTTTGTCAGCAAAGTGAATTATCGCGACGTCGTCGCGAAGTTTTTTTCCAATGTGGCCAAACACTTCGTCGTAGAACGAACAGAAAGTTTTGTCGCGACAACGCGAAGACAAATCTTCACTTTGTAATGTGGCCGTACGTAGCATGAAGAAAAGTTGTGGGACAGTGTCAAGAACATGCTCCAGAACGAAAAATAAAACGTCAAGTGCGAGTCAGACTCGCGCACTAAGGGTTCCGTTTAATTGTAAGACCTTGTTTCTTGCCAAACATCGTATATTTTGGTCGAGGGAGAGAATCAAAAATTATATTTTTTTTGCGTGACCCGAGAGCTGGTGAGTATCTGGCACAGCGCATCAGCATTGCCCAGCGAGGCAATGCAGCCAGCGTCTTGGGGACGCTTCCGACTGGTATTGATATGGATCAGTTGAGCTACCTGTAGACTGTTAGCAACAGTCTGCAGTTAGCTCAATTGTTTCAATTGTAAATACCTACTAGTACTTTTTTGTTAATAAACTACAAATTTACGGTTTCAGATTTTTCTCGTTATTTGTGCTATATGACCTTGCTTCTTACCAAATTTTATGATTCTAGGTAGGAAGTACCATGAAGGTTTTGGTCCATGGCGAGAATCCAAAGTATTTTTTTTTTGTGAATAAACTACAAATTTACTGTTTTCGGATTTTTCCCTTTATTTGTGCTACAAGGCCTTGTTTCTTGCCAAATTTCATAATTATAGGTTTACGGGATACTATAGGTTTTGGTCCATAGCGAGCATTAAAACTACTTTTTATAGTACCTAAATTAATTACAAATTTATGGTTTTCGGATTTTTCCATTTATTTGTGCTATAAGACCCTGCTGTTCACCAAATTTCATGATTCTAGGTCTACGGGAGTACCCTTTAGGTTTTGTGTGCATGTGATTCCCTTGGAAATTTCAAAATATTCGGACATAAACGGCTGTAACTTTTGTGTGCGTTGGCTTAGAAGTTTTATTTATATCTCTGCTTCAAGAGGTAATGGACTTGAGTATTTGACGTTACGTTCAACTCGATACCTACGTGCACGCGTTCCTGAGAAAAGAGGGTTGACAGACGGACAGACAGACAGACAGACGGACAATAAAGTGATCCTTTAGTATTTTGCTTCCCATACAATGGAATCAGTTTTATGCCATTTACTCCTGAACTACCTTTATGTAACTCTAGGCCTAAAGTGCAATAGAATATTTATATTGCTGGGATTAAAAAAAGCTATCGAATGGCGTAGGTATTCAAATTTATGAACTAACGACTTCCAAAATTTAAATTCCTATGTTCGGCCTGCTCCATACGTTCGATCCACTACTGTGCTGCGGGGCGGGCGGCGCGGCGAGTGCATCGGTCAGTAGCAGTCGAAGTGTGTTAACGGTTACTGGCTCATCTACTTAGTACAGTGACTGTGCCTTGCCTAGCGCATTTCAAAGGGGCCTGATGCCACGGGTGGAGTAAGGTACCTCGGCACACATCCCTGCATAGATGGGGTCAGTGTCCCAGGGCCCGCGCTCTGGCAGCGGCAGCGCGCGCCTCCGCAGCTCCGCCACCAGCTCGCTCACCTCCATTATGGGGATGGGGTCGAGCGGCCGCGCCAGAACCGCCAGGTATTCCACATAATGCGACCTGGAAAACATGATATAGTTTTACCTCGATGAGCGCGCGGCGGTAGAGGCCTTCGAGCGAGCCGTAGGGCCGCGGCGGGGGGCGCAGGCCGGCGCGCTTCACGAGCGTCTCCAAGTCGTCCACAGCGAGGACCGGCAGTGGATCCGCGGCACAGGACCGCACCAGCCGCGTCAGGTACTCCAGGTAATGGTTCCTGCAACACAGCGCCCGCTCACCGCCGCCCTACGGACCTGTCTACCACTCTCTGATCTCGTGCGGAATGTTCACGCATTTATGCGCCAATAACAAAAATAAAGGAATTGAGGGCAACAAGCATGACAGAAGGACGGCAGAACAACTCTTGTTGGAGGAAAATGAATATAGCGAAGAATCGAGCAAGATAAAATAAAATAGGTAGGTACTTAATTGAACACAAGCTGAAACGTGATGAATTAATGATGATGGATGCTCAGGAACGACGACGAGTCAAACAATGGCCGAGATAAAATAACTGATGTGAAGTCTGACTTGCAAAGTCCAGCATGTTTAGCCGGCACGTCGCTTCCGCAGATGCCGTCGACGAGCCCGGTGGGAGTCTCGCGTTGGAGCGGGATCGGGCACCGCTGGTTACCGCCCTCCGCCGCTTCCGTTTCGTATGTCACGTTGTTCATCTGTCCAACGAAAGACTTACTTAGGTATAGGTAGGTACTGTATCTATTTAACAACACTAAGATCTAATGAATGCTCTGTCTTAAGGCGAATAGTAGGGTGGATAGTGGCGCCACTACATATTTAATTTTATAATTACGTTATACAAAGGAACTATCAAAAAATCGGACCGCGCGTAGACGATATCTATCATAAGCTTTTTTTAAATGTATCTTTAATAGTTTTGTACTGTATTATTTAGGTTAGGCAGATACTTGTTTCAAGAGTTTAGTTCCTATTGGTGGCCACCAAGCTCTCCAAACAAGGTTTTTGATTGAATAACACAAAACAAAACGATTACAGATAAGTACATTAAATAAAAGCTTGTGATAGGTATCGTCTACCGGCGCCACTACATATTTAATTTAATCATTAAGTTATACAAAGGAATTATCAAAAAATCGGTTTGATAATTCCTTTGTATAACATAATGATTAAATTAAATATGTAGTGGCGCCACCCCTATTATTCGCCTTAAATAGCATTTATACTCCGTCCATGCGTTTATTTTGTTGTACTTCAAAAAATAAAAAACTCTTTATTTCCATAAATACATTAAATGTACTCTTAGAAAAGGTCAAATTATAAAACTAAACACTGACACGGAAATAAAGTGATATTTTTGATTTCTGTCGCTTCGATATGTAGACTAAAGTAAAAAAGCGACGAAGAAACCTTTAGCCTGTTATTTGTTATTTTTGGAGTTGGAGCAAAATCCGTCCCAAGCTTTTTTATCCTCTAGACTAGATAATCTGATATTTTATAGTAAGCCTTTTTGCACAGCAAGGTTTTGACAATTTGTTTGAATTTATTTACCTACTTAGCTACTGATAATTTATGCAACTCACTAGGAGTTTTGTTGTAGAAGCGTATACATTCCCCTTTAAAATTTACATTTGACGACCTTTGTGGCGCGGTGGGCGAAGGTCCGCCTGCGACGCAGGAGGTTGCGGGTTCGATTCCCGCCTCGGGACAAATATTTGTACGATCTGCAGATATTTGTTCAGGGTGTTCTGGTCGTTTTCTATGTATAATAAAAAATATCTATCTATGTACTCGTATATTATTATGTATATCAGTTATGTATATCAGTTTATTATTATGTATATAGTACCCATAACACAAGCTCTGCTTAGCTTGGGGCATGGGGTCTCATTCCATAGAAAAGTTTTTGCAGTTCAAAAAAATGACGATTGATGGCGTTAGGTGTATCACTTAGTTAGCGAGGTTTGTGTAATCTGACAAAACAATATACAATTTCATTACAAAAATGTCTGCACTCTTTTAGGAAAAACCCTTGAGTACAATGTAATTGAATTTGTATGGCTTTAAATAAAAATTTCATAAATTTTAAAATTTCATTAATAACGAAGTCCTCCTTGCGGAATTTAAATGAACTTATCAAATCTCATGATTGTTTTGTATGATAGTAAATAGTAAGCGCTACTCCTTGACAGATGGCGAACCAGGTTTGTTACTGAAATGCGTTTCGTTTTTGGTTTGTTTTATCTTAGAAACAATTATTTGCCTCCGCCGTGACAGAATGAACGAAACGCAAAATTATAGTCAGTCAAGTGTCACGAGCGAGCGGTTTAAGCCTTTACCCCACAGCCGCGATTTTGAAGTGCGTCTTGTATCGCGTGATTTGTTGCGATTTTGTAAGCGCGATTTCTAAACCCCGCGCGCCGCCGGCGCCGCCCAAAACGCAAGATGCAACTGTGTGTAAGATGGCATGCGTCCTAAATACAAAATGTTCTGTGAACAATTATCGCAAAATCGCAGAACGCGGAAACGCGCCGTCCAACTTCTATCACGTCTATAAAATCGCAGTAGTGTGTAAAATCGTATGCGTATTAGATCGTATGCGTGTTAGTACATAATGTACTGGAAACAAATATCTCAACAAAACACGCGACAAAGAGACGCGCTTGAAAATCTCGGCTGTGGGGTAGAGGCTTTACTTTGTTTGTTGATTTGATGTACTTCGCACTGTATCCGTTCGACTACCCTGCTGTATGTTGAGCGAGAGTTTTTCAGTGATATTTTAGTGACCCGGCTAGATTTCTAAACTGAACATTCTTTCTTAATCGATCTATTTTTGGCAAGTTATCGGACTTTTGCATGTCCTTATATTACAAACTAGCTTCTGCCCACGGCTTCGCACGCGTATTTTCGGTATAATAAGTAACCTATTATCTAAGTTAGGCTTTGCTCTAATCGTACGCCAAATTTCATCTTAATCTGTCCAGTACTTATGGAGATCCTAGGTAACAAAAATATACATTTCACAAACTTTCGGATTTATAGTACCTATTAGTAGGAAGTAGGATCACCTGCTGTTTATAAACGTAGCTTATAAATTTATGATTAATTCAGGGATAACATTAGCATCACCATCAACAATACACCGTTGGCTGCAGGAAACAAATTGTCTGCCAGGAATAAATAACGAAATATTTGAAAATGCCTATTAAAAATAAATTTGCAAATGAATCAAGAGGAGAGGTCTTTTGCTGTGTGTTTTGGTGAAATGAGTATAAAGGTTGATTTGTTCATTTTAAAGGATATAAAGATTTTGGTGATGGTGATCGAAGTAATAAAGAAGCCAAATACGCTTTAGTATTTATTCCAAGAGGTATACAGGGTGGTCACGTTTCTATGGAAAATTATAATTCCTTGGACCGGTTCACTCAAAACTCGGTTTAAATAAACTATAAAGTAAATAATGAATGAAGAATTTTTTATTTTTATAAAATTACCCCCAGGTTCGTTCAGTAAATTTATTAAATTTGTAATCATACAAATTTAAGAAATTTACTGCACTGACATTATTAAACGCGGGCGAAGCCGCGGGGCGCAGGTAGTTTACCATGATTTAAGAAGATGTTTTGGTAGATCGATACCTGTCTGCCAATAAATACTTACTCTTAGTATTCCGTGATCATGGCGCATGAAGCTGTGCGGAAATATTGGAAAGCTCAAATCTCAAATCACATACACAAGGTGAGTTTTTTTTTCAGGGCCACTGAGGGGAAGTCTGAAACCGTGAGAAATTCATGTTAAGAGTTACGTGCCCGATTTTGGAACAAATAAGGCCTGCATTCAAAAAGACATTTTTTTTAGTTTTAGTTAGGTACGTGAGTTTTTGAAAATAGTTTTTTTCATTTTTGGGTTCTTTGTTCGATATTCAATAAATAAATGTACGACGATTATGTGTCCTAAGTTGCTGGAACACCTTTAAAATAGTTTATTCACAAAGTAAATTACAATCAAATAAAACAATTAAATTAGAACTAGTATTTACAATTGAAACAATTGAGCTAACTGCAGACTGTTGCAAACAATCTACAGGTAGCTCAACTGATCCATATCAATACCAGTCGGAAGCGTCCCCAAGACGCTGGCTGCATTGAAAATCATCAAAATCCTCCAAAATTGAATTTTTTTAAATTCAACTTTATGAATTCAGTAGGTACACGTTCAAATTCAGACTCTGAACGTTCAAAGACTCATTTTTCTATAACGAAAAAACTTAAACTAAAAAACTTCACTTTTTTAAATGCAGAACTTATATTATTCAAAATCGAGCACGTAAAATTAGATACTTTTCGAAAACTCTCACGGTTTCCGACTTCTCCTCAGTGGCCCTAAATAAAACTCACCCTGTATATCCCGTTGTAAATGACTTTAGTGTAGAACTTAACTATGATAGTTTTAATAGAAAATATGGGTTTTACCGAAACCTACATTGTCTATAATACGAATAAGTAAGTGAAACTTGCTGTAGGATTATAAAATAACTACCTATCTTTAAAGTATAACGGTAACACAATAATTATAATTAAGCTGAAAAACTTTCTTCAAGTCTATGTTCTAAATTTAAATAAACCGTAAGTATCTTTTGACGTTTTCGGAAACTTATTAGCAAGTCTACTTACTACTAGATGGCGTCATTAAAATATTGCACGAGTCGACATCTAGTAGTGGAAGGTGGTATTATTTCATTCGGTCTTGCGGGCCAAGGCTTGCGCCATCTAGTGAACTTAAAACAATACCTGTTTCGCCCGCAGAAATCTCGCCCGAAGCGAGTCACATTTCTTACTATGGGATGAGGCATCTGTACTAGTATAGTATTATAATATCTGTGCTTGGGGCTAGATAATGCTGTGTGAATTGTCCAGCATTATTTATATTTATTTATTTTGTGTAGATCAGTAGATTCTGTAGGTAATGGAGCTGCCTACATCAGTAACATGAAGTGTTTCTAATGCGATATGCAGCCTCATCCGTCCGTGAAACCAACGATGAAAAAAACCAAGATGGAGCTGCTCCTATTTACTTACCTGTAGCAATGTCTGTAATTCATGAGGCTCCTTGTCCCTTAAATAGAACAGGCAGTTTCTCGGATGATGGGCGTGGAGGCCGAGCTTAGCGCAGTAGTCGCTGAGGCCGCAGCGGGCCCCCATCGTGAATGGCTTACCACAGCCGTAGCAGAATTCGTACTTGCATTGAGTGCACGTGAAGTGCATGCAACCACCCCTGAAAGAAGGAATTAATAATTTATTCAAATGTAAACTGGGACAAAAGGGAAAACGAGAGATATCTAAAGGTAGGTAAAGGTGGTACTTATACTTACCTACTAGGTACTTATTTTGTCTAAAAACCTATCACAAATCACAATGTACGAATTAATTACCTACCTACCTGTTAATCTTATTTCAGTTGATGTCTCATCAAGCAATGTTAGTAAATTAGGCTAAAGCCATTAATTTTTGTTTTGTATTTACGTTTAGGTAGGTATTGACTTCGTTCGGTAGAACAATTTTGAATCCAAATTGCGCACTACACTTACTTTTTAGCCAGTCCGTAGTTAACCATGGAGGCTATAGGCCTTAGTAGTAATTTTTCGATTAGGTATCTACCTACTAAGGCCTGTACAATTTATGAATGAAATATTAACGAATGAAATATTAGGAAGTAGAAATACCTATGTAAGATAAACCTTACCTGGACAGAGAGTATTTGAAGCGACACCGCGGGCACTCCAGTCCGTTTTCGCGTAAGTGTTGCTGCACAGCAGCCACTGAGATCTCCGGATCATTGTCTGCCAGCCAGGCGGCGTACTGCTCACAGCTTAACCCGTCGTGATTTGAGTTCCACTGCGAAAATTATACGAAACAAGTAAATTTTCAAAAGGCAGCCACGTACCCAACAACACGTTTAGACTAGGTAGCTATAGCTAGGTACTTCTCACAGATTTTCTGGTACTCACAGATTTTCTACAAGAAGCACAGGTCACCGATCTACATTCCGGACAGCGAAGTTTCTTTTGTTTCGGGTGTACGAAAAACCCAGATGAACATTCCATACACCACTTAAAATTGGGATCCATAGCTAGCGTTCGGTCTCGCAGCTGAAAGCATTTTACGGTTACCAAAAAACCTTTACTTGAAAATTTGTGACAAAAATTATTTTAATTGAATAAAAAATCGTAACCAAAATTACAGATTTTGGTGTCTTTTGATTTATACCACCAGACTTATACCTTTCTCTGAAATAGTTCGTGAACATCAGTTTCCAGCAGCGTTTTGAGCTGTATGTCCAAATGTGCGAAATATTCCAACCAAGCGTCTTCAGACATGCTCTCTAGTTCTGGCATCTTGCAGAAGGGACAGACACAATCAGCGATGCTCCGCTCCGTTATTTGCACTGTGAAGTACAGGTGAGCACACTCCCGGCAACATCGGTGAGTGCAGCGTAACATCGACACCATCTAAAATCGCATAAATTTACATTTGAATTTTTCTTGTGATATTGAGGCCCTCAAATGTCAACGTCGCGAAACACTAACTTCATGTTCTGGTAGTCGCGACGCGCAGAGCTCGCAGTCTTGGTTCAGGTAAACTAGCGCGGCTGGCAAGTCAGTACACTCGAGCGCAGCCAATAAAGCGGCGGAAAGCTCCGTACCGCGAGATACCAATTCTACAGCTAGATGAGCCTGCTCCCAGGTCTCTGTGGCTCCTTCAGCGAGGAGCATCCGCGCTTGCCTCTGGAAAACCAAAATAACGTAAGTTATTATTTCTTAGCAATTTCGAAAAGATATCAAGAGAAGCGGGAACAGTGTGTTACCTCAGGTGATCCTTCCGGAAGATGTATTCTGGCTAGATCAATTAAGTTTCCGGAAACACGTCGTAAGGTGATGGGTGGTGGAGGAGAAGGTGGCTTAACTTCTTCGACGGAAACCTGTCGGATGGTCTGGGACTCGTCAGAGTCGCTCTCAGTCCATTCATCTTCAGTACGACATGTCTCGCGAAAAAAACTGGCTTTCTCTCGAGGCGGGGATGTCTTCGGCGATTGTTGTTTCTGGTCTAGTTTCTTAGGCGGTTGCGGTGCTGGGTTTTTCTTTGGTAACGAAGCAGTGCTCGTAGACGGTTTGGCTTCATCTGTTATTAGCTTGACAAGTTTGAACTCTTTCGAATTGAATACTTTTGATTGCAGCTGTTTTACGTGACCGCTTTGTACATTACCGAAGTGGGTTTTCGGAGGAGCGGGGGCATGATACTGCTTTAATGAGCCTCGACGTATTGGAACCTTTGAAATCAATAATTTAGGAGCTGTTTTGTCATTCTTTGACTTATTATTCAGAGATGTTCTAACTGGTTTTGGTATATTTGATTTTACTGAAGAATTTTTGCTAGCATTGACTCCATTTGTTGGATGAGCTATGAACTTTTCGGGTGAAATTTGTTTAATTACTCCATTTTGATTTGGCTGAACATTTTTGTTAGCATTCGTGTGCGTTTCCTTAACGCTTTTGTCTTTTTTTTCGTTTGGTTCTTGTGCAATTTCTATTTCAGCTGGATTAGAAATTGGAGTAGTAACAACGAAGGTACTAACAGATTCGGTTACCGCAACATCTGTTGCATTATATACCGTTTCTAATGAGTTGATATTGATGTTTTCATCTTGATTTACAAGAAATATATCAAGAGTCTGATGAGAATTATTATCATCATCAACAGTAAGATTTCCAATATCATTGTTTTCATCTGAAAGTACACCCTCATGAATAACCTCTGTTGCGCTCTCAACAGTTATGTTATTATCAGTTTCTGTATTTTCTAAGATAGCATTGTACGTAGGTTCTTTTGTATCCAATATGATTACATTTGTTGGACTTACTACTTTAAAAACAGATTCAGTAATCGCATATTTAGTGGAAAGAATTTTAGTTTCGGTCGGAATAGTATCAACTTTAATATGTGGTTGTATGTTAGTTGGAGTACTTTTTTCTGGTGTCCGCCTTTTATTTGAGTTAGAAGTAGTCAATTCTTCGTAAATTTCTTCAAATGAATTAATTTTTACAAAAATATTATTATTGGCATCTTCTCTCTTGAAATTCTTTTCTCGAGATGTGTTAACTTCTGTTGATATATTTCTATATTCATAGCTTGTAGTATTATTATCTTTTGTCTCATTATTTTCTTCAGGTCTGTTGATTTCTTTATTATGGTTATTGACCTCATTTACTTCTATAGATATTGTGTGTTCTTCTTGTAAACTCCGGGCTATTGAATCTAAAATTTCAATATTAGCGTGTTTCACATCTTCAATTTGATTATCCAGATTATCTAATGCTTCTTCAAATTGTTCATTATCTTCTGAACTAGTTCTATTTATAAATGCTGTTCCGTTCCTTGTGATCTCAATATTATTATCGTGATCATCTTCACTGCTACTAATTTCTTTTTCATCCGACGACATACTGGTATTATTAGATTCTTGTTCTGATTCACTGTAACTTGATTCCTGTTCATCGTGAGAACTGGTATCATGATCACTTCGAGATGTTTGAGAGTGTCCATCATCGAGAGAATGTATATCAGAATTGATTTCCTCCTTCATTTGTTGAATAAGCTTTTGAGTGTTATCTACGATTTCATTGAGGTTACTTGACTTTTCTTCAACCAGCCTTGTTGATTGAATATTCGTCGAATCATTGCTGTCAGTATTAAGTGTTACATCGACTCGGGAGACTGGTTTGGTCTCTGAGGTGACATGATTTAGTTTACTACTCGATAAGTTTATTTGACTTTCTTGTGGAACTATTTCCTTAGTGGTAACTGGTCTTTGAACTTTATCAATCAATTCGTTTGTATTATTACGAGTAGCGTCCTGCAGGCTTGTTTTTGGTGTGTGATGTTTGGGTTTGTGGTGATTATGTGATGTTTTATGGATGATATTCGTGTTCTCGCCATTCAACTTATGATTTTCATCGTCCTTTTTGATATTTACAGCCCGAGATTCGATACTGTTCGCCTCAATTTCGCCCTTACTAGGTTTGCTGATGTTAGGTAACGGACTCGCTCTAGTCAAAGCGTTGTAAGCATCTATGAAATCATTTTCTGACTGGATGAAATCTGAGGTAGATTTAGTGAGCGCGTCTGTCTCGGGTGGTTTCTGAGATAGTAGCCCTTTGAGGAGAAGGTTTTCGTCGATGGACGGTATGCCGGCTTGGAGGAGAAGCGAGCGGAGCTTGAGTGCCACCTCGGAGTCTATCGCAAGCGGGGCTAGCGGGGCCTGCGGGGCTAGTGAGGCTAGCGGGGCCTTCGGGGCCAGTGGGGCTAGCGGAACCTGCGGGGCTAGTGAGGCTTGCGGAGCGGGATCCGGTGGCACAGCCCATAGATCCAGCTCGCTCGCTACCTCAAACCCTGCATCCGGCTCCCCATACCAGTCATCGTACGGCGGAGCATCGAACTCATCCGAGCTATCTTCTGAAACGTAAAGCGACAGTTATGGACGATGAAGGCGGCGCTAAGAGAAGCGGGTGGTAGAGGCATTACCGCGCGCGCGGGGAGCCGCCTCGGCCTCTGCGCCCGCGCCGGCGCCCCACACGCGCCCGCGGACACGACCTACGCTGCTCACACGGATCGCGTCGTTCTGCGGACAAAGTTACAACCTTTACCACAAAATAACTATGAAGTAGGTAGGAACGTACTTCGACTACCTAACGAAAATGCTCAAGAACGTATATCCTGAGATCACAATAGTTAATGGTAGATAATGAATCATCAACCACAGCTGGCGCGTTGATAACACGCCTCCTCCTCAATCTAAGTTTGGTCGCTGCCGCTACTTGCACCTGGTATCGTGGCTCACCGCTCGTATGCTATCGACGCAATCGGTGACCGCCGGCCACACGGAGCCGCGATGCCTGGAGAGAGCCGCGCGCGCCTCCGCCTCGGTCAGAGCCAGGCCGGGCACCAGCCGCGCCGCCGCGCCCTGCACCGCGCCCACCAGTCCCGCCCAGCGGGACCGCAGCCATGCGAGAGGTGCTCCGGGGGACTGAGATAGGGCTACTTGCACCTGGAATGTTTTTCATAATGTTATATTATAATTTGATAATTGATTCACAAACAAACAAAAGTTATCTACACTATGCTTAGGTGCTAAGGTGTCAAACACAACCAATGGCTAAGAAAGAAAGAAAGAAAAATATGTATTTTTACTGATATAGAAACATACTGACTTACAGAATAGGTACTAAAGTCTAAAATTATTATTTTTTACACAAAAACATTAGAAGAAAATAAAACAGGTATAAAATAGGGTAAAAAAGGGCCTCCACCTCAGCATGTGTAGCACTCTCGGCTAGGCCCAATACTACGCTGGTTTTTAGGTAGAGGTTGTTTTCAGTATTCAGTAGAGGCTAAGCATTGTTACGGCACAAAGCCTCCAGTTTGGATGGAGGAGGTTTATTTACAATAATGAATAAATGTCCACCTATGACTATTCGATTACCTACCCTAAAAACTGTCATCGTATAGAAGGCGACGGCAGCGGCAGCGCAACTATAAATACTTGCAAGGCGCCGGCTTTAGAAGCATACCTCAGCAGCAGAGTATCCTAGCCGGTCTGCCTCGGCCAGCAATCTAGCCAGCTCGAGTCCTTTCTCGGCATTTCGGCCTGACAGCACTTCCATGGATATGGCGCGACCGCTCGGGGGCTCGGGGGAGGGGCCCTGATAAGGTGAAACAATCGTTATAGGTGTGATCCTTGTCAGAGGACTGTGTTTTTCGGAATACCTACCGTAAAACGGGGTGAATAGAGACTCCAAGGTGAATAGAAGGATGAAATACTGGAGCAAGACAAGAATGGATGAAATACTGGAGCAAGACATTCACTTGGCCGGTGGCAGTGAAAGTATCCTTAATCCGTGACTGTTGTGTCAGTCGATGTGACCTCTGCAAAAGGATGTTTTGCTAAAGTATTTCGTCCATTTCTATTCACCTTTAAGTCTCTATTCACCCCGTTTCACTGTAGTCTATCAAGGAATTCTCACTATTGTAATCTATATTAATAATTTCGGACCGGTCTACGGTAGACTCGAACGAAATGCACATCAAATTGAAGAGCGTAAAAAATTAGTCGATCCGAGTCGACAACTTATAGGCGGAAAATTTGGATTATCGAGTAGTTTCAATATGAAAATGAATAAATTGCTAAAAAAATTGTAACGGCGTTGCAAAGTAAACATGTCAATTAAGTTTATACATGTCTATGGTTCGGTCTTGGTACCGTGGACGGAAGAAATCGCTCCCCAGGGTATATAAAAACTCCTTGATCGTAGCTTGGTACATATAAAGTGATCTGTGGTTCGGTCTAATTTCTTTGAAAGAAAACTCTTTGCTCTTTGATTGAGAAATCATAATATGTTTAGTAATAGTAGTATTTTTGCACCCGTGCGAAGCCGGGGCGGGTCGCTAGTATTATCATAATGTTAGTTAGACAAATTGTTGTGTAAATATTTGTAATAATTCATTTTGTAATAAACATCATGATTGACCCTATCCACCATTGAGCATGGTCTTCAGTTCTTAGTGATTGCTGGTGGTCGTATGCAAATCTAAAAGGTTTATAATATAAGTAACAATTTGTTTGCAACAGTCTGCAGTTAGCTCAATTGTTTCAATTGTAAATACTAGTTGTAATTTATTTCTATTAGTTGATTGTAATTTTCTCTGTGAATAAAGGTATGGTATCAGTTTTCCTGTGATCTATTAAATTAGGTAGGTATGTAAAATGAATAAAAAAATCTAAAAGTAACCTCTGAGCCGTAGAGGCTAGTCCTTCGCGGATGCCTGTTGTCTCGTCTGCGCAGGTCAAGATGCGAGGCTCGCCGCGCTAGCTTGCCTGCCCACTCGCCCACGCTTGGGCTGCTGTCTCGTTCGCGCCACTCCCAAGCGCCTGTTGTACGGACGCTTCTCTCGCTCTCCTAAAAAGTATCATAATAAGTAATTTATTCATAAGATTTTAAGTTATAACATAGGTCTTACTAATTTATTGATCTTCTTAAATCTGCCTCTACAACTTTGAATGGAAAAAAAAATTCAGTTTTTTTCGTTCACTGCTGTACAGCTACTGATCAAAGGACTTTTGGTATATGTAATCTCGCGGGTTGAGAATGCCTTCTCATCAAAGATGTGCTCGTTATGCGTTCAACTTAACTAATAAGTTCTCTTTATTTCCATAGCTTAGCGATTCTATGTGCTGGGCATTTTGGGAAAGGGAAAATTGCATCATCACCGAGATCTCTGGAAAAATATCATTGGATGGATTTCTCTCCGACTCGGGCCACCAAAACATTAAGACATCTTACCCTAGTGTCACTGGAGAGCGAGTGTCGACTATGCGACCGCTCGCGCCTTTCATCGCGGAACCGGCGCCGCGGCCGGGACCGGGCGGCGGACGGAGCGCGCTCTAATGTACTCGGGTCCTCGTATGTCTAGAACATAATGTAATACCTATTATAGTTACTATAATTGCTAGAACACAGAAGAACTCGTGATCCAGGGAAACCGTCACTTTTCATGTTCACAAAATATATAATTCCCAGAAAAGTCGTATTAAGTAATAAACCAATAACTAAATCACCTCGACGACCTCGGTGGCGCGGCGGGCGAAGGTCCGCCTGCGGCGCAGGAGGTCGCGGGTTCGATTCCCGCCTTGGGACTAATGTTTGTACGATCTACAAATATTTGTTTCGGGTGTTCTGGTCGTTTCTATGTATAATAATAAATATCTATCTATGTAATGTATTATATTATGTTTATCAGTCATCTAGTACCCATAACACAAGCTCTGCTTAGCTTGGGGCTAGATGATGCTGTGTGGATTGTCCAGCATTATATATTTATTTATTATTTACCTGTTATTATTGCATTGGTAGTTATGACCCTCACTGAGATTGAACGTTTCTTAATTTTTGAGTGGTTATTTGAAACTCATTCTACTAAGCTCCTTATTACCTCGAAGTGTCCAAGCGGCTGAAGCGATTTTGAAAAATGAGTTAAGCTTTTGCCCCCTCATTATCGAAAACCATGAATAAGCGGGGACCGATTCGAGTTTTTTTATTGACGTCGTGAACGTTAGTGAAACAAGTCTTCGTTTCAGGTCTGGCCAAAATGGCGTTTTTGTCAGTATGTCCGTACTCCTCTACAGGTCGTATTTTACAACCGATCGGTATGAAACTTTGTGTACAGATTCTATGATTTTATAGAATTTTATTGTCGTTGGGATTTTTTGATTAAAGGCGTACTTCTTCCACAATAAGGCAAAAAGGCGGATTTGGAATATCTCCGCTATAAGAGATCTGATTTTGATGATTGTACTTTTAATTGAAAGGTAATAACTTTATACTGTTCTTATAAAAATTTGGTAAAGATCTGATGAGGATTTTCGGCATGACGAGCAGAATAGCTTCGCAAAATGCAGTAATATGCAAGAGAGCATTTACAGTACAGCGCCACCTATTAGAACATCTTTGTAACACTTCGAGAATTATATGAAATAGCGCGGCCGCATACACCGTCGTCGTCGGTTAAATAATAAAATAACAAAAACTTTGGGCTGATGGATCAACGCCATCTATTGATACTAGGTACAGAATTTCGAGCTTTGCTGAGGAACGTAACTTAGGTACTTTGTATGGACAATTGGTCTAACGGTTGATGTGTTTGTGCAACATTTCGTTTAAAAATTCCGACAACAATCGTATCGCAAGTGAAGTGATCTGTAATACCTACCTACCTTTCCAAGTGCACCTTACCTACCTCACCTACCCTACCCAAAAACAAGATTGAATCCGTTCAGGAGAAACAGACGCCTATTCTTGCACGGTGGGCATTATTTCAAAGGTCATTTCATTAGTTTTGAGCTAGGTATATAATTATACCTACTACTGTGTCATATTTAAACATATACCACCTATGTACCTTATTTACATGTATTTGATGCAATAAATTTTACTTTACTTTACTTTACTTTACTTTACTTTACTTTACTTTACTTTACTTTACTTTACTTTACTTTACTTTACTAAACAATTACCCTTACCTACCACCTAAGGTTGGTAAGTTGCCCAATGCACACCACACTAGCGTAAACCAATATTTAGGTAGGTAACCTACCCATAGGATTTTCCTTACAACGCGTCCAAAAGTAAGAGGCACCGATAATTACATAGATATTAGGTACCTAATACTTATGACAAGTTTAGCGCCATTAAAGGAAGGCTGGCGCCTACCTATGCTGGTGCTTATTCTGATAAGAGGGCACTTTTGCTCCGTGATAAGATGCCGCCTAAAAACATGGTAGGTACATATACCTAATGATAAAAAATATACCTAAGTACCTAAATATCCCGTTTTATATAACTTTAGTACATAATATAATATAAGTTACTAATATGTTGAAAAAAAAGTTAGTGCTTGCGAAGTCTACTGTTCGTAGAACTGCTAGAACATCATTGAACTACTAGAACATGTACAAGAACTTTTGAAAAGGTGTTAGTTTTACAAACTTCTCAAAGTAGGTATATTTTTCCTGTAAAATAATAGATCCATATCCACAAACGCTACATAGGTAGGTACCTAGGTACATTTCAGATGGGTCGCTATGCAATCTTCGGAAATGGGGGGGGGGGGTAAAGTATGAACCCCACAGAAGTTCTCATTATATAGGTACCTACCTAGGTACCAAAATATCCCGTTTTAAATAAAATTACTTCAGTACATTAAGTATTAAGTAAATTAATTGTTGAAAAAACTTAGGGTTCGCGACGTCTACTGTTCGTAGAACTACTAGTAGATATTTATTAATCACTTGTTGTATGGATAAAGTAATGTTACCTGCGTCGATATACTCTGTGGTGGCGGTGAAGTTCCAGTATTAGAAACATTAGTTTTTCCAGCTATTGAAGAAGAACGGTTTTCGGGTCGGACGTCGCGCGGGGGCGACGTCCCAACGAACTTTTTTTGACCGGTGACATTTGACTCCTGTTTTAAGTTCTCTCTAGGCGGTGATGGACCGACTGAGACGCTATGGCGTTCATTTTGCTGAATATTGTTAGGTCTTAATGTCCCTCCTCGATCAACAGAAGGACTTCTATGGGTGGATTGAGATTCTCTAGGGGGCGAAGTCCCAATAGACATAGAATTGGTCCGAGTTTCTTTTGGTGGAGACGGCCCAACGGCCATGTCATGACGATTTTTTTGCCCAGTGTTGCCTCCGTTTTGGTCGCGGGTCGGTGTGACCAGCCTTTGAGTTAACTTTTTTGTAGTGTTGTCACGCGGTGGCGATGGTCCGCAGCCGGTTGAGGTCCGTTCTTTCTTTGGTTTAGACTGGATTCTATCTGAAACTGTGAAAGGAAACACATTATAATAAAAACCCTTTGAAGAAGCAATCAAGAAACGACCCGCTGGTTAGGTTACCTGGTTCAACGCGCCGTGGTTCAACTCTCTCCGGAACAGGTGACGCCGACCTACTGGCAATCTTGAGCCTCTCCACACTAATGGCCACTTCAGCAACTACCTTCGGAGCAGCAGTGGGCGTGCGACAGCAAATAACGCAGACGCGAACGCCAGGTTCGTTCACGTAAGTGCAGTGCTCACATTGCCAAGGGGCGGACGGCGGCGGCGGGACGGGACCGAGGCTTCCATCTTCTATTATTTCGGGTGGTGTGCATGGTCTTTCAGATCTTGAGCTTGGTCTTTCCGTTATTGAATTTGGTCGTTCGTTTCTTGAATACGGATGTTCGGATCTAGAGTCTCTACGATCGGATCGAGAGCTCGGGCGGTCGTGTCCTGGTTCGTTCCTCTTCGGTGCTGTTTCCGTCTCGCTTTCGCTTTCGGAGTCAGCGTCGCTGGATGGTAGCACGGGGGAGGGAGAGCGATGCTTGGTGCGACGGGAGGCTCGGGAGCGTACGCTCATCGCTGGGGAAGCGGCGCGCGAGCCGGCGCGGGACGCTGTGCGTGACATGGCACGGCTGTCAGCTGTGGAATTCGCAAAAGAAATTGATGTCATCCAGAGACCTGGTAAGTACGTACAACGACTGTAGACTGTATCTAAAAGTTCTTTGGTGTCACCGGGTGTCACCGGGTGGTATAAAAAAATCGATCGAAATGAAGACAGTAATTTTTTTAAAAGGGCGACTATTTCGTTCGGTTGTTAAACGTACCTCTGCGATAAGGCTGCGGTGTTTGCGGGGAGTGCATATGAAAGTGTCCGTGAGGGGGCTGGGGGCAGCACTGTTGCATCGGCCAGCCTGGCGGGGCGCCCCAGGGCTGGTCCAGGGTCGCGCAGCTGCCGTAGCGCCAGCCAGGGCCCACGCAGTGGGCGCAGCCCGGGCAACCTAGATACAAATCAATAAATAAATGTATCGTTTGCTGTCTAAAGACACAGTGCAAGCAATGCAACACCCAAAATAATGTAAGGCACACTCCAATGTACTCTGATCCACTGAGCTAATCCATTAATGGATTAGATTCTACTTTTTTGCCACTCTGATTCATAGCCTGAGTAGGTTAGTTTCCACAGCTTGAATCTATTCAACTCTGATCCATAGCTCAGTGAATTAGAGTCCACTGCCTACATCTATTCCACACTGATCCATGGCCTGGTACTCTATGCGTAAGTTAGGCTCTGTTTCCCTAGTGTTTTCTTTTTCACTTCTTCCACTAATGAACAAAAAATGTTATCTCTTCCATAGCTCTTGTTTCAGAGATACTGACCTGCATGGGCTCCGCCGAGTTCGAGCGTGGACCCGCCACGGCGCATGGGCCGGCCCCACTGAGGATGCCCTATAGCAGGTTGAGGAATGCCTTCTGGACTCTCCCATGGCTCTTGCTGTAATATAAAAAATATGTATTAAAAATATCGACAAATGTTATCATAAGAATATTATAAACCTAAAATTTAAAGGTTATGTTAATGATAGTATCGGTAATCAATAACGTTTATATATAGCCTAAAGAATTTGGCTTAAAAAAATAATAGCTTCTATGAGCAAAGACAAGTCAAATTTTAAACTATAGCGTAGCGAGTGTATTTTCTCTCCGATATATTTTCAACACCCATAGATTCAATCCTGTTATACGCCGTAGCAAAAAGCAAACGCTTTAATAATAATAAGATAGCTTGCTGTACGCGGCGTAGCAAGGTTGGTGGCTACGGTGGTGTAGCAAGCTTGCTACGCCGTAGCTAGCTTGCTACGGTGGTGTAGGACCCTCTCGCTACGGCGTAGGTAGTTTGCTACGGGACGTCATGTATCGGCGGCTTCGTGTGGCTTGCTACTGTGCAGCGGCGGCGTAGCAAAATTTTATTTTATTATTTTAGCAGATTCAGTGTTAAATAATACTTCAGATGTAGGGCTTAAACTAGGTTCAAATGATTCCTTGGTTTTTGAATCTAAAATATTATTCCAGGCCTTGCTCCATGATATAAAGGTAATGTTTATGCCCAAGAAACAAGGCTAAACAAAACACAATACAAGACAAAATTTAAAATTTTAAAAACCCGCCGTCGTTTATTGGCTGTACAGATTTTCATGAAGCGTGGCTAAGAACACTCGGGATAAAATTATCTATGACACAAAAAAACTAAACGAAAATCGGTTTATCCGTTTGGGACCTACGATACCACAGACAGATACACAGAAACACAGACAGACACGTTAAACTTATAACACACCTCTCTTTTAGCGTCGTCGGGCGTTTAAAAGAGAGGAATGAGATAAAGAAGCTATAACCTTAACACATGCTTATTCCTTACCACTTGCGGCGCATTGAATCCTTGCAGCGAGCCGCGCGGCCGACTCCAGCCCGCATGTAGATGGCCCAGCGTGTTAGCATTCTGTTGCATTTGCATCGGTATCGGTTGATGTTGCATCGTCTGAAGGAACGGCATGCTTCCCATCTGATTATTCCCCATCGGGTGGTTCATCTGGCTATTCCCCATCGGGTGGTTCATCTGGCTATTCCCCATCGGGTGGTTCATCTGGCTATTCCCCATTGGATGGTTTATTATCTGGCTCGGGTGGTTGACCATCTTCGCTTGCACCAGCACTGGTTGGATGTGTTGCATGTTGGGCGATGCTGAGGCCCGAAGACCTGGCATGGTCGAGTGCCCGAAAGAGCGGCGTTGGTCCAGCATTGGGGTTGATGGTGGTAACGGACTTGCGCTCGCCTACGGAAAGTCAAAAAACTCGTTATGTGTTTATTGTTTGTTTTAAAATGAACAAATGAACCCTTTTCTTTCTTTTTTTTATCTCGTCGATGAAATTCATTAACGAATAAACTGGTCTTGGGGGGACCAGAATTATGTGGGACTCGACGCCCTGAGAAGGACGTAATACCCACTAAAACCTCTCCGGTGTCCCTCTCTCGCCATTTTCGCCGAACCACGGGAACATTTACATATCCGCGCCCCGACTGGTGTCCCTCTTCCTCCTATAAATGGCCGGCGAGCCCACTACTCCACACACTCGCCGACCCAATTCTTCCGTCACCTTTCCTCCCCCCGAATAGGAAACAAATGAATCCCGATAAAAGTAAAGTTACCAGTATTCATTTTTTTTAATTGTGAATTATAAATACTAGAAAATTCCACTAGTACTCGTATTTACAATTGAAACAACTGAGCTAACTGCAGACTCGAATTCATTTATTTCATTAAACATTTGAAAACAGAAAAAGTTTTTCTTTCAAGGAGTATTAGCGATTCTACCTTATGTCTTCTTGGTGGTGGAACTGGAGCTGTTACTTTTGGTGGCAGGGGTGGCCTGTCTTCACTGAGCTGGGATAGTGATAGAGCCTGAAAGGAAGAATACTGTTGATATCTTTTTCACTACAGCCCCCAAATGTCCACTGAAGGACATAGATAAATAGAAAATACTTTACTGTACACAGACGCATGAATAAAGGTCCTGAGCCTCCTCTATCCATTCCTGCGACCGCAAAATATCATCGTTTTATCAAGTGGGTCTTCCATTTCGCAATCAATCGGGGTCGCCACCCGATAATCTTTTTGATATTATTGAACAATAAATTATTTTCTAAATTAGTCAATAAAGCATTAAATGCCATCAGGAGTTTCTCAAGAGGAAACAGAAATTAACTCGTAAATTGACCAAGAAAGATTTCACACGTTGATCTGGTAGAGTGCCAAAACTTAGAAGATTTTATTAGACATTATGAACATGCATTGTAAATGAATATAATACCGGGTGCATGAAACGCATGACGAATCAAAAGAATGTACTTTTTATCTACGTTTCTTTTGTTTTTAGATCTGACTTCATTGTTTTAATCTCAACGAGATTTAATTAAAACCCATAACAAGTGGAGAATATTTGTTTTTTTACATAGCAGAAGTTTTTATTCACAAAAAAAAATTACACTAATATTTACAATTGAAACAACTGAGCTAACTGCAGACTGTAAAAAATAAATACATAGATTGTAAATAAATAGTTCCCTATTAACCTTGTTTTAATTGGGTACATCTCGACCGGTTGTTTCTAGGTTTCGTTAAAGTTGTCATCGGTTAAGTCAGATTTTTCATTCTAAACAGGTCTCTAGAGCGAGTGAAGGGTCGCCCTAACTTGACCAATAAGTGTATCATTAAAACCGCATCGCTTCTGCACAGTGGAAAGATGAGCATTCAAAGCAATTTAAATAAATAAATCAGGCTCGTTTGAACGCAATTTTTCTGCTATGCGTAAGCGGTGCAGTATAAATGCTCTAAGTTGTACCTTAGGCTTGCAAAATTTATGATGTTATAGAACGAAGAATAGAAAGTCATAGAAACCGCTACCTGTCGTTGATGATGCCTGCGCTTTGGATGGCGATGGTACATGTCGTCACACGACGCGCAGAGCGCGCGACGACCGCATTCGGCGCACCGCACGCGCGCGCCGCCGCCGCCACAGAGACCGCACGACGCGCCCGCTTGTGCTGGATGACCTATCACATGTTAAGCTTTACACTCGCTTTTGTACACATAAGTACATAAAACTTTTACGGGCATGTGAACAAAAGCAATCAGCATAAATTATTACAAAATAAATTTCCTAAATTTAATAGAATTTCGGGTAATTCAAAGGTGAGGGAATCATTATCAATAGGGTCGTTAGATGGATTTTACCAAATAAGGTAATAGGCTCGCCAAAGTATATGCCATCCATACCTACCATCTTAGGTAGGTTACCCAGAAATTACCTTACCTAATATCTATCGGTAAATAACACTTCACACTAATATTAAAATTGTGAAAGTTTGGATGTTTAGATTCATGTTTGTTACCTCTTCACGCCAAAACTACTTAAAGAACCGGGCTGTAATCTTACCAGTGAGATGCCCTAATCAAATGTATTGTTTAATTCTCGTAATTTTAATTAGTAATGCATGCTTTTATTCTTAAATATTCAATAGGTATCTGCTTACATAGAACTATTCTTTGACCATGCTGTGTAGGTACTCATATTTAGGGATACAGTCTAGTTCTTATTATTGTGTTCTTCTATTTGTATTATATTTGATTGTATTCTGTTTTGTGTGCCAAATAAATAAATAAATTCCCATGGGTCCAGTCCCAGTCCCCATTTTATCCCATAAATCAGTTCCCCACCTTAAAACGTTACCATCCAAACAACACGTGCGAAGCTGTGGTTACATGAAACTAGTTACTTATTAATTACTCTGTAAATACAAACTGCTCGATATACCGCACGCGATCAAAATGGGATGCCTTTTCGAACTAAGATATGCGCGGAAAGTTACATCTCATTCTGAGTGTGCAGATTATACATTCCGTATCAAGTAGTTAGGACCGCCTACTCTACCTACTAAGAGTATTATGAGAAGCTATACCTGTGGGTGGTCGAGGTGGCGGCGGCGGAGGAGGCTGCAGCTTGGCATTCACGTACTGATCCGAAGGAAACTCCACCACTTCATAGTCTGGTTCGGGTTTCGCTGGCAGAGCTCTCTGCTGTAAGCCAGAGTGGGCCAGCCCAGACGAGCGTAAGGTTCGCCCTGGGATAGGGGACGCCTGTGGTCGCGTCGTGGGATGTCCAGGAGACATCAGGCCCGGTGACCGCGTGGTCGTGTGGCCTGGCGGAGGAGATGTCACCCCTCGGGGGTCTCGCCCTCGTCCTTTCAGCATTTCTTGGTGAAAATGTTTTGGAGTTAATTTGATTAATAAATAAAGCCTTGATTAATATTTTAAATTCCGTCTCGAACTTAAACTAAAACTGAATTAAAATTTTAAACTTTATTATTTATTGTTACTTGTTTTGCTTAATTATTTTAATTCTATTGACATTCGTTTGCTCCAAAAGCAGAATATGAACACACATTGTACCTTACTACCAACTGTATATTTATAGGTACCTATAATAATTTAACTATAATATTTCATTGCTCGAACTTTTCGATTTTAAAGAACACGAAAAATATGTCACCTAAATGCGAACATAACAAACTAATTTTACATGAAGTCGAGATTACTATAATTTATTATTATTAACAATATTCAATGAAAAAATATGTCAATCAAAGACTCATTCAAATCAACAAATACTGTACCTAAATTGTGTATAAAAATCAACAATAATAATAAATAAAATAAAAATATTAAAAAACAATAATAATACCTAGTTAATTATAAGTTAAATAGATTAGAAAAAAAATTGTTTTAACTTTATCCGAGTATAGTTCCTTACATTCAGGACAGCGAATAACAAAAACGTAATAACTTTAAGTATTAATAGAAGTAAATATTATACAGAAATTGAAGCGAAAACGCCGACAGACAAAATTGGTTCTCCTTGTGAAACTTGTGGAACCAATAGAACAAAAAAGTTATTTGTTTGCAAATCACACTTCAATTACCAATGTGTAATCTTTACGTCAGTTTCCTGAAAACCGTCTACGGCGTAGCCTCTTAGGGTCTACGACGTAGCATCGTAGGGTCGTCTAAGGCGTAGCCTTTTAGGGTCTACGGCGTAGCCTCGTAGACACCACGATATGGACAAGCTGCTACGTCGTAGAGAATCATTAGGTATACTATATAAAATACAATCTTTGCCTGTGTTTCACGATAACGTACGTCACAACACAACGAACTCTACTTTATGAGTTCAGAAACCTATTGGGAAACTAGACCATTGGCATCTCCAGTATTTTATAGGCTTCCGCTGTAAAATATTCAGTGATACCTAAATTTTTTATAGCCTGTACTCGTGGCCTATCGCTGTCGTGGTACCCTATGTCCATCTATCTATTAGTAAAAGAATTTTGCAGATAGAACCATTTGTTCTGGAGTTCTACCTACCAACTAACAAACAGTCTATTTTATTAGTTAATAGGAAATGTGTGAACTCTCAGGTAATGATTTATCCAAGAATCCAATGTCACAGAATAACTATACAAAAGTTGTAAAGGTTTTTTTGCGATTTCTGACTTCTTCCAACCTCAATTAGTCCGATAGATGTTTTTGATCAGTATAAGAAACAAGATCGATTGGCATCAAAAGTGTTAGTAAGTGTATGTAAAATGCCCATTTTCTTGCTAACTGTACATTTTTTTGTAAACCTGTGAATGGGGATGAGAACTTCTCTCAGTTATGGAAAGTCTTCTCAGATCATTTTAGTGTAAGTAGCTACACCGGATAAGATACCTACCTGCACTTACTGCCCCGTCGAAAAAATCCACTCTATAGTTTTGTCAATGTAAGCTAGATTTCTATCTATTCGGATTATAGGGGTATGTAAACATTGTGAACCTGTTATTTACTTGCATTATACACATGCACACTTGTCTACCTATTAATTATGTGCAAGCCGCAGCTGTGACCGGGATAGGCCAACGGGCGTTGCCGCATCGTCGACCCATATTCCGCTGTTCATATCCCAAAATATCGAAACTAAGACGAGTACTTCTACATGTTGTTGATTTATGTAGTAGCCCATATATTTTCCCATAGTATAATTCGATCTCATAAAAGTGTGATTATTGTAAATTTCTAAAATATGGTCAGTCAAATAATTTAGTCACAAACAATTTCAGTTTAATAAAAAACAGATTCTATTTCACCCGTCTAATTATCAACATTTTAGATTAAAGATAGGAATTTAAAAACACTAACCTGGTGATTAAGAGCAATCCAGTTTAAAATACCCACAGTAATAAACACTTATAACATCACTAGGTCATCTTGCGCTCGAGGAAGCGCGATCCAAGAAATTACGTAACACATTTCCAGTTCCAGCACAACACTCGCGAGGTTCAGGAGACCAGGACCTGGAGGTCCACTGGTCACCAGTAGCCGCTAATCGGCCGTCCAATCCGAACGGTATTGTCGGTATTGACAGCGGGAAACGCGTGCGCCGCCGCCGCTCTATTTCTGTCGGCGGCCGCGTTGCCCCGATTTTACTAAAATTACGATACGATGCTATTTCCGCTCTCTGCCACAGCGCCCTCTTGCCGAAGTCAAATACCTTGCAAAACTTATTTTAATAGGCTAATTCTAGCGTGTCTATTACGTATAGAGAGCGGCAGCATCCCATTAGCATCTGTCGGTTACTTTTCTACGTGGGTTTTGGAGACACACCTAAATGCCCTGATTAAAGAACCAAGATTTTGCTGAGAAGACAAAGTCTCTTTGTAGCTAGTTAGATGGGCCTCTGGTTAGATAGACTTTTGCGCCTTCAGTCAGTGAAACGAAGCCATTGATATTTGCTTCCGATATTTGGGCACAGTTACGTAGGTTACTTACATTTATTAGTTCACTTTACCGACGAGAATAAATACTTCTTCGTGTTTTTTTTTACTTCAAATTTCGTAGACGAACTTACGAAACTTCATTTTCTGTCAACACGACTGGTCACACGTACCATAGCAACGAGTTGTATTAAAAATAAACAAATGTTGACTCAAGAAATCCAATAATATTATGGAATTACTAAACCAATTTAGGAAAAATGGTTATTTTACGGCACAGCTCTACCATTTACTTGCGAAAAAGAAAGTGGAAGTTCCATCTGAAGCGGTAATAATTTTTGAGCCAGAGGATGAGTGGATAAGTCCGTAATGGATACCTACATATAAGCAGGGACGAGAGAAAATTTTCCCTCGTCCATGCCTATAAGTACTTATTTTAAAGCCCACACATTTAGCACATTTCACATGTTTTCATAAAAAAAACTGGTCTGTAAAACATGCTGACATAAATGTACTTTTAGGCACTAGGTTTACGATTTTAGTTATTTGTTATTTTACTGACAATGATATAGGTAGGTGGTAATTATATCGTTTGGTAAAAATGATTTCATTTCGGCAACGATACCTACATGTAGCAAGGCTTAAGGACTAGTTCATCGGAACTGGCGTGGGTAGGTAGTATACGACCACATTTATATGCTTCTTTTAACTTCGTTAACACATTAAGACCTAGGTTCACCAACAGAACGTTAGGGGTTTGAAGATTTTAGTATGGAGGGTGGCCCTAACATCGGCCACAGCACTGTTTTTTCGTGATCGCACAGTGAAAGTTATACGAATATTTGGATAGACACGTATACAAATAATAATGGGACACGTATACAAATAATAATGGGACACTTATACAAATAATAATGGGACACTTATACAAATAATAATGGGACACTTATACAAATAATAATGGGACACGTATACAAATAATAATGGGACACTTATACAAATAATAATGGGACACTTATACAAATAATAATGGGACACTTATACAAATAATAATGGGACACTTATACAAATAATAATGGGACAGTTATACAAATAATAATAGGACACGTATACCAATAATAATGTCAACAGATAAAAATACTTGACGACCGATGTGGCATGGCGGGCGAAGGTCGGAAATGTAAAAACTAAGCCTATTGCTCTATTTTTTTTCATATGTGCAATGTGCATATCTCAGAAACCTTTTGGACATAACGACAATGCTAACGTAACGACATACGCTTTAGGACATAATGTTATGGGACATTTTTATAAGTGTCTTTTAATAAATTATTATCGTGCGCAGCAATTTTGAAAAAAAAAAAAACATTGTGGTAGCCGATGTTAGGGCCAAAATCGGCCCATAAGGTTATCGAAAACGTCAAAACCAGCGTTGGCATTATATGTGTCTTCCGTGCCCTCTAATAACTACTATCGTGCGCAGCAATTTTGAAAAAAAAAAAATTAAGTGTGGTAACCGATGTTAGGGATAAAATTTTCAAACCTTAGGGTTGTCAAAAACGTTAAAACTAGCATTGGCGCTAGCTTCGACGTTTTCACACAAGTTTTCATACATATAACGTCAAAGTTAACTGATGAAGCTGTCAAATTGTCCGATTATCTTTTGTTTAACACAGAACTTAGTCCCATTTTTCTCTTCTCTAGATCACACCCTCGGATTATGAAAGAGAGATGAAAATGACCACACAGGAGAGACTGCAGGCGGTCAAGAACATAGAAGTAGACAACATCGTTACTTTTGACGACAAACCTAAGAAAATTGAGCTTTTGTTTTCTCCAAGCATATTAGTGTTTCAAAACTACAAACCTAATGAAAAAGTCGTTGCTAAGTTTACTGTGACGAATATTAGCAAGGTATTGATAATACTTTTTGGCTACGGCCGCACTGCAAGATGGTTGCTTTGATGGTAGCTAAGCGCGAAGCTCAGTTATTTAAACTGACCGCCTCGAGGCTACCATCGAGGTAAACATCCAGTAAAACAGACATCGCCTCACTACATCCAGGCGACTAGCTAAGATAAATTAGTAGTCTATTCAAAAAGAAAATTGCAATCAACTAATAGAAATAAATTACAACTAGTATCACACTAATATTATAAATGCGAAAGTTTGGATGGATGGATGGATCGATGTTTGTTACCTCTTCACGCTAAAACTACTGAACGGATCAGGTTGAAATTTTGCATACAGGTAAGTCTAACTCTGAAATCAAACATAGGCGACTTTTTATATATCAGTTCCAATGGGATAGAAATAACCTCAAAACGTTTCCATAGAAACAACGCGTGCGAAGCCGCGGGCAGAAGCTAGTTTGCAATAAACGAGATTAACTAAGATAAACACTTGCACATTGCAGTTTTCTAGCTTATATTTTTTTAATAAAATACGCATATTTCATACGTTTGCATTGTTATCTACCATCCAAGCATTATCTTACAGTGCAGCAGTGGCCTAAACTTCTAATTTATCCAAAGAGCTTTAATTTATCCTACTAGTATTATAAAGCCGAAAGTTTGTGAACTGTGAGTTTTTTATTACCTAGGATCTCTTAAACTACTGAATACACTAAGATGAAATTTGGCGTAAATTTAGAACATAGCTTATCTTACAAATTGGCTACTTATTATAACAAAACTACGCGTACGAAGCCGCGGGCAGAAGCTAGTAATTAGATAAGGTTTTAAATTTCCTTTATGAATTTCGTTTCAGAGTTCAACACATTTCAATAGCCTGTATAAGGAGTCTTCGTATTTCTTTGTGAAGCCAGTGGGGGCCAAGATGATGTCCCGGTTAGCTCCAGGGATGAGTGCGAGCTACATCGTCACATTCGCTCCAACTCAATATGTGGACTACGTACACAAAATCACGTTTAACACGGATGCGGACCAGTATGTGCTGGCTTTCATTGGTAAGCAGATGCAATAAGGTTTAATAAGGTAAATAATGATTATGATGATAAACTTCCTAGCCGAACTTCAGCCACGGCGGCTAGTCTCAACGAAGACTAGCCAGGTGCACAGGACATATTATAGTGCACAAGTGTTCGCGCAAACACAGATGCACTCTCTATTCCCATAAGAGAATAGAGTGCACTCTCTCTATTCCCATACATGCATTACAGTAACTATCTATACACCTTAACGGGGTCTTGAATCACTGCGTCTATCTATTGGGGAAAACCATATGAAAATCCGTACGTAACTTATCGCGTTTATTTAATAAATGGTTTACCAAGCACATACATACATATCAATCACTTATAACAAACTTAAAACAAGTCAAAGTGTTTTAAGTTTGAACTAACATGTGAACTTTGCTTTAATAATCTTTACTAATCTCTACTAAATAAATATAATATTTATTTATTATTACTAAATAAATATAATATTTATTTAGTAAAGAATATCGTCCTCCCTATTTGAGACGTGCGCGGTGGAGTTTTTATACAGTCTTACCACCGCAGAGCATGGATGGTCTAGCTAAATTAGTAGGTAAGGTATCCAATGAAAATTGATTTTACCTACACGGAAATATAATTGAATAACCAGTGTTTTAACATTTGTGTCATTGCAGCAATGGGTCCTCGTCCATTGTTCGATTTCCCAGATGAAATAGTATTTCCAAAGACTACGCTGAAGGTTGAAAACTCTCAATTGATAACTGTCCACAACAGCGGAACGATTCCGGCTGGGTTTACATTGCACACTAGATGGTACACGCTAATTTTTTAAATATACACGACTGCCTTACTTCATTTCATAAACGTTTAGCCAGTGTCACTTGGAATGATGTTTGACGACCAGCGCGCGAAGGTCCGACGCAGGAGGTTGCGGGTTCGATTCCCGCCTCGGGACAAATGTTTGTACGATCTGCAGATATTTGTTCAGGGTGTTCTGGATGGTTTCAGTGTATAATAAAAATATTTATCTATGTAGTGTCACAGATATTATAATACTATACTAGTAGTAGTGTATTGTATTATGTATATCAGTTATCTAGTACCCATAACACAAGCTCTGCTTAGCTTGGGGCTAGATAATGCTGTGTGAATTGTCCAGCATTATTAAGTGTTTTTCTTTTATTAAGTACTACCGATACTCCATGCATCCAAACCAGATGCGATGTTTGAAATAGTAACGAAACGTGATCTAATTTTTCTGTGGGATTTGTTACAGCGCCTCTATCGTGCGGGTATTCCATAGGTACAAAAATGAGACTTCACAATGACGTCTCAAAACTATCGTGAAAGTGAGCTCGAGTCAGAAACTGAGCTCGAGTCAGAAACTGAGCTCGAGTCAGAAACTGAGCTCGAGTCAGAAACTGAACTCGAGTTCAGCTTCACGATGCCATACTATCGTGACGTCATTTTTGTACCTATGGAATTTTCGTCCTCCCATATCCGCACGATAGAGAAATCTGTTCAGGCTAGTAACTATAATACTTCATTGTAGGTATTCAAAAGTTATGATGCAATAAAGAAAGTCACATACATTATATACATGCACACTAAAAGCGTGAAATTCTTTTCAGCCCTTTCTCCGTACACCCAAAGGCTGTATCTTTGGAACCAACAGAAAAAATAGTTCTGCGAGTTGGATACAAGACGATGATGCTGGGCGAATCTTTTGGAGCATTAAAAGTTATTTTTGAAACAGGTACTTAATTCAACCTTCATATAGGAAACAAAGAGTATATAACACTAGCGGCCCGTCCCGGCTTCGCACGGGTGGACATTTATTTTTTAAACACGTGAATGAATTTAGCCTATGTTACTCAGCGATAATGTAGCATTCTAATGGTGAAAGAGTTTTTGAAATCGTTCCGTTTGAGTTTATTCGTTACAAACATACAAATATACAAATCTTTCCTCTTTATATATAGTAATTAGTGTAGATGTAGATTAATGAATAAACTTAGAGGTAACTTAAGGTGTGCATAAGGATATTGGTACTTCGTAGTCGAGCCATGCATGACGAGACGATCTTGTCGTCACGCATGGCTAAACTACGAAGTTTAAATCTCTTCGGACTAGATCTGGATTATTTGGATCGAATTTTGAGTCAAACTCATTTGATCCTTCAATCTTTACTAAACTTCTTTAATAATTATTTCGAAGCAGGCTAGAAAAGCTTTATTTATTTTAGTGTTTATTTTTTGCAAGCTGAGTGCATGTGGTTTTATTTTTGCTGAAACAAGTCATTTTGTAGCAAGTTTAATTTTAAGCACGGGTGGGTCTCAATAAACGAAAACCTTATTACTTACCTCACAATCGTCAATCAGAGAAAAAAGAAAAAAGAAATCTTTATTCATAGCATAAATAATAATATGTAAGTTACATAGAGTTAAACCTACGCCATAAAAACTCTAAACAAGTAAGAAAGATTATTGCTACGAAAAGGCGTCCGACTCAGCATTATGTTGAAAAAGTATACATACCTTCCAAATATTTGGCAAACATTTTGGCTAGACGACCGATGTGGCGCGGCGGGCGAAGGTCCGCCTGCGACGCAGGAGGTTGCGGGTTCGATTCCCGCCTTGGGACAAATGTTTGTAGATCTACAAGTATTTGTTTCGGGTGTTCTGGTCGTGTCTATGTATAATAAAAAATATCTATCTATATAATGTATTATATTAAGTATATCAGTCATCTAGTACCCATAACACAAGCTCTGCTTAGCTTGGGGCTAGATGATGTTGTGTGGATTGTCCAGTTTTTTATTTATTTATTTGCAGAGGAAATTCTTCAGATCGAGCTGAAGGGATCTACGCATCTTGTTAACATTGAATTGGAGAAGGAGACCGTTAGATTCCAAGACACGTTCAACACCATGGCGCGCCAGCTGACGTTCAAGATCGTCAACAAATCTGAGCATTTGCTAACTTATATGTGCATGAAAAACAGCTGTGTTTATGAGGGTTTGTTTTATAATTTCTATCAGCTTGTTCTAATTTTATGAAAATTATAGCTTCTGCTCCCGGCTTCACACTTTTCCATCCGGAATTAAAGTGAGTCTATTTATATGCTATTTCAGGCGTTGAACTACAACTATTTATGCAATAATTCAGCTTGACCCGTTCAGTCGTTTTGGCATGAACAGGTAACAAGCATCAAGCAACAAGCAAGCAAGACGACCTCTGTGGCGCAGCGGGCGAAGGTCCGCCTGCGACGCAGGAGGTTGCGGGTTCGATTCCCGCCTCGGGACAAATGTTGGTGCGATCTGCAGATATTTGTTCAGGGGTTCTGGATGTTTTTCTATGTATAATAAAAAATATCTATCTATGTAGTGTATTGTATTATGTATATCAGTTATCTAGTACCCATAACACAAGCTCTGCTTAGCTTGGGGCTAGATAATGCTGTGTGAATTGTCCGGCATTATTTATTTATTTATTTATTTATCTACCCAAACTTTCCCTTAATTATATAATATTAGCGAGAAATTTTAAAAAATAATTTCTCTTTTCTCTGTAGATTTTGAAGAGAAAGTCAAACTAGCAAAATTATTCTACAGCTTGAAAAGCACTGAGTCAGCGAAAAATAATAAATTGGTGCAGTACGACGTACTCAGTAGTGGTGAACACGAAAGGATCTACACACGGATATTTTACGATGAAATACAATCACTTGTGGCCGATGAAACGTTGCAATTTCAAAATATGAACTTCTCAATAACGCCTATAGTAAGAAAACAATTATTTACCTGAAAAATATGGTTTGACTGGTCTTTATACTTGAAAATTTACACTTGATTTTTGGTTACGTATGCCATACGTCTAACTAATGGCTAAGGTAGCATCCGAGCGAGGAGTTCCGCAAGACACAAACACTATTTAAACTCTTTTGGCCAGGCTGATATTTGGGCAATCAACACAACACACTGTTAACTAAGAGTTCCAATATTCTGTAGATAGGTAATAATACTTAAAAATCAAAACAGCTCTATCTGCGATATTTATCATATTAGCTAAGTTAACTCTTAAACAACCCACTTCATTTGTTCATAATCGTGATGGAAGAGTTTTCTAAGTGTACATTTATTGTATTTATAAGAAATAGATTCGATCAACCAACCAAGGTTTAAATACTACTCATTACAGATGGGAAAACTATGGCCGAATAAAGTGAACGAAATAACCATTTCTTTTCACCCCAAAGAATTAGGAGACTTGAGTATAATTGCATATTTGGACATTGACGGGGTTTACGACCGTGTTCCTATAAAACTATTGGGGGCTTCTCTCCCACCGGCTCTACAGTTGAACTTGGAAACCCTGGACATGGATCGCATTTACCTCGGTAAAGTGTATAACTACGAAATTGTCGCGATGAATAAAGGTAAGAGTTAGAACTTTGTGTCTACTCAGACCCTAAGACACCAAGGCACCAATCTACCACATTCACTGCTAGGTAGGTTAGGACTCCTCCTTTTTACGCCATTCCGATTCTCACAGGATCGCAGGAGACTCTTAACAGAATAAACCCAACGGGGCACCGGGCACCATCGGCTACCTATCTTATTGTCAATAACCCATGCCTTGTATTTGTCCTCGTTTTGCCTTTCCAAGTATCCTGTGTATCTCTACCTACTTAACCTTCTTTCTACATCCACGATTATAGTTTTACGTTAGTTGACCTAATTTCGAGATCCCAACCACTAATATCCTCTCAGATGGCAATGCCCTGCCGCTACCGCCATTGTGTGGCAGGGCTGTCGCGCAGTCTGCCGCGCGTCCACGCGGAAAATGTTTTGTGAGCCACGCAACAGAGAATTTTAATCGGTCACATTATCGTTCTCGCTCGTACTGACTTTGATGCAATATGGCGCAAAAAAACAGCCTCACTGCTCAGCAGAACCCGTGGGTTACAGTATCCTGGATGCGATATCTATCAAATGCGATACCTCTGATGTATTCCCTACATCAGAGGACAAAATCCCTGTTTAATATTAAGTACTAAACCTCTAGCCCTAAGTGTACCTACTAACAAAATAGACTAAGTTGTCTGATTAAAGAAATTTTTATTTATTATGGCCTCCTGTCAGCTGAGAAGCAACTTTCTCTCGTTTATTCCCATTTGTTCCTTTGACAGTTCCTTCAAAATTATTAAAGGAACTAATGGGAAGAAAAAGTCTCATTTGTCCCTTTAAAGGAACTGTCAAAGGAACAAATGGGAATAAACGCTTTCTCTGAGCTAGTTCATAATGTAAATAAAAAACTCGTGAGTTGGTTAACGGCCACATTTCGGCAATATCATGCAATTTATATATAAGTATACTTATTCATATTGGCGTTTTGGCATGAATGTTACAATTATTTATAGGGCATATTAACGGCGTAATTGAGTACAAAGACGTGCCGGCGCTATTCGGGAGCAAAATCAAGTGCTCACCAGAAATCCATTGCTTACGGCCCGGAGATAAAGACATGTTTGTTATTACATTCTGTAACCCCAATCAAGGCCCGTTCTTCGAAGAAGTTAATTTTATCATTCGCCATACCAATGTTGTTTTGAAGCTTTATTTGAAGTAAGTTGCGTTTTTGATATAGGTACTTATAAAACCGAACTTTATAAACAGAAGACATAGTACTAAAAGAAAGCAAAATTGCTGAAGAACGCATTACTTAGACGCACGGCGGCACTATCGCTGTCAACGATCTCTTTCAGACCACTTAGGTTTGACTGGACATTACTAGAACGAATATGGAACGGTGGTTTATATAATACTAGCTTCTGCCCGTGGCTTCGCACGCGCGGTGCGCGGTGAGTGATTTTCGGTATAGTAAGCTAGGTATCTATTCGGTATACCTAGCAAGTACCTAGCTTATTATCTAAGTTAAGCTATGTTTTAAATGTACGCCAAATTTCATCAGGACCTGTTTAGTAGTTTTGGAGATCTTTGGTAACAAAAATTCCCATTTCACAAACTTTCGGCTTTATAATATTATATTAGTAGGGTATTAGTAGGAAGTAGGATTGACGGTAGATTATTATAAATAGCCTAGCAAATTGTAGGACATTCTTCTTTTGCAGAGGAGAAGTGGTTTATCCTTCTTTGATGTTCAGCGTGCCATGCTTGGATTTTGGAATGGTGAGCTTGGGTGAGATGCTATTTGCTAAACAATCTTAGATTGAACATTTATCGAACTTACCTACTTAAATTACGTTAATTTAACTTGGAAACTGATAATCTGATTTTCATAAGGTTGAAACAAAAAGAGTTTACTCAAGTAAGTTTTAAAATATAAAAGTGCACAGTGTTGCTGTTTTCCCAGGATAAATGTCGAGTATGATCACCATTTTCATGAAATGTGGGAATTTCGGTGAACTTAGTTTTAAAGTGAAATTCAGATTTCGTGAATATGAATCAAAGTAAACTTTATATGTATATATGAGAATACTATACACAGAAATACCCTAAACGATTAAATCTGCCTAAATTTCAGGTGTGCCTAACACCCAAGAACTAGAAGTGATAAACGAATCTGAAGTGGACGTCATCGCTCTCGTGAAGATTTCCTCCGACGGTCCAGAAGTTAGCAGCATCACATTAACTGACTACGCCGTCACTGATAAACCTAAGCCGCAAGTTCCCCAGTGGCCCAGGGAATTTCGCATCACACCTAGCAAAGTTGCTATATATCCGGAGTCGAGGATTGCGTTAAAGGTTTGAAGATTTTGACACTCATCCTTTTCTCTGGTTCTCCGACTCTCACTTCCTTGTGATCGAATCGAAGGTGAAGTAATACACCAGTAGGAAGTGAGCAGCGCCCTCAGTCCCTCAGTCGCCTTTGGCTCAATATTTTTAAATTACTTAATAGAAAATCTACCATCAACATAAAATTGGTCAATTTCATATCAGATATAACAATTCAAGATAATCATAAGACATGAAGATCATAAGACAATTTTATATTTGACTAGCTGCACCACGCGGCTTCGCAAATTGTTCAACTTTCTTATTTAGTTCGAGTGATCCGCTCTTACAGTTTGGTCCAGAATTGCACATTGATGCCTGAGTTTTTCAGGTGACATTAACGGCAAATTTAATAAGAGCGAATCAAACATCTTTGGAAATAGAAATGGAAAATTCAGACAGTCCACCAATAGTTCTGCCTGTTACGTATAATGCCATGGTTCCTATTATACAACCTGCGCCTGAGATCAAATTAAGAATGTGCTTCATTGAATATGCATACAATTATGATATATGTATAAAGTGTGCCGATTTTTGGGGATACTTTACCTTAGAAGAACCTGAAGAGGTAAGTACGCCTTGGTTTTCAGTAGGAAGTTTATCCTTTGTTATTTGTTTGTTATTGCACTGTGTTTGTTTTGCAGGAATCCAAATTTGAAATAAATTTTGGCATAAAAGAAGGAATGATCAAGCCAAACACCAGTGTGATTATACCATTATCGATAAAGACAAATGCATTAGGTGACCTTGACTACACTGTTCGGTATGCATTTTTATTACTTCACAACAGACAATGAAGTATGATCCCACTGCCCAGTCTATGAGAAAATAATTTGTTGGATTATTTGTAGGATGCTTTTATTTGGACAATCTCAGCCCATTGACGTGTGTCAAATAACTGGTTGCGGAGTTCGACCCATCGTCACCAGCTACCCGCAAGCACTTCACTGGGGCCAAGTCAAGTTGTTGACCAAAGCGCAAAAAACACTTTCACTTCTGAATGATTCACCAGTGGTCGTCAACTACAAAGCTGGTTTGGTAAGTCATCCCACCAAAAAAGGTAGTTTTGTGACATCCCCGAAGTAATTTTTTGACCTTTCAATATATTAGGTTCCAATAATAGCAAATAACTTTTATTTGATAGGTAAACGTACCGTAAATAAGGGTTTTTATGCAGAGACAGTTTTACCAATTAAAGATTTCAAAGTAATTCAATATTTATAGCTAAATAAAGACGGCAGATGGCGGATCCACCCAGCTGAAGGACATCTAGAGCCAGAATCGGAAACAGATTTAGTATTAAGTCTTTACTTGGTGGATGCAGCTTCTTATACTAATAAGGCAGTTATACAACTGGAAAAAGTGAAAGAAATAGTAAGTTTTTTAACTTAGTGGCTTTAAGGCCGCTCCGCGGTAAATTGCCCAAATACGGTCCTCTTTCAAATATTTCTCTAAAACGAATCTATTCAAAGCTATGAAACGAATCACGAAATGTAACTAATATCTAATATCATACCTATCAATATATGACCAATAAAGTTGAAATTTTTCTGGAAAAATATTACAAAAATGAGTTTTTTTGGGGTTTTATTATTATTGTATTGAATCTTATAATAATTACGAAAATCTTTATAGTTTAGAGGTAAGATATAATATTGTAATCATTTAATTTTTTTTAAACTCACAGTAAAAAGGAAACACCAATTTCCTTTTTACTGTGAGGGTTAAAACATCCGCGCAATTTTTTTGTATTTTCTACAGTAATTTAATATAAAACTGTACTTACATAATATTGAAAAACTAAATATTTATCGTGTAGATCAGATATTGGTCATATTTTGTGATTTGTTTCAGAACTAATATTAGATAAGTTTTAAAGAAATCTTTAAAACGGTGAATACAGAATTGAACAATTTACCGCGGAGCCCCCACTTTTTGAACGATGAAGTTCTTACCTGTCTCATATTTTCTCTTTTTGATTTAGTTTGTGCCGCTATCAGCGACTGGCGTTGGAACCAGTATAGTAGTCGGAGAATTGCGGGATAGAATCGACCTAGGTAGAAATTTTACCAAAATTCCTCTCGGCCGTAAAGTTATTGTGGAAAATTGTGGGACCAGATTACATGCACTAGAATGGAGCGAACACTATAAAGCGCCGAAGGCTAAACCACTGTCTGAGTGAGTATGTCCTAGTAACAATGACCTAGAACTTGTACCAATCTTGTTATTTTCATGAAATATGGCAATAGACAGAACTCAGAATTAATATAAAATTTTCTCTTTAGGCCATTTTTCAATTTGGAGCCCAGGACGTTAAAAATAGCAGCCGGTGAAAAGGTGGAATTAACGGTAACAGGTGTATCGCACAAAGTGACAACCATCAAAGAGACTTGGTTTTTAATTGGCAGCGTCGAGGGCATTAATAAGAAAGAACTATTGTTGGAATGTGAAGTAATGGCCGAGTTCGTTGATCCAAAATTAGAGGTGTCTTCTACCATTATTGACCTTCAATACGACTACGGCCCTTACAGCGAATACTACAAGTTAACCGGTAAATTTAAAGGAGATTGAAGATTTTGGCCCTAATAACGGTCACTATTTAGTTGTTTTTTTTTTCAAAATCACCGCGCACAATTAACGTTGTATATTTGGATAGAAGACGCTAAAACAAATAGAAAATCTCTTATAAAATATTGAAGCGTCAGGTTTCCAAAATATTCACATTATGAAGAAAAAATAAAGTTATTTTCATCTGTGAATATCTCGAGAACCTGATTTCTTAGAACATTATTTTATTTGTCATTTTTTATTTGGTTAGTGGCCTTTATCCAAGTATATAACTTTTTTTGTGCAAGGCGATTTTGAAAAATAAACATGTTAGGGGCCACCCTCCAGATGCTCATGAGCGCTGGCCGGAGGACATTAGTAGAGATAATAAAAAAATATTTATTTATATTTTAGATATCATCAGCATAAAAAATGTTTCGAAACTGCCTCTGGATATTGACTTGATTGTGAAACCCCCTTTTGCAATAATACACAAAAACAAGACTTATAAAGTAACACCAGAAGAAGACAAAATGTGTTGTTGTATTTCCTACAATGAGTCTGATCTGAACGTGCAGAAAATCGAGAAAGAAATGGGTCACCAGTCACGTACATTTATTGACTGCCTAACGTTGAAGCCAGTTGAACCGATAAGAAAAGGACCGCAGCATTTTTTCCAAGACATCAACAAAATTAAAATGTGTTTCAACCTTACGCACTCAATAGAACAACGTTTGGAAGATCAAGATGTTATGAAATTACAAATTCTGTTCGATACTACGAAACATTTGAACTTGAAGTCGAGGGTTTATGGCGACGTATTGAAAATAAAAATGAGGGGTCACAAAAACAAAGTAAGCTATGCAATAACAAAGTTGCAATAAATTTTGAAATATGAGTTTAGTAAAATCAGTGTGTATCTTGAATAGTCACGATTCATTTTATTTTTCAGGATGCAATAAAATTGATCGGAAAAATTAATTTTCCGAACATGTTTGTTTTATCACCGCGAGTCGATTTTCATTGTGTTTTTAATGGAAGTAGGCCTAGCAAAACGATAAAGATACAAAATATCACACCTCTTTTAGTTTGCTATCGGTTCAAATGGAAGAAATGCGTAATCACGTCAACTGCTGAGGTAAGATTTTAAATGCGGTCCCAGTAGGCCAAGCACAGCGGTTGTTGTCTAGGGTGGAATAGGTACAAAGGTTTCGAACGTTTGTTAACAAGTAGGTATGTACTAAAGGTACCGGTTAGAGACTTCGCAATTTAATGATTAAGTACCTAAAAATAGTAGGTACCAACCTACATTTCAGATGGATCTCTCTGCATGCTTCGGGGGTAACGGTAAATTTTTTGACTTTGTTCAAGATATTTTAAAATTTTAAAAACTGTTGAAATGTACAAGATGATAGGTACCTTTCATTTAACTTTTTCAAAGTATTTCTAAAAGCATAATATACTTACCTACAGAAACTTCAAAAAGTATTTTGAAATGATTGACAAACCTGACCTTTCATTTGATACCCCACTTGACTTTGTAGGTCTCTTTTAAAATTTCGGCATCAATATTTGTAGGTAATTTTCCATCCTTTTCATTTTTATTTATTTTTCTTCATATCTGTACAGGCGCACGAAATGTATTAATAGTAATTATTTTATATTTCAAGTTAATAGCTGCGGTAGTTGCTGAGGTATTAAAGCGGGAAAAAAGGACAGACAAAGCGAGACCATAAGGGTCGAAACCGATCTCCGAGGATCTCGAAACCCTAAAAAATAAGCCTCGTACGTTGATAGTCGGGGCAAAAATTACGTCGCCATCGAATGCGTAAAGCATTTGAAATTCTTTTGTTCAGCTGTAATAAATTACGCAATATATGGCAATGCGATTTAATTTTGGTGTATTCCACCCTAGACACTGTACTTGGCCCAGTATGTCAGCGATATCTTTGTGTTAATTATAAATTCAAGTAAATCCTTAGAGAGTTGGTCTCTAAGGGTTTTATGGCATCGATGATAATTTCTTGGGTTTTTAGCCTACACTGAAGAAAGAAGAGTCAATTATAATTAAGACACCGACAACACCAACTTCGAGAACGGAACCTTGCAGTAAATATCCATATCTTTTTTGGTTTACTTTATAAGGTATATTGTTCTCGTGGAAACCACTTTTTAGAAAGAAAAACCCGACATTGAAGCACTCAATTTTTTGCTGCATCAATATACAGGATTATTGGAAATCAGGTTATCATTATGAGAATCTATTCAATCAAAGGTTACGCATGAAGAAAATAAAGTACCGCCTTGTAATTCTCGTGTAAGGAAAAAACCTATTGTTTAGTAACTAGTGTCGTAAAAAGAAGATTTTTTCTTCTACCGTAGCTGGTTACGAACCTCCGGTTTCGTACGCGGTCGAAGGTTAGGTATTCTTAATAACCATTAACAAAATCGTATGAATCAGTGGAAGCTAAAGGACATGTTTATAAAATAGAGTATTATTTTTTAGTAACGTCTTACATAACTAAACCCTTATTTTTTATAAAAATACCCTAGTAATGCAACATGCATGCCAAACTTACTTACTACTTATTTTAAAAACTTATTTAAAAAAATATCTACACATCTATATCTATCCAACGACCTGTAAATCAATGCACTTAGTTACACAATTACAGAAAAAATATGGGATAACCATATAGTAGGCAGGTAGTAAATTCCAATAAATGAAACTAAGAATTTTGTAAGAATAAAATAAAAAGAAATTAAATTTTACTTAAACTTAAAACATTATTACGATAAAAAATTTAAATTTACAGTTTATTTTCAAAATGTCCACCTCTATAGACACATACGATGGCGTGACTCAGTTTTAACAACTCTTGTCGTCTATTTTACTTTCGTTTTGTCGATCGCTCTTATTATTCTGCGTCTTAATTCATTTTATTTCATTCCACCGATGAAATAGGTGACGTCGAATCGTCATAAACTAGACTCTTCATGTGACCCCCGACGTAATAACGCCATGGAACATTGCCAGCGAGGAGTACCGATCTGGACCCCTTGTCTGTGTTTGTGCGAGTCTTCCTCTACCAATCCATCGTCGGTTCGGAAAATCCTGATCCAAACATTAACGCACATTAATCTTGTAGTGTGCGGGGCAGCCATCATGTTGGTAAATCATACCTAGGCGTGTTGCTAATGGTACCTCACTAAGAAGGCCTAAAACTTCGTTTCTTAAAAACTCTTCGTATGCCTCGCCGTTTAAATTATTAAGCAAGAAATAGGGGCCAGTTACATTATTTTATCAATGATTCCCATATTCCCATCTATACATTTAGCGAGAAATGTCTTTGCAAATAACCTTAGCTACCGGCGGATATTTCAGAAAATTCAAAAAAATTACACGTTAGAAATTGATTTCCATACACTTTTCTCTCCCGCCGCTTCATCTCGCTCTTACAGTACAGCAAATTATCTAAAACTACCCTACAAAATAAAGTTACGTTCTCGGAATTTACCACATGCCTATGGTTTACTCATATTTTGTCTGCAATTGTGAAACTAAGTGCATTGATTTATACATCGTTGGACAGCTAACGATGTGTAGATGATTTCTAAATAACATGCCGACCAAATTCACTTGGGTATTTTTATAAAAAATAAGGGTTTTGTTAGGAATGTACAAAAAAAGAATACCCTATTTTTATAAACATGTCCTTTAGCTTCCACATGGATTCATATGATTTTGTAGTGGTTATTAAGATTTAGACTTAAGTCTATATATTATAAGAATTAGACTTTAGTCTATATCTGTCACTAAAATTTGAATTGGATTATCACTTTTTTTGTTAATTATTGAAGACGTAAAACCTCGTCTTCTCAAAAAATTACGATTTGCGAATATCTCAAAAATGGTTCACTTTTGCATGAAACAAAATGGGGTCAAAATAGTTGCAAATGCCATCCCCCATCTCCTCCTAATAGGATCCGGCCTAATTTCCAATAGCCTTGTTTACGGCTTCTTATGTTTTTCTAGACTAGAGATCTAATGGCCTCGCGAGAATTTTTACTAATATGATTTTCTATGTATAATATAATAAAAAATATCTATTTATGTAATGTTATAATTTATGTAGTAACAGTCGTTTAGTACCCATAACACAAGCTCTGCTTAGCTTGGGGCTAGATGATGTGTGGATTGACCAGCATTATTTATATAATACATATTTTGGAAAGTAATATTTGTAACTTTGTGTGCTAGAGGTAATTTCAATCAGATTTTGAAAAGTCTCGCATAAATAGATTTATCATTTCCTAGTCACTAAGTGGCTAGATAAAAATTATAATCTCCATTTCATTATCTTATATTGGTGTACTTACAATAATAAGTGCTTATTTTTACATATTTTTTCTCAGAGTCGGACGTTGATGAAATTGTGATAGGGTCATCAATTGAGTCGCATCTTGAAAAAATCTATGAATACGAAGATACTCTAATTCCCACCATGGAAATTATTCATGAAGCTACTGCAGTTCCAGAATCATCGGGTTTTGAAGATTTAGAATTTGATAAAGAATTTATGAGAAGAAGAATATTAAGAAGAATTATGCCAATGATAGATCCTCTCTGCGAATCAGAATTTCCATGGATGTGGAAGTTTCCTAAAGCTTCTAAATATTACCAAACCAATATAAATGAGCTTTTTCAATTAGTTCCTCATCGAGGACTCCTAAAACCAAATGAAGTTCAATACATACAAGTGATTTTTCAACCTAAGACAAACATCAATGTCAAAGCCATACTCGAGTGTGATGTTTTAGGGGGACCAGCAGAGACTATTATGGTAACAGGTCAAAGCTCCAATTTGTTATATTCACTCAACACACAAAAATTAAATTTTAAAATACGATCATTCCACGAAAGCGCTTCCGAGCAATTGATCATGTCGAATATCACACAATTGCATTTTGAATACAAAACATATTTAAATGAACCGAACTTCGAAAATGAACTTGAAGGTACTATACTAGATCTGAGACCTCCTGAGAAGATATTGGAACCTGAGGAACTAGCCAAATTACAGATCGTCATGAGGCCCGGCGTAGTTGGATACTTCCATAGACAATTTTTGTTAGAAATCGGGCATTTGCCACATATACCTATAGAAGTTTATGGTTGGGGAGTTATTCCACAGGTTTATCTTACTCTACCGAGACCTGATGTAGCTAACGTAAGTCTGATTCACCTAATTGTAAATGTTATTGTATATTGGACCTACAAAAGTAGGTTATTCTGTTCATGGTTCTTTTGTTACCTAGTTTTCTATCTCGCTAATATAAGGCTGAGCGCAGACTTGAGTCACGACAGTTTTAAGACAGACTTTCCTCACATAGAAAGTCTGCCTTAAAACGGAAACAAAACTGTTTTGTCTTGCATCTTCATACATTTTGTAAAGCAATAGTCTGTCTTTAGTCTGTCTTAAAACTGTCGTGACTCAAGTCTGCGCTCAGCCTAACTGTGCATGCCTTGTTTCAGTTACCTCCTCAAACTGGTTATAAAGCGATACCAACTCTAACTCTAGAGTATTTAGAGGCAGTGGACGAGATATTTTGTAAAGGCGATTCAGATCACTTGAATACACCTCAGACAGATAAATGTTTAGAAGATACCGAATTGCAATTCGAATGGCACATTTGCACACCATGGGTACTTATACAAACCAATACATACTATAATATACGCTTATACCTTTATTGACAAAGAAAATAACAATTAAATAATGTAAATAAATTAGAAGTAGTATTCAATTGAAACTATTGAGCTAACTGCAAACTGTTGCAAAAAATCTACAGGTAGCTCAACTGATTCATATAAATTCCAGTCGAAAGCTTCTCCAAGACGCTGGCTATATGTAGAAGCAATATATTATAAAAAAAAGCGAAAGTAGTAGTCTATACGCTGTTAATGAAATTTGGTACGGAGGTCAACAATAACCCGGAGACGGACATAGGCTACTTGGAAAGCGCGTGTGAAGTCGCGGGGAGAAGCTAGTGTTAGATAAACACATAAAATCTCGTCGTACCTATACATCTTGTGAGTCTTCCCTATCTGCGAAAGTTGCAGACTCGCCTACCTTAAATTATCTGCAGATGATATTTATTTAACTTTTTTTTTTTTTATTCAGCCTATTTCGTCCCACTGCTGGCACTTATTTAACTTAGCACTATAAAATTTCAGGATGGCTATCCCTCAATAATGGATATAGAACTGGCAATAGAAAGAATGCTAGTCATAGAATACATAAAGTCTAAGCCAGAAGTCCTGGCGTCTTATTCATCCGGTAACAAAGTGGGCTCTATCCCAGGATTCCACACAACTCCTTATGTCATCGACTTCGGTGTGGTCATTACAGGCAGCACGGTGAGCAAGATCTATCCCTATCGGTTCATCCGTTTGGTCATTAAAACCCCCAAAGGAATGATGAACTTATATATTCATTTCTTTGTTCTCGTAGTAAATTCATCATATTTTCTTGCCTACGTTTGATAAAAATCTGTGCAGCTGTTCTAATAAATGAATGAAATAGTCTTAATTTTGTTTACACAAGCCATTTCATTACACTTAGAATTATTAAAATTAAGCATAAAAAAATAATAAATAACATATTGCTCTAATAATCTATAAATCTTATGAAGGGTCAAAGTAAAAATATCGGAAGTTTTAGGTTTTTTGTCAAATTTGTTGTATTCATACGTGCACATTATAAATGTTATGTAATTTTACTGCTATCAGGTGCATTATACAGGAGATATAGTAAACTACGGACCAATTTTGACGAAGATACACTTTGCTAAAGGCACGAAAATACCACTATGGTTGTCCATAAAGTTAAGTGGAAAGTTAAATCCTGGCGAAACAGGGAAACTGGACGTTGTTTTTACTCCGACTGCCGCTGATTTTCAAGAAGTCGAACAGACGGTTGAAACTTCTTTTATTTTAGAGGTTGGTATTTTTACCCCCGACGGAACAGAGAAGATACGCTTGAGACATAAATATAAGTAAAATTCTGTAGATACGGCACGTTCTCCCAGTACTAACTCAACAAATGGCCTGTGTTGTGTTACAACTACACGCAAAGACACGTTATTTCCAATCTTTTGCAATATACTTACCTACCTAATCCACAACAAAGATGGAAAGACGTACCTAGACCGAAGTGCGATCGAGACAACAATACACGCGAAACACGTACACCGGCGGCGCCGGTCCGACTGTGACTGAGGTGGGTGGACCTAATTGGACACAATTTGAGAGTTCCACTTTCGAGAAGCCAGTGCCCAATCTTCCGAATTTTACTTACATCGATGGCTTGAGTGAGAGGTTGTTTGTTTGTGCAAATCAATGTTTTTTATTATTACTAAAATATTCATATTTTATTATTATTAAAATAATATATTATTAGTAGTAGGTATATTTATTATTAGTAATATATTTTATTATTTAAAGAATATATTTATTATTGAAATGATAATAATAAAATGTTTCCATAATTTATCTCCCAATCGAATGAACCGATTTTAATCTAATCGCAAGATTTTGTAACAAATCTTAAATTACTGGAAATGTTTTATTTTTGTTTGATGAAAATTGTGCATCCGTGTATACTGGGTTACTGGTAATTCGACGTTTTCCCGTCAGGGGGTGATAGAGGTGACTATTTGCGATAACTTATAACCCCCATGTGCATAATGCAAAAGTGAACCATTTTTAAGTTATGTTTTTTTCAAAATAAGTTAAAAATGCAACATCAATTAATTTATTTAAAAAAAGTACTATAGGTTGATGATGATGATGAAGACATTTTGTAATTTAGCCTAATTAAAGTTCTTGCTCGAACTGACTTCCCCTATTGCGTACGCAAAGTTGCATTCTTTGTCTGAGTTGTGACTTAACTACCGACGTAGTCATATTATTCCGCATCGCATTTACTGCGTTTATAATTCTTGTTTTGAGCTCATCCGCGGATGACGCAGGCGAGACGTCGTAAACTAGGGATTTCATGTGACCCCAGACCTACCCCCAGACATAGAAATCAACCGGCGTTAAGACCGGACTCCTCGCAGGCCACAACAAAAAAGCTATCAAGCCATCGCCTAACATTGACACCAAAATGTGCAGGACATCCATCTTGTTGGGATATCATGTTTTGCCTTGTAGCCAAAGGCACGTCTTCGAGGAGGTCAAACATTTTTGACGTGACAACGTCTTATAATTCGATAGAGCCGGCTGCACGCACGAAAAAACATGACGTCATGCGGCGTTACCTCGTCATGCGGCGTTACCTCGCTCTGAGGCGTTCCATGTAAGGCTTGAAGTGCAAGCGAGAGCGCTCGACATCCGTCTCTCTCCTACTTGAGTGAGCGATGCGTCTGCGTTGTCACGTTCAACTATCGTCAGTAAACCAACTTTACAGACAACCAATTTTTTTGTCAGAAAAAATTCGTAAGCTGCAGCATTTAGATCGCTCGGGTAAAAAATGTGGTCCGCCGATTAAATTTTCGTCAATTATTCCCATCCACAATTTGACCGAAAAACGGCGTTGGGACCCTTTTGGCCTCTTTTTATTAGGATTTTTGTGCACTTTCTCACCCCAATAATGTTCATTGTGGTAGTTAGTAATCCCATTTTGATCGGATTTAGATTCGGCGTTCCATAGGATTTTTTCAAAAAAGCCGCGTCTTCTAAACCCGCATTAACATGAATCTACAGAAAACAACTCTCCTTTCAGGGTCCTCTTCGTGAATTGAGGTACGCATTAAACCTATTTGCAAGATATTCAAACAGCGATTTTTAATTTAGTTCGAATAAGAATTTCCGCCTGCTTTCTTTGTAATAATTTGTTTTTCAGTTTCTTTGAAATAAGTTCCTAGTTATGCATTTTTGGAGAGCTACGAAAACGGTTATGTTTTTAAAATAATCTGCAAGCCAAGTTTCGAAACGACTATTTTGTTTTAAGGCATTTTAAAGGAAAAAAAAATCCCCAAAAAATATTGAAATAATATCGTTTTTCATCTCGCATTTTTAAATTTGGTCCGATAATTGTTATTTTAAGGTGAAGAAGAAGAAAACCAGTGTTTAATCGTTTTTATGAATCAGTAGAAAAAATCTACTATATAAATTGATACTTTTTTTTTAAATAAATTTTTAATGTTGGATTTTGACTTATTTTGAAAAAGCTTAAAAACATGAGAACTCAAAAATGATTCACTTTTGCATAATGCATATGGGGCTCCAAATTATCGCAAATAATCACCCCTATCACCTCCTAACGGGAATACGTCGAATTACCAATAACCATGTATGATGATAGTTTACAGTAAAATCGTCGGGGGTCTTTAAATATTTTGTGAAATTCACTTGTTCAGTTAATACTAATCGCATTATTTTTGTCTTCGTGCAATGATTGCACAAAGCAATAATAATGCCAAAAATAATCGCATTATTTTTGAAGCAGGAATAATGCGATGCGGAAAGACCTAAAAGCTTGCCCAATGGTTAGTAAGATGCAGTAAGATACACACTGCTATTACATCGCTCGTGACTTTCCGAATTTGGCTGAAGCTCTATCGTACGTCTCGATAAATTTTATCAAGTTAAAGTGTTAATTATGCAATTTTCCAGGTGCCATACAGTATTGCTATCCCTATAAAAATAAAAGCGCTATGTGCGGTTCCCCATTTGGCATCAAGTATAACTTCCATAGATTTTGGTACAGTAAGATGCGGTGACAAAATAGTTTGCTCAGTGCCACTTAAGAACGTGTTAGTATTAATTTCTATTTTATTTGGATCAAGCACCGATAGGTACACTAGTTTACACAAGGCGAGAACAAGGTAAGGCAAGTATAAATAGTGGCCCTTATTTAGTTTTGAGTACTATACCATTCCAATCAAGAAAGGTATTGTAATAAAATAATAACATAAATTTATGCATAATTTTATCAACAATTTAATAAATTCCTAAAGTAAAGTACCTACCATCGTCATCGAACGTCGTCCGTTTTGTTAAAAATAAACAAAATGTAAAATAATTATGGCGTAAAAAGATCCAAGTTGAATGATCAACTAAAATCATGTTATTTTTTTCAGGGGGAAACCAACTTGTATCTGGTATGCGACTCTGCGATTAAAAGTGCCGGGGCCGAATCCCATGGTGATATTGGATAGTTCGGGGAAATACGAGCCCGGCGAGGGCGGTTGGCTCAGCGTAGCCTTCAAACCAACTATGGAGGTTTGGATTCATTGTTCTAGTTGCTTGCTTTGCTATTGCACGCGGTATTCTTAGGGCCACTTGTGAGGATAGTCTTTACAAATTGTTCTCGGGGCTGTTTGAAATTTTGAATGAGTTCATGAATGAGTTTGAATGAGTTCAGTGCACGATTATCAAGCAGTATAATAAAGATAGGCAGGCAGGTAGAACAACACAAAAGGTACAGTTTAAGTAGAAAATGATAGAGAAATCTATACAAAATCACAGCACGTTCATCGCGCGCCGCGGGTCCGTCGTGGGTAGGGTTACCAGATGACAGGAATTTTCCTGACATGTCCGGAATTTCAGCTGTCTATCAGGGAAACAGGGAAAATTTGAAATTGTCAGGAATTAAGAAGTCTTGTGAGACCCATCGAATAAAAAAAAATCCATTCGATGGAGCAAGTGACGTCACACGCAACCACGGCGATCACTCAGTGAACTTCGCTTTGGTCATAACTTCGTCAATTTTTGTCGTAGAACAATAATTTTTGCATTGTGTGTTATGGATTTCTTAGCTCTATAAATCTGCATTCTCAACTAAAAACGTTACGGATCCTCATTGCAATCACAAAACACCAATTTTTTTTCAATTCTTCCAGTCTCTCACAGGCTGTGAGAGACTGGAAGAATTGAAAAAAATTTGAGCAGCTGTGAGTCACAGCTGACAGATTTAAAAATAATTTCCCATTGTTTAACGGGCATCATTTCAAAAAAGTCATTGCTTTGGTGCCTTACAAAAGAATTTAATGCAGTAATTTAATCAAAAAGCTTAACGTCATTTAAACATACTCCGTAATTCAGAGTAGAGCTTTAAACTGGAATCGCTTCAAGGGTTGTTCAAGACTAATTTTTACAACTTCTTTGCAGTGAACTATGAGTTAAGTTATGTTTTCCTTTACGCAGGATTTATTGGCGACGATAAATTTTGATTTAATGCACGATAATGTCCGCTGCCACACCGCAGCAGTGACTAGACAGTACCGACAGACGTCTTCCATGTCGGCATTCCCACACTAGACTGGCCAGCCCTTATTCCTGACTTGAACCCAATCTGGCATATGTGGGACGAGCTAAAACAGCGGATACGAGGGAGAAATCCAGCTCATCCAGCTCCGGCGCCGATAGAAGCCGATAGATGCAACTTCGACCTATTGCAATAATTCCCAAAATTTAGGTAGCCAATTTAATTAATTTTAAATCTTCTTGATATCACTTGAAAGGTAACAAAATTACCTTTCAAATGATATACCACAATCTATAGTTCATTGTACATAAATTGTAAAAAAAATTGTTTTAATCAACTCGCGATGAAAGCGATTCCATTTTAAAGCTCGCAAGTGTAGTTTTTGAATGGATACGGAGTCCGTATCCATTCAAAAACTGCAAAGAAGAAACAACTTTCTCGTAATCAACATGAACACCTTTCAGTATCATCCAGTCAATGACTTTGAATTCATCTAGCGGCTGCGTACAACCATTTGTCTAAGTATTCATGAAGTCTAAGTATTCATAAGTCATGAAGGAATTTTTCGCGTCTTTCATAAATGTTTCTTTGGCGTCTTCGGTAGGTACAACTCGACAGCAATTCTTGCACTTTTTACGGAACAAACGTAGCCCTTGCTCTTGCTTTCAAAGTTTCAGAGGTCAAATTTAATATTCCTATAATATCCATGACGGAGTTCCCTTTCTATTTTTGTGATTTGTGACTGGAAGACCGACGCGACGTAAGCGAATGCACAAAAAATAAATAACATTCTGCGAGTGCGTCTTCGAAAAAAGTGTTGTTGGCACTTGCGGAGTTGTCAAATAGTATTCTTTTAGAGGCAGAAACATTTTCAAAAGTCTTTCTATGGCCGGGAAAAGGCTCAGCCACCTAGTCTTACCGTGATAAAGCAACTTTTGGTAATTTACCAAATTATGTATTCACAAACTGATTTTAAGGTTTCAGTGTGCACGGTAGAGTATATTTTTTATCTGGGACAGTACGGGGGCACCCATAACCAGAGGAGATACAAGTGCAGTTTCTTTTGAAACATCAGCTCTTTTTTCAAGAAAAGTAATTTTGGCATTAAAATTATTTTGGTCAAGCGTGAGTAGCGCCTTAAAATGAAATTAAATCAAGTTAGTAATTTTTTTTTATTCCAATCGACTCAGTCCTTTGTAAGGATCATTTTATTGTATACCTAGAATGAAAAAAATCTGAGTGATTCTTTTGTTGCCGAAATGCCAGGAAATTTATTGCTAAGTCAGGGATTTTTCCAGGAAAACTTATTTTCGGATCTGGTAACCCTAGTCGTGGGCCGTCTAGTAGGTACCTTGGATATCACATCCCCGTACTGAGGGGAGGACGCGGGTTCAAGTCCCGTCGAAGTCGAAAAATTTTTGCGATGTTATTTGATTTCTTAGAAATTACCCTTAGTGTGGGGTTACGCACGATAATAACAAAAAACCTTAGTAGGTACCTTTTTCGTAATGATGCATCTTTCGGCCAGATGTCTGGTGGCCTCATTTTACTTGGGGTGGAATATATAAAAGTTACCTGGAGGGAAGTAGGTACCCTGCTACTGAAGATGGTAAATTATACGGGCAGGAAACATTTCTTTATTTTAAAAATAAGTAATCGTACGATGCGTAGTAACCAAATGTATTTTTTTTGTGTGTAATAAAGATGTTTGGTATTCAGTACTGCTACTTGCCCTCCAGGTCGTTCGTTTTATTCCACCCTGTATACTAAATAATAAATAAACAAAAAAAATAAATATAATAAAAGTTTATTGCAAATTACTTACAAACTATACATAAAGGTTCGGAGTGACCATAAGCTTGTGTTGGGAGACCCCGCACTTAACTTTAATACAATAAAGATATATATACTAAATTAGGACTTAATATTAATAATATAACAGCAGAATTTATTTAGACGAAGATAATGGTTTTGAATTAATAAATACGATAATAAATTAATATATAAGTATGTGAATGTTTAAGCAAAATGTGCATCTTGGTGCTCCCACACTGCTGTTAGAAAATGTTAGTAAACATTTGTATACAAATATTTGATCACAAATGTTATAAAATGTTTTCATGTAAGACAATGTTAGTAAACATTTTATAACAAAATAAAACATTTGTTATCTCTTTTTCTTTTGTTTTTAAACCAAAAATAAAAGCTATTCCAATGAGCAAATCTTCTTCCATTTTCATGTAGACACCTCAGAACGCAAAACCAAACTGCGAGCCAAAAATGTTATAAAATGTTAGTAGTTTTCTAACAAAATGTAACAATTTATAACATTTGTTAGTAAATGTTATAGTGTTAGAAAATGTTTGTAAACATTTTCAGCAGCAGTGTGGGAGCACCATTGGGTTGTCATTCTCCATTATCACCAGGCTCAAAAGAACCCAGATACCTGATAAGGACAACCACGAGTTAATATAAAACGTAAATTGTTACTAAAGAGCCTCTTTCTTTGCACAATATTCTCAACTCCATCATAGGTTTTCGTAATGTAAATTCGTGAGGTAAAAGAAAGTCTGTTTGCAATGGGTTATCGTTATCGTCGTAACTTCAAATCCAATTAAAACATGATTTCACTTAAATAACTTTCCAATAAAAGTCTTTATACACAGATGACATACGAGGGAGTGTTAATATTCAGATTCTATATGAACCCGATCAAAATGACGATCCCAGTGAGTGGGCAAGGAATGATACCACATGTGCACATAATCGGACCAAACGTTACCTTCCCCCCAACACTTCCGTGGGCAGAGACAACAGATATATTCTTTGGTTTCACGAACCCATGTCCCTTTCCGATAGAACTAATCATAGCACACAGTGATATGTAAGTAATCAATTTACAATAATATATAAACATTTTTGTTATCTTGTAGGTTATTTATTATTTATTATTTATTTATTTATTATCTTGTAGGTTCACCCTATACTTATATTATAGCTTTATTAGAAATAAAACAATTGACTATTCGCTTATTATAAACTTGTGCAAAACGCAAAGAATTGGTATCCAGTAAATCTTATATAGTTCTCCATAAAAATGTATCACACCTACTCTACCTACTCATTCAAGCTTAATGTTTGGTATTTGGATGATGGAACATTAGGTGGAGAAGTGAACGCAGTTTTTGATGATCTAAAAATCATCACAGACGAATTTCGACAAATAGGTTTGGAATTAAATTTTTCAAAGTGTGAGCTTTTTATTTCGGACTCTTGTGTAGACAAAAACAATATCATTGAGAAATTCAATACATTAGCCCCCAACATTACAGTTGTTGATAAATGTTCACTTCGACTCCTTGGTTCACCAATTCTTGATGAGTCTTTTCAGTCATTTGTAGATGAGAAAATTCAAAATTTCCACAAAAATTCGGACAGACTGCTCAAAATTAATAGTCATATGGCTTTTACAATTATTCGGTTCTGTCTATTTGTACCTAAATTTACGTATTCTTTGAGATGTAGTCAAATGTGGAAACACAGCGAGCTCTTGGAAGGCTTAGACAACATAATAAAGAATACATTATCATCGGTTTTGAATATCGATTTAGATGACAAGGCATGGTCGCAGGCCTCCCTGCCTGTCAAATTGGGAGGCTTAGGTATACGCAAAATTTCAAGTGTAGCCCTACCAGCGTTCTTGTCTTCTGTCTACAGCACTAGCTCTTTAGTTGAAAAAATTTTAAATCCTTCTCTTTTGGTCCCACCTGGAATGTCATTGAAAATTTCATTTTTAGACGAAGCTCGAACGGCTTGGCATAGTGCTTGCCCCGATGCTGCTCCCCCAAAATCACTTTTGTCCCAACGGCAATGGGACGGGCCTCTGTGTGAGTTGACACGGAACTGTTTGTTACAAACGTGCTCCAGCTCTGCAGATCGTGCCCGCCTCCTGGCCGTTTCTAAATGGGAGTCAGGACATTGGTTGCAAGCATTTCCTTCATATAATACTGGTACTTTATTGGATCCCGTAACTTTCCGTATCGCAACATGTCTCCGGTTGGGTGCAAGGTGTTGCGCGCCTCATCAATGCCAGTGCGGTACTGCTGTCGAACAGCTTGGTCATCACGGATTATCGTGCACTAGGGCCGCTGGTCGGATATCTCGCCACGCTAGCCTTAACGACATCATCCGGCGGGCCTTTGTCACCGTTAACGTACCAGCTATTCTCGAACCGAATGGTCTGTTGCGTGACGATGGTAAGAGGCCCGACGGTATGACACTAGTCCCATGGGAGTTGGGGAGGCCCATTGTGTGGGACGCTACATGCGTCGACACACTTGCGCCTTCCCATCTTCCGAGGACATCCGTGAGGGCGGGTGCGGCGGCAGATTTGGCCGAAGATCTCAAGAGGCGCAAATATGCAGGTCTCGACAGAGCCTACACATTTGCTCCCCTTGGAGTCGAGACCCTAGGTCCGTGGGGTACCGAGGCTCTTCGGGTTTTCAAAAAACTATCTGAGCGTCTGGTCGAAGCGACGCGTGACCCGAGAGCTGGTGAATATCTGGCACAGCGTATCAGCATTGCCATACAGCGTGGCAATGCAGCCAGCGTCTTGGGGACGCTTCCGACTGGTGTTGATATGGATCAGTTGAGCTATCTGTAGACTGTTTGCAACAGTCGGCAGTTAGCTCAATTGTTTCAATTGTAAATACTCATTGTTATATTTAGTAACTAAACTAGATATTAACTACAAGTATATAATTATTTAAGTAGGTACCTACTTTTAGTTAAAATATGGGAAGAAGCTGTAACACAGCTCCACTGTAGCTACCACAGGAGAGGAGACAGAGCTCTAACTTTATTTGTTACAAATATTTGTAAAAATAAACGATTTTGTATTTGTAATTAATAAAATATAACTAGTTACTGTCCGCGGCATCGCACGCTCTATTCCCATATAAAAAGTAGCCATGATGTACCTAGTACTTACGCTGGATTATCGAAATTTCATTATGATCTGAGCCCCGACTCCGGTTTACGATAGTGTCGAGACGTGAACGTGACGACTCATTTTTGTATGGGATTGCGTAGTTCCCTCTCTGCACAATAGAGAAGCTGCTGAACCTAAAAGTAAAAGTAAAGTAAAAGTATATTTATTGCATACTTAATTACATGTTAAATAGATGGTACAGTAAAATAATAGTGTAGCAATGTAATTTTCCCTTTATGGGCGTGCTATTTATTTGTCTATTACATGCATTGAGACAACTAAAACTAAAAAAAATATTTGAATAACAGAAAGAGAAATGAATAAGGTACTTACATGGTGTCAAATCAAAGAAATAAGGTAGGCTAGTCAATATACAAGACAAAATTAAAATTAAAAAAAACCCGCCGACGTTTATTGGCTGAACAGATTTTCATGAAACATGGCTAAGAACACTCGGGATAAAATAATCTAAAAAACTAAATGAAAATCGGTTCATCCATTTGGGAGCTACGATACCACAGACAGATACACAGTATACAGATCCACAGATACACAGACACACAGACAGACACGTCAAACTTATAACACCCCTCTTTTTGCGTCGGGGGTTAAAAATAAGAATTAATTTGGTTATTTGTCAATATTTTTGTCATTTATAAAATCTTTTATTGCAAATTAATTCTAAAGGAAGACGTCACGATCACCTCTCGATAATATCGTCAACTTGACTCACCCACTGTTCAGTAGTTTTCGAGATAAGTAACAAGGATGTCCACCTCTTCACTAGTAAACTCTTGGCCTTACATTATTAGTAAGATCATTAACATTTTACGCAACTAACACTATGCACAATATAATAATTCTATTTTTGGTAATTCTATTTTTTTAGGAAATGGAAATCGGAGGAAGAATATTTTCAATTATTGTACAAATATTACAATAAACCTGATGAAATGCTAGTGCCAGCTATAAAACCAGGAACTGGTCTTCCACCAAATGTAGTGCACTTTTGCGAAACATTCAAGGAAACTGTTCAAAGGTATCTATCTAGTTTTTAAATATTTCTACATGATAAAGCCTGCGTACAACCGTCTTCCACATGTGACAAATAATTTCAGCGAAGAGAAAGTAAATTACCACTTTTTGTTATTTAATAAGAATTTAGAAGTAGTTTAAAATTTGACTAGTCCAAGAGGTTATTTTGGCCGGGATGTTATTTTAGCCTAAAGACGAATCAGAAATGAACGTTTATTTAAACGTTATTGACTGCCGAATGGGATTGAGAATGACGTCATCTCTCAGATAAATAGAAAAATCTTTATTGCACACTTATCGATAGAAACAATACAACAAAACAGCTTTAAATCTAAGTGACAAGTGGCGGTCTTATCATTATTAAATAACTTATAATTATTAATTATATTGCTTGTTCTTATTTTTTTTAAGGAATGTAATAAATGAAACCTTGGCAGCTTCTAAGGCACTAGCAGCCGTAACTAAAAGTCAAACAGGCACGTCGACAAGGTAACGTTACTTTTTTTATTTATTTATTAAACTAAACCTTTTTGAAAAATGATCAAAAGGGGAGCTACACGGCCGAGTGGGGTATCAAATGAAAGGTATCGGTTTGTACATTTCAACACAGTTTTTGTATTTTCTGTATCTTTTATGTTTGAAATATTTTGAAAAAAGTCAAAAAGTTACCCAATCTCCGGAGGTAGTTTGGAACTTTTCTAGATATATACGTTGATTATTTTTAAACTAGTTCCACACATTTTGGGGATTGCATTAATGAGGGACACCCTGTACACCACTTTTGACAAATCTGTGAACGCCATTGTGAACCGCACGGGGTGCGAAATTTCCAAAGGCCCATGGGCACCTGTTGCGAGGCAAAAATGAATAACTATTTCCCTTGGTCACGGCATCACGCGTGAACGGCTGGACCAATTTCGATAATTATTGTTTTGTTGTGTTTGTTATTGTCAGGAGAAGGTGCTTATGAAAGAAAAAATTAAAAATGTTGGAAACATAAATTTCCACGGGGGCGAAGCTGCGGGGCGCAGCTAGTTTAGAATAAGTATATGTACATTGAAAAAAAAACACAGACAATTGAGAAACTCCTTCTTTTTGAAGTCGTTTTGAAAATACAAGACAAGTTACTTTGTGGCATTACAACTACAAACAAAAAAAATATGGCGATTTTTTTTATCTAACCTATTTTGTCCCACTGCTGGGCAAGGTCAAATGGCGATTTGAAGGCGAAATTTTGAGAGATTTAAAAAATAATAGTAATATCTCAGCAAGCGTGATTCTTAGGATATCAAGTATAATTATTATAAATTAATCACTTACTATTATAATTACGACATTTAGTTTAATGTTGTTCAAGTTACAAACAATTTGTGTATGATATTAAGGTGCCTACATAATTTACATTGAGTAAAACTAGATAAATCATTATACTAACTAGGTATTTTTTATTAACATCTTTATTCACAAAGAAAATTATAATCAAATATTAGAACTAGTATTTACAATTTAAACTATTGAACTAACTGCAGACTGTTACAAACAATCTACAGGTAGCTCAACTGATCCATATCATTACCCAAGACCCCAAGACGCTGGCTGCATTGGCCCGCTGTATGGCAATGCTGATGCGCTGCGCCAAATACTCACCAGCTCTCGGGCCACGCGTCGCTTCGACCAGACGCTCAGATAATTTTTTTAAAAGTCGGCTCACCACGGACCTAGGGTCTCGACTCCAAGGGGAGCAAATATGCTCAGTCGAGATCTGCATATTTGCGCCTCTTGAGATCTTCGACCAAATCGGCCGCCGCACGCCCTCACGGAAGATGGGAAGGCGCAAGTGTTTCGACGCATGTAGCGTCCCACACAATGGGCTTCCCCAGCTTCCATGGGACTAGTGTCATACCGTCGGGCCTCTTACCATCGTCACGCAAAAGACCATTCTGTTCGAGAATAGCTGGTACGTTAGTGGTGACAAAGGCCCGCCGGATTATGAAACTAACTACTAGGTTAACTTTATGCATAAAAATAAATAAATAATAATGCTGGACAATTCACACAGCATTATCTAGCATTATAATTTACTTGAGAATATTTAATAGTTTCTTTGTATCATCGTAGGACAGACTATGAAGTGCAAATGTAATAGATTTTTTACAATTATGTATTATATTTCAACGCGTAAAAATAAGACATTGAATTTAGTCAGTTGTATATGAGAACGGACTAAGAAAAAGATAAAATTTGTTCGCAGAGGCAAATTTTAGAGTCGTTGTTTGAGGGCGAACTTTAGCATTCCATCTCTTATTAGTAAATTCAGTGCTGTAGGGAAGGGCTACGTGCTGTCTTAGTACTATACTTAACGCATCCACTGCCCGCCACACGAGGGTCGAGAGGCTCGTCTGCGTCTTGGGCCATGAAAGTGTTCATATTATAAAGAGGAAAGATTTGATTGTTTGTTTGTATTGAATAGGCTCCGAAACTACTGGACCTAATTGAAAAATTCTTTCACCGTTAGGAAGCTTACTTTTCAGGGCATAGGCTATATTTTATCCCGGAATTCCCACGGGAACGGGAACTAGGCGGGTGAAACCGCGAGGCGATCGTCTAGTTCATTATAAATGACTGCCGGACTGTTAACACATCACATGACTCATATAAAAGATTAGTAGAAAAGATGAAAGGACGAAAGGTTGCCACTTTAGGTATTGCTCTTCTTGCTCCTACTGTTAGTAACACTGTTTTTCCCGCTCCACCCCATGTGGTAATGCAATACGTTAAAATTGATTGACACAGGGCAAAGTAAACTTTTAATAATTATGATTTTAGGGCGTAGCTTTTTAAAGATAAATATTAACTTTCGCACTCTGGTGGCGGGTACCACAAGGTTTTATGTGGGGCTTAAACGAAATATTATTATCTAGTATGATATCCAAGTATTCTATTTGATCTGTACTTTTAATTACGGTACATTGAGCATTGAGTGTTGTATGTAGGTACCATCATCACAAGATCCGCCTAGACACCACAAGGATGATTTTTCTGTGAAGTGATTGCCACCGCTGGCTTGCTAGATTTCTTTTGTTTTAAAATTTGGTCATAGCACCATTTTCACTTATAACGGTTATATTTTCAAACTGGATAGGCAGATCTTTCGACGATTGTACAAGTAGAAAGTTCAGTAGATATATTCTAATTTCAGAAATTGCTCTTAAATTCCAGGAAAACTAAGAGCCCTAAAAACGCTTCAAAAACACCTACAGCATCAAAAGAACAGTCGCCCAGAAAGTTCAAGACTGAGGCAGAAATCATTTCAGGTGAGAAATAATTCAAATTATACAGGATAACACGTAATCGGTGTACCGAGCCGAAATGTATGGGTATGAACTTTTTTTTTACGATTTTTTGAATTTCAAATAATAATATTTTTTTTAAAACAATTTATTTTCTTCGTACGTATTAATTATATTATTTTTCCAAAAATTATTTGCTTTTTAGGGTACCTCAAAAGGAGAAAGGAACCCTAATAGGATCACTTTGTTAAGGTTTTTTGTTATTATAGTGCGTAACCCCACACTAAGGGTGATTTCTAAGAAATCAAATAATATCGCAAAAATTTTCGACTTCGACGGGACTTGAACCCGCGTCCTCCCCTCAGTACGGGGATGTGATAACCAACTACACCACGAATTCAAGTGACGTGGGAGTCGAAAATCTCTGCGACTTCCTACGGTCTCTAGTGCCGTTAGCTCCACCTACAGGGGAAACATTGAAGTTTATCCAATCCTGTTCAAAGACTAAAGTTACATTTAGTTCGTTTGACGAGAGGTGTCGCGTAGCTTAATTCTAAGGTTTTTTGTTATTATAGTGCGTAACCCCACACTAAGGGTAATTTCTAAGAAATCAAATAATATCGCAAAAATTTTCGACTTCGACGGGACTTGAACCCGCGTCCTCCCCTCAGTACGGGGATGTGATAACCAACTACACCACGAATTCAAGTGACGTGGGAGTCGAAAATCTCTGCGACTTCCTACGGTCTCTAGTGCCGTTAGCTCCACCTACAGGGGAAACATTGAAGTTTATCCAATCCTGTTCAAAGACTAAAGTTACATTTAGTTCGTTTGACGAGAGGTGTCGCGTAGCTTAATTCTAAGGTTTTTTGTTATTATAGTGCGTAACCCCCACACTAAGGGTAATTTCTAAGAAATCAAATAATATCGCAAAAATTTTCGACTTCGACGGGACTTGAACCCGCGTCCTCCCCTCAGTACGGGGATGTGATAACCAACTACACCACGAATTCAAGTGACGTGGGAGTCGAAAATCTTTGCGACTTCCTACGGTCTCTAGCGCCGTTAGCTCCACCTACAGGGGAAACATTGAAGTTTATCCAATCCTGTTCAAAGACTAAAGTTACATTTAGTTCGTTTGACGAGAGGTGTCGCGTAGCTTAATTCTAAGGTTTTTTGTTATTATAGTGCGTAACCCCACACTAAGGGTAATTTCTAAGAAATCAAATAATATCGCAAAAATTTTCGACTTCGACGGGACTTGAACCCGCGTCCTCCCCTCAGTACGGGGATGTGATAACCAACTACACCACGAATTCAAGTGACGTGGGAGTCGAAAATCTCTGCGACTTCCTACGGTCTCTAGTGCCGTTAGCTCCACCTACAGGGGAAACATTGAAGTTTATCCAATCCTGTTCAAAGACTAAAGTTACATTTAGTTCGTTTGACGAGAGGTGTCGCGTAGCTTAATTCTAAGGTTTTTTGTTATTATAGTGCGTAACCCCCACACTAAGGGTAATTTCTAAGAAATCAAATAATATCGCAAAAATTTTCGACTTCGACGGGACTTGAACCCGCGTCCTCCCCTCAGTACGGGGATGTGATAACCAACTACACCACGAATTCAAGTGACGTGGGAGTCGAAAATCTCTGCGACTTCCTACGGTCTCTAGCGCCGTTAGCTCCACCTACAGGGGAAACATTGAAGTTTATCCAATCCTGTTCAAAGACTAAAGTTACATTTAGTTCGTTTGACGAGAGGTGTCGCGTAGCTTAATTCTAAGGTTTACTGAGGGGAGGACGCGGGTTCAAGTCCCGTCGAAGTCGAAAATTTTTGCGATATTATTTGATTTCTTAGAAATTACCCTAAGTGTGGGGTTACGCACTATAATAACAAAAAACCTTAGAATTAAGCTACGCGACACCTCTCGTCAAACGAACTAAATGTAACTTTAGTCTTTGAACAGGATTGGATAAACTTCAATGTTTCCCCTGTAGGTGGAGCTAACGGCGCTAGAGACCGTAGGAAGTCGCAGAGATTTTCGACTCCCACGTCACTTGAATTCGTGGTGTAGTTGGTTATCACATCCCCGTACTGAGGGGAGGACGCGGGTTCAAGTCCCGTCGAAGTCGAAAATTCTTGCGATATTATTTGATTTCTTAGAAATTACCCTTAGTGTGGGGTTACGCACTATAATAACAAAAAACCTTAGAATTAAGCTACGCGACACCTCTCGTCAAACGAACTAAATGTAACTTTAGTCTTTGAACAGGATTGGATAAACTTCAATGTTTCCCCTGTAGGTGGAGCTAACGGCGCTAGAGACCGTAGGAAGTCGCAGAGATTTTCGACTCCCACGTCACTTGAATTCGTGGTGTAGTTGGTTATCACATCCCCGTACTGAGGGGAGGACGCGGGTTCAAGTCCCGTCGAAGTCGAAAATTTTTGCGATATTATTTGATTTCTTAGAAATTACCCTTAGTGTGGGGTTACGCACTATAATAACAAAAAACCTTAGAATTAAGCTACGCGATACCTCTCGTCAAACGAACTAAATGTAACTTTAGTCTTTGAACAGGATTGGATAAACTTCAATGTTTCCCCTGTAGGTGGAGCTAACGGCGCTAGAGACCGTAGGAAGTCGCAGAGATTTTCGACTCCCACGTCACTTGAATTCGTGGTGTAGTTGGTGATCACTTTGTTGTCCGTCTGTCTGTTTACCTGTCTGTTTGTCCGTCTGTCAACCCCCTTTTCTCAGGAACGCGTGGACGTATCGATTTGAAATTAACATCAAATCATCAAGTCCGTAATCTCTTGGAGCCGTGATATTAATAAAACTTTCTTTAACTTTAAGGATCGAACTTTAACGACTCTTGACATTTTATTTGGCAAAAACAGCTTTATATATATTATGTGTTTTGTCATGTAATTTATAAAAAATTCTAAGGTAAGATTGTAGGACAGTAAAAAACACTGAAAAAAAAGTAAATAAACTACAAATTTACTGTTTTCGAATTTTTTCCTTTACTTGTGCTATAAGGCTTGCTTCTTGCCAAATTTCATAATTCTAGGTCTACGGGAAGTACCCTATAGTGCATGTGATTCCATTGGAAACTTCAAAATATTCGCACATAAACGGCTGTAACTTTTAATTGCGTTGGCTTAGAAGTTTTATTTATATCGCGGCTCCAAGAGGTTATGGACTTGAGTACTTGACGTTAATTTCCACTCGATACGTCCACGCGTTCCTGAGAAAAGGGGGTTGACAGACGGACAGACAGACAGACAGACGGACAACAAAGTAATCCTATAAGGCTTCCTTTTTTCCTTTTGAGTTATGGAACCCTAAAAACTCACTCGAAAAATCATAATAATAATAATGTTGGACAATTCACACAGCATGATCTAGCCTCAAGCTAAGCAGAGCTTGTGTTATGGGTACTAGATAACCGATATACTTAATACATAGATAGATATTTTTTATTATACATAGAAAACATCCAGAACGCCCTGGACAAATGTCTGCAGATCGTACAAACATTTGTCCCGAGGCGGGAATCGAACCTGCAACCTCCTGCGTCGCAGGCAGACCTTCGCCCGCTGCGCCACAGAGGTCGTCATAGAACATAAGTTGACCTCCTCGATATCCATAATCACCCTCTTTCGGCTAAGTACACCCATTACTTGACACCGTTATGAAAATAATTATTTACATGTTATATTTTAGATGAAATCAAAAGGTTAAAAGAAAATAATGTAGACCCGCTGAAAGAGTCTTTGAATCAGTTTGCTGATACGCCATCTGCCGGCGGTTTGAATCTTAAGAGGGGCTTGGTTATATTTTTCCAAGGAACGCCTTGTAATGGTAATATAAAAACTTAATTAACTAATTCTATTATCTCCCTCAAAAGGGCCAAGGTAGTACTTCCAATGAGGATCAGTAAATTTATAGCAATTTCAATAGAACTAGTATCCTCGTTATTCTATAAGACATAAAAATGATATATCTTTTTGAGTTATCCAAATCGGACCATAAACATTACGCCGTTACTGCTGGTAAAATCAAATTAGGCGGGTGGTGTGACGTCACTGACTCGGCCGAGCGAACCGAGCGGAGCGCAGCCGGCACTCTTACTTCACGATCCGACGGTTGAAAAGGTGAATTAGACACAAATCGGACACTTAATTTGTTTCAAAGTCACAAATAACCAAACAAACGGCTACGGCTAACTGGCGGCGATCGAGTGCCGACTGCTTGACGCTCAAACGTCTGAAGCTGAACGGATTTAGGTAAACACTAAAAAGCACAAACCTCCACAACGCAAATAATAGAAACAAATTAGAACTATTATTTACAATTGAAACTGCAGACTGTTGCATACAATCTCCAGGTAGCTCAACTGATAACTCAACGCATAATTGCACACATACAGTGACGTTTAAATTAAAGTTCGCAAACGGAAGGGAAACTAATTAAGTGATTAAAGCTTTTATGGAAGTTAACTAAATATGCCAAAAAAATTCGAAATTCTACCATTTGCTTCAATGATTCCGATGTCATTAAATATTTTCCGCCCATATTTCTTTGGTTTTGTTAACCCTTTGTTTGGAAAAATTCTAGGATTCTAGAAACGAGTATATAGTATATAATAAATAAAATAATAAAATCAGTTTATTGCAGGCACAAAAAAACCCATATCACACAACATGTTATAATACTCAAAAATAATTGTCCAGTCATTTGTTAGTTTCACGAGCACATCAAATCACCACAACTTCAATACAATTACCCTTATTCAAAACTCCCGGAAAACTTTCCAGGTACCTAACCTATGTTTTTCAAACAAAATGACTGAACTGGACTATAACAGCCATTTGTTAATTTTGCAGAAATGGAAAGTCAAGAGTTGGCATATTCTATCGGAAAAAAGCTAGATTTACCGATTGTGAATATAGATCTTGGCACCGTAGAAGCACTCTGTGAATGCACATGTACAGCTAGATTTACCCTTATAAACGCCATCAACGAAAGCTATGATCAAATGAGGAGAAACGAGGCGCCTGATGATGTTGTTGATCTAAATGAAGGTTTAATTTTGGATGTTTATTGAAATGAGCGTAGGTTGCGGATATAGGTAAATTTTTAAAGCTTGCGCGATTGTCTTTTGTTTTTTCGTACTATTAAACACGCTGACGTCACAAATCTGTCGATACTGGAGGTCTACTCTAGTTCTTTTCATCCGCAGTTGCAAAGTACGGCTGCGAAACTCAACGTAGGTAATCTCGCTACTACTTACGAAGGAACCATTTTTGACTAATTAACTGACTCTGACTTTGACCTAAAAAATGCTGTGAGAACTAAAATTTCAGCGTGAAAAAGAATGAAAAAGTATACTATCATCATTCCAACTTGAAAAAACAACTCAATTTTGTACGAAATTTCCGTTTTCGTACAAAACGAAATTTCGTAATGAAAGTAGGCCGTCGGTATACGAAAAACAAAAGAGGACCACCAGGTTTCAGTAATTTACCTATACCACAGCCTACTTAAATGCGTACAGTCGTTCGACGAAGGCATTTTGACGTGGTTTTGAGGTCGGGAGCGTCCCCCCCCCTCCGTTGCCCTGTCAAAACGAAGTAGGGGGCATCAAATCTGTTCAGAAAATAAAAAATTGTATCCAGTAAAAGTCTCACGGTTTTCGAGTAATTGGACATTTTAGAAATTTTCAGTTTTTTTACCTTTGTCCATACTTTTCGATGCCAAGGTTACAATATCAAGGAATTTTCTCAATCTGTTTTTGTTATAGCGTTTTTGGATAACTGTGCTCTCAAATGCTAACTGCCGTTTGTGTGCCACAAGAACAATTTTTCTTTTACAACGTGCATAACAAATAAAAATGTTTTTTGCTAATTTTTTACAAAAGTTTGACCTCTTGTGGTGAAAATAAAATGAATGGCCATCTGAGTGACCGACTAATAAAAAACTTGCCCACTTCAATGAGATTTACATACACTTCATTTTTTAAAATTACAAGTAGGGTTGAAACTCACTTATTGCATTGGAATTTCTTACAATAAGTGCTTATAATGGCTACCACTAGCTCTTAAGCACGCCCTGCATTTTCTAATAAAATAATGTTTTATTTTGCGTGCATGCTTGGATTCGGTAATGCTTTGGGGCGCCCTTTGTGTTCGCTCATGCAGCTGGTCAATGGAGGTGATGGGCTCCTTGTTAACCATCTCCTTGAGGCACCCCCAGTAAAAGAAAAGGTATTCGACAATGGGCGGCCCAAATCATAACCTACCGAATCCAGAAATGCGCGCAAAATTATCTATTATTAGAAGATGCAGGGCGTGTTAAGACGCCCTGCATCTTCTAATAATATATGGCTATTGGTAGCCCTTTTGAGCACATCATCATCATCATCATCAGCCTATATTAGTCCACTGCTGGACATAGGCCTCCCCTAATGAGCACATAATGTAAGAAATTCCAATGCAATAAGCGAGTTTTAACGCTACTTGTAATTTTAAAAAATGACCCATACCCATTTTAACTTAGGAATATTCTTTGCATGGTAAGTTGGAAATACTAAGTGTTTTATCATTTCAAAATTTCATTGAAGTGGACAAGTTTTTTATTAGCCGGTCACTCAGGTGGCCTACATGTTTTTTTCACCACAGGAGGTCAAACTTTTGGAAAAAATTAGCAAAACACGTTTTTGTTTGTTAAGCATCTTGTTGTAAAACTTGTAGTTCTACGAACAGTAGACCTCGTGAACACTAACATTTATAAACAATTAATTTACTATTACTAAAGTGATTTAAAACGGGATATTTGGGTAGGTAGGTACCATGTTTTTTGTAATTCATGCTTGCCAGTTTGTGCAAGTAAATCTATTTTATAGATGGCGTGCTACGTAGTAGGTAAACAAGTAGGTACAAAGTGTTACAAAGATGTTCTAATAGGTGGCGCTGTACTGTTAATATTCTCTTGCATTATACTGCATCTTGCGGAGCTATTCTGGTCGTCATGCAAAAAATCCTGATCAAATCTTTACCAAATTTTTTTAGAAGAATTATTAACAACAACCTTTCAATTAAAAATATAATCATCGAAATCATATGTCATAAAGCCGAGATATTCTAAAGCCCCCTTCTTGCATTTTTTTAAAGGAAGTACACCTTTAATGAAAAAACCCCGACGACAAAAAAATTCTATAAAATCGTTGAATCTGTACACCAAGTTTCGTACCGATCGGTTGTAAAATACGACTTGTAGAGGAGTACGGACATACTGACAGAAACGCTATTTTGGCCAGACTTAAAACGAAGACTTTCGTTCACTTCGTTCACGACGTCAATAAAGTGTTCTTTTGGCACACAAATGGCAGTAAGCATTTTAAGCACAGTTATCCAAGAATGCTTTAACAAAAACAGATTGAGAAAATTCCAGCCTTGGCATCGAAAAGAATGGACAAGGGTAAAACAAGTTATAATTTCGAAAATGTCCAATAACTCCAAAACCGTAAGACTTTTACTGGAGACATGTTTTATTTTCTGAACAGTTCTGATGCCCCCTACCCGTAGGTGAAGTAATGACCACTCTTTACGCTTCACCCTGTATGTAGGCTGTGCCTATACAGTGTGTTCAATTCCATTCTTAGCCGTTTTAAGACTTTTACTGGAGACATGTTTTATTTTCTGAACAGTTCTGATGCCCCCTACCCGTAGGTGAAGTAATGACCACTCTTTACGCTTCACCCTGTATGTAGGCTGTGCCTATACAGTGTGTTCAATTCCATTCTTAGCCGTTTTCCTAAAATGAGCGATAAACGCGACATGTTGCGCTATCTCGAGAAAGCAAGAAGACACACTATTGAAATGTTTCGTTAGGTACCACTCTGGGTAGCGAGTGTCGCGTAAGTATAAATTAGCCTGAAGAGCAAAGGAATAAAAGAAGCGAATAGTAGAGTAAAGAGAGAAATCAACTTTACTTTATGTGGCTAGTAACTTAATATAATTTTTAGATAATTTGTTCGACACTTATGATGAGTTCGAAATAATTTGGAAAAAGATACAATATTTAGGAAATACTAAAAGTATGAATACGCCTCGTTCGAAGACTAGTGAGAAAAAGAAGAAAAGGTCGCCAAATTCTTCAATGGTTTCCCATACTGCTATAGGAGGAATGGGATCTACAACAATGTTTCAGATGGTAATTGCTATTTGTCATTTGGCATATTATTATTTATTTCATACTCATTATGAATGGTGTATTATAAATAGTGAATTCTAAGCGCTCGCTTAGAATTCACTATTTCTTGGCTTTTAAGTTTTAACGCAGAACTCGCATTAGTGACTACCTCAGCTAATCTGCCATTGAATGACCCGGCAAAATCGGACCAGCCGTTTGGGATATTAACCGGAAAAACAATAATTTTAAGAACTGTGTTAAATTGTTATATTATAACTAAGTACCAGTAAAAACAGATTTTAAATCTGTGTTTTGAAATTACAGACCAATATTTCAATTTTTATTTTATTTTTGTGTCTAGTTCATTTAATATGAACTAGCTGTGCCGCGACTTCGCCCGCGTGAAATAGTAGCCTTTAATGTGTTTTTGTGTAAGGTTTTAGTCTTTACTTTCCTTCAGTTTTTGTGTGTGTTAAATAATTGTATATGGTCTAAGAGATTGTCTAATGAAAAAACACCAAAGTTTCAAGATTACTTATTGCTTTGAACAAAATAGACTTAACTAATCTATTAATCTATTAAATTATCTGATAAACTTATTTCCTATCTAAAATAATACAATAAATTCGAAAGTTACAATATCTTTCGATGTTACTGGTTACGTTTTGACGACTAAATGGCTGAACGAATCCTAATTAAATTTGTCTAGGGAATTGTTTCTTACAATTTCATAATGCTTCTACATTATTTTTAACCAGCTTCTGCCCGCGGCTTCGCACGCGTTGTTTTTATGGAATCGTTATGAGGTTATTGATTTATGAGATAAAAAGTCGCCAATGTTTGATTCCAGGGTTAGACTTACCTATATGCAAAATTTCAGCCTGATCCGTTCAGTAGTTTTGGCGTGAAGAGGTAACAAACATCCATCCATCCATCCATCCATCCATCCATCTATCCATCCAAACTTTCGCATTTATAATATGTATGAGTGTGAAGTGTGATAATGTGAATTTTATGTAACAGAAATATATTTTCACTACAGGATTTAATGAACGATCTTCTTTTGGAATACTTCAGTTTCCGAAAGTTCTCTCGAGGATTTGTGGTTGATTCTCTGAACAGTCTCATAATAAAAAACGCACCTCAGGCGCTGACGACCGTTATTAAATGCAAGCAAGGCATACAGAACATACATCTTGTGTTGTGTCAAACAGACTTTCCTTCATGGGCACGCCAGTACGAGGAGTCCCAAAAGGAGGCTGAAATGGTTGAAGAGTAAGTTTTATTAAAACAAAACTGTGCCCCGTGTTCGGTTTCAAGTATCAAGACGTCATTCGTCATCGTGACTTCTCATGTTTGTGTGGGTTTTGCGTGGTTCCACGCACGCAAGATATATCCGCGGATATGGAAACACGCAACAGTGTCTCTAGGCACTGTACCAAATAAATGAATAATGCTAGACAATCCACACAGCAACATCAAGCCTCAAGCTAAGCAGAGCTTGTGTTATGGGTACTAGATGACTGATATAGGTACTTACATAATACAATACATTACGTAGACAGATATTATTAATATACATGGAAAATATCCAGAACACCCCGATCAAATATTTGAAATCCTACAGAAAAAGAAATGTTACGATACGTTTTGATAAACTGGAACGTCAAACTGGACTCGGGGCTTTGTTCTTTGTTACGGTATCTGATAAACGATGGAATTTTTAAAAATCGATTGGCCAGTTTGTGATACCTATCATAAGGTTTTTTTTAAAGCTTCTGTTAAAAAATATTTTGTATACTTAAAGCAGTTTATAGATTAAGTAACAAAAGTAAAAAATAAATTATATAAAAATAGTAATTTAACATGTTACTTAATCTATATACGCACTATAAAGGTGCACCCAGATTAAAGGTCTCTGCAAGTAAGGCGATTTTATCCGTCCCGGACGAAACGGGACAGTGTTTAAACTTTGTAACATTCAAAAGTACCTACAGTAGAAATATATACGCGACGTGCGAGCGTGGACGAGTCGGGGCTTATACTTTTATATGTAAGTACCTACTAAGACAAAATTTAAAAATTTTAAAACCCTCCGACTTTTACGGTACTACAGACACACAGACACACTATCTACACAGACACAGACCGACACGTCAAACTTGTTTAATAATAGGTTGTCTTGCTCCATAATATATTATTGAGCTAGCTTAGGTAAAAAGCAGTCGAAAAACGTAGTTTTAGTTCATAAGTTTGTAAACTAAATTTTTAAACTTTATTCAAAGGTTTCAGCTTTTTTAATCTGTTTCTAATACCATTAAATAGTACCTAGTCGCCATGTTAGTACGTCATACGGCTATGTAAACTTAGAACTGTCAACTATCAGCTTACCTTTAATCTATGACACACTTATACAAAATATCACTGCATTTTACTATAAAAACTTTCGTAGTTTGACGAATTCATTATTAATGTAAGCGGGTTAACTACGAACCTAGTTTGTGTTGTGTGCGCAAGAACACGGTACAGGCGCGACGGGGACCGCATTCACCCTGATGAAGTCCCTCGTTAAGGCTCTACCTCCCCGAACACTAGCGCCGCCACATATTTTATCTTATTATTACGTCGAAGAAAGGAAATTACAAAAATTACGTTGGGCAATTTGTGATACCTATCATAAGCATTTTTTTAACGCCTTTGTAATAGTTTTATTTTGTATAGTTTAAACAGACATGCGAAAATAGAGTTTGGTGGCCACCAAGGGCAACATCGTATCTCTGCCTAAACTATACAAAATAAAACTATTACAGAGGCGTTAAAAAAATGCTTATAATAGGTATCATAAAATTGCCCACCGTAATTTTTGGAATTTCCTTTCTTCGACGTAATAATAAGATAAAATATGTGGCGGCGCTAGTGTTCGGGGAGGTAGAGCCTTAAGGGATGAAACGTTGGTGTTCTTCCAACACAAACTATGTTCGTAGTTAACCCGCATAAATTCATAATTTATCATTGCATTTGTTTACATAGCCAACTGACGTCATGACCAGAGGGCAATATGGCGTCCACTGCGTCTTGTCAAATTACGCGTGAAAATTGAAAATGCAAAATGTAATTGCATTTTTATGGCACTTAACGATTGAATAAAAATTTTATTGAAGTTTTAGTGGTTCACTAGCACTATAAAATCTAAACGAGACACTTTTCAAAAATGGGTGTAATACCCTGTTGTCCCGTTCCGTCTGGGACGAGTAAAATCACGTTACGTATGAAGAGCTCTTAAGTTACATGTTTTGGTTTCTGGATGCACCTTTACGAAAAATTAGTATTAACTTATATTGTTTTTCTAGGCAAATAGCCAAAGTGTACGACGAACTGGAAATACAAGAAATAATTAAAAGTTTCGAAGAAATGGACGAGCATCAATATAACTTAACGTCACCGGCATTAAGGACCATTTATATAACGCACGGCTTAGAGGCTCGCAGGAAGAAGCACTTACTAAAACGAGAGTAAGTTAAAAAAAAATCTTGAGTAATTAATGAAATTTAAGGCGGATAATGCTACTGCTCCACCTGCGTCCTAACGCGAAAATTAACGCGTGGTTTAGGGCGTTACGCAGATGTGGCCAAGATTTTAACGTGTTTCTCATTTATTAACGGCATTACAAATGGCATTAGACGCTAAGCGATAACTCAGGTGTCGGTGTTTTCCACACATCACAGGGTTTTAGCGCGTAGTTTAGCGCACTAGGCGATGTTGGCTACATAACCGCCGTCTCATTCCGCGAGCCGCATGCGCAGGGAAAGGATGTGTCGTGCGTGTTGTTTTGCGGACTGCATTATGGCGGCAATCCAATGATCCAATCAAATGTCGATGGAGTACCTGGAATCACTCCAAATAGAACCATCCCTATGGAATCCTACACAAGAATCGCTCGGCAGTTAGAGATACATGACAGCTTATCATTCAGTCTTTATCATTTCCTGTGACATACGAAAAATTTAAAATGAAAAAAGATTTCCTAATGTGATACTAACGTATTCATCCAAACAAATAGGTACAAAGAATCTATCAAACAAAAACAACAAACCGCGTTACTTTACTAGGCATTACCTCTTCACGGCGTTGTTACGTAAATGTAGTCAAGGTGCATTTTTAGCGCCTTAATTAACGCGTAAATGGACATTAACGCCAACGTCAACGCTAACGCAGGTGGAGCCGTAGCATAAAGAGTGCGAGCATGGACTTCGATAAGCACCGATTTTGTCCCCAGTGCCAATTAAAATTCGATAATAATCAACCAGATACAGAATCGGTACTAGATTATCGATTCTTTTCGAACTCCGTGCTCGTGGTTTAAGAGGCCTATTTTAATTCTCCAAAATACACAATTGCGTGTTTCGTTTCATTTTTTAATACAAATCGGTACTCTTATTCGCTGAATAAGAGTTCCAACATTGGCCGAAACGGAACACGCAATTGCGTGTTCCGTTTCGGCCAATGTTGGAACGTATTGGAGAATAGAATAGGCCTCTAGGCCCTGTTGCTTTGGTTAAAGTCAATTGCTTCTACAAGCGGGTCTAGTGTTGCGTATGTTTTCGTTGTTCCCACAGGTTGAAATGGGTAAAACAAAACTAAAAATATGAAACGAAAATTTGCTTGTGACTGAACAACAGGACCTATGTATACTTGGTTCTGGAATTTTAGAATATTTTGACGTGACAACGTCTTATAAATTGGTTTGCCGGGTGACACTTCAAGAAACTGCGTTACGGAGCGTAACGCAGTTTCTTGAAGTGTCACCCGGCTCACGTTATGCACTCACAATGAGAGCGAGTGAGAGGCACGCGTCCCTTCCACTCGGGCATGGTTAGCCCGCCTAAGAGCGAGAGAGACAGACATAAAAAGTCGTTGTCACGTAAAACTTTCGCCCGTATACCGACTTTACAGGCAACCAATTTTTTTGTAAACAATGACTACGTACGAAATAGATACTTATAAGAGACAACAGCACAGGAACCTCTTAAAAATATGCACATTTTAGTTCGAAAACGGACGAGAGACGAACGAAATGATGAATAAAAGTTGTGAAAACTAATAATTGTTTCAAACTTCTGCGATTTGCCCTAATGATACCGTCGTTAACGTGTCGTTAAATGTTTTCCATTAATATTTCTTTGGTTTTGCAACCTAAAAAAAATTTGTATTCTTGAACCGAGTACAAGACGTTTCCGCAAATAAATAATAAAAAAATATCTACCTTTCAGATCTAAGGCGACTAAAGAAAGTAAATCAGAAGGAAAAAGTGCAAGAGGTAAAGTATCTTAAATGTTTTTGTTAATTTAGTGCGTAAGCGGTGAGCGGTACGCAGGGTAATTTCTAAGAAATCAAATAATGTCGTAGTAAAACTAAACGCAAAAACTGTAAACTATCTGAAGTGGCAGTGGGCCGGCCATATCTCGCGAACTACCGATAACCGCTGGGGTAAACGTGTTCTTGAGTGGAGACCACGACTCGGCAAACGTAGTGTAGGACGCCCTCCGGCCAGCTGGGATGACGATCTGCGAAAAACTGCGGGCAGATGCTGGATGCGGCAAGCTGAAGACAGGGCGCTATTGCGCTCATTAGGGGAGGCCTATGTCCAGCAGTGGACTAATATAGGCTGGTGATGATGATGATGATGAAAACTAAACGGGATAACGGCGCTAGAGGCCGTAGGAAGTCCTAGAGATTTTCGACTCCTACGTCACTTGACCTCGTGGTGTATTTGGTTATCACATTCCCGTACTGAGGGAAGGATGCGGGTTCAAGTCCCGTCGGCAGCGTCGATAATTTTTGGGATATTATTTGATTTCTTATCTTAAATGTATCCACCTGCAAACACAAATTATTTCACACGGTATTTACGTTCTGTACGTATTATAAAACTAATATTTTAAAGTTTATCAGTCCTGTAGCCAGCGTCTTGGGGACGCTTCCGACTGGTATTGATATGGATCAGTTGAGCTACCTGTAGACTGTTTGCAACGGTCTGCAGTTGGCTCAATTGTTTCAATTGTAAATACTAGTACTTTTTTGTTAATAAACTACAAATTTACGGTTTTCAGATTTTTCTCGTTATTTGTGCCTTGCTTCTTACCAAATTTTATGAGTCTAGGTAGGAAGTACCATGAAGGTTTTGGTCCATGGCGAGAATCCAAAGTATTTTTTTTTGTGAATAAACTACAAATTTACTGTTTTCGGATTTTTCCCTTTATTTGTGCTACAAGGCTCAATTGTTTCAATTGTAAATACTAGTATAATTTCCTTTCGAATAAAGTTAAGACCTGTAGATCTATTACGCTAAGTAAGTAAGTTAAAGTTTGAAAGCCATTTCACGGCCTTAGGCATAGTTGGTTTGTGGAAAAGTAAAGCATTATTTAGTACCTAGTAGCGAGTTTTTCGAATGAATTTATTTTAAATCATAGTTAATATTGTAAATGCGGAAGGTGGCAGTTTCACATTGTACCGAAACCAAATTATTATCATTTTTTACAAGTCTGTTTTTCTCGGAATATTCCGGTGATTTATGAACCTCACGGGCCTAAGCCGAGTATCACTTTATAATTGTTGCATTTTGGTCGTCCTGCAAGAATTTTCGAACTGTTCTACAAGTATTAAGTATTGTAGCTTACCTCGTTAGCAGCCTCGTTATTAAAATGTTTTGTTGAATTGAAGTCCTAGAACATTCAGGTAGTGAGCGAGGTTTTTAGGAATAACTCCAGTACTGGAGATCACCAGCGGCACTTGAGAGCACCAGCGGCACTTGAGAGCACCAGCGGCACTTATATTATTATTATTGTTATTAACTATAAAAAGTTCTGTTTTTTAGATCACGCCAAATCAATATTAACACTCCATGCTTCGGAGTCTAAGAGGAAAGTGAAGAAGGATGATACAAAATGTATTTATTTATCTTAATTTTGGTTATTTATTCAGTGTCTTATTCAATAAGAACTAATCTAATAAAATGCCAACAGTTAAACCGAATGCAGAGTACTTGTTGATGAATTCAAGGTACAATGATTACATGAAGAATACATTTGAAAGTCTTATTAATATCGCCAACAATTGGATGGTGGGGGAATGCGAGGTTGGGACCCCTCTTATTTCGTTAACCGGACAAGTAATTGGAGCTGCTCAGAAAAAAGTCAAAAAAAGTCAGAAATCGGAAATGCAACTGCAAACACAAGCAAGTACCTAGGCCCTGCCTGACTGAACAATAATTTTGAAATGTGACCTGCGTTACTTTGACTATAGAATGGGATTTAGAATGACGTCATATCACGCTGTTCTGCTCTGTTCGACTCTGTTCGAATCCGATCTGAGGGTACATGATGACGTCATTCTGAATCCCATTCTTTAGGTAGGTACGTACGCAGGTTACACCAACTTATTAACCTTTTAACGAGGTTAAGCGTTTTTTAATGTGGCGTTCTTAGCGGTTTTCGAAAACAGGGGGCTGTTTTCGAAAACCGCTAAGAACGCCAATCAACCTAATTAACAAAAAATAAAAAACAGCCCAGCCCCCCCCCCCTGTTTTCGAAAACCGCTAAGAACGCCACATTTTTGGCGCGCGCGGCGAACGCACCTTGCATATTATTTTACGTCTAGCGATAGAATGCTTTTGATTAGGTTGATTCGGGTTACTTCTTCTGAAAGCTATTGAAACAAGCTATAAAACTAGGTATAAATGGTTTAATATTGTATTTTTATTTTATTGACGCAGAACTTTCTTCAATAAAGCTCAAAACCAAAATATTTTGAAGTGGGGCATATGGCACAGTTCGATTTTAACGGAACTTGACGAAAATGTCCCACTTCGATGTTTAAGAGTTAAATAGGACTCTAGAGTACTCGGACTAATCTCTAACGTTTTTAAGTTCTTAATCTGTGCGTCAATTCAGCTATGGCGCTCATTAGGGGAGGCCTATGTTCAGCAGTGGACTAATATAGGCTGATGATGATGATGATGATGTAAATTCAGATGTATTTCTAAGTGTCTCATACGATTTTCGATATAGTGTAGATCGAATCGTGGGTGGAATCACCGCTCATAGGTTCATTTTCTTTTATTTTATTCGTAATGCAAAAGGCAGCCAATTAGCGGCGATTACACTCACGAATCGACCAGCTGAAGGTATCATGTCCCATGGCCGTGGGACACCCTGTATATATATACAGGGTGTTCCACGGCATGGAGGGCAAGTACCAGAGATAAGTTTACTGAAAGGAAACATTTCTTTATTACTTAAAATTATTAAAACAAGCGTTCACAGAATTTTAAAATTGCTTGTTTTGTATTTTGTGTTTTAGTAGGTTTGATTACCGGATAGGACAAGTCATTTTACAAAATTCTGTTAATGCAGTTTTACGTAGAGCAATGTTTTCTGACACCCGGTATATCTAAATCTTTCCGAGTTGGGACCCCTGTTTTAGTAGGTACTGTTTTAGTACTGTTTTAGTACTGCTTTAGTATTCGGGGGGTTAATAATGCAAATAACCATTGTGTTTTAGGCTTCAGATTACAGTTTTCAAGATAGAGGCTTCCCGTTGACTATTATAACTTACGACTGCGCGAAAATGAAGGAGAGTCTAACAAGCGTGATTGCGAGGATGCCAACTGTCAGAGAAGCGCTCAGAAAAGGAGAACTATATGATATTCTGAAGAGTAAACTTCGTAGAGTAGAGTACACTGTGTTAATGCCAAAGGTGTTTCCAACGATAAATCATGAGGAACCACTGTGCTGGGGGTATTTGGATGAACCACCGGTAATCCTTACTGCAATCTTGCAGCATTATTGTTACTAACATTATTATAAACTAGACGATCGCCTCGCGGTTTCACCCACGTAGTTCCCGTCCCCGTGGGAATTCCGGGATGAAATATAGCCTATGTTACTCCCTGAAAAGTGAGCTTCCTAACGGTGAAAGAATTTTTCAAATCGGTCCAGTAGTTTCGGAGCCTATTCAATACAAACAAACAAACAAACAATCAAATCTTTCCTCTTTATAATATTAGTATAGACAAGCTTCCTTTCCGCTTCGCACGTGCTTTTCCTCGTTACCGTCTTAACTCCCTGCCAAATATCATTGATGTACTTTCAACCGTTTAGGCCTAAAACGGATATAGACAGACAGAGAACTTTCGCTTTTATAACATTAGTAAGTGTGGATATCTTGTGAAATACATTTAAACTTCTTCTATAACCTAATTTTTATATTTCAGATTAAAAAATGTGACTGTAATCAACTTACAGATCTTCACTTGTTAGATGATTCCACCCAAGACAATGTATTGAACATACTTTCAAAATGGCATTGTACATGTGGCAAAAAGGTTTTTATTCTTTTTCCTATTTTATTTATTTAAACACTTCCTCCGACGACGCAGACGACAATTTGCACATCGCTGAAGCTTATCAGTTAACGCGTTAAAAGGGTCAACAGAGTCGAAAATGAAAAAGAGAACTAGCACACCGACTCATTCATACTTTATACAGTTTATACATATGACATATATATATTAAAGTATTATAATGTACGAAACTTCTATTATTATATATATTGTACAATTGTACAGCTACCTACGCAACCAAGAAAATACTACAGGAACATCCTATAGCCGCTATAAGATGTATCTTTGCATATGCTAGTATCTCTATCAGAGGAATGGTAAGCAATAATTATGTTAATGTATGAACGAACACACATGGATGTATGCACCCTGCAGACGGAGTTTTTGATTGTACAATTGAAATAGACATAAGTATAGGAACCTACTTTAAACCCGCTATCCCATAACCCCTCGGTGACCACCAAACCTACCCGGGGGGAGTAGATTTAAAATCAGCGCCGCATGTTCCTTGCATGCAGCACAATGCTGATCTACTCCCTTTGCCTGTGTCATTTATTTTTGTGTATAATTATTGTTTAGGTTAAGAAATTTACTGGTAGTAAATGATTTCGTTTCGGCGGTATAAGGCCACATATTAAAATGACCACTTATAATTATGTCCTACTACTTACAATGTCCCGTTCTAAACATAACCATTTCTAACAATACCTTCGTCTGGTATTACCTACCTCGAAAAATCACCATTTCTGGTTTTTATTTAAAATTTGAACTTATTTCTAGGTAGCGTGCCCTTTGCCTGTGATTTGTCATTTATTTTTGTGTATAATTATAGTTTAGGTTAAGAAATTTATTGGTAGTAAATTATTTTTTATTCGTTTATTTCAAATTTGAAATTATTTGTAGGTAGCGTCGTCACGAACTTCAACAACTGAAATGCCGACTCCTCCTATCCAACCCGAGGGCCAGGAAGAAAGTGAGGAGGAGATATTCTACCCCACACCTGAAGTGCTGCGGAAAGTTAGAACCACGCCAAGTAATCAACATGCATTATAACAATTTACACGGCTCAATGGTGTCGTGCCAGAAACAGAACCTATGCGGTTTCGCTGAACTGTGTCCTATTTATAAAAGTCTATCACTGAGTTTCTTAAGGCGCTTGTATGCCTCAAACTAGCGCCGCTGCCTTTTCTTTCTTTAAACTACGTTAATCAAAGAACTTTTCAAAAGTCTATAGTACAGTTTATAATACCTATCATAAGCTTTATTTTAATGCCCATAAAATAGTTTTCTTTTATTTCCTTTATGCAGAATAGCGACGTTGCTCTTGGTGGCCACCGAAATCTGTTTTCGCTTCTCTGTCTTAATTATACGAAACTAAACTCAAAATAGCATTTATTTTGAGCCCTCTGGAATAGTCCAGAGGGATCAAAAAAAAGCAGTTGGTTGGCTGTATAAAAAACCGGTGACTAACGAACTTTCTCCTGTTTTTGAAGTACTTTACCTACGATTGTAATAATAATGAATGATAGAAAATATGAATAATTTGACTTTAAGGATCTACCCTTAAGGTAAAATTTAAGTGTAGCGTGGCAACAGCGACTGGTTCTTAGTGGAATTTATTTCTCAAACCAATAATCTACTTTGCAGCTTTTGCAGGCCGAATAGTCCTGGAACCGGGTGATCTCGTTAGATGCAAATACTCTTTCAGTCCACAAATAGAAGGCAACTTCAGTGTGAAGCGGTTTGTTGAAGTAAGTGGGTGGCCGGACTCAAGGGTCGACATAAACGTCACTGGGATATGTGATTTGCCGAGGTTAGTGGAATGTTTGGTAAGTAGAATAACCGAACCAAAGCGAGCAATGCTCGTGAATAGTTTTCCGAATATAGAGCAATTGTTTTGCAGAATAGACCCCCTTCCCCTGTAGGTGGAGCTAACGGCGCTTGAGTCCGTAGAAAGTCGCAAAGATTTTCGACTCCCACGTCACTTGACTTCGTGGCGTAGTTGGTTATCTTATCACATTCCCGTACTGAGGGGAGGACGCGGGTTCAAGTCCCATCGAAGTCGAAAATTTTTACGATATTATTTGATTTCTTAGAAATTTCTAAGAAATCAAATAAAATCGTAAAAATTTTTGGATAATTGTCCAGAGTGCGAGGCTTACGCACTATAATAACAAAAACGTTAGACCCCCTTATTTGACGGTGGGACCTAACCGGACGCGTGCGATGGCCGTGTAATGAATTTCGTTCGCCATGGTTTGTTTTCAAACATCCACTGTTCCCTTGCGAGTATTTCTCACCTTCATTCAGTTATGTACCCAGCACAAGACAGTTGGTCTGTCTTGTGCTGGGTACATATCAAGAAAAAAACGTGCACGTTAGTAGCCTGCCCAGATGGGGCGCTTTACGCGCGAATGCACTCGTGCGCTCTCCAGATAGGTACTAGAGCTATATATATGTCGTGGCCATATCCTAGAATTGATCATTTCATGATGTAACCGACCATTTCACGAAATGGTTGTATTTCATGATACGGCCAGCTAAAACTGACTATATCGTTTAAGCATCAACGTTTAATGCTATTTGAATCAACGTTTGGCCATATCATTAAAGTAGGGTTTCCTTGACAACATAGGTTTAATAAAAAATCCAAATAAGGGAGGTACTTTAAATTTTTTGTTAACTTATTTTTAATGTTTTCTATAATTTTCAGTCGGCTACTACCATGTCCATCAGTTTTGTAGATTTCTGTTAGTAGGTATTTCATAATATTTTGCCATGGGAACTATACGTATAGTCTAGTCTACTAGGCTTTCGTAAAAGTCAAGTAGTTTTGTCTCGTAACGACGTTTCACATTATGTTTATCTTCAATTGGCACATCACCGACTATCACAAAAACATTCAAAACAAAACAACATCAGCGCCTCTAACGGTAGTTATTGTAACTATTTCACGATATGATCACTAATGTTTGACCATATCATGAAGTAGCCGTGCATTTAGCTTTTTTATCGTCAAACGCTGATTATTCAATGATCTGGCCAGACTACATCATGATGAGGGCAGTTCGTATTTTCCATTTCATGAAATACAACCATTTCATGAAATGGTTGGTTACATCATGAAGTGATCAATTCTAGGATATGGCCACGACATATACATCCTGTCCAGATGCTGCCACGCCTTTCCTCACTCGCGAGTAAAACGCGTGCAACGTGCCGGACTCGCGACTCGTGCGCGCGTTTTGAGCACGAGCGCGAGTCGAGATACTCGGGCGCCATTGCTGCGTCTAGCAATGTTTTATTTTATTATTTACTAGCTGTACCCGCGACTTCGTTCGCGATTACCATACCTGCCGACTTAAGTTCACATTAACCACAGTTTCTCTCATATTATGAAACGCTTCGCAAAAAAAACTAGTTGCAGAATTGGACCTGTTACACTTTTAATATCTATATCTACAGTAGTTACCGATGTTAGGTACCTACTTAGTTAAATTGTACGTATAACGTGTAGGGTTACGGGGGATATATAGCATTCCTACTGTCATCTTCAATCCCATTCTTTATCTACACGACTTTTAGCTACCAGCGTCAGTGTCAAGAAGTGTCATACTCGTTTCATTTCTTACTCATGGTTCCGTTCAGCTGGGCCCTATTCTGCAAAACTAATCGCATCACTTTGACAGTAGTATCGTCACATTACCTTAGATAAAAGAAATTATGATGAATGCAGATGGAGAGACGCGCGTCAAAGTGAAAAGTTTGAAACTATTAATTTATCTCGCACGGACTATCTGGAGTTTCATTAATCTAAGGATTCTACGAGATGATTCTGCGACGATTCCATTGTCATAGTGAAGCAATTGTATTGTAGTATTGGGCCCCAGATCCATTTGACTGGACCACCGCAATTTTTTTTTCGTTAGCAGGAAGGTAATTGGTTAATTGTGTACCACAGTAATAAATATTTTTCTGTGGTCCAGTTAGTTTAATTGGACCACTTACTCCAACCCAACCAAAATTCGGTGGTACAGTCAACTGGACCTGTAAGAAGCTTTATGCTTCAGCAGGTTCTCTTAGAAAGTTGCGGTACTTTCTGCCGACCGCTATCAAAATTGCTTTAGCCCAATCTCTTCTTCTCCCTGTTCTGGACTATGCCGACGTCTGCTATTTAGACCTTGCCGAGGAGCAGTTGGATAAACTTGAGCGTCTCCAAAACTTTTGCATTAGGTTCATATTAACTCTCACAATCTTAGGTCATCAGATAACTTACTCCTCAAGTTTCCCACTCATTCCCAATCCTTCTATGGCAATTCTTTTAGTGTACAGGCAGTTCGTCTTTGGAACAAACTGCCTGTCGATATCAGGCTTGCCCCTTCCATCGACTCCTTCAAATCCAAACTGAAGTCCCATTTCCTTTCTACAGTCTAAACTCATTTCATTCTTTCCCGACTCTGTAACTGTTTGGATGTTATTGCAACTTAATTGGATAGTTAGCTTTTATTATAATTGTTTCTTTTGGACCTACTGTATTCGTTTATTGTTATTTTTTATTTTTTTTTTTTACTTTTTTTTTTTTTTTTTTTTTCTGTTTTTCCATGTTATTAGATAGTATAGGTAAGTTTGTTTGTATTATAAAAATGTATGTATTAGGTAAGTATATAAGTTCTGTTATTTCCTGTCTGTGCACTAGGAACCCTTTTAATTTCTTATATCTTTTTCTTCATCCCAAGGTTGCCTGGGAGAAATCGCTCTCAGCGATAAGGCCGCCTTTTGTACTTTGAATTTGTCATTTAGATATAAGACTTTTATTAACTTTATTTACTTGTAAGTACAAATAAAGTGTTCATTCATTCATTCATTCATTCATTCATTCACTGGACCGGCGGTTTAGCTGGTATGATAATAACATGATATTATCAAGTTCATGAAGATCGCTTGGACCATTTGTAAATTTTACTTTGCTCGAAATAGGTATGTGCAACGGGGAATAATGAACAAAAAGTTCACTTATTCCGTTGATGGGGATTGTCAACGGGGATTAGTGGAATAAGCCTATAAATTGAAGCGCGCGAGCACTCGCGCGGGCACTCGAACGGGCACTCGAACGGGCACTCGAACGGGCACTCGTACGGGCACTCGCGCGTAAAACGCTTCACCTCGGTTTCAGGCTCTTATGTAAGACTCACACTGTCCTTTTCAGATTGGACAGTAGGCCAAAGAAGATGTTCGAAAATTTTGTAAGAAGAACAGTAGAGGATAATGTTTATAAAATTACATATTTAGATGATCAGAAAATATTTGAATTTGGACCAATATTTATCGGGCCTAGGAGGTAAAATTATAGTGAATCGATTTTATTGAAGTAGGTACTTAATTGTTATTTTAATCAATTAGAAGCAAAGGCAGCAACATCCATTCGAATTTCAAATCTATGTTGCTGCCTTTGCTTCTATATGACTCATTATTTTGTCGTAATAATCATAGTAATAGAAAATTATTTTGCTACAATTTTTAAAAAGACAATAAAATAACAATTATTTTTATTTACATGTTTTCAGAGTGTATGAGGAAGAATACGTAATTGATTTGAAAAACTCTTCATTGATAACAGCAGACGTTACAATACAGTTCCTAGAAGACACCTATGTTTTTGAAATAGATAAAACCTATATAATACTAGAGGTTAGTTTTAGAGCGACTATAAGATATTCTGTAGCAAAGCTTTATGAGATCTAGCTTCTGCCCGCGGCTTCGCACTTCTTTTTCCATGATGAAAAGTACCTACTTTATGTCCTTCTCCGAAATACAACCTTATCGGGAATACAAGATCGTGTGGTGCTTAGAACTTTACTACCCCAACTCTTCCCTCGGGTGTCGTAAGAGGCGACTAACGGATATCCACCGGGGGCTGGCAGCAGCGACCCCTGCCGAACAATTCTACCACCCAACTGCGATCCCCAAATCGCATACCCAGCTTAGGGATTACATTTGGCATTACTCCCAATATGATTTAAGTCAATAATGCAAGTATCAGGGGGAGGCCTGCGTATGGCTGTGTGTGAGATGTGATGATACCAAATTTCCCTTCACAAATTTCATTAATATCCGTTAGGGCTGCATAAGTCGTCCGGTCCAACTCATCAGTGGTTGCGGCCTAAATGTATGCCACCTCACTAATAAACATTCCCGCGCGCTTGATGAAACGCACATAAATTTATTGGTAAAACGGCCGCGTAAAAAATGGGAATAGACTTGTTGTACAAGGGTTATTATAGAAAAACTATTGAGAGTATCTTTTCAAAATAAATTTATTTCAGATTTTGAATAACTAAACTATGTCGGTACGGGCTTTATTTGTGTTTTCGTTCTCCGTATGTTATTTATTTTCGCCCAAATTTTGGCTAAAATCGGTGTTGAAGTACAAAACTTTAGAAACTTGTATTTTTTTATTTAATACTTTTTTTACGGTTTCGGGTGTGTACAGACATAGATAATGACGAGATAAATTGATACTATCCTTAGTTTTGGATGGTCAACATCAAACAGGGTAGTAGTTACCCTTCCACGTTTGTATGGGAAGATGAGCGACTCGTTTAGCCTTAAGGCGTGATAAGATGATAGACAAGAGCTACCATATTTAAATTACTATGGATTAAATAATTTTATATCTTATATTTTTTCGTTGCAGCCTGGATGTCGGGAAAAGCTCACGATTTCTGCAGCACCGACTGAGAGAGGCGTCCATAAAAGCGTCCTCCTGTTCTGTGTCAAAGACAATCCAGAAATCGTTTCGGTCTCTATTGGATGCAGCGGAGTTGTGCCTATTGTTGAAATACTACCTTTCACTAAATGTATCGGTAAGATTAAGACATCTAATCACTAAACACATGGTGTTTTGATCTTAGAAGATCAAGTGCCCTGATAAAAAAAAACTGTCCTAACTTGACTGCAACGCAATGATGTTTCAGTTGTTGAAGTTGAAACATCATTGCCCTACAAACAACGCACAGCCCAAACCTTTGTAGGTAAAGGCGAGCTTTTTCTTTGTTTTCGCATTAGGTTTAAAGTTAAGTTAGTTGTAAGGTTTCTTTAAAATAAAAACATTGGAAAAGGGGTTTGTAGATTTTGGACCTAACATCGGCTAGGACATTTTTTTATTTGTTTTATTATCCTTTATCCAAATAATATAGGTAACTTTTATTGAGCGCGGCGAAATTAAAAAAAATCGAATCCTCAAACCCCTTTTATAACATTATAATTAGCGTTTAAAGTTATTCATAAAGTTTTGTTTTATAGAATACGGAAAACTCCTACTCTATCGTCGTGAAGATGATCGATTTATAATTAAGAACGATTCTATATTACCTATAATGTGGAGAATACCAAACGCTTCTGAATTTGTTGAAGACTTTATCGTAGCTCAGACATCGGGCATCGTGTTGAGACATGACAATCAAGTTATTCCCGTGACTTATATCGCTTGTAATGTTGGTGTGATTTCAAACAAAACGATGGTGCTTCATGTTAGTACAACAACTTAAGTAATATTTTTTTCTAGCAAACTATACATATTTTATAAAAAACGCGTGACAGGTACCTAATATTGTGGTGACTTACGTAACAGTTGCGTGTAAATAAATAAATAAATGGTGTGTCATTCAATACCTACCCAAAATTTGAAGTGAAATAGTAATTTATAGGCGGTAGCCTGTAATGTAGCACTGAAGTCATTTACAACGGGATATTTACCATGATTTAAGTTTTGAGCTTTCAAATGACTTTAGTGTTAATAACCATGATGGATTTAAAAGTTTTATTGTAATGTAGCAATCTAACAAGATCCGATTTTGAGCATTCTGCTATAGTTAGGCATGGAAAATTTCACGCATCACTGGTTATATCACTAGTGAAAACATAAATCACGTGCCACACCAGTTACATGCTTCGAAACCGTGAGTTACTTATAACGCGAGCGTGATTTATCACGCGGGCTAAGCTACATTACAATTCGCAGAATTCTATCGTGCGAAAGAGACAAAGCTACAGCATTTGAGCGAGAGCGACTGTAGCGACACCGTGCCACTAGCTAGAAGAGAGAATTCGTTTAAGTGAAATTGCATCTTGTTCTCAACACCATTAGGCTTTAATTTATCCGGAGTATTTTTAAAACTTGCTTACTGCTTAGATAAATAACGCTCCGTTACAAAAACTTCATTTGAAAATGAGTCATAATTTAAAGAAGTTAAGGTGCTCATTGATGTAGGTACTTGAAATTTATAATACCAGTGAAATCAGTGAAATCACGTTGTGAGAGTTTCACTTCACTCACTTGTAATCTTTACTTGTTGCTGCTGCACGTGCACGCCGCGTTTTGAGTCGCTTGTTATTTTAAACTAAGCTCAATGAGATTGTCTGCTAATACAGAAATAAAGTTGTCGACCTAGTGATTTATAATTACTTTAGTTTAAAATAACACGCGACCCACTGTGATAATAATCATCACTAATGAATTATAACGACCGTGATTTATCACGCGTGATATAACCGTGACAGAAAAAAATAATTTCACGACGTGATAGTGAAATAAAAGTAGCTATAACTTCCATGCCTAGCTATAGTCAAAATAAATCCGTTTCTTATAGATTTTCGATGAACAAGGCAGAGGGGACCCTATGATAACTTCAAGCTTGTTCTTATCGGCCGAATGCTACGACGTCAATGTCGAATGTGCTTTTGAAAATAGTTCTGAAACGTTTCTTAATTATGGCAACGTGAGAGTGAACTCCCCCGTTGTTCGGGAAATGTATTTACTGAACCGTGGAAAGTACAACATTTACTTCAAGTAAGTATTACAAAAATACTAACTAGGTTCCTATACAATCATTCCTGTTGATCAAAAATTCCCACCAATGAAAAAAAAATTAATATTTTGATTGTGATTTAATTACGCTTAATAAATAAAATTACGTTTCGGTATCGCGATAAGACGGCCAATTGTCACATATTCTGTAATTTTTGTTGTTTATTTTAATATTGTACTTAAATTATTTTGATAAGTGTGCAATAAAGAATTTTCTATCTATCTATTCTATCTATCAATCATTTGAAAGGTGGTCACAATTAGTAGTAAAATATATTATATTATATGTATATTTTTTTCATGTTTCGTTCATAGTTCTAACACGGGTCTCACTCTCACACCAAACATTGCTAAACATCCCCTACTACTTTTGGTTTCAGATTGAAAAAAGTAAAGAACTTCCCGGAGCCATCGTTACTGAAGTCTTTCGAAGCGACTCCTGAATGTGGTATCGTCCCTGCGACGGTGAAGCTGGTCGCCATCGAGTTTTATTGTAAGCCGACCACGTCGGTGAATATCGTGAACGCACCGGTGTTCATTTGCACTTTGCTGGACGGTAGCAAAAATCAGGTGGCCGTGGCAAAGTTCCCTGTTTGCATTTCGATCGCCTCTTTCTATAATACGTGAGTTTGGCGCTCAAGGGCCCACCTTGAGCATTCGCCTGTTATGCAACATTCAGAATTACTTACAGTAGATTGTTTAAAATAGCATCGTTGATTGCTACATTACAACCGAAAACACAGCATAGCATCATCCAGCCTCAGGGCAATAAATAACTTAACTTATTTTTTTTTGGGGATCAACTTGTGACGTACGATTTTTTGAATTCCGAATATTATATTACTAGCGGGTGGACCACAGAAATCTTAATAACAAGGCACTGTTATTCAGATTTCTGTGGGGTGGACACATATTTTTGTGATAAGTATAGCATAAGTTACTCAGGGATAATGTAGCATTCTAATGCTGAGAGAATTTTTGAAATGGGTCAGTAGTTTTTGAGTTTATACGTTACGAACATAAAAATATGAGTCTTTCTTCCTTATAGTGTTAATATTATAGCTTCTAATTATAGATTCTTTTACTTGGTTTTTTAATAGTCAAGCAAATTATTTTTCCACATTAACAGGATTTACGCGCATAAAACTGAGGCTATAAGAAATTATATATATGTATATATTAATAGGCATAAAACGAAGACACTGCCCTTTTTGTCGTGTGTAAACGAAGAATGTGAATTAAAAAAAACTGTCAGCAGGTGCTTACGTTTTAAACTAAATTTTCATGCATAATTTTAGCCTGTGATTTCGTGATTTCAGTGAGTCGTCTAACTTTGACTCCATTGACCTTTAGGGTGTGAATTTGAAAAAACCCTGAAATACGTGTCTATTTATTTTAAGTCATCTTTCTACGCTACAAATTTTGACGGGCCAACAGTTAAGATTCTGAAGTTATTATAAAAATGACCCCCTTAGAATACGAATTTCCAAAAATGCGTTCTTAACACCCGTTAGGCGTTAATGGGTGTTAAGAACGCATTTTTGGCACGTCCTGAAAGGAACCTCCATGCAAAATATCAGCTTCGTAGCTCTTGTAGTTTATAGATACATGTTTTTGAAAACAAAAGCCATTTTTTTCTACCTATTATTATTTGTAACGCACTCTTGAGGTATTAACATTATAAAATATTTCAGAAATGTTTTTTTCTTGTTTTTTTTTTAACAAAAGCAGTGTTTTGTTTTGATATCATTACAAAAAAGTATGATCCTTTGAAATGTACAACATTAATAATAATGTAAACTCGTAAAAGAATACGGATTGAAGAAAAGTGTATTTTTTTTAAATTAAATAAAACAATGTTTTAAATTCAAAAAATCGTAGAAAAAAGTTGATCCCCTTGGTGTCCACAAACACTCCTTTCGGCTTAGTGCACACGTGTTTCGTGGCACCCTGTATAGTACCTATTCCAAAGTAAGCTGAGCTTGTGTTATGTACTAAATAACCGATATATTTAATGCACTAAAATATTTATTTATTTTTATCTTACTATATATAATTCTTCTGTGAGTGTGTATGTAACTGAACTTCTCTCAAACGACTGGACCGATTTTGATGAAATTTTTTGTGTGTGTTCAAGGGGATCTGGGAATGGTTTAGATTCACAATTTTGTTTAATTAACGCGTGCGAAGCCGCGGGCAGAATCTAGTATTCTTATTTAATAATAAATATTTCCAGATCATAGATAAAAACAATTGTCGATACGGAATCTCCCAAACTGTTGCACACCAAATGTTTATCGCGTTTCTGATTTTAGGTTTACGCTTTTCCCCCTTGGTGAATTGAATTTCCATATAATGGCGGTGGGAAGTGGTGTGTCGCGAGAAGTGATCCTTAACAACACCAGCAAGTGTCCCTTTACATATGAGATTGTGCTGCCACCCGAATATCAAATAGAACCAGGTTCCGCGCCTCCAACCAAATCAGGAAAGGAAAAGTAAGCACTTACTGAAAAACTGTATTTTGTACTTAGTTTTTCTTTTTGGACAATTCACACAGCATTATCTAGCCCCAAGCTAAGCAGAGCTTGTGTTATGGGTACTAGATAACTGATATACATAATACAATACACTACATAGATAGATATTTTTTATTATACATAGAAAAACATCCAGAACCCCTGAACAAATATCTGCAGATCGTACAAACATTTTTCCCGAGGCGGGAATCGAACCCGCAACCTCCTGCGTCGCAGAGGTAAATATTACTTATATTATAGCTTTATTAGAAATAAAACAACTAACTATTCGCTTATTATATACTTGTGCAAAACGCAAAGAATTGTTATCCAGTAAATCTTATATAGTTCTCCATAAAAATGTATCATACCTACTCTACCTACTCATTGTTATAGTAACTAAACTAGATTATATAGTTAAATAGATAATTATTTAAGTACATACCTACTTTTAATTAAAATATGGGAAGAAGCTGTTCTCCTGTAACACAGCTACACTGTAGCTACCACAGGAGACAGAGCTCCAACTTTATTTGTTACAAATATTTTTGTATTATATTAGTAGGTGCTTAATATTTTAATGCCCAAAAAGACATCGGTGTTAGTAAAATTAATATCTCTTTATTTTAAACAAATCGCATCAATTAATCATACATTCCAGAGGTCTGCTCGAACATTTGACAGAATTGTGCCTTTGGACAAATGAGGCTTAAGCCATTATGGCCATACCGCCCCGTCTTTCGTTATAATACTAAATAGTGTCTGTGTTTATTAATAAAGTTTCTAAAAAATCAAATAATATCGGAAAAATTTTCGACTTCGACTGGACTTGAACCCGCATCCTTCCCTCAGTACGATTAGATAGATTTTCGACTCCTACGTCACTTGACCTCGTGGTGTAGTTGCTAGTTGGTTAGCACATTTCCGTACTGAGCGAAGGATGCGCGTTCAAGTCCCGTCGAAGTCAAAAATTTTTGCGATATTATTTGATTTCTAAGAAATTACCCTGAGTGTGAGGGCTTATGCACTATAATTACAAAAACCATAGTTTCTAAACTTAAATAACTACGCTCACTCGGTCAATAAATCTGCTTACAGGTTAAAAACCCCACCGTTGAAGTGTGGCAATTTTCTAATTATGAATGAAGATAATCTTGTGACACCAGGAACCAGTCGAACAATACAGATACAGTTTACGGCAACACAGCCGAAGAAATTCGAAGAAACTATACATTTCATAATAAGCGACACCTGCCCGGCTGAGGCAAATGGAGTGCCTTTAAAATTAGTGGGCACGGGGGCAATGCCTTCCTTAGATTTTTGGAATTTAGAGACTACTTTCCGGGAACACCTTATTGTTAAAAATTTGTCGGATTATAAAATTCAATCGGTAAATGAACTCCTTATTTATTTAATAAGTAGTTTAATTGATAGCGGAAGATTATCTGGTTTGACGCTGGAATTTTTATTAACCAACAAACCAACGATTTTTGCGAAGTTATTCTGCAATTCGCTCCGATGGAACCAGTCGTGAAATCTATACATACAAAAGAAAGTCGTGTTAGTTACACTATTTATAACTCAAGAACGGCTTTACCGATATGGCTGAAAATTAGTGAGGAGGTAGCTTAGAGCCAGGAGACGGACATAGGATACTATTTACTCCGTTCGATAGCATTCAAGTGTGACTTGACATAACCTCAAAAATAGAATAGGATAGAAATAACCTCAAAACGTTTCCATAGAAACAACGCGTGCGAAGACGCGGGCTGAAGATCTATAAATATCATTGGTTTTGTAACTCCTATGTTTACATAAATACCTACGTTGACATAGCGCAAACTCAATTTTGACTCTACGACTTCCAACTTCTGTAATAATTATTTTATTATTTTTAAAATTACTGTACTTGTATGTTTATTATTGTAGTAGGTATTATATTACACATTTTATTAAGTTTTCAACATCTTAACTTCATTCGTTCTCCATCGTTGCTTTTACTGCTCTATGTTTAAATCATGTTGTAGGTACCTCGGTTATAATTGTCTCGATTGTTTTCTGTTTTGTATGCCAATAAAGAAAATGAAATGAAACCTGATTTCTATTGTACATCCTGAAACCTTTTTTATATCTTTTACAGACTTCTGCACACTGCGTCTTTGAAGAAAATTCAGCGACTTTACATTTCTTTGGAATAAATGTTAATTCTAAGTTTGCCGCAGCAATCGATCTCTACAACAATGGGCTGGTTCCTTGTTCACTTACTATGAAATTGCATTATCAATCCAACTCAAACCCGGATATATTTTCGTTAGATAAATACGAATCCCATATAGCGCCACTGATGCACAAAAATATGAGAATAATATTCTCTCCTAAATCTCTAATGGTAAGTTATACTCATTATGGAGGTCCAGCAGTTGGCTAGAAGGTACTTATAGGCTGATGAACATTTACTCAAGTGCTCTGGACACTGCTTATTTTATAATGTAACTGATAATGAAACAAATAATTTACAGGAATACAGAGGAGTCTTAGAAATAAAACTCAAGCTTTTGCACAATCAAGAGGAGTCCTTCAAAATATGTTTGATAGGTGAAGGTGTTATACCAAGAATAAAATTGCTATCGCCACAAATAAGGGAACTCAGTAGAGCAAATCTTAATTTCCCAGTAACTTGTTTAGGTTCTGTCAGCAAGAGGCTTATTCGGTTTAAGAATATATGTAAAGTTATGTCTATTGTCAAGCTGAAGGTAGTACAAAAACACGAAGACCGACCAATATTTTGGTTGGATGTAAATGATGATTGTGCACACATGGTAAATACTGAAAACAACGGTGAGTTCATAGAACTTGCGTCGAGTAGTGAATGTATGTCATAACTAGCTTCTGCGCATGGTTTCGCACGCGTTTATCTAGAGATATAAAGAAGAATGTTATTCGCGGTCTGGAAGTTAGAACTACATCTATGCAAAATTTCAGATTGATCCAGTAGTTCTGGCGTGAAGAGGTAACAAACACCGTCTTCTAGTCTTTATCCCACGCTAGGTGGGGTCGGCACAACATGTATTTTTCTTCCACTCCTCTATCAGCCGTCATCTCTGCACTAACATCTTTCTTAACCATGTCCTTTATCACACAATCCATCCATCTTTTCTTCGGGCTTCCTCTCCCCTTATATCCCTTCACATCAAACCTACCACTCTTCTCGTCACATGAAGGTAACAAACATTATAGATGTTTGGATCATCCAAACCATCGCCTTTAAAACATTAGCGTGAATTTTCCATAACGTGTTGCAGAAATGGAGAAAACATATTTGAAAGTGTCTGTAGGACCAAAAGAAAAAGCGTCAATTCTTGTTAACTACAATCCCATTCGAAAGGGCAGAAATAGCTGTGAGGTCAAGATAGCTATACTTGAAAATCCTTACGAAGATTACACAGTAAGTTCAACATCTTCATCTCGTCTACATCCTCAGCCTATACCGGACTGCTGGATGCAGGCCACCCCCTGATAAACGCCTTATTGGCCTTAACATGAGGGGTATAATCCCCACGCTGGGCATGCGGGTTGGGGATTGCAGTTGGGTGCTAAAATTGTTCTGCAGGAGGCGCTGGTGCCCACCCCCTGTAGATTTCCTTAGTCGCCTCTTATGAAACCCGCGGGAAGAGTTGGGGTGGTGCAAATTCTTCCGACACCACACGGCTTCACACTATACTACAGTTCAATATGACTCTTTTAGGTACCTACAATTAGGTGCGTAAATATTTTAAACAACTGTCACACTCCCAAGTTTTCAATTTGAATAAATACTTCGTGTATACAGGGTGCCACAAAACATGTGTATTAAGCCGAAAAGGGGTGATTCTGGACCCTAAGGGGATCAACTTGTGTTCTACGATTTTTTTTTTTTTTAATGGTTTTCGTCATAATAATCGAGTTCAATTACATGTATTCTTACATTATTGTTATTGTTTTAAAATTGCATATAGAAGCATAATTATTCGGTAATAATTTCATGACAAAACACTGGCTTTGCAGAAAAACAACTAATCTATTATTTCGTTATAGGTTTTATGTGAAGCCCAATCTTTTATGGCAGACGTTACTTATATAAATTCTATCCGGAAAGTAACACCCGAATCTATTATTTCGTTATAGGTTTTATGTGAACGCGAATCTTTTGGCAGACGTTATATAAATTCTATCCGGAAAGTAACACCGAATCTAATAGTTCGTTATAGGTTTTATGTGAACGCGAATCTTTTGGCAGACGTTATATAAATTCTATCCGGAAAGTAACACCGAATGTATTATTTCGTTATAGGTTTTATGTGAAGCGGAATCTTTTATAGCAGACGTTATACTTGTTGGACTCGAAATGCTGTCAATAGATGCTGATGTGGAGTTAATGAGAATGAATCAAGCGTAAGGATATTTTTAAAACACGTAGAAGATAGATAGAATAACGTTTATTACGACACACTTAGTCACATAAAAAACAAACTAAACAGAATATGCATATATCTCAATCTCGCATGGAGGTGTAAAATCTAACCGCCGAAAAATCAAATTTAACACAGATAAGGGGCTATAGAGTAACCCATTTTTGAAAAATGTCTAAATAAATTCTATAGTGCTAACAAACCGTTAAATAATAAAACTTCAAGTGCGAGTGGGACTTGCGCACCAAGGGTTCCGTACGATTGTAAGACCTTGTTTCTTGCCAAATATCATGATTCTAGGTCAACGGGAAGTAGGTTGGTTCCATAAAAGTTTTAGTCCATGACGGGAATCAATTTTTTTTGTGAATACACTACAAATTTACGTTTATCGGATTTGTTTGTAGGTCTACGGGAAGTAACCTGTAGGTCCATGGCAAGAATCAGAAGTAATTTTTTTTGTGAATAAACAACATGTTTACGATTTTTGCATTTTTTCCTTTACTCGTGCTATAAGACTTTGCTTATTGGCAAATTTCATGATTCAAGATCTAAAGGAAGTCCCTAAAGGTTTTGTGTGCATGTTGATTCCCTTGGAAATTTCTTAATATTTGGAGAAGGCTTTACTTTTGATTGCGTTGACTTAGAAGTTTAATTTATATCACGGTTCCAAGAGGTTACGGATTTGAGTATTTGATGTTAATTTCAACTCGATACCTTTACGCGTTCCTGAGAAAAGGGGGTTGACAGACGGACAACAAAGTGATCCTGTAAATAAGGGTTCCTTTTGAGGTACGGAACCCTAACCGTTCAAGTTTTATGTAAACTTGAACTTTGGTCAATTTGGACCCCCCCCCCCCCCCCTAGTCAGCAAAATTAAGCAAAGCTCTTACCCCCTCATATGCTTACTTAAATATTGCGCGTAAAATCACGTCAAATTCTATGATACCAAACCAATATAATGAGCGAGACATGTCGAAAGTGCTTGTTTCTAGGGTTCCGTAGTCATAAATGCATTCGCTGCCCAGCCGCCGACGTGACACTTACCCCGGAATACTCAAACGCAACTCAGATTTAAGCAAATCTCAAGCGGCGGATTTTAGAAATAAAAATTGTGATTCTCCCTCGACCACAATATACAGGGTACCTACTTCCTACGGACCTAAAATCATGATATTTGGCAAGAAACAAGGTCTTACAATTAAACGGAACTCTTAGTGCGCGAGTCTGACTCGCACTTGACGTTTTATTTATATCTTTGTATCTTTGGTGCTGCACTGTAATGGCAGTATAATTATGTTACTAAATAAATAAATGGTGGGCGTCAAATCGAGCGTCGGCGGTGCATCACCGACGTGCAGCATGCTGCACGTGATGTATCGGCGAGGCTCGATTTGACGCCCACCATTTATTGTATTACATGTACTATGAGATGACCTAATATGAAATTAATATTATTATGCTTTCTTTCCATGGTAAAGGAATGCCTCGTCTACCTCAGATAAGAAATCCCGAAGTGCACCAGTTGAAAAAAAAAAGAAAGCAATAGATCAAAAGAAAAGCAAAAGAATATCAATAGGGTCAGCATCGTCAAGCGTGGAAACATGTCTGTTAAAATACGTTTTAGACTTTGGTATGTCTGGTTCAAGGAAACCACCTTCTCACCGCACATTCAAATGTGGGAGTAGTAAACTGATGATGTAGTTGATATAATAATCTGTTGATCTTATGATCCATCGCTCACATAATCTATTGTCATCTTAAGCAATTGATCAAGTGGTGTTGATATTGTAACCATTGACAAAATTAATATTGATCTTAACGTGCCTCCCCAAGGGCAGTTTGCTATATTCACCACGCTTGGTAGCCAGATTGGTGATCGTAGTAGATGTGTTAAAATACAAATGAGGAAACTACTGGCCTTCGTCTGGTATGATCCTTGAGTAGACTCTTACATCCACGGGTTGAGTTAGAGCGATGGATTCGCGGCCTGCGGCAAATTATGATTTAAAATATTCAAAGAAGCACTAAGCAGTAGTATTTTACACACAATTTAGCAATAGCTCTTACGATTAATCTGTCTATCTGTTCACTTTAAGGTGGCTGTGAACTAAGATCAGTTAAGAAGAAGTCAGCAATAATGATCAGTAATTCTGATAAGGTGTATAAATTTGCATGGGAGGATATGCAAGCTATGAATGTTTTAGTGAAGCCATCCGAGGGCTACATATCGCCGGGAGAAGAAAAAGATTTCGAATTTATGTTTTTTGCGGGAGTTCCAGTATCCATTCAAAAGGTAGCTTTCTCAGTGATTCAATTACGGTTCTTAAAAATATTGTCAAAAACCGAGAATTTTCAATTTGCAGGAATTATTTTCCTGCTATTTAACGCCAATAAGCAATGAATCTTTGACCGTTGATTTAAAAGGAGGTTCGTGGGACAACCGGCAAATTATAACTTTATTTGACCGGTAAGAATTATATCAACTTAGGTAGTTTCTGCCATGAAAGTGAATTAGGCTAGGCACAAACGGACCACCGACCACAGAACCGGTGGCGAGCGACAACCTGCTTACACGCTTTTTCATACATTTTGTACGAACTCGCGTCGCGCGTCGCCGGCGGCAGCGGTGGCCACTGGCTACAGCAGTGTCTGCGACTCGGCACTTTACGCCGCTGCGCGCCACGCAAGACGCTGGCTCTCGCCACTATCGGGCCGCCCCGCCCCTACACACCCTCACTCAGTTAACCGCTAGGCGTCCTACACATCGCACGCACGCATAAAATGTGGACTGAACACCCCGGTGGCTGACGCGAGCTTCCGCGACTGCTGCAATTGTGGCGGGAGCGGGCGATAGCCACCGATGGCAGTGGCCGGTGGTCCGTTTGCGCCAAGCCTTAAAGTAAAAAAGATTAGATCGAAAGTCTTGATTTTCCGATTACTGTTTCAGAAAAGTAGGCATGAATGAAAGAAGCGAGGTGGCTATTGACGAAAGTGGACTCCATCGGACATCGGACTCCGAGGAGTTAGGGTCACTGACGATGTTAATTATTTACTCGGCTATGACGTCATATACGAAATATGTTTCCTCCTTGAAAGAAAGTATGGTATTCAAGGACACGTTTATTTATCAGGTAAAATCTACGTATTATATATTTTTATTATGTCACTAACAATAATATAACAATAAATGAGAGTTTGGATGTTTGTTACTTGAATACGCCAAATCTCCTGAACGAATCGGAAAGTTTCCCATGGATTTGGTACACCCTGTATATTTTATCCCGGAAAAAACACGTGTGCAGCCGCGGGCAGAAGGAATCAAAAGGAAAATCAAAAATAGGTTTTGTGCGATTTAGATTTAGAGTAAAGGTAAGTTGGGATTCTGGGCATTACCCCATGTGATAAAAGCGAATAAGGCGCTTATCGGGGGTAGGCCTGCGTCCAGTAGTGGACCAATACAGGCTGTTGAGGAAGGTGCGACTTCACAGCCGCCATATTTAATAATAATATTCTAAATGGACGTTTTGATTCAAAAATCCAATCGAACCCATTGCCAACATCAGGGACCACGGTAGAGGCCCTGCCAAATCGAATAGACAGCCGCCACCGGGAACCCTTTTCTCGAACCATTTCGATACACTTTTCAGGTATCCATATCTTTGTTAAAATGAAACCTAGGACCTGAAAATGATTATAAGTATATAAGTACTCTTCCTTACATAATGAATCGACTACTAAAATTACCTACTAGTTCCTAATCAATTAAGTTTAGGAAATATCTACCCCCATATCGCTATTTCGTCATCAGTTCATCAATCACGGACTGACTGACCGATCTAATTTGGAAAAAGTAATGGGTAATTCTGTTTGGTTCTATTTTTAGACGATGGAACCGTAAAATACAGAGTTTTCCCTTTTTTTGGTCCTGGATTCTACCTTTATTAACATGTTTGAAGGCCTGCTTGAAGTACCTTAACATTTATATGATCGATCAGTTAGTGAGTCAATCAGTGAGTGATGGATGACAAAATAGCAATATTTTGGGGTACCTACCGCAGCAAATAAAGAACTCTTATCTTTCTTAGTAAGTACCTACTTACCTACAAAAAGTGGTGAGACCCGAACAAAAAAAGTATGTAAAAATTATGCCAAGTGTTGATCACGAGAAGAGCCAAGTTAGCCATTTTATTACTAACGACTATGGCGTTGGCAAATTACCTACTTAAAAGTTATCCTAAACTACTTGATGCCTAGAACTACTTACACTCGTACCTAGGTAATTTGCCAACTTCTTAATCGAAGGTAATAAAATGGCTTACTTGGCTCTTCTCGTGATCTCAACACTTCAAGGTCATTTATTACTAGACGAGACTTTACTTACATTTTAATTTGACTTTACACTAATTTTTACATTATTGTTTGTGTTTGAATTTATTTTACGAGACCAAATCGACCTCTTTTTAAGTAGCAATTTATATAAGACAAATCCAACAATACCTGTGTACCTTACTATAAAAACTATCGTAGTTTGACGAATTCATTACGGATGTAAGCGGGTTAACTACGAACCTTATTTGTGTTGGAAGAACACCAACGAGGGACTTCTTCAGGGTGAGTGCGCTTCTAGACGCTCGCGTACCGCATCTCTCCGAGCACTACGGACGGACGAGCGCGCGTTGAGCCCGCGACGTGAGCGCCGGGGGTGGGGGTGTTGGGGGGTGCGCTGCTTGTTGATGCTGCAGAGCGTGAGAGTCATCTTCTCGTAAAGATCCTACTGTGTCGGGTGTTGGTATCCCCTGGGTTCATACGGAACGAACAGTATCTACACCCGGCTCTATATTGCTATTCGACTTCTCAGGGAGACACTGCTTCTAGGCGGGTGGTATGCTCTGTTGAAGTTGGGTCATCGTTCTATCTCTATCGCCTCGCGTATCTAGAACCGCACTCACCCTGAAGATGTCCCTCGTTAAGGGATGAAACGTTGGTGTTCTTCCAACACAAATAAGGTTCGTAGTTAACCCGCTTACATCCGTAATGAACCTGTGTACCTATTTGTAAAATGAATTATATTTTTTAGTCAAGAAGCTTCACATTTTATGTAGAGAATATTGGAGTTGTGCCTATGAAGGTTGCTTGGTCGTTTCTTATAGATGACGAATACCCTTCAAGAATTGACAAATACAAATCAGAAAAATATAAGGTATGAAAATAATTTAAAGTTAGTATACATTTCAAAGTAGAAGGGCGAAGGTCCGCCTGCGATGCAGGAAGTTGCGGGTTCGATTCCCACCTTGGAACAAATGTTTGTACGATCTGCAAATATTTGATCGGGGTGTTCTGGGTATTTTCTCTGTATATTAAACATAAAATATCTATATATGAAATGTATTATATTAAGTAGGTACCTATATACTCATACCCATATATTTATTCGTCGTAGGAGCACAAGGAACACTTGGTTAAGTCAATAGAAAGAAATAATGAGATAAAATAAGTAATAATAATTATAGTAACACAAAACAAAGAAATTAATATCTATAGGTATCTGCTGTAAATGGGCATTGTCAATAATCAAATGAAACAGAATAATTATAAATATCAGTCACCTAGTACCTACCCATAACACAAGCTCTGCTTAGATTTGGGCTAGACGATACTGTGTGGATGGTCCAGCATCATAAAAACCAGATCCGTCAAGTGCGAGTGTAACATGCGCGCCGAGGGTTTGGAACGTATGTCAATTTATACAAATGTGTACTAAAGGTACCGGTTAGAAACTTCGCTAAAACTAATGAAAAATATTCTTTAACCTAATCAAGTGATCAGGGCATTGATTTTTAATTTGATGTTGAAAAAAATAGTTCATCGTTTCTGGTTTCATTTATTTGTTATTTGATGTTGAAAATTCAACTTTGTCTTGCTCAAACGCAAATTCTTCACTTTCGATCAAATATTTTGTAACTTACTTTACTGTTAGAAAGCTGATCATTATAATAAGAAAGTACGTTTTTAGGGATTTTTACAAAAAATAAACCCTAAAATTCCTCAGAAAAAATTCTCAAACAAAAAGTAAAAAATTATAACTTGAAAACTACGAAGAATCAGGGAACTTACATGGGGTATTTTCGGGTGAGGCATTAATTTTTATGACGTCACTGTTTGGTCCACCCTGTAGGTGTATTGAAAAAAAAACGACAAATTGAAGCTCAGAACTTTGCAGAGCAATACATCTGAAATGTATGCATGCTTCCTCATTGAGTGGAGGATCAAATGAAAGGTATTAGTTTTTAAATTTTTCTTAGTTTCGTACTTTTATGATGACAGAATGTACTTTAGTACATTCTGTCAAGAAAGTACCACGAAAAGGTCAATAATACACAACATATTAATTATTCCTTGTGCGAGGGCGCGTTATCGTTGCAAAATTCAAGAATTTTTTCTCCATAAATCTGGATTTTTCGACGGATTTGCTCTCTTAAGCGCCTCATAACGCTCAAATAATATTCTATAATATTATTTGATTCTATAATATTATTTGTCTTGCCTTCTGGTAAGAATTCCGACTGCACAATACCGTCAAATTTCAGATAAACTCTTTGTTCGATGTTTGTAACCATTGCGAAAATCGCAAAACACACGAGGTGAACTCTTAAAATCATACACTCAAAACAAAGTAATTGATCGATGGAACTCTAAATTCGCGCCAATATATACAGTTGTGCTAACTTAGCGACATAATATTTTTTTTTTTAATTTGCGATTCGTATTAAATGGCGGATTCCCGGTACTTTTTTGACAGAGTACTTAGTGCATTGGAAAGAACCGAAAAATTTATCAGAAATAAAGAAGAAAGGGAGAAAATAATTGTATTTGCCTTTTTACTACAAAACACAATAACTACCTACCTCTAAACACTAAATTAATCTTAGACTTAGTTGCCCAATTTTTGTCCGTAGCAGGTTTAGGGCAAATATGGACTACACTCAGCACTGGTTTTCAGTTCAGGCCAAAGTAAGGTCACGTCACGATCATCTGTCAAAGTGCGTTTTTTTTAACAAAATTACTTTAACTAAAATTAACATATTCTAACATTAGTACCTACCTACACACATTCTCGGCCTATTTAATTATAAAAAAAATAAAAATTTTGTGCGTAGCAGGTTTAGGGAAAATATGGACTACACTCAGCATTGGTTTTCAGTTCAGGCCAAAGTAAGGTCACGTCACGACCATCTGTCAAAGTGCGTTTTTTTTTAACAAAATTACTTTATCTAAAATTAACATATTCTAACATTAGTACCTACCTACATACATTGTCGTCCTTTTTAATTATAAAAAATATAAAAAAATAGTAACACATTCATCCATAAAATAAAATTTAAATTAAAAGTAATGCAATTCTCTGTCTGAGACATAGTGTCTGAGATATAGTGTGCAAGGCTGTCGTCGCCGAGGTCGCCGGTCGAGTCTGTTATTCTACGAGTTAGTTTGATGCTAGTAGAATGCTGCGAAGTTTGGTTTGAAGGGGCAAATCTGGAGCCTTCATGCAAAACGAACAGAAATGGCTGTGTGAAGTGTTCAAGAATAAAGCAATAATAAAGTAAAAGAATGCCTTTGCACGACTAATGTCCAATTATAAATTAAATAGTCTAAAAATGTCCAACGGTCGCCACGAACCCCCCTCCCCCCCCCCCCTCGTTAGGTCAGGCAAGTTAATTTTGACCCCCGCTTGGCGGAGGTGGGACGCCTACAGGTGGGCTTAACTCTAGTAGGAACAAGTTAAAAGAAGGACTCCTTTATATTCATGAAACAAAACGTAGAAACTAAAATGTATTTAATGTTGAACGATTTTCATCTTGGACAAAATTAATGTTGGACGTTAAGCCCAGTTGGACATTTTTTACTTTGGACATTAACCGAGAAAAGCAAATAATTAAAGTATAAAACTATGAAATTATTTTGAGCATGACTCTTACCAACTATATTACTCACTACCTCGACCTAATCTCCGAAGTTTAAAGAACGATACATCTGAAATGTATGTCGTATGTACCTACTGTTTTTATATACATACCTATTCATTAAATAGCGAAGTCTCGAACTGGTAGGTACCTATTTGTTTAATTGACAAAAGTTCGAAACGCTTGGCGCGCGAGTCACACTCGCACTTGACGGATCTTATTTTGTGTTAGGTTGGTAAGTACATCAGTTATCCAGTAACTAGTAATAATAACACAAGCACTGCCTATTTTCGGCTCGATGATTCTGTGTGGATGGTCGAACATTATATTTCACAGCTACGTTGCATTGTAGCACAGGAGAGAGAGTTCCAACTCTATTTGTTACACATGTTTTAGAAATGAAAATTTTGTATAATTTATATATTTATAGACTATCGTGGAATCACCCCTCAGTCATAACTTGGCGACAACTGAAGAAACAATGGAAGATTTTCCACCATCAGCAGATTCTGAATTTAGAATTATAAATCAAAGTAAGTCAATTAAATACTTAGCCGAACAAACCATAAGAAAGTATTGAAATACCTGTTTTATTGTAATTTTTTAACTGATTATTGCATTGAAGCATTGGCTTTGCTTTCCGATACTTCCATCCAAGTGCCGTCTCAGTTATAAAAATACTGAGTCAAATAAAAAATAATTCAAAAATATTCATGTAAGTATATATTTTATATATGTACATATTCAAAAATATAGATGTACTTATTCAAAAATATATGTAGGTACATTATCATAAATATTCATGTTCCTATGATTTTATATTCACAGCAGATGCTAGCAATATCACACTATTTAGTGGCAGCGAAGAAAGAAACAGCGTTGATACCTGTTTTGAAAGAGAATTACCATTCCAAATAGAACCAATTAAGGAGTGCCTAAAGCCTGGCCAGAAAATGACTTTCAAGGTTACCTTCGCCCCGTTTGAAGCATTTAAATATAAAATCGGGTTGAAAGGTGCTATAGGTAAGTACCTATTTAAATTTAACTGGTACATGTAATGGTATCCTTTTAAAACAAAAAATTGTACTAATTAAAGGCATATATTTTATTTATTTATACTTGACAAAACAGAGTAAGATCCTTAAGAAAATACAGTAGGTAGATGCATTGTGGTTACGAACTAGATTTTACCCAAATATGCAAACATAAAACAAGCGATAAAAATGTTGCAAGCTAAAGTTTAAGATTTACCAAAAGAAATCGAAATTTTGCATAACTAAATTTGTAACAAAGAATAATAAAAATAAATACAAGTGACTTAGGAGACCAAATAGATGAAACAAATAATATAAACATTATTTAACATTGCCCAGCAGTGGGACGTGAAAGACGGATTAATCTTTTATTAATCCGCCTTTGTGTGGTATTTAGTAGATATTTTAAATTTACAGTTTATTTATGTTTACAGATAACCTAGATCCGTTTGACCAAAACATATTCTGTAAGGTCATTGCTAAATCTTTGGTCCCATACGTTCATCTAGACATAGAAGAAAGCGATTATCTAACTTCGGGAAGAAGAAAAGAAACGGGCATTGCTTTACCTCCCCATATGACCGTTTTAGAGTTTAACGTTCTGGGTTGGGGCTGTTATAAAAAGTAAGAGATAAGCACATTTTGAAAGGTTACTAAGTACTTCCGGGATATCCACCGGGGGACGAGCAGCAATGCCCCTGCAGAACAATTCTACCGCCGAACTGCGATCCCCAACCCGCATGTTCTAACAATGTGCGGCGACCTCTGTGGCGCAGCGGGCGAAGGTCCGCCTGCGACGCAAGAGGTTGTGAGTCGATTCCCGCCTGGGGACAAATGTTTGTATGATCTGCAGATATTTGTTCAGGGTGTTCTGGATGTTTTCTATGTATAATAAAAAATATCTATCTATGTAGTGTACTGTATTAAGTATATCAGTTATCTAGTACCCATAACACAAGCTCTGCTTACCTTGGGGCTAGATAACGCTGTGTGAATCGTCCAGCATTATTTATTTACTTATATTTATTTATGTGCATTGCCACCCCATGAGATAAATGCCAATAAGATTCTTATCACAGACCAGTATAGGCTGTAGATGTATACGAAATACTTCTAATTTCTAATTTCTCAAATACCAAATACCTATCAGGTTGTCTTGTCTCCTTTTGGGTCTCTGCGAATCACATTCTAACGCTTCTCCGCTGTTCAAATATTCATGTTTTTTCAGATCTTTTAACGTGATCAATCCAACAGACGAGGGTTACGAGTTTGTATTTGAATTGCAAGTGGCAGACGATAACCCTGAGCTGATACCGATGCATTGTAACAAGCTGAAAGGATTTGTAGAGGGGGGCACGTCTACAGAAGTGACGTTCACATTTTCACCGACAGCACCCGGCGTACGTAATCTTAACTCTGATAGTGATAGATAAGTGACGATTTCAATACGACAGACTCATTAAGGAAAACCGAAGTGGGAAAATGGAGCAGTGTGAAAATTCGAACATCATAGAATGGATTCTTATGTAGCACAAACGTTTTATGATCTCCTAAGGGCCTACGTGCACACACGTTTTTTTCGCCGTGAATATCTATGGTTAATTTAATGTGTGAAGGCACGGTCGTCGCTTGTTAACGGCGCCGTGCAAACACACGGTGAATTAACCGTATTAATAATAATTAACCGTTTTACGGAGATAAAACCAGTGTGACAAGCTTCCATTGTGATTCATACACTGACGATCATGCCTTTACACGGCAAATTAACCGTAGCTTTTCACGGCGAAAAACGTGTGTGATCGAAGGCCAGGGCCTCCATTCACACACGTTTTTAGGGTTCCGTACCTCAAACGGAAAAAAGGAACCCTATAGGATCACTTTGTCGTCCGTCTGTCTGTCTGTCTGTCCGTCCGTCTGTGAACCCCCTTTTCCCAGGAACGCATGGAGGTATCGAGTTGAAACATCAAATACTTGAGTATTTGATAATGTTCCGTAACCTCTAGAAACCTCGATAGGTATAAATAAAAATTCTAGGTCAACTCAATTAAAAGTTACAGCCGTCTATGTCCGAAAATTTTAAATTTCCAAGGGTATCACATGCACCCAAAACCTATAGGGTACTTCCCGTAAACTTAGAATCATGAGCTAGGAAGCAAGGTCTTATAGCAGAAGTAAAGGAAAAAATCTGAAAATCGTAAAGTAGCTTATTCTACAACAAAAAATGCTTTTGATTTTCGCCATGGAGCAAAACCTATGGGGTACTTCCCGTTGACCTGAAATCATAAATTTTGGCAAGAAGCAATGTCTAATAGCAGAAATAAAGAAAATTACAATCAAATAATAGAAATAAATTAGAACTAGTAGGTATTGAAACAATTGAGATAACTGCAGACTGTTGCAGGCAAGCGTCCCTAAGACGCTGGCTGCATTGCCCCGCTGTATGGCAATGCTGATGCGCTGCGCCATCTACTTTAAACGAGAACTAAGTGCAATTCTCACCTTATAACTTTTTGTACAGGTCTACGAATCTCAGTGGAAGTTCATCATACCCACATACGACTTGGTAATGAATATGTTAGTAGCCGGTCTAGTAAGAGAGCCAGAAGTTCTTTTCGTGCCGACGATACTTGTAATAAGAAACACTCTGGTCGGATTCACGTCAGTCCAGGAAGTTTCATTGAAAAATAATGAAAATGAAGCTCTTTCATATGAGATCAAAGGCAATTCTCTGTGCGAGGAAGCTATCAAAACTCCAGTCATTGTTGAGCCTCCGCAAGGAGTATTGAAACCACTCGCCCTGGCTCCTCTAAAGTGAGTATCACGCCGTAAGTAAATAAGACCCGTCAAGCGCAAGTGTGACTCGCGGTTGTTCGTTTCGTGTTGGCGTGAGATAATTGTTTTTGTGGTGTGTGTTTAATTTTATTTCTACGTTCTACAAGGAATAAAACTAACGGAAAAATAGTTTGCCGCAAATCTTAAACCATTTTCTAGCAACCCGAAATAAAACGAAATTCGATTCAATTGTATTTTTGGAGCATTTGAGCATTTTGTTAATTTTTAGCCAAAAATCTCTTACATACCCAAATGCCCAAGAAAACTGATTGACTGTTTTACTAAAAACTGATTAATTTATTCGCGGTTCAATTTAGCAGGAAACTGCGGACCTTATTTAAAATGAATTGAAATGTCCAGCGTTATTTTTTTATGCTCGATAATAATAAAATAATCATTTTAGAATCATCTACACGCCAATTCAAGACGGTCCACTTTCTTTCAAAATATACTGTAACATCAAATTCAAGCTGGCCAATTTGACTCTATGCGTTGACGCACTCAGCCATTGCATCAGGCCTACAGTAACGTATTTATTGATGGGCAATGAGCACGTACTGAATTCTGAGTTTGACACACATATTCATCTGGACCAGGTACAGCTGCTTTTCAAAGTATTTTATGTAGAGCAAAAGTATATTAGAAGAGCAAATTGTAGATAATACAATATATAATCAGTAAAATTCCCCTGTTACACAATATTTTATTTAAGCTGATGTATGTAAGTAATAATGTTTGTTTGATGTGTAAACCTTCGCTCGGTGAATTTTTTTTCGTCCATGCAAAATCATCAATCCGAAAGTTCATGTGCATATTCTGCACACTTATAGAAATGAATAGAATTATTATTTATTCTTATAAAGTTAATGGACTCTAAGCTACACTATGATTTTCTAACACCGTTTGCAGACGGCTTCAACGTACGAGAGAACCATAGAATTTGGGATAAAGAATAACGGATCCGCAACTTTTTTTTACAATTGGGTCTACAACACCAGTGGTGTGAAGAAGTACTTGCAGGTGGACGTGGAACCCAAGACAGGTCACGTAACGCCAGGGAATACGGAAAAGTGTATCTTGCACTTTATACTCAAACAAGTGCCTGTTGTGGAGTTCCCTGTGGTTTTATCTGTGAGTACTGAGTAACAAGTTTCGTTCAGCAGGGGTATTTTAATGAAATGAAATGAAATAGTATTTATTTGCTTAAATATAGGTTAACAATGATGGTTAATGAATATGGTATCACTATATTTGATTTATTAGTCGTGCAAATTTTTAATAGAATTTGGCGGTCATTTTGGTTAGAGTAGAGTTAACATACTTAATCATTAAATTTGCTCTCACATTAAAAAAATATATAATACATATAGAACACATGCATAGAACCGTTAAAGAATTTTTTTTCTATTAGAATTATTTAACAATATTAGGTAGGTACATGTCTAAAAATAATTTATTGGAATTTAAATTTCAAGTACCTATTCATCTACTACTGATTCATTCTATTCAGTTTCCGAATCGAATCCGACGGATTCCTATTCGATTCCGACGGATCTTTATAACTCTATTTTGATTTCTCTCCGGGTTGATCGAAAATCCGAAGCGAATCTGTTGACTAATGGCCATGTCAATGAGGATGGAGCTCTTTATTTCGATAATCAACATGATTAATGTCATGTCATGAATATATTGTGCGAGTGAGACAGTTGCAAAATAACTCTGACATTTTACAGTATTTTATTTTCCTTTCACTAAAGGTGTACTTAATTAAACCTCAAAACAAAATAAATTTCTTAGGTTCAGATCAAACAAATAAAATATCAACCATAAATAAATCTGAAATTAGAAATCATTAACCATGCCTGCCGTAAACTACACCCCGTGCATTTGGAACGTAAACCGAACTCGACTAGGGGTCGGCGGGGTGAGGAAGCTCGTTCTGGTGGAGGGCGAGGAGTGTTCATTCTATACCTACGTTAGTATTATTATATTCTCTGGTACAAGTAAGCCTATATAAATTATTATTATTTCAGATAGCCGATGGTCCGGAGTACAGTTTATTCTTACACGCTGAAATAGAAAAACCGTTGTATCACTTTTCATGCAAGAACTTCGATTTTGATAAATGTTTCATTAATGCACCGGATAACACGTACAAAAAGAACATTGCTTTTGTCAATGATGATAAGGAACCCCTAACGTATGTTACTATAATAATCACTATTATCAGCCTATACTATTACCTTGTCCACTGCTGGACATAGGACTCCTCATGAAACATGAACGGTATAGCAGCGCCCTGTCTTCAGCAGGCCGCATTCAGCATCTGCCCTCAGTATTTTGCAGGTCATCATCGCACCAAAATAATACCTAATCATCATCATCATCACAGATACAGATGATCAAATAGTACCTATATTATGCATTTAGGGAATAAAGGACGAATTTAAAGCGAGGACCATAGATGACTCACGAGCAAGTAAAGGATTCTAACGACTGAATCACGACCATGATGATTGAATCACGCGCGTAGCGAGTGATTCAAGTATCTGTAGTGCTCGCTACGCGCGTGATTCAAGTGATAGAATCCTAAGCGACGCGAGTGATTCATGCCACTCGATATAAATCCGTTTTACTCAAGAGTTCCCTAACCTTTACTTCGTAATCATGACTACGAGAAAAAGAACCAATCAAATATCAAGGAGTTATTTGCACAAGGAGGTTGTATGTCGAGTATTCTTTGCACAAGCAGTTTGTGTCGAGTATTTTTAATAACAAATGACAATCTATTTTCAAATGTAACATTCCATATTTAAACTACCTCATACACGCAGTTATGTTGCATCTAAAAAAGGAGTCTGCATTAGGTACAAACACTTGCAAATTTCAATCGTCTTATTTAAATATAAATTCGTCATTTTAATGGATAAATGACGTCAATGATAATTATTAATTACTGACACAAGTAAACAGATGGCTCTTTAAGTTAAAGTGCTTAACTTGACCCATTCAATTTATAATTTAAGATTTCATGGTTTTCCTTTCATTTAATTTATTAAGTTTGTTAGAGAGATTTCATCCTTATAATTGACCCTAACGATCTATGCAATAAAAATACAGGGTGTAATTTTTACAGATTTTAGTCGGTTCGATTCCCGGGTGTGGCAAGCGAATTTTCGAAAATCTTTGAATGCAGTTTTCTTTCTTTTTAAAATTAAAGGAATGTTTTCTTTGAGTAAAATTTTCTATCTACAGTATTAAGAGTACTTTCCCTCCAGGTGGCATTACAATATTCCACCCTGTATATTATAATAAAATAAGCTGTTTAGAGGGGGAATGATGTAAACGAACTTTACGGCCCTAAATATCAAACCTCATCAGGTAGGTAGAGTCTGCAAAAAGAGAACCGTCACGCGTCGTGGCGTTACGGTGAACTAACATTAAGATTATTGATGACCCGAGTATCTAATGATAAAAATCAGTGGTACTACGATGTCTACCAAGTATCAAACACTTTTAGTCGTACTGGCAATGACAGAGCAGTTTTGTCAACGCAACTAAAGTAGTAAATTGGCACATGCGCTACCTCAATTCCTAAGACGCTTCTCTTTTCGCATAGACTCTACCTAGTCAGGTGTACCTACACGTTTTAATCGCCACGACCAACGTGTATACTTAATACAATGGTATCAATTCAGATATCGCCAAACAAAACTAATCCAAACTACTTTGATGGCACTAAAAATGATACCATTCTTTTTTAGATCGGAAAGTGACGGTAATTATTTTATAGTGCTGTCAAATTAGTTAAGTGTTGGCGACCTCTGAATTAACACCAATCACGTACTAAACAAACGGACCACCGGCCACAGCCACTGGTACAAAATGTAAAAAAAAAATGAAAAATGAAAAAGCGTGTAAACAGCTTGTTGCTCGCCACCGGTGGCTATGGCCGGTGGTCCGATTGCGCCTAACCTAATATCGCTACAATTCTGGTAGAGCAGTGATTTTACAGAAAAGTCATATTTTCTAGCCTTGACTTAAACTTCCAAAATGTGCCGGAACTGTTTGTCGACTATCAGAAAGTTCCAAGTATCATGCCAGGGCACCGTTTCAAGCTGCCGATCTACTTCAAACCCAAGAACGTCCGGGAGTACGAGTTTAATTTACAGTTTTGGGTCAACTCGCTGTGTGAAGAGATCGTCACAATTAAAGGAGAAGGCAAATCATTATTAATATTTATTTACCTGTTGAAAATAATTAGAAAAAAAAATTTAGTCTTGACTGGACTGAGGAAGTTTAGCATAACTTATTAAATTAAACGCAATCAATAATCGGGTACATTAAAATTGGTCAATGATTCCTACACATAATGGGACATACCTAACCATAAGTGATGACGCAGTTTTCAGGCGGTATTGAAAAACAAAATAATTTACCTGTTTAGACTTTTTTTATTATCTGTTAACGAACCATCTGTCTCACATTCATTGAATCCTATCTCTCCCTCTTAGGGACAAGCAAATAAATAAGGCTTGCAGTATGCAATCAGGCATTTACAATTTACAATTACATATTTCAGGCACCTCACTTTTGTTCGATCTACACGAAGGTTGCCAAAAGAGTTTTGATCTAGGCCCTGTGAGAGTAGGAGAGAACATAATTCGCACTATAGAGGTCATGAATCATAGTAAAATAGCCATCGATGCCACCTTCATATTCCGAGAAATGTACCCGATAGTGGAAGATACCGCCAAATCTGAAGCTACTAGCGTGTGTTTAAACCCCAGCGCGGTTCAAGTGCTTGGAGCAGATGCAGGACCCTCAAGGTAATAAGGAAAATTTAACTCTTATCTGGTCATCCAATTATTAATAATGTATAGTAAGAGTAGATAAAAGAGGACGTTTTAGTATTCATCGATAAATTGATTAAAGTTGAGAGTAATTCGTAAGAAACATTTAAATCAAAAGACCAATAAAATTTTGGCGTGATAATTTGAAATTTTGGATTACAGTGGCTAAAATATAATTATTAGTTTATTTAATAAGACAATTAAATTAAAACAATTTCATACGTTTTTTTTGGGAATGTATAAAAGAAAAGTGATATTTACGAACACTTATTAAAATATTTTGGTTAATATGACCAGTAATTTTCAAGACATATTTAATTTAAAAAATAATTATAAAGCAAAGTTTGAGCATATGTGGTGTAAAAAATTGTATTAAAACCTAAGATGCCATGTACATTAAAACATGTCCATTTCAAGAGGATTCTAAAATGTTCATAAAATGTGGCTTATCCGTTTGGGAGCTACTATACCACAGACAGATACACAGATACACGGGCAGACACGTCAAACTTATAACACCCCTCTCTTTTTGCGTCGGGGGTTAAAACATGATTCAAATTTAGAATTTTAGATTTTAGACGTTAGAAAGGAAATTATAAAACCTTTTTATTAAAAAAGGAATATTAATCTCTTTTAGGAGCCTTCTGGGTGTTCTCTACGTAAATTAAAAAAAAAATCTTTGTATTAAGTATGCTAATGCTAAAGTAAGATACATATACAAAGATAAACTTTTTTAACTGTTGTAACTTGTTAGCTTGAACCCATAACAGACTCTGCTTATTTTGGGGCTTGATTAATAATTATTTCTTTACTTAAATATTTTTTATTTGATTAAAAAGGCAAAAATAGATTTGAATCTGTGTTTTTGAGTTTCAAAGTACCATTTTAGAGCAAGGGCGGTGAAGAAATATTGTTTTTGATGTGTTTGTATGATTTTATTTTAAGTAAGAATGGCCCCCTTCAGGGGGGGGGGATTGTTTTCAATATCACAGTTTATGAACATTTTAAAATTCTCTTGAAATGGACATGTTTTTAATGTATTTTAGGTTTTTATACAATTTTTTACACCTCAGATGCACGCTCACGCATTATACAATTTTAATGACAAATTTTATTTTATTTTTAAACATGTCTTGAAAATTACTGGTCATAGTTACTTTTAAAAGGTGTTCGTAAATATCACTTTTTTTAATACACATTCCCAAAAAAATCTATGAAATTGTTTAAATTGTGGGCATGGTGCCCAAAACGTGAACAAAGGTACGATTTTCTCCAAGTTAAAAAAAAGTTGAATAAGTCCCAAATGGGTCAAGTTTTTAAACTTTATTTTTATTTCTGTTTGGCCTTAAACTCCCCCATAAGCACCTTCAAGGTTACCTACTCATTATGGGACACCCTGTATATAGGTACGTTATTCCAATTCACAAAGATCTAAATATAGTTGTAGAAAACGTTGAGTATAATGTTATTTATATCAATGGGAACTAATTTGTGAGATGAAATATCTAAACCTACATTGCATAGTCAAAAGTACCTAACTAATAATCATGCATCCTTTCGCATTTATAACTTTGTGTCACGGTATGAATACGAGTAAAATTTAAAAAAAGACGGATGTCGAGCGCTCTCGCTTGCACTTCAAGCCTTACATGGAACGCCTCAGAGCGAGGTAACGCCGCATGAGTCATGTTTTTTCGTGCGTGCAGCCGGCTCTATCGAATTATAAGACGTTGTCACGTCAAAAAAATTACGTAAAATTGCCACTCATCCACTTATCCTCTAGGGTACAGAAGCTACAGACTTACAAAAATGATAATATTCGAGAGCAAATCGCCATGGACACTCAAAATGCATTATCATCGCTGAAAGTGGTTCCAAATAGAGCCATCATCAAACCCTATAGAAGTGTTGAACTGAAGATACAATTCAAACCAGTGGGCATGATCAGCTATCTTGACATTCAGGTAAGGCTTCGTAACAGACAAATTAGATTTTTTCGTTAGAAGAACCGATAAGATTCTCTTTTAGGTTTCTTTTAGATGCGCGATGTGATTTTTAATTGAGCCTTTTTTTTGCTTATATTAAAAAAATTCTGCCGTCTATTTTTCACTGATGTTCATAGCTATGATTTTTAAACATCGATATTTTTCAAATCATCAAACTTTTAAATAGGTAGCCATCAGCAAAGTCGTAGTCATTTTTAAACGACTTCAAAAAGAAGGAGGTTCTCAATTCGTCTATAAGTTTTTTTTATTTTTTATGTATGTATGTTACTTGATATCTCCGCCTCTGGTTTACCAATTTTAATGATTCTTTCACTATTGTATAGAGAATGATCCCGAATTGGTCCCATAAAAATGTTATTTTCAAGGGAATGGTATTTATCCCATAAAGCTTAAAAAGCAACATAAAACTTTTGAAAGCAACGCACGTGACGTTCGGACGTCTTCTTTCATTCGTCGTTTCATCCATGTGTCAAATTAGACTCGAATTTTAACTAGATGTCGTCACTAGAAGAATTTCAAGTCGTTTTATAGTTTTTTAAAACACGCCAAATTATGAATTTCCATGTATTTACTTAACTGCCTACCCTATTTCTCGATTATCGACCTTGATGTAAATTTTCCTAAAATTCCAAAATAAAATAACAGATAGACAGACAGAGTTTGGTACTTTGCACATTTTTTTCATGTATCATTACTTAAGTACCTATTAAAGTGCGGGCAGTATCAATTCTTTTGTATTTCTTTCAGCTCAACGCGAAAGTCCTGAGCTTCGAGCGACCCCTTGTAAAGCTAAAAGGGAGTGCGACTGGCATGCATTTATACTTCAGCCAGAGTTCCCTACAGTTTGGCCGAGTCCGCAAGCGAGGCATCAAAAACATGAAAGTCATGCTGTTGAATAAGGGCGATTTTGGTGCAAGGTAAAACTACTTAGGTTTTAGGTAGAAGATCGTCGTTTGAGCCGCATTATTAGTGCATCTTCTATGCTTCATGAGGTAAAGTCTCATCAGAGACAGTCTTATGTGACGTAATCTCGAGGAACACGTTAGCTATGGGGCTTTCTTCATATCCTCTTCTTCATGCTACGGCCACATTACAAGGCGTGGATTTGTCTTCGCGTTGTCGCGATAAAACTTCGTGTTCGTTCAACGCCGAAGTGTTTGGCCACATTGGAAAAAGACTTCGCAACGTCGCATCGCGAAGTCGCGATGATGATTCGCGATAAGACGAACGTCTTTTCCAGACTTGTCGCGACAGCGCAAATCTTTGCGTTATCGCGATAGTGTGGTCGTAACATTAGAAGAAACACCCAACCTCTCACTACTTAGTTTAGTTATGGTTTAGTCTAACTGAAAAAAACTTCGCAACGTCGCATCGCGAAGTCGCGATGATGATTCGCGATAAGACGAACGTCTTTGCCAGACTTGTCGCGACAGCGCAAATCTTTGCGTTATCGCGATAGTGTGGTCGTAACATTAGAAGAAACACCCAACCTCTCACTACTTAGTTTAGTTATGGTTTAGTCTTACCTATTAGTGGGTTTAGGTGAGTTATATTTATTATGAACTAGCTGCGCCCCGCAGCTTCGCTCGCGTGGAAATTTATGTTTCCCACTTTCTTAATTTTTTCTTTGCTATAAACCTCACGGAACCCGAGACCTTTCCAACGAATGCAAAACCGTAGAAATCGGTTCGTGCGTTCTGGAGTTATAGCGTCAGGAAGGAAAACCCGACTTATTTTTATATACCTAGTAGACTAGTAGATGACTTATCTACCGAAGGGCAAGTATATACTGTAATGACAATGCTGCGGCCGCAGATATCGTTCCCGTATAGATAAGCCTTACAAGTCATCTATCTACGTAAGTACCGTGGATGTAGAGGTCAATGATGATGTTTGATAAATACAATTTTGAATCATCCTACCTCAACGTCACTTCAACAGCCTATAATTGGTCGACTGATGGACGCAGGCCTCCCCCTGATAAGCGACTAGCGGTAGTGCCTATAATCCCCATGCTGGGCATGCGGGTTGGGAATCGCAGTTCGGTAGCAGAATTGTTGCAGAAGGCGCTGCTGCCCGCCCCCCGTCGGATATCCCTTAGTCGCCTCTTACAACACCCGTGGGAAGAGTTGAGAATCATCCTACATGTATCTCTAATTAACAAGACAAAATTAAAAATTTAAAAAACCCGCCTACGTTTATTTTCTGAACAAATTTTCATGGAACATGGCTAAGAAAACTCGTGATAAAATTATCTATGAAACAAAAAAAACTAAACGAAAATCGGTTCATCCGTTTGGGAGCTACGATACCACAGACAGATACACAGATACACCGATACACAGACAGACACGTCAAACTTATAACACCCCTCTTTTTGAGTCGGGGGTTAATGAAAATCTGATGATCATTTATGATATAAAAAATAAACTTAGCACGTGCGCAATGATATCTCATTATAAGTACCATTTTTTTTAGGTTTTGGTGGCAGCCATTAATATCAGAGGAATTTTCCATTTCCCCCCTGAAAGGACACATAACGGCACACTCGAATGTTACGTTCACTCTTACATTCAGACCAAAATATCACAACCCTTTCATCAAAGTCTGGGTAAGTTCAGCTACTTACATACATCTCAGCCGAAAGACGTTTACTGCTGGACCGCGATCACGGTGTTGTAAAGTGTAGTTACCCTATTGACATTACGGCTCAAACGTTAGCAGTTGAAACGTTAGCGTTTCAACTGCTAACGTTTCAACCGTAATGCCTATAGATAACTACTCTTACCACACCGTGATCGCAGCCTTAAGCAGTTGAAACGTTAGGGTGCGCGTTCACAAGCCGGCATCGGACAATTCGCTGACAAGTGCGTCCACTGACCGGCAATCCGAATGACGTCATTCGCATTTAATGGAAAAGTTGAGAAGAAGGAAATTAATAACATCGATGGACCCGTTTGTGAATCCTATTTATAGAGGCATTAAAAAAAGCTTGTGATAGGAGTTACAAACTGGTCAATCGATTTTTTAAATTCCTTCGTTTAACAGAATAAAAAGATAAGGTGGCGCTGATTTGGGTCGGGGTAGCGCCTTAATAGGTATTTTTTTTTTATCTTTTAGGCAAGCTGCAACATTGAAAACTACACATCATTAGCTCTGGCTATGTACGCGACCTGTGTTGATGTTGAAACTGTCCAACAACAAACCATGTACCTTGAATGTCCAGTGCGAGAAATAGCCACAGAATATATAGGCTTCACTAATCCGTAAGTATCTACTGGTAGCCCTTTTCTGCATCGGAATCGATTATTCATTTTATCTTTTAATTACAACTTTTTAAATTACATACGTAAAATAAATAATGCTTGCTATTTTACTGCTATTATTTATTACTATTGTATATTTTCATATCCCCCTCACCAGCAAATTTACGTCCGCTGCTGAAAATGGATTCCCCAACTTTATGGGTTTTGCCGTAATCACCACATTCACCCAGGAACCTATACCTAACCTGGACGGTGCAGTGTATCATAAAAACGAGCCGAGTGAGAGGCCCCAAAGTAGTAGTTCATCTCTTTCTAGTAGGATGTCCATACATCTGTACTATTTTATAAATTCTCATGAAACTGTGATGTGTTTGGTAATAGAAACTTGTTCTTGTGATAATGATGCTTCAAAAAAACTTGATAATTAAGTTTCTACTAGGTTGTAGTAGTATTCACTGTCTGCTAGCCATAATTACGTACCTACTACTTTCATAGTGCACTATGAAAATAGTGCGCAAAAGATTTGAAAACATGTGTTTATAATTTTTACGGTAATGTTGTTGTGTAATTTGGACAGCTTTTTAAAAAGTAGGTAGGTACATATTCCTGAAGTAAGTTTATAGAATCTTTGTTCTAAAGCCCTGTGATATCGTAGGTATTGTTTCATGGACACTCTACACCATGTTGCAACGTGCTAGACAAGGACCAACTACTACTTTCAAGCCCTCTCTCACTCGGCTCGTATTTCTACTCTGAGATGTCACAAAGAAAAATGAGCCTTAGTGACATGAGATTACAGGGTACCTACATACTTTTGAATGAAATATGTTCGTGCGCGATCCAGTTTACTCTAACTAAAGATTCATACATTCACCACTCATGGCGTACGTACCTACAGAAGTTAATTGGGCCTAGAGCTAAAATTTAGAAACTACTAGCTGCGCCCCGCGGCTTCGCCCGCGTGGAAATTTCAGAAATTTATTACACACCCGCTAGGGAAAATTTTGTAAAATTAAAAATACGTGATTTATAGTTTATTTATACCGAGTTTTGAGTGAATCGAATCAAGGAATATTTAACCGCATCAGAGGATTTTGAAAATTAGATTAGTATCTGTGTTTATCTTGAACCTAAACTATACACCAAATTTCCTCTAAATCGGTTAAGTAGTTACGGCGACACGTGGTAACAAATATTCACACAAAACTTTCGCATTTATAATATTAATAGAAATAACGTCTCTACAGCTCTGATGAAACGTGGATGGTGTTATCTGAATGTTCTGGAGGACCATTCGAGACGAGAAGGGAATTTATAGTAGAGCCGAACTCTACAATTGATATTCCCATAAACTTCAAACCCAAAGCCATGGGCAAATTCGATGTAAGTTGCTAATTATCTTATTAAAATAAGTAAAACTCCCTTGGGACAAATGTTTACGATTTTCAGATTTTTGTTCAAGGTGCTCTAGGTGTTATCTATGTATACCTAACTAGACGATCGCCTCGCGGCTTCACCCGCGTAGTTCCCGTTCCCGTAGGAATTCCGGGATAAAGTACAGCATATGTCACTCCCTGAAAAGTAAGCTTTCTAACGGTGAAAGAATTTTTCAAATCGGTCTAGTAGTTTCGGAGCCCATTCAATACAAACAAAGAAACAATCAAATCTTTCCTCTTTACAATATTAGTATAGATAAAAAATTATCCATCAATGTAATGTATTGTATTAAGTACTAGCTGCGCCCCGCGGCTTCGCCCCCGTGGAAATTTATGTTTCCAACTTTCTTAATTTTTTCTTTCATAAGAACCTTCTCCTGACAATAACAAACACAACAAAGAAAGAATTAGCGAAATCGGTCCAGCCGTTCACGCGTGATGCCGTGACAACGCGAAACGGGTTTCATTTTTATATATAAAGAAGATTATCAGTCATTTAGTACTCGTAACACAAGCTCTGCTTAGCTTGGGGCTAGATGATGCTGTGTTAATTGTCTCGCATTATTTATAATTTACTAGCTTCTGCCCGCGGCTTCGCTTCGACGCGATTTCAGATATTAACCTTGCTATTGGTCCTTTATAATGTAACTAGTCTAAAAGAATGTTGGAAGCTTAGTTGGAAGTGCGTTTTTTCGGAGTAGTGGCCCTTGTTAGCCGCCGGCTCTTAATACCCGCAGGTACATTATCCAGTTTTAAGGTTTTTAAAGGTAGTTCAAAGGTTTAATCACTCGAAGTTCTAGCAAAATAAGAAGACACCAAGATTGAAACATTTTCAATTCTGTCTTACATGTTCGGTCCAATTTTTTTTCAATTTCGATAATTATGACCATTTGAATATAAATTAAAGAGCTTAGCTCTTGTCAGTGTAATGAAGCAATTTCCTCCACTTTCTATTTCTAATTTTTCTCTTTTACTTCTTTATCGACATGACAAAGTCTTTCTCCTTGATCCGACCGAGTCATACAGCTAATTCTTAGATAGAAAGATAAAACATTTATTTGTTTCTATTATACAATTCCTGTTCTTCCTCTTCCTCGCCTTCCTTCTATGATGTTACTTATGAAGTTGTCATGTCGTATAAGATGTTCAATCATCCTCCCTCTGTTTCATTCTCATTATTCTGTTTTGAATGGTGTTACCTATAAGTAAACATATTTTGTTCTTCCAGTTTTGTTTTTTTATTTTTTGAAGGGAAAATATTACTTAAGTTCTGTATCAAAAACGTTGTAAAACTAATTATTTAGTTAAAAATATGCTGTGGCTACAATTGCAGTTGTATTATTTGAAATTGTTTTAATTGGACCTGGGAACTCTACTATGGTGCCGTGGTCCAACTGCAAAGATAGTTGGACCTCGGCCCCTAGTAAAGGCCCGTAGTCCAACTAATTGGACAGAGCAGTTGGACCACTGCCCCGAAACGAATCAATAACCTTTTCTCCTCAACTCTTTTCAACACCTCCACCTTCTCCGACTAAGTAATTCTTTCCATCCTCCTCCAGGACCACAATTTCAAAGTGTATTTATTGTTTATTTAAAAACTGCTATGCCTTGCCGCAAACAGCTTTAGCATCTTTTTTTCCGACATCTTGCGGTATTTAAGCTTTTTAATCGTGAAAATTATTAATTTCAGAGGAATCCCAACCTGTTTTCTGTTTTCATTGCAGTAAAAAAAAATGATTTATTTTAAATATAAAAAACGATACCCTGCCCTTAATAAAAGCGTAGGGGTTTACATTAAAGCATCCCCGCTTATCCTATATCTTAGGTTAACTTGCAGAAATTGGTAAATGTATAGGATACGAGATCTAGATGACTGATAAGATAACATTTCATTTTGTTATTTTTATCATTTTCCTAGGCTCAACTGTTGTTCTCACCCCTTGGAGAGGCTGCATTGTTCATCACCCTCGTGGGCACGGCCGGACATCCAAATCCGAATGGAACTATAGAAATAACGGTTCCTGCTAAAGAGACTTACATACACGAGTTACCGGTCTATCATATAACAGTGGTAAGTTTTATTTCACACTCCATGCTCGTAAAACGCACTTTATGCGCGATTTAACCAAGGAAGTTGCCAAAAAAGGTGAAGGTTTTACCAAATTTAAATAAATCTCTTAGTTGCAGAGATATTTTAATAATTCTAGCAACTCCCTCGCTTCGCTCGTGAGTTATTCTAGAATCTTGATTTTCCGCCCGTGACGTAAGACACTGCTTTATGCCCTCGGTGCTTAATCTACTACATATTAGGTACCTATGAAAAAGTTTTTTCTGTACATAGCCAACCTCAATAAATAACTAGTTTCCTTACCTAAGTTTCGGAGCCACATTTGCACGTGTTCACAGAAATGCAAATTATTTTATAACCTGCGTCCATAAAGAATGGGATTGAGAATAACGCAATTTCTCATGATTTCCCGCTCAGATCAGGTTCGTACTGAACAGGACTGCATAGGGGATGAAGTCTATATATAATATAGTTTACGTTGGTATGCAGATTGTAAATGTAAATATTTGAGATTAAATCTATTTCTATGTACAAACATACAGGAGCCCGAGACGTACATAGTGACCAGTGAATGTTTGTCTGTGATTCCGGATAAATTCAATGGTTACTACTCTATAAATCATCCCGAAGTTACAAAAACTTGGGGAGAAGCTGCTGCGACTTGCCGTTGGGAGTTCAGTTGTTACGAAGTGTGCGAAATGCAACTCAAGGTAAGTAGCATAGAAAATATATTGAAATTAAAAATATTTGGGGAGGCATAGGAGGGCATAGGTACATTAACCCTCTTTAGCACAAAACAACGTTTCCTATTTTGAGTGGTCGGGTCAGTTTCTATCACTCGAACCACCACAACAAATAACACAAAAATGTAACAAATAATCTGGTAGGTCACTTTGTCAGCTAGCGCAAAAAAGGAAAGTTCACGAAAATTGCTCGCCTTAATACGCTCTCCGATAACATTTGTTCCTTCTGACTATGGTCCAGAGCTACCCCGTTTTAGATCACTTTGCCAAATTTGCTAAAAATAACACAAAAAGCCCCCATGTAAACCAAACAATTTTGACAAGAAGTTTACCAAACACTGCAAAACACCTCATCATAAACGCCTGAGATTGCAGAGAGAGCATTCTGAGAGAGGCGCGGACTGCTCAACTGAGCGTGGTGGGCGACGACCGACGGTGCGTACACCAGCGATCGCCAGTCTCAGATAAATTTCGGCTCACTCCGCTCGTCGTTTTGTTTAGTTGTGTTTCGCCTTCGTAACATTTTCCGTCGAACCGCTTTAAAGTCTCAAAGCTAAATACGAACTTCAATAATTTAAAAATTTTAGGGCTTAATTTTAACCGACAGCCGCAAAAAGTTTCGCGATTCGCCATTATTTCCTTTTTGGTCGCTTTGATTGGCGTTGCTTCGCTTGTCGTAAGTTTTTTAAGCAACCACACCAATAATTCTCAAAAATCTCCGCGGCTCGCACCGCTCGTCAGCATTGTTACATCGTCATTTCTCCTTTTTTCAAATTTCCCAATCATCGCTAAAAAGTCTTCGATCGATCGCTAAAATTTTCGAGGCTCGCTCCGCTCTCCGTTTTTTAGCAATTTAGGCAACTAACTTATTTTAGGGCTCCGTCATCTTTCTGTCATATTTCACATTCCAAAAGTGTTCCGTCAGTAAAAACTTTTGAGAACCACTGCATTAGAGGTAATAAGGTATTTTACTATACAAAATATCACAGACCCGTTAGTATTCTATCAACACAAATAAGTTTCGTAGCTCGCCTACATTCATAATGTAAAAAGGCATGTTAAAAACTTATTTTGCAGGTGATTTTCGTCAACAAAGAGACGAGAGAATATCAGTACTACTTCATCAAAGCCACGGTTACGCCGAGTAAGATCGTCGACACGCTCGTATTCAAGGCGCGAGCTCGGGAGACGGTCAACAAGGAACTCATCATCAAAAACCCATTGGGGGTCGAAGCCATCTTTCAAATAGCATGTGATAAGCTCACTTGTCCTGATGCAGTTACCATTGGCAGGCAATCAGAGGTTCGTTTCTCTATTTATTAGGGGTTAAAGTATGAAATTGCCGTCTTGTTTTTTTTTTAATTTATGTAACATATTTATTTAATCAAAATAATTACCATTATTAAATGTACAATGCTGCCATCTAATAGGAAGGTCATTTATGCCTTTACGATAGAACTCTGGTTATCTAGATTCGACAAACTTTGTCAGAGCATTTTGTACTGCCTCCTGGGAAGAAAACTTTTTATCACGTAGAAAATTGTCCAAATCACGAAAAAAATAGTAGTCCGTTGGAGCAAGGTCTGGCGAATACGGAGGGTGACGAATGGTTTCTAATCGCAGTTGAAAATAATGAATAGTTGAAAGTAATCATGAGGCACCCACTTATCATATTTTTTTATTTTATTGATTTGATGCAAATGAGTCAATATTGTTGGTAAGGTAACGTTAAACCATGCCGCTAATTCCTGGGTAGTTTGGCTCGGACCGGCTTCCACCATCTCTTTCAATTCATTGTTATTCACCTGTGTGGGCGGTCTTCCACGTGGTTCGTTCTTCAAATCAAAGTTTCCATCGCGAAAGCCTTTAAACCAAAATCGCACGGTGCGTTCATTAGCAGTCCCCTCTCCATACGCAACATTGATGTTGCGAGCTGTTTCTGCCGCATTAGTTCCGCATCGGAACTCATCTTCAAAAAGCACTCGAATTTTCGAAGTAAGTATCCATCTTTCTTATTTAGGCTGAATAAAAACAACAACTGAAAGTAGATAATCGAATGTTGCACATTTTTAAAAGAAGAACTTCATAGGTACCATGTGAAAAAAGTTTCGCTCAAAAATCTCAAACCATGAAGGTTCTATGTCAATTCGAAGTACCTATTACAATAAAACGGCAATTTTATACTTCCCCTATTATTTATTTAATTTGTAGGAAAATCGAAAGCTGTGGTAACTTGGAGATTCTATCATCATTATCATTGGCATAACATCCACGGAGGATGGTTATGTGGTGTTAGATCTTCGACACATAAATAGGTGACTTTCGATTGAGATTCGTAGCACCTATAGATGTTATTCCTGATTTATTTCATTTTTGCCACAGACCGTTATAACTATGGGATACTCCCCTCTCGTGATAGGGGAGTCGGAATGTTGTCTAGAAGTCACGAATAACCTAATAGGCACTTATATCTATAAAGTTATTCTGAAATGCTTGCCGGCAAAACAAAAGGACATAGATATTAGAACTCCTATTGGGACTTTATTGCCACTTCGACTGAGGGTCCAAAACAGGACTGATGCGAAAACTTCATTCTCTACGACGGTATGTCAATATTTCTTACCCTTTTTACATTTGGATAATTAGTGAAGGTAGTGTTAAAAACTAAAATTCTTGAATATTTACTATGATTTTTAAGTAACGATGGGACAAATAGTAATCAAAAGAAAGTCCCATTCAAACAAAACAATAATTTTGAACATACCTTTTTTACTACAAAGTATTATTAGAAATTCTGATTTAATTTAGTCTACGAAAACACTACGAAGCAATTTGTTTGATTTCAGTTAACACATCCGAGCATCCAAGCAGAGCGGGAGTATTTGTTAGGACCCGATGAAAAAGGCAAATTCTTAGTTTGGTTCGAACCCGTCGATATTGGGTCACAAAAATGCACGGTATCTTTTGAATCACCAACCGCTGGAGAATTCGTGTAAGTATTTAATCCATACTTATTGAAGTAGGGGAGAGTTGCATAATACCGCGCATTTGACAATTCCGCGCCCCTGCATATCCACGGTCCCACACCTGTGCATGAGTACCGCAGGTTGCGTCCAGCGACGTCACCTTTCATTATTACAAAACTTCATGGCTTCATGGCCCAGTCATACGTGGTCACATCTATCCCTCCTCATGGCGCCGTGCCGGAACACTCGACAACCCCTCTCCTCTTCGAGCGGCAGAGTCCTTTCCCCAGGCCTCGCACCCGACGATCTCTCTGAGTTCAGGTGCTACTTATTAGCACCCAAATCCTACAAGCTCCCAAGGTGGCCTCGGAAGTCAAAACCCGTACTTGCGCACATTTATCGACGCATCTGCTGCAGCTACGAATCCTCCTCGTCGTAGCATGTCTACGCGGTTACTGTAGCTACGGACTCTCTACACCATAGCATGTCTCCGTGCCTGCTGCAACAACGAATTCTCTGCTACATCGTAGCATGTCTACGCGGCTACGGTCTCTCTACGTCGTAGCATGTCTACGAGCCTACTGCAGCTACAATTCCTCTACGTCGTAGCATGTCTACGAGCCTACTGCAGCTACAAGTCCTCTACGTCGTAGCATGTCTACGAGCCTACTGCAGCTACAATTCCTCTACAACGTAGCATGTCTACGAGCCTACTGCAGCTACAATTCCTCTACAACGTAGCATGTCTACGCGACTACGGTCTCTCTACGTCGTAGCATGTCTACGTGGCTACTGTAGCTACAGATTCTAAGTCGTGGCATGTCTACGTGCTTTCTACGGCTTCGAATCCTATACGTCATTGCAAGTACCTAGCACAAGAAATAAAAATTTCATTTAAAAACAAGCTTTCACGTTAATTTTGTGATAGACTATCGGTAAGATTTCGGTAGATCGTATTGTATGATTTTCTCCCAGGGACTGATTTGGTTACCCGTTGAAGGGGTTTTCGATAGGGTTTTTTTGAAGAGGTTGTTTTAAAACCCTATCCTTAGGGGTTACACTTTCAATGAATAAACCGCTTTTAGCCCCTTCAAAACCCATTCGACTGGGTTACCTATGAAAGGGTTTTGGGTTTTCGATCCTTTTGATAACCCCTTCGTTTGGGATTACCCTTTCAAACATTGTAACACGGTAACCCTTTGCATTTTGTATAGTAAGTAATATAATTTCTATTTTATTTGCGTAAGGTTTAAAATATGTAAGGTTCGTCATCATCTAGAACCAAAGTAGGTAAGTAGGTTCCTATCTACTTGGGAAGACAAATCTAACGAACCCAAACTTGACGGGGCTAGGTAAGTACTACGTTGTTTCGTGCCTCGGAAAGCACGTTAAGCTGTTGGTCCTGCACCTTACCTCTGCCCGGTCGTGTCGGTCTGCCGTCCCATTGGATTATGAGAGTGAGGGAATAAAGAGTGCACCTGTGTTTGCGCGCACACTTATTCACTATAATAGGTATGCCCTGCGCATCTGGCTAGTCTTCGTTGAGACTGGCCGCCATGGCCGCAATTCGGCTAGGAGGGCATCACGTTGTTTCGTTTCGAGTTTCTATGGCCACCTTCTGTCTCCATCATCAGAACAGCTCGATGGCACCATAATATTTGTCGTAGAAACGATTTGTACCTATAATTAAGGTGGCACTTAGATATGTTTTTTGTATGAAATGGCCCATAATCCATGTTTTGGCGTACACTGCGTTGGTGCAATTTTTTAAATAAATAAATATTGCATTGTCTTGTCATGTCATCGATGGTACATAAGTACCTACCTATGCAAATTTCAGCTCAATCGGTTGAGGGTAACTGGTCTATAATTCAGTTGCAAGATTTGTCCCACACAAAGGTACTACCTACGAACATACCTACCTACCTAGATACTTACATGCATTTTCATACTAACTAGATATTAACCGGGCAAATTTAATGAAAGCTTGTAAAAATGGTCAGCAATAAAAAAAATATTACCTACCTAGGCTTGTAAAAGTTTAGTCAGAGAATACAAAATAATATTAATAAATAGCTTAGGTTTTGGTCCCAACAGAATCACTACCAGTAGGTACCTAACCTACCTACAAATTCGAGCCCCGCTCTATTCCCTATTGCGCTGCGAGTAGGTAGGCTAAGTAGGTAGCTTAGTAAGGTACCAAGTACCTACCTACCAAGTAGGTTATTAAAACTATGCCTACAGTTCCTTACCTACTAACTACACTCACATTGAGACACAAAATACTACCTAGGTCCCTGATACACTTAATTAGGTACTTACTTACCTAAGCCCGTATGTAATTAGGTATAGTAGCCTAAGTACATACGGGCTTAGGTAGCTAAACTGTGTAAGTTATTTAATAAAACAAAATGGACTTCCGTTTACTCATCTTCAAATCACTTGTAATTGGAAATAGGTAGGTATGTGTACCACGTTAGTCAGTGTTCAGATATTTATCTAAGTACCTACCTATCCAAAAAGATGCGCCAATCCTAGATTTAACACTTCTTACCAGACTGAGCGATCGCGCGATCGAAACTAATTATTCAAAATCTAGTATTTATTTTCAAAATTCCGAGTACCCCTCCCCTTCAACTGCAGTTAAAATGGTAATAATAATGTTCTCCTAGCCGAATTTCGTCCACGGTGGCCAGTCTTATCGTAGACTAGCCATATGCGCAGGACATATTATAGTGCACAAGTGTGTGCGCAAACACATGTGCGCTCTCTATTCCCTCACTCTCATAATCCGATGGGACGGCAGACCGACACAACCGGTCGTGAAGTCAAGCGCAGGTCCAACGGCTTAACGTGCTTTCCGAGGGACAGGAAGCACGGTCCAATTGAAATGGTAACCATAGTGTAACACAAAAAAACCCATACAAAGAGAACCTCTTCAATCGGATAGCGCTACGAAAGGGTAACCCTATCTTTGCTAAAACCCAATGAAAGGGTTACCCTTTCACTAGGATTTTGTACGGGGTAACCCGATCAAGGGGGTAACCCATCCGTAATGTCAGTAATGTGCAGACTAACCCTTTCATCGTCTGCACCACGGAATTAGAAATGACGATGAAAGGGTTACCCATTCGAAGGGGAATACCCAAACTCGGGGTTGTACCTACTACGGTCCCTGCTTTCTCCATGCTAGTGTTATGCTTATGAGGAGACAGTTCTGTCTGCTGCATCATGTTATTTAAAGTCATCAGGACTGAATAAGCGTGCTTCAATTTAGTAACTTGAGAGGAAAATGGTTAAAATTTATCTTCTATGATTTAACCAATATCTACCTACAACATGCCTGCCTAACCTACACGTGAAGTTAAATAAAATAAATAATAAATCATGGTACCTACTTAGCCGGATATACTTTCAGGTTCAATATAAAGGGTGTAGGGCTAGAACCTAAGCCCCAAGGGCCATTCAAAATCGTGGCGGGCGGATACACAACGATCAAGTTCAAAAATATATTCGACGAGGCAAGAACTTTCAAGATATCCGTGGATAAAGAAGAATTTTTCTACGTGAAAACACTTTATGAACAGATTAAATCAAAGAGGGTTAGTACTCACCACTTTATCAATGTTGTTTGACTACATATTGGAAGGGTTTTTTGGTATTATAGTGCGTAACCCCACACTAAGGGTAATTTCTAAGAAATCAAATAATATCGCAAAAATTTTCGACTTCGACGGGACTTGAACCCGCATCCTTCCTTCAGTACAGGAATGTGCTAACCAACTACACCACGAGGTCAAGTGAAGTGGGAGTCGAAAATCTTTGCGACTTCCTACGGTCTCTAGCGCCGTTAGCCTCCTCCTACAGGGGAAACATTGAAGTTTGCGGATTCAAGTCCCGTCGAAGTCGAAAATTTTTGCGATTATATTTGATTTTTTATAATGGAAGGGGATATGAAAAATGTTAATAAATCTGGCTCATTAGGTCATGCCTTACATTTGGATCCGTACATTATTAAAGGTAATTTGCCAATCATGCGGTTTTCCGCCCGCGTGTGGATCTGTTCCGAGTGCGGGCAACCCGAAGCCCTATCACCCAAAATCACATATGTGGGTAGGGTGTAGGTGGGTTATAATAGGTCCATAAACCGTCCATTTGTACTCGTCTGTACCTACTTCAAAATATCGGCGAATAGATTCGTCGAAATCAGCGGGGCTGCCAGCTTGACGTCAAGATAGCAGCCACAGTGAAAGACCCACATATCTCCTAAAGTACTGGGGCACTATTTATTTTACTTAGGGCATCGGGATCACTATTTCATGAAACATTTATTGGCATAGTTGAAACCACCAAATTCCATGGCGGGGCTGCTAACTTGACGGACACAATTTCAACCTATATTTTTGCTCCAAAACGTGAAAATTTCTATTCATACTAAAATTATGTTTCAGGATATCAAAGTTATGGTTTACCTTATTGAGAACCCTCCAGTAAGTTCTAAGCATCTAACCGGCAGACTGACTATTGAAACCATTGAACCGCCATCTTCTACAGTTCAGTGGACGTATTTTCTTCAAGGAGTTATGAATTAGATATTTATATATTCTATTTAGAATTTTAATTCGTATTGTTACTTAGAGTTTACACACCAAAGTCGCTGACCTGCTGACAAGTTCTCAAAACACTGTTGGCTGCCTAATATATTCATACACTGCAATACACGGCTGTGTCGGTGGATTCGGTGTGTAGACTCCACTATCGCGATTAAATGGTAAATACTCAACAGAAAAGCTTTCATTGGCCGACATCTAATCTCACGAAATATTGGCAGTGTGTTTTTAAATAGGTACTATAGAGATTAGAAGATTTTTGTATGGGGCTGGCCCTAAAATATTGTAATTTTTTTTTTAAATCGCCGCTCACTATTTTATTTAAATATTTGGATTGAGGACACTAAAAAAATAAAAAATGTTCTCTAACTAAATAATGTCCTACAGCGTCCGGTTTCCGAAATATTCACAGATTAAAACAACTATCCTTTTTCTTCATATATGAATATCTCGGGAACCTGACACTTTGGACATTATTTTATAGAGTAGGTATTTTTAATTGTTTTAGTGTCATCTTTCCAAATATATAACGCGACACCTCTCGTCAACCGAACCAAATGTAACTTCTTCTCTCTCGTCGTGTTCGTCTTTGAACAGGATTGGATATACATACTTACTTCAATGTTTCCCCTGTAGGTGGAGCTGACGGCGCTAGAGACCGTAGGAAGTCCCAAAGATTTTCGTACGTTACTTAACCTCGTCACTGATATTATAATACTATACAGCACATTCCCGTACTGAGAGAAGGATGCGGGTACAAGTCCCGTCGAAGTCGAAAATTATTGCAATATTATTTGATTTCTTAATTATATCACTTTTATTGTGGTGTGGTGTGTGGTATGGCGACTGATGTTAGGGCCAAAATCTTCAAACCCTAACGTTACTACCCCTACTACCCTAACCCTACTCTAACGTTTCAAATCATTAGATCTATCTGTTATTGCCAAAAAAAGCCCATGTCTGAAAAATGTTCTCCATAATACACTGTGCAGCGTGGCAATGCAGCCAGCGTCTTGGGGACGCTTACGACTGGTATTGATATGGATCAGTTGAGCTACCTGTAGATAGTTTGCAACAGTCCGCAGTTAGCTCAATTATTTCAATTGTAAATACTAGTTCTAAATTATTTGATTGTAATTTTCTTTGTGAATAAATGTATATATATTTCAATCCTTCGATCAGGTATTCCGCGGCCTCGTCCGTAGATACCTAGAACCTTACAAAAATGACAGTCAAAATTGTCTACGACTTGTTTTGACGCAGACAGTTTGCGCAGAGCCTGACAAGTTTTGTGCATACGGAACAAGAGATTATTGGAGTCGAATTTATTTTATTTTGTAAGTAGGTATCTGAAAATATTATACATTGTTCATTTTTATAAGGATTATCAAATCAACAGAATGCAGATAAAGATAACGACTGATTCGTTGTCCGTTAATTGATAAAACTATAAATTAGTCTCAACATTATTGTATGTCCAAAATGACCCTTTTACAAAAGGGTCATTTTGGACATACAATAATTTAAATAGTAAGTTATCAAAAGTTAGTGAAATAAACTTAAAATACAAATTTCAGGCAGGCACTTTAAATAGAAAAGAACAAGTTTCTGACCGCGATTTCGCACGAGTTGTTTCCGGGACAAAAGACGTTTTCAGGGTGCGCATTGTGATCTATGGGGGGCCAGCAAAACCTTTAAATAAAATTTACCAAAAAGAAATTAAACAAAAGCATATCACAAACAGAATTACATTTTAATCGGGCCATACATTGTAATTTGCATTTATGTTGCACTAAATAAAATAATGTGTACATCATTATGCTTATGTATTAAATAGTTGGATAACTGACAAAGCAGTTTTAGGTAGTAATTAAGGTTAGGAAATTCACAATTGATGATGATGGCAATCATGTACTAGTCAAAATCAGAGCATATAAAAGTACATTTACTATTAATACTATAAATTAACCGTACGTCAAGATTTCACGAGAACAGACTAAACTATGTAACTCACTGACAAAAGAGATGCGATTGCACCGATGATTATAATAGTAGTTACCAGGTAAACTCGCTCACAAGATCCCCTATGTCTGGCACTTCTAATTTAGCAGAAGTTGATGCTTCTGATACGTTTTTCGGCTTCTTTTTCTTTTTGGTAATTTCTTTCTTTTTAGTTATTTTCTCGTCTTTTTCTTCTTTGAAGAAACCGTCATCTTCGCTGTCCGATGGGAATAGATTCACAGGGCCGGACTCTTTCGGTTCAACTTTCACATTTTCGACTTTCAGCCGTTGGATGAGAGGCAGAACTCCAGCCAACTCGTCGTTTTTAGTAATTGCCTTACGCTTTTGTATTTTGTTCAGTTTTTTCCAGTTCTCGTAGTAATTCAAAAGCGGCGTGCCTCGTGCTTTTATTTCCATTTCCCAAGGGACAATAGTGTTGATGTCTGCCCAATTGCCGTTGAAACTGAAGCGTTTTGTGGTTATATAATCATTATTTTCAACTATTTTATCTAACAGTTGTTTTAATTTTTTCTTATGATTTGAATTGTTACATTTATCCACCAATTCTCGGAACTGTAATACAAAAACATAAATAGGTACATAAAATATAATAACACATTTTACAATAGGTACTAATAGGTTTGGTAAGTAATTTATGAAGACAAACTATACTTTTACCTTTCCTATTTGCCAAGGTTATGTTTTTGATACTTTTATTTCATTACTAGACGATAGCCTCGCGGTTTCAACCGCGTAGTTACCGTTCCTGTGGGAATTCTGGGAAGCTTCCTAACATGAAAGAATTTTTCAAATCGGTCTAGTAGTTTCGGAGCCTATTCAATACAAAAAAACAAACAATCAAATCTTTCCTCTTTATAATATTATATTTCACTATGAAATTGTTAGCCGGAGGCGGAGCGGTGGCGGACGGTAGCCGAGCCAGGCGTGGCGTTCGCGGTGCGGATGTCTTCACATTGCAGGCGTGCGAGAGCCGTGGCGTGGCGGAGGTGTTTTGAAGTCTTACGTGTATAGGTCACGGCGTCGCATTATTGTAAAGATGTCCTTTTTGACGTGACAACGTCTTATAATTCGATAGAGCCGGCTGCACGCACGAAAAACATGACGTCATGCGGCGTTACCTCGCTATGCGGCGTTACCTCGCTCAGAGGCGGAGGCGTTCCATGTAAGGCTTGAAGTGCAAGCGAGAGCGCTCGACATCCGTCTCTCCCCTACTTGAGTGAGCGATGCGTCTGCGTTGTCACGTTCAACTATCGTCAGTAAACCGACTTTACAGACAATAATTTTTTTTAAATCAATTTTATAATAATTATATACGGCAATCGTATAAACAACGATGTGGTTGGAATAGTAAAATGTATTGTTCGGTATAGTCCATTAAATAATGTAAATAAATACAACTCGTAACTCCGCTAGTAGCTCGCCTCCGCACCGCGACGCGGTGTCGCGTGCGCTCTGTGTGAAGGCACTCCTTACATTAGCTGAAATACAACGCTCACACGCCACGCCTCCGCCTCGCCACCGCGCCGCCACGGCTCCGCGCCGCCTCGCACACGCCGACTGTTTGTGTCGCCGAGCCGGCCCGCCACGGCCGTGCACCGCTTAGCCACCGCCTGCGGTGTGTGTGTAGTCTTTCATATAAATTCATATGATACAACTCGCACGCCTTCGCCTCCGGCCCGGCTATGGCTTCTGTGTGTGGCGGCTTTTAACATTATTATCTTAACGTGTTAATATTAGCGTTTACTTTCCATGACATATTTTACTATAAAAACTATCGCAGTTTGACGAATTCATTACGGATCTAAGCGGGTTAACGACGAACCTTATTTGTGTGTGTGTTCAACACAAATAAGGTTATTACTAACTTTACATTCGTAATGAATTTCCATGAGTTATTAGAACATACTTAATGATTGATTCTTTTATGATCAATAACCGTCTTTTCATCCTACTTATAAACAAAAAAGTTACTCACGCATAAAATCAGGATTATACAGCAATCTGGGAAGTAAATCTTGTGAGATAGGGAAGCCATGTACGCGAGTAACAGAGCGTAGAGTCTCTCCACCACTGCATCCTTGAAGCCGCTCTCGTTCATCTGCGACTTGCTCAGCCGGATGATGCAAGAGAAGTCCAGTGGCTTCATTGACGCTTTCTTGTGCTTCTTGTTTATGTCGAATTTAGTGATCACCTAAAACAAATAAATATTAATGCTGTAGCCAGAGCAGTTCGAGTCGAAGCGCATTGCGTGAACGCGCATTTTATGACTTAAGGTTGTTGCAGCATAGAAATGCAAAAAGCACAGCACAGAAAGGCGCATCGAAGATGGGCTATACCTCGTAATATTTATATTGACGCCATATTTTAATGCTTATTTTTGTGTGTGCGATAATGGCGCTGGATGCACGTGGTATCTCTTTTAGGCTACACTTATCTTACCTACCTAGAAATGAATACTTACATCCATAAAGAACGGCTTAATAGTTATAAATTCCCCACTCGCTTCTTCCATCTTCATAAGTATCTCAATCAAGTAGAATCGCAAAGGATAGTACTGAGGTGTCGGGCCAAGCTTTATCGAGTTAGATATGATCATTACAAGTGGAAAATTAAGGGATTTCATTTCACTATGCTTCACCGATTGTGATACTAACTCAGCCCATAAATGCAGCGCATTCATATACTGCCAGTTGAATACCGCTTGCTTGTGTTCCAACTTCGGAACGATGATCGCGTTCCTCAAATGAATGCCCAACTGTCTCACGTAAAGAAACACGAGCGGGTAAGAACGATTCACATCCAGCTTGAACATTTCCACTAGACACCGCCTCATGAAGTTTATGCCGGGCCATGTGGTAGGGCTGACAAACTTGCAGTTCCTTACGTAAGTCATGAACATTGCTTTGAGCACTGGTTCTAGTAGAGTCTCTTCTTGGTTTCTCGTGATTCTCACGATGCACAAGAATGACAGTACTCTGATTGTTTCCGCTCCGCTGCTCCATAGAGGCAGTAAGTTTTTGATGGCATTCTTGGCTATTCTTGAAAAGCAAGCCACATATTTACAGAGCTGGTGAAGATGTTTCAGCATTGAACTCAATATGCTTTCAGATGAGACTGCAAGTAGAAGATTCACCAAGTCGGATAAATATTCTATCAAGCTACTTTTGATTTTGACAAAGTGTTTGCACTTTCGTGGGTTTTTCCCGGAGGTTTCGCAACCGAGGTACTTCCCTATTGCATTCGGCAAGTACACTACGCACATGTTGAGTACACCGTTGAAAACAGATGCTCCTGGAACAATAAAAATTTATGAAAGTATGTGAGAGGTAACATGGTACAAGGCAATATATATAGGCCATGTTTCGTACCCATTTGTTTGAAGCATAATAAGCAAGGCCGCCATTTTATGTTCCCGAGTACAACACACAAATTTTGGCGATAAGGCCAATCCATGGGTTTCCTGGATCAGAGGTATGCCATGAGTTAGTAACAGCCTATAGGATGCAAAGGAGTCTACCAAGCGTCTCTTGGAAGTAACTTATGAAATAAGAAGTAGGTAAAGGACTACAACCTAATGACTTTGTAGAATGAATGCTCATGCGGAGTATGACAGCATGTACATAAGTTTACTTGCTACCTAATGCGAAGAAGACTCAATTCAATTATTCATCACAAACCTGCAACTTTGATTTCCCCTTCCGTGGTCCCAACTCGACTGCTTGCCAGTGATACTGCAGCATTAAAGAGCTTCATTGTTTTTGTAATAGTGCCCAGTTTAATTTTGCTCCATTGCAACTCAATTTCCAATTCACGTATCATTTTTAGGGTAACATTGCCTACTATTGGTTTTATATCTTCTGTCTGTAATGGATTTTAATCACACTAATATTATAAATGCGTATAACTACTTCACGACAAAAACACTGCACGGCTAAAATTATGCATAGATGCAAGCATATACTTTTTATCCCATAAAACAGTTACTGTGGGATAGAAACAACTCTTATTTTTCCATAGAACCAACGCGTGCGACGCCGCAGGTAGAAACTAGTTATTTATAACATCCTGGAGAATAAAGTGAACAAATGACAGTCACGCCAGCTTTGAACAACCAAGCTGAGCGGTGTTTCATTAGGTAAAGACCCGAAACCGGCATGCGGAGATTTTATGAAACATTGAGTGGATACTCGCAAGGCCGATCAGACACAAAATTAAACAATAAAACTTGATCCGGTTTTTTGTTTTATCGAGGTTGATGTATTATCTACTCAATATGGGACACCCTATATCTAATTCAATTTCATAGAATGAAACTTCCACTGATGTCGATGCCGGCAGTAAAGTAGCTATTTTAATTAGTGTAGGTATGTGGTGTTGGGGTCAAGTCAGGTTGGCTAATAAATAAATAAAATGTCAAGTGCGAGTCGGACTCGCGCACTAAGGGTTCCGGAGACCTTGTGTCTTGCCAAATTATCATGATTCTAGGTCAACGGGAAGTAGGTCCCTTGTAGTCCATGGCGAGAATCAAAAACATTTTTTTTTAGAATTATCTACAAATTTATGGTTTTTGGATTTTTCCCTTTACTTGTGCTATAAGACCTTGCTGCTCACCAAATTTCATGATTCTAGGTCTACGAGAAGTACTCTATAGCTTTTGTGTGCGTGTGCATGGAAATTCCAAAATATTCGGACATAAACAGCTGTAACTTTTTAGTGCGTTGACTTAGAAGTTTTATTTAGATCGCGGCTTCAAGAGGTTACGGATTTGAGTATTTGATGTTAATTTCAACTCGATACCTCTCCACGCGTTCCTGAGAAAAGAGGGTTGACAGACAGACAGACGGACAACAAAGTGATCCTATAAGGGTTCCTTTTTGCCTTTTGAGGTACGGAACCCTAAAAACAGCCCATTATGTATCTGACTCTTGCCTATGATTAGTGAGATTTAATATTTCTATTATTAAAAAGTTAGTGGAGTGGTTTACTCAAGTCAATGGGGTGAAAATTCCATTGACTTGAGCAATGGGGTGGATGAGATTTTTTATTTGATAGGGAGCTTAATGAGGTGGTTGAGAATATATCGTAGGGATCTTACAGGATAAAACCAATATCTATAATATCAGCTTACCTCAAAGTCACTCTCATCACTGCCACCATGGAGATCGCCAGGCACATGTACTTTATCTTCTTCCTCGCTCCCACTGTCATCACTGTCATCACTGTCATCATCATCATCATCATCATCATCCTCTTCACGCTTCTCTAGAGCATCATTGTGGTCTCTAAACTCGAGTAATTCCGAATCATGTTCTTTGAGGAAAGAATAAAATTCAGGATCAACTCTCTTAAGGTGATCCAAGTCTTTTTTGTGCTTGGTGGCATCGACCTCTGCATCCGACTCATCTGTGGACTCGGGTTCTTCTTTCGACTCATCTGTGAACCAACGCTTTCATTTGAAGTGTATATTTAGTTACCTAACTAACGTAAATGAGTATTTTCTCTCCTTCTATACTATTTTTTTATTAATTTACGACTTACTTTAGTGTGATTTACTGACTAAAAGACTACAGCAATGCCCTCGTGTTTGTCTATACTAATATTATAAAGAGGAAAGATTGTTTGTTTTGAATAGGCTCCGAAACTACTGGACCGATTTGAAAAATTCTTTCACCGTTAGGAAGGTTACTTTTTAGGGAGTGACATAGGCTATATTTTATCCCGGAATTACCACGGGAACAGCAACTACGCGGGTGAAACCGCGAGGCGATCGTCTAGTTCATTATAATTAAGTAGGTCAGTATTTCACAAGATTGGAAATGCAGGTCAGTGAGTGTTTACGTGTAGTTGTAAACTTGTAACACGAGCCAGTTGTTGAGTAAGCGCTGGGAGAACGTACCGTATCTACAGATTTTACTTAGATCTATACATATCTTGAATTTCTGGATTATTTTCTCTTTGTTTTGTCAGAACTCAAGTTCAAAGATTCAACAGAGGCCAAATTACCTGAAGAAAAAATATACTGTATTTTTATTTTCGGTACTTATATATTATTTATAATTAAACAGGGTGTCCCGAAACTCAACGTCAAGCCGAAAACGGAGGACAGGTGGGTTCATGACAACCCAGAAAAATCATAAAATCACGGGTCTATTTTCAATGGTTTCCGAGTTATGAGCTTTTTATTGAAAATCATAAATTCTCTGTCCGCCGTCGAACTTTTCTATGCTGCGACTACAGATGTCAATATTATTCGATTTTTATTTTTGTATTACAAACTATATGAGTTTGTAATACAAAAATAAAAATATCATAACTTATCAAGTATGTAGTAAGTATCATCATAACATAAGTTATAATTATAACACATTAATTTTTTTTATTTTTTTTCTATTCATTTTAGTATTTAACTGCAAAATTAAAACATAATATGAATTCACATTTTTCTTTCCATTAAATATTGCTCACTAACACTCGTTTAATTTTATGATGATTTGTCTATTTATTTACTAAAGGTGAATCAATCGAACATAATTTGGTCGAACATTTAAACATCTCTACCTGTCTCACTCTAACTCACATCAAATAGCGTTTTCAATAAATTTCTAAAACATTGTTGCACTTGCACTTGTTGAATTCATTAATAATGGATGAAAAGTACCTACCGATGTAAAGGTGTAGCACTATTTTGGTTTTAGGTCTTATTTCAGACTAGGTATCATTTTTTATAATCTCAAGACTAAAAGTGCAACATATTAAAATCTAGGAAAACTGCGCCAACTTTCAACATAAAATGCCGGCCTATCGTAGTGGACTTTTTTTTCTGTATGAAGAGTCAAAGTTACTGAATTGAAAATGATTGATGCAAAAACAGAACTAAACTATTTTATTGTTTCGAAAAATGTGGATATTATGTTTTAATTTTGCAGTTAAACAAATGAATGTATTATTTGAGTTTGTAATACAAAAATAAAAATCGCAAAATATTGACATCTGTAGTCACAGCATAGAAAAGTTCGACGCCGGACAGAGATTAGATGATTTTTAGTAAAAAGCCTATATTACTCGGAAAACATTGAAGATAGACACGTGATTTTGAGGTTTTTTTGAGTCGTCATGAACCCAACTGTCCTCCGTTTTCGGCTTGGCGTTGAGTTTCGGGCCACCCTATATATAGACGATTGGGAGTACAAAAATTAAGTTTACTGTTAGACACATACAGTAAAGTACCTACATATTACTTTGGCAATGTATGTTGTTTTTTTAAAAGCCTTTATTCACAAAGAAAATTACACTAGTACTTACAATTGAAACAACTGAGCTAACTGCAGACTGTTGCAAACAATCTACAGGTAGCTCAACTGATCCATATCAATATAATGTATGTTGTTGTATCAAGAAATATTTACCTAAATATCTTGAATTTCTGGATTATTTTCTCTTTGTTTTGTCAGAACAGAACTTAGGTTCAAAGATTCAACATGAGCCAAATTACCTAAAGAAAAATATACCCGAATGTTAAAATAAAAAAAATACCTGAATTATTTGTAGGATCTGGCCCTTTGTTTTCTCCATTTTTCTGAATTGGATCTGGCTCGTGGTCGTCAGAGCCTATAATTTATAATGTTATGCATAAAACTTACATAAATAATGATTTATTGATGTTTCATCTTTTTCAGTATAAATTACTTACCTCATACCGCAACAGCCTGTATTGGTCCACTACTGGACGTAAGCCTCCCCCTGATAAGCGCCTGGCTTTTATCACATAAATTAGGTACTTAAAATCCTCAAAATGTTTCTGATATTGAAATTGAAAAAATCTATTTAACCTCTTCTAGGCATGATATCCAAGCCCAGGTTTCATTGCCACATTAAAAGTAAAACTATTAGTATGAATAGCACAAAGGTGAAAGGTATAACTTTTATGTCTGTTAATTTAATTCTAGTAAAAAATTAAGACTAAATAGGTACATGCCTGAATCATTTGAAGTAGGTTCCTCCTTTTTAATAACTTTCTTTCCTTTTTTCTTAGATTTTTGTGGTATGTCTTCAGAATCTGTGAATGATAAAATAATGATCATATAGCAAACAATGATCCTTCATGTTATTGTACACTTTACATATAAAGAAATACAAGATTATTAATATCACTCCGGTCTGATCTAACAACTGGTCTGATTTATATAATTTATTTATCTTATTTATATCATAAAAATACAAGATGTGAGATTAGTACCAGAATTGTCTGCAGGTTCCGTTGTACTGGATGCTCTTTTAGTAATTCTTTTCTTTATAATTTGTGATAAATTTTCAGGGAGAAGACTTTTTACTGTTGTATCTAAAATGTTATAATATCAAATTATTGTCAACGTAAAATATACCACGGGATAAGTGGTTTCAATATTTTTTTAACCTGAGTTATCTTCAGGGTAAGGTACATTGGCCTTTTTCACTCTAATTTTTCGCTTTAGTATTGATGGTAGTATGTCTTCTGAATCTGACAAGTTAATAAATAATCAATTATAAAAAGCAGTACAAGTTCCTACGTAAGTATGACTTAGGCATCAAATCAATACAAGTACAATGTGGCTGCAATGCAATGCAAACTTACAATGGTGTTTTTTATGATGATAAAAAGCTGAACTAAGTTATTTGTTATTTGATCGAATATAAAAATTTGGCTTGGCTTTTGTGCTAAAATAATCTACCAACTAACCTGAATTATGAGAGCTCCCTGCTACTTGTATGCAGTCTGACGATTCTACTGGATTCTTTTGTTTCCCATTTTTAACATTTTTCACTGGTAGTTTTGGTTTTGATTTATCTTCAGAACCTGAAAAAAAACAATGAATTCTTAACCAGCTTCTACCCTCTGCTGTAAAATCCCATATCCCCATCTCCGCAAAAATAGTACTTATATTTTGAAGTCAGATGGTGTTCTACATGTTTACAAACTTTGTTGAGTTCTCAGTGGCAGCTTGGGTGATCTGGCTGTTTTGTAAAATAGTCACTTCGATCAAAACTACGTTGACTCCAACCGTTGATCCAATTTGCGTGAAATTTGATAGGTCGATAGATGAGACGTGTGTGAAATATGGTGGTAGGTAAGTTAGTGGGGCCAAACCCATGGAGGGCTTTTTGAGACAAGGAGGTCCAAAGCTGGGTCATCAGCCTATATTAGTCCACAGCTGGACATAGGTCTCCCCTAATGAGCGCCATAGCGCTCTGTCTTCAGCTTGCCGCATCCAGCATCTGCCTGCAGTCTTTCGCAGATCGTCATCCCACCTGGCCGGAGGGCGTCCTACACTACGTTTGCCGAGTCGTGGTCTCCACTCAATAACACGTTTACCCCAGCGGTTGTCGGTTCTTCGCGAGATATGGCCGGCCCACTGCCACTTCAACTTGCTAATTCTTTGAGCTATGTTGATAACTTTGGTTCTCTGTCGGATGTATTCGTTACGAATCCTATCCTTCAGAGAAACTCCGAGCATAGCTCTTTGAGCGACTTTGATTGAACTGGTGGACCAGCCCTACCGTGAGTGTCCACGTGTCAGCTCCGTAGGTCATCATGACGGGTAGGACGCACTGATTGAAAACTTTCGTTTTCAAGCATTGCGGTATGGATGACGAGAAGACTCGACGTAGTTTCCCAAACGCTGCCCAGCCTAGCTGGATCCTCCTCTCGGCCTCCTTCTCAAAATTGTTTTAACTAACTGCAGAATTTAGCCGAGGTAAAAGTACTCGGAAACGATTTCGAGAAGGTGACCTTGTACGACCACCGGTCTTGGATCAATGTGGTCATTTATTATGATTTTAGTTTTATCCAAATTCATGCCAAGAGCGATGCATTGCGAGGCTGAAGCTAGGCCGTCCAATATCTGGTTTAGCTCTTCTAGCGACTCCGCCATTGAAACTATGCCATCAGCAAATCGCAGGTATGAGATTTAATCAACGTCTATGTTAATGGCCCTTGCCTTTCCAGTCCAGCGTCTTAAACATATCTTCCAATGCGCTTGTGAACAGTTTCGGGGATATGACATCCCCTGTCTCACTCATCTGCGCAATGAGGATCCGTAACGTTACAGCAATTTCAATAGAACTTGTATCCACGTTATTCTTTATGACATAAGAATGATATAATATCTTTTTAAATTATCCAAATCGGACCATTACGTACGAAGTTATGACTAAATTACTAACGAAGTTCACTGAGTGACCGCCGCGGGTGCGTGTGACGTTACTGGCTCGGTCGCCGCCCGTTAACCGTAGGCAGATATCAGTTTTTAGTGATTTACTCCGAAACTATAGTTTAGGGAAAAAAATACTGAACCAAATAGACACGGTTTTGAGAGACCCATCGAATGAAATAAATTAAAAAAAAATTAAATAAAATTCATTCTATTTGGTTTAGTAATTTTTTTCCTTTTGGTCAATTTGGTCATAACTTCGTCAAAATTTCGTTTCATTCAAAATATTTCGAAAAGTATGAAACCTAAAGAAATTTTAAAAACTATTTTGAAATGCACAGACCAATACGTTTCATTTGATACCCCACATGACCCTGTAGGTATCTTTTAAAATTTCGACATCTCAATTTGTATGGAAAATGTACATTTTCATTTTTTTATCTTAAAATCTGTACAGGCGCACGAAATGTATTATTATTTTAAATTTCAAGTTGATAGCTGCGGTAGTTGCTGAGTTATTATTATTAAGGAGGGGAAAAAAGGACAGACAAAGCGAGACCATAAGGGTTTCGAAACCGATCTTCGAAACCCTAAAAACAACGGCCTATTTTTGACAGTTTTAACTTTTCGACGATTTTCTGAGAAAGTCATTGATTTTGTTATGACTCTTCTTTACAAACGGCGTTATTTAATTTTTGAATCGGTTATTATTTAGATTAGGTACCAAAAAAGTAGTGGAGTATGGTGAAAATACTTTCCGAGGACGAATAGTGTGATAATTTTTTGTCCCCTTGCGGCCTTGCAAAAAATTATCACACTATCACACTAATATTATAAATGCAAAAGTTTCGATGGATGGATGTTTGTTACCTCTTCACAGGTAATTCTGACCCTGGAATCAAACAGACTACTTTTTATCCCATAAATCATTTCCCATGGGATAGAAATCACCTTTAAACATTTATATAGAAACAACGCGGGCGGATATCCGAATCCAAAGAAGAAAGACCCATCGGGGTGTTTTCGTGATCACCAGAAGGAACTCTACAACTTGGCTCCAAGGGAATTTCAAAGCGTCATAACTTCGGAACCACGCAAGAAAGACCCCAAAATCAGAATTTTAAACAGACCTGATGATACTTCAGGTATTGTACTTCTTGTTTTTCTTGTAGCCTTTACCTTCTTCATAACTTGTGATGGGGGCATCTCTTCAGTGTCTGAAAAGTTTAGACAGGTTAAGGCGAATAGTAGGGTGGATAGTGGCGCCACTACATATTTAATTTTATAATTACGTTATACAAAGGAATTATCAAAAAATCGGACCGCGCGTAGACGATATCTATCATAAGCTTTTTTAAATGTATCTTTAATAGTTTTGTACTGTATTATTTAGGCAGATACTTGTTTCAAGAGTTTAGTTCCTATTGGTGGCCACCAAGCTCTCCAAACAAGGTTTTTGATTGAATAACACAAAACAAAACTATTACAGATACATTAAATAAAAGCTTGTGATAGGTATGGTCTACCAGCGGTCCGATTTTTTGATAATTCCTTTGTATAACTTAATGATTAAATTAAATATGTAGTGGCGCCACTATCCACCCTACTATTCGCCTTAAATGAAGCTGTAACCCTGCACCTAGGTGCAAAAAATTCTCACCTTTACAATATTTTGACATTGATCAAATTTTTTTTAATTTTAACTTTACTGCAAAATGTACCCTTTAAATAAAACGTCAAGTGCGAGTCGGACTCGCGCACTAAGGGTTCCGTTTAATTGTAAGACCTTGTTTCTTGCCAAATATCATGATTCCAGGTCAACCATGAAGTCGATACCCTGTATATTTTGGTCAAGGGAGAAAATCATAAATTATGATTTTTTTGTTATTAAGCTACAAATTTACGTTTTTCAGATTTTCTCGTTATTTGTGCTATAATCCTTGCTTCTTAACTTATATAAGACCTTGCTCTTTACCAAATTTTATGATTCTAGATAAACGGAAATTTTACGGTTTTAGGGTGTTTTCCTTTTTTTGTGCTCTATGACCTTGCTTCTTGCCAAATTTTATGATTCTACGTCAACGGAAAGTACTCTATAGGTTTTGGTCCATGGCGAGAATAAAATTTTTTTTGTGAATAAACTACAAATTTACTGTGTACGGACTTTTTCCTTTACTTGTGCTATAAGGCCTTGCTGCTCACCAAATTTCATGATTCTAGGTCTACAGGAAGTACCCTATAGGTTTTGTGTGCAAGTGATTCCCTTGGAAATTCCAAAATATTCGGACATAAACGGCTGTAACTTTTGAGTGTGTTGACTTAGAAGTTTTATTTATATCGCGGCTTCATTAAAACTCGATACGTCCACGCGTTCCTTTGAAAAGAGGGTTGACAGACAGACAGACAGACGGACAGACAGACAGACAGACAGAAAGACAGACAGACAGAAAGACAGACAGACGGACAACAAAGTGATCCTATAAGGGTTCCTTTTTTCCTTTTGAGCTACGGAACCCTAAAAATCAGGAGAATGAGCTCTACTACATGAATGAATAACCCCCTCCTCCCCTCCCCAAAAACCCCTAATGACTACAGCTAACTACTAGTAATAGTTTATAATTACATAATCTGAATTTTAAACAGACCTGATGATACTTCAGATATTGTACTTCTTGTTTTTCTTGTAGCCTTTACTTTCTTCAGAACTTGCGGTGGGGGCATCTCTTCAGTGTCTGATAAGTTTAGGCAGGTTAAATGAAGCTGTAAGTAAACTATATAACTATTCCCAAAACAAACAGCAAATAGACTATTGACGATAGATCACTACCAATGGTTATAGTTACGTTATAGTGGATTTTTATTTTATTTTCATGATTTTATCAGGACTAAGACAACACTACACTATATATATACACTTTAACCGTTGGTAGCAACCTTATACATTTGCTAGGGATGGAAACTGATGCGGTTCAGGTAAGGTAATTGAATTGTAGCTGAATTAAGAAAATGGTGGTGGCCAGCGTTTATAACAAGTTTTTTTGTTTTACTAAATATAAAAAGCCAACTAATTTGATGAAAATTGGGTTCATTTGATTCAAATCAGATTATTTTAAATGATAATCTCTTTGGTCTATCCAGTTTAAGGGTTTTTATGGCAGAAAGAGAAGACCAAACCATGATTATAACATTTTCATTAGGTATAGGTAAGTACTCCCTGATCAAACGTTCAATGAAAGTTCTTTTAGTGAAAACGATTTCGCAATGCAGTGAATCACGAAGCACGAAAACGACCATGCTGTGCACCCTGTCCGCATGAAGCTGTTTAATTTCGCTGTTCTAACAGTGAAAACATAAATTGTTTGAGTCAACCGTCGCCGTCGCCGCGTCGTTTGGATGTCGAATTTTCTCATACCTGAACCATCTGTTGACTGTTCTACCGGATCTGGTTTCTTCACTTTCCTATTTCTTTTCATGGTTTTTATTCAAGGGAACGGGGGATGTTTTGTATCTTTCTACGTTTTGAAATATCAAAAAGGATTGTACTCCTGAAAACCCCACGTGCTGCAAAGCACAGCAAGAGCTAGGTATGGGTAAAAAATTTCGATATCGATATTTTTTCAGAAATTAATCGATTTAAATAGTCGATATTTTTTTATTCTCCATGTTTCGATTTAGACATAAACAAACAATAGTGTAAAATTTTGCCATATTTCGTCTCCTAATACTTCCGGCGTAAAAAGTGTTGTAAAAGGCTACTTGAAAATTCTTCCCCTACGGCCACACACATTACAAGGCGAGGATTCGTCTTTGCGTTGTCGCGACAAAACTTCGTTTTCGTTCTACGACGAAGTGTTTGACCATATTGGAAAAAACTTTGCAACGTCGCGATAATTAATTTTACGGCAAAAATGGATGCGGCGGTTGCGCTCATGGCGTGATAAGTTAAATGTTTTTTTGTGATTAGGTTCTTTAGGATTCCACAAAACAGGCTCAGATTCGTAATTTTTGATAAATTACATTATTTTCCCAATCCATAGGTCACTCCGTAGGTTAATAATAATAACACAAATCAGCCACAATACGTTCACACCGCTCGGCGTCTCGCGGTCAACAAACAAAGCACGCGCGAAGTGTAGCCAACCACACGAACATTTGTTGCGACAAAACCCTTTGATGTCCGGCAGTTTACTGACAGCGTCGCGAAGGGCATTAATTTGTTCTCGCGATGATGCTTCGCGAATCGCGACAGGACGAACTTCTTGGCCAGACTTAACGCGACAGCGCAAAATCTTCGCGTTATCGCGATAGTGTGGCCGTAACATAACTACCACAAAACATGAAGGTAACTACCTAATTCATCGCTCCGCTTGCCGGTACCAGGCCCCGCGCTTGCTTAATCCGCCACTGCCTAGTTACTGAGAAAGAAAACTTTAGGAGTTATTTTTTTACGGCGGAACTCGAAAATACATGATTCTAGAATTTGCCCGTCCCTTTCTTCCTAATTAGAACTTCTATTTCAAATTTGAGTCTACTGCGATCCGGAACCCGCATGCCTAGCTTGGGGATTATGGATATTTTACATTACAATCCATACTAATGAATATCGATACGAATTGGATCGATATATTTTTTCATTCGCCCATCCCTAGCAAGCGCACTGTTTTTGTTTCTTTTCTGTCAAACTTTGACACGGCGTCGGATCTAACACTGACATTTCAAGACAACCTCCGCTTTATAATGCTTCGTACACATCGGGGCGGCCAAACGAACGCCACAGAATAATAATCCTTAACACGAACGCCAACGAAGGGATTTAGCGTAAGTAGGTACCTACCGCATGCTCGGCTCGTTACCGTTAGCCTTCGAGCACGGTAATATTATCCATATATTATCCATAGGATAATATTACCTTGCTTCGAGCCACCACCGACGACCGACAAACGCCAATGAACAATCGTTGGCGTTCGCTAAGCTGTCCAGACAGGAAAAACGTAGGCCGTTGTGTACGCAGCTTAAGCGGAATGAAGTTTAGTTTCATAATCTGTGCAAGAATTTAATCGACATCAATTATTCTAAGATCGACACAAACCACATCCTATTAAATTAGTTTGTTGTGACACGAACGTTCGAAGACGTAGTCGCTCACTACCTCCTACTTACACGTTGCTCGTCACAAATTATAAAGTTGTAACAAATATTGAACTTTAGACCAAAAATAAATTTATAAATCGCGTCTTGTGGAATTTTGGCCTTTGACTTTTAAACCGTGGCCCGTGCCTGAAAGATCTTGCACTTGTGATACTTGGTAAGTACTTACTGGGTACAATTATGTTAACGTTGACCAGCGCGGAGAGAGGCGGAGACGTTGACAAAAAGTCTATTAAAGATAAGATAAATAAAGCGTAAAGCAACATTAATTGAAGGGCAAGGCAGGGATTCCAAAGGCAAGGAAAAGGAACTTGTAGGACATGAGTAACAGACTTATTATGACCTAGGTATTTATTTATTTGAAACTAGCTTCCGTCCGCGACTTCGCACGCGTAGGTATTTTCGGTACCTATAATAAGTAGCCTAGGTATGTATTATCGAAGATAAGCTAAGTATACTCTAAATATAGGTAGGTAGGTGTACCTACGCCAAATTTCATCATGATCTGTTCAGTAGTTTTGGAGATCCTAGGTAACAAAAACTTTCGGCTTTATAATATTAGTAGGATCATTGAAATCCAACAAAGTACCTACCTAATTACAAAAAATCATCATCATCATCAACCTATATAAGTCCACTACTGGACATAGGCCTCCCGTAATGAGCGCCATAGCGCCCTGTCTTCAGCTTGCCCCCCAAATGATATCACAAGCCAAAAAATGTACAGTACATGTCAGATCTTATGACAAGAGTGAATCAGAGTGATATCAAATGTATTCAACCCGCAAGCAGGTGTGCAAATATTAAATCGCAGTGCTTCAAATCTTTAAAATAGGTAATCAATAATTAAAATAATCAAGGATAATACAATCGAAGATAAATAGTTAACAATCAGATAGGTAATTAAATTAATTACCAATCATAGTCAAAACTTAAAAATGTTGTCGGCCGCTAACAAAACTTCGATTAGCCCGCCGCGCCGTCCGCGCCGGCCGGCGGAAAACTTGATTGATGCCGCTAAAACTTAACAAGACAAAAATAAAAATTTTAAAAACCCGCCGACGTTTCATGGCTGAACCAGGCGCGGTCGCAGCCCAAGACTTTGGGGGGGGTCACACTTGGTGCGGGCCGTAGCACCAAATGTACTTGTAGGCGGTTGCAGACCCCAATGAAAACCACTAAACTTTATCGGCGAGCGGAGCGAGCCGCGGAAAATTTATACTCAACTCCCAACAATAGTAGGTATAAGTTATAGCGAGCGAAGCGAGCCTCGAAATTTTTGAGATGTTTTCTCAAGTTTGGGCAAAAGTAAGCAAGAGTAGGTCTACTTGCTTACCCTCGCCCGCATCATTTATTTTGTTGTTGATAGGTATCTAAAAAAAAAAATGATAGCGAGCGTAGCAAGCCCCGAAAATCTTAGAGACTTGCGGTAGTAGATATAAAGCTATGAATATAAATAGGGGCGAGCGGAGCAATGGCATCAAAAAAAATTGAAAATAGAAAAAAGCCATGGAAAAAAATGTAACGGCGAGCGGAGCGAGCCGCCGAAATTTTTGTTACTTTTTCGGGTAACTACCCGAGCAAAATGATGTTAAACAAGTGTCAAGCACTGGACCAAATACAGAGAAGGACAAAATACTATCGGCGAGCGGAGCGAGCCGCAAAATGCAGTGTTTTGCATATTGGCCGCAAACATGACATCCCTTCCCCCAACTCCCAACCCAACAATAGGAAGTATAAGTAATGGCGAGCGAAACGAGCCTCAAAAATGTTGGAGATTTTTTCTGATGTTTGGGGAAAAGTAAGCCAGAGCCTATGACAAAATAAAGTGAGCGAAACCTGCCCCGAAAATTTTAAAAAGTTTGCGGTGGTAGGTATATAGCTATGAATATAAATCGGGGCGAGCGGAGCAAAGGAGATTAACAAAAAATTTGAAATACAAAAAAGACATCGAAAAAGATGTAGCGGCGAGCGGAGCAAGCCTTTTTTGAAATTGGTGAGGTAGCGTCCATGCAAGACAAGGAAGCTAAATTATGAGCTACTAGCTTCTGCCCGCGGCTTCGCACGCTTCTTTCTATGGAAACGTTCAAAGGTAATTTCTATCCCATGGGAACTGATTTCTGGGATAAATAGTAGCCTATGTTTGATTCCAGGCTTAGAGCTACACCGGAGCAAAATTTCAGCTCAATTTGTTCAGTAGGTTTGGTGTGAAGACGTAACAAACATCCATCCAAACTTTCGCATTTATAATATTAGTGTGAAGAACAATTTTAAAGTTTCACGAATAACAAGTTAACAACCAAATATGCGGACAACAGACCAAACACTATATAGAATCGAATCGAGGCGAGCGAAGCGAGCCGCGAAAATTTTTATGATCTGGCTGTGCGTGTGAGTTGTTTGGTATTAGATATTTTGCAGTTGCAAACTCGCCTGAAACGGAGAAGGAGTCCTGAACTAGAGCAAGCCAGAAGCTTATCAAAACAGCAGAATGTTATCAGAGGCAAGCAGAGCGTGCTGCGATAATTTAGTGGTTTCGTTAGATTTTTGGAGTGTTTGGAAAACTGACCTCAAACGAGGGATGAGCCCATGACCAGAGGCAGACAGTGTAAAGTTGCCGGCAAGTTGAGCGAGCTGCGACAATTTTTGGTTTTTGTTAGATTTTGGGCAACTTTTTACAAAATTTGGCAAAGTGACATAAAGCGGGCCGGGTTTTGAGCTTTGGATCATAGTCAGAAGGAACAAATGTTATCAGCGACCAGACCAAAACGCGAAAATTTTGTTGTCTACTAATTTTTGTACTGGTTGACAAAGTGACCTCGCAGATTATTTGTTATATTTTGTGCTTTTTATTGTGGTGGTTGGATTGATACAAACTGACAATAGCGGACCAGCCAGACCAATAAAATTGGGAACGTTGCCTCTGTGCTAATCAAAACACAGAGCACAAATAACAGTAATACCGGCGAGCGGAGCGAGCCGCGATTTTTTTTATTGCTGCAGTTGGTAACCATAATCAATATAACGGAAGTAAACAGGACAATATAATCATCAAGCTGTGGGTTGCAATTTTTTAAGTACCTAAACTAAGATTTTGGGGGGGGTCATGACCCCCGTGACCCCCCCCCTGGGACCGCGCCTGGGCTGAACAGATTTTCATGAAACATGGCTAAGAACACTCGGGATAAAATTATCTACTTACCCATGACACAAAAAAAACTACCTAAACGAAAATCGGTTCATCCGTTTGGGAGCTACGATACCACAGACAGACTCGTTAAACTTATACTTATAACACGCCTCTCCTTTTGCGTCGGGGGTTAAAAATAAATTTATTTTTATTTACATTGCTTCTCTTCCTTTTAATTTAGGTAGACAAGATGGCGCTTAAAGGAATTAAAGTGGTTGAAATAATAGGATTAGCACCTGGACCTGTTTGTGGCACTATACTTGCAGATTTTGGAGCTACAGTCACGGTAATTCAGAGAGTTAGTATCAACGTCTACCAACTGATACCTAGGTTATTGCATTGAAATTCATTGAAATTTGCAGATAAACACATACTTACTATATCAACTTGTTAAGACATCTACATAAACTTATTACTTAGACAACCTCTGTCTGTGACGCAGCGGGTGAAGGTGCGCCTGCGTCGCTGGAAATTGCGGGTTCGATTCTCGCCTTGGATCAAATGTTTGTACGATCTGGAGGATTTTTTCCCGGTTTGTTTTTCTGTAGGTTACTTTAGAAGTTACATTACAAGTATTATCTATCTATGTATTGTCTTAATTATATCCGTTATCTAGCAGAACCTTCTACCTACCCATACCATTCTGTTTAGATTGTGGCTCCGAGATGACGGTGCGTGATTTGTCCAGCTATATAATAATTATTAAACTTTTTCTTTAATTACAGATTGAACCAGCGCCCTTCGATGTCATGTCTAATGGAAAACGTCAATTTTCAGTCAACCTTAAATCAAAAGAGGGCGTGAACATAATGAGGAAATTGTGTGCAGATTCCGATGTGCTGCTAGATACTTTTCGACCTGGTGTATTGGAGAAGTTAGGACTGAGTCCTAAAACACTTCAAGAAGATAATTCACGTTTGATATTGGCTAGACTTACAGGTTATGGACAAAATGGGTTCTTAAAAAACAAAGCTGGTCACGATATTAACTATGTGGCGATGTCTGGAATCCTATCTTTGTTAAGCAGGAATAATGAACCACCCGTTCCACCAGTGAATTTACTGGCAGATTTTGCTGGAGGCAGTTTGATGTGCGTTTTCGGTATACTACTAGCACTTTTTGAAAGGTCCAAATCTGGGAAAGGTCAAATTGTGGACTGCAGCATGACTGATGGGCTTGCTTATCTCTCAACCTGGCTGTTTAAATCTAGAAATTTACCAATTTGGACAGGTACTCCTGGAACAAATGCGTTAGATGGCGGTCTTTCATCTTACGGAACGTATAGGACCAAAGATGGCAAGTTTATGGCCATAGGAGCTCTAGAGCCTCAATTCTACTCAAATTTTCTACGAACTCTTGGTTTACCTGAAGATGAATACGGTCAATACGAAAATAATGACAAGTGTCGAAAAAAGTTTGAAGAAATATTTCTGAACAAAACTCAAAATGAATGGATTGAAGTATTTAAAGATGTAGACACATGTGTCACCCCAGTTCTCGACTTGGACTCTGTTGATATTTCTCAGTATAATAATAATGGAACATTTTATAGGGACTCGGAAAATATGGTAGTGCCTGAACCAGCACCCAAACTAACTCGCACACCAGGAGTTTCTGTCGGCCGCAAGTCTATTCCTATTCATGGCCAGCACACATACGAAATAGCAAAGGAATTGGGATACAGTCATGAAGAAATTAGTAATTTTGTTCGAAACGGGTGTTTATATGCTGCTCCAAAGGCTAATTTATGAAAATAAAAATAATGTTACGCGAGGGTTATTTGGGTAGGTAGGTACCTACCTATATTAGGTGGCAGTAGGTAGGTATGATTTTTACACAAAATTACTGATCCGTTAGAATCTAAGTGGATAAGTTATTGATGCACATGCACATGATCTTCACCATGATAAGATAACATTATCGATTCATTTGTTTATTATTAGATATGTATATGGCCCTTTATTAATTTGTAAGTATTTAATTGATAAGTACCTATGTGTTTGGCCTTGTCAACGCAATCATTTTTAGGGTTCCGTACCTTAAAAGGAAAAAAAGAACCCTTATAGGATCACTTTGTTGTCTGTTTGTCTGTCTGACCGTCTATCGACCCCCCTTTCTCAGGAACGCGTGGAGGGCATCGAGTTGAAATTAACATTGATGTTAATTTCAAGGCGCATTTGCGTATTTGAATACGCAAGTCCATAACCTCTTGACGCCTCGATATAAATTAAACTTCTAGGTTAACGCAATCAAAAGTTACAGCCGTTTATGTCCGAATATTATGAAATGTCCAAGCACAGTTATAGGTAAGTATATGTTATCTTAGTTTGCAGTAGTTTGTTCGTTTTTTCCATTCAAGGAGGTTGTTTCTCCGCGGAAGAAAAAAAAATGTCACACTTTAGTGAATCTGAGAAGGTAATGATTATTAACTTGTTTAAATACCTACGTTAAAGAATCCTGGCCTGCTGATAATTATGCTTCATAAAAAGAAATGAAGGACAACGCAGCCGAGCTAGTAAATATTTTTTTTCTCCTTCAAACATTTCTTATAAACCGCACTTAGGTAATACAAATATGTTTGTAACCAGTGTCAGTAGGCAAAGAGGTCACTGTACGAAATTCTTCCTGCTTCGCGGCCGGACTTTAGCACAAGTAAAGTTGGAAGTCCGAAAACCGTAAATTTGTTCTATAACTATTCACAAAAAAAAACCAGTTTGATTCTCGCTATGGACCAAAACCTCGTTGACCTAGAATATTTATATATTTGGCAAGAAACAAGGTCTAACAATTATACGGAACCCTTATTGCGCGAGTCTGACGTTTTATTTTATAATGTTAGCTGTAAGTCGCACTTGACGTTTTATTTTATATGTATATATAAAATATATATAATAAAACGAAACTGTTTTGTCTATTACGACATCGCGCACCGTCTGCGTCCAGTGTGACCATTTGTGGCAGATTTCTGCCATTTTGGCAGATTTGGCTATGGAATTTTCAGTTTGGCATATTACGTTGACGAAATAGAAGTGTGGCAGATTTTGACAGATTTGGGAACAAAAACTTTGTGACCTTCTTATATAATTATTTTGGAGATTATACGTATACAATAAAGTTAAATTTTATAGTAAGACCAAAAAATTATGGATATTAAATTCTGTTGGAAATAATTTTACCGACACCTGGCAACTCCTAGTCCGAGGTAGTCCTTATGGGGAATTCCCTTATAATGTTTGTTAATACTTCTACGCCATGTAATCATCAACTGTAAATTCTCTACGTTAAGGTCCAAATTCTTATTTACTAGGTACCTTAAAGTTCTAATAAGTACATCACACTAATATTATAAATGCGAAAGTTTGGATGGATGGATGGTTTGTTACCTCTTCACGCCAAAACTACTGAACGGATCGAGCTGAAATTTTGTATACAGCTAATTATAATCCTGGAATCAAACATTGGCTACTTTTTGTCCCATAAATCGGTTCCCATGGGATAGAAATCACCTTTTAACGTTTTCATAGAAAAAACACGTGCGAAGCCGCGGGCGGCAGCTAGTAATATTATAACTTCAATAATTTCACTTAATATTATTTCAATAATTTTACTTGCCATTTGTACGATTTAAATCGTACAAATGGCAAGTTTAATCGATTTAGAACTTAAATAACTTCTATAATTTCACTTAATATTATTTCAATAATTTTACTTGCCATTTGTACGATTTAAATCGTACAAATGGCAGCCCTGGGGGTAGGGTCGTTGCACTAGTTATCGACCATTTAGCGAAGTTCCAACTTTGAGGCATCAGAAAAAATATTGGCCGTTTGTCAGCATAGTTCAAAGTGATATTAGTCGGTAGTCTAGATATTTGAGTTTTAAATATTAGAGGATTTTTATAGTTAAGCTTTATAGTTTTTTTATAAAAAAAGAAATAGTCAAAAATGAGTAAAACTTCAGTTTTCGGCCACAAAATTCAGTATTCGACCGGACCTGAAACCAATTTCGGCCGCTAATTTTAAGGGTTTTTATGAAACATAATTCTAAAATACTGGCATAGTTTTCGTGTTTTTTCATAAGAAAATAAGTAACAGAGATATTATATTTTAGAATCAACATGATCAACACTCAAACATGAATTTTATTTAACATTATTAACTTGATTTGATTTTACAAACGTGCTCCAGCTCTGCAGATCGCACGGAATCATCTGTTACAAACGTGATCCATTTCTGCAGATCGTGTCCGTCTCCTGGCCGGTCCAAATAGGAGTCAGGATATTGTTAGCAAGAGCTTTCTTCATATAATACTGGCACATTATAAGATCCTGCAACATTCCTTATCGCAATATGTGTTTGGTTAGATGTAAAATGTAGCGCGTCTCATCAATGCCAATGCGGTAATGCTGTTGAATAGCATGGTCATCACGGATTATTGTGTACTAGGGCCGCCGGTCGGATATCTCACGCTGCCAGCCTTAACGACATTATCACGCCGCACACGATGGTTGCGGGTCACTACTTGCGACAACACACAATCAAATCAAATAAAGCCTAGCACTGTCGCCGACGGCCTAGACAGATCATTGAGCCACCAGCGATGATACCGGTTTCAGCATCATCATCTAGTGGCCCATGATACTGGAGCGGAGGTCCTGCGCCACGACGACCAGCAGGCTATTGGAGCTGCAGCGCATACGGCCTACCAGGGATGATTCTAGAGCCACCCTGAAACGCCACTATACCGACTTACTGCCAGTTACCAGTACCTGTCCATTATGATACAAGCTCTGCTTACCTTGCGGTTAAATGATGCTGTATGGATGGATTGGCCAGCATTATTTATTATTATATTTATCGCTCACGACAAAATCGATTGACTGTTAAGACGGCTTATTATAACAATTAAGCCACCGGTGAGGACTGAAATACTACAGAACTTCTGAAGGCAGGAGGAGCCCTCGTTGTACAGATCCCCTTAAATTCCGTCTTTTATTGCTGGAAAACTACAAAGACACGCTTCGGGAGCTTGGTGGTTCTATTATTTAAGGAAGATACGATAACACCTTCTTCAAAAATTAAAGACACTTCTTAACCAGGTTCTCAATATAATATTTTTTCGAAGTTAATTTATTCTTCTCCGTTACAAAAGTGTCCAATTTTTACCAAATATATCTTATCTAATGCGATATTGGCCGAAAAGGAAAACTAGTTTTAACGCCCGGCCACCTCATTTATACGAACAAATTAAATCTGGCCGAAAACGAAACCACAATTCTAAGCATGATGCCATTTTCGGCCACACATAAACCGATGACAAAGTTTCGTATGAATAACAGTAAAATGGGGGCCGAAAAAGGAAATTTAGATTCCTTCGGTCGACATTAGTCAACACGATGCAAATATACTCTAATAACATCCTGATAAGTAACAGAATGAGACAACAGTATTCTGCGTCCATTCGTACTCTCTTTCGGCCCCCCCGGCCGACATGTAAATTTTATGTGAGTTTCGAGTTCCATTATCCGGCCACCCTAATTTTTAAGTAATTCAATACAAAAACATAAATATTCGTATCTTAATACGTAAAATATGTATTCCCATAGTGGAAAAACAACACATGACAATGGGTACATCGATAAAACTTGACATACTTGTCTTCCACTGAAACACGCGCCACTATTTTTTTTGTTAAAAAACCGACAAGCTGACAGTTCCGTTGCAAGCGCAAAACTTAACATTTTTTTTTAATTACAGTGTGTGTTTACACGCTCGACAATGTTATTAGATAAGAGTGTAACTATTTGAATAGGCATTGAACTTGATTTCGTTTGGAAATTGTAATCGACCCTTCTAATAAGTATAGCTACAGTCCCACCAGTTACACTCGACGGCAATCAGCTGAAGCGAGTGTCGGAGTTTAAGTACCTGGGCCACTGGGTTACCGAGGCACTCACAGATGACGTAGACATGGAGAGGGAGCGGAGGGCGTTAACGGTTCGAGCTAATATGCTGGCCCGTAGGTTTGCGCGTTGCAGTGCGCAGGTAAAGACAACACTGTTTAGAGCGTACTGCCAGTCTTTCTACACGTGCAGCCTATGGATCAAGCATACGCAGAAGACCTGGAACGCCCTTCGCGTCCAATATAATAATGCCTTCCGGTGGCTGATGGGGCTGCCGTGCTTCTGTAGCGCATCAGGAATGTTCGCGGAGGCGCGGGTCGACGGGTTCGCTGCAATCCTGCGCAAGAGATCGGCGTCGCTGATGCACAGGGTGCGCGGCAGCACCAACAGCTACCTGCAGGTCATTGCAGGAAGGCTGGATACAGCCTCCCCCTTTATGAGGCACTGGACGAAGGCTCATATTATTTCAAAATATAGTTAACAATTTAGTTTACAATTTTATTTTATTCTATTTATTTTAATGTTATTTGATTATATATATGGACTATATATGCTATAATATGGACTTGTGTATGTAATCTGTGTGCATGTGCTGTGTCTGAAATAAATGATTATTATTATTATTAATAAAATAAATTTAATAAGTGCCTACACCGCAATGGCCGATAACAGGGGCTGGTCGGCCAACGGGTGCACCTACCCTACGTCACTAGACTGTTTTGTCTTTGATGTGCGCGCCCGCATACATACAAAAGGGAAGCCGACAATCGTTAGTCAGACTTGTCGCCGTGCAGTTCTTTTAGGTATTAGACAATTTTGTCTATGAGACGTTTTGTTCGAAGTGTGCGCATCTTCATAAATTTTGTGAAGCAATAGTCTGTCTTAAAACTGTCGTGACTCAAGTCTGCGCTCAGCCTTAGCTGTAACTATACCTACCTATCATGATGGGGCGGTCACAACAGATGATTCTTAGGTAGGTACCTAGATACATAGAGTAAAAACTCGCTGCTGTCTCAGCAGAGGGATAGTGTCATTCAACAATTTGACAATTTGTGTAACCAAAAACCGATCCATGTGTGTTTTGACAGCTCGTAAATACAGTGCCCTCACTCACACATTCGTATGATTGAATGTTGCAAGTGAATAGCATTTTCCCTAAAAAATTGGGTTCCCATTAAGAAAATACCTCATTGTTTTTATCACCTACCTTTTTATTTTTGATATTACATTATTTCAATTTACTAAAGGTGTCAATAGTTTATTGTCAAATAGAAAAAATCTAAAAGAAAATCTATGAAAATCCATTTCCAATGTCTTGTTTTTTTTAATTTTACGAAATATCAGCCGGTTACTATCATTCTACCTAGGTCAAATGACAAAAAGGTTTTACTCCAAGTCTGCAAAATAAGATCGGCTCCGATCATTTTCGGAACAATAATTTAAAATAGACGGTCAAGTGCGTGTTCGGCCACGTGCAGTGTAAGTAGTTGCACGGTTCATGGCCTATCTAAACCAACTTATTTACCTGTTTTACACATACCTACCAAAGTACATTTTTTTAGTTGATCAGGATGACTATTGGGTACTCAACTAGTAAAGCATACTAAAGCTGTGTAGTTTTCCTTTTAAAATCACTCCACCTACTACTAGCATTTTTTTCACAAATAATAATGCCAATTTGGATAAACAAATTACAGCATTCCAGTACTAATAGTCTCTGGACTAAGCTGCGGACGGATCGACGAACGTAGTGAACATATATTGTTGACTACGGAACCCTAAAAAAGAAAATGTGCACGTGCAAGTATTGCTACAGTTATGGTGATGGGATGGATTGCAATTTTAAATTTGAGTTTATTGCATTTGCTCCCCTTGGAGCCGAGAGAGGTCTAGGTCCGTGCGGTATCGAGGTTTTCCGGAATTTTAAAAATATCTGAGTGTCCGGTCAAAGAGGCGGCGCGGCGCGGGACCCGAGAGCTGGTGAGTATTTGGCGCAGCGCACCAGCATTGCCATACAGCGAGGCAATGCAACCAGCGTAACGGGGACGCGACGACTGGTATTGATAACGATAAGTTGAGCTGCTTCTAGATTGTTATCTACAAGCTGCAGTTAGCTCAATTGTTTTAATTGTAAATACTAGTTCTAATTGTTTCCATTCATTGATTGTAATTTTCTTTGTAAAATAGTAATATGAGTTTACACCTTGAATCTATTCAGAATATCGTCGAGTGACTGAAAATTCTAAAACTGTGATATTCCGCGTAGTTTGATTCCTAAGTCCTAACTTGAGGGAATTCCTACTATTGACGTGACAACGTCTTATAATTCGATAGAGCCGACTGCATGACGTCATGCGGCGTTACCTCGCTCTGAGGCGTTCCATGTAAGGCTTGAAGTGCAAGCGAGAGCACTCAACATCCGTCTCTCTCCTACTTGAGTGAGCGATGCGTCTGCGTTGTCACGTTCAACTATCGTCAGTAAACCGACTTTACAGACAACCAATTTTTGACGTGACAACGTCTTATAATTCAATAGAGCCGGCTGCACGCACGAAAAAACATGACGTCATGCGGCGTTACCTCGTCATGCGGCGTTACCTCACTCTGAGTTGTCACTTTCAACTATCGTCAGTAAACCGACTTTACAGACAACCAATTTTTTTTTATATACCTAACTACTAAGTAACAAAACCTGGGTATTTTTTCCCCAGTGCATAGCAACATTTTCACGAAAATGGTGGATGAAATTTTAAAATTTATTTATGAGTTTTGATGACTGTTTTAGGCAAAATTACAAACGGAATATTAGTACTTACCGGTGGAATGAGATATTTGCGTTATTATTTTTCCGGTTACTGGTGTTTAAACATCCTTGCACCGCACAACACATCATTTTTATATTTTTATGTGAGAGCTGCTTTCCGTCTCATTTGAAGTATTGTACTAAAGGCTCAAAATGAAAATTGCGACGATCCGTCGCAATTTTTTAGACTTACCTCGTTTGTGTCAACTATCATTCTAAGTCTTCTTCTTCTAAGCCTAGATATTTATATATTATTTTTTGTATCCTCTGAAGAGGTTGGACAAGGACATAAGGCTAGTTGCTGGAGTGATGTGGAACAGAGTGGCCCAAGAACGATCCGAATGGAAAAGGTTGGAGGAGGCCTTTGCTGATTGGCAAACAGATCTGCAAAAAATAAATAAACTACAAATACTAGGTTAGTTTAATCTAATTTTAATTTACCTAGATATACTTTTATTTTATTAAGTTTAAACACGTTATTTAAGGTCTGAATGTAAGGCTATTATTACTATTACTTATTCTATTGGTAGTGCTAAATCAATAAATAAACCATGGCGAGCGGATCGAGGCACGAATTTTTAAAATTTTTTTTCCGGATTTTTGGGGAATAGGTAAGTAATAAGCATTCAAATTTATTTTCACTCATACTCAAGTTTATTGTTATATCTTTTGTAATAGCACAGATATTATAATACTATATTATAAATAAATAAAAAATAAATAAATAAAAATACTATATGTAATAGGTAAGTACCTATCTACTCTCTATGACAAAAGAAATAACAGCAAACAAAGCGAGCTCCGAAATTTTTTAAGACTGTGCAGTGGTAGATAAAATTTTACGATTAACAACAAAATAGCAGGACAACAGCCCTGCCCTACAGAGTCTACGGCAAGCGGAAATTTTAAAGATCTGGGGGCCTGCTCGGAAAAGGAAAAGTTTCGTTGTCGTGCAAAACCAACTCTCATGTCGCTTGCTTAAGATTAGTGTTTGCACAAAAACGAATCAGAAACTTTGATAATCTTTTAAAGAGTACGGGTCCTGGCTGTGCGCATGATTGCCCATTCCTTTAACCTACCAGCCACACGAACCTGGTTTGTCATTGGCGAGCGGAACAAGCCGCGAAAAAATTCGGTTTTTGTAAATTTCGGTGATCAAAATGATTTTAATGTGAGCCCGTGACCATGTATTATATTTATTATACATGGATCATGAAATACTACAAGATGTTTTTTTTTTAATTTGCTTTTGGTGGCTTTTGTATCACTGCGTGCGGCCATGATAGGCCTTGTGATCGCCACTTTGTGTGTTCCGCCTCGAAGCAGCGGCGTTCATAATTCGCCACTAACCCTTGCAGCTGCTAGGAACTGTAGGATTTTCTTTGGGGTGGAGTCTCTTAGCGTGATTTTGAGTGGCTCATGCCCAAGGAATGGACGTGATGACCTTCGAGTCCAGTGCTAGGAGGGCCGCCTGGCTGTCAGAGTTAATGTTGATGGTTTGATTGGTGTAGCGCTTTCCCAGATTTATATCGGCACATTCTAGAATGGCGAATATCTCTGCTTGGAAGATGGAGGCGTGATTACCGAGGTTTATGCTTTTGCCAAACCTGGGTCGCTCTCCATACACTCCACAGCCTACATCCAGTCCCATTTTGGAACCATCCGTGTACCAGTTTAGGCATCCGTCCTTGCAGAGTGGCTGGCTTAGCGGTAACATCGTTATTGGCCGTAAGTCTTGATAATGTATATTTGTATTAATTAAGGGCTGTGGATTTTGTATAACCAACTATAGGAGTATGATAAAATAAAAGGAAAATCAGAATCAAATGCGTTTATTTTCTCATGGCTTATTCCAACATTGTAACTTTACATCTACTAAATAGAAAATGTACGACTATTTGATTCTCTTCGCTTCAATCTTTTATAAGCTAGTGCAAAGAAGCGAAAAAGAAATCACTAGCTGGTTAACTAAATATCGCTTATCGACTAGAAAAACTAAGTACAGCAAGAAAATAACGTACCTTAGCTTAACTGCCACAGCTGACGGGCACTCACTATTGCAATTTCACACTATTAGTGTGTTCCGAGCGGACGACCGCTTCGTTCAAACGCTCCAACAAGACTGCTAGTTTCTACCTACCTCCAATAAGAATTTACATTTTGATAGGGTACCCAAAAACACATACACTCAAAAAGCTTCACCATACAAACGCACGAAGAGCCAAGTGATAGCTCAAACATATACGAAATAAGAACATACACAGATGGCTCTAAAATGAATTATTTAAAAGTAGTATATATTTCATTGCGCCGGCGATTTACCCTCAGTACCACGCGAGCGCTTAGCGAAGGCAGACCTATGTCAATTCAATCGCGAGACAATAGAAAGTTACGCTTGAGTAGCTCGCTGCCCGCTCGGTGCGTTAAATAAAAAATAGTAGCGCCGAGATGTAAAAGCGCTCTTAAGTCCAAACTTCAATAGAGTAACGATACGCCGCACATCTCGTTCATTTGGACTATCACCTTCCTCATAACAAGGCGCTTCGGTACCCTCCTCATAACAGGGCACTGGATTAGCCTTCTCATAATAAGATTCTGAGTCCGTGCTAGCGTGATGACTCAGCGAAACTGCTGCGCCAGATTTAGTATGGAAACTGTACATTTTTGTAAATAAATAAATTAGAATGAAGCACTGATTCGAGTATTACTCCTCTCCCTCTACGAAGACCTTACGGACCCTGAAGTATCCTCTGATGAGCGAAGACATTTCCAAACAATTTATTTACACAATGAGTTCTTACAATGAATAAACGTAAACATGCCGCGCATCCGCGCGGAAATGGGATATGATGCATTATTTTAAAGTTACATAGCTTATCGTTACAATAGAAACAAAAAAAAGAAAACATAACTTATACAAAGAAAAACGATAAAAACGATGACGCACGCGTCAGTAACTAATTTTGAATTTTACGATTTTTTTTTAATTTATAAATTAAGCTATTTTATGGGCTAGACGCACTGATAGGGCTACACCATTAGGGATGATAGGATACGTGGTTAGGGTCCAAATTAGATTCCGTAAGTAGGGGTTAGGCTACGTAGATTAGGTAATAGTGAGTAGGTACGTTCTGTGCCTTTAGTACGCCCTTGTGTAGGTATCGACATTCAACGCCTACACGTACGTAGGGTAAAACACTGGTTTGTCCTGCAGTGAGAGTTAGTGTTTGTATCACCGGCCGGTCATGACACCCGTGCGGTCACCAGAAACGCTCGTAGGGTTAAGTGACGATTATTAGGTGGTTTTACACCCGGACTCGATAGATTTCGAACGCAATCGAAGTATAATCCCTCTACTGCGTGTTCAACTTCGACTAGGTGTTCAACTTCGTGTTTGTTTTTAAGAATAAAGGCAAATTTCAATCGGCAAATCAAATGAGTAATTATAGCGTCTGACCAAGATATAAAATAAATTATTTAGACATCAAACAAGATTGACATTATCCACGCATAATAGTTTTATGATGGCAATTAAAATATACAATAAAATTCCCGACAATTTTAAAGAAATGACATTATTAACTAGATTTAAATGTAACCTGACAAAATGGCTGACCGAAATATGTTTTTATAGTATAAATGAATTTTTTAAATATAAACTGTAGGTAACTATTAATTGATTTGGCATGATTATGTGTGACATGTTTCTTTTTTTAATGTAAATTTTATTTAATTTGTATTTTCATTTACAACCTACAATCATTTATATTCTTATATTATATTCATACGCCTGAAAAGGCAGGTTTTGGTAATAGTAGCTATAATAATAATTGTAAGATCTATGTATAAACCTGAAACTTTATGAATAAATGAAATCTGAAATCTAGGATCCCCACAATAACGCCGGCAAAGACGCTAATGACGACGCTGCTATGTTGACTCCTCGCTTGAACTGCTTGAACGCATTATCACCTTCCTCATAACAAGGTGCTTCGGTACCCTCCTCATAACAGGGCACTGGATTAGCCCGTCTCTCATCACCCCTATCACCATAAAGCTCCGAGTCCTTGCCGACCTGATCAGCCCGGTTCTCACCAACCTTATCATGATAGGGTACTGAGTTCGAACTACATTTGTTAATGATGCTCTCTCCACGAGAGGGTGGTTTCTCCTGCTGACTGTTATGCCTCATCGACTGAACACGTGACCGGAAATATAGCTGCACCGGTCGGAGAAGTGTACCTCGATGAGATGCTCGATCTGGTGTTCCTTGGTTGCCGTCGGAGGCGGCCTGCACGTAGCTGCTGCATCGTCACCGCCATCCCACCTTCCTCATAACAAGGTGCTTCGGTACCCTCCTCATAACAGGGCACCGGATTAGCCCGTCTGTCAAAACCCTTCTCATAATAAGGTTCTGAGTCCGTGCTAGCGTGATTAGCCCATCTCTCATCACCCCTATCACCATAAAGCTCCGAGTCCTTGCCGACCTGATCAGCCCGGCTCTCACCAACCTTATCATGATAGGGTACTGAGTTCGAACTACATTTGTTAATGATGCTCTTTCCACGAGAGGGTGTAGTGTTGAGATGCTCGATCTGGTGTTCCTTGGTTGTCGTCGGAGGCGGCCTGCCCGTAGCTGCTGCATCGTCACCGCCATCCATGTAACTGGATCGACTTGACGCCATAGCTCGCAACAAGAACGAAAAAAAAACACAATTAAACACAGGCAAACTAACAGAAAAACACAACCAGTTGCACAATGGGCGGCCCTTACGCTAAATGCGAGGTACGTAATTATTTGAACAGGTATAGACGAGGGCGTATTATAGAACGTCCTACCTTTAGTTAGGATGATTTGTATATTTTGTTTATTGAATTAATGTTCAAACTGTATTTTTTTTTTTTTTTTACAAACATAGCCCAACAAAATATAAACTTCTGACATCATAAACTACCATAATCATTTATTTTAACATTTACAATTTATTGTCATTATTTTTAATACAAATTTTATCCTAGCAACTTATTTCCACAACCGGTATTCAATACCGGTATCCCATACCTGAGGTACCGATATACCTGCTATCAGTACCGGTACAACCGCTATCTTTACCGGTATAACCGAAATCCATACCGGTATAACCGAAATCCATACCGGTATAACGTAAATCCATACCGGTATAACCGAAATCCATACCGGTATAACCTAAATCCATACCGGTATAACCTAAATCCATACCGGTATAACTGAAATCCATACCGGTATAACCTAAATCCATACCGGTATAACCGAAATCCATACCGGTATAACCGAAATCCATACCGGTATATATTGAAATCCATACCGGTATAACCTAAATCCATACCGGTATAACTGAAATCCATACCGGTATAACCTAAATCCATACCGGTATAACCGATATCCATACCGGTATAACTGAAATCCATACCGGTATAACCTAAATCCATACTGGTATAACCGAAATCCATACCGGTGTAACCGAAATCCATACCGGTATAACGATAACCGTTATGAACACAACCACTTTCGAGCTTCCATACAAAAATTGTAAAATTTTGATATCTTTGCCTATGTTTTTTAATTTTTGTGTTTAATTCTAGTCTAGGTTAAGTAATTTATAGGCAATAAATGATATAATTATAATTATTATTATTATTATTAAAATCGTTTCTCAAAACTATTAAAATGCTTTAAAATTATAATTAAATTATTTGACAATATATCGAGTTTCGTATTATTACTTGGCCCCGTATAATTATTACAATTTTGGTCCTGCAGAACATTCTACCACCGAACTGCGATCCCCAACCCGCATGCCCAGCGTGGGGATTATGGGCATTACCCCCCATGAGATAAAAGCTAATAAGGTGTTTATCAGGGGGAGGCCTGCGTCCAGCAGTGGACCAAGACAGGCTGTTGAGGTTGAGGGTTGATCCGGGAAGTTAGTGAAAATATGGTAGTAAATGACAAAAATGTCAAATAACAAGTTGAGAACTAATTTACAATGAAGTTTGTGCAGTTTGTAATCGTTTTCTGGTTTTCCACCCTCGAATACTTATTAATTACCTAGCGATTATTCTTCTTTCATGGTTCGTGGTTAGATAGATTAGTATATACCGATTACGGTATACCGATGAGTGAAGACAAATAATAATAATAATAAAACCAGACAAAAAAAAAACAAATAAAGAAATAAATTGAAAATTATGTTTAAAGACACTTTAACAAGCCATAAATTTTCATGACGCCGGACAAAATTCAACCATAGGAATAGTGATGTTGATGTGATGAGCAAAAAGAGAAATGAAATAAAAAGGAACACAAAAAAAAATTAAGCTGTTAAACAAATATCACTCACGATAGTTCTGTGTTCTGCAGTTAAATTGGCCATGACAAAATAAATAAATGTTTATTTTTACATTGAGACATGGGCGCGGCGAGTAATTTATTTCAAATACTCGCCTTATCCCGCTTCTGAGTTATAGGAGTATGATAAAATAAAAGGAAAATCAGAATCAAATGCGTTTATTTTCTCATGGCTTATTCCAACATTGTAACTTTACATCTACTAAATAGAAAATGTACGACTATTTGATTCTCTTCGCTTCAATCTTTTATAAGCTAGTGCAAAGAAGCGAAAAAGAAATCACTAGCTGGTTAACTAAATATCGCTTATCGACTAGAAAAACTAAGTACAGCAAGAAAATAACGTACCTTAGCTTAACTGCCACAGCTGACGGGCACTCACTATTGCAATTTCACACTATTAGTGTGTTCCGAGCGGACGACCGCTTCGTTCAAACGCTCCAACAAGACTGCTAGTTTCTACCTACCTCCAATAAGAATTTACATCTGACAGTTACTCTGGAAGTCTAGTATCAACAACCAAGTATCAACAAGATTGTAATATTGCTTTTAAAACTATCTGAACATAGTATAACAATATTAAGAGCTGTTTACGATAAAAACATTTAGCGTAAACAACTTCGTTACAATATTAGCTTAGTTTAAACAAATCAAGATCTAAATTACATTGTTATTCCTTACACAACAGGCCCACAAAAAATGATAAAGATTAGGTAGATACATGATACGCCGCTATGCATCCAAAACTGCCAAGTGATTCTGGTGTGATTAAGTTTGAATGATTCCATTTGGAGTTATTCCAAGAACTCTACCTAATGCCTTCTCACTGGACCATTCGAAAAGTAAAAAGCAAAAATTTATCAAACCGAATACAAAAAACCATTGTTGCGCGGTTTACGCGCGCGTTACTTCACTAATTAACTCTGGACGGGGCGGCGGCGGCGGGGCGGCGCGGCGTGGTTACGCACAACAATAAATAAATAAATAATGCTGGACAATTCACACAGCAATTTCTAGCCCTTAGAGCATTCAGAACCTAAGATCTAGCCCCAAGCTAAGCAGAGCTTGCGAGTTGTGTTATGTTATATTATGTATGAATATGATGGGTACTAGTTAAGATATGATAGAGCGCTAGTGTGAGTCGGGGTAGCCATTAATGTCAATGTCAAAGTCACATCACATTGATCACATTGTCAATCAAAATATTTTCTTTCATCAACCATTGAATTCGCCGACATCTAGAAAAAACGCAAAACCTAATTTACTGAAATCTTGTGTGTGTGTCTTGCTCAAGCTTGAGTATTTTTAAGTGGTCTACCAATAAAAGGCAGGCACAATCAAGTAAGTGAATAAAAATTATAACCATCGTATCCTCTGTTTGGGCAGTGTAAAATTGTACAATTGTGGTGAAATAATATTTTTTTTATTTTCCATATTAGATCACCATGCTATCGCGTATGTGCGTTTCCCGTTCAGTGTTCAGCACTGTTCAGACCTTGAAGACACCAGTGCCTCAAAGATTTGTGCCGAAGAACTATTTTGTCCGCAAATATGCACGAGAACCGCGTTCTAGGGTTGAGACGCCGCTCAGGTCCCAACCTTCACTCTGGGAGAAGCTCATGGCACCAGCTGGTCCAAATGGTAAATACAAAAAACATTTCTTCTAAAACAAAAATTCATGCTTTTAAACATAGACAAGGCAGTGTTAAATGCCAATCAAAATAGGCATAACAAAACATTGACTAAAATCTTATGTCTTTAGCATTCAGCATGGGCAAAGGAGCTCTGGCCGGTGCATCAGCTGTAGGAATTGTGGCGCTGTGCTACTATGGTTCTGGAGTAAAGCCTGGTGTTATGCAGGAAGCTCAGTAAGTGAATCAAATGTAGGTACTAACAAGACAAAATTAAAATTTTTAAAATCCCATCGACGTTTATTGGCTGAACAGATTTTCATGAAACATGGCTAAGAACACTAGGGATAAAATTATCTATATGACACAAAAAAAACTAAACGAAAATCGGTTCATCCGTTTAGGAGCTACGATGCCACAGACAGATACACACACAGGCATATTAAACTTATAACACCCCTCTCTTTTTCCGTCGCGGGTTAAAAGAGTACTAAAATAAGTATGTAGTTTTTAGTCCTTTTTTATTTTTTTGCATCCCGCGTTTTGGAAACACTTCCGACTGGTACCTATTGATATGGATTCGTAAGTGTAATTCTAATTATTTCACATCTATTTTCAGTTACTGGCCTCAATATGTGAAGGACCGAATCAGAACTACCTATGGCTACATTGCTGGCTCTCTGGTATTGACAGCTGGGAGTGCTGTCACAGTCTTCAGAACTCCTGCGCTATTAAATCTGGTGGCTAGAAGTGGTTGGATGGTAAGTTTGAAAATAATCTTAAGATAAATGTGACATTGGGACATGGTCACGAAAAATGTTTGAGGAAACGCTCTTGCGAGCTGTCTCTTTTGACTTTTATTTTATACGGTGAGGAAATTCATTAACGAATAAACTGGTCTGGGGGGAATTATGTGGGACTCGACACTCTGAGAAGGACGTAATACCCACTAAAACCTCTCCGGTGTCCCTCTCTTGCCTAGGACACAGCTCTCTTTTGACCTGGAGTCAGCAAAAAAATAGACAGACATACCATTTATTTGTCACCACACACACATTTACATAACACATTCAAATTAAAATATTTAGTCTTAAATTAAACTATTAAATTAATTATTAACTATTAAGAACACATGTACAGTAGGTACATTTATCAAACGATGTAAAATAATTAGGATTATAAGTATAAGGGGGAGGCCTTTGCCCAGCAGTAAGGCTAAGTAAAAAAAAAGGTAATATTTTCTATGCATTTTTGCATAGATGTTGTTTCTTTAAGTGTTCTGTCCATGGAATGTTGAAACTGTAGGTGTCAAACTTTGAGATAAACAATACCTCAAGTGTTTTAGAAATGAAATTATAAATCCCTAAGTCCAATCTATGTAATGTATTGTATTGAGTATAGCAGTTATCTAGTACCCTAACTAACACAAGCTCTGCTTAGCTTGGGGCTAGATGATGCTGTTTGAATTGTCCAGCATTATTTATTTATTATTATAACTTAAAAAACAACAACAATAATTTCAGTCCATGATTGTGACAATGGGCCTAATGATCGGCTCTGGGATGGTGGTACGCGGGATGGAGTATCGCCCAGGATTCGGCGCCAAACAGCTGGCCTGGATGGTCCACACTGGGATTATGGGGGCTGTGATAGCGCCCATTTGCTTTTTAGGGGGCCCTGTGCTTACTAGAGCTGCATGGTAAGTCAGTTTACTTACAGATTTCAAAGCTAAGGTAGCTATTTTTTTTCTGGGAGAAAAAGTAGCCAATGTGCTTCTCCAGTATACAATTTATCCCTCTGCCAAATGTTTGTATTAGACTGATACATGCTTTAATTGGTTCATATTGAAGTTAAAAATACACCAGCCATTGTTGGTTTTTCCTATGACTCTGAGCGCGCCGTCATTATAAATTAGGTATCTCAAAAACTAGGTTGGTGCTAGGTGATCAATCAACGTGTAAGTACATTATTGCTTGCTTTGCTTTTGAAAGAGGATAATGAATTGAAAAAATATTGGTATAGTGTACTTACCTCAAACAATGGCCGTCGCTGTAACGTAAGAATCGGCCCCCTCCAACTCAAACCGGGATGACGTAAGAGCCGACGAAGTGATACTACCAGAGGAAGGGCAGAAGCTTCCATAAGTCTACAGAGGTGTTTATCTTATTTTTATAAATAAGATAAACACCTCTGTACACCTATAGATACAATAAATGATTGAGTATTGAGTAATGAGAGATTATCTACTTCCTACTAAATTAGACGGATCGCGCGGCCCTTGAGTTGACTTAAAATGTTGCCGTCCCTTTTGACGTGACAACGTCTTATAATTCGATAGAGCCGGCTGCACGCACGAAAAATCATGACGTCATGCGGCGTTACCACGTCTTGCGGCGTTACCTCGTCATGCGGCGTTACCTCGTCATGCGGCGTTCCATGTAAGGCTTGAAGTGCAAGCGAGAGCGCTCGACATCCGTCTCTCTCCTACTTGAGTGAACGATGCGTCTGCGTTGTCACGTTCAACTATCGTCAGTAAACCGACTTTACAGACAACCAATTTTTTTAGGATCGTAATAATGGGATGCATCTAATCATAATACAAATGCAGTTTCTCAGTTATTCATTTATATAATTTACAGGTACACAGCGGGTGTAGTGGGAGGTCTGAGCTCGATCGCAATTTGCGCCCCATCTGGTGAATTCCTGAATATGCGCGCTCCTTTGGCCATGGGCTTGGGCGCTGTATTCGCAGCTTCCCTCGCCGGCATGTTTCTACCACCGACTACTGCTTTGGGTGCAGGTGAGCCGAGCTTTTAGTTGTCATAAAAGGACCACCGTTCATAAGGTTGAGAGAATCACACTAATATTATAAATGCGAAAGTTTGGATGTTTAGATGTATGAATGGATGTTTATTGCCATTTCACGCCAAAACTACTGAACGGATCGGGCTGAAATTTACATACAGGTAGTTTTAGGCCTGGAATAAAACATAGTGTACTTATCCCATAAATCAGTTATATCAGGGATAGAAATAACCTTTCGTTCCAGCAATATTTTCATTGAAAACAGAAACTAGTTAAAAATAAAAACTTTCGGATAGGTTTGGCTACCCAGGGTATCTCACGTTCGCAGTCCAATCATAATCTTGTTGAGGTTATGATTAGACATAATGTAAATTGCATATTAATATATAGATTAAGTACTTGTTAACTAAACCACAGGCCCTTTTTGCATAATAATTATTATTACACACAAGTACTTACTCTTCTTTTTAGCAACACTACATTAAACACGACTTTGATAGACGCCGAACTATTCTAATATGTCATATTATGTAAAATAGTACGCATAAAATACCTACAGTATTGTTATTTTGTTTTTTATTAATCAGGCCTACCGGTTAGTATCTTTAAAGTAGATTATGTAGAATTAATATAATTCTTAAATCATGATGGTTCCACACAATAGGGTATATGCATAGAATTTTTTTATTGTTTTAATCGATAATTTAGGTTAGTACACATTACCGAAAAAAATATTACACCCACAAAATTTTAAATTATTAAAGTAAAAAACAAACAGTAGTTTTACTGTTTGTTGCACTCAGTTTCGGTGCTTTCGACGCGTACTTAGTACCAAATTAGCAAAGTGGCGACTCTGTGACCGAAAGGGTGTGTATATGTATAATTGCACCCAGAGCCAGAATGTTAACACACGTCCCAATGGGATAATTTGCTAACAACATGTGTTAGCAAATTATCCCATTGTAATAAGGTGAAAAGTGTAAAAATGTCTGTACACAAGCGTTTTTGGTACTTTGCGAGTTTGTCACTTTACAAACTTGGTACTTTGCCAAGTTGGAGTATTGCGTAATTGGACATAATATGCGTGCGTTGGCACTTTGCGAATTTGGTACTACGTGTCGAAAGGGTTTCGGTTCATAATAACGCTGCCATATTGGCCCTTCGTCTGTGACGTCACGTTTCACATTGTCAACTCAAAGTTCTCTGTTTCGTCGTTGATTTTTCAATCAAAATAAAATTACTAGATAAAAACTAAAATTTAACTTTTCAGAAAACACCACCAAACAACCGAGAAATAATACAATAAGATATCCCACCAAAGCTTCATGTCATGAGTCATGTCATGACAATACAAAATGTGAGGTGTGACGTCACGGTTCACTCTTACCAATATTTAGCGTTGCGTTTCCAATTTTGCAATTGAGTTTAAAATATCTACTTTTCAACGATTAAATTTCACAATAAAAACATCAAAAACTACAAAAATAAATATTTAGACATATTTCTATATGAATAGAGAATACGTAAAAAAATAATAACCTTTTTCGAAGTCACGTGCATATACCCTATTCTCTTGGTTCCGCAAGTGGAACTCGCATCTCGACCAACAACCCTACACAATTTTATTATTTATTTCAGGTCTGTACTCATTCAGCTTGTACGGCGGTTTGATAATATTCAGTGGCTTCCTACTTTACGACACGCAAGCGATCGTCAAACGCGCAGAGGTCACTCCCATGATGGGAAGCGGGTACTACGCGTACGATCCTATAAACTCGTAAGTATAAATATCATCCGGTTTCGGAAAAATAATATATAGTGCGCTTCTACAACAAAACTCCAAGTAAGTCTTTGTAAAAAGGCTTACCACTAAGTATCAGATTAACTGGAGAGACTCTAAATAATCTGATATTTTGTCAAACTAGAGGATGAAAAAGCTTTGCTCCAGCTCAAAAGTAACACCCTAACAAAACTAGGTAATGGTTTCTTGTTCGGTTCTTTACTTTCCCTTAAAACCAAGTGAACAAAAAATCAAAGTGGTCACTTTGTTTCCTAGTTTTACTTATAATATGTAATTTGAATTTTGTGATGGGTTCAAGAGCCCTGTAAGGTATAAAGGAAATAAAGCACTATGATATTTTATAGTGGAGGGGCCAATGTCTTGCAGCTGACATGTTGCTTGGGGCCAAAATAAACAAATAAATAATGCTGGACAATCCACACAGCATCATCTAACCTCAAGCTAAGCAGAGTTGTGTTATGGGTACTGTGTGGGTACTAGATGACTGATATAGGTACTTAATACAATACGTTACATAGATAGATATTTTTGTATATCAGTTATCTAGAGGTACCCATAACACAAGCTCTCCTTAGCTTGGGGCTAGATAGGTAATGCTTTTCGTCTTGGGCAATGAAAGTGTTTATTGATTTCTGATCACGTAAATAAGCGTTGAAATGCTCATGTTTTTGTTTCAGAGCGATCTCCGTATATCTCGACGTCATCAATATCTTTATGCGCATTGCAATGATCTTGGCTGGAAGTGGTGGCAACAAGAGGAAGTAAACGAACCAAAAAGTGTAATATCTTCCATTATTTATTTCAAGTTTCAATACTTACTAGGCATACAAAATTGTTTGTAGAAAATCGGTGTCCGTCAATTTAGCAGCCGCGTCATGGAATTTGGTGGTTTCAACTATGCCAATAAACAATGCGTAAATAGTACCTCCGGTGCCCGAAGCATATTAGATAGTGCTCCAGCAGGTACCTACTTTAGAACAGCGATTTTGAATCTGTGGGTCGCGAAGCCCTACTTGGGGGGGCAAATCGAAACAGGTAAGGTTCTCAGGTTCTCACTACAGTGGGCTTGTTTATTTTTAAAAAAATTTACATATCCGTGCTATTTTTGAAATGTTAATATTAATATCAAATCATTTGCTGATTGAAATCTATTTCTCTTTTTAGTTTTAATTGAAGAAAACGTCAGTTCACATACATATGATACATAGCTATGGTAGCAAATGGCACTAATAATTTGAGCTCTGGATATTCTTGGTTTCATTTCATCCAAAACACAACACTTTCCGAATGAAATTCCATTTTAAGCAAGCCTTTAGCAGCTAAATTTGTAAGATTTTCTTTCACATTTGTTTTGAGATCAGCCAGTTCTATTGACTTATCCAAGAAAGGGTTTAGAATCCATCCACATTGTCAGTTTCAGAGTGCAAGTCTGGAAAGTATGTTAATAGTTTCTCTTGAAGCTCTGTATCACGCAAGGAATGTGAGCACTACCCACAAGCGATTGGTCTGTTGCATGATCTTCAACAGTCTTCTGAACACAAGACTCAAATATATTGTTTCGCAGAAAAGTTGAAATAAAGTTTGCATTTGACTTTATATTTAGCAGTTAAAATATTTTATTGAAGGTTCTTGTTTAAATTATTATGGAGGCTAAAAAGATCTGCCAGAAATACCAATAGCTAAACATTATCAGAAAAATGATTAGGATATAATTCAGATTTAGCATCTTGTAAGAACATTTAACAAGTCTGCTTTCAGTTCTAGAACTGTTGTTTGTTTGTGTGACCTTTCTTTTAGATAGTCACCTGATCTCTGTGTGATAAAAAAGATTGTGATGAAGCGAACCCATATCTTCACAAACGATTCGAACAGCCGGGTTTGCAAGTCTTTGATTTCATTCACAAAATTTTGTGAATCATTTGATTCACAAAATTTTATGACCTCTTTGCATGTCCTAAATCAGATGTTAAAACCTTAGCTGCTAGGTAGAGCTTGTCGATGAAGAAAATCCATGATACTACGTTTGGCATTATTATTTTTAATTTCGCATCGAGGCCGCTGTTTTTGCCAGTCAGCTTTAATCGCTACAAATAGCGGTGCATTTATTCCGCGTGAAATGATATTATCAGAAAGCGGTATGCTTTTAACGCGGGACGCTGACTCGACAGCGACGTCGATGCGATTTGGTACCACCGCAAAGTAAGGCTCGCGCAAGCTGGCGTCTAAGTCACACAGCCTTGCCAACCTACCTCGTAGTTACTTTCAAAGCTCTCGGCTTCTTGCAGAGTTAGGTCTCAATAGTGAATATACCTACAACCAAAATACAAAAAAAATCATGAACGTAGTCTTTTCAATTAATGGGGGGTCACCAGAATTGTTTAACCCGTAAAGGGGTCGCGTATTCGAAAAGATTGGAAAACACTGCTTTAGAAGATATTTAGGTTTTCCACTGTGGCTGCTATCTTGACGTCAAGCTGGCAGTCCCGCTGATACCGACGAAATGTAGTTAGATTTAAATCACGAACAATGCCAATCATCTGTTTCCTGCGCTATAAAACTGTGCTGCAAACGTCAGAAATAGATCAACATACATTTTAGAGTACAGATAAGTACAAAAATGTTTAGATTACGATTGCCACGTCTTGTCGCTAGATGGCGTTTATTGCAGCTAAAGCACTTGCGTGACCACAAATAATAATTATAGTACCTACCTATCGTATTGCGCTAATAAGCACAGATATACAAATCTAGGTATGCGATTCAAATCTCGCTAAGGTTTCTTCGGAATCAGCGAGGCTGCCAACTTGACGTCAAGATAGCAGCCACAATGAAAAACCTAAATATCTCCTAAAGTACTGGAGCACTATTTATTATGCTTCGGGCACCGGGAGGCACTTTTTATTGGCATAGGTAGTTGAAATCACCAAATTCCGTGGCGGGGCTGCTAAACTTGACGGACACGAAATGCGACCGTTATCGTAGGGTTTTGTGATATTAACTTACTCACGCTTTTTGTTGCAAAGTAACACGTACTTTTCAAGTTGTAAATTATACTAGTATACCTCAAATTTGTTTTATTGATACCTTGTGGCTATGTCGTGGCCATATCCTAGAATTGATCACTTCATGATGTGATCGACCATTTCATGAAATGGTAGAATTTCATGACATGGCCAGCTAAAACTGACTATATCGTTTAAGCATCAACGTTTAATGATATTTCCATCAACGTTTGGCCATATCATTTATGTAGGGATTACATGACATCAAAAGGTTTAAGGCTATGGCGCTCATTACAGGAGGCCTATGTCCAGCAGTGGACTAATATAGGCTGATGGTGATGATGAAAAGGTTTAATGAAAAATTCGAATTAGGAAGGAACTTTATATTTAAAAATTGCTTAATGCAGTTGTCTTTCAGTTTAGACGTTATGCTCGTTTTTCGAGTGACTTTTATAAAATTCCTGTAGTTTTTTATCGTAACGGCTCCTTACTTCATTTTTGTCTTCTATTTGCACATTATTATTCGCTTTTTTAACTAAATAATTGTCCGCCGACATGATGCATCACAGAACAGAAACAAACAAACACTCAAAAATCACAGATGTCAAAAACAAAATAAAACAATATCAGCGCCTCTAACGGTGGATAATGTAACTATTTTATGATATTGTTTGACCTTATCATGAAGTAGCCGTGCGTTTAGCTTTTCATATCGTTAAACGCTGATTATTCATTGATCTGGCCCGACCACATCATGATATGGCCAGCACGTATTTTCCATTTCATGAAATTCCACCATTTCTTGAAATGGTCGGTCACATCATGAAGTGATCAATTCTAGGATATGGCCACGACAGCTATAAAAATCAGCGAAGCGTTTGAATCTGCATTCATAAGCTTGAACCCCACTATTGTGGTGTATTGTGGCGCTTCAGTAGCATATTGGTTTCATTTATTGTTAGAAACCAATATAACTGTGTTGTGTCGCTGTAATACCGTGTCTCTAACCATACTTTAAGATATTTATAAAACCAATATGCTTTTGACATGCCACAACACACCACAGTAGTGTGGTTATAGCTTTATCTTTACCAACAAAAAAGGTAGATAATAAAACTACACAATGATTACTGATTTAGGTAAGTAGGTACTTTATTAACCGGTTTATCTATAATATAAAAATGAATCGCAAAATGTGTTGGTAAGCGCATAACTCAACAACGCCTGGACCGATTTCGCTAATTCTTTCTTTGTTGTGTTTGTTATTGTCAGGAGAAGGTTCTTATGAAAGAAAAAATTAAGAAAGTTGGAAACATAAATTTCCACGGGGGCGAAGCCGCGGGGCGCAGCTAGTGTTATATAAGACCTGTCCAAGCCCAACTCACAATTTTAGTAATTTCTTTAGGTTATTTGATTTTTTAGATGTGAATAAGTATTTAACAGTACGATAAAATATAGTTATATGGTTTTATTATTAAAATATACATTGTTAATATAGATAGGCCAAATAAGCAATATCATAATTGTTTTCAAAGTTAAAAGTATACACTGATTTGTAGACGCCTGGCGCTTAACGCATTCACTGCCCAGCCTCAACTCGCCGCCACACGAGGGTCGAGAGGCTCGTCTGCGTCTTGGGTCATCAAAGTCTTAATCGTTTGCAGTGAGTTACAGATATAATGATTATAGCCTTATGCATATAAGACTAGATTATTGCTAAATCGTTGACATTGGTGCTTAAAAATTCACAATTTGCGTAGTTCCAAGCGCATGTTGGCACCTATGTAATCAAAAATTATTTATTGTGCTCATTAACTTCTAAAATGAATACTAAATAATAAATACAGTAAATAAATAGAAATAAGAATACAAAACAAAATATCACAATTAAATATCTTAAAATAAAAGCTCTTTGGAATTATATAATTTCAAGTAAGTGTAGGTACGTCATAAGCTGGAATGGCGCTGGTGATCTTTTACGAACTGACATTGCTGTGTCTGTTTATAATTTTACTTAGGCTAGTGTTCACCGAAAGATAATCGGACAATTAGACTGCTTCGTCGGTTAACGTTGACGTTTAATGTGTGAAAACTTGTGTCAAAAACGTTAAAACAAGTGTTTTAAATCTAACCATCTGTTGGTGAACTCGGGTCTTAGTTTCATAGCAAGAGTTTAGATGTTTATTAAAAAAAGTTTAAACAAGATTTGATCGCAATGTACTGCATCTCTGAATATTATAATGCCATGGAATAATATGTACATATTGTTAAGATAAATCGTACCATTATACACGAAAACTTAACTAAAATAGTGTCAATTTGTATCCCTAATCCATTAGGAACCTAAGCTAAACATACTATGAGCAAAAATATAAGAGATCTCATGTCCTAAATATATCTAAAATACTACGTAGTTACGTCGCCAGTCTTATGCGCTTGTTGTTTTAAATACATTGCGTACATTTGCCTCGCCTGATTCAGTACCCTGTTCACATTGTGTTTCCGAACCATTTTGTCGAAATGCATCGCTAGTTCATTGTAATCCATACGATTCCTCATAATGTAATCTCTGTGTTGCAACAATACTGTTAGACAAAGGAACATCAGAAATGGGTTTCCGGCTCCGAAGACCGTTGGAGGCGGTAGGCCACTAACCGTGAATCTAGCCGCCCTGTCGCCACTCGCCGAAGTTACTGATACACTTTTCTGCAAGGGCGGCTTGAAAGCTTCATACTTTTTCTGAAAACTGTTAATAGTAGTAGCGACACTATGCAAGTTTGTTTGCTTCGTATTCAGTAGTGATTCACAATTCTTTTTCGCGTTTTCTAATTCCTGTGACATACTGGAAAAGAATTTTTGCGAACGGGTAGAGTTCGTGACATCAGTCTGGTCATTCTTCGCAGTTTCTTTATTCGCGGTCTCTTTTTCAGACGAGTCTGACTCGCTGGAATGTATTACGATGTTTTTTGCTTCTCTGATAATCTCTTGGGGGTCAAGCGTTTGGTTCTTTCGCAGTAAGCGTATGGGGGTTATGGACTTCTTGCCGGAGTGTTCCTCGAATATTTCTCCGGTGTCGCCGTCGAAGTCCAGGTCAGCCTGCTCGTCCGGTGTCTGCGGACAGCTAGTCGTGGTCCGCGTTGTGGGAGTGTTCCGGTGCAGAGGGTTCTCCCACAGGTAGATGTCCTCGGCGCTTCTCGCGTTTGACTTGACGGTGTCTAGCAGGGGAGATCTTTTTACATTCTCTAGCAGTTCTATGATCTCTGTTCGCGTTTCCAAGGTATCGATGGTGCAGCCTTGTTTGATCTCGGTGCAGTTCTGTGTGGGTTTCTCGTCCGTACTGGTAGAGTCTGAGGGAGAGTCGCACACCATGCTGCGTCGGTTCACGTACTGCAGACCAAACACTTGCCGGTCTAAATGCTCCAATTCAAGTCTTAGCTCTCTCGTCATGGATGTAGTCATCGGGTAATATTCTTGCGAGTCGTCGGGGCTGCTGCTGTCGTTTGTATCTGAGTAAATATTTTTACTTATCCTGTTCGCAAGTTTCTCATCTTTCAGAGCTTGGGTTTTGCCCGTATTGGGCGTTTTCGTTAGCGTTATTCTGGGGCACTCTTTAGGCGATGCGTTTTCTTTAGCGGAATTGGCTCTTTGAAGTTTTTCATGGGGCACTGCGCTGACTTTGCTTCCGGGGGCGAAATTGAGAAATTCGTTAAGGTTCTTAATCATTTTGACTTTAGGTTTACTTTTATCACTGTCCGAGTTTGACGGATCGTCAAGTCTATCCAAAGAGGTGAAGAATTTGTTGTTGTGGTGAGATATTCTATCTCTTAGCAATCTGACTTGATTCCCAAGAGGCGTCGCTTTAGATTCCGTGTGTTCGCCGCCGTTGGTCAGGTTTTCAGTGCTGGACCAGGTCGCCGCCAGCGAGTCCTGCGACTCGGGCGTCTTGCCGTGTTCCGGGACGCTGTTCATACAAGGCCTTTTTGGTGATTTCTGCGTATTATTGTCTTTGTTTTTCTCTACATCATTCAACTTTGACTTTTGCGTCTGCAAAGCTGCGTCGTCTAGGCTTTGAAACTCTTTGCTATGTTTGAGAGAGGCATGGGGAACATTTTTACGAGTCGCATTCTCATCCAGGCTGTAGTTCATTTGCTTGCAAGTGGCGAGTTTGGGTGCTTTCACATTTGCAAGACTGAAGCTAGAGCTCTGTCGTCGTATCGCACACATTTTGGTGTAGGCGTTCTCTCGCGGGGCTTTGACTAGGGGGCTCAAAGGGGGCGGGTCTTCGTCGACTTCCGTACTTGGATCGAATTCTTTTTCTTTCAGAGACAGCTCGGCGGTCGGTGTTTTCTGTGGCAGGGAAGCCCATAAGACCTCTAGCATTCTAAGAGCGTCGTCGAAAGCGAATTCCCGTTTCATTTCTAGGAGAAGCCATCTGTAGCAGAAAAGGAGATCGTCCGCTTGCTGCAATTTTAGGTAGTTGTAGAAATCTGGATCATAGACTTGTAGGGACTCTGTAAGATGGGTGAATTTGACGGTCATTGCTTCGCCGTCGAGGAGGAAGTTGGGGTAAAGCCGCGTCATTAGCGCGCACAAACAGATGTAGGCATGTGCCTCGTCGCCCATCGTCACGAGTAGAGGTGAAGCGAGGTCCGACATACCTTGACAGTAGCTGACCGTAGGGTGATTCAGTGCGTACCTGAAATGGGCAACAACTTAAAATTTAGAGCATATAATTGTACTTTAGAAGTATTTATGTAGTGTATTATAATTAGGTATATCAGTAATCTAGTGAGCATAACACAAGGTCTGCTTAGCTTGGGGCTAGATAATGCTGTGTGAATTGTCCAGCATTATTTAATATTATTATTTGGTAAATGTTGATTTTAGTACAGAATATTCAATTTTACCTTATGCTACAAAAGGACCATTGAATCCAAGTTAGTTTTATCATTAATTTATAATATTATATCAATTTATACAGGGTGTAGAGTACAGAGTGGATAATCCTTTACCTGGGTAGGGGGCATTATAACTGTCCAGAAATAAAAAAATGTACCCAGTAAACTAATGTTCTGCTACAGATGGCGTCTAGAATAGTTTAAGATTTGCGGCAAATTACAAAATAGTTACTATTCCGCTAGTTTTATTCCTCGTAGAACGCAGAAAATATTAAATAAATAAAATAAATAAATAATGCTGGACAATCCACACAACATCATCTAGCCCCAAGCTAAGCAGAGCTTGTGTTATGGGTACTAGATGACTGATATACATAATATAATACATTACATAGATAGATATTTTTTATTATACATAGAAACGACCAGAACACCCGAAACAAATATTTGTAGATCTTACAAACATTTGTCCCAAGGCGGGAATCGAACCCGCAACCTCCTGCGTCGCAGGCGGACCTTCGCCCGCCGCGCCACATCGGTCGTCAATATTAAAAGCGCGAAATTGGATCTCGCGGCGCCGCGCCGACACGTACCTAAATCTACGAAAGAAATACTTACGTTGTCAATATGTTAAAAAGCGACGCGATGTTCTGATTATCATCGCTACCCGCATAGAAGTTGTGATGCCTATCAGTGCGTAAAACATCCTTTCGAACCATGCCGGTCACGTAAGCCAGGTCCGGATTAACCTGAAACAAGTTATAATCACTCACTACATTATTAGGTAGTTAATTATTTATTAGTGTCCGACCGTACCTTCGGCCTTGGTGTCAGTTTTGGCCGAAACCGAACCTTTGTAGGGTTCCGTACCCAAAGAGTGAAACCGGGACCCTGTTACTAAGCCTTAGCTGTCTATCCGTCCGTCTGTCTGTCAGCGAGCTCTCATGAATTGTAAAAGGACAGTTGAAATTTTCAGTGTTTATTTCTCTTGGCACTATAACTACTAATAATAAAAATACAATAAATATTAAAAAGGAGTTAACGTTCATACCACTTTGAACACCTATCACCGAAGTTAATCAACGTCGGGCGCGGGCTTTTTGTTTTTTTATTCCTCAAGACGTTCGTTTTTCAGGGTTTCTTTTGCGAAATAGTTTTGTACGATGATACGAATTCGTGTGCAAGTCAATGCGTACTTGGCCTGTTTTTTAAACACATTACCTACGCCATTCCCCATGAAAATACTCTTTTTTGCGTGATTTTGGTGTGTTGAGTTTACCGTGTCCATCTGTGTATCCAAGCGGATGAACCGGTTTTAGGGTTCCGTAGATAAGGAACCCTTATAGTTTTGCCATGTCTGTCTGTCCGCGGCTTAGATCAGGGTGTGTGAAAACCATTTTGCAAACCCTTTACGGGATTGCAATAGCTTAGTGCACGTTTTGTTGGAGTCGAGGCCTCTGCCAACTAAAAGGTTGATTTTAGAAATGTGAAAAAAATCCAGTACTAGTGAAAGTATCGAAGATACAAGGAAAACTATCACAGTTGAGTAGCTGCTGCTTACTAGCTTATATTTTGCGAGTAATAGTCAATCAACCAATTAAATGTACTTTGACTAAAATGTTAAAAGGAACATTTCGACGACCTCTGTGGCGCAGCGGGCGAAGGTCTGCCTGCGACGCAGGAGGTTGCGGGTTCGATTCCCGCCTCGGGACAAATGTTTGTACGATCTGCAGATATTTGTTCAGGGTGTTCTGGATGTTTTCTATGTATAATAAAAAATATCTATCTATGTAGTGTATTATATTATGTCTATCAGTTATCTTTATCTAGTAAGTACCCATAACACAAGCTCTGCTTAGCTTGGGGCTAGATAATGCTGTGTGAATTGTCCAGCATTCTTTATTTATTTCGTACTAAATCTCCATTGAAAATTATTTAGGAAAAGTTGTTAGTAGTGTAAAACAGGTAAATAGGTATACAATAATACACTGTGCAACCACGGAACCCTCCACTGCACGTGCCTCGACACAGTTTTTTGGTAAATGTGTAACGAATTCCCACATTTTCTACTGGTTACGGAGATACGGAGAAGTTTCGGCGCGGCCGAAACCGAAACTGCTTTCCTAATTTTGACGTGACAACGTCTTATAATTCGATAGAGCCGGCTGCACGCACGAAAAAACATGACGTCATGCGGCGTTACCTCGTCATGCGGCGTTACCTCGCTCTGAGGCGTTCCATGTAAGGCTTGAAGTGCAAGCGAGAGCGCTCGACATCAGTCTCTCTCCTACTTGAGTGAGCGATGCGTCTGTGTTGTCACGTTCAACTATCGTCAGTAAACCGACTTTACAGACAACCAATTTTTTTTGATCGAAACTGGCCGAAGCGAACCTTCCTTCGGTCGGACAATAATAATAATTATTAAAAAAGTCCCCCGCCGCGTATGTATGGTACTCTGTCTGAACGCGATAAATTCGAAAATTACCGAACGGATACGAATATCTTTTTGACGTGACAACGTCTTATAATTCGATAGAGCCGGCTGCACGCACGAAAAAACATGACGTCATGCGGCGTTACCTCGCTATGACGTCATGCGGCGTTACCTCGCTCTGAGGCGTTCCATGTAAGGCTTGAAGTGCAAGCGAGAGCGCTCGACATCTGTCTCTCTCCTACTTGAGTGAGCGATGCGTCTGCGTTGTCACGTTCAACTATCGTCAGTAAACCGACTTTACAGACAACCAATTTTTCTACAGGCTACAGGTAATGGAACTTAAATTACATAAATCCTCACATTTTTTATTACAGTGGGAAAGAGATCAAAAGGATTTATAAGTCTTACCATTCCCCTTTGTATGCAATCTTTCCATCTAGCCCGTAGTGCGTAATACTCGTTAGCTTTCCGTTTAATATAGTCCATTCTTTCCTTTCCCGTCATTCCCTCCGGGTACACATTGAGAATGTGCTTCCAAACCACCTTTCTGGAATAAAATTTTAAACTATGTCAATTCAAAACATTAATTGCATTCATGTCATGTGGGTACAATTGGATCCATAGGGTCTAAAAGACCCCAAGAGGGATTTAATGCATAAAAAATATATAATAAACTAGACCATCGCCTCGCGGTTTCACCCGCGTAGTTCCCGTTCCCGTGGGAATTCCGGGATAAAATATAGCCTATGTCACTCCCTGAAAAGTAAGCTTCCTAACGGTGAAAGAATTTTTCAAATCGGTCCAGTAGTTTCGGAGCCTATTCAATACAAACAAACAATCAAATCTTTCCTCTTTATAATATTAGTATAGATAAATAATATAATCGATCGGATCCCGAAAACCACGCTACGGTCTAAAACGTTGGAGACAAGATTTCCAGGCTCAAGTGGGACTGGGCGGGGCACATGAGCCACCTGCATCCAGAAAGAAAGGTGAGCTCGGATGGGGGGGTTCGTGGCGACTCTGTGACTGAAAGGGTGTGTATATGTATAATTGCACCCAGAGCCATAATGTTAACAAATCAAGTGTGTGTTAGCAAAACAACGTTTTTCCAAAAAAGGTCAGTGACCTTGAGGTCAAAGGTCATAGACCTCAAAACTCAATAATTAACTTTCTGTCATCGACTCTAGCAAAATCCAACGTTTTTCCCAAAAAAAGATCAGTGACCTTGAGGTCACCAATCTCTAGGTCACTGACCTTAAGTTCAAAGGACAATGACCTTGACCTTGAAAAAAGTTTTTTTTCCTTGCGTCCTGTAAACTCCACAGCGACCTCTATTTCCTTTCTTTGCTGGAGAAAAACATTCTGTATAATTTTCATATTTTACAAAGCAGATATGACAAACCATGACATCACAAATTAAATCACTATTTTGACAAAAATAGACAACATTGCATAGACGCAATTTTTATCAAAACCTTCTTTAAATTCTAAATCAAAACCTTCTTTAAATTCTAAATCGGGGGCGAAGCCCTAAAAAAAGTCTGTTTAGTATCTGTTTAGTAGTCTTGGAGATCCTAGGTAACAAAAATTCCACATTTCACGTAGCACGTTTTAGTAGCATAGTAGGAAGTAGGATTCATGATTGTATGTAATTGTCAAACCATACAAATACGTCAAAGTAAATCTAAATTAGACATCTATAAATCTTTGTGCAGGTGGGGCTATGAATGTGTACAACAAAACTACACATTTTATCTTTTCGCATGAAAAGTGCTATTTCAATACCTACCTAAAATAATCATATTTACCGTAAACTAGGATCAATACCACCACAATAGATAACCTCCCGTAGCTTAGCAGTATTAGTTATTTGCCCCACCGTGTCCAGAAATGCTCTGAACTCAGAGTCACACAGGGGCGGCCGTGGAGCAGTGTTTGGATCCTCATACAGGTTCAATGCTCTTGATACCATATTAAATGTTTTTTCCACCTGAAATTTTATCAAGGAAATAAACAATTAAAGAATCGAAACAAATTAAAACACTTGTTCTAATACTAATTTAAAATTGAGCTAACTGCAAATAATCTAGAGGTAACTTAACCGATCCATATCACTAAAAAAATCATTTAAAAGTGTAGTAATTATTTTCACTGATGAACATAAATTGAAAGTTGAATCATTGTAATCAGATAAACAGAATTTATTTACACTAATGTATCATAATTTAATCTCATTAGTTAGAAGCACTCAGAATGAAGATAAAACATTATTTTATTTATATTAGAGAAAGCTGAATGCATGCATACTTGCATAAAATACAGTTTGAGGTTTAATGTTTTCTTGAAAAGTAGGTAGGTAAGTGCTTTGAAATTTTAAGTAATTAAGTACACCTCAAAAGGCTGTTAAAATTATAAATTTAAAGAAGATATTTTAGATGAAAGTAGCAATTTTAATTTTGGGTGAGAAATGAGAATACTTTTAGAGGACTGAGGATGGTGAAAAGTGAATCTTTGTTTCAACCACGGAATTAAAGTAAGGGGAAATGGTAAGTGGGCGTGGCACGCGTGCTACAAGTACGCGCTGGTATGCTTACTCGACCCCAGTCGGGTTCTAACATCGCGTGGAGTAGCTAGTCTCGCAACCAATTCATTTTTTCCGTAATCATGCCGTATTGTTCGATTTTAGAGTGTAAAAATGATAGTAGGAGAAAAAATCTTCAAAATGGAGGTGTCTCGTACCATCGGGGAGAACGGTTTTTATTGTTTTGTAATAAAATCTTATTTTATTTCAATTTGTCAATAATTTAATAGAAGGTTAGTCAAAATCAACCTTATGCAATTAAGATAAAGTTGATTTTGGATTGATTCTATTCTTCGCTACTCAATTAGTGATGTAGTCAAGTCGGATGTTGATTTTGTCGATTGATATCGATACAAGAAATTCAATTTTAATTTCTAATTTTAATGTTAATGTTAAATAAGTGATTAGTATTATTATGTAAATTAATTATTTATTTAGTATTTAGATTACAAGTCACTAAATTGACATCATTAGGTCCTCTAACCTTTATCTTAAATATTTGTAGGTTTCCCAAAGATACAAACGTCAAAGAGAAATGTATAGATGCAACGGGTAGAGTTAATTGGATGCCAACCAAATCAAGCACGATATGCTCTGAACACTTTTTGGAAGTCGATTTCAAAATATCAAATAAAAGATATAGATATACAATTACGAAACATACAGCGCTTGTATCACTGAAAATCGTTAAGTTTAAATATATAAATTAGTCATATAGAAGCAAAGGCAGCAACATCTATTTGAAATTCGAATGGATGTTGCTGCCTTTGCTTCTTTAAGACTCAAATGTTCACATACACCATTTACTAAAATTAAAAATAAAACTTTCCAAACACCAGTTTCCTAATAAATACGTTTTATTTCAGGGGCATAAACAACATACATTTATTTTTACCTGCCTGTCTGTGTCTATTTATAAATGGTTTAAAATATACAGCTCTTTGTGTGCCAAGTAAGTAAATAAACTACCAACAAGTTAAATTTTTTGCGAATTGAACAAAAAATCGGGTATCTATCGATATCGATAATGTACTTCAATGTGCTACCTGGTGCAGCTCTAATCGAGTAGCAGTTGATGGTCGACCTATCACGCGAATGTCAATCTTAAGTCTGAGGAACTTAAGTTTATAATTGCGACCACTAAAAATACCGCCATCTATGGTCAAGTAGCGGAATTAACTTGTCAATCGAATGTTTGGTTACTATAGACCGTAAATATGTTCTGATGCTAAAGAAAAATAAATCTTATCTGTAGAAGTCAAGGTTTATTTCCAAATCAGTGACGTTGGCTAGTTTTGACTAAACTTAAACTACCAATCAAACGAATTGTTTCTTTGTAATGCATTATATGATTACTGGTTTATTTGAGTGAGTTTGGCGACACCGGTGCCCTTATTAATTTTGTTGCATTGTCCTTCCACTCTAACTTCCATTTCCGTGGTTTCAACCTTATTATTTTGGTTTATTTACATAGTAAACACTTACCTACAACACTGACACAGCATGGGTCCAGCTGGCTCAGGAATAAGGTGTATGGAGGCACCAGAGGGAGGCCTTTGCCCAGTCTTTTACGGCTAATTGTAATAGGTACATAGTATATACCTGATTCAGTATCATTCCCTGGAAACCAGTTTGTGCCTCCTGTTTCTCCACTTGCGCAGTGGGAGCCACCGAAGGCTGTTCCTTGAAGTTTGGGATAACTACAGCAGTGTCCTGAGTCACACTCGGAGGCTCCCAGTCCTCGGAGGCCTCGGCAAATGGCCTCATGTCTACTTTTAATTGAACACATGGCTCTGATTTTTGAGTAAGACCTATATTATGAGCCCTGAAACATGCAAACATTGTAAGATATTATACCTACTTATCAGAATGAACAAGTAGCTTTTGAATGAATATAAAATAAACAATTAAATTGAATGTAACCAAGCCTAGCCAAAATACATAATTTATTTATTTGACCATGGAGATATAACATGACAGGAACTTAGCCTAATTTACAAGTGATAAGGTAATGATTGATATTTACTTGAGAAAAGCAGCATCCAAATCCCAGTCAGAGAGAAGTGGCAAATAGATCTCTTCCCCATAGTCATCAGTGCTTCTGTAGCACAATGTGAAATCAGACTTTATATCAAATGCTTTTACTAAGATGCTCTGAAGTACTTCAAGTGATGTTATTTGAGGATCAACTGAGAACTTCCTCCATTCAGGCTGAAGTTTTCCTTCACATTTCTGCAAATAATACACAAATGAATTTACTGTGCTCTAACTAATGAAATGGATACGAGTTTTATCGAGTCAACAAAGGGCAGTGTTGTGTTATAGCCCAGAATTTTTAAATAGAAGCTGATGCTAGATATAGCCTATGGCTAATAGCTGATTTATGATGAGATTGGTAAATTATTGTTCTGTACAAACCTTGACTTTCACTCTTACTGCTTCTTTACTGTAACCAAACATGATTCTTTCTTTTACATTACTTTTCCTAGTTGATCCACCAAAGCAGTGTCAGCAGTAAATAAAAGCGTGAAATAACACAAAAATCACAAATCTTTACATTATTTTGCATTGGTTGAACAGAAGGGCAAACCATTAAACCAACCACAAAGTAGTTTGTATCATGGGAAATAAACCATGGTATCATGGACTATATAATATACTCATGGTATCCATTTATACTATTTTCACGGACCATGAAACCAACCAAACCAACCCAACCAAATGGCAAGACAACGAAAAAATTCTGATCTGATGTTGAAATTATTGAAAGTTGAGTTTTGCAAACATAGAGAGCAGTGTTGCCATTCAACTAAATTAGAAGTCCCTAGCCAGTATTAGAAATTTCTCTAGATAAAGAAAAAATCGTTCCATAGAAATCCGCTAGAAGGGTCATTATCAAAAAATATGTACATTGTGACTAACATGATTGAAATTGTGACTAAACTGTTTCGTGATATACCTGTACTTTTATAGTAAATGTGAGTCACATTTTTTGTTAGGGCGTGTGCACATAAAGTTTTTTAAACAAAACTACAAAAATTAGTTTGCGGTTAAAATAAAATGTTTTATTTGACTTTTACTACTATTATTACTTACTATTATTGCAATCAAAAATTAACTAACATGACATGTTTTAACAGAAATACGTTAAGTAAGATGCAAGGTTACAATATAATTTTAGAAGTAAATTGAATCTGTTTCATTTAATAAAACAAAAGCATCTGGTTTTACAGAAAATCCGTTCAGAAAAGTTACATATGACATTTTGTATATTTTTTTTGCTGTAAGCAAACCTTTACTTTGCAAGTTGATGTGAGTCACGTAATATGAGTCACGAAAATTCACGAAATGTGACTAACATGTTGGTAAACATTCTGTGCAAAACCTAACCTCCAAAAATATTCTGTAAAAATAATTAGCAATACAGATGCATGGAACACACAATCTAACTGGCATTTCTTAGGTCTATGCTTTATAAATAATTGAAAATAATACACACCTTACTTCGTTTGTAAATCCACCGTGATTCACATGTTTTTTTTTTTGGGAATTTTGGCCGGTCTTTTTTGTCAACACAAAAAATGGAACTAAAACCAAATGGCCGAGTTATTGTTGAGAACTAGTAGGCCGCATAGTGTTGTCAGTAATAAAAAAATAACTTTAAGTGGCAGAATTACAACACATGTTTAAAACCTGAGACAAACATTAAAGTATTTTTTATCTTAGAAATATTGTCTAAATTATTATTGGTTCTCAATAAATAACAGGAAATATATTTATTAACATTATATAAATAGATTAGGTTTGTTAGAGAACATGTTGGAGCCAATAATATGATTTGAAGCTTCTAAGGTGCAAAAAGGACATTTATTTTTGTATGGGTCATGGAGGGTGGAAATAATTAAAAAAAGAGTTTTTAATATTCAATCGATTTAACAGATCCATATATTTTTAGTGGGAACATAAGAGAAAAGTTCAAATTTGTAAAAAAACTTAGTTAAATTAAAAGAGCAACAAAACTTTTTTTTTATTTAGTATTTAATATGCTGGACAAGAATTTTCACGAAATGTACATATTTTTTGAAAATGGCTCAGAAGTCGCTAACCTACCTCATCTATTGTGACCTCAGTAACGCTCAAACCGAAATGCTTTAGGTAGTAGTTGTGGTTCTATTCCTCCGTAGTTCTTTGTTCTATTCCTACCAGTGTTGCCAGATGTTTTTGACGACCGATCGTACGCTGGTTTAGAAAAAAATCGTATTTCTTAGGGAGAGGAGAATAAAAGGATCGTACATATGTTTAGGTAAGAAAGTTTATTAATAAAATTAGTTACGTCTTATACAAATTTTTACTGGTCATCAAATTGAGCGTTTCAGGTGCTGGTTCATAATTTTCACAGCACCCGAAACGCTTAACATGCTGTTTCGATAGTAATAGACCATTTAAAGTTTCGCTATTGAGTTTGTTGCGGCTCTTTGTTTCTATTAAATTGACTGAGCTAAAAAAGCGCTCACAATCCGCATTTAAATGTGATAAACACAGCAATTCAATAATATACCGAAAAATATCCTTGTCTTCAAACTAGCACAGGATTCAGAAAGAAATCGGTTGGATAATTACTGACTGAACTGTTGAATGAACTTCTGCGATAATAAAAGGGTAATCCCCGACTACTGATGGCAGTAGGTACTCGGTGAATAGCTCAGATTAAATATAGGTTTCTTTTTCTACGGTGAATAGTGATGGGCCAATAACATTTGTTTGGCGGCTTTTTGGTTTGTTCCATGTTTGTTCGTCAAGGTTTGATTGATTGATTTGACATCATGCATGACTGAAGTGATGTAAATGACATTGACAGACAATAACAAATACAAGAAATTGACAGCTGACTTTTCTATAGGACCATCATTCGAATCGGTCACCATTTTGTATATGCACAGTATATCCATCATTAGGTCATTCAAAATCTTTAAAAAATCGTACAAACCGTGTACGATTTCGATGATTAGATCGTACATGAGTAAAACGGGGAAAAAATCGTATGAATACGATTTAAATCGTACATCTGGCAACGCTGATTCCTACTCTTTGACGACCTCTGTGGCGCAGCGGGCGAAGGTCCGCATGCGACGCAGGATGGGATAAGTACTTGATAACGATATCCTTAAAAGGGACATTATTCTACCTACATAGATAAACATCTATGTTTTTGACGTGACAACGTCTTATAAATTGGTTTGCCGGGTGACACTTCAAGAAACTGCGTTACGGAGCGTAACGCAGTTTCTTGAAGTGTCACCCGGCTCACGTTATGCGCTCACAATGAGAGCGAGTGAGAGGCACGCGTCCCTTCCACTCGGGCATGGTTAGCCCGCCTAAGAGCGAGAGAGACAGACATAAAAAGTGAAAGGAACTCAAAGTCGTTGTCACGTAAAACTTTCGCCCGTATACCGACTTTACAGGCAACCAATTTTTCTAAGGGTTTACTATGTGTATTTTTTATTACACATAGAAAACATACGGAACAAATATCTTCAGATCGTACAAACATTTGCCCCAAGGTGGGAATTGAATCCGCAAACTCCTGCGTCACGCAGGAGGTTGTGAATTCAATATGACATTGTGTAATAAATAAAACGTCAAGTGCGAGTCGGACTCGCGCACTAAGGGTTCCGTTTAATTGTAAGACCTTGTTTCTTGCCAAATTTTATGATTCTACGTCAACGGGAAGTACCCTATAGGTATTGGTCCAATTTATTCACTAAGAAAATAACTTTTAATACTCGAAAGTAAGTTTTTTAGTGAAAAAATTACAAATTCATATTTTTCAGATTTTTCCCTTTACTTGTGCTATAAGACCTTGCTGCTTACCAAGTTTCATGATTCTAAGTCTACGGGAAGTACCTACCCTATTGGTTTTATGTGCATGTGATTCCCTTGGAAATTTCAAAATATTCGGACTTAAACGGCTGTAACTTTTGAGTGCGTTGACTTAGATGTTTTATTTATATTGCGGCTTCAAGAGGTTACGGACTTGAGTATTTGACGTTAATTTCAACTCGATACGTCCACGCGTTTCTGAGGAAAGAGGGTTGACAGACGGACAGACAGACAGACAGACGGACAACAAAGTGATCCTTTAGGGGTTCCTTTTTTCGTTTTGAGGTACGGAACCCTAAAAATATAATTATCTATGTAGTATAATGTTAGGTACATTATATTAAGTATATCTATCAGTCATCTAGTACCCATAACACAAGCTCTGCTTAGCTTCGAGCTAGATGATGCTGTCATCGATGTGTGATGTCCAACCTTATTTTTATTGCTAAATGGTAATGTACCCCAATCTACTTTTTCTATGAATAGAATATACATCAGTCTCTACCCGGCTAGGGCACAGCAAGATAAGTACTAGGTACTAAGTAATAACGCTAGGTTCTATAGATAAAGTTTGGCTTTGTAAGCCAACTACAAATTTTAATTCATTCACAGATCTACTAATTACACAGTTAGGTACCTAGTTTATTTATGTAAAGTATGTTATGTTATGATCTAATTCTTTGTTCTGCATTTTGTACAATATGGTCTCGATAAAAATTTTGAATTTGAATTAAGTACCCCTGCAGAAATTAATCTCTGAATGGAGTGGTCCCAGATCACAACAAATCAACTAAGTAGTCAGGGAGTGGTAGAGAAGATATGAGAATAAATAAATAAATAAATTATTTATTGAAAATTATACTAGTATTTACAATTGAAACAATTGAGCTATCTGCTGACTGCTGCAAACAGACTACAGGTAGCTCAACTGATCCATATCAACACCAGTCGGAAGCGTCCCCAAGACGCTGGCTGCATTGCCACGCTGTATGGCAATGCTGATGCGCTGTGCCAGATACTCACCAGCTTCGACCAGACGCTCAGATAATTTTTTGAAAACCCGAAGAGCCTTGGTACCCCACGGACCTAGGGTCTCGACTCCAAGGGGAGCAAATGTGTAGGCTCTGTCGAGACCTGCATATTTGCGCCTCTTGAGATCTTCGGCCAAATCTGCCGCCGCACCCGCCCTCACGGATGTCCTCGGAAGATGGGAAGGCGCAAGGCAAGTGTAAGATAAGATAAGTTCCTTGTGTTGTGTGTGGCATAATGTCTTGATTGAATCCAAGGAACAAAAACTATATCTAGAATCGCTTTGCCACGGTAATATTGGATAATATTACCTTGGCTTTGCCTTGTGCAGTAGGTACTTAGGTAGGTAGGTAAGTATAAGTATGTACTATTTATCATCAGTGTTGCCAACAGCTAAACTAGCTGTCCACTAGATTCAATCTCTAAAACCACCAGAAAACCACTAACAATAAACGTCTTACTGTAAAAATCGCTAAGATTTCCACTAAACCATATTTTTAAAATTTTAAGAATGAAAACAGTATGTATTTTAGTAAGTAACCTTTATTATTACGTAATAAAATACTAACAATTAATAAATCAATATGAACATCATTCAAATTACTTACCAAACGACTTACTATTTTATACTAATTAGTCTTCAGGTGAATCATTTTGATCTGCACCATCGTGAACGGTTTTTTACTTCCAACGGGCTCCGGTTTAAGAAATCTTAGGCTGCTTAGTTATAACCGGTAACTATACAATAAATACCTAGGTAGGTATTGTAACAGAAATGTTTAACTAACCAATCAATTAACAATAATAACATTAAAAAAAACTTAACAATGACGAAGATTGTTCATTCGTGTCAATAACACGAAACTTTTGTTCATTCATTCATTTACTAACCTTGTTTTCCATCTTCAATAATATATACTTACAAAAAAAGAGAGCAACCGTTATCAGAATAAACCGTCAACACAACAGCTAGCCCTGCTGTTGTGTTGACGGTTTATGTTACTCAGAAACTTCGTTTCTGAGTCTTCGACACGGAATCTGATACACATTCGCGAGAAATTCAAATATTTTAATATTTTTTGCGTTCTACAAAGAGGTACAATACGTGGCACTCAACGAAATTTTACTACCTGCCAGTCGGCACTTGAGGGGACAAAATTTACATTTCGCTATTTGACGAGTGATACTTTCAATGAAGCCAGTCTTTTAAACGTGGGTCCTGAAGCCAAGATTCTTAAAAAATTTACGTACCTACTTTATTGTAGTTTTAGCATAATTACCCATCGAATAAATTCGCCATAATATTGTAAGACGTACTGAGCAGTCTGAGACGAGACACGAGACAGAGTTCATTCGGTCAGTTTTTTTGTGGTAAGCTAACTACTACCAAAAATATTCTACCTACAAGGAATCCCTGTGCACAGTGTATTCTGGAGCTCAGTTATTCTGTTGATCAGTCACTGTGGCCTACAAAGATGTAAAAACTCCCAAAAATAAAATTAAGTACATAGAAATAATAACATTTCAACGCGTATCACTCAGCTATTAGTGATTGAGTTATAGTATTTTCAGTAAATAATTGAAAGTACAAGTAAAAAAAAAAGTAAGAATAGCTTACTGGCTTAGAAGTGAGTGAAGTGAAAGTGAATTTCACTTAACCACTAGAAAAATTCACTAGCCACTAAAAGCAATATTTCACAACTAAAGTGGGAGTCGAAACGGGGTAAAGTCGGGGTTTACCAGTTCTAGTGGAAAATCCACTAAGGTGGCAACACTGTTTATCATTCAAACAGATGTCAAAGTTTGACATTGACAGTGACATTATCGTGCGATACTCTCCAATTGACAGCTTGTATTAAGCTAGTAATTGTAAACGCAGCATAGGATATGACGTCTTGGCATTATTTTCCAAGGCTGTAACTTCTGTGGCTGTGAAAGCTCGGTACGTTCAAATATTATACAGCGTTCTAAAACACAACCGAGGTTTTTACAACCGTGGAAAGTTCTGCCAGGATGGCAGAACTTTCCACGGCTGTATTTTCATAGGCTGTTTAATATTTTTACAGCTCGTAAGTCACAGCCACAGAAATTACAGCCGTTGAAATTTCTACCATCCATGTACAGATATTCCTGGGCTGTAACGTGCTTGGTTGTATTTTGATTGGCTGTAAGATGTTGGCACCCGCCGGGCCATACCAGACACATGTATTGCAGCTACAAATTGCAGCAAAGTATAGCCCGTTTAGAAGCGCCATAATAAAATATTAAACCTTACTGAACTGTCAAGCAAGTGTCAATCAAGGAAAAACAAATAATTTCACGGAACGACAGCGACAGCTCGTTTTCGTACCACAAAACAAAATAGGTACTCCACACTTTAAAAATCAATAGGTACTGTAATCGCCATTTTGATTGGGTCTACAATCTGAAAAAAGCAGATAATCTGTAACTTGGAACCATGAGTACTCCAGCCAAAGAGAATAAAACCACTGCGCCCACTGTTCCTCAGATTGACCGCGAATTGGATTTATCAAACACTGGCAGGGGAGTCTGGCTCGTGAAGGTACCAAAATATATTGCAAATAAATGGGAGAAAGCGTCTGGAAATATGGAAGTAGGGAAGCTAAAGATATCTCGAGCGCCGGGCCAGCGGGCTCAGGTGCAGTTATCGCTCTCGGAATCAGTGCTTTGTCTGAAGGAACCTGGAGAGCAGTCTATTCCCAAAGAACACCGCCTTGACGTGTCCACTGTGACGAGGCAATCTTTGGGAGTGTTTTCTCATGTTGTTCGTAAGTATTAATTCATTTCATATTACACTTTTGTAATAAGTACCTAGGTACCTACTACATATTAGAATATTTAGAAGTTTTGTGTCATCACTCTTTTCATGCACAGTGGATGTTTAAATCAGTGAATGTTGTCTTTATGTTTACAGCTACAACTACAGATTCAGTAGTACCTGAATCAGAGAAACTGTTTATGGAAGGTAGGATAGTACAAAAACTTGAGTGTAGGCCATATGCCGATACCACATACTACAAGCTGAAGTCTGAATCAATTAGAAAGGCTTCCATGCCACAGCGACAAGTACAGCAGTTAGATAGAATTGTGCAGAACTTCAAACCAGTATCCGATCATAAACACAACATCTTATACCAGGAGAAAAAGAAGGCGGAGGGCAAGAAAGCTCGAGATGACAAAGAATCTGTTCTCAATGTTCTCTTTGCTGCATTTGAGAAACACCAATATTACAACATAAAAGACCTGCAAAAGATAACGAGGCAGCCTATAGTATATCTCAAAGAGATTTTAAAAGAGGTTTGTAACTACAACCTCAAGAATCCACATAAGAACATGTGGGAACTGAAACCAGAGTACAGGCATTACAAACAAGATACTCCTGTTGAAACCAAGGAGGATAAGAATAGCTCAGATAGTGACTAGAAACTGATGGATAGAATTTAAACACCAGCTGTAAGCAAGTCTTTGATGTAAACAAGTATTTAATTGAAAACTATAAATAAAACCGACTTTCTTCGGTTTTTGATTTTTTTTTGCACAATTAGGTTGCAATGTCCTGCAAAATGTAGCTAAGAACTATATAGGACTCAGCTGTTTAGATGCTTGAAGGTAATAGAGAGTATCGTTAAATATACCACTTAGAAATATTTGAAAAACAACCCAGGTTAAAACACCAATTCATTCCCCTAGTAACTAACATCGTAAAAGAATAATAAATTTTGATAAAAGTAATAAGCTAGGTATTTAAAATATTTTGTTAAAAAGTGAGAATTTTTGTTTATTGATCGCACAGTAGTGTTAGATTATTAAGTCAAAATTAATACAAGCTGTAGGTATCATCTATGTTACTCATTAGAAGTAAAATAAATTAAGTTGTATTGGACTAAAAATTAAGTACCTATTGTATACCATTGTTTAAGTCTTATTATAATCTGGTCATCATCATGATGATAATGATGATGAACAATAATGTAAAGTGAGAATTTTTGTTTATTTATTGCACAGTAGTGTTAGATTATTGAGTCAAAACTAATACATTCTGTAGGTTTCATCTATGTTACTCATTAAAAGTAAAATAAGTTAAGTTGTATTGGACTATAAGTTAAGAACAATAATGTAAAGTGAGAATTTTTGTTAATTGATTGCACAGTAGTGTAAGAGTATTGAGTCACAAACTAATTCAAACCGTAGGTATCTTATATGTTACTCATTAGAAATAAAATAAATTAAGTTGTATTGGACTGTAAATTAAGTATTGTATACCATTGTTTATGTCTTATTATATATTCTGTTCATTATAATGATGATGAAAAATTGTATTTTTCTGTTTGCCATTGTCTTAAACTTCTTATTACTTATATAAATAAGACTGATCGTGGATTGTGTTCATCAGTTCACAATCAGGCATACTCAGCTGTGCCATGAAAGAGGAGGAGCTCAGTTTGAGCCATTTTGGGTTTGACCGAGGCTGTAGGTAGCAGAATTTGGTAAGTGCCTACATACCTACCTATTACCAACTTACCTACAACCTACGTTAGGTAATTGACATTCGCAAACTTACTTGTACATGCTGTAGGAAAACTAATCTCATAAACAAATTAAATCTCTGGCTACAATTTCTTTTTTCCGACAACGGTTTTTTTGGTTACCGTCAGGATGATGAGTCACCTGTCGTATTTAACGTTGCAAAGCTATCCAAAAATTGCTTCTATTGTTGGTTTTGTTTTGGCGTGCTGCACCACCACCCCACTTGTTTTCGGAAGTCGTGTTGACACACCATATAGGTATATCAAGATTGTATTTTATGAAACAGAATCATTAATCATAATATTTTGCTTCAATAAATATTTGAAATCAAACCATTATTGGTTATAAAAGTCTTTAGTGCATATTTACCTAAACAGGGTGCCACGAAACATGTAAGTATTATTTTTTATAATAATTTCATGACAAATCACTAGTTTTGCTAAAAAAACTAGTTGAAACATTTGTGAAATATTTTATTTTGTTAAATAATGCAATAGTGCGTGTGAAAAAACAAAAATAGGAAGAAAAGTTAAAAAAAAAACTAAATATCGTCGGTCGGATTCATTACCGGAACATTTCCGAAATCACATGTTTTGAGATAAGTATGCAGAATGGTAGGGAATTGAATATATTTTCCAAATCACTAATGGTACAATTCAGATTTTGCTTCTAATTGACAGAAAACTACTTATTCCGGTAAAGAAAAGTTGATTTTTAGTAATATCATTGATTTCAGTATCGGTTTATTTCGAATTGTCCCGCTGGCACTCGTAATTCTAAAGTGCATGCATGGTTCATCAATAGAATATTTAGAAATGTTCCAGTATGACTCTGACATTCTTTAGTAAATTATTGTTTATTCGTGTTTTGTGCCAGTCGCGCTTTGAATGCTCAGTGTAGTGGTCGGAAGCAGTTTGAGTTTTAATAAAAAAAAAATGTAACAATGTGTTCAAGAGGTAAAAGAGTGCTTAAATTAGCAATAACCAAGATCAGAGAATGATCATGATCAGTTTAACGGTAAGTTTTATTGAAATACCTATTTAGCTTATGTACAACCTAACCTCCGATTTTTATATGAAAGCTTTTTAAAATTTAATTTATTAAGTATTTATTTATTATTATTTATATTTAAATAGTAGCATGGATCTCTTTTTGCTTATGCTAGACCAAGTAATAGGTCCTTTCTTACCTACTTACTACCTAAGTTTAGCTTATCATAAGCTAACTAGTTTTGTGTGTAAATTGTTTTTGTAATTATTTAAGGAATGGAAGAAATACTGATCAAAAATGGAGCTTACTATAGCTAAAAGGTATAATTCTTCTTTGTTTTTGCTTACAACGTGGTGGTTGTGTGGTGGAATTCATAGATCATCAGACTGAACCGGAGAAGAAAATTAGTGGACAAGACATAGTTTTTGTAAGTACCTACCTAGGTGCTAACTGTTAACGTTAACTACTCATGTATTTAATCTGGGTAGGTTCTATAATAGTACAGTAGGTATGTATCGTCTAAGTGCCTAGTTCTTATCTAACTTCTTTAAAATATTTTATAAGACAGATCTAACTTCTTATTAGTAAGTCAGTAGGTAGGTAGGTACGAGTACGTTTGCTGCACTGTTACACAAAGTGGTGTTTACAAGCTTCACCTGTTAGTTAGTCAATCGGTAGGTATGTTGGGAGTATTGGTGGTCGAGTGGTAGCTTGCCCCACCTTCCGATCACTTAGTCGTGGGTTCGGATTCGGCTGTGTACCCTTTAATTTTTTCCAAGGTAACACCTTGTAAGGCTTGATTTGAAAAATAGGTATTACAGAAAACTTATTTGTTTATAGGTATTGAATCGGATCAGATGTTGCAGTCAATTATAATGGATGAAGAAAATAACTAAAACTTACGTAACATAGGTCCACAAAATAATGATACTACCAGTCATAAAATAATTGAAAAGAAGACAAGAGAGCAGGAGAAAACAAATGAAAATAAAAGTTTAAAAACGACTACATACTACTGATGCTGTACTTTAAGAGCATGCTGAGCCAATGCTAGGAAATGACTTAGTGATTTATAGGTAATTTTAGAATGACTTCTATTCATATATTTTTAAATTTAATACTTTTTTTATTTATAGGTGGTGAATTGGATCAAGAACCAGATCAACCTGTGGTGAAAGCCGAAAGAGATAACAACTTGGATATCGTAGGCACACATGATTCTGATTTAACGGATTGCGAAAATTTTATATAATATAATATATATAATAATAAAAGAAGAGGAAGAGACAGCCAGAAAAATACATTAAAAAATGTAGAAAAATGTTTGAAGAACACAGGAAAGTCTTACCAAACGCTTATAGGACGCACAATATCTGCTAAAACACTAAAAACTCTATTACGCCCGATGCGCCTGCTTTCTTTTTATTCACTGTAGATAAAAATGAATGTCCTATGTCCAGGATTTTCAACTACAGATGAAGTTGCAGAGGCAGAGATTGAACAGTGTGTGTTTCGATAGTTACATAATTATTAGATTTTGACACGGAGCCACGTCGATTTATCTTCTATGTGTAGTGAGTGAGTACTTTGGTTTAATAACTCCCATACAACTAGCAACGAAGTAAAGCTGTCTTTCGAGATCACAAATGTCCCAGAAGTCGTGGAAAATCCTTAATGTTTTATTTTATATATTTTTCCGTACTTACATTTCAATCGATAATCAGTTGTACATGGAGTTTTTAGTTCATTAGCAGGTATTGTGCGTTCTTTAAGCGTTTGGTAAGACTTTCCTGTGTTCTTCAAATTCATTTTCATATTTTTTTGACATTTTTCTGGCTGTCTCTTGCTCTTTCTTGGTCTTTTAATTTTGGTAGATTAATCTTCGCAATCCGTTAAATCAGAATCATGCGGACCTACGTTATCCAAGTTGTTATCTCTTTCGGCTTCCACCACAGTTTGGAGGGTGCAGATAATCACATTGAACCCGATGACCATCAGGAAAACAATTAATTTGAAGCACCTTATAATTTTAGGAATAAAACTGATCTTTTTTTATTTTCTAGATACTAAATAAACCGTTAAGATTTCTAAATTGATTATTTCTTTATTTCATTACTGGTACATTCAGAAATATTCCAATTAGCCCTTAGGTTTTTATGTAAAATTTTCAATTCATTAATGGAACATTTCACAAAATCATAGATAACTCAAAAACTACAAGTGACACCTAAACCTTAGCAACACACAATAAACTTGTCTATAATCTGCATATTATTCAATAAAAAAAATGCACATAATGCTCTCTAGATGAAGTAAACTAACATTTGAATATTTTCAAAAACTTTAACCCTCATTTACTCAGAACGTACTATTTTGAAATGTTCCATTACTGTTTCCGACCGACGATATATTCCAAATTCAAAAACTAGTAGGTACCTATATTACATGTAGATCCCCTCGGAGGTACAAATTAACCCCCATAAAATAAAATAAATAATGCTGGACAATTCACACAGCATTATCTAGCCCCAAGGTAAGCAGAGCTTGTGTTATGGGTACTAGATAACTGAAATACACAATAATATACGAGTACATAGATAGATATTTTTTATTATACATAGAAAACGACCAGAACACCCTGAACAAATATCTGCAGATCGTACAAATATTTGTCCCGAGGCGGGAATCGAACCCGCAACCTCCTGCGTCGCAGGCAGACCTTCGCCCACCGCGCCACAGAGGTCGTCGAATGCGGCTTAGTTTACATGCTATGTGCACAATAAATAAATAAATAAAATCCGTTTATTTCAGGCACAAAGTTAAGGACCCATATTACAAAACATAAAATTAACATACACAAAAAATATAAAACAAAATACACAAGTAATTAATTAAACAGTCAGTTACCTAGAGCAAAATGCTGCTAGGCCGTTATTTTTTATTACGGTCCATATGGAGGGATATCCAATGTTGGTAAATTGGGTTGTTGTACATCGTGTCAGAGACAGCCCTCAGTATACTGTTACCCGAGCGATTGAGTCTACTCCAGAAGGACGCCACTCGAGATCGGATGATGGCAAAGAAGTCCGAAACTCCCGCCTCGGAGAACATGCTCGACGCACTGCAGTACCTCGGTAGGTTCATAAGAGTTCGGTAGGCGTCATTGTACTGGACTCTTATGGTATTAATGGCTTTTCTGGTAAAGCTAGTCCACAGTTGGCACGTGTACATACCGATATGCACCGAACAAGGTGTTTTTAACGTCTGTACTGCAGTTCGTGAAGCGGCGCGCGAGCATATTACTCCGCACGGCAAGGGCTCTCCGCTCACGTTCTATGTCATCATCGTCTCTCAGCGTCTCTGTAAGCCAATGTCTCAAGTATTTGAACCCCTTGACCATTTTAATGTTGTCCCCGTTGATATGAACATCGGGTACATTCTCTGGACCTCGTCCCGACCTGAACACCATCATTTCCGTTTTAGTTACGTTATATTTTAGCCCATGAGAAATGGCATATTTCTCACAGACCAAAAGTAATTTCTGTAGACCTTTGATCGAGGGGCTCAGAAGCACCATATCATCAGCGTAGCTCAAGTTGTTAACGCATACACCACCCAGGTAACAACCAACCCTGGTGCTTCTCAGCTCCTTAATCAAATTATTAATGTAAAGGTTGAACAGGTCGGGAGAGGTCAACCCCCCTTGACGAACACCGCACTCTAGTCTAAAATCACTAGACGTCGCGTCGCCCCATCTCACTACGTTAGTTTGGTTTTCGTACCAGTATCTCAACTGGCTCCTGACATGACTCGGGACATTCGCGTCTCTTAGTTTGGCCCAGAGAATTTTATAATTCACCAGGTCAAACGCACGGCTCAGGTCTAAAAAGCACGCATAGACCGATGTTTTTCTTGTCGTGTAATAGTTTACAGTGCTTTTCAGGCTCATTATCGCAGAGTCCTTTGAGAGACCGGGACAAAATCCAAACTGTGCATCATCAGATGTTCATACTCATCCGAATACTTGGATAAATGAGTCTCTCAAGTATTTTCCCTATTATCGTTCCCAGTGAAATAGGACGATAATTAGTGGAGCTACTAAGTTCTGCCGTTTTATTTTTTACAATGGGAACCACAACAGTTTTCATAAGGTCCCTTGGAAGATAGTTATATTTGATACATAAATTGTAAAAAATATGCAGGTGCAATAGACAAGTGCTATGTGGCACCCTGTAAAAGTGGTCATCATTATGCTAGTCTACTGCTTGACACATGCCACTCTTTATGAGCTCCAAGGCACCTTGTCGTCATTCTACCTGGCAACAAGGTGGTTTACACTATACTTTAAGAGAGCCTTGGTCTCCACCTAAGTAGGTACACGTTTAAACCCAACGGTTATCAGTTCTTCGTCAGATATGGCCCGCCCACCCACTGCTACTCAGTTTGGTAATCGTAGAAAGAGAAACCTTCTGAGTTGGTAATTAATTAGAGAATTAGCTCGGTAGCAGTGCAGTGGAACTTATAAGGACTTATGTCATCCCAGTCACCAATCTTGGTTTTCTGCTAGATAGATTCGCTACGAATCCTAACCGACAGATTGATTCCGAAAATACTTAGGTTTTTCAATAGCTTGCTGAGCGACGACGACGCGACGACGACGTTGAACTAGTCAACCAACCAGTCGTAGGTACTTTGATTCCCCAAACTAAAAAGTTTGAAGAGCGGATATGACGTACACTTGGGATAGCCCACGTGACCGCTGTTTCTCGGAGTAGCATACTGCATAGCATTGTTTATACCAATGTAAAAATCAATAATTGCCATCTTGATTCGGTTTACAAGCTGAAAAAAAGAGAATCAATCTCCAACTTGAAACAACCATGAGTACTCCAGCCAAAGAGAATAAAACCACTCCGCCCACTGTTCCTCAGATTGACCGCGAATTGGATTTATCAAACACTGGCAGGGGAGTCTGGCTCGTGAAGGTACCAAAATATATTGCAAATAAATGGGAGAAAGCGTCTGGAAATATGGAAGTAGGGAAGCTAAAGATATCTCGAGCGCCGGGCCAGCGGGCTCAGGTGCAGTTATCGCTCTCGGAATCAGTGCTTTGTCTGAAGGAACCTGGAGAGCAGTCTATTCCCAAAGAACACCGCCTTGACGTGTCCACTGTGACGAGGCAATCTTTGGGAGTGTTTTCTCATGTTGTTCGTAAGTATTAATTCATTTCATATTACACTTTTGTAATAAGTACCTAGGTACCTACTACATATTAGAATATTTAGAAGTTTTGTGTCATCACTCTTTTCATGCACAGTGGATGTTTAAATCAGTGAATGTTGTCTTTATGTTTACAGCTACAACTACAGATTCAGTAGTACCTGAATCAGAGAAACTGTTTATGGAAGGTAGGATAGTACAAAAACTTGAGTGTAGGCCATATGCCGATACCACATACTACAAGCTGAAGTCTGAATCAATTAGAAAGGCTTCCATGCCACAGCGACAAGTACAGCAGTTAGATAGAATTGTGCAGAACTTCAAACCAGTATCCGATCATAAACACAACATCTTATACCAGGAGAAAAAGAAGGCGGAGGGCAAGAAAGCTCGAGATGACAAAGAATCTGTTCTCAATGTTCTCTTTGCTGCATTTGAGAAACACCAATATTACAACATAAAAGACCTGCAAAAGATAACGAGGCAGCCTATAGTATATCTCAAAGAGATTTTAAAAGAGGTTTGTAACTACAACCTCAAGAATCCACATAAGAACATGTGGGAACTGAAACCAGAGTACAGGCATTACAAACAAGATACTCCTGTTGAAACCAAGGAGGATAAGAATAGCTCAGATAGTGACTAGAAACTGATGGATAGAATTTAAACACCAGCTGTAAGCAAGTCTTTGATGTAAACAAGTATTTAATTGAAAACTATAAATAAAACCGACTTTCTTCGGTTTTTGATTTTTTTTTGCACAATTAGGTTGCAATGTCCTGCAAAATGTAGCTAAGAACTATATAGGACTCAGCTGTTTAGATGCTTGAAGGTAATAGAGAGTATCGTTAAATATACCACTTAGAAATATTTGAAAAACAACCCAGGTTAAAACACCAATTCATTCCCCTAGTAACTAACATCGTAAAAGAATAATAAATTTTGATAAAAGTAATAAGCTAGGTATTTAAAATATTTTGTTAAAAAGTGAGAATTTTTGTTTATTGATCGCACAGTAGTGTTAGATTATTAAGTCAAAATTAATACAAGCTGTAGGTATCATCTATGTTACTCATTAGAAGTAAAATAAATTAAGTTGTATTGGACTAAAAATTAAGTACCTATTGTATACCATTGTTTAAGTCTTATTATAATCTGGTCATCATCATGATGATAATGATGATGAACAATAATGTAAAGTGAGAATTTTTGTTTATTTATTGCACAGTAGTGTTAGATTATTGAGTCAAAACTAATACATTCTGTAGGTTTCATCTATGTTACTCATTAAAAGTAAAATAAGTTAAGTTGTATTGGACTATAAGTTAAGAACAATAATGTAAAGTGAGAATTTTTGTTAATTGATTGCACAGTAGTGTAAGAGTATTGAGTCACAAACTAATTCAAACCGTAGGTATCTTATATGTTACTCATTAGAAATAAAATAAATTAAGTTGTATTGGACTGTAAATTAAGTATTGTATACCATTGTTTATGTCTTATTATATATTCTGTTCATTATAATGATGATGAAAAATTGTATTTTTCTGTTTGCCATTGTCTTAAACTTCTTATTACTTATATAAATAAGACTGATCGTGGATTGTGTTCATCAGTTCACAATCAGGCATACTCAGCTGTGCCATGAAAGAGGAGGAGCTCAGTTTGAGCCATTTTGGGTTTGACCGAGGCTGTAGGTAGCAGAATTTGGTAAGTGCCTACATACCTACCTATTACCAACTTACCTACAACCTACGTTAGGTAATTGACATTCGCAAACTTACTTGTACATGCTGTAGGAAAACTAATCTCATAAACAAATTAAATCTCTGGCTACAATTTCTTTTTTCCGACAACGGTTTTTTTGGTTACCGTCAGGATGATGAGTCACCTGTCGTATTTAACGTTGCAAAGCTATCCAAAAATTGCTTCTATTGTTGGTTTTGTTTTGGCGTGCTGCACCACCACCCCACTTGTTTTCGGAAGTCGTGTTGACACACCATATAGGTATATCAAGATTGTATTTTATGAAACAGAATCATTAATCATAATATTTTGCTTCAATAAATATTTGAAATCAAACCATTATTGGTTATAAAAGTCTTTAGTGCATATTTACCTAAACAGGGTGCCACGAAACATGTAAGTATTATTTTTTATAATAATTTCATGACAAATCACTAGTTTTGCTAAAAAAACTAGTTGAAACATTTGTGAAATATTTTATTTTGTTAAATAATGCAATAGTGCGTGTGAAAAAACAAAAATAGGAAGAAAAGTTAAAAAAAAAACTAAATTATATTCCAAATTCAAAAACTAGTAGGTACCTATATTACATGTAGATCCCCTCGGAGGTACAAATTAACCCCCATAAAATAAAATAAATAATGCTGGACAATTCACACAGCATTATCTAGCCCCAAGGTAAGCAGAGCTTGTGTTATGGGTACTAGATAACTGAAATACACAATAATATACGAGTACATAGATAGATATTTTTTATTATACATAGAAAACGACCAGAACACCCTGAACAAATATCTGCAGATCGTACAAATATTTGTCCCGAGGCGGGAATCGAACCCGCAACCTCCTGCGTCGCAGGCAGACCTTCGCCCACCGCGCCACAGAGGTCGTCGAATGCGGCTTAGTTTACATGCTATGTGCACAATAAATAAATAAATAAAATCCGTTTATTTCAGGCACAAAGTTAAGGACCCATATTACAAAACATAAAATTAACATACACAAAAAATATAAAACAAAATACACAAGTAATTAATTAAACAGTCAGTTACCTAGAGCAAAATGCTGCTAGGCCGTTATTTTTTATTACGGTCCATATGGAGGGATATCCAATGTTGGTAAATTGGGTTGTTGTACATCGTGTCAGAGACAGCCCTCAGTATACTGTTACCCGAGCGATTGAGTCTACTCCAGAAGGACGCCACTCGAGATCGGATGATGGCAAAGAAGTCCGAAACTCCCGCCTCGGAGAACATGCTCGACGCACTGCAGTACCTCGGTAGGTTCATAAGAGTTCGGTAGGCGTCATTGTACTGGACTCTTATGGTATTAATGGCTTTTCTGGTAAAGCTAGTCCACAGTTGGCACGTGTACATACCGATATGCACCGAACAAGGTGTTTTTAACGTCTGTACTGCAGTTCGTGAAGCGGCGCGCGAGCATATTACTCCGCACGGCAAGGGCTCTCCGCTCACGTTCTATGTCATCATCGTCTCTCAGCGTCTCTGTAAGCCAATGTCTCAAGTATTTGAACCCCTTGACCATTTTAATGTTGTCCCCGTTGATATGAACATCGGGTACATTCTCTGGACCTCGTCCCGACCTGAACACCATCATTTCCGTTTTAGTTACGTTATATTTTAGCCCATGAGAAATGGCATATTTCTCACAGACCAAAAGTAATTTCTGTAGACCTTTGATCGAGGGGCTCAGAAGCACCATATCATCAGCGTAGCTCAAGTTGTTAACGCATACACCACCCAGGTAACAACCAACCCTGGTGCTTCTCAGCTCCTTAATCAAATTATTAATGTAAAGGTTGAACAGGTCGGGAGAGGTCAACCCCCCTTGACGAACACCGCACTCTAGTCTAAAATCACTAGACGTCGCGTCGCCCCATCTCACTACGTTAGTTTGGTTTTCGTACCAGTATCTCAACTGGCTCCTGACATGACTCGGGACATTCGCGTCTCTTAGTTTGGCCCAGAGAATTTTATAATTCACCAGGTCAAACGCACGGCTCAGGTCTAAAAAGCACGCATAGACCGATGTTTTTCTTGTCGTGTAATAGTTTACAGTGCTTTTCAGGCTCATTATCGCAGAGTCCTTTGAGAGACCGGGACAAAATCCAAACTGTGCATCATCAGATGTTCATACTCATCCGAATACTTGGATAAATGAGTCTCTCAAGTATTTTCCCTATTATCGTTCCCAGTGAAATAGGACGATAATTAGTGGAGCTACTAAGTTCTGCCGTTTTATTTTTTACAATGGGAACCACAACAGTTTTCATAAGGTCCCTTGGAAGATAGTTATATTTGATACATAAATTGTAAAAAATATGCAGGTGCAATAGACAAGTGCTATGTGGCACCCTGTAAAAGTGGTCATCATTATGCTAGTCTACTGCTTGACACATGCCACTCTTTATGAGCTCCAAGGCACCTTGTCGTCATTCTACCTGGCAACAAGGTGGTTTACACTATACTTTAAGAGAGCCTTGGTCTCCACCTAAGTAGGTACACGTTTAAACCCAACGGTTATCAGTTCTTCGTCAGATATGGCCCGCCCACCCACTGCTACTCAGTTTGGTAATCGTAGAAAGAGAAACCTTCTGAGTTGGTAATTAATTAGAGAATTAGCTCGGTAGCAGTGCAGTGGAACTTATAAGGACTTATGTCATCCCAGTCACCAATCTTGGTTTTCTGCTAGATAGATTCGCTACGAATCCTAACCGACAGATTGATTCCGAAAATACTTAGGTTTTTCAATAGCTTGCTGAGCGACGACGACGCGACGACGACGTTGAACTAGTCAACCAACCAGTCGTAGGTACTTTGATTCCCCAAACTAAAAAGTTTGAAGAGCGGATATGACGTACACTTGGGATAGCCCACGTGACCGCTGTTTCTCGGAGTAGCATACTGCATAGCATTGTTTATACCAATGTAAAAATCAATAATTGCCATCTTGATTCGGTTTACAAGCTGAAAAAAAGAGAATCAATCTCCAACTTGAAACAACCATGAGTACTCCAGCCAAAGAGAATAAAACCACTCCGCCCACTGTTCCTCAGATTGACCGCGAATTGGATTTATCAAACACTGGCAGGGGAGTCTGGCTCGTGAAGGTACCAAAATATATTGCAAATAAATGGGAGAAAGCGTCTGGAAATATGGAAGTAGGGAAGCTAAAGATATCTCGAGCGCCGGGCCAGCGGGCTCAGGTGCAGTTATCGCTCTCGGAATCAGTGCTTTGTCTGAAGGAACCTGGAGAGCAGTCTATTCCCAAAGAACACCGCCTTGACGTGTCCACTGTGACGAGGCAATCTTTGGGAGTGTTTTCTCATGTTGTTCGTAAGTATTCATTCATTTCATATTACACTTTTGTAATAAGTACCTAGGTACCTACTACATATTAGAATATTTAGAAGTTTTGTGTCATCACTCTTTTCATGCACAGTGGATGTTTAAATCAGTGAATGTTGTCTTTATGTTTACAGCTACAACTACAGATTCAGTAGTACCTGAATCAGAGAAACTGTTTATGGAAGGTAGGATAGTACAAAAACTTGAGTGTAGGCCATATGCCGATACCACATACTACAAGCTGAAGTCTGAATCAATTAGAAAGGCTTCCATGCCACAGCGACAAGTACAGCAGTTAGATAGAATTGTGCAGAACTTCAAACCAGTATCCGATCATAAACACAACATCTTATACCAGGAGAAAAAGAAGGCGGAGGGCAAGAAAGCTCGAGATGACAAAGAATCTGTTCTCAATGTTCTCTTTGCTGCATTTGAGAAACACCAATATTACAACATAAAAGACCTGCAAAAGATAACGAGGCAGCCTATAGTATATCTCAAAGAGATTTTAAAAGAGGTTTGTAACTACAACCTCAAGAATCCACATAAGAACATGTGGGAACTGAAACCAGAGTACAGGCATTACAAACAAGATACTCCTGTTGAAACCAAGGAGGATAAGAATAGCTCAGATAGTGACTAGAAACTGATGGATAGAATTTAAACACCAGCTGTAAGCAAGTCTTTGATGTAAACAAGTATTTAATTGAAAACTATAAATAAAACCGACTTTCTTCGGTTTTTGATTTTTTTTTGCACAATTAGGTTGCAATGTCCTGCAAAATGTAGCTAAGAACTATATAGGACTCAGCTGTTTAGATGCTTGAAGGTAATAGAGAGTATCGTTAAATATACCACTTAGAAATATTTGAAAAACAACCCAGGTTAAAACACCAATTCATTCCCCTAGTAACTAACATCGTAAAAGAATAATAAATTTTGATAAAAGTAATAAGCTAGGTATTTAAAATATTTTGTTAAAAAGTGAGAATTTTTGTTTATTGATCGCACAGTAGTGTTAGATTATTAAGTCAAAATTAATACAAGCTGTAGGTATCATCTATGTTACTCATTAGAAGTAAAATAAATTAAGTTGTATTGGACTAAAAATTAAGTACCTATTGTATACCATTGTTTAAGTCTTATTATAATCTGGTCATCATCATGATGATAATGATGATGAACAATAATGTAAAGTGAGAATTTTTGTTTATTTATTGCACAGTAGTGTTAGATTATTGAGTCAAAACTAATACATTCTGTAGGTTTCATCTATGTTACTCATTAAAAGTAAAATAAGTTAAGTTGTATTGGACTATAAGTTAAGAACAATAATGTAAAGTGAGAATTTTTGTTAATTGATTGCACAGTAGTGTAAGAGTATTGAGTCACAAACTAATTCAAACCGTAGGTATCTTATATGTTACTCATTAGAAATAAAATAAATTAAGTTGTATTGGACTGTAAATTAAGTATTGTATACCATTGTTTATGTCTTATTATATATTCTGTTCATTATAATGATGATGAAAAATTGTATTTTTCTGTTTGCCATTGTCTTAAACTTCTTATTACTTATATAAATAAGACTGATCGTGGATTGTGTTCATCAGTTCACAATCAGGCATACTCAGCTGTGCCATGAAAGAGGAGGAGCTCAGTTTGAGCCATTTTGGGTTTGACCGAGGCTGTAGGTAGCAGAATTTGGTAAGTGCCTACATACCTACCTATTACCAACTTACCTACAACCTACGTTAGGTAATTGACATTCGCAAACTTACTTGTACATGCTGTAGGAAAACTAATCTCATAAACAAATTAAATCTCTGGCTACAATTTCTTTTTTCCGACAACGGTTTTTTTGGTTACCGTCAGGATGATGAGTCACCTGTCGTATTTAACGTTGCAAAGCTATCCAAAAATTGCTTCTATTGTTGGTTTTGTTTTGGCGTGCTGCACCACCACCCCACTTGTTTTCGGAAGTCGTGTTGACACACCATATAGGTATATCAAGATTGTATTTTATGAAACAGAATCATTAATCATAATATTTTGCTTCAATAAATATTTGAAATCAAACCATTATTGGTTATAAAAGTCTTTAGTGCATATTTACCTAAACAGGGTGCCACGAAACATGTAAGTATTATTTTTTATAATAATTTCATGACAAATCACTAGTTTTGCTAAAAAAACTAGTTGAAACATTTGTGAAATATTTTATTTTGTTAAATAATGCAATAGTGCGTGTGAAAAAACAAAAATAGGAAGAAAAGTTAAAAAAAAAACTAAATATATTCCAAATTCAAAAACTAGTAGGTACCTATATTACATGTAGATCCCCTCGGAGGTACAAATTAACCCCCATAAAATAAAATAAATAATGCTGGACAATTCACACAGCATTATCTAGCCCCAAGGTAAGCAGAGCTTGTGTTATGGGTACTAGATAACTGAAATACACAATAATATACGAGTACATAGATAGATATTTTTTATTATACATAGAAAACGACCAGAACACCCTGAACAAATATCTGCAGATCGTACAAATATTTGTCCCGAGGCGGGAATCGAACCCGCAACCTCCTGCGTCGCAGGCAGACCTTCGCCCACCGCGCCACAGAGGTCGTCGAATGCGGCTTAGTTTACATGCTATGTGCACAATAAATAAATAAATAAAATCCGTTTATTTCAGGCACAAAGTTAAGGACCCATATTACAAAACATAAAATTAACATACACAAAAAATATAAAACAAAATACACAAGTAATTAATTAAACAGTCAGTTACCTAGAGCAAAATGCTGCTAGGCCGTTATTTTTTATTACGGTCCATATGGAGGGATATCCAATGTTGGTAAATTGGGTTGTTGTACATCGTGTCAGAGACAGCCCTCAGTATACTGTTACCCGAGCGATTGAGTCTACTCCAGAAGGACGCCACTCGAGATCGGATGATGGCAAAGAAGTCCGAAACTCCCGCCTCGGAGAACATGCTCGACGCACTGCAGTACCTCGGTAGGTTCATAAGAGTTCGGTAGGCGTCATTGTACTGGACTCTTATGGTATTAATGGCTTTTCTGGTAAAGCTAGTCCACAGTTGGCACGTGTACATACCGATATGCACCGAACAAGGTGTTTTTAACGTCTGTACTGCAGTTCGTGAAGCGGCGCGCGAGCATATTACTCCGCACGGCAAGGGCTCTCCGCTCACGTTCTATGTCATCATCGTCTCTCAGCGTCTCTGTAAGCCAATGTCTCAAGTATTTGAACCCCTTGACCATTTTAATGTTGTCCCCGTTGATATGAACATCGGGTACATTCTCTGGACCTCGTCCCGACCTGAACACCATCATTTCCGTTTTAGTTACGTTATATTTTAGCCCATGAGAAATGGCATATTTCTCACAGACCAAAAGTAATTTCTGTAGACCTTTGATCGAGGGGCTCAGAAGCACCATATCATCAGCGTAGCTCAAGTTGTTAACGCATACACCACCCAGGTAACAACCAACCCTGGTGCTTCTCAGCTCCTTAATCAAATTATTAATGTAAAGGTTGAACAGGTCGGGAGAGGTCAACCCCCCTTGACGAACACCGCACTCTAGTCTAAAATCACTAGACGTCGCGTCGCCCCATCTCACTACGTTAGTTTGGTTTTCGTACCAGTATCTCAACTGGCTCCTGACATGACTCGGGACATTCGCGTCTCTTAGTTTGGCCCAGAGAATTTTATAATTCACCAGGTCAAACGCACGGCTCAGGTCTAAAAAGCACGCATAGACCGATGTTTTTCTTGTCGTGTAATAGTTTACAGTGCTTTTCAGGCTCATTATCGCAGAGTCCTTTGAGAGACCGGGACAAAATCCAAACTGTGCATCATCAGATGTTCATACTCATCCGAATACTTGGATAAATGAGTCTCTCAAGTATTTTCCCTATTATCGTTCCCAGTGAAATAGGACGATAATTAGTGGAGCTACTAAGTTCTGCCGTTTTATTTTTTACAATGGGAACCACAACAGTTTTCATAAGGTCCCTTGGAAGATAGTTATATTTGATACATAAATTGTAAAAAATATGCAGGTGCAATAGACAAGTGCTATGTGGCACCCTGTAAAAGTGGTCATCATTATGCTAGTCTACTGCTTGACACATGCCACTCTTTATGAGCTCCAAGGCACCTTGTCGTCATTCTACCTGGCAACAAGGTGGTTTACACTATACTTTAAGAGAGCCTTGGTCTCCACCTAAGTAGGTACACGTTTAAACCCAACGGTTATCAGTTCTTCGTCAGATATGGCCCGCCCACCCACTGCTACTCAGTTTGGTAATCGTAGAAAGAGAAACCTTCTGAGTTGGTAATTAATTAGAGAATTAGCTCGGTAGCAGTGCAGTGGAACTTATAAGGACTTATGTCATCCCAGTCACCAATCTTGGTTTTCTGCTAGATAGATTCGCTACGAATCCTAACCGACAGATTGATTCCGAAAATACTTAGGTTTTTCAATAGCTTGCTGAGCGACGACGACGCGACGACGACGTTGAACTAGTCAACCAACCAGTCGTAGGTACTTTGATTCCCCAAACTAAAAAGTTTGAAGAGCGGATATGACGTACACTTGGGATAGCCCACGTGACCGCTGTTTCTCGGAGTAGCATACTGCATAGCATTGTTTATACCAATGTAAAAATCAATAATTGCCATCTTGATTCGGTTTACAAGCTGAAAAAAAGAGAATCAATCTCCAACTTGAAACAACCATGAGTACTCCAGCCAAAGAGAATAAAACCACTCCGCCCACTGTTCCTCAGATTGACCGCGAATTGGATTTATCAAACACTGGCAGGGGAGTCTGGCTCGTGAAGGTACCAAAATATATTGCAAATAAATGGGAGAAAGCGTCTGGAAATATGGAAGTAGGGAAGCTAAAGATATCTCGAGCGCCGGGCCAGCGGGCTCAGGTGCAGTTATCGCTCTCGGAATCAGTGCTTTGTCTGAAGGAACCTGGAGAGCAGTCTATTCCCAAAGAACACCGCCTTGACGTGTCCACTGTGACGAGGCAATCTTTGGGAGTGTTTTCTCATGTTGTTCGTAAGTATTCATTCATTTCATATTACACTTTTGTAATAAGTACCTAGGTACCTACTACATATTAGAATATTTAGAAGTTTTGTGTCATCACTCTTTTCATGCACAGTGGATGTTTAAATCAGTGAATGTTGTCTTTATGTTTACAGCTACAACTACAGATTCAGTAGTACCTGAATCAGAGAAACTGTTTATGGAAGGTAGGATAGTACAAAAACTTGAATGTAGGCCATATGCCGATACCACATACTACAAGCTGAAGTCTGAATCAATTAGAAAGGCTTCCATGCCACAGCGACAAGTACAGCAGTTAGATACAATTGTGCAGAACTTCAAACCAGTATCCGATCATAAACACAACATCTTATACCAGGAGAGAAAGAAGGCGGAGGGCAAGAAAGCTCGAGATGACAAAGAATCTGTTCTCAATGTTCTCTTTGCTGCATTTGAGAAACACCAATATTACAACATAAAAGACCTGCAAAAGATAACGAGGCAGCCTATAGTATATCTTAAAGAGATTTTAAAAGAGGTTTGTAACTACAACCTCAAGAATCCACATAAGAACATGTGGGAACTGAAACCAGAGTACAGGCATTACAAACAAGATACTCCTGTTGAAACCAAGGAGGATAAGAATAGCTCAGATAGTGACTAGAAACTGATGGATAGAATTTAAACACCAGCTGTAAGCAAGTCTTTGATGTAAACAAGTATTTAATTGAAAACTATAAATAAAACCGACTTTCTTCGGTTTTTGTTTTTGCACAATTAGGTTGCAATGTCCTGCAAAATGTAGCTAAGAACTATATAGGACTCAGCTGTTTAGATGCTTGAAGGTAATAGAGAGTATCGTTAAATATACCACTTAGAAATATTTGAAAAACAACCCAGGTTAAAACACCAATTCATTCCCCTAGTAACTAACATCGCAAAAAAGAATAATACATTTTGATGAAAGTAATATAATAAGTTAGGTATTTAAGAGCGTTTACGCCCGGCGCCCGATGTCAAGTTTAGGTAATTCAAACCCACACAGAAGCGAGCGTGTCAGTGTGAGCGCTGCTGGCGCGTTCTATTATGCTATAGTCAAATTTACCCACTTTGATCCATTCGAGTGAAATTGTTATAACAATTATTTAATTTAAATTTGAACTTAAAGAGCTGACTAAGTTACGAGTAGGTACAAATAAAACACTTGGTACAGATAAAGTCGAGTTTATTTTACATAATTTTTAAATGTTTTATTAAATAAAATTAATATGTCGTGGTTCTCAGCGGCATCGACCTAGATTTTCGTGGGTCTACAATTTCGGGGAGCAGACATTCATTATAATAATTTATAAGTCTGGTTTCCATTTGGTTACGCCAAAACTCATCGTCTCGAGTGATTTATTATTATTTTTTTATTTATTATTTTTTAGCATTATTATTATTTTTTCAATTTTCAAGGGAAACTCGTTACCTGTCCAGATGGCCAACAAACATACATTCTTCTTCGTGATATGTAACTGTCCTTGAATTTGATAAAACCACTCGTGACGACGGTTGACAGACCCGTTAGAATTCAAAACTTTATTTTCTTTAATAAAATAGCATCATCTGCATTCATCCCGAACGCTGAAATCGGACATTTTATTTCAACAATTCCTTCATCAAAAATGCCATCAGGTGAAGCTCCCAGAAAAAAGAAGTGTTCATCAATGAACAGGCCACATTTATGTGTACTTATATTTAATTCTAAGGTTTTTTGTTATTATACTTATTATAGTGCGTAACCCCACACCAAGGGTAATTTCTAAGAAATCAAATAATATCGCAAAAATTTTCGACTTCGACGGGACTTGAACCCGCGTCCTCCCCTCAGTACGGGGATGTGATAACCAACTACACCACGAAGTCACACCATGACACCATGTTATTTGAAAGCAGGCATTATGCAGTAATTAAAAAAATAAAATAATGTTAATGAAACATACGCAGGAAATATTATTATAAAAGTAAATAAAAAAATTAAACAGACCACTCAAAAGCAAAAAAATATTGGATCCTTTTTAAAGTCGGAGCCAGCCCAGAATTATTAAATATCTACCTTATAGTTATAGGAGGAGGCCTATGCCGAAAGGCACACCAAACTGAGAGACATTTTGTAGAAATAACACGTAAATGGCAACAGAAATAAGTCAAAGAGCATTTGTATAGTAGTAAATTAAGTTTAAGAATCTTTCAATTAATGTCACAGTTTTGGAAATAAAAGGCTATATTATTATATTATTTACCTTATAGTTTCAGAGAAATGCGCGGATAAACATACATAAATACATATTATGAAATTTGGCACATTTGCTCATCAGCCCACATAGACCCAAGAATAGCAGTTTTTACAAGAAAAACTGCATTATATGGATCAGGATGGGGAGGGGGTTCAGGGGGGCCTGGGCGTGGGGGTCCCCTATAGTTGCATTGCTGTTTGCTTCGCTCACCGCAATACGACACACGCATGTCGTCATCAAATTCGTAATCCTCACCCCCATGTTAGTCGAAAACGATACCCATATCAAATTTATTGATGGGGAAGGGGGTTCAGAGGGGCTGGGGGCGTGGGCAGTCACAGCTCGGCTCGCTTTGCTCGCCGTGCTGTTCCCCCGTTGCCGCATTGCGGCTCCCGCCGGTTCAGGGGGAAGGGGTTCGGGGGGGGCACGCGGGGGTCACAGCACGGGTCGCTTCGCTCGCCGTGCTGTTCCCCGTAGTCGCCCTAAAAAAGAGGTCAAAATATAGGCTGAAAATGGCCAAATTTCGGTTTTTTAATAAAAATGGGGATCTAGAGGGGCAGGAGGGTCAATTGTTTTGCATTCATAATTATTTGTTTTGCCCTACATGTCTGTGAAATTTTTTTTATTCTATCGTACATTGTTTGGGAGATATCAAAAGGGGGGGTAAAAAGGGGGGCGGGAGGGTAGGTGAATTTTTATTCTTCCAATTCGAGAAGAAACTTTCTATTATATAACTTTCGACGGCATTCGGTAGCACTCAAAAGGGGGGGTTCTGGGGGGCAAGGGGAGGGAGAATTTTTTTTGTTTTAAAAATCATGTGTCCATACGAACCCTTTAATTTTTTTTTTAAATCCAAATTGCTCTGTGGAAGAAGGGGGAGGGGGAGGGCTCTGGGGTGGCAAATCTCAAGAAGTCGGAATTTTTCCTAGGTCACCCGGACCCGCTCTATACGATTCCGCAAAAACACATACCTGCCCCTCCACCACAACACAATCAATGAGAACACTTGTGTCAATGAGTCAGTCAGTCAGTCCGGCTTTTTTTATCATAAAAAAAATAAACATATCAGTATGATACATGTATAAGGATAGGAAAACGTGTATCTACCAACCTTTTAGCTCTAGCTTTTTCCATGTTTGCTAAATTTTTGCGCTTTCGTTTCCTCGCTAAAAATAACTTTGTTTTATTTCCCATTATGTCTGAAATATGATTTGTTACAGTATAAATACATTCTAAAAATATGTTTGTCATCAAAAATAATCATAAAATATTTTACTTACCAAAGTACCAAAACTTTTCGATGACGCTATAAATGTCCGCTCGCCCTATACGCACGACAAAGGTCAACTGAGGTCAGTCAGAGCGCCGAGCGACGTGTCCACACTCTAGAAAGCCTCGCGGCGGACTGATTTGAATTGATTTGCGCGGAGCGTTTTATAGGAGTTTTAAAATATTCACAGAAAAATAATATCAACGAAATAATTAAAATTTTAAATGTATGAATTTAAAGACGATGCTCTACTTTATTCGTAAGCTATTATTACATTAAATTAAATAAGGTATATCGCTGAAAAATCATTTAAAATTCGTTCTAATTTCACACTTTTTGAATTTTTTATTTCTCATAGTAAGATACCAAAACCAAACATTTTTTCAATTAATTAAATTTTTAAGGATCTTATTGATTGGTTCTTATTTTTTGTTTATAAGATATGTCAGTATTTTCATAATATTTTGAGCTTCGAAAGTGATGCTGAAAGGGAAATTAAGAAAACCTCTACCAAATTATCTTGATAGAATGCGTACATACTATATTAATCGAAATATTTTCTCAGCCCACTATTTGGACAACGAAATTTCCTATAATTATTAGTAATTAACATTTGTGTAATGTAAGTAGTTCATGATATTAACGGGTTTGAAAATTACTGTTTTTTAGAATGGAGGCGTAAACGCTCTTAAAATATTTTGTTAAAAAGTGAGAATTTTTGTTTATTGATTGCACAGTAGTGTTAGATTTATTAAGTCAAAACTAATACAAGCTGTAGGTATCATCTATGTTACTCATTAGAAGTAAAATAAATTAAGTTGTATTGGACTAAAAATTAAGTACCTATTGTATACCATTGTATAAGTCTTATTATAATCTGGTCATCATCATGATGATAATGATGATGAACAATAATGTAAAGTGAGAATTTTTGTTTATTTATTGCACAGCAGTGTTTGTTAGATTATTGAGTCACAAACTAATTCAAGTGGTATGTATCTTCTATGTTACTCATTAGAAATAAAATAAATTAAGTTGTTTTGGACTGTAAATTAGGTACGTACTTACCTATTGTATAATCATTGTTTATGTCTTATTATATTTTGTTCATTATAATGATTATGAACAATATTGTATTTTTCTGTTTGCCATTGTCTAAACTGCTTTATAAGTAAATAAGACAGATCCTGGACGTGTGTACATCGGTTCACAATCAGGAGTACCTACTCAGCTGTGCCATGAAAGAGGAGGAGCTAAGTTTGAGCCATTTCGGGTTTGACCGACGCTGTAGGTAGCAGAATGAGGATCCGTAACGTTTTTAGTTGAGAATGCAGATTTATAGAGCTAAGAAATTCATAACACAAAGTGCAAAAATTTTGTTCTACAACAAAAATTGACGAAGTTATGACCAAATTACTAGCGAAGTTCACTGAGTGACCGCCGCGGGTGCGTGTGACGTCATTCGCTCGGTCGCCGCCCGTTAACCGTAAGCAGATATCAGTTTTTAAGGAAAAAAATTTATTGAGCCAAATAGACTCAGTTACGAGTTAGTTTTATTTTTAGTTTATTGCAAATTTTTTTTTGAACAAATTTTTCATTCGATAGGTGAATCAAAAAAATAAAAAATAAATTAATTTGATGGGTCTGTCAAAACTGAGTATTTGGTAAAGTAATTTTTTTTCCATAACATTTAGTTTCGAATTTAGTCATAACTTCGTACGTAATGGTCCGATTTGGATGATTTAAAAAGGTATAAGTATGTAATATAATTCTTATGTCTTAAGTATAGAATAACGTGGACACTAGTTCTATTGAAATTGCTATAGCGTTAAGGATCCTCATTAGGTAAGTGCCTACATACCTAGGTACCTACCTATTACCAACTTATAAAGGTACCACAACCTACGTTACTTGGCTTATTTGTACATGCTGAAAACAAATCATCAAAAAAAAAAAAATCTCCGGCTACAAATTTTGTTTCCGACAACGGTTTTTTAGTTGGTATTGTTTTGGGGTGCTGCACCACCACCCCACTTGTTTTCGGAAGTGGTGTTGACCACGCTGCTGTATGTATTTGCTCCGTGGTGTTGCCATGTATATCAAGATTGTATTTTATGAAACAGAATCATTAATCATAATATTTTGCTTCAATAAAATATTTGAAATCAAACCACTTTTGTTTCTTGCTTCAAGTTTAATAACAGTCAAAACATTTTAATAACTTATTGATATATTTACTTCGATAGATAATAAATAATTTATCTACTTACCTATGTAAATACAAAAAATACAATCATCAGAAAAGATTCTAAATACCTAGGTAGGAAATTATATTATTAACTTTACTAGGTACTTAACTACCTACCTAAAGTCACTACAAAACAATCAGTCAAGAATTTGGAAATATAGACCAACAATTGAATTTACGATATTATTTAAAGAATTCGTAGGTACTTACTTATATTTTCATTATTTTGGCCATGTAGATCACTATCAAAGGAAATTGACTGGGTGAACTTATAGTGCGAGTTTGAATGAACATGACATATGGAATAAACTTGAAACTTGTAATTTCATTGAACCAGCTAATGAATTTCTACCTGTGTTTCATTTGAGCAGGATGGCGTAAAATATTACCGTCAAATTTAATAAATACTTAATTCGCCTTAGTTAACATGGGCTGTAACTGTGACATAGATAACGGTTTCTAAACCTACCGTTTAGTAGATAATTTTTAAAGGATAATTTATATTCTGCAATCGAATAGTAGGTACCTACCTAACTTCACGTAGGGTGATGGAACCAGTAATCGACAAGCGCCAGTGATCGACACTTTTTTTTTTGTTTGTTTGGAATAAGCCTTGTTAATTTAATTTACCACATGGCTACACTAAATCATAAAGAACTCACTTCCGGCTGTCAGTTTTTAATCCGTCACGTCAATCTGACAGTTCGTTACAAAAACCATGGAGGAGTGAACGTGTCGCCGGGCCGTTCTCAAAAATAAATGCGAATTGCTTCATCAAATCGATAAGAACGTGAGTACACAATTATGCTTACAATTTCATCAATATAAATATTATTGTATTTTGGTTTGATTTTATGTAAAGTTAAAAGAATGTAGATATAATTTTATAATGAGTCTTGCACCGGGACACTATTTTGTTTATTTTAGACCGGATGTTCATTACTGGTACTGAGAATGTGACTTACTCCTAATATCGACAGCTGTTCATTCTTACGCTTTTGTCGATTTTTTTGGTTGCTAAGCAAACTTAGCTCTAAATTTTTTGCTAATTAAGTATATATTTGAAATACACCGATTGAAACATTAGTACCAGTAAAGAACAACATGTCGATCATTGGGTAACAAAAGTGTCATTAACTGGTTCTCACTGATTTTGTTCTAGATGGCTCTTAGAAAGGTATACACGCCGGAGCAGATGGGGAGGGCAATGGAAGCTGTACGCGGAGGAAAATATTTCCTACTGATGATTGAGACTAGATTTATAATTAGGTTGTTTTTGACTGTTTTGAATTTTTAACGGCTTATTAAAGACTTGATTGCACAAAAATGTGTGACGTACCTTCGATCAAGTAGTAGTATAGCTTTTATTTAATATAATGTCTTACTTTTTTCATGTTTTTTATTTATTTCTACAGCCTTTACTACCTTAATATTTGGTTTATAAATTGACAAACCATGTCAATTACTAGGTGTTATTTACCGGGTAAGAGTCAAATACTGGATGTTCATAATTGGGTAGTGTCATTCAATGGGGGTTCATTACTGGATTTTCGGTGTTCATTACTGGAGATTTTGAGTAATTTTGGTTTTGACCTCATTATATCTATCATGTAGCTTTTCTGAAAATCTTATTACAGCCACATCTTTCCCGATAAAAACACCTACAGTTTAAACTAAAACCTGATTTAATATCGTTCTCCAAAAAAAAGTTATTTGAAATCGATTGACACGTATGCCTTAAAGTGTCATTTACTGGTTCCATCACCCTAGGAGATGACAATCACATTTTCAGTAGTCTAAGAAGGCAAGTTTTTTTGGTGGTCTGCAAAACTTCATCTGAAAACCGAAAAAAACGGAAGACCATTAGCACCGTTATTAATCTAAACCTAAATTTTTGCCTGCCTAACAATATATTAATTTGTATGATAGGCTAAGAGGTTGCGGCAAAAAATGTTTTGAATAATTTGAGGTACAATTTCTGACATTCTAATTCTAATTCTAAGTGGGGGAACTGGGATCTGCACTGACATCTCGCTTAGGAGTGTATTGTGCATTGTCCCCCTGCCTAACCAGGCCCTAACCAGCCCAGCTCCTTGAAGTACCGGAGCAGGACTTTTGGCGATTGACAGCTTCGTTTCAGCTTTTCTGTGGGTGAGGACGGGTTAGATCCCTCTAAGAGAGTCTTCAATCCCGTTACCCTTCTGGCCTCCTCTGTGGCCGTGCAGTGAACCACTACATGTTCCACAGTCTCTTCTTCCTGGAAGCAGCCGCGACATAGGCTACTGTCTGTGGCTCCAGTCTTGAGCAGATGATGGTTCAGTTCACAGTGTCCTGTGATGATGCCCACCATCGTTCTCAGGTCCTCGCGGCTCATCTTGAGCAACGTGTTTGTGGTTTTCCTATCTTTGGAGGGGAAAATTGATTTAGTATGTTTGCAGTCTGTTCGACGCTCCCATAATTTTTGGTGTTTAGTTTTAGTTTGTGTTTTACTTCCGCTGTGGGCGGATTTGAGAGACTGATGTCCTGTTTTGTTGGGGTCTGTCTCGCTCCTTCTTTTGCTAGTTTGTCTGCTTTTATGTTGCCTGGACAGGATCGACTCTCCGTCCACTCTATGCTGACTTTGTTATGTTCAGAGAGACTTTGTAGAGCGTTGTGACATTCCACAATTGATTTTGATCTCGTGTCTGTCCTATTGAGTGCGTTTATTAATGCAGCGCTGTCTGTTTTGAAGACCAGCTGCAACTGGCAGGTCGACTCTTTGATAGTTGTCTCCCTAAGCATATGATTTGCTGCCAGTTGGAGTGCCAGTGCTTCAGCCTGAAAGGCATGTTAATTTCTGACATGTTAGTTACAAAATTCGCCTGGGCCGGGGTTAGGGCTGTCACTTGCGTTCCTTACCCGACTGCAAAATTAAATTATGATTTTGTAGATTTATTTACTACTCTAATCGTCGTATTTATTACTCTAAATGTGATTTAAAATTTACTTAAAGAAACAAAAATCAATATAATAGAACAACTTTAGGTACTTTTTAGATTAACATTTCTATTTTAAGAAGACATCAGAGTTTAAATTCGTTTAAAGTAGGTACTTACAACTTTAATACTAAACTTCTCTAACAACGCGATTCCCACGACATACAGGGACCTAAAAAATTAGAATTGGCATCTTACGGCCCATTTTAGTATGATAATAGTTAAGATTTTGTCTCTGTTTTATTATTTTTAGATAACCTGAAGTAAAAACAAGTGACTGGTATATTTGATTTTGTTCTAAACTACATAGATCTAGAATAAAAAACTAAAATGTGTCAAAAGTAGGCGAATTTAGGGTGTTTGACGGTAGTTCATGACGTCACATTTCGATTTCTTGATGACGATTGCAAGGGAACAAGAAACCATGGTTCCAAGAAGTGGCAGCACGGCAGTTCCGATAGCAGCGCCGATCAGGAGGTCCATGTTGCTTCTGATGTACTCAGTGATCACCTCGTAGCAACCCTGTGATAAAACAAGCAGATTGTGAAAAGGACCGGGACTTAGGTGCTACGGAAGTACTTACTAAATACCGCAGAACGAAATACCGAAAACTGTAGACCGAACGATCACAATCTTTAATGAACGCTATACCAAAAGATCACGAAATCGAAAGAACGCTATGTCGAAATTTTCATCAGGGTTGTAGCCCAGACGAAACTTAGAACTCAGGTATATTAATACTTTACACATATACCTGCCTAAGAATAGATAAAATAATAAGATACTTACGCGTTGATAGACATGGCTGTAATTAGCCGTGACGCAATCATGGGGGTCGATGCAGCAGGACGTCGGGATCACGTGCTGAGGCGATAGGCGGATCCAGTCCGTGTAGTTGGAAACACCGCAGCATTCCAACTGAAAGTCGAAAGTATACTTACCTATCTAACTACTTGTATTGCGTTAAAGTTTTTAAACTAACGCATAACGCGATCAGGCAGGACACGTTAAAATAACTTCAGTGCTTTTCACGCGTATTTATCGCGTTTATTTACCTATTTTTACGAACGTTTCAACGTGTTTGTACACAACACGTTTAAACGTAAAAATACCTAGGTAGCTAAATAAACGCGATGAATACCTGTGAATACTTATCATAATGAGGATCCGTAACGTTATAGCAATTTCAATAAAACTAATATCCAAGTTATTCTATAAGACATAAGAATGATATATCTTTTTAAATTATCCAAATCGGACCATCACGTACGAAGTTATGACTAAATTACTTACTAGCGAAGTTCACTGAGTGACGGCCGCGGGTGCGTATGACGTCACTGGCTCGGTCGCCGCCCGTTAACCGTAGGCAGATATCAGTTTTTAGTGATTTACTCCGAAACTATAAGTTTAGGAAAAAAATGACACAACCAAATAGTTTTGAGAGACCTATCGAATGAAAAAAATAAAAAAATAAAAATAATTTCTTTTTCAAAAAAAAAAACGTTCCAAAAAATCATTCAGTTTCGGAGTAAGTAAATCACTAAAAACTGATACCTATCTGCCTACGGTTAACGGGGGGCGACCGAGCGATTGACGTCACACGCACCCGCGGTGGTCACTCGGTGAACTTCGCTAGTAATTTGGTCATAACTTCGTAAATTTTTGTCGTAGAACCAAAATTTTTGCACTGTGTGTTATGGATTTCTTAGCTCTATAAATCTGTTCTCAACTAAAAACGTTACGGATCCTCATTGTATTGCATTATTCAGAATAGAAAGTTAATAAGTAGGTAAACAAAAAAATTAGGCACAACTAATAGATTTCAACGGAAGCGTTCCCAAGACACTAGCTGCCAGCCTCAAGTAGGGTTACCAGATCCGAAAATAAGTTTTCCTGAAAAAATCCCTGACTTAGCAATAAATTTCCTGGCATTTCGACAACAAAAGAGTCACTCAGATTTTTTTCATTCTATACAATAAAATGATTCTTACAAAGGACTGAGTCGATTGGAATAAAAAAAATTTTTTACCAACTTGATTCATTTTAAGGCGCTACTCACGCTTGACCAAAATAATTTTAATGCCAAAATTACTTTTCTCCAAAATGGAGCTGATGTTTCAAAAAAAAAATTGCACCTGTATCTCCTCTGGTTATGGGTGCCCCCGTACTGTCCCAGTTAAAAAATACCGTGCGCACTGAAACCTTAAAATCAGTTTGTGAATACATTGATGTAAATTACCAAAAGTTGCTTTATCTATCACGGTAAGACTAGGAGGCTGAGCCTTTTTCCGGCCATAGAAAGATTTTTGAAAATGTTTCTGCCTCTAAAAGAATACTTTTTGACAACTCCGCAAGTGCCAACAACACTTAAAGCTTTTTTCGAAGACGAACTCGCAGAATGTTATTTATTTTTTGTGCATTCGCTTACGTCGGTCTTCCAGTCACAAATCACAAAAATAGAAAGGGAAAATAACTCCGTCATGAATATTCTAGAAATATTAAATTCGTCCTCTGAAACTTTGAAAGCAAGAGCAGGGGCTACGTTTCGTGCGAGGTGCGAGTGGAGGAAGTGCGAGAATTGCTGTCGAGTTGAGAAGACGCCAAAGAAACATTTAAGAAAGATGTGAAAAGTTCCTACATGACTTGCCTTGAATACTTAGACAAATGGTTGCAGCCGCTAGATGAATTCAAAGTCTTTGACTGGATGATACTGAAAGGTGCTACTGTTGATTACGAGAAAGTTGTTTCTTCTTTGCAGTTTTTGAATGGATACGGAGTATGTTTAAATGACGTTAAGCTTTTTGATGAAATTACTGCATTAAATTCTTTTGTAAAGCAATGATTTTTTTGAAATGATGCCTGTTAAACAATGGGAAATTATTTTTAAATCCGTCAGCTGTGAGAGACTGGAAGAATTGAAAAAAATTGCTGTTTTGTGTTTGCAATGAGGATCCGTAACGTTTTTAGTTGAGAATGCAGATTTATAGAGCTAAGAAATCCATAACATACAGTGCAAAAATTATTGTTCTACGACAAAAATTGACGAAGTTATGACCAAAGCGAAGTTCACTGAGTGACCGCCGTGGTTGCGTGTGACGTCACTTATGGAGCAAGCGAATGGGTTTTTTTTATTCGATGGGTCTCAAAAAACTTCTTAATTCCTGACAATTTCCAATTTTCCCTGTTTCCCTGATAGACAGCTGAAATTCCGGACATGTCAGGAAAATTCCTGTCATCTGGTAACCCTAGCCTCAAGCCTGTTTGCCAATACGGAGTTTATTAAAAAAATTAAATGTTATCTCACTGCACTAAACTTCATGGTTTCCGTAATCTATCCTTCATACACCATACTGATTATCAGTGGAATATGCCTGTGATGTAGGTATGATTTAATATTTCAAAAGCAATTATTATAAAGTAACTGCTTGGTACAGTTTTACAGCTAGGTATTCGGGGTCAAAGTCGTGTTCTGTTCGCGTAAAACACAATACTTAATCATAAAAACTGAAAAGCGGAATTAGCAATGGTTATAGATTGCCGGAAGCAATGATTCTAAAAATTTGTTTCTCAGGACTTAAGGTGGAACGTGTGTTACAGGGGTAAAACTAAAAAAACATGTGATTTCTGCGTTCAACAAGTTATTATGCGTGCAGATAGATAGAGGTAGGTACCTACACCTAGGTACACAGAGCAGCTAGTAGAAAATAATCTTACAGTCGTTTGTGCAAAGTCGAAGTTAGCTTTCTTCGGGTTGTAGTTCTCCAGCGTCTGTTTTAGGCCGTCGTGCAAGCCCTGGGCGAAGGTGTCTTGGTAGCAAGCCACTGAGGCCCCAACTCCTGCGTCCATCATGAAGATGCAGGCTAAGAAACCACCGTACTGTAAACAAAGATCTTTCGTTTGTAGAGGTAAAACATCATAGTAACTATTGCTGGCTTTTGACCAATATTTGGTAAAATACGTGTCTCTAGAAACTTTGATAATATTTATTGTATGATTTCGTTAACCGTCTTACGATGTGTAGGTAAGTACCTACCTACCTATTCGGAGTTTTACAATTGCGTCTCCTAACCAAACGTTGCCTGATAGGCATACTTAATTGCTAATGATGATTGTGATGAATTGATGTGATGATATAGTATTGTATTAGACACCACACTAAAATTTTAAATGCCAGGGCTTGGATGTATGCGTCCGTCACATCACAATATTGTGCGTCCGTGGTCCATGGGTAGGTAGCGTGTGTTTGTTGCTCTAGAGCAGGGATTCCCAAACTATTTTGGGCAGGAGACCCCTTTTCCAAAATGAACTGATACCTCAGACCCCCATAGCCAAATTACTTTAAAAATCCCATCTCTAGTTTTTTCCTATTAATACAAAATATAACAACTTAAAACTTTTCGGCTGGTTTAAGTGAGTAAACTTGACCGATGATCATTTTCTCATCCAAATTTAACAAAATAAATAGACATAAAATTCAGTAAATATCAAGTGTAATTAATAATACAAATTACGTAAATTACTTACTAGGTAATTATTTTTAAAATACATAAAATCAAAGTAAAGATAAAAACATCAGTGATGAACCTGGTAACTTTCCAGCAATCAAGCTAAATACGGTTCAAAATTAGTGAGTTGTGCTCGGAGTCTCTCTAAAGGATAGGATTCGTAACGAATACATCCGACAGAGAACCAAAGTTATCGACATAGCCCAAAGAATTAGCAAGCTGAAGTGGCAGTGGGCCGGCCATATCTCGCGAAGAACCGACAACCGCTGGGGTAAACGTGTTCTTGAGTGGAGACCGCGACTAGGCAAACGTAGTGTAGGACGGACGCAGGAACCTCCAGCTAGGTGGGATGACGATCTGCGAAAGACTGCAGGCAGATGCTGGATGCGGCAAGCTGAAGACAGGGCGCTATGGCGCTCATTAGGGGAGGCCTATGTCCAGCAGTGGACTAATATAGGTTGATGATAATGATGATTAGCAGGGGTCGGAATAGGTAGAGTTTATAAGTACATAATGACGTAAAAAGCCTAGGATAACATAACATGGATATGGCTTTTTAATCCATGGATTGGGGATAGATAAAATGTTTTCTAAATTTCAGGGATTGATATTATTATTGTTTTCCAAAACTCTTCTTTACTATGTTAAACACAAATTAGGTAGCGTAAAACACCTGGCCTTCCTCCAGTAATTGGACCCCAAACCTTAACTATGTAAAATAGTAAGATATTTTGGATAGGTACATAAAATAGTAATTTTAGATACGAGATTAGACCAGGGCCGGGGGATGTGGGAGGGGGGGGGGGGGTGTATTACACTAAGACTTATTCAGAGGAGATCTGTTTCAATAAAGAAAATTACAATCAAATAATAGGAAGATTCAAATTTGAACTAGTATTTTAATTGAACTCACTGCAAACTATTGCAAACAACCTACAGGTAGCTCAACTGATACATATCAATACCAGTCGGAACTGTCCCCAACACGCTGGCTGCATTGTCCCGCTGTTCCGAAGGAATAGATACATGGTTAAATGAAACGAGACATTAAGTATACATTTTTATTAATCAAACCAGTATCAACAAGTCAATGAAATGAAATAACAAAAAATCAATCAGATTCTATTTCAACTATGTCAGAAATACTGGCGGAAGCTAAAGATTCATCGTCCACATTATTATCATATTTTTTTTAAATTTTCTTCTTTTAATCGGTTTTGATATGGGTGCAACACCCACTTAAAAGTTGAAAATGATCTTTCAACATCAACCGATGTGAGCGGAGCAAATTCAAGCCACGTTTCGTGGCTTGTTTCGCTAATATTTCTAACGACATCCAGGTCTGGATTTCGATTCATAATTTGTCCAAGTTTTGTTTGTAGTGCAGCATTTGCCGTCCAATTAATGACTGCTCTCACTGTGTCAACAACTACTAAAGCTTCCGTAATAGACAGGTTATGCAGTTTTCTGCACCCTTTTTGATAGGTATTTTAAAATCCGTGCATAGCGGGAATCCAGCGAACTAACCGGAAAAGACTAGCACTAGACTAGACTAGATTGTGCTTTTATATGGAATATACATTTAAATTGAAATTTAATATGTAGGTAGTCAAGATAATAAGAATAATAAAGTTATTGAAACTCACCTTATATGCGGTATCTTGAAACTAAATTCAAATACAGTAGGAATATCACGTGTATTTAGTATTGTTCACAACACAACTATCAAATTTAAAAGTTCCAGTTCAATAAGCGTAGCCAAAATCGTCAGGTTATGCAGGTTCAATCCAAAAAAACGTAAGCCAAGGTCAATAATATGAAAATCCAATACCGAAAATAAATACACGCACACTCAACGCACCGAAGCATACGAGTGAACAAATATTGTGTATATCCACCCTCTCTTCGAACTGTTCATCCCCCCCGCAAAGTTCACCCCTCACCCCGCCTTGTAGCGGTAGGAATATGGACAATAGAAAGAGAATTAAATAAAATCTACGCAGTCTACACGCTGTGTTGAGAAACAAATCTGCTATCTGACTTACCGGGCGGGAAACAATCACTTATATTTTTTTTTTAATATTAAGATTCTTAATTATATTTTTGGAACGAAAATAAACGTTTCGTATTCGTACAAATTAGTTTTAGAGGAATCTCGGGATTGATATAGTACCTATATCAATCCCGAGATTAAAAGGCATGTCCATATTAAGCTATCGTTGTAGCGTATATGACGTCATTTGGTACTTATAAACTCTACCTATTCCGACCCCTGATGATTAGTGAGTTGCAGCTTTAAATCTCCGCGTTCGTTTCAAACGGTTTCTTTGGTTTATCAAAATGTTTGTAACCACACTGAAGCCTTTTTCGACTAGGTGTGATGACGGAAAAGCGATAAGGTATTTTTCAGCAATGTTTCACAATGCAGGATACTGTGTTTCAATGTTGCGTTTCAACCAGAACTTCTGTGCTGATGGTAATCAACTCTTCTAGCATTATCACATTGACTTCTTCCATAGTTGTGATATTGTACGGATTTATTATCCATTGAGGAATTTGTAAATTTAAGAGATCCTCAAACCTCTTATCAAAATCCTTGTGTAGGTATAGATAGAAGATACTTCCTACTAAAATATTAGTCATTCTTATAACAAGTGTGTGGGTACACGTAACACAATTTATACAGAATCTTGAAAATTTCAAGTAAGAACTTGTGTTTATTAATAGGGGTCGATTTTTAAACCTCGTTGACCCCCAAAATCAGTTTTCGTTTATGTCGACCCCTGGAAAACTGATATCGACCTCTTTGGGAATCCCTGCTCTAGAGTCTAGGTGCCTTGCCTACTCCTTCGCGCCAAAACGGCTGAATAAATCACAGGTCAGGCCGCAAATATTGCTACTTTTTTGTACCTCTCGTGTCTCCTTACGATTTTTTTATTTTTATAGCATGTAGATGAGTTTCAATAAATTGACACTGAAATCCATGCTGTAAGCTTACGAGACAACAAGATTTCTGCTGTAAATTAATAATCAATAAGGAAATAAATAAATACATTATATTCATCTAAAACATAGTACCTACTTAACCTACCTAGGCTCCTTTGTGTATGAGAAAGAGTGTCCGAAGCCGCGTAAAGAAGTTAACAAGGGTATAACAATAACTCACAATGTAGAGCAGTACCGGCTGTCCCTTGATGATGCAGGAGAATGCGATAGAGCTGATCAGGATGAGGAGCGCCGCGATGCCGATGATGACGTGCGGAGCCGTACCCGAGAACTCCGGGGATAGCTCCAGGTACTTGTACAGGTCCAGCTCTGCCCATAGCCCGACCAGAAGCAGGAACAACCCGGTCAGCTGGAAATGTCAGTTTCATTTTTGGCAACGCAAAGATAGGATACTAGTAGGTACTGATGATGATGTCCTAGCCGAATTTTTGGACATGGCAGTGCAAGCACGAGTGAGTGCACAAACACAGGTGCACAGGGTGCATTCTCTATTCCCTCACTCATAATCCGATGGGACGGCAGGGCAGACCGATACGACCGTAGAGGTCAGGCCCGAAATACCAGTACTAAGTACCTTAACTTAAAAGGAATCTCACACAAAACTAAGTAGGTTGTGTTTTTATAATTATTATTTATTATTATTATTTTGTTAAATAGAGATTAATAATTATATTATAGAATTTAGCACTGATTGAGAAATCTATTAGGTAATACTCGGTTTAAAGATGTTTATTTCTCATAAAAATAAAAAATGTTCACATAGGAATAATGAGATACAAAAAGTTCTTAAAGATTATGCTTATGTAAATATTACGCTAGGTAGGTACTTATCTAAACCGTATATTAAAAGTTAGGCTTAAATGTACTTTTTTAATTTTGTTTTGAACATGCTTAATATGCTAGCACATTGCTTGATCTCGTTAGGCAAGCTACCTATTAAATGTCTGCTAAGTTCGAGTAGGTTATTTTTATACGAAATTTGACATGTTAACCAAAAACATCTGTTGAACATAATTTAATGACAAAACACCCTTACCCACAACACGATGTTAAAGATGAAAAGCAAGGTTTTCAGGCAAGCGATAACGGCCATGTTCTCGAACTGGTTACCCATTTTAGATGTTAAAATCTACGTTTTTCACTTAATCTCAGCAAACAATGTTGATGTGCAAGCAGCAACTGGGAAATACTGAAAATGCCTGATGCGCATGCGTGAATAAATCGGCGCGCGTCTCCCGTATTCCTTTGTTTGTAAATAGGTGCCTTGAGACCCGGGACGGTATTTATCCCTGACCTGAGGTGGGACAAGGACGGATCGGTATCTATGGTAAAAGGTAAAATATCATCAAGGTAGTCGCTGCCGTCAATCCAGGTTAATTCGGATCAGAGTTCTTAAACTCATGGGGGGAGATGTCCTTTTACTTTGAAAATATACCTAGAGACCTCAATAATTCTCTAATGCTGCGAAATACCGGTGTATTACCCTTTCTTTGGCGTTCGTTGGGCCGGTGCCCAACGAACGCCAAAGAACGGGTCTCGCAGGCCTTCGATGATCCTGTCTGGACGGCTTAGCTAACGCCAACGATCGTACGTTGGTGGGTGCCGGTGATCTGAAACGCGGTGGTCACATCAAAGGAATGGAACTCAGTGTGGACGACACCAACGAAGGCCTGCGAGAGACCCGTTCGTTGGCGGTTGTTTGGCCGGTGTATACACAGCATAAGATACCAATTACAAAATTAGCCCAGGTTTAGCTAAGCTTTTAAAATATAGTTTTTACGCCTACCGTACTTTTTCCGTAATATACCTATCACGGTACCCCGCGTGCGTATTAAAGAGGCTTTGTTGCTGCTACCTATATAGAGTCTAACAAATTTACAAGCAGCTTGTTACAATTACAAGCCAGCCCAGCCGCCAGCCTGGCCGGAGCGGTTAGTTCATAGTTGACGGGCGGCGCGAGCGCATGTCTTTCGATATCGCAAACCTGCATCGCAACGTGCTACGATATATTTCACGGGAAAATTATTTAATATTCCATTTTAAGGGAAACTGAAATATTATAAACACTTTTATGGTTAAAAAAAAAATTAAGCTATATACCTAAGTGATTTGAATAGAAACGTAATGACAATGTTTTACCGAGCGAATATTTTCGTGATTGGACTAATTTTCGGAGTTGCATCCGTGTCCCCGGTCGCTGAAATTGATGGAAATGAAGGTATGTTTTGAATTATGTAGGTACTGTGATGAACAGAGTTAGCTAGGAGTTACTTAATGGAAAAGATTTCAGGACCTGGTCCTCATGTGACCGGCTAGAGGGGTGAACATGGAGTAAGGATGAAAAATATACAGGCCGCTTACAATGAAACACAAAACGTTTCTATGTCTCTCAAAGTTTGAGCTCGCATCTTTTTTCGTAAGCTTGCGAAAACGGCTAGAAATTTTACTTTATGCTTTCGTAGTTTGACGAATTAATTATGAATGTAAGCGGGTTAAGGGTTAGCAAGGACGCAGTACCTACAGGCGCGACGCGGACCGCACTCACCCTGATGATTTCCCTCGTTAAGGGATGAAACGTTGGTGTTCTTCCAACACAAACTAGGCCAGAAATTTGTTTAGTTTTTTCACAGGAGTGGACTAGCTCTAGAATACTTATAAATATAATAGGTAGGTACAGGGATTAGGATTACCTAATTTATTATACATATTATTATACCTAATTCCAGGCCTTATATCAGAGACATTCAAACAAAGTGAGGATGGTTTTTTATTTATTTAAGTTAGAGCCGAATTTGTTCGTATTTTTGAGCTTTTTCATAGGAAACTTATTTTCGAACAATCCAAATTGGAACAAATATTAATTTCAGTTTATGTGGTTCAAAAAATCAGTATAAGTTTGAGAAATCGGCTTTCAGACATGTGAGCATTCCATTTTCTTTGGAAGCTGGGTGTAGGTACTAGGTAGGTAGGTACGTACCTACCTAAGTTAAAATTCATTCTATATAAAAAAAAATTAAATAAGTGTCTAAGATTGTGAAATCAGCAACGCTTTAAAATGATAAATAAAACTAGTCGGTAATTTGAAGACGCGTTTTCAAGTGTTTTATTCGTTTTATTTTAATTAAAAATCTGAAAATTTCAAGATCGTTGAGTATTTTTCCCAAAATAACGTTGAAAAATCGTGGGTTCAAATCAATGCAGGTTGACAAATGCGGTGGAGATAAACTTGCCAAGACACAAATTAACTAATGAAAGAACGTAAAAAATCAAGATTAGGAAGTGCTATAAAACTTGACACTATATGACCTCAGCTCTTTTACCGGTGAAGCTACTGTCTGAACGACCTGGGCTTGTTTTTACATTAAGATTTTTGATTACATTTAATATAACAATAATATAATTTATAGAATAGCAAGGATGGGAGACCGCAACCAAGAAAAGTAGAGTACTTAGGTAGAGATAAACCAGTCTTAAAATGCACGCCCCTTTTACTATAAAACTATCGTAGTTTCATAGTTTGACAATTCATTATGGATGTAAGGGATGAAACGTTGCTGTTCTTCCAACACAAATAAGGTTCGTAGTTAACCCGCTTACATCCTTATTCAATGCACGCCCCCTCCACAAAAAGTCATAGGTACCCACACTCTGCGTGCATTTTTAGAATGGTTTATCTCTACATCCACCCACCGCTAACAATTTCGTGCGAAAACCGTTGACCTAACAGTAGCAGAAAACATAATAATCCAAAAATGGATTTCCGTGGCTCTACAGTCAGTCAGTGCATAAATAATAACAAAATGAAAAAAAAGAGGAATTAAAGTGTAGAGTTCTAGAGAAGAGACAAACGTACCTTGTGCCGCCCACCGGAAATGTGCAATGAAGTGTTTAGGCGGCGTAAATAGTGTATGTGAGGAGCTAAAGATCGGGCTCGATGTCATTTAGGAAACGCTATGTCCAGCAGAATACAAGCTATATGCCTATATGCCAAAAATAAGTCAGGTACCTAATTTGTTTTGAAAATTATCATATTAGGCCAGTCAGCGTCTTGGGGACGCTTCCGACTGGTATTGATATGGATCAGTCAGTTGAGCTGCCTGTAGATTGTCTGCAGTTAGCTCAATTGTTTCAATTGTAAATACTAGTTCTAATTTATTTCTATTATGTGATTGTAATTTTCTTTGTGAATAAAGATATACATACTAGCTTATTTTCGCACGCGTATTTTCGATATAATAAGTAGCCTATTAAGTTCTAAGTTAGGCTTTGCTCTAAACGTACGCCAAATTTCATCTTGATCTGTTCAGTAGTTTTGGAGATCCTAGGTAACAAAAATTCAGATTTCACAAACTTTCAGTTTTATAATATTAGTAGGATAACTATAGGTAGGGACGTCAAATTCTTGACTCGGAAGAAGTTTTTACAAATCATACAAACATTTGTACCGAGGCGGAAATAGAACCCGAAATCGTGGTCTTTGCGCAACAAAGGCGGTAGCCCGCGTTTTTATGCACTTTTAAGACTAAAGGTATAATGGCGAACGTGATTGCGGACGGAAGCTAGTGTCACATAAATAATCAGTTCACTTGGTACTTATCCCCGTATTTCACACTTTTCCCATACAAGTGACTTCTAACGGCACCTGTAATCCATATCAGCCTCCAACATTACGTGACTTTGCTCGGTAATTTTTCTTCACAGAATACGACATGTATGGCTGCGGCAGTCATTTAATTGCTTGTTAGACTGCTTTTTGAACCATTTTCAGATATTTTCCCAGGCGTGGAGTTATCAAATCTTCAATAGAGATTTTGATTGAACCAACCTTAAAAATCAGTACGGAATAAACTCAAGCTTAATCATAACAAAGCACCCATCAAGAGTTCCTGGAAGTCTTATTAATTGAGGCATTTAATGAACTTAACTATAACAGGTAGCAGAGATCGTATCTTGCGCAGGTCCTACCGCACCGTGACGTATTCAATGCTGACGGGAAACGTTCATCTAATGCTATCTATGTCACAGATCAGAGACAGCACACGGGCCCCTCCACCTCTTATCTCTCCATCTTCGCTTATCTAGATTACTGCACAAATTAACTGCACGAATTGTTTTCTACAGAACAACCATTGATGTGTATAATCGGCCATCTTCGTTAATATTATTGGGTTTATGGGCTATTCGTGAGACTGCATTGTTTATGACATGGATCGATCTGTCGATCGTTACCGAATCGACTCGATCTTATCTGGGTCGCGGACAACAAAGAGACGTAACGAATCGACTTCATTTGCGCATGTACCGTTTGAGGTTTACCATACTAAATATGTAGTGCCGTACCTGCTCTGAATTTTTGCAACAGTGTGACAAACGGTATCTCGGTCACCGCGTACGCGAAGGGGTAATTTGCCCTAAGGCTTCAAGATCGCAAGCTCGTTGGTAAGTGATGTTCACTTGTGATAGATTACCCGTGTCCAGTGCGAACTACGGCAAAAACAAGATGCCATCCGATCGTTACTGAGATGGCTTTATTGTGAGATGATCTCTAATAGACAAAAGACATTCGACTCTACAAAGCTTTCTACAGCTTTCCACTTTATTATTTCGACGTTTGAAAACCTAAATGCAGATGAAGTCGATCCACGAGACAACAAAAGCGCACGTGACTGTATTTTTGAGAAGTCGCAGGTCCATAGCGCACGTCATTACATCAGTGGAACAGTTCGCGGTCGACATTAGCATGCTAACGGTAGCCAGGCCAACCCCGGCAGCCGGCAAACCGCTCTAATAACCTCTCCACCGCACTGAAGAACTAGCTTCTGAGGTTTTAAAATCGTTTACCTATCTATTTGATTTTTAAAGTGATTAACCTCACTTATGCAGTGAACATTTTGATTAGAATTGTGAGGTTTGGTCTTCGTGAAGATCTTTACCGTTCTTGACGTTGTTTGGGTTTCATGCCGGGAAGGTTCGTTGGTTATAGGTTAACTCATTTGTTACGCCAACGAGGTCCTTGTCTGTAAACGTAGATTATTACAGAAAAAAATACGTTATTTTTAAACCGTAGCTCATTAATCATTATCATAGATAGGTATTCAAAATCTGCAATAAATGTTTCCAGATTCAAATACCACTTAGGTACCCAAGACGCACTTCCGTCCGTCGTGGCGCGGCGGAGGCTAGGCAGTGAATGCGTTTAACCAAGCCCTAACCCCATATATTTGGAAATAGGCGACATAAAAAAAAATCGTTTAACTATTGGTCAAAACGCTTAGAAGTCTTATGAAAATGAGGCTACGTCAGGACAGCTAGTGAGCTAATGAGTGAAATGTCGCGTCAAAACACTTGTTTAACTTTTTGTGGTCTCCAAATGGCACTTTCACTGGACGTTGAATAGACACATCATCAATAATTAAGACATAGAACAGGTCTTTAGATAATTTATTATATTTTGCGACTCTATCGATGTTGAATCAGTGGTCCTACCACTATATTCCGTGGGTAGGAAGAGCCGGTCTATGCATGAATTCGTGACTTTCAAGCAGGTGAGATTGTTGTCAAACGAAGGTATAATATCCATACTTACTATTTTATAAAAGCGAAAGTAATTATTATATCTGTCTGTCTGTTACTTTTTCACGCCTAAATAGCTGAACGGATCTAAAAAATTTGGCAGCGAGATGGATGGTATCCTGAGACGGTCGTAAGATACTTTTTATCCCGGAAAGGCGCGTGTGAAAGCCACGGGCAGTATGAATAATAAATGTCACTATAAATAATAGGTTGGTACTACGGTGCCTTTGCCTGAAAGTTCCGTCAGTAAATCTATTTATAACTCTTACTACCTACTCTTGAGGAGGTAGAGCAGTATAGTCACACATTCTACTACGAGTATTTGGTATTCGTGAATTATTTGATTAGAGTTTCGATCTAGATATTGTTATATTGAAGAGTGGTATTCCGATTTCCAGGGACAATATACAGGGTTATTGGTAATTCACTGACACTGCGTGAACTGCTGGTTCTGGAAAACCACCACGAACACGTTCGTGACAACGCCAGTCTTAAATAGGTATTTTTTTAAGTAATTCAACTAAGTAATTTTAAGTAATTAGTATAATTTTCTTTGTGAGTAATTAAACCAATAAAAAAGAAATTAAAAAAAACATAAGCCAAATAATATCGCAAATTTTTTTCGACTTGACGGAACTTGAACCCGCATCCTTCCCTCAGTACGGGAATGTGCTAACCAACTACACCACGAGGTTGGAGTCGAAAATCTTTGCGAGTTCTAACGGACTCTAGCGCCGTTAGCTCCACCTACAGGGGAAACATTGAAGTTTATCCATTCCTGTTCAAAGACTAAAGTTATATTTAGTTCGTTTGACGAGAGGTGTCGCGTTGCTCAATCTAAGGTCTTAGAAGTTACCCAGATTGTGAGGGCCTACGCACAATAATAACAAAAACCTTAAAAAAAACATATTTCTCCGGAACCCAATGAAGTACTAAAGACCGATCTCCCACTCCCACACCCACTGTTAATTTAGGGAAGAGCCGTTTTTATGTTAAGTTTCAAATAAAGCCTCTATAAAGAACGATAATTTAATGAAGGGGAGACCTACTACAAATACCAATTTTAAGATTTAAGACCTGGCGTCTTCACAAACGTGTTCGTGATGATGGGCAAAACCACGCAGTGTCAGTGAATTACCAGTAACCCTGTATATCAGTCACAATCACAATAACAGACAATCTGTTACCGTTAGTAGAGGCTACTTTGCGCTATGAGATAAACAAAAACGAAGCCTCATTGAGGGCAGAGCCCTTGGCACCCTTTGGCTACAAATATTATAAAGCCGGAAGTTAGTGAAATCTGAATTTTTGTTACCTAGGATCTCCAAAACTACTGAACAGATCAAGATGAAATTTGGTGTACGCTTAGGGCAAAGCTTACCTTAGATAATACGCTACTGCTACTTATTATATCTAAAATACGCGTGCGAAGCCGCGGGCAGAAGCTAGATACATAAATATTACCTTTCTACAATAAATGCGGTTTATTGAAGCCGGCGGTACCCTACCTCGTTATTGTGTGAAGAGGATAGGCATAGGATTTCGCGTTCACAGGAGCGGGACAGAGCAAAGCGGCGTAAGCCCAAAAAACAAGTTTTTAGTAGTTATTTGCTCCCCACAAACATTAGAATAGTTAATTGAAAAAAAGGCAACATATAAAATGTTCTTTATACGTAGCTCAATTACTATGCTTAATCTCAAGATCGTATCATCTGTATTGAGAAATTAGGGTTATTGAGAAATTAGGGTTTTAGTAAAAAATTAGAGGTAACTTTGCGATTTTTTTCTATCGAGAAAATTTTATGGAATCGTGTTTTCGAAACATATGATCGATAGAATAAGTCCTGAACTTTACCATATATAAATTTCAAAGTTAAATATTCAGAAGTTTGGAAGATATGGAGGTCCGACGGAGTTGAATATAAATTCTTAGATAATGTTACTTACGTAGACACTACTTGCTCATAAAACCTCATTCGTCTTGCCTCTTCAGGTACATTAGGTGTAGCGTAAGTTTTCTGTTCTGTGGGTGTAGCAACAGTTTACTGGGTCCGATTTGTAATATCTAGTAGGTACCTTAGGTGTACTGAATTAAATTATCATCATCCGCTACCGCAACTCGTCCTCACCAACTGGGTTTAGCTTGGCTATTTACAATAAAAAATGTAGCTTGTAGCTTTAAAACAATTTTATTAGTATTTCAGCTAATAGTAAAAATATTCTGTTCTATCCCCAGAAATTTTTGACCAGCCAGATATGCGATAGGGCTCGGTTCTTGCCATGTAGGCAGACAGTTCGTGCGAATCTCAACTACCTACTATTTATAGTAACCTACCTAGACACCGTTGTACACGGATGCCTTCACATAAATCTAGTAGATGGAGGAAACATGGGCGCCGGCCACGGGACGAAGTAGGCCACAGTTGAAGTTCTGGCTTTATGGACGCTGCTATAAAATAATCAAAGATCAAATTCTTTCGCCTTTAAACATTAAAAATTGTACTGTCACACAAGGCTCGATCCTTTAAAGTCCGTCCTGTTTCTGTTTATGGTTCCCCCGGTGGGTGCCCACGCGAATAACGTACCTATCCTCTCAAATAGACGCATAAATTCCTTTTTTGTCTTTATTATATGTGTCATGCGGTTATAAGTGGCCCTCTCGTTGGCTCCAGTCAAGATCTTCACATTGAATTTAAGAGATTACAACGTCTGTTGTGGCTGTGGCTAGCGGACACTGCAGCTCAGGCCAGAGGCGATTCTTCTCTATAACCACCCATTGCATTCTCAGGAACGCTAACTGCTTGAAGGCTCGCAATTGTATACTTGCAACCATGAACGGTTATCTATTTTATTGGCTATTGACGTGGCCGTTATCCGCAGGTATTTCTGTGGCGCCGAGATTAACTAGAATAGATTGTAACATAATAAACACGCTATAGCGCGAGAAATAATGCTCGCATTTACGACTGTGTAATTATATGCTTTTACTATACTACTTTACCTAGGCTGAGCTATAGACCTATTACCCAAGGGCAATTTTACGGTCTAGAGAAAAGTAAAATCAGATTATCAAGCTGTCGGTATCTATAGCCACCTAAAAGCGACGATTTACCTCACACAAGAGACTTCGACGCCCTCAAAGTGCTACGAAAGTTCAAAACGCACAATTTCCCTTTAGTAGGTGTCATGAAATTATAGACGGATCGGTTTTTAAAAGATGTAAACGAACAACTTGTGTTGAAACTTTTTTGACAAACCTTTTTGTTTCCGCACGCGTCTTCCGGCGGCGGCGCCATAGTTCCAGAACAGACAGTAGGTCAATTTTAATTGAATTTCGTAAAAACGTAAACGACACGCACGCCCAATAATGGGAGAGCTATCACTTAGGATTGTTAATTCGTTAGACTGTTTTACTCTATTGTCAACTGTTTTGGTTACTCCAAAAACCTTAATTATTATTTTTTGAGTCCACATCTCGCCTACACCATTAATTTGCATAATGATTAGGTACTAAGTATGAATCATTTTTATGATCGAAAGTCATCCATCAATTCTATTTCAGAACTTTCTTCTTTGGTGTTTTCGAATAAGCTTTCGATTAATTTGGAGTTATCAATATAGGCCATGCCACTAACAGACTTTTATTTCTTCTCCGTCTCTTGAATCATGAACGCAGTTAGATCTAGTCAAATCATTCGCCAAAGGAAAAATAACACAAATCTCAAACCCTGTTTGGCGCCATGGTGGATCCCATCGGTTGGTTTTTTTTTCTTTGAGAGATGATGAGAGTAACAAATAAATAGGTACCTAAATAATACTTACTCGTTTATGTATGTGTAAGCAACGCAAATCAACAAATAGTTTTTCTGAGAAAATCCAAGTAGATCGCTAATACCTTGTTCGAAAAGTTGAATTCATGCACATTAGGTGTCACATCAACTTAACCTGAAATGAAATAGGACGCTCTCTGGGCAAGTTCAGAAAAAAACGTTAATATTAACTACCGGGAGTCTGTTGAAGTGAAAAAGTGCATTTCTATCACGTTTCCCATTGACAACAAGTGACGGTAATAAAATAAGTGGCAGTAAAAGAAAACAAAGCCATGGTTTTACTTGAACGTAATTTTATGACTTGTTTTCCGGTCGTTATAGGAAATAAATAACCATCGTACAATTTAAAATTGGACGTGAGGGTAGCGGTGCGTATCGTGTCTTAGTTAAGAAAATTCTTGCTTAAGTCAACAATTTGTACGAGGTTTTTATGTAGGAAATGGCTATATTCTCTCTTATATATTTAAGTTGTACATACTATGAAATTAAACACTAATGAACCTGTGCTTAGAATAAGTAACAGGTTCCAATTCCAAAACGTACTTATATAGAGTGCTGGTTTTGGGTAGGTGAGCGCGGCCACTCTGCTTGGCCATTGTTTCTATTTTCTCCTTCCACCAAAAACGTTCAAAAACATACATAAGATAGAACAGAATAAGTATTGTATGTAAGTAGTTCCAGTGAATTATTTATTTAAGAAAACCTACTTAAGTCTAAAGTTAGGTTAGCCTAAAGTTATGTGCGTTGTAGCGTAACGCAAAACTCTTAAGTTAGGTTACAGAATTGGTATGCCTGCATTCCTAAATACTAATTTGTATGCAAAGTGTATGCGTATGCCATCGTCAGAGCAGCGATGGCAGCGTGGCGTTGACACCATGAAATCTGATGGCCCCATAACATAATCCCGGCCAGGAAGAGCGAAACGCGTGAAGCGTATTGTTTAGGAGCGCCGTTTCGCGCTGCTTCACCCGACACAATAACGCTGAATGCTCATTTATGCATTATTTATGGAAAGCACATCGGTATCTGAATAACTATTGTTTTATACAAAAACATGTGTATCTAGAATAAATCTGTCTGTTCTTTCACATATAATAGAGCTATGTATTCAGCAGTTCATTTGATGACAATGCAATGCTTTTGCTGATTTTCCCAAAATAAGCGATCGTCCCAAATGTTAAACATCTTTAATACGTTATATAAGATACATAAGAAATCAAATAATATCCAAAAATTTTCGACTTTGACGGGACTTGAACCGGCATCCGTCCTTCAGTACGGGATGATTTCTTAGAAATTACCAAGAGTGTGAGGGCTTACGAACTACGAGTTTATTAAAATAACAACCTTATTAAGATACATAATCAATTTTGAATTATTATAAAATGTATTTCTACAGTAGTTTAAATTATACCAATTTTGACTTGTAATGATTATTAGAATGAAGAAATGACTATTATTATGACTAAGTAATAGTATTGTCATAATTATTATTCTAACGTTAGTAGCACTATCGCGTGCGCGTTCTAGTCTAAGTCTTTTACACTAGGTACCTTAGTAATACCTATCTGCAGTTTTGAGTGCTGAGTTCAGAGTTGGTAAAATAGTAACATTTTTACAATTTTGATAACGAATGAAAATTCTTTTATTACCCTGCTTAAATTTAAAAATATTTATAAAAAAATGCATTCAGAAAATTACTCTTGCAATTGGTGAGTATCTGGCACAGCGTATCAGCATTGCCATACAGCGTGGCAATGCAGCCAGCGTCTTGGGGACGCTTCCGACTGGTGTTGATATGGATCAGTTGAGCTATCTGTAGACTGTTTGCAACAGTCGGCAGTTAGCTCAATTGTTTCAATTGTAAATACTGGTATAATTTTCTTTGTGAATAAAGTTAATTCTCTTGCAAACTCTACACATATTTTATGCAGATTACCATACCCGGCATTATCAGTCAGCGCTGACGATATGAGATCATGTCGATTGGCCTATTATACATATGCTGGACGGAAAATAATTGAAAATAAGTTCAGTCAGGTCGGTATAGAAGTTGTGGGCACTGGGCATTGTTGACAACACAACAGGCGTTACGGTCCAATCGCCAGGCCGCGCTCGCATCCGTCGAATTGCTATACCTATCTCCGGAATACCTGTGTCTTACGTTACCTATTCGGTATGTGAGGTTTAGCGTGATATTATTTTGAGTCTACTCTACAGCTAGATTATCGTTTTTTTTCCTACCATGCTGGTAATATGTTACTACCATAGATTCTAGTTTAATTTCAAAGTCAAGCTGTACTTTATAATATGTAGTTCGTGGAGTGGAGGCCCTGGAGACTTGCAGTTACAGGTTTTTTCTAAAACCTATAGCAAGCTCCAGCCTCTCACAATACAGGTTTTATTATAAGTAGTTACCTACGCACTGTACTTATAATAACTAAATTTTAAGTAAAATCTATGTGTAGAGGAAATAAACATTATTAAATTATTACAGCTACTTCTATCATACATCATCATCAACCTATATCAGACCACAGCTGGATATAGGCTTTTTCCTAATGAGCGCCATAGCACCTTCTTCCTCTTCAGCTTACCGCATCCAGCATCTGCCTGCAGTCATTCGCAGGTCATCGCACCTGGTCGTAGGGCGTCCTACACTACGTTTGTCGAGTATATTACATTGCTGGCTAAGTTGATATTACTCAAATTGAAGTCGATCCATTGATATGGTCTAGTTAGTAAGCGTATTGAGGTTGATAAAAGTTGATCTAAAAGGCATTTGACCGACAAATCACATATTAATTAATCCTCCGCAACTCTATTAGAATCTTTAGCGGTATAAATGTAGCGTAACGCAGAACTAATTTGATTAATATAGATCGATTTCGCAACGGCTAATCGGGCACACGAGACGAGAGGCATCGTTTCAAGGCTATTTCCTACATATTAGAATTTAGATTGTTCCTCTGCAAAAAATGTTTGCCATCAAGTCAATTTGCAATTATGATGAAGTTCGAGATTGCTCAAGCTCGTAAGAGCACCAGGGCTTCGTTCCAAAACCTAGATAGTTGACACAAGAGACTAAGATCAAGAATCTTGGTTGGTCAGATGGTTTTGTATGCTCTGGACTTCAATTCTGTAAAATTAACAAGAAATGATTTTCGGAAACATTCAATGTTTCCGATAATCATTTCTTTGGGACAAGTCTGGTTTCTAAGCGCCTATTATTGGCCATAATCAGTTGCTTCTTTACTCCACCTATCATCACCTCGCCTTACAATGTGTCCGGCCCAACGCCATTTTAGCTCCATGACTAGAGTAGACACCTACCAACATCCTGGACTTTTGTCCTTCGTCTGATCTCGACTTACCTTGGCCACCCCTAGCCGAATGTCGACCACGGCGGCCAATCTCATCGGAGGCTAGCCAGATGCGCAGGACATATTACAGTGCACAAGTGTGTGCGCAAACACAGGTGCACTCTCTATTCCCTCACTCTCGTAATCCGATGGGACGGCAGACCGACACGACCGGGGAGAGATCAAGCGCAGGACCAACGGCTTAACGTGCTTCCGAGGCACGGAGGTGTAACACCGCCAACTTCCTGACTCCGGGCTGCTACTGTGAACTTTTCTTGCTTGTAAAACCCCAATAACAACTATTGGCCTGACCCGGGATTTAAACCCAGGACCTCATAATCAGCGGTTGAACAAACTGACCGCTAGACCAACGAGGCAGTCGAGGTCATCTTAATATAAACTACCTAAGTACCTACCTAAATGCCTTACTGGTAAGCATTTCTTCAAACAACGACTAGGTCAACTGCTTCTGGCAAACTGTTTTAGTCGCTGTATATTAATTAGCGTTTCGCAAAGGCGTTTCGGCGCGTAATTAGCCCGACTGCGTAAACGGCGCTTCCTTTCAATGCAAGGCCATATCCGTGTTTGTTGGTGCTACTTTTAGCTGCTACTTAAGTGTAGGTAGATACGTACTAAGTATGAGTTGAAGAATCCACTGTAAGCAATGCTATAGCTTTATGTAAACGAAATTTCCTTACAAGGCGCATAATTCGTCGGAATTACCGAATGAATGAATGAATTACCCATATGATCGAATATATTATTAATCTCGAATATATTATTAATCTCAAATATATTATTAATCTCTAATTATTACCTAATCTATCTAAATCGAATATATTATTCGCATATCGAATATATGGCATATGGATAGAAACCAAATTATAACAGCTGTACGATGATGCTGATGAATTGTAATCGATGTGGAACAATTGAAGATGTTTACCACATTTAAATAGTGTGCCTGGGGCGAAGAAATACGTTGAAGATTGATTAAGAATCAAACAATCTTCGACGTATTTTTCATATCTTCTGTAAGGAGGAAACAGCATCCTTTCAGAACTAGTGTCCCTGGATGCCAGGGCGCTGATAGAAATACAGTGTGCAGCTCTTAATAAAAAAAATTATTAAGTACTACCTACACGAGAAATTACCTAATACAAAAATATTTTGGTGGTCGTACACTATAATATATTTATTATATTAAGTATAGCTCTTAATAATATATTTCTATCTAGGTATGTAAGTAAGACGTAATTCATAAGATTGGCATATTATTTGAAACCCTTTATAAAAATAATAAAGATTTAAAAAACAAAAACTATCGGACGTAGGACGATAGATTCAGACCATATTCAGACGAATGGAGCTGTGGTAGTGGAGTAGTGGGCGACGAGCTTTATAATAAGCTTCTTAAGAAGTGTCCGTAAAAATGCTAATGTCTTGGATTTGCACCATAATTTCCCTTCTTACCCGAAAGGCATCTGGTTTTGTAGCTTTTACAAAACGGAGAAATTTGGCCGATTTGGTACCACGTATATTGGATTCTACCTCTCCATAAAATATTTATCAGATTAGGTAAATTGACTAAGTAGGACCTAATGTAAAGAGGGACTTACAATATTCATATTTCGTTCGGCAGCCGGCAAAAAGAATTTTGATAAAATACCTACCTATCTTAGCTAAGTAAGGTCGTAAAGGACTTACGTAAGGCTGTAAAGAGAAAACAATAAGGTATTGAACCCATAAAATCACACTACTATTAACAAGACCCGTCAAGTGCGAGTGTAACTCGCGCGCAGAGGGTTTCGAACGTTTGTCAACAAGTAGGTATGTACTAAAGGTACCGATTAGAGACTTCGAAATTTAAAGAATAGGTACCTAAAACTAGTAGGTACCAACCTACATTTCAGATGGATCTCTCTGCATGCTTCGGTGATAGGGGGTAGCGGTAAATTTTTCGACTTTTTTCAAAATATTTCGAAAACTGTTTTGAAATGTACAAACCGATACCCTTCATATGATACTCAGTACTGCCCACTCAGTGGATAGCCCCCCCTTTTGAAAATTATCCCCCCCCCCCTTTGACCATTTATCAAAAAGTGTTCGTATTAAAAAAGTGTTCGATTGGATAGATTTGGTATATTTTTTCGACTATTGTCAAAATATTTCAAAAAGTATATAAACCTACAGAATTTTCAAAAACTATTTCGAAATGTACAAATTACCTTTCACTTGATACCCCACTTGACTTTGTTTGTAGGTCTCTTTTAAAATTTTTGCATCTCAATTTGTATGGAAAATTTTAATTTTTCTTTTTTTTCTTAAAATCTGTACAGGCGCACGAAACGTATTTTTATTTTAAATTTCAAGTTCATAGCTGCGGTAGTTGCTGAGTTATTAAGGAGGGAAAAAGGACAGACAAAGCGAGACCATAAAGGTTTCGAAACCGAACTTCGAAACCCTAAAAATGCGAAAGTTTGGATGGATGGATGGATGTTTGTGACCTCTTCACGCCAAAACTACTACTTATCCCATCAGTTCCCATGGGATAGAACCTCAAAAGGTTTCCACAGAAAAAACATGTGCGAAGCCGCGGGCAGAAGCTAGACACTATACTTTGAAAGACATATGAGTCACGCACGATGATTGACCGAAACGTCCAGTTCATTCCATATTAGTTGGTCAAAATACTTTAAATTGGCGCACTGACCCAAACTTTCTAGTTTTTACGGAAAGTACAAAATTGCATCGTCATCTTTATAATTTGAAGCAGCTGCATCCATGTGATCTACTCAACGGCACAGTAGGTAGGTACATACATTATCTACTTAAAGAGTTTCTCGAGAATGACTTTAGGTACTCAGTATATTAATGTACAAAAAGAGTTGAACAAAGGTTCCACCAATACGCATCTACACAATGTTACCTTTACTAGCAACTAGACTATTTAATTGAGTATCGCCCATATACAGCGAATGCCTATTGCATTTTTTCATTTTATTTTTATGTCAATTTGACAAGTCAGCCTGGACACCGAAATTTTGTATATTACTTATAATTTTTCATGTGGTGAAACACATAAGAACCTAGTTTCAATTTCATTATAATATTTAATATGCAAATGAATAGATCCTTAAATTAAATATATAATAGATAGGTATAGGTACATAGTTACCTAATTTCTAGTAGGTAACACTAGTTTTTGCTCACGGCTTCGCACGAGTTATTTCTATGGAAACTTAGGTTATTACTTGAAGATGGGATAAATAGTAAGTAGCCTGTTTTATTCTAGGTTTAGTTAGACCTATGCAAAATTTTAGCCCGATCCGTTCAGTATTCTAACGTGATAAAGTAAAATACAACTTGATTTGTCTTTGTTTGTTTATTTTTTAAATTAGCGTCTGTAACGTCGTTGTGTTTTATTGTAAATAATGTTTCGATTAGTGGCATCTTGATAGGTTTCTACGTAGCTATATAAACTGTTAACTTTAAGAAAATTGTATATAGGTAAGTAGGTATACTGTTTGTGCCTTAATAAACGAAAAATAAAATAAAATAAATACCTACCTACTCATTTCCATACATTCATCCAAACTTTCGCATTTATGTTATTACGTTATTAGTGTGATGTGATACCTACCCCTAACATAACTAGAGTACACACGGGTGTAACTCACACAAAGTATAAATTCAGCATATCTAATTAACCAAAGACAAGTTGTGGCCCACAGACGATTAGGGCGTTTACTTTCTAGATAAAATGTAATGCTAAATTGTAGAGCACTTCATCGTGCTACATAGATAAATTTCTCGTTACAAGCCTTACAAGACAATCTCGACACGAGGGAGCTATAGCCACAGGGTTCGATAGATAATTCCAATGCACCGCGCGAGAAATATACCTGCCTCTATTTATACTTAACACTTATCGGATTTGGTTCTAACTTACCCCGAGTCTGCAAATACAAACTCGCATATAGTAGGTAAATATAATTATGGACCAATTAGCCGTCCCATATACAAAATATCAGTTATCAGCGACACATCATATGGCCTTCATAATTGGGGTTGCCACCCGTATTTTATAATAAAGTATTGTACTATAATTCGGGCTTACGTACTTTCTGCTTTTTAGGCACAATAAAGTACGCTAAAATACTTTATTTGGCTTTTCAAGTTTTTATTATAATGTTGTTTTATTTGAGGTTTTTGAGTGTAACATAACGGATCGCATCGTGTTATTCTGCATATTTGAACGCATCATGAATGTTACGTCAAATGGCAATAATAAACTTGATTTTTTCGGTGCGAACAGTGTTTCTGATCTTCTTGCTTCGTTTTAGATATTTCTCTATTTCTGCGGACATTTTGCGGACTAATTGTGGTTCGTTTCACGTTACCACGAGATTTAGATGTTTTTATTTTGCGGTTTTAATTTTTTTCCTTCTACAAGGAATAAAACTACCAGAAAAGTAATTTCTTTTGACTAATTTCTTTTGATTAATTTCTTTTTAACTGCGGCCAAAAAAGTCTCCAAAATGGTCACGGCCTTTCCGCATGATGTTGCCTCGGCGTGCTTGCTATTTTGGGCAACAGCACAGCGGCTACCAAGCCTAAAAATTACAAGTACGTCACTCCGCTCCTCGTTAACACTCCGTCCTTATTTTCTTTCCATTTTGTGCATCAGCTACCACCAACTCTGTTATTTTTGTGCAGCTCTTTTAACTTGCCGTTATTATTCATTGTTATGGTTTTCTTTTAATTTTGGCCAGTTTCCACTAAAGTCTGAAAAAATTTCGTGGCTCGCTCCGCTCGCCGTAATATCTTTTCGGTTGGTTTGCACGCCGTTTTGGCCAACTGCCGCTCTAAATTCTAAAAAACATCAAAATAAATTAGTAAATATACTTACTCTATTTCATGGCGTACCTACTTCTTTTAAAGCCCCGTACTAGGTAAATATACTTGCTCGAAAAAAGGTGGCAACCCTAATAATAATCTATAACCGTCATGATCTCAACATAAGAACTAGCAATGTAGGTACACATGAAACAACTGAATAAATAAATAAATAGTTACCTAATCGTAAGGAGAGAAGATACACACTCCTTTTACGTTTCTTTCTGAACTTTGCCAACGCTTTTTATATGGCACAGTAGTTAAACATGTATCAAATTTTGTTCCGGTCTGCCCTATACTTTGCAAATTAGCTTTTGAGTACATTCAATTGAGGTGTTCTTAATACTTATGTGATATGGGCTTTGATGAGACAACCTAGAGAACCTAGACTTGCTAGATTGTCTCATTCCCATAACTTTGTGATTCGTAACATTACACGAGTGCACGTTAGACAGGGTATTTTATGACAGCAAATAGTAGAGTCTCAGAGACCGTAGTACTTTATTTGCGTTATTGTGAGAATAACATACGGCCTCGTTTAAGATCATCCTAACAAAAAGATTACATTATGCTTAGTTTAGGCTTAGGAAACAACAAAGAGCGTCTTTTCAGTAGAGTTACGTTACCTACACAAAGTAACTGATTGATGTAGAGTTATGTACATAATACCTGGATTGTATTTTTTTATTGTTATTTTAGCCGTTACTGTCCCACAGCTGGGCGAAGGTCTCCCTTTTCTCCTTGCACACCTCGCAATCAATATTGTTATAATATTTAAAGACAATACAATACAAAATACTTTATTGTACACCAACAAAAATACAATACCTACACGAGAGATTACTTAAGACACAAGTACAATGGGCGGCCTTGTCGCTTAGAAGCGATCTCTTCCAGGCAACCTTTGGATGGAAATAATTATGTGAATTTAAGAACGGCAGGGGTGTACCAATTATAAGCAACAATAGGTACGCCACGATGCAATTATTTGAGTCTTACATTACCTGGTATTTTTCTTTTCTTCGTATAGTTTGTTTAAAATAAAGGTCGTAGATTCCTTCACACCTCACTTATTTACAATAGGAGAACCGGTCAGAGCTTCCCGAGCTATAATCAGAACTGGATCGCCTGAGTGAGCAAGTCATTGGGTTAATAGTACGGCCTGCGCATTGCAAGCGTATCCGAGCCTTTTGTACGTCACTCGTCGGTCTTGTGACCGAGGTCATAAAATGGTGCAGATTTCTGGGTCAAGTTATATTGCTACATTTTAGCTACGTGCTTGAATTGAACTTTATGAAAATTTGGATGGATTACTTAGATAATGTACCTCAACTTAACATTGATTTATGGTCCCAACTCAATCCTATTCTAGTCAGATGCCGCCGCGTTGACCGAAAACGACTCCAAATAAATATCGCAGGTTTTGGTACCGATCTGAACTATAAGCAGAGAGGAATTTCCTTCATTTGTCTCTGCTAGTCTTTTAGCGTAAAAGTAGCTAGTGAGAGATTTTCTATTTTAGTAGTGGTGTCAATAAGAGTCCTCTCTAGCTTTTTTTTTGGTGCTTCCAGAGAGATATTAGGTATTTTGCAGTGTCTTTAACTTGTAAGTTGCTGTTTTCTGTTATTAAATAATGCGATACTATTAATTGCATATCAAATTAAATAAGCACCTATCAATTTCTGCGCAGCAAATTCACCAGAGCGTACCGACCTGGAGGCGTCCCACCCCCGCGATCAGTAATATTTTGGTGTGCAATCAGTAATTTTTTGATTAACGTAAATACGGGTAGTATTTAAACGTAAAATATACATTTTCTAAACTGCCAGTCTCTACACCCCCTCTCCCATACAATCCCAATCTTCCAAGAACAGTATCATCGCCCCTAACCATAGAACATCATACTTACTTCAACGCCCCTAACCCAAGGCTTCGTATTACAGAAGTACTACATTTGATCGGAGAGCCAGACTTCAGGGACGTACAACTTCGGTGGGAGTACGGCAATGATGAGGAGAACGCGCCTAGGGTCCTTGCGTTCCAGGTGCAGTACTGCGAGGTGCAGGCTTGGGGCATGTACCGGTGTAGGACGAAGGTGAGAGTATGTCTAAAACAATCAGAAACAACCATACTTCATAAACGTGAGATAAGGGCCTATTCGGAAAAGGTTTTGATTCGTTTTCGTGTAAAACCAACTCATAAGATCGCGTTCGTACGAAAACGAAAGAGAAGTTTCGACTTAGTTTTTACGAGTATGTAAGGGCCCAGCAGGGCTTTTCAGACTCACTTTTCTGATAGTTTAGTTGCAGAACGCAGGAAATATTAAAAACCGCTGAAATATTTGAATTTTGCGTGAATCTGTGTGAGATTCCGTGTCGATGACTCGGTAGCGGAGAGCCCTGCAAAACAGACTGTCGGTTGGTACGTTCAGCTATAGACAAGAAAGGCCTCGAGTGGCGACCAAATACCGAAGGTACAGCGACCCCCATAAAGTGGACAGATGACCTGGTAAAGGTCGTGGGAAACGGCTGCATCTGGGTATGCGGGCAGCGGAGGACAGATCTTTGGGGTCATGTCGAATAGTGAAGTCATTTGGCTGAAATGATGATGATAGCTATTCATTAAATCAATAATGGGGTTCTCAAACAAATATGCATTAGGATTGCCGGGATTTAAGTAACTAATTAGGTAAGGCCATAAGTGGTTAATCAGAATCACATAAAGCTGTAATTTTAAGTTCTAATCTCAACCAGCAGAAATGTCAGTAACCTAGGTACAAGATAAGCATGTAAGTATAATAAATTGCTTGATAAAATCACAGGAAACTCGAGTTTGGTTTATTCCGAAACGGGAGATAATAGGGCAAGGTTCAGAGGCGTGACTGCGCCGGCGCAGCGCGACAGAACACACTCATTACTGCACTCACCAAGTGTTAATGCCCCGCTATCCGCTTCAGCCTAAATAGTATGTTTTATGTACACTGTTGTAATAAAAATTAAAATGTCTGTAATATAACAATGTTATTTTATTAAAATTCGAAGCAAGGATCTTTGAATTTTTGCAATTATTTTTGAAATTGCGATTTACTGTGAACGATCATAATATTTGAAACATTTTCATTCAAACATGGCTATAAGCACTCTTGATGAAGCCACCTTTCAGACAGAAAAATTAAATCAAAATCCGTTGATGAGTTTAGGAGCTACGATGCCACAGAGAGACACTAAAAATCATCAAGAGGTTAAAATTTGGGTCTAGGCCGTAACTCTACGTGTGTCGTTTTAGATTAGTGTGCTTTTGTCGTACGACTGTCAAATCAATAATTCTCTCAGCTCTACATGTACTTATCTAAGTAGGTATTATACCTTACATTACCTATTAAGAATTAGGAACGCATATAGTGCGAAGCGTGGTGATTTGGCAAAACCCCATTACGCTTTTTGGGGCAGGTCCATTGTCCTGCAGTCTTCGAAAATATTTTCGAAGTCGGCAATTCGGAATTCTTCGGTCGGTTGGATGGATGTTGATGGCTCTCTTTTAACTCCAGGTGGTCGACAACGCACAGGACGCCACAGTAAAAACCACGGAGGCTCCGACCACCACTCAAGACCCGTCCCCCCGTCGGACCTATAACACGCGCATCACCGGTCTGCGAATGGCCACCACCTACTCCTTTGAAGTGCGTCCCGTCACAAGAGATGCGAGGGACCTGGCCGATCCTCACTCTATTGGCTCGAAGTTCATCATTGTGCCGACGAAAGGATGTAAGTTTTATACGTTCATAGTTTGAGATAGGTACCTACAGGATGGTCCATGGTTCGGTCCCACATGAGAAACCTACCAATCCTGGCATGTGTAGTTAACAAAATTCTATACTCGGCCATAAACAGGATGATTGGTGCAAAGCTTCAAGGGGAAGTTAGAATTGACCAGTTACGATTTTATTTGTTTTGAGTTTGCTCCTCAAGAAACAACCATGGCTCAAATGGTTCTAAATAGTCTATTTTAGCTTCTCCTTGAAGCTTTTCACCTAGCTGTAGATCGCTGCAAATTATGTCAATAAATCCGAGCAACAAAAACTAACGTGCATCGAGTAGGTACAGTCGGCTGCAAAAATATGTATACACTCCCAAGTTTTCAATTTGACTAAGTAGTAAGTGTATAGTAATTGTGATAATTTATGTACCGCATTCTGACGAAGTACGATGACTACTTTGTTCGAAAAACGTGTGCATGTCCTTTTATTTGAAAAGATCCGAGTAAAATGAAAGTTAAACCTTGGAAGTGTATACATGTCTGTGCAGCTGACTGTACCTGCAGATTGAGATAATTAAACTTATTAATTGTTACTAATATTTATTGAAAAAAGAATTTCATGATTTTAACAGAACTTTTACCTCCGAATACGAACGATTTAAGAAAGTATCAAGACACGATTTGAGTTTTCGATAGTTTTCTATAAAAATATGTCAAAAACTCGTCACTTGAGACATGTTTTTATCTGGGTTGCGTTTGAATATTCGGCGGTAAGACCACACCGTAACAATAAGGAATCCTAAAAACGGCGAACAGCACCTATCACAAAGGATCTCAAATCGACGAGGACTTTAAATTGTGTACAAAAAAAATTGGTTGCCTGTAAAGTCGGTATACGGGCGAAAGTTTTACGTGACAACGACTTTGTGAGCGCATAACGTGAGCGGAGCGTAACGCGTAACGCAGTTTCTTGAAGTGTCACCCGGCAAACCAATTTATAAGACGTTGTCACGTCAAAATCAACATGTTTTTGCATTGATTAACAAATTTGAAGTGTAGATAATTGAAAGGTAGAGAGAGATACAGGATGAAGCGTTCGATCGGTGGTCATTCTAGGAATATCCTCTACGGACTCTACCAACACAACAGGGAAATATACTAAATATGCTTTACGTTAGATAAAGATAACATTAAATATAATAAATATCACACAGCATTAGTTGAAATCTTGCACTGACGGAAAGTCAGTTCCGTTTCAAACAATATAATATCTTATTGCTTATATCGTCTGGTATCATAAGAATGTAGTATATGGGTAAAAAGTTTTAACCCATATACATTCTTATGATACCAGACGACATAAGTTTTAACCCATACACATTCTTATGATACCAGACGATATAAGTTTTAACCCATACACATTCTTATGATACCAGACGATATAAGTTTTAACCCATATACATTATTATGATACCAGACGATAATAATAAGCAATACCTAAGATATTTTATTGATTGAAACGGAACTGACTTTCCGTCAGTGCAAGATTTCAACTAATGCTGTGTGATATTTATTATATTTAATGTTAAAATTATGAAATTGAAGAGTTTTAACTTAAAACTCTTCAATTTCATGCTTATAAAACGCGTACGCTCAATGCAATCCGTCACGCGTAACGCTCGACCTTGTTCATACATTCAAATCAGCTAAAAATTCATCGTACTTACAATACAAAAAGTACAAAGGGATGTATGATTGTAATGATGATATAACAAGCGATTGACAGAGTTGATAGTATTGTATGATATTGACCAATCAGCTGCCATCGTTTGTTGATCTACTGGCATTTGAAATTTCTAGACCTTCTGAACGCTACTAGTCCCTATAGGACCCTTAATACTAGGACCCTAGGTCCGTGGGGTACCGAGGCTCATCTTCGGGTTTTTAAAAATTAGTTAATGATTATATCGGGTATTTATCGCGTAGCTTTTGTTTTTCAAAATTATCTGAACGTCGTCTGGTCGAAGCGACGCGTGACCCGAGAGCTGGTGAGTATCTGGCACAGCGCATCAGCATTGCCATACAGCAGGGCAATGCAGCCAGCGTCTTGCGGACGCTTCCGTCCGACTGGTATTGATATGGATCAGTTGAGCTACCTAATAATTGTTTGCAACAGTCTGCAGTTAGCTCAATTGTTTCAATTGTAAATACTAGTTACCTACCTATAATTTATTTCTGACGAACTCTGTGGCGCGGTGGGCGAAGGTCCGCCTGCGACGCTGGAGGTTGCGGGTTCGATTCCCGCCTCGGGACAAATATTTGTACGATCTGCAGATATTTGTTCAGGGTGTTCTGGTCGTTTTCTATATATAATAAAAAATATATCTATCTATGTACTCGTATAATATTATTATGTATATCAGTTATCTAGTACCCATAACACAAGCTCTGCTTACCTTGGGGCTAGATAATGTTGTGTGAATTGTCCAGCATTATTTATATTTATTTATTTATTTCTATTTTCTTTGACAATAAAGTACTGTTTATTGTTAGGTATACCTTTGACTACCATAAAATTAAATTGACACAGGACATATTATATCTCTATGTACCTATTGTGATATTTGTGATTGCTAACGCTATCCTCGTTCAAATAATTTAGCGAGAGCTATTTTCGATAGGCTTTAATGCTCTGTACAGTTTCAGCTCGAGCGACGCAGTGCCTGCCTCAAGCGAGTGAAGTGGAAGTCTCGACAGGTCCGTACTTCGGGGGTCGCATCGCGGTGGAGGCCGCCGAAGGAGGCCCGGAGCGATGCTCCATACAAGGGAACCCTAACAGGTAAGGTGGATAGAAGCTTTGACGTGTTAACATCATGTTGTGCTTGTGATGTGGCTGTACAAGAGGTTGGAACATGTTGAGTAGATTATTAGCCAAGGGGATGAGGCACAGGCGCTTTATTAAAACACGAGGGAAACGAATGTAATAAAATAAGTGATTAATTGATAACTATAGAAAACACAACTCCGTCCTCGTTTTTTAACTTTTTGTCACGAAAACAGATTTAGGCCATCGCCCGATGGCCTAAAAATTAGCTAAGAACGTTAAAGGAGATCAGACGAGTATTTTGATACCTCATTATAAAAATTGCTTTAGCCGTTTTGATGATCGGAGGTGATACAGTCCTTTTCGCCAACCACATAGAAACACTCGAAAAACATAACTCACGCCTCGTGGGTTAAAACTAGAGTTAACTCACGAGCGGAGCGACGACGGCCCCTCCCTCCAACATAAAGGGCATGACAGAAATACAAATGGTGCAGAGCATGCATCACAACTTCACAAGCTCTGCTTACTGTATGGTTAGATAATGTTCTGTGAAATGTCCAACATGTCCGTTTTGACGACCTCAGCGGCCGCAATGGGCGAAGCTCCGACTGCGACGCAAGGTTCAATTCCCATCTCGGGATAAATTTTACGATCTGCAGATATTTGTTCCGTGTATTCTGCGTTTTTCTATGTATAATAAAAACATCTTTAAGTAAGTTAATGTTTTCTATTATGTCGTTCAGTTATCTAGTAGGTACCTACCTACCCATAACCAACTCTCTCTCTGCTTTGTGACGGTGTTCATGTTATGATCTCACTTTATCATAAGAACTCAATGTAATAAGAATGAACCAAAGAACAAACCTACACATGAAACAACTGAATAAATGATTATAATCATAATCATTTATTCAGTATTATAATCATAATCATTTATTCAGTTGTTGTAGCCTAGGCTTAGGGCGATTGTGCACTACAAGGAATTTTACTGTCCGGCAGTCCGATTTTTTACGGTCCGATATGGCACGCCATATAATGTATATACTAGTTTGTGCACTATATACGTAATTTTACCGTCCGATATTTTACTTATCCCCAATCGTTCAGAGTAATTTCGCGTGCGTGGCGTGTAGTTTAACTGACGGAGAACTGAAAAGAGACTGAAAAGACGGAGCTAAACTGAGGCGTATCATCCGAGTAAAGACGGACAAGTGCACAAGCCAATCATCCGTTTTTTTCATGCCACTTCGGACCGTAAAAAATCTGATGTTCGGACAGTAAAATTACTTGTAGTGCACAATCGCCCTTAGCTTGGGGGGATGGTGGTGAGTGAATTGTCCAGCATTTTTTATAAGTATTGTCCTTTGACAGTGCTCAAGACGCCTACATCCTGCGAATAGACCATGAGGACTGTGGTTCCGTCGTGAACGACACGTCAGTTGCCACCTACGTCATCGTGCAAGAGAACTTGCCGATCCTCACGCACAGCACCCGCAGGTATTTATTGAAACTAAAATAGATGCCTATCAAAAATTATACGAACTCGCGAACGACTTTTTCAACAATACTTTTACCGAGTCCTAATAAATATCACATTAGTATTATAAATGCGAAAGTTTGGATGGATGTATAGATGGATGGATGTTTGTTACCTCTTCACGCCAAAACTACTGAACGGATTGGGCTGAAATTTTGCATACAGGTAAGTCTGATCTTGGAATCAAATTTAGGCTTTTTATCCCATAAATCAGTTCCCATGGGATAAAAATATCCTTAAAACGTTTCCATAGAAACAACGCGTGCGAAGCCGCGGGCAGAAGCTAGTATTAAATAAGTTCATTTCATGTAGAAAGACATGGTACCTGGACAGTCTTCCATTGCAATACCCTAAGTCCTACTTCCTACTAATATTATAAAGCCGAAAGTTTGTAAAATCTGAATTTTTGTTACCTAGGATTTCCAAAACGACTGAACAGATCAAGATGAAATTTGGCGTACGTTTAGAGCAAAGACTAACTTAAATAATAGGCTACTTATTATACCAAAAATACGCATGCAAAGCCGCGAGCAGAAGCTAGTGGGTACATAAATGACACCTTAGTTATTAAAATCTGACATTGTGTGACAGCAATAAATACTGAATACTGAAGGCAGGTTATGCTATTTAAATATTTTCCGGGCTAGTAAAATTCCTAGCTTAAGAAAAGTCGAGTGGAGTTCACGGAGGTCGGGTTACACTTCGTCAAAGAATTTGAATTTTAGGCTATGGTGCTATTTCAATATTTTTTCCGGGCTAGGTAAAATATCTTATGTTGCATAACCGACCCAAATCAGCGCCAACACCTATTTTATCTTATTATTAGCTATGGCCTGCGGCTTCGCCCACGTAGAATTTTATGTTTCTAACTTTCTTAATTTTTTCTTTCATAAGAACATTCTCCTGACAATGACAAACACAACAAAAAAAGAATCAGCGAAATAGGCCTATAGGTTTATATAAAAATGAATCCCTATTTCCCTTGGTCACGGCATCACGCGTGAACGGCTGGACCAATTTCGCTAATTATTTTTTGTTGTCTTTGTTATTGTCAGGAGAAGGGTTCATATGAAAGAAAAAATAAGAAAGTTGGAAGCATAAATTTCAACGCGGGCAAAGCCTTGGGGCGCAGCTAGTAATAAGATACAAGACAAAATTTAAAAACCTGCCGACGTTTTTTGGCTGAACAGATTTTCATGAAACATGGCTAAGAACTCTCGGGATAAAATTATCTATGACACAAAAAAAATAAACGAAAATCGGTTCATCCGTTTGGGAGCTACGATACCACAGACAGATACACAGACAGATACGTTAAACTTATAACACTCCTCTCTTTTTGCGTCGGGGTTTAAAAATAGATGATGGCGTTGATTTGGTCGGGTATGCGCCTTAAGCATTTTAGGGAAAATTGAACAGATATCTAAAAAGTGTCAGAGCCTCAGAGAAAACTCAATACTGATTTTGGGTAGGCTCGTCGAAGTGTCGTAATGACATGGCGCGCCCTAACAGGCTAATACTCAGCATATTAAGTAAAATTAGACCTCTCACAGTCAAAGTCAGATTGCAAATATAAATGCTGAATACTTATTAGTTTGGTTTGGAGTATGAAAGGTGCAACAAGTGACCAGTTTAAACCGTCCCCAGGTTCCTAGTCCTCTGCACCTACAAGCCCGAGACCCTGACCGTCCGCGCCGGCATCAACCTGCCCAAGGCCCACCCTGGAGACGTGCTGCTACACACCAAACCACTCCTCGGCTCCGTTGAACCTTACGAGGATGAAGATATGGACTATAATGAACTGCAGCCTGCGAGGTTGGAAGCTAGGCAGGAGGAGGTTCAGCAAAGTAAGTGATCAATCTGCCCAAGTCTCACCCCCTCAGCTTTTGACAGACGATTTCAAATTCAAATTCAAATCATTTATTTCGGTTGTTCACCATAAATGTTAGTACAAACAACAACAACTACCTATATACTATGTTAGTTACCATAAATTCATTCATTTCACTGCAGATGAAGTTGCTCAGCTGATCATCCTAAATTCTTTCAGGAGAACAGTCATAAAACGATAAGTTTCAATACAAACTAAATACACCTAGGTACCTACACTTTATTTTTACTACGCGTAGGCACAGATATTATAATACTATACTAGGCGTAGGTATGTTTTTCACAAATTTACCACCGAACTGCGATCCCCAACCCGCATGCCCAGCGTGGGAATAACGGGCATTAACCCCCAAGAGATAACAGATAATAAGGCGCTTATCAGGGGGAGGCCTGCGTCCAACAGTGGACGAATATAGGCTGTTGAGGTGAGGTGAGGTTATGTTTTTCGAGCGTACTTATGTGGTTTGCTGCGACTCTTTATTACCTCAAAGCAACAAAGACATTCTATTTAGGTGAACCAGGTATCAAAACACTCGTCGGAATTCTGGGATTAATCTTAGCTACTGCTGGGATTATTTTGAAGGCCCCCCTTCCCCCTCTTTCCCCGTCATTTTGCGAGAAAAGCTAAAAAGCGGGGACCGAGTAGGGTTTTATTTTTATTAAGATAAGATAAGATATTTTTTTTGGTTCCCAAGAATTAAAAAAAAGTTGAAATTGAAAGAATTAAAAAGAAAAACAAAACAACGTGAGACCAAAAGGTTGCTACTCAGCGTGTGCTGCAGGAGCTCGGGGAGCAGCTGCAGCGCTGGTCTTCCGTGGCACCTGAGCGTAGAGCGCGTCACTGGCTATGGACACACTCTTTACAATAAAGTTTGCTGTCCAACTACTTAACATAAATTACCTACTTAGAACATTTTATAAGAGCTAACAAAACATTTGCGAGTCAATGACACAGATAAACCAAAATAAATTTTAGACATGACACATAAATGGAAATAGAAAAGTAAAAGAAACAATCACAGAAAAAATTACCTAAAATTACCTATAGTTATGAATTAATTACCTACTTGTTCCAGGTGTTTTCGGAGAAGTAAGCCTCGTGATGTTCCTGGTCGTGGCCGCCTTCGGAGGAGTAGCACTCCTCATCTGGAAGATGGTACCACAGACCGACAGAGACAACATCTCCATCTCAACCATATCTACCCTCAACCGAAGTGGGTTCTTCAGTAGAAGGAACAGAGATAGATTCTCAGACCAAAGCTCCGTATACTCTGTGTATTCTATCAGTTTATCAGAGAAGGATGGCGATGTGGGGAAGAAGCCGAGTGAAGGAGACAACACTTCTGAAGCCTAGTTTGTTTACCTCGATGGTATGAAGATAGTATAGTATGAGAAAATACAAAGTAGACGTTACAGTATTCAAAGTGGTACTGCTACCTAAGGGTGCGTTCTCACTGTGTCGTGACGACAGTTTTCTGTCGTCAATATACAAGCCACGATGCCTTAAACAGCACGATTTTTTTGAGCTGATCACACTTATCCGATTTCAAATGTTATGTCCGACTTTCTTCGACAACAAGGGGGAATGTCGTCACGATCCAATGGGAACAACTAGATAAGATAGTCGTTCCACGATAAAAAATCGGCGCGATAAACAGTCGTTACAAAGAGAACAGCTAGAGACGATAGTCGTCCCAACGATAATTTACGGTTACAACACAGTGGGAACGCCCTAAGAAGGTATTACCTACCTTATAAACCATCAGGGGGCCTACCACGGGAATTGTTTATGGTAGAATAGAGAAAAATTACGTCCCATCGCCATCGAATGCGTATTAAGTTTGAAACTAGTTCCTTCAACTTAAATAATTTACGCAATGTATGAATGCGATGTCATTCTTCTCAAATCTACCCTAGACAACTATGCTAGGCCTAAAGGAAGGATTTGAAAAGGAATGGCGTGCTTCACTTTTTTGTGAGTTTCGTGCACATGTTTGATCAAGACGTTATTTTAAGACCACATTAAGACTTATTGTGATATATTTAGTAACATTAGAGACGTATCTAAATATAATGTAAATATTCTGATCATCACACGTTATTTATGTGAATAAGATTTGAAACGGAATCGGAAGTACCTATATGTATTCGGAAATAATTAAACGTTCAAGTATAATGCACTTCGACACTAAATATTGCCATTGAAAATGTTTAGTTGATTGATACAAAAAGATTAAAAGTAAGCTAAGTCTTTTTGACGTTAATAACGAGACTTGACCGTGACGTCTTCTCTTTGTATGGGAATTTGCGTAGTTTCCTGTCCACACGATAGAGGCGCTGTACAGTCGGCTGCAAAAATATGTATACACTCCCTACTTTTCAATTTGACTAAATAGTAAATGTATAGTAATTATGATAATTTATGTACCGCATTCTGACGAAGTACGATGACTACTTTGTACGAAAAACGTGTGCATGTCCCTTTATTTGAAAAGTTCCGAGTAAAATAAAAGTTAAACTTGGAAGTGTATACATGTCTGTGCAGCTGACTGTACTTAATGATGATCCGTAACGTTATAGCAATTTCAATAGAACTAGTATCCACGTTATTCTTTATGACATTAGAATGATATATCTTTTTAAATTATCCAAATCGGACCATTACGTACGAAGTTATGACTAAATTACGAAGCGTAGTTCACTGAGTGACCGCCGCGGGTGCGTGTGACGTCACTGGGTCGGCCGCCACCCTTTAACCGTAGGCAGACATCAGTTTTTAGTGATTTATTGCGAAACTATAAGTTTGGGAAAAAAAATTACAGTACCAAATAGACTCAGTTTTGAGAGACACATCAAATAATAAAAAATTCCATTCGCTGGGTCTCTCACAACCGAGTCTCTTTGGTTCGGTAATTTTTGATCTGAACCTTATAGTTTCGGAGTAAATCACTAAAAACTGATATCTGCCTACGGTTAAAGGGCGGCGACCGACCCAGTGACGTCACACGCACCCGCGGCGGTCACTCAGTGAACTTCGCTAGTAATTTGGTCATAACTTCATCAATTTTTGTCGTAGAACAATAATTTTTGCACTGCGTGTTATGGATTTTTTAGCTCTATAAATCTGCATTCTCAACTAACAACGTTACGGACCCTCATTGTATAGACCTCACGATCACAGCTAGTTAGTAGATCGTTACTAACGTCAAATAGACTCACCCTATGTAGGCTAAGAACTAGAATAAGTAGCTATAACCTGCGCACTAAAAGAGTGGGATTGCTAATGACGATATCTCTTATGCAGCCACGTTCAGATTGGATTCGAAGAATTCGGACTAAGCAGGACAGCATGAGATGACTTCATTCTCAATCCCAATCTATAAGTACGTAGGTTATACCTTCCATCTTCAGGCCGGTTCTGGAGGACACGGCTGAAAATGTTTTGGAATTAAAAGAAATGAATAAAAATGTATGAATAAAATATATATTTTATTTTCGTGGCGCTCTGTATCTCAGAGGATACTTATGTTCAAAGAGGAGGGGTAGGGTCATTTATGTAATATGAGAGAAAAGAGGGTAAACTCACCTTCCCAATGGTGAGATCTGCACCTTTTTACCATTAATTAGTTCCAGAGATTAGGGAGTTTCGAGATATTTTATTTTGGCGCAAAAATCGTTGTGTCTGTTTCTCTCGCCCAAATGTCTTCTCAAGCTAGTGTCTTTACCACAAATTTCTTTCGCGCAACAGTACTAACAGTCTTCCTTCACAGCCAAACCCTTTATCATGATAAAGGTCATGGCGTTCAAAAAATTAACCGTTTCTCCATCCTCACGTTCAATTCAGGGAACAAAATCTGTTTGGCTATATCATTGAGTTCCTCCAACGCAATTTGAGCGTGCAGTCTTAGTACTGAATCTTCGCTTTCATTGCTGTACAGCATTTTGAGGGTCCTGTATATTGGTAGAAGATTCTCCTTCAGTTGGAAGAGGGTTTCCTTGCCGAGACCCTTGAGAAGACTGGATATGACCATGACCGCCGCTCGCCGGCATTCGATCGCATTGTCTGTCTCTATCACTTCCCAGATGCAACGGAGGAGCTGGAACAGATATAAGTCGTGACTTTATGGGACTTAGCGAGCGTTGACATCCCATAATGTTATTTTCGTGATGAATTAGAATGTTACGTTTTTGTTATTATAGTGCGTAAGCCTCGCACTCTGGATAATTTCTAATTTCTAAGAAATCAAATTATATCGCAAAAATTTTCGACTTCGACGGGACTTGAACCCGCGTCCTCCCCTCAGTATGGGAATGTGATAACCAACTACACCACGAAGTCAAGTGACGTGGAAGTCGAAAATCTTTGCGACTTTCTACGGACTCAAGCGCCGTTAGTTAGTGTAGTTGGTTATCACATTCCCGTACTGAGGGGAGGACGCGGGTTCAAGTCCCGTCGAAGTCGAAAATTTTTACGATATAATTTGATTTCTTAGAAATTAGAAATTAGAATGTTCCTCGTTGTCACTGACGCGTAGCGGAGCGGAATCGACCACATTGGATGAAATAAGCATCACGTCATCCCACTGGTTCCTGATTGGTCGATTCCACTCCGTATTTAGGAACACGGGGTTAGTATTAAGTATGTCTAGCTGGGCTCCCAAAAATATATTTTAGATTTTAGAGGAAACGCAATAGAGCTCATTTCAGCTCGAGTACTTATACTCCGTGACTTCCAACAATTCAGAGCCTGTGCGGGCTGGACTTAACTTTATTCCGTTGGAACTAGGATCTAAAATACCTATGTTTTGGCTTACCCAGCTAGACATGCAGGCTGTAATGTATATACCCCTTTAGATAGTTCATAAGCTTTAATAAGGTACCTCATAGATAACATAGCCAATCTTGTAATTCAGCACCAGGGCGATTTCCGCCAAATTTGAGAGCGCTGATGTCCTTATAAGAGGGTCATCGTCGTGGCAAGCTGACAGCATCGTGTTTATTAGCTTTGTCTTGTGGACCACTGCCGTTTCACCTGTCAGAGAAAATAAATGTTAATTGTTATCTATAAAAAAGCAGCAAGACAAGTAGTAGTAGCCTTGGCATTTAGCCCACTGTAAAGTGTTCGGTCTTGGTGTTGTTTTTGTCCTGAAACCTTGAGACCTGAATACTTTGGGTATTGGTATATTTGGTATTCATAATTTGATATAATTTGGTAGGTATAATTACTGGTAAACTATGAATAATATAAACTTAACGGATAACTTATGGTATTAAAATGGTGAAATAATGGTCATAATGGTATTGGTATGAAACCATTTCAACCACTATGGTATGCTCCGGCGCGAACCGCCTGAATTTGGGTGAACTGCGAGCGAAGGCGCGTCAATTGCTAACCAAGCAATATCGCGTATTGGCTGCGTGTTCGGTTTTAACCCGAACACTCACCATAATTATCACATACACTTTGTGCATTATAGTGTTGATGATACATAAATGTACAAAGGTACCTATTGCTTTAAGAATTAACAGACACAATAAAGGAGGTAGGATAGAGATATCATTTTACTTAATTTGGAAAATAAAATCGACGACGCTTAGTAGACTATCGCCTGGCCGAATGTATCTTAAAAACTTGCAAAAAATACCACTTGCCTAACCGTCTCGTAACTTTGATGATAACATCTCCGATCTTCATTCTCGTCTCGCTTGCTGTTTTTTCTGCATTCGCCTCAATCCGCTGAGGCGAACTTTGCAGAAACTCAGAACAGAGCACGTGTAGGATATCTTCTGTGAAGTGTGTGCAGAGGGCCGCAAGACCGTTCACAGCCGATAGGTAGATGTATGAATCGGGGTCTTTGAGTTGCTCCTGTAAATATATTTTGTTATTAAGAGAAATGACTTTTACTATAAATTGATTAGCCCCAGCAGCTTTATACTTGCATTATAAAAGTATTTTTGTTAATCAAAAATACTTTTATAATGGTACATGAGGTGCTTCAGGATCGCTATGTATGTGTACGTGGTGTCGTATGGGGGAACATAATAAGACGACGATACAAATAGGGGCCGCCTTAAAAATAGCGGCCTATGTCCAGCAGTGGACTTTTGTGGGCTGATATGATGATGAAGTACATACCAGTAACATGATTGGATAGTCTATAGGTAGGTACTTGCTAATTTTATGTAAATAGAGGACATACTTGCAAATGTATGTTATTGCCTATTGACATAACTAAAACAACGGAGCAGTAGGTACAGTAGGTATAGTCCTAAACATTTGAGAACCAACCTGGAATATGCAGAATATGTAAGATTTTTTCGCAATGGTCTCTGGGTCCTTTGCATCAATGAGCTTGGTGAGCTCCATAAGTCCATGAGCTCTCACTGGCAATAGGTCATCAAACACATCAGCTATGGCCTTACCACAGGCACTCTCTGGTTGCTGACGCTCTGGTTCTTCAAGATCTAACAGTGATAATGCTTGTTTGCAGAGAATACTTGTTGGCTCATTTTTAGACAATCTTCTCAAAGTAGGAATTAAATTCAAGAAATCTTTTTGAGCACATTTACTATTTTCTAAGACCAAGTTCAGTAAAACAAGTGCCAATGAGGTGATTTCAACATTAGATTCAGGGTCTTCCTTTAAAAGGAAATGTTCTATGAACTTCATTATCATTTTTGGGTTATTTTTCAAAGCAGCTATCACCTTCCGCGAACATGAAATCTCTGATAGAACATTAAGAATCTTTGTGTAATTTACATAGTGAGTAACAAAGTCTTCCATTAAAGGTTTGTCTTCTATGGTCAAAAGATCTATGCTTGCTCTGTTCTTTCTTTGTATACTGAGTTCAATCAGTAAATCCAATGATGCTTCGAACACAGTCTTTGAAAAGTGGTTATCAGTCCCTGAATTTAATAATTCACGGAAGTATTCTTCATTTTCACAATTCCCCTCTTCAGCAGCTGCAGACTTGATTGCAACACCGGAGTCATATTCCTCTATTGCTATGCCTGATGAACTTAAACTATCTTTATTAAAAAGAAATTTAGTGATCAATGTTTTTACTTCAATCTTATCTAATCTTTCCAAACATTTCAGCAGTATGTCCTTCAGTTTTATTTTGAATTCTTTGTGTTTAGAACATCTAGAGCCAATCAAGAATAAAACATACAAATTTGGAGACAGAAGAGCTATAGGCCATTTCAATTTTGCTGAGCAAACACAAGCATGTAGTATGTTCACTTTATGATTAACTTCTTGAGGAGTTAGAATTACTATACCTGGGAGGTTGGACTTTAATTCCAAAGAGTTTTGGTCAAAAGCCTGAAAAATATCCTTTATGATGGTTTGTATTGGTTTTGAGTCTGGGTACTTCGCACTCAAGCTAATCAGACAGGCTACGGCCGGGGTCAAATAATGTGTGTTATTAGATGATAGTATCTGTGAGAGTTGTGTAGAGATATTGATAAGATAGTCACATTCTGGGACACCATGGTTAGCCTGTGACACCAGTCTACATATTAGGTCTATGTTCTCCCATTCATATCCGGTGTCTATGGAATAGCTTTCTATAAAACATCTGATGAGGCTGAGCAATCCTCCCGGGGATAGGAGTATTCGGCCCAACTCTTTGACTATCACTCTTTTGGCAAAAGCTGGGGGTGATGGGTCACTGACCCCCTGGAGCACAAGCAACTCTTTAATCAGTGTTGGTTGGAAACAGTTGTTCGCTAATTGCGTATAAGCCAATACAAAATGTTTTCTGTCTTCATTGAGCTTCTTGTATCTTTCTGGGGTCATAACATAATTACTGTAGGTTCCAGGCTTCTTCAGGGGTGCAAATGACAGCTGAATCAAGGCAGCTAAGTAGTCTGACAGGTGTAGAGTGACTATTATACTTTTAATCACAGGCACCTTGTAATTTCTAGTAAAGAAATTTGTGCAATCAACAAGTAGTTCATATTTTTCTTCATCAGTGAATGTCATCTTTGGAAGGATGTCGGAGGTTGAACACCGTTTTGCTAAGGATATCCCTAAGCCTGGAATTAAGCAGTTGGAAATGCCAACCGATGTTATCAGCTGAAAACATGTTCTCAGAGTTTTTTGATTCTTCACGCTTACAAGTAAGGTATCATCGCTCAGTAACTCCGAAGCTAGCTCATCTATTGCAGTAAGTATCTTAGAAAGAAATGCACGGAGTAGGGTGTAGGTTTCATTGTCTATTGGGTAATTTTTGTTTATGTGAGTTACGGCAGCTACAAACTCGGCCTGACCATCTGAAATAAAAATAATATGAACTTTAGGTTAAAATAACACTTTCATGGCCCAAGACGCAGACGAGCCTCTCGACCCTCGTGTGGCGGCGCGCCGCCACACGAGGGTCGAGAGGCTCGTGGCGGCGCGCCCCTGCGGGTCGCACTGCCGAGACTGGGCAGTGAATGCGTTAAGTGGTGACAAATTTCACGAAAACTCAACAGAATAATTCTGACCTTCTCGTGTTATATTTTCCAAACGATCGAAGACCTCCGTAATTGTCGTCATTATTCTTTCACGCACGACGTTCACAATGTTGTTCACAATTCACTTATATTTTCTTTGCAATTCACAACAAAGTCAACAAAACAAACAGTGGAGGAAGGAAGTATTCAACTTCAGACTTCAACTTCTTGTCTGACTGATGGCTTCTCACTGTATCTGGAAGTATCAAATTGAAAAAAATTGTCCAAATTGATTCGCCATGGATTGGCATATAAAAAAAATGTAAGCATAGTGATGTCACGTCACGTCACTGTCAGTGTCAGATCGTTTTTTTTCTAATTTGCCTTGTATTGATAGACATTTTAGGCACGGTAATATTATCCAATATAGGATCCAAAATAGGATAATATTACCTTGTTTTAGGTTAACCCGCGATCACTCGCGCTATGAGCATTTTGCTCACAGTAAATTTAAAACACGCGCCATTTTGTCAAAATTATTCGTACGTACATCGTTCATTCGGTAGCTGAGTTTTATTCCGTCCCTCATCCCTGTATGCAGTTCACTTCGCGCCAGTGTGCGCCAGTCACTTGGACGAGGTGGTTTGTTGCGCCGTGTACAGTCGGCTGCAAAAATATGTATACACTCCAGCGTTGCCAGATCTACTGATTTAGCAGTAGATCTACCTGCTTTTTGAACCGTCTACTGATCTACTGATTTATTTCTAAAATTTCGTGAAATCTACCTGATTTTTCCCGAGCGCCAATGACTCCGTGTCTATTATGTAAGCTGTCACTTGTCAGTGTCACTTCACAAGCCAATGAAATTTTCACCAATCCGGTTCGTCACAATACTGACAAAATATGAATGAAATTGAAGAGTTTGTTTTGTTCGTTCGTTTCTTCCACTTCCTGTAAACAACTGTTGTGTGTTCCTATCTTTTTCGAATTGATTGGTTGGTCCGTTCGATCTTCGATAAACTTTTCCATTGTTGCCAGATCTACTGATTTAGCAGTAGATCTTGTCAATGGATTGTTACACTTCCTACGAGTAGATAGATCTGCTTGATGTTTGAAGAGCCTCTGATGTATTTTGTAACATTCGAGAAATCAACCAGCTTTTCCTGAGAGAGATTCAAGGCCAAGGCATAAGGCCTTGTAACCACAAAAAAAAAACCAATTTCAATTGGTGTTCATACGATTCTCGAGTCAGCTTGGTTTATGGCGAGATTTGTTCATTTCCAAGGGCACTGATCAGATTTTAACAGGTAAATTGAAATTTTTAAAAATTAGACACCTAGCATCCCTCTTTCTGTGATGAACATAGTTTGTTTTTCTTGAAAGGAACAACGGAACACCATATTACACTACCTAGTTAGCTACCCCAAAAAACCTGATCAGTGCCCTTGGAAATGAACAAATCTCGGTGAATTCTGATGAGTTGCTTTGATCAATGTTTTCATATCAATGTAAAAAGTTTATTACAAACCTACATATAACACAAAAAAAAAAATTCGAAAGCCATGAATATTTTACTTTGCAACTTAGGTACTTTGATGAATGCCATCATTGAAAAGTGAAACACACACACTGGACAAACATACAAAAAAATGAAACAAAATAGGTTCATCCGATAGGGAATAATTATAGTTTCCTAGCGGATGAACCGATTTTACAAAAAACCTTACAGATACCACGCATTTTTCGTGTCAAAAGCTAGAAATTTGTAGTCTTTTCAAAATCTACTGATTTTTTCTTTAAGCTACTGATTTTTTACGTGACTTTCTACTGATTTTGTCAAATTCAATCTGGCAACAGTGATACACTCCCAAGTTTTCAATTTGACTAAATAGTAAGTGTATAGTAATTGTGATAATTTATGTACCGCATTCTGGCGAAGTACGATGACTACTTTGTACGAAAAACGTTTGCATGTCCTTTTATTTGAAAAGTTCCGAGTAAAATAAAAGTTAAACCTTGGAAGTGTATACATGTCTGTGCAGCTGACTGTACCATCAGGCGGCGTTTTGCTCATCGCGCGGGTATCGACGTAAGTACTTTTTTTTACTCATGATTTAATATTTTTTCATGTTCTCAGAGTTTTTTGATTCTTCACGCTTACAAGTAAGGTATCATCGCTCAGTAACTCCGAAGCTAGCTCATCTATTGCAGTAAGTATCTTAGAAAGAAATGCACGGAGTAGGGTGTAGGTTTCATTGTCTATTGGGTAATTTTTGTTTATGTGAGTTACGGCAGCTACAAACTCGGCCTGACCATCTGAAATAAAAATAATATGAACTTTAGGTTAAAATAACACTTTCATGGCCCAAGACGCAGACGAGCCTCTCGACCCTCGTGTGGCGGCGCGCCGCCACACGAGGGTCGAGAGGCTCGTGGCGGCGCGCCCCTGCGGGTCGCACTGCCGAGACTGGGCAGTGAATGCGTTAAGTGGTGACAAATTTCACGAAAACTCAACAGAATAATTCTGACCTTCTCGTGTTATATTTTCCAAACGATCGAAGACCTCCGTAATTGTCGTCATTATTCTTTCACGCACGACGTTCACAATGTTGTTCACAATTCACTTATATTTTCTTTGCAATTCACAACAAAGTCAACAAAACAAACAGTGGAGGAAGGAAGTATTCAACTTCAGACTTCAACTTCTTGTCTGACTGATGGCTTCTCACTGTATCTGGAAGTATCAAATTGAAAAAAATTGTCCAAATTGATTCGCCATGGATTGGCATATAAAAAAAATGTAAGCATAGTGATGTCACGTCACGTCACTGTCAGTGTCAGATCGTTTTTTTTCTAATTTGCCTTGTATTGATAGACATTTTAGGCACGGTAATATTATCCAATATAGGATCCAAAATAGGATAATATTACCTTGTTTTAGGTTAACCCGCGAGCACTCGCGCTATGAGCATTTTGCTCACAGTAAATTTAAAACACGCGCCATTTTGTCAAAATTATTCGTACGTACATCGTTCATTCGGTAGCTGAGTTTTATTCCGTCCCTCATCCCTGTATGCAGTTCACTTCGCGCCAGTGTGCGCCAGTCACTTGGACGAGGTGGTTTGTTGCGCCGTGTACAGTCGGCTGCAAAAATATGTATACACTCCCAAGTTTTCAATTTGACTAAATAGTAAGTGTATAGTAATTGTGATAATTTATGTACCGCATTCTGGCGAAGTACGATGACTACTTTGTACGAAAAACGTTTGCATGTCCTTTTATTTGAAAAGTTCCGAGTAAAATAAAAGTTAAACCTTGGAAGTGTATACATGTCTGTGCAGCTGACTGTACCATCAGGCGGCGTTTTGCTCATCGCGCGGGTATCGACGTAAGTACTTTTTTTTACTCATGATTTAATATTTTTTCATGTTAGCGACAGTTTTACTGCTACTTTTATGTAATATTATGATTTTACATTACTGAAATAGTAATCTATTATGTATTTCTATTATAGATGGATCGTGATCGAAGGGACGAACATGATTTAGAAGACATTGAAACAACTAGCTCTTCAACTAACACAGCCACATATCCAAAGAAGAAACACCTTCCAAAATATTTCATATCCTCTTCAGCAAGTGATGAAACGTTTTGTACCAGAATCTGAGTTACCAGAAGAAGAAAAACCAAGTGGTATCTGCGCGATTTGCCCAAGACGCAAAAATCGCAAGACCAAAAAGAGCTGCATAATTACTGTCAAAAAATTTTATGTACCGAGCATAGTCGTACACTATGTGATATGTGTAAAGCTCGCGTATATGACGAAGATTAGTTATTCATACTTAGTTAAAAAGGTTTTATTGAAAAGTTTTTTTTTTTTTCATTTTTTCCCTAAGACTGCCTTACAAGACTGGCAAATTAGTTCCTATGATTGTTCATTAAAATAAAATAGATTAATATTGTTAACTTTTTGAATATATATTTTGTAGAATAAATAATGTGTATTTTATTTAATAAAATATTTTTTTATTCATATTTTTTGGTAAAACTTGCATTTATTGACATTCATAAACGTGAGCAAAATGCTCTACACGCGAGTGCTGATGTAATTTCTTGAGGCGCGAGTACTGGCGGGTTAAGAAGGAAAGCAAAATAGGGTAATTCTCACAGGGCTCAAAAATACGCCGGGTCGAAAAAACATACAAAAAGTATCCCTAGCCCTTTAATTCTTTTTTGTATAGTAGATTAGACGAAAATAACAGGGGAGGCCTATTTTTGTTTTTTAATTTTCTTATTCTTAATATGTTAAATTAAATAAAAACCTTGGAAATTTTGACATTCGTGGTGCGTCCGGACGTCATGTTCCACTGTTCAAACATTTTTATAATATTTTCTATGAATAATAGCACTATTTCACACAGGTTCACCAATAGCCATATAGTTACTAGCTTAACTGACACTACTACTACACAAAAATAAGCTTTAGTTGAAAAGTTAAAACTAGATAACTTCGCGTCCGACGTTTGGCGTTGATACCCCTGGCGCGCACTAATTCATTCGTATATACTGTACTTTAGTAACTACGTGAATAGTTGTTAGACCGAGACAAACTATCAGTTGCGCTCCATCAGTGGTGTGGACAACACTTCTCTATCTCTCCGCGTCGCTCTGTTATTAAGGTAAGTAATCACTTTCCGTGGCTTGGTATACCGCAAATGTTGATTACCATGTAGACAATAAATTCGTTTATACTAATCGTATTGTTTCAATGGTTGTAATAATAGATGCCTTTTGGGTTCCTAATTTCGACTGCAGACCCCAAAGTAATATATACCAGCAATTTAGGAAATTATTTAGGATTTTGTACTCTTTTTTGACTATCGTGGTATTGATTTTCGTGTTTTCCGTGGGCAAAAAGTACACAATGTCAATTTAAACCATGAAAATTAAATTTGCATGTTGGTAAACATTTTTATATGGTTAATTTTTACAATGTTTTTTTCAGTACTACTCACTGGGAATATAGTCTACTCACGAGAAGATTGCTTAGTTGCAAAAAGATTGGCTGAAAGACGGAGGAGAGCCCAAAATAGAAATACAAATACAGAAATACAACTTATTCTTAAAGCCAATTTACATATTAATAACTTTTGTACCTATATATACACAGCGTATACAAGTTTTTAAAAAGTAATTAAAACTATACATAAATACAAAACATTTCTAATGAAATAATGAAGACTAAGTTATTAAAAAGTCAAAAGCCACATAAAAATATTAGAATTAATTAATATTAGTCTCCGTTTTCTCGAGTAATTCTGCTACAGAATGAAAATTCTGCTCGACAAGCCAACGTTTCAGACGGAACTTGAAGCTAGTTAGATTGCTAGCAGCTGTGACAGTTTCTGGCAGTTTCTTGTATACTGCGGGACCCATAACGTGAGTCAACTTTGAGGACTTCGTGAGGGCTTTCCTGCGTTCCGCGTCCCGTGCGAGTGGGTGTCACCGTTCTTCATGTATTTATCGAGATTCTGACGAACATACCACCGCCACTTGCATTATCACAATGCTGGGCAGTGTAAGTATGCCTAGTTCTTTGAAATGTGGTCTGGTGGAGACGTCACGACGTATGTTAACTAGGGTGCGTATGGCTCGTTTTGCATACGGAAGGCACGCTCCCAGTCAGCAGCGCACCCCCATAGCTCAGCACCATACTGTAGCACCGAGTGTACAGTTGAGAAGTAACAGCTTCGCGCCACCTCCGCCGGAACCACACGAGCCACCCGTCGGAGCGCAAAACATGCACTACGTATCTTTTCGCATATTTTGTCTATGTGGCTCTCCCAGGGCTCCTAAGGGCTCTGTCCATTTCAAAACCAAGAAACATCGTGGTTTCGGATTGGCAAATGGCCGTTCCATTCACATAGACTACAAGCCATTTCGTCACTGCCAGATAGGCAGAAATGAAAGTAGTGGATCTTACTTAGATTCAGAGCCAACCCGTTCATCCTGAACCATCCAGACAGTAGGCCGGCCGTCTCGTTCAGCTTATCTTCCAGAGCGTCTACGGACTTTGCGGTGGCGATCGCGGCCACATCATCTGCGTTCATGAGGGTCTTCGCGAAAGTCACCGCTCCGGGCAGATCGTTCAAGAGGAACGAGAACATTATGTTGGAGACAGATGACGCTATCCCCTGCGCTATCCCCATGGTGGAGAAGAGGGGCTCTGATCGCTCAGTACCACCGACAACAATTTGTGATCGCTCACGCAGCATCTCCGTAAGTACGGCGAACGATGCTCCCACGTACGGCGTGGCTGGCAAGTAAGGCTTTAGATAGGTCGCAGCACAACACGGCCACCTGCTACTTTTGCTCGCACGCTGCCAGCACACGCCGCACCACCTCGCGCGTCAGTGACGTCATGGAGTAGCCGGCGCGGTACGCATACTGCCGAGGCGACAGGGCGTCCGTCGCCAGCAAGTACTCCACCAGCCGACTGCTCAGCCCGTTCTCGAGAACCTTCGCAATAGCTGGTATGATCAATACTGGCCTGTAGCTATTCATGCTCTCTGGGGGACACTTTGCTCACTTCCGCCCGACTCAAGCATAATACAGAGAAATACTCCGTTCAGAAATAAAAAGATAGGCAACGGTATTTTCGAAAGAAGAAAGAAGGGAAGATAAAATCAGTTAGTGAATTAGATCCTCGTCAGCAATGAATTGCTAGAGAGAAAAGCAAAGTCTCCTCTAATAAACAAAATTAAACTCAAAAAGTGATTAAGAAGTAAATATAGTAGTTATTTAAGAGTGTTTTTTTGTGTTAAATTTAGTTTGTTATGCTTTCTCAATAGAAAACAACAATTATAAAATAATTGTTCCTTAAATTTAAGACACTTTCTATCTACTTTTTACTGAAAACACATTATTTTATTTATAAACCATCCTGAAATTCCTTTTTACAATGATTATGATATGCTAATTCACACAAAATGTATGTTTCAAAATATAAATATCGAATATTTTTGTTTTTGATTTCGGTGACATGAATGCTGATTTCCGTGGACACCATATTTTTAAAATTGAATAATTCCGTAACCATTGAGCCAATTAAGTGCCCTCTGCTACCAATATATTTTAAATAAAATCTATAATCAGAATATTTCAACATTACGTGTGATTTCGACAAAAAAAATGTAACACGAAAGTCAACGAAAAAATGAGTTTCCGAAGAATGACCCAATTTATTTGTTACCTACTGTACGTTAGAGCCTATTTCGTTCGACCACGCTCCTTGGCTATTTTCATCGTGTCAATGTCAAATGAAAGAATGGCAGATGTCAAAATCGAAATTGTTATATCAGCAAAAAAAAGCGCAAAACGGCAACGAAACGGGCAAGCGAAGCGAACATTGTTTTTGCTTCTCTCTCAATCATCCATTAATTTTCAAGTTGAAAATAAATGCTGAAAAACAATAGCAAGTGATCAAAAGTATCGTGCGAAACACTCAAGCAGTAACTATTTTACCATGTTGATCAAAGTCAAGGTAAAATTGGTCATACTTTTTCGCTAGACCAAGATTCAACGAAAACATCTCATCTAACCTCTTATTTCAGACGCTTACGGGCAAAGAAATCGAAATTGACATCGAGCCTACGGATAAAGTGGAAAGAATCAAAGAAAGAGTAGAAGAAAAAGAAGGCATCCCCCCACAACAACAGCGTCTTATATTTTCTGGCAAACAAATGTAAGTACCTACCTCCCTACTTGAGTCCTTATTTGTCTAAACTTACATGTCTTGGCGCGATAAATAAGGACTGCTCTTGTTGTCTTTATCCTCACACTATGCTAACCTTGGGAGTAAATTATTTTATCAGGATAAAATAGTATAGAGTTCATAAGTACTTTATACCTAGTCAAGGGTGGATTTGACCATACCCAAGCAAGTTTCGCTCAAAGTGGACGTGATGTGTCGAAAATATAATAGCGCCTGGTTTGATACAATTCTGCACATCTGAAAAATGAAGGTGGCAACAATGTCTTAGGTCAATGGTAATGGTTTCATTACCTGATAGTAAGTCATGTTCTGATGGTAATGTCCTCCTAGTCAAATTTTGACCATGGTGGCCAGTGCACAGACAATGAAGACCAGCTATGTGTGCAGGACATTAATATTAAACATTGCATGTGTGCACTTACTATTTCCTTACTCAAGTAGTAAACTATCTGCTGGTAGGTTGTGTCAATATAATATTAACTGATCAGATCACATTTAATTGTTCCAGGAATGATGAAAAAACAGCACAGGACTACAAAGTCCAAGGAGGATCCGTATTGCATTTGGTGTTGGCCCTGAGAGGCGGCGTCTGATCTAGATTCTGATAATCATCATCTATTTATAAAGCTTAATTTTATTTTCATTTCTTGTATAAAGTGAATATGTAAAGCATTGTACTTTTATTCGAGATGGATATGTTCAGTCAGGTATGTTTCTGAATCGGGTTGCTTATCACCCAAATAATGTGAAATCATAAATGAGAAGTATACATTATGTAATGTGTATGTATATAATATTTTTTGGGACAGTAATTTCAAAATTTTCCTGAGTGCAACAACATAGTGATTTTTGGTTCTATATATCAGCCTTTATTAAAACATTTTCAATTAGACCCCTTCCCTCATCTATGAGTATCTAGGCTAGAAAATATTTTTGTTTCGAAAGGGGAAAAATTCAAATTCTGCAAGTCATGTAACCTACTGCCCTTTAACTCCATAGGAAGACATAGTACAGACATTTTTTAAATAGGAATGTATGGCCAAATTGGAAACTATGAGAGTCAGAGAAAAACTTTGTACTTGTAGCCAGGTACCGACTGGTGTTACAGGGTGTTATATTATATACCATTTGTAGCGAGCATGATATGTTATGCTTTGTGCTAAAACCCGTCTCGTTTCTCATTGCAAGCATCTTCTTTCCCTTTACTGACAGCACAAACACTCCCTGTGTAACATTACTCCCCGTAACGCCGGTCAGTACCCACCTTAAGGCTACACGAGTTGCTCATCTTTCCATACAAAAGTGGAAGGGTAACTACTACGCTGTTTGATGTTGACCATCCAAAACTAAGGATAGTATCAATTTATCTCTTCATTATCCATGTCTGTACACACCCGAAACCGTATAATAGTATAAATAAAAAAAATACAAGCTTCCAAACTACTTATCGTATTTCAACACCGATTTTAGCCCAACTTTGGGCTAGAATAAATAGCATACAGAGAAAGAAAACTCTAAAATGAAGCCCGTACCGACATAGTTTAGTTATTCAAAAGTTGAAAAAAAAATATTATGAAAAGACAGTCACAATACTTTTTCCCCATGTGCTACAAGTATATTCCCATTTTTTACGAATAAATCTATGTGCATTTCATCAAGCGCGCGGGAATGTCTATTATGTCAGGTGAGATGGCATACATTTAGGCCACGCCCACTGATGAGTTGGATCGGACGACTTATGCAGCCTTAGACTGCAGCCATACGAGCGTAATTTTTTGAGTCGTGAGTCGCGTAATTTCTGCCCAGCAGAAAATCTGTTGGGCTGCCAGACGGACTCAATTTATTCAGTTGCTTTCCAACGTTTATAGCGGGTGTTTGTGTCGTGCAATGGAACCGGTGAAAATTTTATGTATTTACGAAGCATATTTAGAAGACACAGAAGATGATGTCAGAAAAAGAAGCTGGGTAAATCCACTCAATACCTAGTGAAAGACAATTTATGCTTGGACGTCTAGGTGCAAATCCAGATATATTTGAAAGGTACTATCATTTGCCATTAAGTACATGTTTTTCAAGAATTACTACACCTCGTAAAACCTTTTATTACTAAATCAAACACAAACATGAGACTAGCCATCAGTCCAGAGGAAAGACTAATAATTACACTCAAGTAAGTTATTAAGTGTTTATTGCGGTTCATAGGTTTCATCAAATGTTTCATTAGAGTGAGAGGTGTATTGATTAGTTTCATTATATTGCTGTGTGGCTGTGCGGAATACGTTTTTGTCCGATTCCACGCCGTTGTCTTGTCGTAGGTGTCGTAGGTGTAACACGCTTGCATTGGTCATAGTGAATCACCCCCTGACTGACGCATTCCTCGCTCCTCTCACCCCCGCGACCGAAATTCGGTTGGAACTATGTGTGTGAGTCGGCAGATAGAAACTCATTTTGCGTCGCCGTGTGAATCAAACAGGACTTTTCTATGAAACCAAATGCAGCAGAAATTACGCGACTGACAACTCAAAAAATTACGCTCGTTTGGCTGCAGACTTAAGAAGTCATCATAAAAAAAAAACGAAGTGTTTCGCATGAGTGTTTCCCAGTGGTCAGATTGGTGGTCAGACTAGTCTGGTCACTTCAAATTACATAGGAGCTTAGAGCAATATTATAATTTATAATATAAAATAAAACAGTCATTTGAGCAGTTAAGTAATTTATTACATCTAATAATGTTGTACACATATTATATTTAGTATAATAACTTTCTTTACATATCTAATTTGCATGGAAAGGGGTCACATAAAAATAAATCATCTTTGGTTGATTACACAAATGAACAACATCAATTTTCTAATATTTTCCTTACAAACTGTAAAATTTAATATTACCACAAGCCTTTCATTTCACAATTCACATTTTATATCTAACTACTGCTATTTTGAGCATTTAAACACTCAAGAATTTATAATTGTAGTACATATTAATTTGACTTATAAATGACTACAATCTTAGTACACAGAAGCATGCAGACTTTAGCAATTAGTAATACTTACCTTATTAAAAATTACATAATAAAATACTCATAGCATACACAAAGAATGCTTTAAACATGACAAGGTCAAATAGAATCAATATAATGTTTGGTGAAATTTAAATACATACATGTGGCCATTTTATTATCAAAATTATTAAATGACTTTGGGACGGAAACATTTCCTCTTATATTTGTAAGATTTTGATCAGAAGATTTTTAAAATTCCGGTAGGTATTTAAAGAGGAAAATTGAGCTAGGCAGGTGACATTGAGCATTAATTTGGCACATAGAACTACCAGAAAAGAAGAATTTCATATTATAATACAGACATCAATATAATGTTTTGATTTAACACTTTCATTGCCCAGGACGCACTTGCTCACCTGGAGCTTTGTGTAATGCTGCGCCCCGGCGCGCCCCTGCTGCGGGTCGCACCACCCAGGCTGGGCAGTGAATGCGTTAAAGAAACTGTAGATTTAAACATGCAATTTCTTACTACACCAAATTCTGATAAATAGACATGCAAAGCGAGATGATGGAAAAATTAGGGTTACCAGATCAGAGAGGTTAGGATTTGTCCTGACATGTCAGGGTTTTATGTCGTTATTCCAGGGTTTTTTTAGAAAATGTTAGCATTTTTTGATGAATATTAGGTACCTACCTATTTAAGTTAGTGCCGATTTGTTATACAAATCAGCACTAATTTGTGTAAATTATTTTCAATTTCTAATTCTTCTGATCTAAGTAAGTACAAACAATTAGCATACATTGCACTGAGAAAATGTGTGCTAAAAATTTCATTTTAAAATTGTGGCTCGCTTCGCTCGCCATTACCTGAGATAGTTCTTAAGTTCTTGACTTTCGTAACTTCTACAAATGTATCCAACCGCCGCAAAGTTTGCGGTTTAAACCTCTTGTTAGATTTTTGTTTGATAGGTTAGGTACTTCAGGGTAAGTAAATTTAACCACGACAGAAAAAAAGAACGCCAAAGTATAAAAAATTCTCCGCTCCGTGGCCCAGGTCTCGACCCCCTTTATAGTCGCTTTGCGCACAACCGCAAAAAATCAAAATAATAACATAACTTCCAAATATCTGAAAAAAATATTTTTTCACAGCTCGGTCCGCTTGCCGGCAACATAAATAGTATGGACTTGGCAAAGCCAAAGCTGGACGCACATTCACTTAATGAACAATTATTGTTGCTCGCGGCTAAAATGTCAGGATATTTCAATAAAATCAGGCTTTTTGTTAGGATTTTCCCGCGAACCATCTGGTAACCCTAGGTTGACTAAGGTCAGTAGGAAATAGATACATTTGTAACATACCTACATGAATTTAAGTTTCACACTGCAAACAGAGTAGATAAAGTTCACTATGGTTCATATTTTGGGACTATTCACTGTCTTACCTACGAGTACGTAAACGGTTACATTACTAATTACACAGAGCACAGCATTATTAAAATTTGCACTAATTACAAGTAAAATTATTCACAAGAATAACTTAAGAGATCCATTCTGCATTACGGTTGAAAGAGCCTTGCCCTGCGAACAAGATAAAAAAAACATGTGAGAAAAATAATCTATGAACAAGTATTTAGCACATCCAGCACCTCTACCGCAAGGCACTACAATAAGCGTTAAAATATAGGCTTAAACTCGTAATCTTTAGGTACATTTTACAGTGACAAAAGGGCTTACTGAATGCACATTTTAGTGCTGTGGGTGGCTGTGGCGGCAGTGAGTGGTGCGGTCCAGATCTGCCTACCCTCACCTACTCAACAGCCTATATTGGTCCACTGCTGGACGCAGGCCTCCCCTTGATAAACGCCTTATTGGCTTTTATCTCATGGGGGGTAATGCCCATAATCCATACGCTGGGCATGCGGGTTGGAGATTAGTTCGGTGGTAGAATTGTTCTGCACATGGCGCTGCTGCCCGCCCCGGTGGATATCCCTAAGTCGCCTCTTACGATTCCCGCACAGAGATAATAAATAATAAATAAATAATACTGGACAATCCACACAGCATCATCTAGCCCCAACTGATACACACACCTCCATAAAAAATTTACTTTGATACTCCATAAAAAAATTACTTTTTTAATCACTGTACTCTGGCCCAACTCAATAGTCAAGTTAAAACAAGAGTCTTTTATTTATATTCATGAAACGAAACGTAGAAACTAAAATGTATTTTAAGTTGGATAATTTTCATATTGGGCAAAATTCGTGTTGGAATGAAATGATGTTGGACATTTTGTATTTTGGACATTAATCGAGCAAAGCGATTTTAGCTCTTTCCTACACTGCTGGATTTTCGTGTTGTAAATTGTTTACAAACAGGCACATTCTGTCTGCCTTAAATGACTCCATAGTGAAGATGTAATAGCGGCGCGGCGGGACCACTCGTCGGTCAAATTGATAAACGGCGTGGTTACGAAATGCCGTGGCTACGTAATGTGGTCCACTACTGCGGACTATGTGTCTATATTCAGGTCAATGTTGTTGCCTAGCATCAGGCATGCAACGCGTACAAAGGCATGCTTTGTGCTTGATGATTACGATTTAACGGTAGGCACGAGGGATCACTAGTCATCATAGAAACATTCGTGAATGGTTGCATATGCAATACCTATCCTATGAAGATATCGGTCGCGTGTCCAAGGGATAGAAGAAGATATTGCTAATTTTATTGAGAAGTAGACTAGGTAGGTAAATCACACTTTTAGGCCCGTATTAAGCAAGCTTACTCAGTTATTAAACTATACTAATATTTTATAGAGGATCGATTTGATTGTTTGTATCGAATAGGCTCCGAAACTACTGGACCGATTTAAAAAATTCTTTCACCGTTAGGAAGCTTACTTTTCAGGGAGTGACATAGGCTATATTTTATTCCGGAATTCTCACGGGAACTGGAACTACGCGCGTGAAACCGCGAGGCGATCGCCTAGTAAGTAAATAATAAATATGCTGGACTATTCACACAGCGTCATCTAGCCCCAAGCTAAGCAGAGCTTATGCTATGGGTACGTAGATAACAGCTATCCATACTAAATTATAAATCGAATGTAACTTTGTATGTCTGTTATCTTTTCGCACCTAAACAGCTGAACGGATCTTAATGAAATTTGGCAGGAAGGTAGATGTTATCCCGGGGACCTAGGGTGCGTGCAAAGCCGCAGGCAGCAGCTAGTTGCAAAATAATAGTGGATACTATTGATGAATAGATTAGGAACATAGGTATTGTATCTTATATATTGAAATAGATGTCTTAGACATAGTGCACCTAATAATATGTAATAGTCTATGAGTTATGTAGTTAAGTAGACCATCTTTTCTCTAAGAAATTATGCACATATACCCACATAATGTTGTCCCTCTCTCCCAATAAGGTTTGTTGGAAGATAACTCTTTTTAGGGTTAAGCTTTCCTTTGCCATTCCCTCTCTAGTCTTATGTTTTATATGTATGTTTTATTTAGTGCAATTAAGAATGAAGGAGGTTACCTGATTCTCAACCGTCGGACAGCGCCGGCGTAACCCAACCGTACTTGTCATGCGTCTTCACGACGGAGCGAAAGGCTTCTTCCGCACGGCGGCGGGAGAATTCGCAAGATGGCCGCGGCGGCGCGCGCGCCACTCTGCCCTGCCCCTTGACTACAGAGGCTGCGAACTGCATCACCACGGCCTCTACTGTGTACGCGGACGCCCAGCCGCGGGGCGTCAGCAGCTCCATGCATATTGCACCTCCTGGAAGCAAAACGAAAAACGTTAGCCGTAATGTATACCTTAAGTAGCCATAAGGTACCGTATGACCCCTGAGGGGACCTATTAATCACGTGAGGCTCGAAAGGGGGGAGCTACGAAATGATTTTCCCTCGTTAATTAATTTTTTCGTTGAATGTGCAATTTCTAAATCCGATACAGACATTTTTATCACTGTGCTTAATTTTCCAGAATTAAATTAGTAAATTTGGGTACCTATTTACCAGATACCGTACCTATTTAGAGACAATATTCTGTAATACACGTGATTTGGGTATGGGGGTAGTCCTAAACCTCACCATGGGGGAGAGGGGGTTAAAACCGTTGCTAAAAAACATCACGTGATTAATGGACAACCCCTTAGGTACTTATCCTATTTGGCAGTTCTTCATTAGACACGTTATGGACGCATATTAATTCTATGAAATTGACAGGGCTAGTTTTGCTCCAAAACCAACAACCTAACAAAGTAAAGGTTTCTTCCAGTGAACAAAAGATCAAAGTCGATCACGTTATTTCCTAGTTTTACCTACATAGGTAATTTGAATTTTGACGTGTCCAAGAGTCGAAACGAAATAAAGCACTTTGATATTGTATAAGTACTTATGTGATTCATAAAATTATGTCTCCACTGATGTCGGTGCCGGCCATCACATCACATCACGTCAATAGCCGGTATCGGTCCACTGCTGGACGGAGGCCTCCCCCTGATAAGCGCCTTATTGGCTGGCTTTTATCACATGGGGGCTGCTGCCCGCCGCTGGTGGATATCCCCTCTTACGACACCCAAGGGAAGAGTTGCGGTGGTGCAAATTCTAAGCCGGCACCACACAGCTCTCTCATTACATCACACTAAGGCTGAGCGCAGACTTGAGTCACGACAGTTTTAAGACAGACTTTCCTCACATAGAAAGTCTGCCTTAAAACGGAAACAAAACTGTTTTGTCTTGCATCTTCATACATTTTGTAAAGCAATAGTCTGTCTTAAAACTGTCGTGACTCAAGTCTGCGCTCAGCCTAAATGCGAAAGTCTAAATGTTACCTCTTCACGCGAAACCACTGAACGGATCGGGCTGAAATTTTAAATAGATGTAGTTCTTTTCATCTTTTAATAAAAAGTTGCCTCCCTATCAAATGACTTTTGAACGTGACTACCGAAACCGAAAGTTTATGAAACCTGAATTTTTGTTACCTAGGATCTCCAAATCTACTGAACCGATCAAGATAATATTTGGCGTACATTTAGAACATAGCTTAACTTAAATACTACTTAATATACCGAAAATATGCGTGCGAAGTAATATAATAAAGTTAAGTTATGTGTGAATCAAATTATTTAAAAACTTGTATAAGCTTTGCATATGTACTTACCTTACAATAAATAATGATGACATGTAAATCGGCTTTAAGAATAAATTGTATTTGTGTTAACCTGGAAGAAATCGCTTCTAAGCGATAAGGCCGCCCAATGTACCTTTCGATCTTATGTTAATGTACCTATATGTTTTTAATTTCATTTTGTAGTGTAGGTACACTAAAGAGTTATGTTTGTATATAGGTTGTTTGGTATAAGGACCGACATATTTTTTTGGAGTTAGCAAGTTAAATTCAATATGACTTAGTTTTTGTAATAAATTTGGAAGTTGTCGCGATTTTTATTATGATTTATTTAGATTAATTATAGGTACATTGAAAAATAGAGCATAAGTTACTTTGTGGCAATAAACAAGAAAGATTTATGGCAATTTTAAGCCGAAATTTTTGGAGATTTTCAGAAAGCATTTAAAAAATCATAATATGTCAGCAACCGTCATACTTAGAATACTCGAGTCTACCGGGGAAAAATACTCTGCCGTGTGTCATAGGAGTTTTGGGCACTGAATGTGTTGACCAGGCGCGGGAGAGTCCAGAAGCTCCTGTTTGTTTACCCCAATAACCTGCATACCTGATTCCAGACAATCGCTCCGAAATGGTACGCTTTCACAAATATTGACGCAAAGTGTATTGAGAACTATAAATATAAGGCATTGTTTGAAAACGATTCATTGATAATGAACAAAGACAATTATAATGGAAAGTGTACGTTTACGGTAATTTGCGGTGAGTACCGTACCACCAGGCAGAGCCATTAGCCAAGAATCGAATTGAAGTACCTACCGTACCGACGACGGCGGGTGAGGCTCCGATGGAGGTGATACTTCGAGCAATGAGGCAGAAAGATTGGCATGTTCCATTAGGATAAGCCATTAGGTAGATGCCGCGGAATAGAGATTCTGCCTAATTCCGTGGTAGATACCTTCATTACCTACCATCATGGACATAGACCTTCGTATACCACAATCTCTCCCGATGGGTATCAAGACACTTGCGGGAAGGACATTTACTCGAGTGGACATTTTCGCGAATAGACTCTTGCGCGAAGAATTCACAATACTCCAATATCTCAAATGTCTCTTGAAATAGACATCGCAGAGACTTGTTGATTTCACCGCTTTGTAGGAAATTTTGCGTATCTTCAGGTGAGATAAATCTTATGATGTATCTCACCCTTCCCTACCCCTCCGTCCGACTTCCTTCCCAAAACGAGAAATATACTTTAACGTAGACCTCCGTAGCACGTGCTACAATGCTACGAAGGTAAATCATAAAACTCATAATATCTCTCGAAATAAACTTCGGCGAAATTTGCGGATTTCACCACTGTGTAGGGAATTTTTCTGTCTTTTTTGTGATATATCTAGCTTTCCCCAACCTCTACCACTTCCTTCCCCATAACGAGAAACATACTTTAATGTAGACCTTCGTAGCACGTTCTACGATACTACGAAGAATCGGCGTAGCATACAAAAGACTTCAACGCGCACACACCTTCTTACTACACAAAAATGTTATTTCGTTCTCTAAAATGTTACTTCAGTTATTAAAACGTATCAAACCCTTATGAGCACATCTTTTTTCGTCTTTTAATCGATGCAGTATACTCAAACAGTGGTTTAAATAGACTGAACAGAAATAATGATAGAAGTTTAGTGTAGTAAAAATACCGGAACTATTTTTCAAACACACAGACAGATCCCTCTTAGCATCGTAGAACGTGCTACGAAGGACTACGTTAAAGCATGTTTCTCGTTATGGGGAAGAAAGTGGGAGAGGTAGGGGAAAGTTACATATATTACGAGAAAGAGAATAAAATTTCCTACACAGTAGTGAAATCTGAAACTCTCTACGACGTCCATTTCGAGAGATATTATTAGTTTTGTGATTTTTCCCTCCTAGCGTCTACGTTGAAATAGGTATCTCTTTATGCAGAAGGAAGTGGGACGGGAAGGGGAAAGTGATATACTTTAACAGAAGAAAGAGAGCAAAATTACCTACACAGTGGTGAAATCAACCGCAACTCTCTGCGACGTCTATTTCGAGTGATATTAGGAGTTTTGTGATTTTCATCGCGCAAGTGTCAATTCGCGCAAGTGCCCTTCGCGCAAGTGTCTTTCGCGAAAGTGTACCAGATTCCATTAAAAGAGTTATATAACACTTTCACTGCACAGTCGGGAGGTCCGCGCCGCAGCAATAGCGTCACAATAGATAATAGCGTGTTGAAGTTGGCGGTGTGCGTGCATCATGGGCATTCAAAGAGTTATATAACACTTTCACGGCACAGTCAGCGGTGTGACCGGGACGAGGATCGCGCTGAAGTTGGCAGTTTGCGTCTTGGCCACTCGAATAGTTCACACCTACCTTCCATAACAAAGCCCTTCTCTATCCTCGGCTCGATGACTCGCATGAAGGGCGGCGCGAACGGGAAGTTCTCCGGGAACACGAGATGCAGCAGTATGTTGGAGATGTGAAGTTCGCGCAGGTCTCCGGCCAGGTCGCTCTCGGGGTCGATCTGGTGCAGCCGGACGTGCCATTCGTACAGGTTGTCGTTCACTAGCTCGACCTGGAAAGTGTGAAAGAATAGTAGGCTAGTTAACTCTTTTTTTAAGTAGGTCTTAAATTATTAATTACTAGCTGCGCCCCGCGGCTTCGCCCCCGTGGAAATTTATGTTTCCAACTTTCTTAAATTTTTCTTTCAGAAGAACCTTTTTCTGACAATAACAAACACAACAAAGAAAGAATTAGCGAAATCGGTCCAGCCGTTCACGCGTGATGCCGTGACCAAGGAAAACGGGTTTCTTTTTTATATATTGTCCGATTGGAGCTTCGATCGGATCGGAGATAAAAAAATTGCAGAGGAAGCTGCTGTTGTAAAATTAATTATACTCGTAATTACCCACTAGTGACAATACATAAAACATTAATTGATCTTTAAAGACGGAATTCACAGCCATGCAAGAACCTAACGGAAATCTTTCTACCAACAGTTTATATTAGCTTCACTGACATCCCTACTGGTGAGAAAGACTTTCTTTATCCAACAATAGGATAGGCCCAGCAATTGAAACTTCGAACAATGACAAATCTCATCCTGCCCTTCCCTTTATGAATGAGCTACAAATAATAACCATTGAACATTCCGTTTTATAAACAGTGAAAACCTATTATTGAAGTGTCAGAACAACAATCGTCTCGCGTTCCATTGTTGTGTGTGGAAACTCGCAACACTTTTGCTTAAATGCTGTACACGCAAACGATTGAGTAACATTATTCAATAGTAAGTCAGTAGGTACCTATGTAAATGGTAAGCGTATTGCGAAACGACAGGTTATTTCAGTTAGAAATACAAAACAATAGGTACCTTTATCAAACAAGGGAAGGAAAACTAAGATTCTGTAACGTGAGATGGTCACGCGCCAAATAAAAAATTGGGTTTTAGTATTTTCTAGGTTCTACAAGTAATTTAGCAAGAAGATACCCTCAGTACGTAATTTTGATCACTTTGTAAACCATTTGCTATAAACCCGTTCTAAAACAAAATTCGAATATATCGTCGTTTTGAAGTCTATCGTCATAGGTACCTATGTTGATTTTATTAAAAAAAAATCACATTATCAACAGACCTCAAATCGATAATTAATTCGAAGTCGATTTAACACGGGCTCGTGTGGAGGTCGCAAAACTACTCATCTGCTAGCTAATTTATTTGTAGTACTTATACCTACGCAGAAAATACAATAAACCAGATTTTTTTAAATCTTGCTCCTCAGTTTCACGTTCCACCTAAAATAAATAACCTAGACTTTCATCTTGCTTGTAGAGTCGTAGCAGGACAGAATAAAGTTCTACGGCGTAGCCATAGCTACGTAGACCCCTACGTAGCAAGCTACGACCGCGAAGTCTATTTGCTACGACAATGCGACGGGCTTTAACAAAAAATGGTGTATCTTTACTTTTTTCCGTTGGTCTACTTTGAGATGAGCAATTGCTAAGTAGATTGTTTTGTCTATTCTCTGACTAGCATCAGCAAAAGACAAAACTCTGCTTCTACAAAACGGTGTAAGTATAATCTAGTATAGTATTATATTATCTGTGGTAGAATTAATGTTTTGAAAACATTTTTTACTAATATTGTGTAATGTTTAGTTATACACTCATTACTCAGTTTAAAAGTTATTTTTAATAAAACCTAGACCTATTGGAGGACTCTGTAATGTTATGTCTGGTTTAGAATAAAGGTATTGAATTGAATACCTACGTAAGCACGTACCGTGCCCAGAGACTCGGTCTTGAACTCGATCGTTGGAACTTCTTTGAGCCCCATCGTGCAGCCCGCTCGCCGACCTCGATGACACCAGCTGACTTTTTCACATGGCAAGGGGCCGCCAGGGTAATATTCGTCGTGGCACATACCGTGAACATAGGCTCGGGCCTGCTGTTCTGAACGCGCTGGATCTCCTTCAGCTCCTTCATGAGCCGGCGCGTGCGCACCGCAGCGGCCCGCTCGCGCACCTCGTTGGCACCCGCTGCTTTCTTCTTCACCAGCGAAGAGGCCGCGGGGCTCGCGGGCAGGCTGGCCGCCGCTTCAGCTGGGCTTACGCCATCCCTGAAAACGAATTCACATTAAGTATCTACTACCGCAAAACAGTTATTTCAATACTAGCTAGCTGGCCGCGGCTTTGCACGAGCTATTTGCACCGTATATCTAAGTAAAATCTGTAAATATGCTACGTTCTTCCAGCGCTTAATCAACACCTGGCCTGTGTTACAACTACACTCAAACACTCGCTCACAGTTACGTTTCCAATCTTGTGCAATAATTATAATGAACAAACACGAGGGTTTGCTGTAGTAGCGGATTGTTGTAGTCTTTTAGTCAACAAATCACACTAAAGTACGTCGTAGAAAGCACACGTAACACGATAGCCGGTCTGGATGAGTTGGATTTCTATTTGTGTGCATTGGTGTAGAATTGAATTATTCGAGATGGATTAGACATTACCTATCTGTTTCTTACTTATAGTTACTCAAGTAAACACTTGTTCATGCAGTTTATTATCGAAGCAAAATCTGCATAACCGCTTTCAAGACTGCATAATAGGTACGAGTAGGATTGCTTTGTCTGCAGGATTATTTTGCTCCGTGGCACCACACGGTTAGAATATGCACCACCCCTTCTCTTACCAGGGGTGTCGTAAGAGGCGACTAAGGGATATTCAGGGGGCGGGCAGCAGCGCGTCCTGCAGAAATTCTTCCCCAACCCTCATGGCCAGAGTGGCATTACCCCCCTGAGTCCGGCAGTGGACCTATATAGGCTGTTGAGGTTGAAATTGAGGATTGCTTTATTTACCTTCATTCGTAAAATAAACTGAGCTAAGAAGCAGCAGGGCTCTACACAATACAATCTGTGTAAATGTTTACCAGTTTATTATATTTAGCAAGACTCTTGTTAATGTACCTAGTGAATAATTCATGTTTATCCAAATAAAGCGCTGTTCACAATTTGAATACTGAGACTAAACGGCCTTAATCGTACTTAGGTACACACTTCCAGAATCAACATCATGAATAAATTTCATACTTTTAACTAAGTGCTTATGTTTCTACTTGAACTTTTTTACTATAAAAACCATTGTATTTTGACGAACTTATTACGGACTAGACGATCGCCTTGCGGTTTCACCCGCGTAGTTCCCGTTCCCGTGGGAATTCCGGGATAAAATATAGCCTATGTCAGTCCCTGAAAAGTAAGCTTCCTAATAGTGAAAGAATTTTTCAAATCGGTGCAGTAGTTTCGGAGCCTATTCAATACAAACAAACAAACAATCAAATCTTTCCTTTTTATAATATTAGTATATAGGTGTAAGCGGGTTTACTACGAACCTAATCTGTGTTGGAAGAACACCAACGTATCATCCCTTAACGAAGATTCTTCAGGGTGAGTGCGGTTCTAGACGCGCGAATTCCACATCTCTATGAGCACTAAGAATAAGCGCTCGTCCTTTGTTATGGGATGAAACGTTGTTGTTCTTCCAACACAGATAAGATTCGTAGTTTACCCGCTTACATCCGTACTTAACAATTAAATAATTGAAATAGTAGAATTTACAATTGAATCAGTTGAGAGAACTTTAATAAGAAAAATGGATTTATCGCGCACCAATTATGTTATTTTTGATTAATATGTATCAGATGAGAGGGAACGGTAGGTGAATTAATTTACCATGATCACGGATGCATGCAACTGCGCCGAAATATTGGAAAATACAAAATCAGATCACCACAAGTCAAGGAAAATGTCGCCTTAGCACTTCGGGTGCACACCACCGTAGCGACTGTATGTAGATTCATAGGTCGCTGGTTCATATCCGGTTAGAAGGACCAAGAAGATGTATGGGACACCTTTTGCGATATAAATGATAAGAAGAGTTGTGATATATATGATAAAAACTCTTGGATTGATGTAATAGATAAATTGATATTTGAGCACGCCATGATGGGTGAAAACGTGGCGCCTACCATGATGGGGTGAACACGTGAACTGATGCAATAATGCAAGTGGAAGGCGCGTGTAACAATTGACCTTTAGTAATATCACATGTAATGATTTAACATTATTAAGCTTGCTTATACCTAAATGCACGGTTGTGCTGCACCGTACAGTTATGCTTTTCGTATCCGAAGAGAATCCACTGAATAAGAAAGAATAAGGATAAGCACTCTTTATTCAAAGTTTTTTATATTTTCATCCGTGATTTTAGATAGATAGATATATCACACCCATTTAATATTTATTTAGAATTAACTTTATCAGATAATGCCATTTTACAGCAGCACCAGGAATTAATAATTAAGTATTATTATTTGTTTACTCTAACGATGCCCATTTACAGCTGATCCATTTATCAACTTATCTATTTTTGTATGTACCAATATTCCCAAGTTTCTTGGTTATTTTCTGTCTTGTCTGTTTTATGGCCTTGAATCATAATTTAGGCCCCACTTATTGTAACCAATGTATATTTAAACTGACATCTCCAAGTGGAGATCTCCGTAGTGCTCCTACGGCGAATAAATGAGTATGAGTATGAGTATTTATTCATTAAAAAAAACACTTCATAGGTTGGTTATTAATGCCGTAAAGCCTATGTTACGTTTGTCTAGGCAATGAGTTCTCATCTATTTTACTTAGGGTTTCTTATCACTACTGTTGGTTAACATATGATATTATTAACTTTTGCACAGTGAATCTAGACATTTTCTTTATTCACTAGACTTGAAAGCAACAAAGGCCACAACAAAGATGACTAATAATTTGTTCGCTGCGTAGGTATTCATTTTATAAAGGTTCGCAAGTCGCACAAAGACTTTATCGCAAATAACTAGAGACTGCCTTTTACAGACAGAATGGCATTAAGATGATGCAATGTTAAGAATGCAATATCTGCTCTACCTCGCATATTTGGGGCGATAACTCACTAAGAAGTCAGACCGTACGTCAGAAATACGAAGTTGACGGATGACGTTGGATCGCACAAAACGAGGAACGGCCGATCCGTTCTTTCGATGACCTTATTAAGAAAATAATTCTGACAGTTATTTCTTAGAGATCCGAAACGACTGGCATCATTTGGTGACGCGCCCGAAATGTAAAGGGATAGTATGTTGATCTGTCCGGCCACTTCACCAAGCGTCTGAGCGAGTTGACGGTATAAAATTAGATAAATCAATTATATGCAAATTTTAATTTTTTTTTCTGCTTTCTTAAAACCGATCATATTTTTTTGTAACCGGTCATATTACCTTTTATTTTCGAAGTTTACGACACTCCTTACTGACACTGGCAGAGTCGTAGCGAAAAGCAAGCGGTGCCATTATATAAGAAGTTGAAGTTGAGTTGACGGTACAGTCGGCTGCAGAAATGTGGCACACACGTACACTCTTGAACTAGGTATTTAGCGCTTAGGTATTTCTATACCGAAAGCGCTCGTCAAGCAAGCGACATGTCACTAAATTAACAAGGTACCTACTATTGCAAAAGTAGTTACTGAGGCTCCTTCGGTAAATCAGTCCTCAACTCGGTCTTTATCTGCTTATGGTATTTAAAGTGGTTACTCTGAATACGTATAGATATATATAAACAGATAAAAACTGCTAAAACTTGCGGAATGCAGTCTTATTCCCACGCCGGATACGTTCACGTTCCTTCTGAATGACTTATTCGAGAAAACTTAATACGCCACCTGGCAGGAGGTTGGTATAATTTTACTTCGGTTATTTACGCAGAAGAATAATAACAACTTGCTTGTTCACAACATCTGTGTTATACAGAGAATATTTAATAATACCTACTACCGTATAGAATGGACACCTCTCACCGGATCAAGCTTCCATAAATTGTATAGATGTTGTGAACGATAGTGTTTTATCCGTATACCCAATGGATAGGTAGTTAGTTACCCATAGGTTAGGTACCCAAAGGAATGTGTCCACACAGTAGGATCCTAGGAAGTTTTAGATAACTTTTTTTTTTTTTTTAATCTTATTTATTGTAAAGGACTTTTACTTTTCAAAGTATGTCAGTCCTATCGTAACCTAAACTTATTAATAACAAGCAAGAGAAAACAAACAACAAAATTTAACTAATCAGTCAAGTTGTAGGTATATTCAAGGGGAGTCACTGATGCATAAAAATTTTAAACAGTGAAATGGCCGCTAATGAATAGCGACCGATACCGATAACGACCATGCTTCTGAATATTTTCTATTGTAGGTAATGAAATATATAAGGTGGATCGTTTCGTGTTGGCTCATGATTATTATTTTGGCTCGAGATTATTATTTTTTCTGCGTTCTACAAGGAATAAAACTAACGGTAATTTGCAGCAAATCGTAAACCATGTTCTATAAATGCATGATTAAAAACACTTCGATTCAATTGTATTTTAGGTGCATTTGGGAATATGTTGATTAATAGCCCAAAATCTTTTATTTTCCCAAATGCTCCAAAAATACACGGGAATCGAAGTGTTTTTTCATAAGTTGATAGAAAATGGTTTACGATTAGCTTCTAAATTACTTTATCGGTAGTTTTATTACTTGTAGAACGCAGAAAAAATTAGAAACCACGAAACTTGAATCTCGCGCTAACACGAAACGGTGTAGGTATAGGTATTACAGTTTCTCTATATCGAGATGTGGAAAATCATCTACCTACAAGTGGTGTTCATTGTTCGCCGACCCCGTTACGTTTGAATTCAATCACTATGAACACAAAACTATTTTGAAAATCTTTCGGTTAAGTGAAGATTTCAAGAAGTTTTATAACAATAAAAAACACAAGAATTTAATTATAAAACATCAAAGCTGATGTGAAATTACGAGACTTGGAACTGATAATGAGGACAGTTTTAGGACTTAAGGAAAATAAAATGACAAGATAATAATGATGAACGTAAAAATAAGCAATGACCTAATAAATCGGCGCAACACAACACGCTTTTTCGTAACATTTACTTAATAATAAAAAGCTTTATTGCAGGAAAGATTTGTCTAAGGTAGGTACAAGAAGTTCTTATAGACTAACTATCATAATCCTGCAATTGGCGGTCTTATCCCTTGCAGAGATTTCTTCCAGACGACCATTATTGAAGGAACCCTGTATCTTAGGCTACCTATGAGCAACATTTGAGCATTTGAGAACAACATTAAGTCCTGACTATTTCGTAACATTTTACTTTGTAACGTTACATTACCAACCTCCTTTCACGAATTTTTTACAGCAAAGGTTTCAGACCTCTTTGAAAACAGCGTGAGATATTGGCACATGCATAATGCAGCACGTGGTGTGATTGCATGAGTCGAATTGCACAACGGTTGTGAAAAATTTTAAAACCATGTATCTGGATGTTATCCAAGCGGGTAATGTGTAGGCACATGCATGCTTCACTCTCTGCGGTGGGTCGGTCATTGACTCACTGGAGATTTATGTATTATCTACACGTACTTAGGTATATTATTTAAATAAATAAATAATGCTGGACAATTCACTCAGTATTATCTAGCCCCAAGCTAAGCAGAGCTTGTGTTATGGGAAGGTACTAGATATACTTAAAACAATACACTACATAGATAGATATTTTTTACTATACATAGAAAACATCCAGAACGCATTGGACAAATGTCTGCAGATCGTACAAACATTTGTCCCGAGGCGGGAATCGAACCCGCAACCTCCTGCGTCGCAGGCAGACCTTCGCCCGCTGCGCCACAGAGGTAGTCAAATTATGTTTTGTTTCGAAATGTGTAGGAAATCTTGGTCAGCAGTGAGAACTAGGCGCTAAGGGAGAATTGACGCATAAACGACTGCGAAGAACCAACAACCGCTGGGGTAAACGTAGTGTAGGTCGCCTTTCAGCCAGGTGGGATGATGAAGGACTGAAGGTAGATGCTGTATGTGGCAGTGTGAAGACAGGGCACTATAGCGCTCATTAGGGGAGGCTAATGTCTAGCAGTGGACGAATATAGGCTGATGATGATGAAACGACTGTTAAATGCCGTGATAAAGAGGCTTTTGTACCCAGTAGTGTGCCCTGCTTTAGACAGTTACGAAGATGTACCTAACTCTTATTAACCCATATTTTGATGTGCCTACAAAGCTTATCTTATGAAATCTATAAAATAAAGCCAATACATTATATCCCAAAGTCCATATTCGAATGAAAAGATGTTGTATTATGTCAGTGAAGGTTACGCAAACACTTTGGCACCGCACGGGAGCACTAAAACTCCCGTGACGTGGTGGCCGTGACCTCGGGGCTAGATTGGATAAGTCAAGTCAATACATTTATTAATTTGGAAGTCTAACAAAGCAAACATTGAAGCTTACCAGGTTAAACACTGGCGCAATCACATAAATTAGGCGGCGTGGGTTGTTCATAAAATTAAGCTTTGATTTTATTTCGAAGATTAGGTAGGTTAACCCTGAATTGTCGAAGTTAGAGGCCTTCGCGTACTTGTTTAAAAGACTCGTTTATGATAAGTTCAAAAGTTAAAGTTAAAATTAAGCAAGAGCAGCAGATATCGTTTATTATAAGCATGGCTATCATAGCAAACTACAATTGAATGTGTTAGCGTTAAGTTTTTCACTCACGAAACAGTTTGGGTACCTAAATGGGTTCCCATTTAGGTTACCAGGTTTCGTGCTATAGTTCATGTTGTATTTTAAATTGTATATTTAGTGTTAATTCGTAAGTGCGTACCTAAACCAAGTTTTTGCATTTACAATAAAACTACACAACTTATGAACAACTGGTTCAAGAAACAAAATAAATTATGTGCGAAACAGTGCTCTTTCATGTTTTTATGATCGTAATTTTTATTCTGAATCGTGTTTTCACATTCGAGGAACCAAAGAAAAAATATTTTTTTTATATAATTCGAGTTCAGAAGATAAGAAAAGTTAAGTTTAGAAAACTGTTATGTAATTTCGAGGAACCAAAGAAAAATAGGATTTTTTTATGTAAGTAATTCGAGTCTTTTACCACGGGGATTCCGTGAGTATTGAGATCTAACGTTCAATAAATATATAAATAAATAGTAATAATGCTGGACAATTCACACAGCGTTATCTAGCCCCAAGCTAAGCAGAGCTTGTGTTATGGGTACTAGTTAACTAAACATAATACAATACACTACTTAGATAGATATTTTTTATTATAAATAGAAAAACATCCAGGACACCCTGAACCGAATCTGCAGATCGTACAAACATTTGTCCCGAGGCGGGAATTGAACCCGCAACCTCCTGCGTCGCAGGCGGACCTTCGCCCGCTGCGCGATCTTTTTCGCGCAGCAAAAATAATAGTTATAAATAAATAGTTTCTTGTTCTGTGAGGTACAAAACAGGGATATGTAATTAGTTTTAACAGTGAAGACCTCACCTACATGTAAGTATAATAATAATAATAATAATGCTGGACAATCCACACAGCATCATCTAGCCCCAAGCTAAGCAGAGCTTGTGTTATGGGTACTAGATAACTGATGTACATAATATAATACATTACATAGATAGAAAGAAAGAAAGAAAGAAAGAAAATTAATTTATTAGTTCACTAGAAAGCTTGCAACTATTACAATACTTAAACTTACTTATGAATATTACAATAACAATAATAAAATAATAGTACCTAACAGTAGCAAGCAATGCAGCGAACCAAAAGGTCCTATCTCAGCATAATGTTGCTCCACAAGAAGTAGAGTAACGCTGGTTTTCTGACAGGACCTTTGGCTCGTGTCAACACGGGCGGCAGACCACAGACAAAAAATAACACTACACTACTAAAAATACAAAAAAGTTACTTGTCTACAATGATATGAAGTGTATGAATAAACTATTTGCCTGTTCAACACATAGATATTTTTTATTATACATAGAAACGACCAGAACACCCGGAACAAATATTTGTAGATCGTACAAACATTAGTCCCAAGGCGGGAATCGAACCCGTAGCCTCCTGCGCCGCAGGCGGACCTTCGCCCGCCACGCCACCGAGGTCGTCGAGGAGTATGGAGTTGCCTACTGAGTTACGTGTAGCGTAGCGTTTGCGTTGCAATGCAATCTTAGGTACCTAGTCTACCTACGATTGTAACGCTGTTCTTAAATCCGGAACTTGCAAGATGCACACGATTGCCGAGTTCCGGTTCGATTGAAGGGCAGGATATGTTGGTAAGACGAGCATGCAATAACTTCAAGGCTATAAAACTACCTTGGCTTATAAAGGTAGACTAAAAAAACAAATACTTACCAATACTTACGTTATCTAATCTGTGATCTAATCTGTGCCAATACTAAGAACGCATTTACCCATCCCTAAGAAATGAACTGAACGTCTATTAAGATTTGTTTTTCGTTATTAAGATTTATATCTTTTATAAGATTTATCAGATACTAGCTGCGCCCCGCGGCATCGCCCCCGTGGAAATTTATGTTTCCAACTTTCTTAATTTTTTCTTTCATAAGAACCTTCTCCCGACAATAACAAACACAACAAAGAAAGAATTAGCGAAATCGGTCCAGCCGTTCACGCGTGATGCCGTGACCAAGGAAAACGGGTTTCATTTTTATATATATAGAAGAAGATGTTAAGAACGGGCCAACCTTTATAGATACCAAGATGTAAAAAATATACTTATTTACTCTTTTCCGTATTTATTTTCACACCTAGAATTTATATTAAGGTACTTAAGTAAGTATTGTATCAACCTGTGTGTGGGTGCTGTAATGTCGGTGCACGATACTTAGCAACAAAAAAACCAACAGTTACAATTAAAAAGTTCTTGCCTGCCTCATAATATTGATCGCTGCGTATGATAATAAAATGATTCGCTTACAATTTCTAAAATAGAAATCAATTAATATCTGCGATGGAACGCTAGTATAAGGTTTAGTGAAAGCGCGATCGCTATAAAAATAGCACTTGCTTGGAACTGGTTATGGTTCTGGTGGCAAAAATAGCAATTGCCTGGAACTGGTTTGGGTTCTGGTGGGAGCAATCTAGCTAGGTAACAAACAGTATTTATACCTGCAAGAGCAAGGACCGGTGGAGGGCGACAGATGCAGTCAGGCACTGCGAGTTTTTTTGAAAATAAAATAATTTTTAAACGTTTGCTCTATAAAACGCTCTATAAACGTTCAACAGTGATACTTGATTTCCAAGAAACTCGTATCTGAACAAAAAGATGTGACAGAGAAAACTTTTTTGCGATTTCTGACTTTTTGGACTCCCAACCTCAGTTGACATATGGCACAGTTTTTGTGTCAGGGCGTATCGAACGATTTAAATCTTTGTTTAAAATAATAAAGGTACCTAATAATATGACTTAAGCCTGATCATAACTGAATTTTTTCTGCTACACAGCATAAGCACAAAACTAATAAAACTAACTTCATTCTATAAACAAACTATTCATATAATCCTACATTCTCAATTGTTCAATACACAAGTTCAATTCTCAGTTAATGATATTGTTCAAACAATTAAATCAATGTCCGTTCCGTGGGCTGAGTGAGTAAACCCTTAAGCAGTAGAGTGGTCGTCGGAACCCGTGGGCTGAGTAGACCCTGTAGCGATAGCGAGTGGTCGTCTGAGCCCGTGGGCTGAGTAGACCCTGTAGCGATAGCGAGTGGTCGTCTGAGCCCGTGGGCTGAGTAGACCCTGTAGCGATAGCGAGTGGTCAACTGAACCCGTGGGCTGAGTAGACCCTGTAGCGATAGCGAGTGGTCGTCTGAGCCCGTGGGCTGAGTAGACCCTGTAGCGATAGCGAGTGGTCGTCTGAGCCCGTGGGCTGAGTAGACCCTGTAGCGATAGCGAGTGGTCGTCTGAGCCCGTGGGCTGAGTAGACCCTGTAGCGATAGCGAGTGGTCGTCTGAACCCGTGGGCTGAGTAGACCCTGTAGCGATAGCGAGTGGTCGTCTGAGCCCGTGGGCTGAGTAGACCCTGTAGCGATAGCGAGTGGTCGTCTGAGCCCGTGGGCTGAGTAGACCCTGTAGCGATAGCGAGTGGTCGTCTGAGCCCGTGGGCTGAGTAGACCCTGTAGCGATAGCGAGTGGTCGTCTGAGCCCGTGGGCTGAGTAGACCCTGTAGCGATAGCGAGTGGTCGTCTGAGCCCGTGGGCTGAGTAGACCCTGTAGCGATAGCGAGTGGTCGTCTGAGCCCGTGGGCTGAGTAGACCCTGTAGCGATAGCGAGTGGTCGTCTGAGCCCGTGGGCTGAGTAGACCCTGTAGCGATAGCGAGTGGTCGTCTGAGCCCGTGGGCTGAGTAGACCCTGTAGCGATAGCGAGTGGTCGTCTGAGCCCGTGGGCTGAGTAGACCCTGTAGCGATAGCGAGTGGTCGTCTGAGCCCGTGGGCTGAGTAGACCCTGTAGCGATAGCGAGTGGTCAACTGAACCCGTGGGCTGAGTTGGCCAGACAGGTGAGATGAGTCACCCACAAAAAAAAACCGTAAGGGGCGAATGAGCCCGCGGGACGATTTTTCTGTGGGCCCAGTTGCCCACAGAATGGATCTATTAGTGCTTGTAATAAATAATAACTTTCAGAACACCAAGTTTCAATAATTTAAGGTTAGAATCATCTCGATGAAGCCACCTTTCAAAATTTAATCCAAATCGTTTCATCCGTTTGGAACTTACGATAAGACGAACAGAACTGTTATAAGCGTAGGAACTATAACCATATATTTCGTCAAGGGTTATAAACACCGTCACCTGTCACCTATTTTACCTGATTCGTGATGGTTAAAACGGCACTAAAATACTCCCACGAGTGCAAAGCATTATGCAACCGGCTACTATATATAGATTCAAGTGTACTCTAGGGCTAACCTTATCGCGGCACAGGTTAAATAAAGCCCATCCATTCGTGTCCAATGTTACTCGTGATGCTAAAATAGATATTGGCTTTTCAAGGGTTATAAGATGAAGAATAGCAGACTAAATAATTTATTAGAGTCCTTGACCTCGACAGCCTATATTCGTCCACTGCTGGACGCAGGCCTGCTCCTGATAAGTACTTTATTGGCTTTTATCTAATGGAGGGTAAAGCCCGTTAATCCCCACGCTGGGCAGGCGGGTTGGGGATCGCAGTTCGGTGGTGGAATTGTTCTGCATGAGGCGCTACTGCCCGCCCCCGGTGGATATCCCTTAGTCGCCTCTTACGACACCCGCGGGAAGAGTTGCGGTGGTGCAAATTCTAAGCCGGCACCACACGGCATTATCTATAGGCCTAGGTCAACAAATAAACAGTTTTTTATCTAATCTTGTCGACGCGGATTAGCGATTACTTGCCGTTTTATTTGCACTTTCGTTCACGTTCCTTACGAACAGTGTTAGTGACTCACTATTTACAAAGGAAATCAAGTCTTGAAGTTTATATGTAAGTACCTACTTTTGACCAATACAGATATTATATACATAAATGATATGCATAATAGTTTATGGATGGTTGAACTATTAGAAATTTGTCCAGGTAGTACTTATGTAACTTTCTATCTCTTATTTCTACTCTACCAACTCCACAGAAATTAACTTATGTACCTAATATTATTAGTTTATTCTAAGAAAAATAATGGTCTTTGCCCATCACGAAACACTTTACTCGAAATATACTAAACGGGGTAAACGTGTTCTTGAGTGGAAACCGCGACTAGGCAAACGTAGTGTAGGACGCCCTCCAAGTGGGATGACGACCTGCGGAAAACTGCAGGCAGATGCTGGATGCGGCAAGCTGGAGACAGGGTGCTATGGCGCTCATTAGGGGGGGGGGGGGGGCTATGTCCAGCGGTGGACTAATATAGGTTGACGATGAAGACGATGAACTTCAACTACTTCGTTATAATATAAATAACAAGACATCTAAGTATACAAACTACATAGTGAAACTACAAAGAAAAAAACTTAGGTTGATAATACTTTGGGTTCCGTCTGCAAGGTTTAAAATTATGATTTGTAGAATCTTGTCGCGATAGGTACCTCTAAATCTAAACAGATAACATGCTTCTCTGCCATTTATTCTGTTATTGACCTGAGAGGTTAAAGCTCGATGTCATAAAGAGCCGTTTAACGATTTGGCATTGACTTAAAAGAAAATAATAATAAAGTTAGATCGTAGCGGGATAGGCATCGTAAAAAGACAAGCTTTTCGAGTGCTATATTTCGAGGCCATCATTCGATAGGGACTTATGTGTGACTTATGTGACGACCGATGTGGCGCGGCGGGCGAAGGTCCGCCTGCGGCGCAGGAGGCTTCGGGTTCGATTCCCGCCTTGGGACAAATGTTTGTACGACCTACAAATATTTGTTTCGGGTGTTCTGGTCGTTTCTATGCATAATAAGAAAAATTATTATCTATTTAATGTATTATATTATGTATATCACTCATCTAGTACCCTAACACAAGCTCTGCTTAGCTTGGGGCTAGATGATACTGTGTGGATTGTCCAGCATTATTTATTTATTTAACGACATTTAGCCACTTTTGAGGAGCAACAAAAAACGTCTAACTTCTTTCAAAGATGATCAAAATGGAATTTTCGGAATAATTATAAGACTATTTACTTATTAATACACATAATAATAACACTAAATACTTCGTAAGTTATTTATTTCTAGTACTTTTGGTTCATACGCCTCGGTTTGAAGAAAACATTCCCAAAATTCACAATATCCTGAGCTGCAAAGATTCTTATCCAGCATAAAATGTTAACGCGTTCAATGCCACCACGATTTTCATAATGTATTGCCGGATGCCGGGAACATTTCACGGTGGACGCGCTAGGGGAGTCACCGGCACTGGAATAAGAATTACGTGAACACGCGAGGGGAGTCAGTGGCACTGGACGTGTTAAAATACTTTAGTATTCCACAGATTGCTTGAAGAGCACGCGTAGCTCATCACAATGAGCTTCAGAACGGCAGATCTCGTCCCAGATCTACAATGCAATGTAAACAACGCCTTTGTTAAAATCGGCGAGAATGACGCAGAATCAGTCCCACACTTCCTTGACTTACGGCATATTAAACACATCGGTAGTGTTGCAAGAGTTAATGCGAAAGTGGAGACAATGAGGAAATACTATAACTGACGTCTTTGTAAGGCTTTTACGAAACGACCATGCTGAATAGACATTGAGAGAAAAGATCGAAGACATTTTATCGTTTTGACGCGAGGTTTAATTTATTTTGAGGTTTTTAACTAACTACGATTGGATTGTATTTTGGGAGCATGGGAATATGTTTATTTTTAGCCCAAAATCTCTTACCCCAAATGCTCCAAAAATACGTGAATCGTAGTAAGATTTTTCATAACTTAATAGCAAATGGTTTAGGATTTGCGGCAAATTAATTTTCCGCTAGTTTTATTTCTTGTAGAACGGGGAAAAAATTATAAACTCAAAAAAAATATTCTCACGCCAATACGAAACGATCAACCTCTGCAGACAGATTCTAGGATCAGATATTATATTACACTACTCCCGATGAGCGTTTCTTCATTGGCCGGCCCGGCCCGGTACGATACCGACACCGACAGTACTCGACGACACTGCACCTACAGCTACATTCTTCATTTGATCGACACGACACGACGGCTTTGTAATTCCACACAGACCTCGCACGCCCATATAGAAGCTTGCGTAGGTACAGTCGGCTGCAAAAATATGTATACACTCCCAAGTTTTCAATTTGACTAAATAGTAAGTGTATAGTAATTGTGATAATTTATGTACCTCATTCTGACGAAGTACGATGACTACTTTGTACGAAAAACGTGTGCATGTCCTTTTATTTGAAAACTTCCGAATAAAATACAAGTTAAATCTTGGAAGTGTATACATGTCTGTGCAGCTGACGTACACAACACATACGTACGGTGCCAGCCCGACACAAGTGGGAGACTTGCTGCGACGACATGTCGGCGCCGCGGGCGCGGCATGTCTGTGTCGTCGGGTCGGGGGAATGATTTGCCATACAATTTCATAGAATTATGCGTCCACCGATGTCGGTGTCGGTATCGGTACCGGGCCGGGCCGGCCAATGAAGAAACACCCGATACGAGTGATTTATTAATAAGCACTGTTTAATAATGATGTCATTTAGTTGTCTAGTTCAGAGTCACATTTTTTCTGTTAGCTGCATAATAATCTTATGAGGTAAGTAGATAAAAAATCAAATATGTTTAATGATTGTTGTTTGTGGGCACCGATAGCTTGCCAAGTGGCATTGACCAGTGGTTTGTTTTAGCATTTTGACATAGTTAATTACAGACTCTACATGTGAATAACCGTAAAATATGCTCGGAGAGAATAAGCTCCTCTGTCTTAAATCTTGTAACTCGGGACAAATGTTTGTACGATCTGCAGATACATATTTGTTCAGGGTGTTCTGGGTGTTTTCTGTGTATAATAGAAATATATGTCTATGTCGTATAATGTATGTATATCAGTTCTCTAGTACCCATAACACAAGCTCTGCATAGCTTGGGGCTAGATGATACTTGGTAGCATAGTGTGAATTGTCCAGCATTATTTATTAAATTATGTACGGAGTAAATCGCGTGAATTGAGTTGTTGAGTGGGTGTGTGCACGTATTTGCCCTAAATTAATCAAAGTAGCTACCTGCCTAGTCGTGAAGATGTGAAGATAGTGCGTGCTATGAATCAGCCTCCTTGATCTGATTATTTGGCGCTAGGTATACCTACCTGATACAATAACCGCAATTATAATAATGTTTAAAACATTGCTAAGAGTAGCAAGGAGAATCAAAAACATAGGTACATAATGTTTAAAACATTGCTAAGAGTATCAAGGAGAATCAAAAACAGGTACTTACTACCTATTTGATAGTTTAGAAATACTAAAAAGTTCGAATCCCTATAATTTAACTGTTTTTAAGATTTGTAAAATACTAATCCTACGGGAATAAGATACGAATCGTACGGCTATACAATTGCGAAAGAAATTTCAAAATCTGTCATAATCACGGGTTGAATACATTTGACATCACTCTAGTCATAAGATCTGACATGTACCTGTAATAATGTATTCGGCAAATAAATGATTTTGATTTGATTTTGATTTGAAATCGACGAATATTCAAACAGCCGAACATAAACTCCTTTTCTCGAAGTCAGTATAAAAATGGAAGGAAGGATTTCAGGAACTCCGAACTGGAGAGTAGTAAAGTATGTATATTATTTTTATCGTAAAGCGTGAAGAGAACAGACCATAAAATAATGTGACTTTACTATCAGAATCTAAACTAACATTATAAAGAGAAAAGATTTGATTGTTTGTTTGTATTGAATGGGCTCCGAAACTACTGGACTGATTTGAAAAATTCTTTCACAGTTAGGAAGCTTACTTTTCAGGGAATGACATAGGCTATATTTTATCCCGGAATTCTCACGGGAGCGGGAATTACGCGGGTGAAATCGCGAAGCGATCGTCAAGTTTATTCATAACTCGATAATTTCGAAGACAGATCAGGTAAGAAGTTATGTTAATCTCATAATGTGTATTCTACCTATTTAAGTATTTTCCTTGTCATAGGGAATTATTTTTCGTTTATTATTATTATTATTTATATTATTATAAAGCAGTTGCGAGCCAGTCTTGTAATTTACATCTACACTAATAATAAAATAGAGGAAAGATTTGTATGTTTGTAACGAATAAACTCAAAAACTACGGGACCGATTTCAAAAATTCTTTCACCATTAGAATGCTATATTATCCCCGAGTAACATAGACTATATTTATTACTAGACCCGTCTAAAGCCGGGACCTGTCGCCTAGTACACTATAAATGCGTATAATTTCCTGAACATTGTTATTGTGACATATATAGGAAAATGGACGTTAATATTGTTTACAACTAGTGATAGCATTATGCTAGGTACAAAGTTGAATCCAATAATAGGTTGTATAATTATTAAAATGCACAGTTACAATTACCTACCTAAGGTAATTGTAACTTTGAACTTGAACGTTGTATCCTAATTTATGGATTCCGGGTGTAGGTATGATCTGCGTATGATTTATATGCAAATAGTATTATCAGTTATCTGGTACCCATAATACAAGCTCTGCTCATTTTGGGGCTATAAAGATGCTGTGTGACAGTTACAATTATCCTATAAATTTGTTCCATTGTTGGGCAAAGGCCCTAATTCTAGCCCTTACTGTGTTAAAATGCCCAGCAATTTCTTTCTTTCTTTCTTTTTAGTGTGACTAGCTTCTGCCAGCGGCTTCGCACGCGTTCTTTCAGGATAAAAGCATATACATATGTGAATCCAGGTCTAGAACTATCTCTATGCAATATTTCAGCCCGATCCGTTTAGTGGTTTTAGCTTGAGGTAACAAACATCCAAACTTTCGCGTTTAATATACTTAGTACTTACCTGACTATTCGAATTTTGTGGAAATAAATAAATAATGTTGGACAATTCACACAGCATTATCTAGCCCCAAGCTAAGCAGAGCTTGTGTTATGGGTACTAGATAACTGATATACTTAATACAATACACTACATAAATAGATATTTTTTATTATACATATAAAACATCCAGAACGCCCTGGACAAATGTCTGCAGATCGTACAAACATTTGTCCCGCTGCGGGAATCGAACCCGCAACCTCTTGCGTCGCAGGCAGACCTTCGCCCGCTGCGCCACAGAGGTCGGAAAAAGGCCTGTTAGCTAGTTTCAGAAAGCACTAAATCTCTAACTAAACTATGAGCTGGTATAATAACCACTTGTTCCATCCACTAAATATCTACGTGACGCACGGCACTATATTATCAAACATAGGATGTTGTTCAAATCAATGTTACAATGGACGACTCGTCTCCTCGCTGATCAGATCAATCTTCATTGATGCAAGTAGGTAGGTACATATTGTGATGTTCCCGAACTGTAATTTACATTCATCATCATCATCATTTTCTTGCCCATTTTCCCACTTAGGTGGGGTCGGCACAACAGGTTTTCTTATCTCATTCGCGTCTATCAGTTTTCATTTTTAAAGTTGTATTTTGATTGCAACAAGGTACGTAACTGCTGCTGAATAAATATTTTTTATTTTCATTTATTAAAATGAGATAGTGGTTTTTGATTTTCTTTTCAAACGCATAAATGAATGTAATATTCAACGTTTTTGCAGAACTATTGGTTCATGACCTATCGAAGTACCTACCTAAATCTTTTCGTTCATGGTATACTTAGGTATTGTTGGACGCATAGAAATCTAAATAACAAGGCACTTGCAACTTGCAAGTGCCTTGTTATTTAGATTTCTATGGTTGGACGATATGCGGTTTTTTGAATAGGCAGGTTCCCATACTGGGAATTTACGGTAGCACATACTTTAGATAGATAGATAGAAAATTCTTTATTGTACACTTATAGATAGAAACAATACAACAAAACAGCTTAAAAACTAAGTGACAAGTGGCGGTTTTATCACTCAAGAGCGATCTCTACCAGACAACCTATAATGAGTCAAGAAACTTGAAATATAAGAAGGTACTTTGTAGCTTTGAATCATACGCTTGTATTTAGTTGATCTTTTGCATGCATAGAGCATAGGTCTGTGGAAAATCACATCACACTAATATTATAAATGCGAAAGTTTGGATGGATGGATGTATAGATGGATGGATGTTTGTTACGTCTTTACGCCAAAACTACTGAACGGATCGGGCTGAAAATTTGCATACAGGTAATTCTTTTTATCTCATAAATCAGTTCCCATGGGATAGAAATCACCTTTTAACTTTTCTATAGAAACAACGCGTGCGAAGCCGCGGGCATAAACTAGTAGATAATATTTGCTTATGATCTGCCTTACCTGTGCCGCCTGAGCAGGCCCCGTCGTGCAGGGGAGCCACTGGGGCCCGCTCCATCATTGTCAATTTTCTCCGGAGACCGGAACAACTTCTTGAACGCTGCAGCCACCTTCTCTCGGGATCTCGACGTCATATTGCACTATATTATTTAGAACGCACTGAACTTTCACAAAACACGATCCGTTTTTATTTATTTACATTCACAACTCACGCGTTCCCGAGTGGCATGGCAGGAAACGTCAAAATTTAAAAGTGAAACACCTGACGAACGCACAGTTCGAATGCGATCAAAGAGATTGCATTCGTTGTCTCGCACGCGGGATGCGGCGTCTCGCGGCTCGGCACGTCTGGTGCAACGCACGTGCGACGACGGAGTGAGAGTCTGTGAGAGCCGATGAAATGAAAACTTGCCTCGGCAGTCTTGGCACTTGTTCGGCTCTAGCGGAGGCCGGTTATCGCACCACGACAGACGTGGCTGGCAGTCTCGAAGGCCGGCACATCACGCGCGACCGTCCGCCACTCAGCCCTTCGAGTGAACGAACTTTCCCAGATCCTTTTGTTAATGCGTTGATCCTGTCGGTCTACCTTGACTTTATCTCCCCAGAGTTCGGGATCACTGCTCTCTTTTTTTGTCACGTTCTATCTGTAACAAGTGAAAATTTATGATAGAGTGAACGTTATTCTCGTTTGGTGACTATACCAAAATATGCACAATACTTGGTAATGTAGAGAACTTCACAATGTAAAATAGCGTTGGGAGCTTTAATTATTTTTTTGACATAAATATGAGTAATCAAAGGTGTGGGAGATTAGAAAATGTTCAATCCAATCTGACCAAATGGTCTAGCAAAATGTACCTACCTATTGAAATATTGGAACGAAGTTCCTTATTTTCTAATGCCTTCTGATCTCTTATTCTCGTGTGTAAATGTTGACTCTACCAAAATAAGCACAATACTTGGTAATGTAGAGAACTTCACAATGTAAAATAGCGTTGGGGGCTTTATTTATTTTTTTGACCTAAGTATAAGTAATCAAAGGTGTGGGAGATTAGAAAATGTTCAATCCAATCTGACCAAATGGTCTAGCAAAATGTACCTACCTATTGAAATGTTGGAACGAAGTTCCTTATTTTCTAATGCCTTCTGATCTCATATTGAATTATTATTTTAACATAGATGAATAACAAATAAAAAAATAATGCTTGACAATCCACACGGCATCTAGCCCCAAGCTAAGCAGAGCTTGTGTTATGGGTACTGGATGACTGATTTACATGAATGTCCTATTTGTACACAAACTAGCTGCATTCTTACTATCCGTTGTCCTATTACCCGTTTAAGCATTTTCCCGCGGTAAGAAGTAGCCTATGTTCATCAGAAATGATGTGGGCTTCTAATGGTAAAAGAATTTTTCAAATTGGTCCAGTCGTTTCGGAGCCAATTCAATATTAACAAACAATCAAATCTTTCCTCTTTATAATATCTTTATAATCTTTATAATAGTAGGTATAGTATAGATAAACCAAAATTAGACAACAAAAACAAAAATAAGTGACTCCATTACAAGATGAAAGCTCAATTTGTTAAGCCCACATTGACCTTGGAGTGTCCTTAACATCGGAGAAAGTGCGTAGGCTCAGGGCACACACAATAGGGCTCACGAAGTTATTGGCAGGTCGCCAAAATATGATTTGTCCTCCATTACAACCACTCTAATCTATAGGGGTTCGATCGAGAAGGGATTCGTAGGCAGTTCACTCCGTCTCGCTCGTTAAGAGATAAAGGAACTTACCTAGGTCATTAGTAATGACCTAGGTAAGTTCTTTTATCAAATTAGGTAATGACTCATGACCTGATCTGTGCCTATTACGGTACTGTATCGTAACTGTCCTGTTGTTTGCAAATCCTACTAATATTATAAACGCGAAAGTTTGTAAGTGGATGGATGGATGGATGTTTGTTACTCTTTCACGTAAAAACTACTGAACGGATCGGGCTGAAATTTTGCATACAGGTAATTGTCATCCTGGAATCAAACATAGGCTACTTTTTATCCCATAAATCAGCTCCCGCGGGATAGAAATCACCTTTAATTATTATTTATTATTTATTTATTTACCCCTTGGGTATTATAATATCTGTGTCTGTGCCCTTGGTCACAGATATTATAATACTATACTAGTACCTTGGTATTAATGAGGTCTAAACCAAGAGCCATGCAGAATACTTTTGTCGTGTGTAGTTTGCTTAGAGGATTAAAAAAAGAAAAATTTAAAATAAAACAACAACACATGTCTTACTTATAGCTTCTGCCCGCGGCTTCGCAAGCGTATTTTCGGTGTAATATTATCTAAGTTAGGCTTTGCTCTAAGCGTACGCCAAATTTCATCTCGATCTGTTCAGTATTGGGGATTCTAGCTAACAAAAATTCAGATTTCACAAACTTTCGGCTTTAAAATATTAGTAGGATAGGGTGGGCGTTACAGTACATATTGAAATAAAGCTAGAAGTAGGTAGCAAGTTTCTACAAGTAGAGATAAGGATTCAGATAGAACAGACGTTAGAACATGTTACAGTGACTGTAACATGAACATTAATAAGATTCTCCCCTGAATCGTCTTAATTTCCTGTGATAAAAATCTAATTTCAGATGAGGGAAGGCACACGTTTTCTGTAGTTTTTATAACTTATAAAATATTTTCTCGCTAGTCATGGTGATAAGTTGTACCTATGTTTAACTCGAGGGCAAATATTTTTCGTTTCGTGCCTTTTAAATCCCTCGATACCTCAGCCGTCTACTCTAGAGCCACTCGCTACGTTCGTGACTCTATTCTAGATTGCTTCGCTGTCTCGGGATGTAATATCGGCAAGTTCAACAAAAAATAGTTTTGCCCACTTGTTGAACAAACAACTATTATTTTAACACAATAAGTAGATTTACTATAAAAAGTACATAAAAAATACCTTACCTACTTACTATACAAAAATAGTAACAAACAAGCACAGTGTGTAGGAAACACATCAATATCTACCTAAATGCTTATAGTAAAGTAGTGAAATTGGAGCTTTACTAATTTTAGAATGAAATTTATCCTCTGCGTTTAACCTGTCGTTGTCACAAATAAAAAAAATTCTAGTATTATTCCACGGCTACGGAACGTGGTCATAGGATCTTTGTTCCACAGTAGGCAGTTATTACTCACTCACTTGTACAGTCTGTCTCCCCTTCGGCAATAAATTTCCATATAAAAACATTTGATTAGGCGCTTTCCCAAGTGTGCAACCCCTGTTGAAAATTCTCTTTGGTGCTTACTATTGTCCTCAGACCCCAAGCATTCGACTGTGGGTAATATAGCTAAAAGTGCACGTTTATTTGTCTGTGTTCTTTGTTCTGGGCACAATGAAAATTTGTTCGCTTCAAGTTTAATTTGGTTCTAGTAAAAATCTTTGTGGTCAGTCATGAAAAAATTCAAGTGAAGAATAAATTGTGTAAGTAAACGCTTTCCCTACTTGATAAAGCCTCATCTAAGTGCTTACTTTGTAGGTAGGTGAGGGATTTTTACCATGAAGTTTTATAGTCATTCTGATTATGAGTTTAGTGTCATACTAATAGCACAGCTAAGCTAGGTTAGGTTCGTACCACGTAGCTTTACATTCTCTTTGGTTCGTACCTACCTACAGTACAGCAAGCACGGTGATTGTTGTCAAGGGTAGAATAGAGAAAAATTACGTCACTTTGTCATCGAATGCGTAAATTATTAGAAATTCATTCCTTTAACTTCAATAATTTACGCAATGTATGACGATGCGATGTCATTAATGTCTATTCTACCCTAGAGAACAGTCCCCATGCTTGGCCTACAGGTTATTAGTTAAAAGATTTACGGAAAGATCTGATTTCAAAAATCAGTTGATTGCTCTATCAATCTCAAGCGCACGTGATAAAGATATAAAAGTAAGGTAGAGGCAACGTGAAACTTCATCAGTCCATATTGTAAACTTTATAACGAGGCAGTTTCATCAGCATTACTCAACTCTTCAGCGATATTCATCGGAGCGTCGAGCGCCGGAACCTAATTAGAGAATTTAACTTACCTCGAATTACTTTCAACAACCCGAAGTTAATGGGTTGTTTGTGTAACAGAAAATGTTGCTGCTTGATGCTGCTATTTATACCCTCGACTTTGTCGTAGAAGTTTAAGATCTGTCTTAAGCTACCTGTCGGAATATACAGATGAGATAACTAAGCTACCTGTTTGTATATGTCTACCGATCAAGTCAGTGGAACGGTAGACATTAGGTATAATTTACGTCTATGAAGGTATTATTGATGATTGATTGCCACACTAAAAATCATCGTTTACCCACCCCCCTATCTCCATCTGAAATATAGGTTGGTACCTAGTAAGTATTTTTAGGAGTTTATTAAATAGCGAAGATTCTTACCGGTACCGTCAGTATATAAATAATATGTACTACCAAGGGTTTCAAGCGTTCGAAACTCTCGGTGCCTCGCACTTGACGCATCTTGTTTTTAATGTATGAATTCAACGACACAAATTAATGATTCTACCGGACGCAATTTCGATATTGTTTCGTATTTTTATGTTTTAGTGTAAAGAATATAGAAAGAAGAGAAAATACCTACAGCAAACAATAAAAATGGCTAAGATTCATTTTGTGCAGGCAGGTACCTACATATTGTGTAACTCGAACTGAAGGTATTCTCCGAATGAAACGTTATGACAGCATTGTTGGTTCGTTAGTCGCCATTACGGCTATTGTAGAAACCAAACACGCGACTGACAAAGGTAAGTAAACATTATCTCAAGGAACGTTTCACTTTTCTTCTTCTTTCTCACGCTCTTTATCCTCTCAGGCATATGGCAGTCCATAGCGCGCCGCTAAGGCCATTGCGTGGCAGGGTTTCCGCCAGCATGCTGCCCGCCAGCGCGGAAATGGGATGTGATGCATTATTTCGCTGATTTCTTGATTATTATAAATAAAAATAAATAAATAATGCTGGCTAGTAATACCTCGTAATCTTCTACTATATAAAAATAAGTCGGGTTTTCCTTCCTGACGCTATAACTCCAGAACGCACGAAACTATTTCCACGGTTTTGCATTCGTTGGAAAGGTCTCGGGCTCCGTGAGGTTTATAGCAAAGAAAAAATTAAGAAAGTGGGAAACATAAATTTCCACGCGAGCGAAGCCGCGGGGCGCAGCTAGTCTAATATATAAAATTCCCGTGTCACAGTTTTCGTTGCCATACTCCTCCGAAACGGCTTGACCGATTCTCATGAAATTTTGTGAGCATATTGAGTAGGTCTGAGAATCGGCCAACATCTATTTTTCATACCCCTAAGTGATAATTTTAAATTTCCACGCGGGCGTAGCCGCGGGGCGCAGCTAGTCTTATATATAAAATTCTCGTGTCACAATGTTCGTTCCGTGAGCATATTGAGTAGGTCTGAGAATCGGCCAACATCTATTTTTCATGATAATTTTATATTTCCACGCGGGCGTAGCCGCGGGGCGCAGCTAGTCTTATATATAAAATTCTCGTGTCACAATGTTCGTTCCGTGAGCATATTGAGTAGGTCTGAGAATCGGCCAACATCTATTTTTCATACCCCTAAGTGATAATTTTAAATTTCCACGCGGGCGTAGCCGCGGGGCGCAGCTAGTCTTATATATAAAATTCTCGTGTCACAATGTTCGTTCCGTGAGCATATTGAGTAGGTCTGAGAATCGGCCAACATCTATTTTTCATACCCCTAAGTGATAATTTTAAATTTCCACGCGGGCGTAGCCGCGGGGCGCAGCTAGTCTTATATATAAAATTCTCGTGTCACAATGTTCGTTCCGTGAGCATATTGAGTAGGTCTGAGAATCGGCCAACATCTATTTTTCATGATAATTTTATATTTCCACGCGGGCGTAGCCGCGGGGCGCAGCTAGTCTTATATATAAAATTCTCGTGTCACAATGTTCGTTCCGTGAGCATATTGAGTAGGTCTGAGAATCGGCCAACATCTATTTTTCATGATAATTTTATATTTCCACGCGGGCGTAGCCGCGGGGCGCAGCTAGTATCTATATATATTTTGATTCTCCATAAACGCTTCGAGTGCCTATCAATTCTCCTTCCTTCTACGACAAATAATTTATTGCCGAGCTGTAGGCCTACAGCCTACACTACAGTGGCTCGGGCTTAGGCAAGCCTACAGCTTTGGAACACGCAAAGTGACTACCAAAAATTCAAGTTTATGGTAAAGGAACACCATTTGCTCTGCTATTACTGAACACAGGGTTCTGTAGAACGCGGACGGGTGTTTTCTTTCGCGTGCTACCGGAGTAGGTAGCCACCAGTTTCCGGCGAATACGGCTTTAAACCTGGATCATATTATGACTGAGTCACGAAGACGAATACTGGGTTTTATAGGCTTAGATCATATCTACTATCTATACCTTTGCAGGCACTACGCTTAACTTCTTGTTTACCATTATCGTAAAAAAAATTGGTTGTCTGTAAAGTCGGTTTACTGACGATAGTTGAACGTGACAACGTCTTAAGAAAATACTGATGGAATGGTAGCATTTGATACTCGATCAAAACATGTAAATGTACTAAGTATAGCAGCAGTCCACGCAGACGCATCGCTCACTCAAGTAGGAGAGAGACGGATGTCGAGCGCTCTCGCTTGCACTTCAAGCCTTACGTGGAACGCCTCAGAGCGAGGTAACGCCGCATGACATCATGTTTTTTTGTGCGTGCAGCCGGCTCTATCGAATTATAAGACGTTGTCACGTCAAAACCCAGATACGAAGGAAGAGGTAGAATTCGATGTTATTTACGAGATATTAAAATTTTATTTTAGCCTTCATAGAAGTATTACTGACTGAAATATACATAAAACAAAAGGCCAGTTGTTGTTGTCGTGGTATCCTATTTTTATATCCTCGTTATTTAAAGCACATAACATTTCATGATAGTACGTGGTCATATCAACCCTAAAGGGAACTTTTATTGGACACTTAGGGGCCCCATATGTTCCCTTTCAAACGATTTCTTGCTTGGACCAAAATTTCATTATGATAATATTAATAACAGCTTTCTACATAAAATTTCTAAATGGTTAGTTTGCCGTATGAAGTTATGGCCAGATGCTGACTAATCTGCAGGTTTTCCGGTTTGGTTTTCCTTAAGCGTTATAACTTATAACGCGTGTAAGTATCTTTGTTTCTACACAAAAAAAAACCCTTGGGGCACGCACGTGTTTACACATGCAGTCTTTGCAAATCAATTGGGTCATTCATGCATGATTCATAGACAGTTTCAGATTGGAGTCAGGGTAAAGATATCCCTTCTACTTAAATCGTCATAAGGTACCTAATGATAATGTCCTCCTAGCCGAATTTCGACCAAGGCGGCCAGTCTCATCGGAGACTAGCCAGATGTGCAGGACATATTATAGTGCACAAGTGTGTGCGCAAACACAGGCGCACTCTCTATTCCCTATCCGATGGGACGGCCAACCGACACAACCGGGAGAGGTTAAGCGCAGGACCAACGGCTTTACGAGGCACGGGGGTGTAATCCCGCCAGCTTCGACTTCGGGCTGCTACTGTAATATTTTTTTGCTAGAAAAAACCCCTATAACAACTATTGGCCCGACCCGGGATTTGAACCCAGGACCTCATAAATCAGCGGTTGAACAAGCTGACCGCTAGACCAACAAGGCAGTCTGGTATAGATAAGTAATAGGTATAATAAGTACCTACATAGATACGCTTTTATTAACTTACTTGAACAAAGCTCAGCTGATTGGTATTGGTATTATTACTGATTGGTAATTTCCAATAGAAAGACATACAAACTTGTAAAGTAAAGTATCATGATAGGTCTACAAGTAGAGCTAACTAACCTTTCTGCAAGTTCATATTGAGCAATAAAACTTTGTGAATGGAGGCTGCAATTTACCAGCAAATTAATTAGAGGAGAACGCTCGGCGATAACGCAAAAGCTTTAGCGAGTCTGTGGGGATGGGTAGGGAGGCAGTCACCCACGGGGTGGCAAGTGGGGGTGGCAAGTGGGAGACCACCCCAATGACGTCAGAGCCGGCGTAGAGCAGATTACACAGCTCAGATGAATTTAGATGTATTTCCACAGATAACAATGGCTGTCTGTGGGAGGAAAGCTGAAACTAGCAATTTGGTGATTATGCTATTGGACGAATTTAAAATTCACTTTAATAGTACCCATATTCTCAAGTTGACACGCCCTGACCGGGTACATACATAGTTATAAGATCTACCAACTAAGAGTGGTAGGTAGAACAGTAAAATATTCATGTACTAACTATAATTTAATTATGGATGCAATAAATTAAATATGCATAATATGAATAAGATACAAGTTCGATAACCTCAGTATGGAGGCAGATAATATTTAATTATTTCATGTCGAAGCGACGCGTGACCCGAGAGCTGGTGAGTATCTGGCACAGCGCATCAGCATTGCCATACAGCGTGGCAATGCAGCCAGCGTCTTGAGGACGCTTCCGACTGGTATTGATATGGATAAGTCTGCAGTTACCTCAATTGTTTCAATTGTAAATACTAGTATAATTTTCTTTGTGAATAAAGAAGACCGACATGGCGCGGCAGGCGAAGGTCTGCCTGCGACGCAGGTGGTTGCGGGTCCGATTCCCGGCTCGAGATAACTGTTTGTACGATCTGCAAGTATTTGTTCCGGGTGTTCTGGGTGTTTTACATGTAAAGTAAAAAATATTTAATCTATGTAATGTATCAGCTGGTACCCATAACATAAGCTCTGCTTAGCTTAGGCTAAATGATGCTGTGTGGATTGTACAGCATTATTCATTTATCATTTATTGATTAACTCTATGAAATCATCTGGTTCTAGTTCAAATAACTAATTTATCTGAAGGTTCTACGTACCGTGTGTATAACAGCTTGATCGCTGTGCTTTTACTGCCGCTAGGATTTAATATCAAGGTCGTAAGTAATATTGCAAAAATGAATTTAAAAACAAATCAACTTAACTTACCTACACAAGCATGAAACGTTTATTCAGGTCACGTTTCAATGTACCTATAGTTATACCTAACTCGATGTTTGGGTACCATTTTGCAACGCAAGGGATATTTCGTCAGAAATCATGAGTGCATTTATCTTCTGCTGACATTTGCAGTATTTCCTATCTTGTGCTGACATTTGCAGTATTTCCCTTGAGTGTGGTTTACTGTTTATGTGTATCCAGCATTCAGGTTCATATAATTTGAACTACAGCGAAGACTTTTCGAATTTTATCATACTTTTACTAATTTTAGCTATACAGGGTGGAAAACATTCCTTTATTCATAAAAAGGTAAAATTACATTCACCGTATTCTAAAAAAATGGTTGCCTTTTCGGTGTCATAAAAATTAGGTACTTACTACATGATATTTTTTAGTTTTTAGTGTTTTAGACTACCAGGTAAATCAAGTAATTTTTAAAAATTCTTTGAATAAAATAAATAAATAAAATAAATAATGCTGGACAATTCACACAGCATTATCTAGCCCCAAGGTAAGCAGAGCTTGTGTTATGGGTACTAGACTAGTAGTTCTACGAACAGTAGACCTCGTGAACACTAACTTTTTTCGACAATGAATTTACTTATTTTACTACTTTTCCCGTTTGTGATTTAAAACGGGATATTTGGGTAGGTAGGTACCATGTTTTTTGTAATTTCTGTTTGTAGGTACCTTCAAATTTCTGTGGGTTTCATACTTTTTGAAATATTCAAAATTTTACCCATTCCTCCCCCCATCTCCGAAGATTGCAGAACGAATAACGTTGGGGGGGGGGGGGGGAGCTACCTCACCGAGTGGGGTCCCTATCGAATATACCAAATCGAATCACAACATTTTGAGAAGCTACTCTGCTTATCACATCGATAAGCCTCATCAGATCTTCACCAAATTTTTATGAAAACAACTTAAAGTAGAGTAGGTACTAAAAATTAAAAATAATCTTCGAAATCAAATCTCATAATAAATCAAAGAAGTTCAGTAGCATTAGCGCCATCTAGTACAAAGTGTTACAAAGATGTTCTAATAGGTGGCGCTGTACTGATAATATTCTCTTGCATTATACTGCATCTTGCGGAGCTATTCTGGTCATGCCAAAAATCCTGATCAGATATTTACCAAATTGTTATGAGAAGAATTATTAACAACAACCTTTCAATTTAAAATATTATCATCGAAATCAAATGTCTTAAGGCCGAGATATTCTAAAGACCTCTTTTTGCCTTTTTTTAAAGGAAGTACACCTTTGATCAAAAAACCCCGACGACAAAACAATTCTATAAAATCGTTGAATCTGTACACCAAGTTTCGTACCGATCGGTTGTAAAATACGACCTGTAGAGGAGTACGGACATACTGACAGAAAAGCTATTTTGGCCAGACTTGAAACGAAGACTTTCGTTCACTTTCGTTCACGACGTCAATAACTGATATACTTAATACAGTACACTACATAGATATATATTTTTTATTATACATAGAAAACATCCAGAACGCCCTGGACAAATGTCTACAGATCGTACAAACATTTGTCCCGAGGCGGTAATCGAACCCGCAACCTCCTGCGTCGCAGGCAGACCTTCGCCCGCTGCGCCACAGAGGTCGTCTTACTTGAATTAATTACTTATTTTTATAAATAAACGAATGTTTTCCTTCGTAAAACTTCCTATCTGCAATATTTCGAGTACTTGCCCTCCAGTAGAGCGAGCACGGTGATTGATGTCTACGGTAGAATAGAGAAAAATTACGTCACTTTGTCATCGAATGCGTAAATTATTTGAAATACATTCCTTCAACTTCAATAATTTACGCAATGTATGACGATGCGATGCGATTTAGATAGAGAGAGCCAGAAATGTGGATTAAAGATGAACTGTGAAAAAACGAAAGCAATGACTAATGACCAATCTCAACCGCTTCATGTTAACAACCAGATACTTGAATACGTTGAAAACTACATCTACTTGGGACAAAATCAAAATCAAAATCAAAAACTCTTTATTTCCATAAATACAATAAATGTACACTTAGAAAAGGTCAAAATATAAAACTAAACACTGACACGGAAATAAAGTGATATTTTTTGATTTCTGTCGCTTCGGTATGTAGACTAAAGTAAAGAAGCGACGAAGAAACCTTTAGCCTGTTAGTTGTTATTTTTCGAGTTGGAGCAAAACCCGTCCCAAGCCTTTTTATCCTCTAGATAATCTGATATTTTATAGTAAGCCTTTTTGCACAGCAAGGCCTTGACAATTTGTTTGAATTTATTTATTGATATTTTTTGCAACTCACTTGGAGTTTTGTTGTAGAAGCGTATACATTGCCCTTTAAAAGATGCATTTATCTTGTGTAGCCTAGTTGTGGGCACAGCGAGTTTATTCTTATTTCTAGTATTTATATTATGTATGTCGCTATTTTTAGGGAATTGATTGATATTTCTATGAGTGTACAACAAGTTTTCATAAATGTATTGACATGGTACTGTCATTATGTTTATTTCTTTGAATTTATCACGCAGGGATTCTCTGGGACCCATATTATAGATTGCACGAACAGCTCTCTTCTGCAGCACAAATACGGTGTTAATATCTGCAGCGTTCCCCCACAGCAGAATGCCATAAGACATAACACTATGGAAGTAGCTGAAATAGACTAGTCTAGAAGTATCAACGTCTGTAAGATGACGGATTTTTTTGACTGCATACGCTGCAGAGCTAAGTCTCTTTGCTAGCTTATCTATGTGTGGGCCCCATTGAAGTTTACTATCTAAGGTTATTCCTAAGAATACTGTACTGTTTACAATTTCTAATGTTTCTCCTTTTACGTTTACATCAGCCTTAACTTGTTTTACATTAGGTAGAGTAAATTTTATACATTTTGTTTTGGTTTCGTTAAGCAAAAGATTATTGACACTAAACCAATGTACTACTTTTGAGATTGCATTATTCACATCGTCGAAATTTATGTTTTGTCGTTTCATTTTAAAAATTAATGAAGTATCATCAGCAAACAACACAATCTCGTGATTATTCTTAACAAGATGTGGTAGGTCGTTAATATAAACTAAAAATAGGAAAGGACCGAGGATAGAGCCCTGCGGTACACCCATTGTAACTACAGACCCCGAAGACCGTTTCCCATTAATGTCAACTCTTTGTATCCTATCACTCAAGTAAGATGTAAGAAGATCCAAAGAGGTGTCTCTTATTCCATAGTGATGTAGTTTCCTGATTAATGTTTCATGGTGTACGCAATCGAATGCTTTTGACAAGTCGCAAAAAACACCTAAAGCATCTTGCGACTTCTCCCAAGCATCAAAAATATGCGATACTAACTCTACACCGGCATCAGTAGTTGACCTGCCCCGAGTAAACCCGAATTGCTTACCATGTAGCAGGTCATTGCCATTAAAATGCCTAAGCAATTGATGTAAAATAAGTTTTTCAAAAACTTTGCTGAAAGTTGGCAGTACTGATATTGGTCTAAAGTTAGTGGGGTCAGACCTACTACCCGACAAAATATTTGTCTCGTAGATAGAACTAAAAAAGAAATAGAAAGACGAGTAACTTTATCATGGAGAAAATATTGGGCATTAAAAGAAATAATTATAGGCAACTTCACTTTAAACATAAAGAAAAAGCTCGCTGACTAGCATTCTCCCAACTACGGATGTCAAACATGGGCCCTCACAGCTGAAAACAAAATAAAACTGAGATCCTTCCAAAGAGCGATAGAGCGAAGTATGGTGGGTTTTAAACTTCGGGACCGCGTCAGTAGCTCAAAAAAAAATTGGTTGTCTGTAAAGTCGGTTTACTGACGATAGATAGTTGAACGTGACAACGTCTTAAGAAAATACTGATGGAATGGTAGCATTTGATACTCGATCAAAACATGTAAATGTACTATAGTATAGCAGCTGTCCACGCAGACGCATCGCTCACTCAAGTAGGAGAGAGACGGATGTCGAGCGCTCTCGCTTGCACTTCAAGCCTTACATGGAACGCCTCAGAGGGAGGTAACGCCGCATGGCGTCATGTTTTTTCGTCAGTGCAGCCGGCTCTATCGAATTATAAGACGTTGTCACGTCAGTAAGATCCAAGAATAAGCTTACAGATGCAGGTACAATGGCAGCTAGACTCAAATGGAAGTGGGCGGGCCACATCGCGAGAACCAGCGACAATAGATGGAGCGAAAGAGTTCTGCATTGATGGCCACGAGATGGAAAGAGAGACCCGGGCCGACCGGTGCGCCGTTGGAAGGATGATATAATATTGGTAGCAGGAAAAGAGCAAACTGGCAAGAGATGGAGGAGGCCTTTATCCAGAAATTGATAAACCCTGCAAATATATAATAAATAACACTATATATTTAGCATCTATTATACCTATTCATTATTAGTAATTAAATATAATAATTTGTAAATTAATCATAAGAATGAATACATTGGTTTAAAAGTACAAAATTATTTATAAATTGTAATTCTAAATTGTATTTTAGGGAATAAAGGCTATTTTTATTTTATTTTATTTTATGATGATGCGATGTCATTACTGGTGTCGATTCTGTTGTTTTAGAATTAGATAAAATTTGCTAAAATTAGGATTTAGGAAAACAACTCAACTTATTTAAAATAGTTAAAATCCTATTCTTTGCATTGCATTTTAGCTATGATTAGAAACGTCTACCTAATTTTAGCAGGCATCTAATTTGGTCGTGATTAAAATTAATACTAGCGAAAAACGGTCAAATTCTTTTGAAAAGAGTGAAATATGGATTTTTAGGATGTGTACAGAGACTACCATAATTTTAAGTCAACCTAACTTAGAAAATTTAGAAATCGTAAAATTTAAATTAGGAATCCTAAAACAACAGAATCGACATCAATGTCTATTCTACCCTAGATAAGGCTGAGCGCAGACTTGAGTCACGACAGTCTTAAGACAGACTATTGCTTCACAAAATTTATGAAGATGCGCACACTTCGAACAAAACGTCTCATAGACAAAATTGTCTAATACCTAAAAGAACTGCACGGCGACAAGTCTGACTAACGATTGTCGGCTTCCTTTTTGTATGTATGCGGGCGCGCACATCAAAGACAAAACAGTCTAGTGACGTACCCCCAGGGCTGCCATTTGTACGATTTAAATCGTACAAATGGCAAGTAAAATTATTGAAATAATATTAAGTGAAATTATTGAAGTTATAATATTACTAGCTGCCGCCCGCGGCTTCGCACGTGTTTTTTCTATGAAAACGTTAAAAGGTGATTTCTATCCCATGGGAACCGATTTATGGGACAAAAAGTAGCCAATGTTTGATTCCAGGATTATAATTAGCTGTATACAAAATTTCAGCTCGATCCGTTCAGTAGTTTTGGCGTGAAGAGGTAACAAACCATCCATCCATCCAAACTTTCGCATTTATAATATTAGTGTGATGTACTTATTAGAACTTTAAGGTACCTAGTAAATAAGAATTTGGACCTTAACGTAGAGAATTTACAGTTGATGATTACATGGCGTAGAAGTATTAACAAACATTATAAGGGAATTCCCCATAAGGACTACCTCGGACTAGGAGTTGCCAGGTGTCGGTAAAATTATTTCCAACAAAATTTAATATCCATAATTTTTTGGTCTTACTATAAAATTTAATTTTATTGTATACGTATAATCTCCAAAATAATTATATAAGAAGGTCACAAAGTTTTTGTTCCCAAATCTGTCAAAATCTGCCACACTTCTATTTCGTCAACGTAATATGCCAAACTGAAAATTCCATAGCCAAATCTGCCAAAATGACAGAAATCTGCCACAAATGGTCACACTGGACGCAGACGGTGCGCGATGTCGTAATAGACACAACAGTGGTGCCAGATTAGGCGAATTATCGCCATTTAGGCTACCTTGGGGGGTCAAATGGCGACAAAAAATCCAATCGGCTACCAGTAGCCATTTAGGCTACCTAGAAAAAAAAGAACGGGCGATTTAGGCTACTTCAGGATTACCGCAATTTAATTAAATAATTTCTTGATAATTGTAGGTATGCTTGTAACGAAACGTAATATGAACGTCCACTGTTCTTCGGTTCTTTCCCCATTCTACTACCCGGCCATAGCCTAGAGCGCCGCTATGAGATGTCATGAATCCAGGTGGCAATTTAAATCGCCCGAGTAGTAACTCATTCTAATGATTCTAACTCGCTGTATGACAGAGACAGAGTTCAAAATCTATACAAGAAAGTGAAATGCAACTAACTCAACTCATAAACTCGCTCACAAGCTGGCCGCACGCGAATTTTTGGATTGCTTGTTTCATCATTGTTGTTGTAAAATCCAAAATGCGGAACCGTATGCAGCTGCCGATGATGCAAACGATAACTCGCATTCGTTTGTATTTTAGTGTGCGAAAAATATGCTGCACTAAATTTCGCCCTGCGGACGAAATGATTAAAATGTACAACTCAAAAATGTATCAAAGAAGACCGATTGATTCAGCTGGATCATCTACTTCCGCCACCACTTCGAGGAATGAAGATTCTCCCGCTTAAATTGATGGTGAACTTCTACAGGAAGTCATTGTTTTATTACAAGAGGAATAAAACCATATCTTGCTGCAGAAGTTCCTGCATTTTTTTTTTGTTTTACGTTTTTTTACGTGTCTTCTTAGTTTGGGATAAATATCCATAGCTCAAAATCTTAGGCGAATTAGGCTACTTGTACGAAAAAATATATTAGGCGATTTAGGCTACTCGGTAGGCAAAATTAGGCGAATTAAGTTAGCTTTTATCTGGCAACCCTGAGACACAACAGTTTCGTTTTAGGTGTGCGACGTGTCGTAGACAAAACAGTTTTGTTTTCGTTTTAAGACAGACTTGTCTATGTGAGGCAAGTCTGTCTTAAAACTGTCGTGACTCAAGTCTGCGCTCAGCCTAACAGTCCTCATGCTTGGCCTACAGGTAACGTTCGTTTATACCATATATACTAATATTATAAAGAGGAAAGATTTGTTTGTTTGTTTGTATTGAATTGGTTCCGAAACTACTGGACCGATTTAAAAAATTCTTTCACCGTTAGGAAGCTTATTTTTCAGGGAGTGACATAGGCTATATTTTATCCCGGAATTGAGAGAGAGGCGATCGTCTAGTCCTAAATAATTAATCATTTATCAGTTATCATATTACACACCTCCGACATTTTACCATCCTATAGTTGTAACCACGGAACAGTTGAGGGCATTGTAGATGTCGATTGAGATTATGTGTAACGGTTTGGGCAGTGCATCTACATCGTCAAGTAGACTTTTAGTTACCTATTAGTACCTATATTATTACCTATTACCTATTAGTATATTATTACCTATCACCTATTAGCGACGCGTGACCCGAGAGCTGGTGAATATCTGGCACAGCGTATCAGCATTGCCATACAGCGTGGCAATGCAGCCAGCGTCTTGGGGACGCTTCCGACTGGTGTTGATACGGATCAGTTGAGCTATCTGTAGACTGTTTGCAACAGTCAGCAGTTAGCTCAATGGTTCAATTGTAAATACTAGTATAATTTTCTTTGTGAATAAAGTTACTTTACCTATTAGTAGCGCACTTTTCGTAAAGATAATAAATCCTACTAATATTATAAATGCGAAAGTTTAAGTGAATGTTCGTTACCACTTATATCCGTAACTACTTAACCGATTTAGATGAAATTCGGTATGTAGATAGTTACGGTTCTAGAAGAAACATATAGGCTAATCTAATTTTTAAGAAATAACCTCTGAGAGGGTTAAAAAGGGTGGTAAAGTTTCCATGGAAAATTATTATTCCTTGGTTCGATTCACTCAAAACTCGGTATAAATAAACTTTAAAGTAAAATAATAAATCACGTATTTTTTACTTTTAAAAAAGTACCTCTAGGTGGTGTGCAACAAATGTCTGAAATTTCCATGCGGGCGAAGCCGCGTTGCGCAGCTAGTACTTAATAAATAACTCGGGTTCAACTCTGAACAGTGTTATGTTATGAAAATATTCAGTGCTCGTAATCAAAACAAATTCCTATAACTATAGAATGCTTTTTCCAGGCTATTCTGGAAAAACACTTGAAAACATAGTCTAGCAAAAACATAATGGAACATTTAAGCAGCTCATGCTACGAAGGAGTTGGCTAGCAAAAAATTAAACTAAGGTGCACTAACCGGATTTCGGTAATCTAGCAAGAACAACTCCGACTTTTTACTGATTCGAAGTCTCGATACAATTGATATGGATCAGTTGAGCTACCTGTAGACTGTTTGCAACAGTCTGCAGTTAGCTCAATTGTTTCAATTGTAAATACTAGTATAATTTTCTTTATGAATTAATTAATTCAATAACCAGTTGCAACTTTATACCATTCTATGAACATATCATTCACAAAGAAAATTACAACCAACTAATAGAAATAAATTACAACTAGTATTTATAATTGAAACAATTGAGCTAACTGCAGACTGACTGAAAACTATCTACAGGTAGCTCAACTGATCCAAATAAATGCCAGTCGGAAGCGTCCCCAAGACGCTGGCTGCATTGCCCCGCTGTATGGCAATGCTGTTTCTTATACTAATCAAAAACCTATATCATATTTCTTGCAAACTGTAATATTTTTGGTAGTTTCGGAGATACGCGTGGTAACAAATATTAACACAAACTTTCGCATTTAAATTATTAGTAGAATATCGCACCGTTTTGGACAAAGGACTTTCTGGCTTTCTACTCACACCAGGCATTCTTCAGAATGTGTATAATACATAGAAAATTGCTATGTTTGTTTACCGACAATGTTTTGAGATACACTTTAAAGAAGGTAAGTACTACACGGTTTGCAGACGTAAAATTTTAGACTGAGCGATTATGGACCAGCTTTCATCCCTTTATAAATTGGAACACATCAAAGAGCAGAAAATCGAGGCCTCTAAATTAGGTTACGGGGTTAATACGACCAGATAACAGACGACCGGCGGCGTGGCGAAATTGCCCAGGACAATACAAGATCATTCCCACCTACGCAGAAACTAACAGACCTTATAGCAAAAGGAGATTCTTATGGGGCGAACCATTAGGTTCGCCTAGTATGACAACCAAACCCATTAGGGTTTGGTTGTCAAACTAGGCCTAGATCTCAGTACTCATGGGATCACCGAGGTGAAAGCGTACTAATAGGTATTAGTTTAAACATAATTTTTAAGAACTTTGTATCCCATTATAAGTGAACATTTTTTGTTTTATGAGAATAAACTTAAAGTTAACTAACTAGTAACTTAAAGTTATTACTTAAGATTGAACTTATTACTTCTAAGATAATTTATATTGTTCAACTTACCTTACTGTTCCAATTGTTTGTTTTTTTAATATCGGTGTAATCCTTTTTGGCCTTAGTGTTATGCATATTTTAAGTATTTATATGGAAATTGTAACGCTGTGGTTTACCTTAATAAATATTAAATTAAATTAAATAAACTTCTTTAAACCGAAAAACTTGGATTACATAAAACTCAACTTTATTCCTTTGGTTCCTCCAATGTGGAAACATGAATGAGGAAAAAAGTATTACGATAAAAAAATCATGTAGGGTGCGCCTGCACGTTTTTTTTCACACATAATTTGGTCGAGATCTCGGAACCCTGCAGTCTATTGAAATGACTTATGTTTTGATTCGTAGGTTTTGGAACGAAGTTCCTTATCGCGCGTTGCGAAAGGGGGCTAGACGGAAAAAATTAAGACCAAAAGTTGTAACGACACTTTTTGCTATAGTTGTAAGCCGTTCGGCGTGTGCGTGTTCCTCTGCCTGTCTCTCTCTCTCTTATAGAAAGCAAACCAGTTATTTTCGTTTCGTCTTTCTATTTCGCATTTGTTCAATGCGAAATAGAATGTGTGGTGTTGCGACGATTACAATCCCTTCAATAATTAATCGAAAGGAACTTCGTTCCATCCGGGTGTCCCTTGACACCTCTTAAGTTTTTACTAATTATTTGGTTCCTATAAGTCAGTTTCTTTATTCAAAATCAAAATCAAAATCAAAAACTCTTTATTTCCATAAATACAATAAATGTACACTTAGAAAAGGTCAAAATAAAAAACTAAACACTGACACGGAAATAAAGTGATATTTTTTGATTTCTGTCGCTTCGGTATGTAGACTAAAGTAAAGAAGCGACGAAGAAACCTTTAGCCTGTTAGTTGTTATTTTTCGAGTTGGAGCAAAACCCGTCCCAAGCTTTTTTGTCCTCTAGATAATCTGATATTTTATAGTAAGCCTTTTTGCACAGCAAGGTTTTGACAATTTGTTTGAATTTATTTACTGATAATTTTTGCAACTCACTAGGAGTTTTGTTGTAGAAGCGTATACATTGCCCTTTAAAAGATACATTTATTTTGTGTAGCCTAGTTGTGGGCACAGCGAGTTTATTATAATTATATATATATATATTCGCTGCGTAGTTTTCTTGTGAATAAACAATTAGGTACTTCATTTCGCGCGTACGCTTTTCCAACATAAGCTCTGCCCCAGTCCTATGAACGCTAAATCCTATGCCTATCCTTTTCAGAAATTTGTGCAGATTTGCCCTCTTAAAGGTCAGTCCTAATTCAGACTTACGAGGTATCGCTACCCGGAGCGGAATATGCCTTAATTCGAAGTGTAAATAATATTTGATGTTATTCCGTTGTCCAGCAGTGGACTAGTATTTGATATAATGTTAGTCCAGCAGTGGACTAGTATTTGATATAAATTGATATAATGTGTGTGTGTTATTCCGTTCTATACGTTGTTTCAAAAAACAAATGAAATATAGAGATGGCTTCGTAAGTTATTCAAGGTCAAATATCACCAAAATGGATTTTCGCAATTATCTAGACCTCTGTGGCGCAGCGGGCGAAGGTCCGCTTGCGACGCAGGAGGTTGCAGGTTCGATTCCCGCCTCGGGACAAATGTTTGTACGATCTGCAGATATTTGTTCAGGGGTTCTGGATGTTTTTCTATGTATAATAAAAAATATCTATCTATGTAGTGTATTGTATTATGTATATCAGTTATCTAGTACCTACCCATAACACAAGCTCTGCTTAGCTTGGGGCTAGATAATGCTGTGTGAATTGTCTAGCATTATTATTATTATTATTTTTTATTTTATCTAGGTTTCTAATGTTTCTGAGGCTCCAATGATGTTGACAACTATCACAAGTTTGTAGAGCATAATATCCAGTCTGTGATGACTGGACTAAAGTGTTGTTTGCGCATGCAGCAGTTTTTGACAAGTTTACCTATATATTACTACATTAGATTACGTAATATATTACACCCAGTTTACCTTCTTTGCTTCAGATCGCTCTAGACTAGAGTTGAACCTATTTATTACTACATTAGATTACGTATTACACCCAGTTTACCTTCTTTGCTTCAGTACGCTCTAGAGTTGACTGGTGCGTTGTATAGACAGACAATAACAGTTGTAGATAGTGAGGTTGGAGTAATTGCGACTAAAACGTGTCACGACTACACAACGATATTGTCTTGTTACAAGAACATATTGTACCAATGGTAACCCGGGATTTGGTAGAGCTTGTGTTGTGTGTCTGGCTTTACGTAGTTTAGTTAAGGGTCCGGCGACGGATGAATTTCCCATACAAACATAATACCAAAATGATTTGTAATTTGAGAATATTCTCGCCATGGTCTGCTATTATCTATACTAATATTATAAAGAGGAAAGATTTGATTGTTTGTTTGTTTGTATTGAATAGGCTCCGAAACATCTGGACCGATTTGAAAAATTCTTTCACCGTTCGGAAGCTTACTTTTCAGGGAGTGATATAGGCTATATTTTATCCCCGAATTCCCACGGGAACGGGAACTACGCGGGTGAAACCGCGAGGCGATCGTCTAGTTTGTATTAAAATAGTATTAATCTACGTTCCCGCCCCAATTTTTTTTCAATATACCTTTCTGAAATAAAATGTAACCGAATCGCATTTTTACATCAAAGAATGAACGTTTTCTTAGTATTTGTGTAGATAAGTATTTTGAAAAAGCTTGTGGCAGGAACCTAAATAAATACTATTCTAATACAAAAATCTATGCAAATAATAGCAAACCATGGTGAAAATGTTCTCAAATTACAAATCATTTTGGTACCTACCAACTACGTTTGTCAAGGCCTATGTTAGGTTTAACTATGTAAGGCCTATGTTAGGTTTAACTAACATTACCTAACCGAAATGCAATGTTGTTTTATACCTGAATAAATAATTCTATTCTATTCTAAATACTTGTTCGAAATCTCGGAAGGGGTTCAAAAGAAAAATTTACCTCATCATGATCATGACTTGTGTCATACGTACATATAATATGTATGACATACCTTTTATCAGATGATATGATAGGGTAGGTGTTAATTTCATTCCCACGATCCAAGTCGATTGTCATTCCATCTTTGTCCTACAAGCATTTTGTTCATTGTCTTGGACAGACGTATTTTTGTTCTAAATATAATCAAACAAGATTCGCATAGTGTTTATATTCATATTTCTTAAGTACTTACATCTAAGTTGTCAGCATTCAACACGAAGCGATATTTATAAAATACCTACCTATTAGCTAACTAGGTATATCCAACGTCCTTTTGGTAGGGTATGTCGGTTAATACCGGTCAGGTGACGATACCGGTCACCAAACTATCTTACAAAATACTTCGTTAACGCGCCCTCACACATGCAAAAAATTGGTTGTCTGTAAAGTCGGTTTACTGACTATAGTTGAACGTGACAACTCAGAGCGAGGTAACGCCGCATGACGACGTAACGCCGCATGACGTCATGTTTTTTCGTGCGTGCAGCCGGCTCTATCGAATTATAAGACGTTGTCACGTCAAAAGGTGATTGTTCCCTGCCCCGACGCATGACGCACCGACCCCGCTTAGTTTCGACCGCGCGTCATTGACAACAAGATGCATGTGTGTTTCGCGCCACTTTCTTAAACTTTCTGGCCACAGAAAATAAGAGGTGAGTAGCATAATATTCACATTTTATTTGTCTGTAATATTTTTTGCTAATCAGTTATCTAACTATTCATTTGATTGTAGATTTGAAGCAGTTTGCGGCACGTTTTTTCTTAAATTACAATTAACTTCAAAAGTGTACAGGTGATTAAGGCCGGTCACCGCTGACCGGTATTAGCTACACTGCAAGTCGCGAATACAAATAAAGTGGTCATATAATTTTTATTCCCGATGGATTTTTCGTAAAACTTAAATTTTAGGATGTCGAAACATCGAGCAGGTAAGCCTTTAAGGTGTAGGATTTAAGGTGAAATGGAGCTAAGACAATCCAGGTGTGGGCATTGGAGTCATACTGAATGCTCGGAATACGAGTCCCCCAAAAATTACACACCTATGTGATTTCTACCGTTAAACTGACTGATCGGTATTGTCAACCTGCCGACCGGTATTGCCCGCTATGGCGTCGGCAATGCCGGTCCAAGCTACATATTTTAAAATGTCTATTGTGCCATATGTTTTATTAAAAATTATCTACTTGTTTTTAATTATGATAGAATAAGAGTTTTTGAAATCGATTTTCAATAAAAAGTAGATTTTTCAGCAATTAATGTTTTATTTTGCGTAAGTGACCGGTAATAAAGTGTAGTAGTAAGCAGTAATAAAATATGTGACCCGACATTACCCTCATATCAACACCAAGTAGTGTAAGTAGGTACCTACAGGGTCCCCTCATTAAAATCGTCCGATTCGGCTTGAAAAAGAAACAAACAAAACATGGCGTTACTATCTCAAAATATTAAATAAGTAATTAACTGTGTTGCCAGCACCTATATAAAGGTCCGTTTCGAGAAGGTATTTTGTAAATTCCGAAAAAATACATAAAAGAAAGTAACCTATTGAGTCGTATAACCTAGAAGAAACTTTGCTGAGAGAAAAACACCTAAAAGTTTACAAAAATAACCTCCGGGCAACGCTGGTAATTAATTTTACTAAAAACTATCGAAGTTTGTCGAATTTATTACGGATGGAAAATAAGGCTCGTAGTTAACCTGAACTGCGAACCTTATTCTCCTTATATTATTATTGATCCTGATATTATTAGTAATTGATTGATTGAGATGTAAGTACCTACCTTACGTAGGTATATCGGAAGCACAGTACCTACAATTATGACCACAGCGCAGTCTCCACTCTACTAGGTACCTACTTGACCAAACTGTACCTCAACAGCCTGTATTGGTCCACTACTGGACGCAGGCCTCCCCCTGACAAGCGCCTTATTGGCTTTTATCACATTACCAAACTGATTTACCATGAATTACTGAAAAGTTATAGTGATTGATAGTATTCAGGGTTGTGGTAAGATTTACCAACACTGAAAAAACGTAGGAAATAGGTAGGTACCTAATTTGATTTTTCTGAACAACGAAAAAACTGGAATCCCTTAGTTAAACTGTTTTTTAAAGTTTTGAGGTATAAATACTTACTAATCTCTCGCGAATAATATTGTTATGGGTCCATCTCGGAATCACTAGCATGATAATTTTCAAAATAGGTCATTAATTGACGGAAAAATCGACGAACATACCAGCCGAACATCTCCTCCTTTTGTGGAAGTCGGTTAAAAATAGTAAGTTTCGGGACGACGTATTTCGAAAAACGTTTTTCTCTTGGAGTCATATCAAACCTCTATTTTATCGCCCTTGGGCCAAGAATCCAGATACGCCGAAGTGAGTAGGGTTGTAATGTAACTATTTGATTAGGAAAAGTAGGCAGAAGCGCAAACACGTGATATGAATTTGAAATGTGATAGGATATCTGAAACTTACACTGCATTTGCATCACGAAAAATAAAGGTCCCAAGTCCCAACGACTCGAAAAAGATACCTTTATACGATGATTAGGTAGGGTGCATATTAGTCTTTTAAATAAACTAATCAGCCCGCTGGATCCCACCGCTGGACAAGGAAGTTCCTTTCCTGCCCTCGTTTCATACATTACGGTCAGGCCAGTCCAAACAAATTATAAGAAAGACTAATAAATATAAACCTCTCACTTAAATAATTTCTATCACACTCATCAGGGGTACCAACTCAGTTCTTGATCATTAATACGGGAAGTTTGATTTCACGGTGTGCACCAAAAGCAACTTGGATAAATTTAATGGATTCTAGTAAACAATTCGATTATAATTGTAACTTTACAATTTTCCCCTTAAATTCGAGACGTCCAGAATGCGCTCTACCAGAAAGTTAGAATATAGAGCTAGATTATAGGGCGAGGAAAAACATGAGAAATTAACAAACGAAGTTCTGTAAATCTCTAACAAGCAACTCTCTTCCTAGAAATTATAAATCTTTATCCGACACATAACTAGATCCAACAGAAACCAAGTTAAGCCCTTATCGCGGCAGATATGTGGGCTACGCATAAAGTTTACAAATCAAACAAAGAAACAGATAACGTCAACTCAGAGTTTTCACAAGCTTAGTAAACACAGAAAAAAAAAACAAGTATTAGTGTGTAAACATTTATGTAATGACTTACCTGGAGACAGCCTTAGAGCTTAGTAGATCTGTGTGGTTTTGTGCGACGCATCGACACGCCCGGTCGGAGGCCGCGGGCGCCGCGCACTGATGCCGGGTGCTAGCGGCAGCTAGCAGAGGGCGCCCGCATCCCAGCCGCCGCCGCCGCCACATCTCGCTTCCATCGATCCATCCCAGCTTCGCGCATTACGCCCCTACGCCCACGGAGTAAAGCTCATATTCACACGGGATCTGTAATGATCATTACCATACTACCTAGAGCTTTCGATGTCAAGTGCACTAGTGCGTGGGTGGGTTCTAGTTAAGGCTCTTTGCTGCGGGTTAGGTCTGATTTAAATTGGGGCCCACACCAATTTAATAGCGTTATGGAAGATAAAAAAGAGGCAGTCTGAACTTTTGTACTGCTGGAGTTTTTTGTCATTCATGTTGGAAGTTCCATAATGATTTTAACACCCTATATATGTTTTGACTGTTCACCAAATCATTGCAGAAGTTTGAAATGAAAGATTGGGACTTGGGGACATATTTTACACAGGGATAAATAATAAAATATCACAAAAAACAATTATTATAGCTTTATTCAGTTACGAATTCGTTACTTAACGCATAAAATCACAACATATAGGTACCTACCAGGTCTTCAAACATTTCATAAAATTATCTAAAATTGACTACTTAAGTAATATGCTAATAGACTCACAATTAAACGCACTATATTAGGAATCTTATATCTATTATTTTATAATAATTTATGGCATGATATGTTTTATCACATATTTTGTAAAAAAACATAGGTATCTCATTTTTTGTATGACTTAATAAAAGTGACATCATTAGTGTTGATAGTTTTAGCAAGGAAGACTTGCTTTTTTTTCGATACATTAATATATTTTTGAAGTAATTCCTTATTAGTCAGATAAAATGGGAAAGCTTCATTAATATTTATTTATTGTTAAAGTCGATAACTGATTTCGATCATTACAAACTATGATCACTAAGCATTCTGATACAAGGAATCTATTCGTAATTAGAAATAATGCATCTTAATCCATTTATATTGTGCAAAATTTTCAATTTCGTGCTATGATAAGTTAATTGAAAATTTAGTTAACTCTATTATGGATACGCGTAGTTAAGTAGGTAACTCTAATTAGTTAATTACCTACGTATTAAGAAATTGATACCAAATTACTATATTTGGAATAATCATCATTCCTGTTTCTAGGATTTTCCTAGAGCTCTAATTATTAAATACTAATTAATCGACTTAATTATTAATGTAGCTATAATAATTATTTTTCTATGTAAATATATAGTTGGCTGACACAATATCGTGTGCCTACACAATGTAGCTATAGCTATATTGTGTATAGCAAAATAGTTTGTACTTAAGGTGAATATGAAACATAAAGCACAGTCAAAATATACAGGGTCACCTTCACAATGTTTACTTAGTCTTAAAATACGTATCAGGAATAACCACATAGTTTCCAGTAACTGATCAAACAAATAAAGTTACTGGCTTAAAAACTAGATAAACACTACTATGTGATGGTGAAATTCACTTTCACGTAAGCATTTATTAACCCCGAAAACAAATCTTACAGCCTCATAATAAGTAGGTATTATAATATAAGACAATGTTTCAATGGAATGGTCTAATACAGTATAGGTAGTTGTTCTATCTCACGAAGTCCGTTGTTCTATGTCATAGTGAATGCATGTACACATTGTTTTAGTGTGCGTAAGCTCAGAAGCAATCAGTCTCGCCCGAGACGCGGTCCGGGTCGCTAGTGCTCATTGTATTCACGTCAGATTTTGGTAGCGAGTACCGTCAGCATGACAACTAAGCGCAAAGTCACTACAACCAGGGCTAAACGGACTTCGTGAGATAGAACACCTTGATTCTCCTTAAGGTGGGTACTGACCGGTGTAACGGGTCGTAGTGTAGCATTCACAGCGAGCATGATATGTAACGCCGTGTTCTAAAATCCGTATCGTTGCTCGTTGCGAGCCACTTCTTTCCCCGTACCGGTTGCACGAACATGCTATGTAACACGTTACACTACGCCCCTAACACCGGTCAGTACTCACCTTATTTCTCAATATTTCAAGAAAACTTTTGAGAAGTGACTATTGATGTAAAGGTAAGTTACGGGTTTTTTTTTAACCCAGTGGTTAAAAACATTCATAACCGTCTTCGTATTCTAGAAACGACAAATAATACATAAAGAACTTCTACTTATAATCTTACAAACTATCCTCAAATTAAAATGATATGAAACCCTTCGAAGAGAGAGAGATACGTTTCGTCAAATGCATCGTAAATACTTCAATCTTTAACAAATTACATACAAAACTTCCAAGGAATGATGACATCACAATATAATAATTTTATCTATTCTATTGTCAGCATTAACAAGCAATATAATTTTAAATAGGTAGTAACACAATATTCCAACATTATATTAATATTTACTTATAATATTGACTACTAACTTGTACATCACTAAGATTTCTGGTTGAATAATAAAATAACATTCACATCAACATCTACACTTATTATTATTAATAATAAAAGGAAGGAAGAACAGGTACTAAAAGAGGTTTTATCAAAAACGATGTAGAGTTTGAATAATAATTTATAAAAGTAAAGTGGTCAATAATTTTTACACGTAAAACGTAGAAATTACATTTTTGAGAATCAGTTGTAGGGACAATGATATCAAAACAGTCTTATTTTAGGATCAAAGTGAAGATTTGGAATAACAATTTAACATGGTTCTATCAAACAGATAAGAAATACTTATCTATCAAAATTTGGAATGTCCTACACAGTAAAATGAGTTACAAGCTAGATCGTTTAAATCCTACTATTGAAAACCTAAAAGCACTATTCAATATCATGGAAGCCAAAGCTTTGGAGTAGTAACTTTACACAACGCATAAAAATATATTTACGACTAGTAAAATTCATCTAAATAGGTACAATTCAAAATATATCCAATCCATTATACATAAAAACAATTCTATCTCGCCCTAGCACCTTCTGAATGCAGAAAAATATATATACAACATTATTTGCAGGAGCTTGCAAGTAGGTACATTACGGCACTTTAATTACATTCAATAAAATATACCTAACACCTAAGAAATAACCACTATCTTTCTTTCCGACCACAACCCGATCTAAAGCAGAACCTCCTGGTCATAAAATGCGGGGAAGGTAAACGAGTCGCACCGAATGAAGTGCGAAGGACACGAGGAGGGTCCAAAGGGGGTACTGCGACCACTGGGGACCAGGGGTAGGGGGCCGAGCCCCAATATCGAGGGGGCTGAATGGGCAAGGGGGGAGCCAGGCGACGCGAGGGGAAAGTCCGCAACGGGGGCAAACGCATCTGCATAGTCTGTAAGTTCTGACTCTACAAGTACAGAGTTTGGCGCAAATGGCGCAGTCATCGCTAGGGGCGCGAGGGGCGCGGCCGTAGCTAGGGGCGCGTCGGGCGCGGGCGCAGAGAGCGCAGGCTGAATGCTATAAGCCCGAGCTCGTACGCCATTGCTAGTCCCCTCGCCGGAGCCTCCGGGCCGCTGCGGTATTGTGCCGGAAAAACCACACCTACGACAATATGTTACTGATTAAACTTTTAAATTTAACTGCAAACTTATTTTGGAACTAGCTTTCACCCTACCATCCTACCCGTGACTTTCTAGACGTGCACTTTAATTTGGAACCTAAACATATAAGAGGGATAATAAAGAAGTTGGTAAATGAAGAGCGAAGTTATACAAACCATTGTATTTTTATAAATCTTTACTTATTTTAACTGTCTAGTACGCTATTAAAGCAACGACGCATTACTATTCTACTTTACATAGTACACAGCACGTGTTATATAAATCAATCGTTCCTCAGTCAAGCATAATAATAGACGCAGTCTTCTTTATATACTAATATGTATATTTAGTATCTAAGTTCTGTTTATAAAATAAAGATATTTTATTCTTATTCTATTATTTTATATATGTCCCTACGTTCACTTGGCGAGCAGAGCATCGTTCATAGAATGTTTTAGAGATGGTTATTATTTTACTTACTTGGAAGAGGATAACAATGTCTAAAGTGACTTGCAGGCTTCCACACACCCAGAATTGCGTGGGGGCAGTCCTTAAAACGAAATACGCAGTCTTGAATAGATCACCGCACGTCCACATTACCACCATGCTGACACTGAAAGGTAAACGCCATGTTTAGTATGTTTCATGATTTCGCGCTATGTTAGTGGAAGGCTATCAGCTACAGAATCGGCTCAAAGGAAATTACTCGGACACCAATTTCCACCTGCAGGGCAAAGTTAATTGGGAGATGGGGAGGTACCCATCTCGTCTTCTTTGACGACCTCTGTGGCGCAGCGGGCGAACGTCCGTCTGCGACACAGGAGGTTGCGGGTTCGATTCCCGCCAAGTGACCAATGTTTGTACGATCTGCAGATACTTGTTCAGGATGTTTTCTTTATAGTAGCAATGACAGAAGCTCTGCTTAGCTTGGTGCTAGCCTGATGCTGTGTAAATTGTCCAGCATTATTCATTTATTGCCACTCTTCTAATTTAACGCTGTAAAGCCAAGTATTCAGGCGAGATTAGATGGTTGGTAATAAACTAAAGATCGATAAACAATTCCTACGCAACTCCTATCTTTTCGTTGTACACAAAAGTTTTCTCATACTAACCTCATTCCCTCAGTACTCTTATTCTGATGGTTTTTAGCTATCTGCGGCGCTCCAAGCATGGCTTCCGTGAACACTGCGAGGAAGCCAATGAGCTCCACGAACGGCGTGAACTCTATCATCAGATATGTGACTGCAGAGCCCAGCACGGAGAACACTAGCATGCAGTCCACATAGCTTTGGAAGTCCGTCCACGCCCAAAAATACTTCTTTTCCATATCTGGAATAGAATAAAATGATATTTAATAACAATGTTGTATCTATTAATAGTGTATCTAACATGTGATCAATATTGACACAGGCTAAGTGTTTAGTTATAGGTACATTGTTCTTCATTGTTTATTATCTAACTAAACTAAAATAAACCATTATGTGTAGGGTAACCATTAGTGGGGTAGTTACTAGTTATAGATAATGGTTTATTTTTAGTAGTAACAGGAATATGGATTTTTTTTTTAATCTCTATATGGGATATGGGAACTGAGAAGGTATTATTCATTAAAGTTTACTTTCAATTTGTTTTTTTAATGGATTTAGTATGTTAATATACAAATTCTCATGCAATAGATAACACATTTTAGATGGACTTTGTTGCTCTCAACAGCTTTATTTAACAAAACTTATTACGTTGTAGTAAAATATCCATGCGGAACGAAAATGACGTGATTTGATAAGAGCTCGTCCCATTTTGACCCAGTCACACTTCATTCACAGCAGAGATAATACCAATATCTTGTAATTATGAGAGCAATGAACCCAGCTAGTAACAAAGACATACAAGTCAGTGTAACATAAACATGGAAAACTCACGGTATTGGTCAACAGATTCATGCATGATGTTTAACGAAGCAGAATAAACATTGCAAAATAATGAAAGATGTTGTAGTGAACAAACATTTTAATATCCCACATTGCATTACAAACAAAACTATATAGTGATAAGCATGATGTCTATCCACAGCTGAAACAAAACAATACAAATGAAAAATATTAGGCAAACAATCAAAACAATTCACAAACTGGTCACAATATATCATGAGATGGGTTTAAGTTAGCACTTACCATAGAAGCGATGGCGCTTCTCCCCACGTTGAATGCCACTGCGTTGGTCCAGCCAGCGCGCGGTCTCATCCGGCTGAGCTGATCCGTTCACACAACACAACAGTATATAAAACATGAACATTGCACCTAATTCCACCATTCACACCAACCACCAAACAGAAAAAAAACCAAAATAAATTAAAAAACCTTAAACTAACATAACCAAACATTAAAAAAAAATGAATTGTTCATGTAAAATAATAACAGCCAAAACTTACGGAGTACATGTTGTCATAAAAATTAGTCTTGGTTATTATAAATTTAGTTTATTAACGCATGTTATGGCATGCAAAGGTACAAATGTAATTTTTTTTCGATGTTTATGATTCCATAGAATATATTGAGTATTTGTATGACAGTTATGTTTTTAGTGAGTTTACACTAAGATACCAACCTGTGAATATTCGCTCCCTTGTTCTAATGATTTGGTTCTTTTTGCGAACAGATACACAGAGGTGAATCATCACAAACATTGTGAAATTCATAACTATACTCTGGATCAATAGTGGAATTTCATAGCGTTTCCCAAACCTGTAATATTTACAAAAATTTATTTCTTTTACATACACCAACATGAATAAGGTACAAAATACATTAAATGGGCCACCTCTTCACTTAGAAGCGATCTTTTTCAGGCTAAAAGGCTAAAAAAAGTTAGAAAATGAGTAAACTGAGAGCCTAACACAATCTAGTGAACTTAAATTTATTTGTTTTTACTTGACCAGCAGGCTAGGTCTTATCTGATTTCCATGCCCTAGAAAGCAAAGCAAATCACTAAAATTTGCAAATTGGCAGAGTTTTTCAACAGGTTTCAATCAAAATTACATGATTATACATACCAGAACAATATCCTTAGTGTGTTGGCAATGAGGAGTGCTAAACAGACGTAAAGAGAAAATCCTTCAGCATCTTGTGTCCTCCGTATTTGTCTGTACTGAGGAATATAGGGAGCTACACCACCGATAATCATAGCCCCAGCCGCTCCCCAGCCCACCAGGTGGCCAACAGTCAGGCCCAGTTCGTCCGAAATTATCCAATCCATTGTGACGATTCAGAGGAACACCTTTATGTAAAACAAATTCATTGGAAACCAGGATTTCCGACGAACAATACTGAATACATCTTTAGTGTAGGTACATAAAAATCACACACATTCACCAGATCATTTCCCTCATGAAAGACGGCTTTACTAATTCACAATTCCAAAATCCAATCCATATCAACCAAAGCGAACGAACGACCGACCATTTTACGTTTACGTACGAGGAAGAAAAGGCGATTTTTTTTCTCTGGCAGAAAATCACAGAAAATACGTGTGGGTGGGTACCATTAAGAAACGAATCAAGTACGAATGTGCAGGGTTGCCATACAGTTGGCTAAACACATTTCCGATGGGTCGCTCTGCAAACTTTGGAGAAAGTGATTGGGATTTATTTCGACTTTTTCAAAATATTTCGAAAATTATGAAACCTACTTACATAAATTTCAAAAACTATTTTGAAATGTACAGACCTCACTCATACCTCTGCTGTAGGTATCTATTAAAATTTCGACATTACAATTTGTACTGATTTTTTTATTTTCATTTGCTTTCTTTAAATCTGCAAAAGCGCATTAAATGTAGGTTTTCTTATTTTAAATTTCGTTCGAGTTAGCTGCGGTAGTTACTGTGATATTCAAGAGGGAAAAAAGGACAGACAAAACGAGACCATAAGGGTTTCGAAACAGATCTATAAACCTTAAAAAGGAACGAGACATGTGCTGCCGATGACAAACAAAAAAAGAGGAAACCGTCATAAAAGTAAGTAGACCCACCTAAAAAGTGTTTCAAACAGTGGATTTCTTTCCTTCCCTATATCGTTTGCTTTGTTGATTGGTTTGATATTCCACACTATTAAAAAATGTCTTATTTTTGACGTGACAACGTCTTATAAATTGGTTTGCCGGGTGACACTTCAAGAAACTGCGTTACGCTCCGCTCACTTCAAGAAACTGCGTTACGGTCGTTGTCACGTAAAACTTTCGCCCGTATACCGACTTTACAGGCAACCAATTTTTTTATTGTAATGATTAAAAGCTCTGCCTTGCTTGACAGTAAATTTGAAATTATGAGGTTTGTACATAATTATTATTATGTCGTCAGGAAATCGTAAAATCAGTGATTTCACCAGATCCCTTGATCACTGTCGTACCGCCATCATACGTATCGCGTTAAGAGTCGAAGATAGCCATTCATTATCGTCGCTTGAGGTGTAGAAAAGGTCGAATTCGTACTCTGTAAACTTTTACGGGTTTATTTTTCAATTTCTCTAAAATAGCTTTGGGATTGACAAATCCAATCCTGGTTTTGACGTGACAACGTCTTATAACTCGTTAGAGCCGGCTGCACGCACGAAAAAACATGACGTCATGCGGCGTTACCTCGCTCTGAGGCGTTCCATGTAAGGCTTGAAGTGCAAGCGAGAGCGCTCGACATCCGTCTCTCTCCTACTTGAGTGAGCGATGCGTCTGCGTGGACAGCTGCTATACTATAGTACATTTACATGTTTTGATCGAGTATCAAATGCTACCATTCCATGAGTATTTTCTTAAGACGTTGTCACGTTCAACTATCGTCAGTAAACCGACTTTACAGACAACCAATTTTTTTTCTGTGTAATCTTAAAATAAATTGATCATATTAGCATTTCCCAGTAATAGGTGATTTGGTTTTGGTGTAACAGTAGGCCTAGCACAGGGTTGGTTGTCTATGTCTAGGATAGTATAGAGTAAAGTAAAAGTATATTTATTGCATAATTACATGTTAAATAGATGGTACAGTGAAATAATAGTGTTGCACCCTTTATGGGCGTGCAATTATCTGTCTATTGCATGCATTGAGACAACTAAAACAAAAAAAAATTAGATAAAAGAAAGAGAAATTAATAAGGTACATAGTGTCAAATTAAAGAAATATGGTTAATAATCTCTAATTTCTAAGAAATCGAATTATATCGCAAAAATTTTCGACTTCGACGGGACTTGAACCCGCGTCCTCCCCTCAGTACGGGAATGTGATAACCAACTACACCACGAAGTCAAGTGACGTGGGAGTCGAAAATCTTTGCGGCCTTCTACGGACTCAAGCGCCGTTAGCTCCACCTACAGGGGAAACATTGAAGTTTATCCAATCCTGTTCAAAGACTAAAGATACGTTTAGTTCGTTTGACGAGAGGTGTCGCGTTGCTCTAAATCTAAGGTTTTTGTTATTATAGTGCGTAAGCCTCGCACTCTGGATAATTTCTAATTTCTAAGAAATCGAATTAAGAGGTGGAGCTAACGGCGCTTGAGTCCGTAGAAGGCCGCAAAGATTTTCGACTCCCACGTCACTTGACTTCGTGGTGTAGTTGGTTATTGTTTGCGAGGCTTACGCTCTATAATAACAAAAACCTATGGTTAATAATCAATAGAAAAAAGGAATTAATTTGGTTATTTGTTAATATTTTTGACATTTATAAAATCTTTTATTGTATAGTAACATTTATCATATCTTAAGGTTTTAAGTTTTCTCAGAAACATCGTGGTTGGCAGTTCTCTTATCAGAAGCGGAATTTTGTTATAGACCGATAGTGGCAAAAAAACTTTTGCGCAAAACCTCTTTTTTACATATAAGAGTACAAACTTTAAACTGGTCTCGCCTATTGCGTTGCACGGCGTCAGTTTGCCGACAAAATAGGTGCATAATGTGTCTGACAAACATAGCCGTTTCCAAAATATACAGCGAAGGGAGAATAATGACTGAAATAATGGGAGAATAGAGAATAATAACATTGCATTGTCATACATTGCGTAAATTATTGAAGTTGAAGGAATGAGTTTCAAACATTTACACATAAACATTACGCATTCGATGACGATGTGATGTAATTTTTCTGCATTCTACCCTAGACAACAATCTCCGTGCTGGGCCTATAGGATTTGGTGTAAGTAACATGGAGCCTTGAATGTGCAAAAGGCGAGAAAGGGCAAGAAAGTGACGCATCTAGCAACACAATAATATAAATGGCAATCATTTTCTGACATTGACATTTACATCATGCATGCATGTGTATTAATTTTTGTGCCATCATCTGTGAACGTCTTCCGAACTGTCACCTTGACATGACAAGCGATTCCGTTTTTTTCGTCCAGTCACTCAGCATCCAGCTGATTTTGATTGATGGTTGTTGACATTGTTGTTTCGTTTCGTTGTTTCTTTTCTTTGAGATTGAGTGGAATTTTACCTTGCGAGTTCTTCGTCTTCTTCGAGTATCTCTTTTGCGGTACCGTATCGTAATTTTGTATGTAGCAAATATGACGATCTTAACGAAGCTGTTGCCAGCGCTACGGACCAGCAACTTGGCTCCGGCGATTATTCAAACATCTATATTTAGTTTCCCTCGTTGTTATTCAACACAGCGGGAAAGTGGATTAGCTAAAAGCCAGGAGAGAGCTGATGTTTCAACCGATGTTAGACCCTTAGGGGAGAAGATAAAAGAGACTACTAAAACAGTCTCATATACGGGCGTTATTTTAGTCGGCGTTGGAGTAACCGGTGTTATATTTTACTACGTATTCCGAGAGCTGTTCTCTAGTAACAGCCCAAATAGCATCTACTCTGAGGCCCTGGAAAAGTGCAAAAACGTAAGTCAAATTTAAAACTACATGAAAGTAATTGTAACATTGTCTGCATTCAATGAATTTTGTATGACCTAGACGACATTTGTGATAAATGTGATAATTGATGATGTTTACATACCATATTGGTACCCTCTCAAGTCTCCTCTCAACTTCGGCCAACATGTTTGCCATAATTATGGCCAACATGTTTGCCTTAATTATGGCCAACATGTAATGGCCATCATGTAGTATGGGTGTTGGTTAAGTGTTGGCCAATAGATTGGTGCTAAATTTGTTTGGTGTCGGTATTTCGATGCAGATCAAAGAGTTGTGGTGTGATTATTGCCATCATGTCCACATGCTGGCCAAGCAGTTAGTTTGCAACTTACTTCCAGAGACCACACGCACGTAACACACTGAAAAACTTCTTATTGTTGTCTGCACTTTGGCCTGAGCAGAAGCAAACTGAATGAAATTTTGATGTGTTGATACCATCACAAACTGTTCGCTAATTATGTGTTGGCCATAATTATGGTGACATGTTGGCTAATGTGTAGAGGAGGCTACTTAAGAAATTTCTTGGAACTGAAACAGCATTTTAAATGAAAGTATATCTTCTTTCAGGACCCCAGGGTAGAGGATGCATTAGGACCCCCTATCAAAGGTTATGGTGAAGAAACTAGCAGAAGAAGACGGACTCATGTTAGCCACGCAATTTATCTGAGAGATGGTGTAAAGCATATGAGAATGAGGTTCTATATTAAGGGCATCAGGAATAAAGGAGTTGTTGAAGTAGATATGAAACTGGTAAGTAGCTCTTTTTGGCCACCATGGTGGAAAAAAAAGAGCAACTTCACATCTCAAAAAAAGCTTATGATAGGTATCACAAACTGGCCAATCAATTTTTGAAAATCCCTGAATTTATTATAATAATGAGATTGGTGCAGAACCGTGTGGTGGCACAAAAGATTGGAGGCCTATACCCAGCAGTGGGTGAAGTCGGGTTGCGGATGATGATGTGATGATGAACATAATAATAAGATAGAATAGGTGGTGACGCTGATTTGGGTCGGGGTAGTGCCTTAAAACAGTCCGTCCAAATAAAACAAATTAGGAATTGACTCGTTTTCAAAACAGCTTTTTCAATTTAAGCACAAAGCTTATTTTACTTTCTTTATTTTGCTTGCATAATACTGAACCAATTTTCTCAATTTCAGAATGAATTTGGCAACTACATATGCCGATACCTACTAGTCCAGCTAGATGATTACTCCGGGCAGACATTCATCATTGAAGACAATAGAGCAGAACTGGATGCGAAGACTTCAAGCTCATTCCCCGCATTGGCACTTACTCAGTAATCACCAAAACCTGTGCAGTAGACCTTAGATAAGTAGAAATAATATTAATATTAAATTAAAGATGTTATTCTGTCATCATATTTTATTCCAATAGTAGTTCAAGCAAACAGTCTCATTAAATTAGTCTAAAGTTTTGATGATATTTTTGGAAAAATAAAATTTCCTGTAATCAGATTCTATTGTTGAATACCTATTTATTGCTTGCTAAACACATATTATATGCATCTTCTTCTCTTTTAAAGGAAAATTAATCTTGTTGCAAAAGTAGTTACAAAAAAGTAAAACTTAAATAATAATTGGCACTGTAGTCTCTTCTATGACTAGATATATCGGCATCTAGTCTAACATACTTCCATAAGCGTCTGTTATTTTTTCCATGGAACTACTTCCCAAGCCATCAGTAATCGGTTACTGAAAACAAACTTTTTGATTCTCTCGAAAATCCAATAGAAAATGAATAAGAGGGAGAGATACTGTGGCCAAGCCCATTTGAGTTCTTGCATGACACTTGGCGTGTACCGGACTTTAGCTTCGGGGAGGCGCAGGTTTATTCTGATGTCCATTGTCCCAGTGTGACCATTCTGGTTTCTTGAGAAGATGGTTTTCGTTCGCGTCGTCACTGTAACCAAGAGTTGGAAGAGCTTAATATCATATAAATCCACGTAAAAAAAGTATGTTTTGTCTAGTAAGAATGGTCAGAAAGAAGTACGTAGGTTACGTAGGTAATAAATTCCTATTAGTACCTATGTTTGGCTCCTGATAAAATAGGCACTGCAATATTGCACGAGGATTGACGCATCAAATATGATGGATAATTATCCAGACTACCTACCTACTTAGCAATGTCGCCTACATAGATTAAAAACTCACCTAAAATAACCACAATCCATTCCTACCAATATTATAAAAGCGAAATTAATTCTGTCTCTCTGCTACCTTTTCACGTTCAACGGCGAATTCAACAAAATTTGGCAGGGAGGCTATTTTTTATCAAGAAAAAGCTCATGTATACAAAGACGCAGGCTTCTGAATAAAAAAATCAAAGTGTAATAAGTGGAATATACCTACGACGACTTGACCTATCAAGAATAATTTTAGGAATGGATACGACAATAAAAACTAAAACGTAGGTACCATCTCTCCTGAAGTATTTCTCCAATAAAGAATCCACGATATTCACGTTGTCAGCCAGGTTTGGAAACAGTGAAGTGTTGTACGTATTGTCTAATATATTCCATATGCAAGGCAGATGGCTCCTCTGGTAGAGCTCGAGATCTCCAAAGTATCTGAAGCTTGAAGGGGGCACTGCGAACTCCTTGCTAACGACTGCCAAAGATTGCATTTGGAGTGGACAGGTGGACTGTAAAGAAGATAAATAGTTTTTAGCATTTTAATATTTTAGGTATGTTGATGGCTTGGCCACCTGCTTTACCTACCTCAAATTCCTTATAGCGAGTTTACGTAACTGCTCGTAAACTATACAGAATAAAACTATTAGAGGCATTAAAAAAAGCTTATAATATAGGTATCACAAACTGACCAACATAATTGTTGAAATTTCCGTTCTTCAACGTAATAATATGATAAAATAGGTGGCGGCGCTAATTGATCGTTGCGTGTTGGTATGAGATATTTTTTTTTGGGTTTTAAATTTATTTCAACAAGGAATAAAATTACCGGAAAAGTAATTTGCCGCAAATCGTAAACCATTCATGAAAAAACTACATTTTGCTTTACTGGTATTTTTGGATCATTTGGGAATGTTACATTCCTTGTAGAACGCAGAAAAAAATTAAAAACCTCGGAAAAATTTAATCTCGCGCCAGCACGAAGACCTAGAACTCAGGTAGGTAAGTGCGACATTCAACCTCAACCTCAACAGCCTGTATTGGTCCACTACTGGACGCAGGCCTCCTCCTGATAAGCGCCTTATTGGTTTTTATCACATGGGGGTAATGCCCATAATCCCCACGCTAGGCATGCGGGTTTGCTGTGTGGTGCCGGCTTAGAATTTGCATCACCCCAACTCTTCCCGCGGGTGTCGTAAGAGGCGACTAAGGGACATCCACCGGGGGCTGGGCAGCAGCGCCTCCTGCAGAACAATTCTACCACCCAACTGCGATCCCCAACCCGCAGTGCGACATTAAAGTAAGTAAATACCTGCAAGTGATAATCAAGAACCAGAATGACGATAAGTGACGTTATTGTGTGGTCTGCCGGGACAATGAGACGAAACTTGAAGTCGAGCTCGTCGTTTGTGCCATCTCTGTTTGTGTCGTATTCTTGGACCTGCAAAAGATCTGAATCATTAGAATTATATGTTTTGGAATTAAACGTTGCATGAAAAGGGAATCGGACAAAATTTATTCATAAATTAGGTGGTAGGTAACCTATATTTCGTAGAGGATATACAAACTCGTAGCACGTAATTTATTTAGATGCAGCATTGCAAGGCATAGTGATGCATAAACATATTTAGTATATAGGTACGCTCTCGCAGTGTAGGTGATTATTAAGATTGCTTGAAGCTCATCAAATAATCATTACGTCAATTTATTTCTAATGAAATGAAGCTACTAAATCGATGTTATGGCTGGCGTAGCACTGTTCGTAGAGCGTCTACAAATATATTTTTTTTGACAACTATTTAATTTTCTTTCCTGATTTTTTCATTAGCTTTTATGTCACGGTATAGGGTTAGTGTTCGATATTATTGTTTCGGTATATTCTATTCTACTATTAAAATACGTCGGTGCAGTCAGATGCCCGAAAGTTCGTAGAGCCTCTACGATTTTTTAATAGTTTTAGGTCTTGTTCCGTTAGTTACGATACGCAAGCCATACGCTTCTATGTAAGGAATTTGGAACCTGAAATTCAGGACAGTTCTCTTCGCCACTGAGGGAGTCTTCATCCAAGAATGCTGTTTCACCGCAAACGATGGGTCGACTAGGATCCTCCGTCTCTGCTACTAACAAGTATTCGTACGTGAATCGTATCTTCGGCTGTTCGTAGAAACTGTAAGATCTAAGCCAAAAACCTGAAACACATGAGTTTTATAATCGGTTTACGTGGAAACTATTACGAGATAAAAAAATAGGTATGAAAGCAATTTAAGAAGACAACTACTCGCTACCATTCTTCCTATAATAGTTACCTCGACTCCTGTAAGCCACGATAAATGGTAAAATAATATTTAACACCGTTATGGTCAAAGTAAACAGCATTGCCTTCGACAGAAAATAACTTTTGTATTGAATCTGTACATTACAGCTAAATAGTCTATAGAGATTCATTTTCTACTAATAATTTCGTAAATTTAGCTAAACTCTCTCCAGTAATTTAGCTCAAACATCACAACATAAAATTTTAACAAAACTCTCAACAAAAAGCCGAAGCCAGGGTTGATGATTTGTCAAGTCTGACGTTTATTTTATTGACCAACAACAGGGCGTTGCTAAGCGACGATAGAGAGGGTTGCTATTAGGAAAATATAATTTCAATGATACCAGAGAGTTTCGGAGAAGTTTTAGAAAATAGTGAATAGGTAGGTACATACCAAATAGGTTTTTTAGCGTAGTCTGTCCACCGGTTGAGCAAAGTCGAGTGACTGGTGAAGGCAAAATACTTTAAAACAAAAGGACGCAGAGCGTAGACCCTCAGAAGCGGTGTCCGTTACCTTTTATGTAAGAAACAAAGGGCATGTAAAGCTAGGCATTGTGCTCATACAAAGCACCTACCTACCATGTATAGATATTAATTTTAACTTGGAATCGAATCTGCCCAGAAAGTTTTGTACCATTCGTTTATAGTTTACCTACTGTAGGTAGAGCAGGAAGAGTAGAAGTCTAAAATCATAAAAGACATTTGTCATTATTGATAGAATTAATTTTATAATATTAGTGGCTGTAAATGTATCTATATACCTACCTCGTGGTGTTTATTTTCACTTAGCCACTTAAGGCATGGTAGTACTATGTAGTACCTAACTGGTGGTAGATAACGTAGAGTGTAGGTGCTAGTTAAGTTTGTACCAAGATAAATGTAATTTAGCATCATTCGTTTGTTAGCTTTTGTTTTCTTATCCCGTCTGTCTGTTGTTATGGTCAATGCGTAGGGTTCTAGTTTTCCGTCAAGTGAGTGAGCACAAACAATGCGGGTGCCAGAAACTAGCAGGTTCGGCGCCTGCTACTGTAATTGTAAACCTAAGCGGTGAATGATCCCTTACTTTAGACATTCATATCGTATAAAAAGGAATGAAAACGAGGAGACGGCACCATTCGCTCTGGTGTGAGCCCGGAGAACAGTCCTCAGACAGGACTTCGAGTTTACTCTCTCATCGTGAAACTTTCAAGTACGCCAAGATGGCCATGGTACGCAGATCGAGCATGGACAGGATGTCCTCCAGCATGACTTCCAGCATGACTGGCATGGGCTTGGGGGGCGTCACTGGAATCACCGCAGGGATGAACACCTTGAACTGCATGCGGGATCAGCAGATCACCATTGGAGGGATGCCTTCCAACTACGTTCCTGGGTTGTCAGCATACTACAACATCTCGAGCTTCTGCCAGCGCCCTGGGCAGTCTCGCCGCTGGCCGATGCAGCGCGCCGGGCCCACGGCACAGCCTCGTCCCGGCCGCTCGCACAGCACCGGCTCCATGCACCGCATGAAGCACTCCATGAGGAACAGCCCCAACAACCAGTATACCCACAACTTGATATGCAAAATGGCGGATCAGAACGAACGCAGGCGTCGCCAGGACACATTGGAGATGATCCCGCAAAGCTACTATTCGCAGCAACCCCTCAAAGTGGAGCTTACTGAGTTTTATTCGCGGGACAACTCCAAGGATCACCACACGGAGCCATATGATATCGTGAACGATAGCATCTTGCCGAATCCTGTGCTTAGAAGAGGCCAGAACTTCTTCTTTGCCGTGCGCTTTGATAGAACCTACGATAAACAGCAGGACATGATTCGCATCGTCTTTTGCTTTGGTGAGTAAAGTTTCATTTCTAGCGAAATATTAATTCAGTTTTAGTACCTATTGAATGAGTTTGGTAACACTTTATTCTACGTAGGTACCTAGTAATGTTCTGTAGGTATATGATTTCATGATATGGTTATGATTTCAGGGCCTAAGCCTAGCGTCACCAAGGGAACTAGGGTGGTATTGCCCGTGAATTGGAATAACACGCAGGGTGTGTTCCAGCACTCACGAGATAATTTCGGAATGGGCATGGGAATGTCTCGTATGCAGGATACCAGCACTACCATGGGAACGATGGGATCTATGGGAACTATGGGTACCATGGGAACAATGGGCACCATGGGAACAATGGGCAGCATGGGAACAATGGGAAACATGGGTCCAATGAGTACTATGGGACAAATGGGTACCATAGGTTCGGTCGGACCCATGGGCCCTATAAGTGGTATGCGAGAGACTACAACTTACGGGGTTCGTCGCAGCTCCTTCAGCAATGACCCGCTACCGCTACAACATAGTCCTCTCAGCCCTCACGGTTCTATGGAAAGGCCCATCATAGACCGCTACGGTGGAAATACACAACATTCCACCTTCGGACGTGGTTATGGTTCTCGTCATGGATCTCGCCATGGCTCCATGCAGAATCTTGCTGCTCTCGCTCATGACATGGATCGTTGGGACATTAGCATTCAGCGACAGGACGGAAACACTATTACATTCCAAGTGCACGTGCCAGCGTCTGCTCCGGTCGGTGTATGGAACTGCTGGGTGCAGACCAACCGCTACGGTCAGCGCGACAACCGCCAGGACTACAAGTGCGACGAGGACATCTACATGCTGTTCAACCCATGGTGTCGCGAGGATTCCGTCTTCATGGATAATGACAACTTCAGGAAGGAATACGTCCTCAATGAACAGGGCAAGATCTGGCAAGGCACATGGCGCCAGCCCAAGGGCCGCAAGTGGATTTACGGACAGTTTGATGACGTTGTCCTGCCTGCTTGCATGTACATGCTGGAACGAAGTGGTCTCGAGCATTCTGAAAGAGGCAATCCGATCCGCGTTTGCAGAGCTATATCAGCCATGGTGAGATAAGTTTCTAGATTGATAAATGCACAATAGATGCAACATTCTAAGATGTCTAATTACATTATATTCTGTTACAGATTAATGCTCACCACGACGACGACGGTATAATGGTCGGTCGCTATGACGGAGAATATAAGGATGGCGTAGCGCCTCATGCTTGGACCGGCTCAGTGGCTATCTTGGAACGCTACCTTACCGATGGTGGCCGACCGGTTGAATACGGCCAATGCTGGGTCTACTCCGGGTTGGTTACCACTATTTGCAGAGCTCTTGGTATGAATTTTAGACCATATATTTAATATACTTTTAGTCGTTACCGAATGTTAATTGTGACATGATTTTTCAGGTATTCCTTGCCGTTCCGTAACCAATTACGTGTCAGCGCATGACACCAACAGGACGTTTACAGTCGACAAGTACTTCGATCGTGACGGCAATGAAGTGCCCAACGGTCCTGACGAGGATTGCTACGATTCCTGCTGGAACTTCCATGTATGGAATGACGTATGGATGCAGAGGCCTGATCTGCCTCAAGGTAGTTAATAGCTTGGATTTCACAGTTTGAATGGAAATTGTTGGTTCTTGGACTGTTTTTGATTTTTTGTTGGTGTGCAGGTTACAGCGGATGGCAGATCATTGACGCCACGCCCCAAGAGGAAGCCGAGTCTGTGTACCAATGCGGACCGGCCAGCGTTGAGGCTGTGCGTCGCGGCGAAGTTGGCTTCCAATACGATACGCCTTTCATGTTCTGCCAGATCAACGCAGAGCTGTGTCACTTCCAAGAGGAAGAGAATTCCGAATGGGGCTTCATAAGGATGGCGTCAAACCAATACCAGTAAGATTAAAAATCCAAAAGGTAGTTTATTAACCCATAAAACAAAGTTAAAATCATTTCTCTTTAGGACGGGACGCAAGATCCTCACCAAGAACCCGAACCGCGATGATGACGAAGGAGACAGCGATATGGTTGAGATCACTCACGAATACAAGACCGTGGATAGCTCGTCCCCTGAGCGTCTAGCCGTTATCGCGTCTTGCCGCGGCTACCAACGCATGCAGCAGTACTACGAATACCCCGACAGGAACTTCGAAGATGTCTACTTCGATCTCATGGATATTGATATTGTCCCTTACGGCCAGCCTTTTGACTGCACCATGAACATCCAGGTATAAACTCATTGGATTTGTTTGAATCTGTAAGTACGACGTCAGCTTAGACTCAAGATTCTAACTGAGTTTTTATTTGCAGAACAAATCCCACGAGGATCGTACGATCTGGTGTGTGTTGACGGCTTCTGCCACTTACTACACTGGAGCCATTGCATCTCGTCTGCGAAGAGCTCATGGCGAGTTTATAGTGCGCGCAGGACAGCGTGAAGTGCTGAAACTTCACGTCACTCCTCAGGAATATATGGACAAGCTGGTGGACCATTCCATGGTCAAGGTTCACGCTATGGCTTACGTGAAGCAGACTCGTCAGGCCTGGTCTGATGAGGATGACTTCCCGCTGCATAAGCCTAGGATGCAAGTGCAGGTAAGGTTTGACTTAGATACAAAGCTAGTTTCCTCTAAATGTACCTAGAGGTATTCTAAGTATGTAATGTCGATGTGTCTTCCAGGTACGAAGCCAGGCATGCATTGGCCAAGAATGTGCCGTTACATTCAGCTTCCAGAACCCGTTGAACGTCCACCTGACCGACTGCTACTTTACATTTGAAGGACCTGGAATCCAGCGGCCACGACAGGTGAGTAACTATCGTTAACGCTAGTTACTGAAGTGGTCTGTGTATACTGTTCCGAGTGAAGACTTATGATTAGTAGAAGCATATCGTCAGATACAAAATGCTACTGTTTAACTTTGACAATACGGTTCAGATTGTGACATCAGTGTCGTTCTTCCAGATCCGCTTCCGCGACGTGAAGCCAGGTGAGTTTGTCAACTACCAGGACAAGTTCGTGCCGCGGCGCCACGGCGAGCGGCGCCTGGTCGTGACCTTCTCGTCACGGCAGATCGACGAGATCTTCGGCTGCTGCATGGTGAATGTGCGCGGCTAGCTAGCCCCCGGGGCCCGCGCCTCGCCGCCCGCGCCGCCGCGGCCGGTCTCGCCGGGTCCTGTCTCCCCCCCTGCCGTCCAGATGGATCGCTCCTTCGTCTCTTACGTCGCGCCTGACCAACACGTCTACCAAGAAGAGGAGGTCATCATTGTGAAAACCTCCTCTTAAATCACGCGGCTCTTTCTAGTCTCCGAACTACGAAAGCTTGACTCTTTTCTTTAGTGTTTATTGTGATAACGACGACTCAGCTCGAAAACGGCTTTGGATCACCCGCACAAATCATAATAGAAAACCCAAAAAAAGTGTGAAACACTTTGCTCACCGTGTGTTTAAAAGTGTATCTCTCGTTTTAAGAAAAACCGATGCTTCAAGTGCCATTGCATGTGTTATTCGCCCCTGTGTATATAAAAGGGGCTAGGCTTAATTTTTATTTATATATTTATGATAAAGTATGTTTATTTTTAAAGCATTACATATTCAGCTATTTATATGTTTTAAGTTTATTATATAAATGTATTTAATTATTACTCATTTAACGTATGTATGTATCCTATATATATGTAGGTATTGTATTTAATTATGTATGATGAAAAACATGAAATATATAAAAAAATTGTATTTGCACTGTTTGTGTGTTTTTGGGATCTCAAAAATAAAATGCATTCACTGCACTTCCTTATTTTATTGTTTACCCCTTTACATTTACAACTAACATTGGAAAGCCTAGGTAGGTATGTAACCTAGAAGTTCTATGGTATGGATTCTATTTTAAGACAAACAAAGGCGTACATCCTGTGACTTGGGGCCAGTGACCCACCGTCGCCGGACTTTCCCTATCGTCATAATATAATGCCCACAGTTAATCATTACCTAACTAGGTACCCATAGAAACATTCCTTATGCATCTAATAGACCTGCCAACAAAATTTTCAATTAACTTTATGAATCTGTCACGCTACTGAATGTTATGACGACTTTATGTTTCCCATGCCGTAAGCCGTTGGTTTGGAAATTTCCAATGCAAATTACCATAGATCTCCCCATGGATATCCAGAAAATTTTCTTACTTACTTAGTTTCAGTTTATTTTTTCGTAACGTTTTGGGTTACAGGTCAGTTATTAAACATAAAATGCTAGACAATTCACACAGCATTATCTAGCCCCAAACTAAACAGAGCTTGTGTTATGGGATAACTGATATACTTAATACAATACACTACATAGATAGATATTTTTTTATTATACATAGAAAACATCGTACAAACATTTGTCCCGAGGCGGGAATCGGATAGATATTTTTTTATTATACATAGAAAACATCGTACAAACATTTGTCCCGAGGCGGGAATCGAACCCGCAACCTCCTGCGTCGCAGGCAGACCTTTGCCCGCTGCGCCACAGAGGTCGTCACACACATAATTTACAATTACATTGTATACATAGGTATTGCAAGTAATAATAAAAAATCGTCTAATAAAATATTTTGTTTGAAAAATAGAATAAAAATAAAAATAGAGAATAAAATTCAATCAAACAATTCATCAAATTTATACTTAATAACATTGTTTATATTAATCTTAGAACTTTAGTTTGATTTTGAAGGATTGCGTAGAAGCGAAGAACCACCTGCGATCACCAGTGCTGGTGATCGCAGGTGGAAGACAATTCAAAACAGCCGGCTCCATTACATGCACCAGCTTTGACGATTTCGTGAGACGCCGCGGGACAGCTCTCAGTTTGTGTGCGTGACGAGTGGGTACCTGTACCCGTCGCCGATCCTGGAGTACCTACCTACTCGTCGAGGTGGCTCCGAGCACACATGGCGGCATGAAACACAACTAGACCAGTTGCGCGTTCACAAGCCGGCATCGGACAATCCGCTGACAAGTGCGTCCACTGACCGGCAATCCGAATGACGTCATTCGCATTATACCTTACTAGAAAGGTCATTTCATTCACGTTTTGTAAAAGTATTTTATGAACAGAAAACACGTTTTATAATGGCATTATTTGAAGAATAAAAATCATCGGATTTTGTCATGAATTTCCTACCATTGCCGACATTTTGGTCTGTGTAAAAAAAAAAAAAACAAAATACAAAACATTTATTAGCCAGTCTTATCGCTTGTTTCAATAGCTTTCAGATAAAGTAAGCTCAATCAAGGAGAATGGGAAAGTTGCCTTCAAGAATCCTCGCCGGCATTGCCGACAGTCGAATCCTCGCCGGCATTGCCGACAGTCTGCTCCGTGCGGTACGGATCTTTTATGTCAAACCATTGATGGGGCCAGTGCGGATTGTCCGATGCCGGCCTGTGAACGCGCACCCTAACGATTCAACTGCTAACGTTTGAGCCGTAATGCCGTGCCTTACATCACCGTGATCGCGGCCCAGGGACCGTCATGACTCATGATCTTCAGAGAGCGGAATATTGGATAAAGCGGGTGTGTCCCACGGCACTCGTAGGTAGGTACTACTCTTTTCTGCATTCTGAACACTCCCAGTCCGCGGCTCTAGTTCTATACTTAGGTAGCCTACCAACTGAAGTTTATGTTTGCTCGCTCTGAACTATTTAGTTCATTGCTATCTACATGGCGAGAATAAAAGATACCTACATATTTAAACAGCGTTCGGTCCCAAACTTACCGTTACTTCGTTTTTAAAGCCAACAAGTAAACAGCAAACAGGGAAATTACTATGAATCTGACCTGAACCCAGGGCCGTCTTAAACTAGGCTGGGGCCCTTGGGCACACAAGAATTCGCGGCCCTTTTGGAAAGTAAAAAAGCGAATTATATAACATCTTTTACCAAGTACCTATGACCATTTATTATAGGTAATCAAAATATAGTATGATATAATGTCATTAACCTCTCAAGTGGCACGCCCCGCGCCCCGCTACCGCCGTTGTGTGGCAGGTACTTCCGCAAAAATCCGCGGAAAATCCGCGGAAATGCATCACAATGCATTATTTCGCTGATTTCTTGATTATTATCTACTAACACCTCGTAACATCTATATATATTTGGATTCTCCATAAAATTTCCTACAAAACAGCGTGGAAACATTATGATGTTGTATAACGTAATTAATGAGGTTGATTAAAATTAAATTATAATTGCGGAAAAATGGTAAAATTTTTATATTAAAAAAAAAACATAAAAAAACTTAACCGTTTTTATGTCCAGTTTGAGTTTTATTTTAGAGATTTACCAACATATTATTACACTAAACACAAAAAAGAGCACATTTCCAAGCCATTTAATTTAAATAAATTTTAATTCAGAAAAAACGATAAAAAAATGTCGTGGGTGTCGGATTTCAATTTTAAATATACGATTTTTTTAAAATTTCTTCTATACTTGGTTAGTTTATGGTTTTTACGTCAGCTTGACACTGTCAGTCAACTTTTAAGACATTGAAATGGCTGAAAAGTTGACTCTAAGTACATAAATTCGTCGAAACAAAAAGCAACAAAAAAAAAATTGGTTGTCTGTAAAGTCGGTTTACTGACTATAGTTGAACGTGACAACGCATCGCTCATTCAAGTAGGAGAGAGACGGATGTCGAGCGCTCTCGCTTGCACTTCAAGCCTTACATGGAACGCCTCAGAGCGAGGTAACGCCGCATGACGAGGTAACGCCGCATGACGTCATGTTTTTTCGTGCGTGCAGCCGGCTCTATCAAATTATAAGACGTTGTCACGTCAAAAAATCGGAAAATAGGCCATAATATGGTCGCAGCTTGACTTTGGAATCTCGAGTGATTGCGTGAGTGATCGCTAGATGGTGTACTTAGTACATTAGGTAGGATGCGTTCGGAAATATTAATAATTAGTACAGTAGGAATAGGCGCAGTCATCGATATAATGGCGTAGTAGGTAAATACCTTCTGTTAAGATTACTGATCTGTGAAAAAAGTGTAATGTGCCCGACAAAAATGTTTTGAGAATAAATGTGTAAGAGAAATTGTCGATCCTTCGGGGCCCCCTGAGAATGGGGGCCCTGGGCACGGGCCCCGTGTGCCCTTATGGTAAAGACGGTATTGCCTGAACCGAACAAGTTGCTCAAAGCCACGGTGTAGGTAACATGCACAAATAGAGCTTAAGCCATCGACAAAAACGTCTCCGACACCAAATGCATGTTTTTGTAGTAACTGAGAAATAGGCACGAATGTTTATACTTACAAAATAATGGTGTTTTCTAAATACCTCAAAATAACTTTCGTTGCTTTCCTAATGGTAGAGACGACAGTCATATCTTGGTTGTTTTTCATGAACAAATGTGTCAGTTAATTCTCTGGTAGAGCGTAGTAGTGACACTTATGAACAAAAAAAAATAGGTTACTGGGTCAAAGCCCAAATAAGCGTAAAAGGTTCTTCTCAGAAAGTCGTCGGTGCGCTGTCCAATAATGGGAAGAACCCAAGGACCATGTTTACGGTTCATCGAATAGTGAATAGACACAGAAGGAAAAGAATCCGATCCATGGCGCTGACCACATTCCGTAGAAGACCTTCGGGTATACTTAGCGATTAAGCGATCTTGATCCGTGTAACAAAGAAATAAGGTGGTATATTATGCAAAGGCGACCATGAACGGCATTCCGTTTAGCCGCCAGCAATGTCGATGATGTCACTCGTAGTAAATTATCATAATCGCGCGTAACTTTATTTCGCCAGTGTTCATTGTTGACATGAGCGGTTCTAACCAATAAAAGTAAACATTAGGTACCTACGTTTAGTTTGACAGCTTTGTAACTCACCAAGGTTATGAAGTTTATCCTGAAAAATCATTTGGCCCAGTATTGGTTTTCCATGTGTAGTGGACGACTAATATTGAGAATATCCTTGGTAATTTACAATTGATACCTACCTACACAAAACAGGTAAAATAATGGTTTCCCATTCAACTGCTCTACGTATCTACCTACCAGGACCTACTCTATAATGGTATATTCGTTTAGAATTGGCGCAAGAATCAGTTTCTTTGTGGTTTTTTTTCAGCGTTCTATAAGAAATAAAAGTAACGGAAATAGTGCATTTTACACCAAGGCGAGAAAGTGATCAATTCCTACCGAGTGTCGCCTTAAAACACACGAGGTAGGAATCGCACTTTCTGCCGAAGTGCAACTGCAACTTTCCGAGCAGGTGTAGTATAAAGTAATTTGCCGCAAATCATAAACAATTTTTTTATGAACTAATGATAAACCAACTTCGATTCACTTGTATTTTGAGAGCATTTGGGAATGTTGTAATTTTTGGCCCGAAATCTCTTATTTTTCACGCATTGCAGTGCGTTTCAATAGTGTGTGGAGTATTCGCAGAACAGAACTGATAGACAAGAGTAGACAAGGTGAGCTAGTGATAACCCTAGGGAAAACTCCACTTCACTTCGTAAGCAATTTAAAGTTCCTTGCCTTATTGATAAGTTGAATACCTATTACAATTTATTTAGGTAGGTACTAGGAAATGGTAGAATTCTTGCTAGAAAATACGAATCTCTCTCTGCCAATTGTAAGAAAACCGGGAAGAGGGTTCCGTACAAACTTAAAGGTAGGTATGTACATAAATAGGTAGGTACATGTAGTTCATCACGAGCATAAAAAAGTTACTCTACTTGTTAATTCCTTATAAGACATTGCTTCTTGCCAAATTTCATGATTCTAGGTCGACGGATTTTTTTTTAAATTTATTTATTGAACTAGTACAGAGATTCCAATTACACTAGAGTCACATAATATGTTACATTAGGTAGTTAAATTCAAAAATATATACCAGTTCTCCACCTTATAGAAAGAAGATCACCTTATAGAAATTACAATAAAAATATAATTCAATTCAATTCCAAATAAAAATACAATTAGTCAGTACTAAATCAATATTTAATTACTTATATAAAAATTTCAATCAGGCATTTAACTCAAACAGACTCAGGCACTCCGCCGACAGACTCATCCAAGCATCCGCAAACACATCGCAATCAAAATTATAAACAATCTCAAGAACACAAATAGTGTAAAATCTGACGGTGTAACAACAAAAATAATAAAAGTTGTAAGAAATATACTAGCGCTCACCCAGAGGAAAACAAAAACTGCAGACTGTAGCAAACAATCTACAGGTAGCTCAACTGATCCATATCAATACCAGTCGGAAGCGTCCCCAAGACGCTGGCTGCATTGACATGCCCCGTATGGCAATGCTGATGCGCTGCGCCACATACTCTCCAGCTATCGGGTCACGCGTCGCTTCGACCAGACGCTCAGATAATTTTTTAAAAACCCGAAGAGCCGCGGTACCCCATGGACCTAAGGTCTCGATTCCAAGAGGAGTAAATGTGTAGGCGCTGTCGAGACCTGCATATTTGCGCCTCTTGAGATCTTCGGTCAAATCTTCCGCCGCACCCGCCCTCACGGATGTCCTAGGAAGATGGGAAGGCGCAAGTGTGTCGACGCATGTAGCGTCCTCCACAAAGGGGCCTCCCAACTCCCATGGGACTAGACTATTTAGAAAAAACAATATACTAAGTAGTGAGCTGAAGGGTTTTCGTCAAAATAAAAAAAACCATTAATATGGCTATATACGAGTTTTTCAAAAACGTTATCTGCCAAGTTGATAATAGAATTCCCGTTTGCACCATATTTTGTGTGATGTGATGATGCAAGCTTTCGACTACGTAGGTCACAGTATTCTATGCAGTAAATTAAAAGCATGTGGGATTAGAGGAAACGTGTTAAATTTAATTGCCTCATACCTAAGAGATCCGAAACAAGTAACACAAATTACCACGTTTTAACTATAAGACCAAGTTTGATCTCACCTATAAATCTAATGAACGTGTAATTATATATGGTGTTCCCCAAGGAAGCGTACTTGGACCACTACTTTTTGTCATATACATAAACGATCTCCCAAAATAAATCAACATTGACATCATTTGCCGAAGACAGCTCTATCACAGTCAATTAGTTTGATTGACATTTGACATTACAAATTATGAATCTGACATTAATCAATGACTATTCTCTATTATTAATTGGCTTGATGACAATAAAACCTGACATTAATTTAATAATACACAATAATAAAATAGAAAACGCTGACTCCGTAAGATTTCTTGGTTTACAGATAGATGACCAACTAAAGTGGAAAACCCATATTGAATACATAACCAAGAGGATAAGTGGTTCGGCATACGCGTTATTTAGATTAATATTGAAACGCTAATTGTAGCATATTACGGCTTAGTTGAATCGATAATGAGATACGAAATAATTTTTTTGGGGGAAATTCTACGTATAGACATTATTTTTAAAGCACAAAAAGTTATGCGAGCCATGTTTAGAATACACGTGATTGATAGCTGTAGACCTATATTCACAAAGCACAAAATACTAACACTTCCGTCGCTATAATTATATTAATCGAAGTGGCTCTTTTTGTGAGAAATATTAACTACATATGACCATAGTATCAATGACACCGAAAATTCAAAATACCTAAGAGCTGCCAGCAACTTAATGATTGTGGATTTTTAAGAAAATAAAAGAAATTGTTAATTGAAAAGTGTTATTATGAGATTGACAAATGAATTTTGAATTTTTAATGAAATTGTATAGAATTATTGTCAGAATTCATTAACGTAGTCATAATCACTTACCTACATTAAATTTTTTGACATTATTGACTTCTTATAACTCAATTATTATTTTAGTTACTGTCTCTGTTGCATGGTGTTTCTCACAATTTGTACACCGTAATCGGTTGTCTGCGTGCCATTGCCAAGTTTAGCCCTCGTGTTTTCCAAGTTCCACACACTGCGTCAAAGTATAACTCATACACTTTGGCCTGAATGACTCAAAACTCCAGTGGTTGAGAGAGAACCTGATAAGGGGTCACGTCTGCCTCACTACTGCCATTATAGGTAGTAAAGTTGTGATTCCTTGCAGACGAACACAGTGTGTGGTGTTGAAAACACGTTAATTAATTAAAATATTGAGGACAATTGTTAAAACCTTCATTGTAAGGTTTATTTAATACCAATATTAATTTGTCTGTCTATAGTCTTATTTTGTAAATATACAGACTATTAATCATCCATTAGTTAAGCATTAATATACTTAATTTAGGTTTAGTGATTTTTGATCTGATCTTTGATATAAATATTTAACAACATGGAAGATGTGAAGAATAAGTTAGGAAAGTGGTGCACAAACCCATGCTGGGGTAGTCAAGCAGCGTACAACATTAACAACCTAAAGAATATACCCCGACCACCCCGTTCGGATTCCGTTTACAGTAAGTTATTCCTTTAACCATACTTTTATACGTATTCCAGCTTGCGTGGAAGTGTGGTTTCTTAATCTATTTTAGATTGATACCAAGTACCCACCACACCTTTGTTACAATTAAGATAACTAACAGAACCATAAAAAAGAAAACAAGGCTGAATTTAAATATAATCTACGTAATATGATGTAAGCATATCAGTTATCTGGTAGGTACCCATAACACAAGCTCTGCTTAGCTTTGGGCTAGATGATACTGTGCGAATTGTCCGGTACGTTTGACGTTTTATTTATTTTATTTAATGCATTAACCAGACAGAGGAGCTCCCTTTTGATAACGCTGTATGCACATAACCTTAGGGAAATTAATTTTCCTTTGTCTTTGATCCATCGGTTAAAAATACCTATTACCTTAACGCGAGACCCGAGAGCTGGTGAGTATCTGGTAACATTAAAACTATAGGAATATTTTTTAAATCATGCGATCCCTTGAAACCCCTGCTTCCAGGGGGTACAAATGAATCGCTTTAAGTTCAAGGCTAAACCGGATTGGATAAGACTGTGATAAGGGTCACGTCACGATTCATTCACCTAGGTACCTCGAGATGCGGTCCAGCGCAGATCAGGTTTGCCCGCGACGTTAGTCGCACGCCTTGCCGAGACGCTAATCGAAAGTGCTTATGATCTATAATATTAGTATGGTTTAAGCTTTGTTTACATTGTGGGTTTCTGGCTCTAACAGAAGCAGTAGTGATCTAATCCTGTGATAATTTGTATCTGAGTGTTCGAATTCCGAGACTAAACAGTCTGATCGGGAGTGTTAATGAGTTATTGAGCAATGGGCGCTGTTAAAAGCAAATTGGTTGGATACTGCCCGCCTCGGTGCATCTGTTGGCATAGGAAAACTGACTCCTATGACCTAAAGGAACTGCCGAGACCTGTGCGGTCGGACATCCCCAACGAAAACGGCATTGGTAGGTCAAGGCTTTATAAATTGCATCTTGATGCTTTTTCTGGGCATGATGTCATGCAAAATTTATTTCGTAGTAAATGTTCAAAGATTGATTAATGTACCGGTTAACCAGGTTGTGCCTGATTATTGCTATCATCATTATTATTTTGGGCAGACTACTTCATTTATTGCTTGGTAAAGATACCTCGTTTGTGTCATTGGGGGCACACAGATTATATTGAAAACATTTAATTTATTTTACTAGTTCTAGAGGTCGATGAGATCATGCACCGAAACTTAGGTATTTAAAAATCTTTATCTTACAATGAATTACCTATTTAACATCCATTCATGTTCAAACCCACATTACACATAACGCCAGTTTATTGTAGGTGCATTTTAATATTGTTTTGTTTTACATAAGTATTACAAAGGAACGTCAGTATCTATAAACGTTTAAAGATTAAAAGAACGAAAGAAATAAATTAACTCACGTCTTCTTTTTGAAGTGTTTTATAAATAAAATTATGGTAGAGCAGCTGTGTCCCTTGAGTCGGTAGCTCTACCGAGGCCGCATTTCAAAGTCTACGGTTTGTTTTGTATTTAGCACCTCAGATTCCTAAGGTCTTAAGCACACATGATAAATAGTCCGAACATTTAATAAATAGTACCTTAGTGTATATGTAGAAGGTAGGTACTTATTAATTCCAATGACTTTGGTAGAGTACCTAGATAGCAAACGAACAACTGTACAAACTCTTGTGTCACGTTCTTATGTACCATAGGAATTTTACTTGTAGTAGCTACGCTTAATAGATGACTCGTTGACACGTGGTTATCCACCTATCATTATGTATATTTATTTATGAATAGGTATGTTGTTATGAATAAACTGTTCATGAGATTAACCAGGTTCTTGCAATACTGACTCTATGCTTATTATTGTCATTAGGTCGTATCAATTTATCAAGTACCTACAATTATAATCACAATGTAAACCTTTTGTCTTATTGACAACTGGGTAGGAGATATTTACACTAAGCAGGTATTTATTATTGTTGTTCTGTGCTTTTACTAATTTACATTCACCTACAGTTTCAAATTAGGACGGAATGTTTCAAACTTGTATTCTAGTTCTGTTATTAAAGTTAATTTTTCAAGAAAACTTGTTTTTAGAATGCAAAACTAAAAAAAATTCGTAAAATAAAATTTATAATGACTTAAACCAAAATTTCAAAATTGAAAATAGCTTTAATTGTATTCTACGCTCCGAGTACAACGCCTAATAAGCGATAACATTTCGCTAAGTAATTTGAATGTGGGAAGCTTCTTGGTCCTCGCCTGCTTATCATCGTCAAGATCGTCCTAAATCTTTACTAACTACCTATTATTTCTTTAATTGCGGCCGTTATTGTCCCATTGCTGGGCAAAGGCCTCTCTTTTCTCCCTCCACTCCTCGCGATTTAACGCTGTCACAGGCCGTGATGGACGATAATAAATAAATAATGCTGGACGATTCACACAGCATTATCTAGCCCCTAGATAACTGATATACTTAATACAATACACTACATACATAGATATTTTTTATTATACATAGAAAACATCCAGAACGCCCCCTGGACAAATGTCTGCAGATTGTAGAAACATTTGTCCCGAGGCGGGAATGGAACCCGCAACCTCGTGCGTCGCAGGCAGACCTTCGCCCGCTGCGCCACAGAGGTCGTCATATGATGTGCGATAAGCTCGTCTAACCATCCTGGTCCTTTCACACCGCGTTTTAGCATTGCCTATTTACTAGCAGTAAATATTTACAGTCAAAATAAACTGAAGATAAAATCTTGCAAATATCCATTTGCTCTCAAACCAGGTTTCGAAATAAAAACTGCCTAGGCGCAGTTACCTTATTCCGACATCTCAAGGCGAACATGACCGGATCTCTGCGGCCTACAAATCTTGCAAAATGTCGGTAAATAAAAGCTTTCCGTGCTTTCTGTCAATCATTGCATTTTATTTAGAGTTCAATGCGAAAAATTAAAAGATGATAAACGCAAATGAATGAGCCATTGAAACGAATGAGTCAATGAAGTAGATTTGTAGTATACCTACCCAATCTGGTTTAGTTTATTATTCTTCGTTGTTCATTTTGCTTGAGCTTTATGAGCTATGATTTACTTATTTACTGTTTTGCTCTAAAGCTAGTAAAATTTATTTAAAGCATCGAACTTAGGGCTTACCTAAGTTGAATCTGATACTAGCTAATACTAGGCAGTATCATCTCGACAACAATGCGACGAGTCAAGACAGGCCATTTTTGTATACGATTGTTCTCAGTTCCGCACTATAGACGCTCTACCAAATCCCATTCTAAAATGAAGTCGAACTTGAGGCGCAACAAGCCATCACACTTAATAACTCTTTGAATGTATATCTAATTCTCACTGCCATAATATTACCTACATATATTAGCATCGAACAACCTCTGTGTAGAAACCTACGCATTGCCGATTGTGGAGTGTGTAGGAATAAGCCATTAATTGCGTATTCCTGTGGCCATGAAATACTATATCATTCTCTTAAAATACTAGAATAGCTACCTACACCTGTAATTAACTCCCAATATGAAGATCCACCTCATATGGGAAGATGGCGAATGTTTTAACTGTGCTAGATAGATTCTATATTATTTTATTTATTTATTAATTTTATTTATTTATTAATGTTATTTATTTATTAATTTTATTAATTTATTAATTTTATTAATTTATTAATTTTATTTATTTATTTATTGATTCAGTACAGAAATTACTTTTCTAATCACACTAGTCATACAATAGAATTCATTTATGATAAATTTGATATAATTCGTGGATAATCAATAAAATACTAATGAATTAATCTTATAACGATTAGATATTTATGACAGATATAAAAAATTACAAAAGCAGAAGACAAGCTTTTACCCTAAAGTCATTAACAACGGGATATTTACCATGATTTGAGTTTTGAGATCGAGTTGCGTTCGATAATGAAGCCGGTGGTAGTAGTAACGTTCGTAGCAAAAGACAAAAAATGAGGGTAGATAGATATATCTGCCAATAACAACTCACTCGCAGTGCCGTCAGTTATTCCGTGATCATGGCGCATGAAACTGTGCCGAAATATTGGAAAGCTCAAAACTCAAATCATGGTAAATATCCCGTTGTTAATGACTTTAGTGTTAATAACCATGATGGATTTAAAAGTTTTAAGCTTTTACCCGTTGCGCGTTTTGGAATAAAAAGTGTGTGTTATTCACTATGTGTTATTCCAGGTCCAGATCTTTATATGTCAGTACAGTAGTTTTGGCGTTGTCTTTGGCCAAACATCTTCACAACGGCATATACTTTTGCCTTATAATATTTGATAGAATTAGTAGGATCAGATAAACAAAATAAAAACTGCGAAAGCTCTATAAGTACTTTATGATTCTCTAGACTTTTTTGATAGTGAAATAGATAAAAGACTGAGGAAATAAGATAGTGGAAAGCAAAAGTAATTCTGATCTGATGTAATCAGTGAGTGATTCTATTGACCCCAATTGAACCCCCTTATGAACAGGGCTTTATTAGTTGGGCGGACCACGAGCAAACATTTATTTACTGAAATAATTTTATTGGTTTTGCCACTTTCCATTTCTAATGGCATTTAGGCTTACATGGAAATGGACAGTGCATAGGCAGTGCCTATAGGTACCTGTACCTACTGTGCGAAAAAAAATATAGTAGTACCTTCCTATGAGCTTAAACCCTAGCTTTAGCTATCCTAGTAGACCCCATATAAATGCAAGACATCCATTTAACCGGATTCAGACTAGAGTAAACACTGGTATAGATATGACCAATATGGCAATTAATCAATTCTTGAAGTTCAAAAGCTGTATTTGGGCATAAATTTGTCAAATGACTAATTGTTTAACCAGCCTTGGTCATCTGTGAATGGATTCTTCTCCGTATTACACTAAGATTTGAAGTCATATGACATCACCTCCTAGGTCAGGAGTACAAACCCACATTGAATCAGTCGGTGTCAGTTAAACTACGGACTTAGACGCCAGGCTCTTGCAATTAGCAGGTTTCCGAACATTTAAAGTTTAGTGTTTGTGAAGTGATGACACGGAAGTGAAGATGGAATATTTTAAGAATTTTTGGAGGCATTACATTGAGAGACGACGCAAATATATTATTGTGCCGTTTCAACCGGGTATGTAGAGCAAATATACTTCCGGTTCGTTTATGAATTGAAATACAAACATAAGATCACTCATTGGGTAGCTTTCTAGGCAGTACTGATATTGTATCTTTACAATAGGTCGATATTTTCAGGAGTTTCAGGGCAGGTTTTTTGTTGGAGATGCTTAGGTATTTTGAGTCTAGCCACTCATAGGTAGACTATACTAGATTTATAAGTCAATCGAGTTTCAAACAAACGATCGGTTTACCTACTAATTTAATATTCAAACGGAAAATCGATTTTAAAACTGTGATTGACATTGTGGCGAGGTTCCAATAACTCAATGTGCGAAGTATTTTTTTCGATGACGAATATAAACAAAAGTAGTACCTACCTATCGATAAGTTAATTTTTGTTTTATTAAATAATACTGGACAATTCACACAGCATTATGGCTAAGCAGACCTTGTGTTATGGGTACAAGATAACTAATATACCTACCTAGTTAATATTCTTGATATAAACTTATCAAAATGCAATTACATTTTCAGATGTTGTCGACGGCACGCGACAAGGCGTTCTCCAAGTCCAGGGCATCGATTTCTGCATCGAAGCAAATGGCGAGAACCATCACACGAGTAAATTCAATCTCATGACGAGGAGCGTTGACAGGTGTCTCGTAATCAGACGCGGACAGTCATTCAAATTAGATATCCTGCTGAACAGACCATACGACGCCAACAAAGATGCTATTTCCTTTATTTTCTACGCAGCAGGTATGAAGGTCATACTTTATTAGAATATCATCGGTTCTGCACGTTTATTTTAAGAGCAATCTCTATGGGAATCAGCCGCATAATTGAATGAATTATTTCCAGACGTGGAGAAGCGTGGGCCGTCCGATGACACATCAGCTGCAGTACCACTGTTGGAAAGAGGTTCCGAGACAATGGGAGCTTGGAATGCAACCTACGAAGGTCAGATGGACTCCCACTTGATGGTGGCGGTGACGGCGTCGGTCGACTGCATTGTTGCTGCATGGAAAATTGACATCGATACCAAATTGACTGGAGGCAGTTCCTTGAGCTACACCCACCCGCAGCCCATCTATATACTTTTCAATCCTTGGTGCCTAAATGATAGTGTTTACATGCCAGGTAAGATTGAAAATATGACTAAATATGGGCCTTAGAAAGACCATTTAGTAGCCAAACAGTTTTTTGAAATGCGTATATTTTCAGGCCATAGCCACCGAGAAGAATATGTATCAGAAGATGGTGGACTTATGTTTCGAGGTGTCTACAATCGGATCAAGCCCACTCCGTGGAACTACGCACAGTACGAGAAAGATATTCTGGACTGTGCGATTTATCTAGTCAGAGAAATAGGAAAAGTATGAATCATTACTACATATTAAAGCGAATGAAAACATAGCAATTGATAAACTAAATTGATTAATGTGTTGTTGTAAACAGGTCAAAGGAAAAGCTCGAGGTGACCCCATCCGGACAACGCGAGCTCTTTCAGCAGCTGTCAATGTACAAGATGACAATGGCGTGTTGTTCGGAAACTGGGGCTCCGAACTGAGCGATTACGACGGAGGCACACATCCTCTTAAATGGGTCGGCTCTCTATGTATCCTACAAAAGTATTACGAGAAAAAGAAGCCGGTCAAATACGCGCAATGCTGGGTCTATGCCGGCGTTATGACGACCAGTAAGTGGAATTTCTGCTTCTAAAAGCGATTTTAGTGCTTATCGGTCGACTGAAATACATTGTTGGTAATGTATTTGTATTTATAGTATGATGACTCAATATTAACGTGTTCCAGTTTGCCGAGCACTTGGAATTCCCTGTAGACCCGTGACGGGATACGACGCAGCGCACGATAGCCAGGGGAGTCTCACAATTGATATCATCAAAGACGAAGATGGCAACACACTTGATGAGTTCACTAGGGATTCCGTCTGGAACTACCACGTCTGGAATGAGGTAAGAATGTACAATGTTCTGACGTGAAATGAAATTGATAGATAATACAAGTACCTAAGTCTTCGAAAGAAAGAAAATCTAATATAAATGGCGAGCTTTTCAATCTGCAAAAGATCCTCCCAAAGAAACTAAAATTTTGACTGTTTGAGAAATTAGATGTTTACGAAATAGACCGCGGGACGAATTATGTATTTTGAGAAGTATCTAGACCATTTAATTAGTGACCTATGGCGCCTTATCGGTTGGTTGAAAAAAATTCATAACAGTTATATTTTAAGCACAGACAACTTTCAACTACTAAAATGATGAATTCATCCGTAAAGATATTACAATGAAACGAAACCAGTCTATAAATGATATTTTAGGTATGGATGGAACGCCCAGACTTAGGCAACGAGTACGGCGGATGGCAAGCCATAGACGCTACTCCTCAGGAGACGTCAGAAGACATGTACAGATGCGGGCCAGCGTCTCTTAGGGCTGTCAGAGATGGAGAGTTACAGCGACCGTATGATGCTGCGTATGTCTTCGCACAAGTCAATGCTGATAAGGTAAGAAAAATACTTATATATTATACCAAATAAACGGGAAAATTGCTTAAAATACGAATTGACAAACGTAAGCAAGGGCTTGTCCCTTCGTTTGCTAGTGGTTAATTTTTTTGTGAAGAGAATCAATTGACACTTTATTTCTTATTTGATAATATTATTATTATGAGGCCTGGTTATCCCACAGCTGGGCAAAGGCCCCAACGCTCTCTTTGAGATAATAATTTACTTTAAAATTTAACTTCTCCACGAGCTTTTTGTAAGTCTCAAGACATAAACGTTATGGATTTTTGATCCCTATCTCTATTCAATAGCAAGAACGTGCAGGATGGACAAAATAAAATAAATAAATTGTTTTCAGGTCCTATGGAAATACTCTGGAGAGATTCAACCACTGAAACTCTTAGCTCGCGATACGATTTCCATTGGACAGAAAATTTCAACCAAAGCTATTGGGATAATGGATCGTGAAGACATAACAAACATGTACAAGTACCCGGAGCGTTCGTCAGAGGAAAGAGAAACCATGGAGAAGGCGTTAAGGAAGTCACAGAATATTTTTGCAAGATATTATTTGAATGATGCCTTCAACGATGTTCAATTCGAGTTTGAGCTTAGAGACAACATCAAGATTGGACAAGACTTTTCTGTTGTAAGTACTTGTCAAGAACGAAGCCCTGTCCGTCCAGCTTGTTTAGATCTTGGGCCCTATTCTGGTAAACTAATCGCTTTACAATACAATACAAATACAATACAAAAATGCTTTATTGTACACCATAAAAATAACATTACAAGGAGACATTACACGATACAAGTACAATGGGCGGCCTTATCGCTTAGAAGCGATCTCTTCCAGGCAACCTTTGGATGGAAATAATTATTTGAATTTAAGAAAGGCAGGGGGTGTACCGAAGACTATGTAAAAAAAAATATACATACCATTATGAATACAAAATAGAAAAAATAAAAATAATGAAAATATATATGTGTATATATATATAAATAAAAATAATTAGACTACTTACTTATATACATAAATAAATAAATAGTATGTACCAAGATTCACTTTTTTGCCAGGAAAAACTCCTTAACACGAGCTTTGAAAACTGGTAAAGATACAGCTTTTCTAATAGGCTCTGGCAGTGCATTCCACAACATTATGGTCTGGATGGAGAAGTATTTGTCGTAGAAACTGGTTTTGTGAGGTGGCATATTCAAAACCAAATTTTCTGACGACCGGAGGACACGGGAGGGATGAGGATGAGAATTGTGGAGGAGTTCAATGCGCTCCTTTAAATAGAAGGGAGTGACAGGGTTAAAGAGAATTTTACCTCTTATTTATTTATTTAAAAAAAATTGGTACAACTTTCAGCTAAGTATCGCCACAAAATGACAAATTTTGGCATTTTACCTTAGATGTAAGAAACTACACATGGAGTGGCGCACGTCAATAATGTCAAGGTTGAAACCATTCTATCAATATCTCCTTACAAATAGCATCGATCGAACTACCTAAAGTTTCTTTCATCTAAGCATGGTATAATAATACTACTTGACGATTCTGGGACAATATCATTGTAATAGTAAAGCCATTAGTTAGTAGAATTGGGTCCATGTTCTTTCCTATCGCTAAATAATCTGAGACATGCATAAGAAAGGAAAGTTTAATATAATATTTCCCGGGCGCTATTATTATCCCTAGAGTCCTACTACTTAATCACTCACGGATTAAAACTGCTCACTGAGCAGCCTAAGAACTACAAATTATGGCTACCATATACCTTTGTAATAGTCAGTTTAACATAATCTTTGCGACTTTTCAGGTAGTTCACATGAAGAACCGTTCCTCTGTAAACCCTCACCACGTGAAAGGCGTGCTTCGCGTAGACACAGTCACCTACACCGGCGTTACAGGCGATGGAGTTAAACGGTCTGAGTTCGACCTTAAACTGGGTCCTGAAGGGAAGGACCAAGTGCAGATGATGGTCACGTATGATGATTACTACAAGAAGCTTGTTGATCAGGTACGTAGAGTTTCATCATCATCATCGGCCCGTATACGCCGATTGCTGATCATAGGCCTCCCCCAAACGACGCCACAAATACCGGTCCTGAGCCATCTCCATCCATCGTCTCCCTGCGACCGCTACCATGTCGTCGGTCCATCGAGTGCGAGGTCTTCCCACACTCCGTTTCGCATTGCATCGCGGTCACCACTCGAGAACCTTTACTCCCCAACGGCTATCGGTTCTGCGAGCTATATCGCCTGACCATCGCCACTTCAGCCTGCTAACTCTGAGAGCTATGTTGGTTACTCTGGTTCTTCTACGGATTTCCGTTTTTCGGATTCTATCGCGTAGAGAAACTCCGAGAATAGCTCTCTCCACGTAGAATATAGACACGTAGAATATATACTATTTAAAATTAAAACTTTTCGTATACCTTAAACTAATTCTTGGGCAGCGTTTTATCGTTTCTGATTGTACGGAAGATAGAAAATAACTGATTAGCAATTGTTTAGTTTAAAAGTGCAAGATTTTGTTGACAAAGAAATTGTATGGCACTTACAAAACAATTTGATTATTTGCAGGCTTCCTTCAACATCGCCTGCCTAGCCAGTATCGTAGACACGAACTTTGACTACTTCGCACAAGACGACTTCAGAGTCCGGAATCCAGACATCAAAATCACCATCGACGGGAAGCCCACATCGCGCCAAGAATTCACTGCTACCGTCCAACTGGAAAATCCACTCCCAATACCACTGAGAAACCCTAAGTTTTACATCCAAGGACCAGGATTGGAGAAGCAGCTGAAAATTGAACTAAAAGAGGTAAAGGGCATCTAAAATGAATTCGGTTTTATAGTAGCGCCATCTACTCAAATGATTTGCAACTAAAACGTTAACTCGTATCGGTACTCTACCGATACGAGGCTTTAACACACTGCTCTACAGCTACGCTGATCAACGTAACTCTAGCTTTATTGTGTAGTTCTTAGGGTCGCCAACAGATGGAGCTACTCGCTACGAAGTCGTTACTTTGGTGCTACGAGATCTCGTAGCCATATCCATTAGGTTTTCGTGACTTTGTACTACAAAGTAGGTATATTGTGTATATATAGGTATATACTATAATAATAAAAAAATCTGATTGATTGCGTAGAAATTAAATTCTTTGTAATTTCTGAAGAAATATATTGAAGTGTGAAATAAAATATGATAAATCCTGAATCTAAAACTACTATCATGGACGAATTAATATCTAAATAAGTACTTAATTGAATAAAACTAACTTTTTGTTTCAGAACGTTGCGCCTGGTGGATTAGCTAAAACGGAGTTGAAGCTGACTCCTCCTTGGGCTGGCCGGCACCAGATCTCAGCCAAGTTTTCCTCAAAGGACCTTCGTGACGTAGACGGATTCCTGTCTTTCATGGTTTCGATGCCGGAGACAAACGGAGCGACGACCCCTGAAAGCTATGAGACGAGAGAGATTTGAGTTTACATGTTTTTGTTACTATGTAGTTGTTTTAAGATACCTAATACGTAGTTCATACAATTTGTTTTCTAAGAGTCACAATGCTATTAAACTCCCTATAAAATAGTGTAATAATGTAGTTAGTGCTTAGGTGCCGAAGATACATTTAAGTCTATTTGGTACTCGTACCGGTAAGGTACTTATCGTAGCTGTAAGATAAATCTATTTTAGTATTATTTATATATAGTAAGTATTATTTAAATTAAGAAGAAATACATTTTTAACAATCAACTGTGTTCTTGTAACTTACATTGACTCGTGACTCAGGCTAAATCAAATCAGGTACTTCAGGGTTATCAATAAAATCAGGAGATGGCAGTTTTACTCCAATTTTCATCCTGGGATCGACATAATCAGGTTTGAATTTTTCTTTTGTCATCTTAGTAAAATCAAGAGCATGTTCAGATGGTCCAATTTCCAAGAACTCTCTCCTGGATTGCTCTGATTGGCAATCATGGACTTTATGTTCTTCATACAATTGAGTCTTTTTTAGCACTTTTTCTTGCGGTGGTAGAGTTTTGGCAATGATAGGGTTCGCTTTTGGCATTGTAACAGTCAAGCAGCCAGTGGTTTGCGATCGCTGAGCATTTGAGTCCGTAGTATTTACCTCCTCCGGTAGATGGAGCTGGAATATTTTCCCCTTTATCATGACCCTGACGTAGTTTGGTTGCACATCAACCTCGACCAAACTCGTATCCAAGTGTTTATACACGGCTAAATCTAGGATATAGCAATTGGGATCTGAAGTATTGAAGTAAAAGTCTATTTTCGGTTGATTGATATTGTAGGGACGGCCGTCGGGGGCGAAAAACTTATATTGACGTTTTTCCTCCTTCTTTTCCTCTGTCTCGTAACTTTTTAATTTTAGTTGCCTCATCTTTTCTATTTCGTGGCGAACTTCAGGAGCATGTTCGCATTTTTCTGCCCAAAATTTCTTGTTTCTTTCTTCGGCATCCATGTCCTTGTATTCATTTTCCCATTTGTCGCTTATATCTCTTTCTAATCGTGATTTTTGTTTCAATCTCTGGTGTCTGTAGTTTTCTTGTTCAAATATTATATCTGATCTAATAATTTTAAGGTTTTGCAAAGCTTTTATACGGTCAGACCGCTCAATATCGTGGCCGTCTAAGCAAGTCAGCTGTGGCAGAGTTCCAATGACGAAATCCTTATAATTTTCATAGTCAGTGCATGGGTTTCCAGTCAAATACAGGTTTTCCAAGTTGTATAGGCCTGAAAGACTTTCGACACTTACAATTTCACCAACAAAGTTCAATGTCAGGTCTAATTTTTGCAGAGACTCACAGCGCTCTAAGTTTTCAATAACTTCTATGTTATTGAGGGCTAGGTTGAGGTACTGTAAGTGCTTTAGTTTGTTGAGATTCTCTATTTTTGCTATAAGGTTGCTCTGCATGAGAAGTATTTTTAGCTTAGGGCACCAGTCTTGAAGAAACTCAATTTTTTCAATATTTTCCTGGTGCAATGCGATTTCCTCTAATGGTGCCAGTTGTTTCTCGTGATGTTCTGCCTTTTTTCTTACCATATCCACAGTTATCTGTACCATTTTCACAATAATACACTCAGTACACTATATTATTTCTATACTGTTAACGAAAACGAAATGTTTGAGCAACTTTGTATCTACATATCTGTCATGTCTCTATCAAAACCAGACAATATCGCCATAGCAACACATAGCAACCGTTGCTAAGCTAAGTTTTCATTGTTTTATCAAATTCGAATGCAGGTAAGTTCGAAACATAATCTTTGCCAACAAACCGTGCTACGTGCGGTTGGAATTCAAAGTCAACCCCACAACGCTCAATAGGTAGGTAGAGAGGAACCATTCTAAAAATGCACGCCGAAACGTTCACCTCCTCCACTAAACGTCATACAATCGGCGTCCATATTTAGAATGGTTTATCTCTATCCATACTTACACAATTTTCTGAAAACCTTTCAAATTTTATTAATTAGTAAGTACCTTCATTTTATTTTTTATGCTACTGCAACGGAAACTTAGCGTTTGAAAACTCAAAATTTTTCGGTTTTTCCTCATAAATTAACAATGTTAAAGATTACATACGTATGTTAATAATCGACGTAGAATTGAAAACCGAAGGGCATTAGTAGAATCCACAAGATCTCGTGCGTTTATCTTTCCATCTCAACGGCTGGTAATCCGTCATTTAACATTCCAGCGGTGGCAGGCGACCGCTTCACTCAACCGTACCAAATTAATATCGCTCTGATATACACAGTATTAAAATATTTTAAACGACGCCATTTATAATACGACATTCGAATATCAGCTCGCTACAGCACCACATATTTTATTCCGAGAAACTGCCAAAAGACAATGAGGATGAAGGATTACTATCATCAGAGATTCGTTTTATTGTTGTTGTTCGTGGGCAAGTTAAAAAAGGTATATGTGGTAAAAAAAGTCAAGATGTACGGATGAAATAGGACTTGACAGAAAAGACGGTGTTATTAGTGGCAGGGTGCGGCGCCCCGCGGTCTGTGTGTGTTTAGGGGCGCGCTGCGGGGCGCCTCGGACGTTCCCACTTATTGAAAGCAGCCAATTTAACATTTTGTTGTTTAAACAAACACGCTATACCCTGAGTGGTCTAGTTATTGAATTCAGAAAATTCGTTAATGGTATGCTTAATGGATAATTTTATAATCCCGTAGGTGATAAAAAGAAAGTGGTTTGCAGCTTTTCTTGCTGTGAATCCAATATTTTTATGTACTTTACGTGGGACACATGACACAAGGTTAACTGCATTCATTTCCGTAATTAAAGCTCCTAGATTGTTAAAGTGTAATAACTCAATAATAACAAAAGGTACTTACCTATATTATATATTCATAGGTAGGTATACCAACAATCACCAGGTTGTTAATGTTATTAATTTTGTGACTTTAATGTTTTGTTCGTGTTTGCCATTATTTTCGCAGTAAATTTCCAGTTGACTGGTTTTGATTCGTGTAGAGCTGACGAGGTAGGGAACACGCAAATGTCAATCCCAGTCACAACAACCGTCATCACCCGAGGACAGAGAATATTTAATATTATTAAGGATCAACAAAAGGTATAAAAACATACATACCTAAGTAGTCCGATTTCTTGATCCACTCGAGTGTTATGTTATCATTTTCGATGACCGAACTAATGGGATATGATTTATGAATTCCTGGTTTTTCTCATGAATAAACATTATATTATGTATATAGACATATAATTTTACTAATACAGTTTAAGAATCAACATTATAATCCATTGAACTACCTATAGATTTTTCAATTGTGTTGTATTAGAATTGTTTCAATTGTAAATTGAAACAATTGAGCTAAGTGCAGACTAGTTGTAATTTATTTATATAATTTGATTGTAATTTTCGTTGTGAATAAAGATTTTATTTAACATTGTAATGATCTAAAAATGTTGTCCTGGGTCCTGCGTCCGCATAAGTGAAAGTAGATATCATAAATGTATATTCCGTATGAGCATAAAATTCTATCAAAGTTAAAAGTCTTCCTTATGATTGATTTTGATGCAAAGAGAGTTGGTAAATTCCATGACTTAAGTAGGTGTAAGTGTTGTCGAGCCGGTCCGTCTGCGAGCTCCGAGCCAGCGGCCAGCAGAGCGTGAGCCACAATCTAGCGGCGGCATCTCAACTCACGCGCAATCAACGATTCGTTCCGGCCAAGGGGCGGGGGAGGGGGATTGGACCATTCTCACGTAAATAATTACCGGCGAGTCTCAAATTACAAGGCGCCGCTACGGCCTGCCGATACGTATTCATCACATGTTCGCGCCGCGCGTGACAGCTTCCTCCGGCCAGCGCGACCAGAGAGGCTGCTCGTGCAGTATTCGTGCGCGTTAACATGAAAATATATCCGCTTCATTTCAGTCAATTAGTTGAGCTCATTACCTCGAATCGATGTCGGCAAATTGCTTGTGAGATTGCGTGTAATTATTCAACCGCTGTTCTTGAGTTTTATTTTACGACAGTTGAAAGTTAATCTGTAGCTGGAGGTTTCTCTTCAAGTATATGATAACGTTCTTAAGATTAACCTCATCCTTAACATCCAGTCGATCATCTACGTCAATGAATCCCTAATTAGAATTATAGCGACTGCTCCGCCGGATGCGGCGTAAGCGATAAATTATGCACTCCGAGAGGAGTACTAATTTCGATGCCGACAAATTTTCCACAACCGCGATTTTAATGCGTTTCAAATAATGTCTGTAGGCAACGTTAAATGATAAATCGCCGACGGAACGCCCCCGAGACGAGTTTAGTACGAGCGAGCCGGGGTCCCGGTCCTGTCAGGAACGAGGAAAGGAGATGGACGCGTCTGCTAAAAAAGGAATGGATCAGGTGAGAGCGTGGTGTTGAGATAATAACAGTGCGGCGCGGCGCGGCCGACGCTGCCTTTGAGCGACCGCTGCCGAATATCACCATTAGCCGCAATTTGAATATGTAGCTTGCGCGAAATAGTTTTCAATTTCGCCGCCGCCCGCCATCGACGACTCGCCCTGGGTGAAATGAGGTTTCATGTTATTGAGGCGTCTCCGTGACTCCGCACCGAGGAATGTCTCACGCCGGAAGACCGGGGTCGCGTCGGGTGTTACAGGGCGAGTAAAACAAACAAGTTAATTGTATTTATTCAAATGCGATGGGGAGCCGGCCGGGGGATGGCGCGCAGCCGTCGCTGCTCATGAATATGCGCTCGCCCGGCCTTCCGAGCTATGTGCACCGTCATTGTCCTCGACGTGATCCTAAACTTGCCTGATATATGCTAATAATATGCAATATCGGAACTATGTAATTCGAGCTGAACCTATAAAGTATGAAATTTGACACTCGCGTAGAAAAGACATAAACGCACTAAGTGCTACGAAGTGAATGTGGCCCGAGGTCAACTTGTCAGAGCTAAGTTATCCACGCTCAGTATTTACATATTGGCTTATTGTGTGAAGAACGAGTGGCGGACTGGGCGGAGACCTGTCTATGAACGACGAGCTTCCCGGCTCACAATGATAATGCTGAACCATTGTTTAGTCAAGAGAAGTGTTACACACCGAGACTGTTTGTTTTCGGTAGGTAGTGGTAATGATATTGGATAGCCGCCTTGTTCAAATACTCATACATAAGTGATTCTTTAGGCTATTCATGCTAGCATAGAGTAAAAACTCGCTGCTGTCTCAGCAGAGGGATAGTGTCATTCAACAATTTGACAATTTGTGTAACCAAAAACCGATCTATGTGTGTTTTGACAGCACGTAAATACAGTGCCCTCACTCACACATTCGTATGATTGAATGTTGCAAGTGAATAGCATTTTCCCTAAAAAATTGGGTAACTGAAGCAAAGTTCCCATTAAGAAAACACTTCATTGTTTTTATCACCTACCTTTTTATTTTTGATATTACATTATTTCAATTTGCCGAAGATGTCAATAGTTTATTCTCAAATAGCAAAAATCTATGAAAATCCATTTCCATCGTCTTGTTTTTTTTTTATTTTATCAAATATCAGCCGGTACCTATGGTTACTATCATTCTACCTAGGTCAAACGACAAAAAGGTTTTACTCCAAGTCTGCAAAATAAGATCGGCTCCGATCATTTTCGGAACAATAATTTAAAATAGACGGTCAAGTGCGTGTTCGGCCACGTGCAGTGTAACTAGTTGCACGGTTCATGGCCTATCTAAACCAACTTATTTACCTGTTTTACACATACCTACCAAAGTACATTTTTTAAGTTGATTATGATTAGGTACTCAACTAGTAAAGCATACTAAAGCTGTGTAGTTTTCCTTTTAAATTCACACCACCTACTACTGGCATTTCTTTCACAAATAATAATGCCCAAATTAGACAAATACCTACACTGAACAAAAAAACAGATTTTTTCCTACGATTTCTTCAGCGTTACTAGTAAATATTATTATACCCTTGCCAAATTACAGCGTTCTAGTACTATTAGTCTCTGGATTAAGCTGCGGACGGATTAACTACTGAACTAAAAGAGTTCCTTGTTGACGACGGAACTCTAAAAAAGAACATGTGCACGTGCAGATATTGCTACAGATAAGGTGATGGGATGGATTGCAATTTTAAATTTGAGTTTATTGCATTTGCTCCCCTTGGAGCCGAGAGAGGTCTAGGTCCGTGCGGTATCGAGGTTTTCCGGAATTTGAAAAATATCTGAGCGCCTGGTCGAAGCGGCGGCGCGGGATCCGAGAGCTGGTGAGTATTTGGCACAGCGCACCAGTATTGCCATACAGCGGGGCAATGCAGCCAGCGTAGCGGGGACGCGACGACTGGTATTGATATCGATAAGTTGAGCTGCCTCTAGATTGTTTGCAACAGTCTGAAGTTAGCTCAATTGTTTCAATTGTAAATACTAGTTCTAATTGTTTCCATTCATTGATTGTAATTTTCTACGTAAAATAGTAATTTGAGTTTACATCTTGAATCTACTCAGAATATCGTCGAGTGACTGAAAATTCTAAAACTGTGATATTCCGCGTAGTTTGATTCCTAAGTCCTAACTTGAGGGAATTCCACCCTCTCCTCTACTATTTTTATATACCTAAGTACGAAGTAACAAAACATGGGTATTTTTTTCCCAGTGCATAGCAACATTTTGACGAAAATGGTGGACGAAATTTTTAAATTTATTTATGAGCTTTGATGACTGTTTTAGGCAAAATTACAAACGGAATATTAGTACTTACCGGTGGAATGAGATATTTGCGGTATTTTTTTTCCGGTTACTGGTGTTTAAACATCCTTGCACCGCACAACACATCATTTTTATATTTTTATGTGAGAGCTGCTTTCCGTCTCATTTGAAGTATTGTACTAACGGCTCAAAATGAAGATTGCGACGGTCCGTCGCAATTTTTTAGACTTACCTCGTTTGTGTCAACTATCATTCTAAGTCTTCTTCTTCTAAGCATGCTAGCATCACAGCACAAAACCAACTTCTCAACTTGTCAATAGGCATACCATTGTCATCTATAGCCTCTATAGGCACCTTCCTAGAGTGACGCTCCACGCCTACCGATTTCATTGTAATATGGGAGCCACACTCGGAGCTACATAAAGATTATAAAAATAGCTATTTGACGGAGAAAATTACAAACGAAGAATAAAAAAAAACTAGTAATTACAAATTAAACAGTTGAGTTTTCAGCCTGTTCTAAACAATCGATCGAATATCGGATCTGTTGAGCTACCTCTAGTAGATTGTTTTCTACTATTCATATTCATATTTATCACTGTGTACATTTTTAGGTCTTAGTATCTAAGTAATGTATAAGCCACAGGGCTTGGCAATAGGTACTGAGAGTGGAGGTGGACCGGGTTTCTATAAGAATCTCTAGTTAGGTTTTAGCAGGAAAATATAATTCAATAACTTATGTTTTTAGTGAATATGTACGTTTTCTTAAAATGTTCTATAGGTTGCAATGTAAGTATTGATAACGCATTTTTATTAGTGAGCATTTTTATTTAATTATTGTAATTTGAAGATTTAAATCATAATAGCATTTATGTAAAAGGTATTCTTTTAACTTGGTTTCAAATATTTGGCCTTTTTCCTCGTCTTTTAGTATATCCGGTATTTTATTATAAATTTTAGATGCCATGGCGTTTGGCCCAGAACTTCGCATTTTTAGTTTTGACTCGGGTAGTGTGATTTTGTGCTGATACCTAGACGGATAGCGTCGCGGTAGGTCAGCTGTTTTTTGGAAATATTTGGGATATTTTCGGATAAATTTGCAGCATTCAAATATATAAATACAAATATTATACCTACTAAGTAGGATCGAAATTACTGAAGCTTTAAAAGTAACCGTTGTGGTTAAGTTTTGGTTTGGTGCATAAAATAAATGAGCTCCACTTGATGAAAACCTCAGCGCAATAATAATTATCATACTGATGTGAAAAGTGTACAGTTTGTACCTCGTAGCTTACGCAAGACAACCATCAGTTGAAATAAATACGCAGAACTAACCGATGCCTATCTCAATCCGATGCACTGTCGTTCCACTCGATAAATCCTACTTTTACTTCATCTAATTACGGCATGATATCGCTACCTTACGCCGCATAATCCGATTTAGCTGGCTCGCTCTCATCCCCTGACAATACAACAAGCCAAATGTTTATTTGCACAAGATATTTAGCCACTTCCCTGCCGGATTAGTGGCGGGCAAAGACGAGGGGTGCACAATGCACATCGAAACAGATAAAGTGAGGCTAATAGTAGGGGCGGGACGGCAGACATGCAATTGTGTGATTTGAAATGGATTTGATACGGACTACAAATGCCTTAGTAAAGCAGTTGAAACGTTTAATCCTAGTTTAATTAAAAAGACCAGAGACATAACGACAGTGAGTTCATTCTCCGTAATCCCTTCGTGGAACAATTTGAGGATTCATATTCGGGAGATTTTTATCAGAGGGTTTAAAGATGTTAGACGTTCTAGACTTTTTAGGTTTGGTACCAACTTCAAACGAAAAGCGGAAAGTGGGATCCATAGAAGTCAGAGTCACAGCAGACAGTTAAAAATCTAGCAATACATAAAGCTTTTCAATCTCGTTATTTATGTGTGATAGCGACTTCATAAAAGCTCTACCTTGTCCGGAAATGAAACAGCTTAAAAGGAATTTAAGACGTGTCGCCTTTTGTGGGCGCACAACACGGCCATAAATAATCAGAATTGTTTGGAATGAATATTCCCTAAACAACATTAGAGGTGAATAGTAATTGTCACTTTGTCAGTGACTGGACTTCTCGGTTGGAGATGGTCGATGGTGACACTCGGGGGTGTTGTGTTGTGGCTTGACCGCGGGTGGTGGCTCCGGGGGTCCGCACTCGCACATTTTACTTGATATTGTTGTTTTTTAAACATTCCACGCTTGTTTTGTTTTGTTGATGAGTTGAAAGAACCATTTTGTGGCAGTTGGGAAGAGAATTTAAATAAACTGTTAGAAGACATTTGTTTTAAAAAAGTCCGCGATTAAACAAATGACGATAGGTATTACTGAATTATTATGATAGTCGCGACATGTGCTGTTTTTTGAAGCCAAGTATACTCTATCTGCCTAAGCTTTGGAGTTTGGACTCAAACCTATTAACCGAATTTAAACCCACTATCTATCTCTAAGTTCTAGCTTTAGAAACTCTTCATTGCTTGCTATTATTTAGGTTTGATGACAATGTTTGTAGCTTTTTCGTAACTTGTAGAAAAATGTTACCTAATATTTCGCAAGCGTCTGTCGATGACATCTAAAATCGTCAGTACAGCAAACAATACGGCAGCTGTACACCACACAAAAATCAGTTTATTATTCCATTATTTAATTTGTCGTTACATTGTGCGCCTCGCCGACTCGGGTAATGTTTCCGTGTTTGCGATTACCACGCGGAACCCGGACAGAAGTCAAGTTTGACAGTGTCAACATGTCAGTGTGACAATAGCCGTCACATGTCACTGGCTGTCAATCGAGGAGCATGAGAAGCGGGCAAGCCTGGCTCCTAGGGGACCGTTCGTTGCTCGTGGGACAGGCTGACAGAACATTCAAATGAACAAATTCTTTTCACTTTAGCGCTTGGCTGGTGAACGATTGGTCCCATGGTGGATGTGATTTGAAAATCTGCTTTGTAACGACCGCCGTATTGACATTCTTTGAATAAAAGAAATAGAGCCAATAGAGCTCTATGATTCTTGTTTTTTCGAGATTTCTGCCGAATATTATAAATAATATTATTATATCAGATATAAAAAGGCCTAGCAAAAGGTCCTGGCTGTAATACCAGTTTGATTAATTTACGATTTGTGTACAAGTTATGACGTATTCTCGCCCCATTTGTGAATGCATTGTGAGGGATCACACCCTGGCGGTTATGGGACAATGCAAACTGTAAACGGGTGATATCGGACGAGTCTGCAAGCAACGGGACGTGCAGCTACGTCACACAATAAAGAGATTAATGGCTCCTTTTTGTTATCGTCCGATGGTCTTTACGCGTTTTGTGGCCTCGTTTCACGGTTTATTTAGCTGTTTAAACACCAATGAGCGTAAAGTTTTAAAGATAAACACACAAATGAAAACAAAAAGATGCCATCATCGCCATCTTCTCACATTTTTTGCTACTTTGGAAATCCATTACCAAGTAAATGGCTTTTTTGAATATTTAAACATGCTTCAAATCTCGAGAAGTTATAAAATTAAGATTTAGTGCTAGGGAACTATTAGACAGATAGTTAAAAATTATTAACGATGTCCCATAACGTCAAGTTGAGCCTTATAAAGCGTCATAAAATTGAAGTGTGTGCGGTGGAGGAATGTGTGAGAGCTGTAGCACCGCGATGGAAAGCGCGAGACGCTTTTTTGGCTATAAACGTGCGTTTTTTGTGTGTCACGTTAACTGTCGCCTTATCAACGTGTCGAGTTGTCGACGCCTCCAGCCAGCCGCAATCAAAACACCATTCGAAGTGGTCATTAAAAATGATATAAAGTTTAATTTACAGCGCTGGCGGAGACGCGTCGGATTAACGGTCAGCGGTAATGTAATGTCCACAGTCAGATTCGACGTGAAAATTGTTTTCTTTGTCCAAATAAAATTAAGATTTTTATTGCTTAATGTTGTTGGAGCTGCTCTCTCTTTGTATGGGTATTTAGTGTCAGTTGGATATTTAATTTAAAAAGTTTTATGAAACTGGGCATTCAGTTTTATGAAGGTAATTTTGAGATTGAGTAATTAATGGCATGTTTTGCTTACAAACAAGGCATCAATTTATGATTTTGAAATGTAAATGGATACTTTTGCAATAAATGAAATTACAACACGAATAAAATTAACCATAACTCATGTACTACCGAAGTTACTGAAAATAACTTCTTGTATCCTACTTCTACTTCGTGATACGAGCATTTGGTAGGTACTGACAAGTCCACGTTTGAGCTAAGCCAACTAGAGCCTCCCGTCGAGAACAGCATTGTTTACGAGTGTACGCCACTTCTACTACAATGATTTACGAACTGTCTGCATCATAAAAGCTGGGACAAAGCACTAAAAGGTACAAAAGGTGCTAAAGAAAAAGTAATATATTTTAAGTTAGAGCGAACGGATATAAAAGTTTGGTGAAATATATCAGTTTTAGTGTTGGGCGAGAGTGTTTGTTTATAGGGTTGATTACGCACGCCTTTTCACGATGCTTCTCGCTCGGTGCCACGCTGAATGTGCGCATGCGCATTCGTCACGATCGTTCTCACGCCGTGTCGTGTGCGAGATGTATTTTGCAAAGACGTCTACACGGAATGTTTTACCTATTTATAAACTACTTTAGTTGTCATAGTTTTGATTTTATTAATAACTAGCTGCGCCCCGCGGCTTCGCACGCTTTGTTTCTATGGAAACGTTTAAAGGTGATTTCTATCCCACGGGAACTGATTTATGGGATGAAAAGTAGCCTATGTTTTATTCCAGGCCAGAATTATCTGCATGCAAAATTTCAGCCCGATCCATTCATTCAGTATTTTTGGCGTGAAGAGGTAACAAACATCCATCCATCTATACGTCCAAACTTTCGCATTTATAATATTAGTGTGATGTGATTAAGTTAAACTCTACTTGATGTCGTGTCAGGAGGTGGGCGAAGATACTACGCCGCAGTTTTAACTTTTGTGGTCTCTTCGTTCTACATGTAAACTATTATATCTGTTTACTTGTCCAAAATAAACGATAGTTTTGATTTTATTATTTTCCAGACAAGAGAATTTGAACTTTCTTTGTTACCTACTGTATTTTTTTTACAAACTAGCTGCGCCCCGCGGCTTCGCCCCGTGGAAATTTATGTTTCCAACTTTCTTAATTTTTTCTTTCATAAGAACCTTCTCCTGACAATAACAAACACAACAAAGAAAGAATTAGCGAAATCGGTCCAGCCGTTCACGCGTGATGCCGTGACCAAGGAAAACGGGCTTCATTTCTATACTAATACTAGCTGCGCCCCGCGGCTTCGCCCCCGTGGAAATTTATGTTTCCAACTTTCTTAATTTTTTCTTTCATAAGAACCTTCTCCTGACAATAACAAACACAACAAAGAAAGAATTAGCGAAATCGGTCCAGCCGTTCACGCGTGATGCCGTGACAACGCGAAACGGGTTTCATTTTTATATATAAGATTATAAAGAGGAAAGGTTTGATTTTTTGTTTGTTTGTTTGTTTGTATGAATTGAATAGGCTCCGAAACTACTGGACCGATTTGAAAAATTCTTTCACCGTTAGGAAGCTTACTTTTCAGGGAGTGACATAGGCTATATTTTATCCCGGAATTCCCACGGGAACGGGAACTACGCGGGTGAAACCGCGAGGCGATCGTCTAGTTTTTATATATATAGATGACGTTTTGCTTACAATCAGCATTGGCAGTGCGAATACCTACGCATAGGCGGTGCGGTCGGTTCAGCGAGCGAGGATTGTTTTTTCAGGGAGCCTGCACATTAGTGCGCATGCGAGATTCGGGTGACGTCCGACCGCCCTACACAAAAAAATCACTAAAATGCATTAGTATGCAATAAGCTGTAAGGATTTATTCCAACCGCATCGGCCACCCACGTGGTGCCCGTAATTCTTCCTGAACGAGCTAACTTCATTATTGTGGCGTGAGATACAATAGTTAAGAGCACGATTTATAAGTCCAACACGTTGACTTCTGTTTATAGCTAGCGGCGGGGCGCGGGCGCAGCGGGGGCGGGGATTACTTGCGCCTGCGCACCGATTTATGGTCCAGCCTCGATAAAAGCTTAAATACTCTCAAGTGAGGATATTGAATAGGTTTAACGCGGGAAAGGTGAGACGGCATTGTGCTCCCGCGCGGCTAGAGCTGCCTGAACTTCGCTTTAAACTAATACCTGTTTCTATAGCTTTACTACATCCAGCATACTACATCCAGCATGCACAAAATAGGTTGTATCGCTTCCTAAGGCTCATTCCACATCATCCTTGAAAATACACTTTAACTTCTTGATGGACTTGTTGTCCTTGATGGATTGACATAGCTAATGACTCTTGGAAAGTCCTGTGAGGTCTAAATGAAATAAAGCACTTTGAAGTTTAAACTCTCGTAAAATAAAAATATACTTATGTATATATTTAAATTAAAAAATATATATTCGAATATGATATAAAATATACTTTATACTAAAATATACTTACTTAAAATATAAGAATGTATATTTTTAAATAAAAATATACATGGGCACATTTTTATTTTACAAGCTAACTATTAACTTATTTCTACATAAGTTTATTACATTAACAAACGATAATAACGTTAATAACTACTGAAAATCGACGCCCAATTAGCCAACGAACGTAGCACTTTATTACCAAATCTAAAAATAATCAGTAGGTAGTATTGATAGTGAGCCGGGGCATAGGGCGAACTATTTCCGTAGGGCGTAGGGAGCAGGGTAGTAAGCTGAAACTAATCCGGCGCGCGGGTGGGCGCAACCCGACACTGCGCGCGCGCAGCTTACATTTGTCATTTATAATGCGCGCGATTTGTTGGTACTCACCTCACGGCCTTTTGCCACTCTGAACTCGCTGCAGAGGAAAATAAGCTTTGTTGTGTTGATGGAGTGATTCTTTTGTTATTCAGATAAATCGTTCAGTTATAGATATGTCTTTTTAATCTGTCTATCAGCAAGGAGTTGTCTACTTTTAAAATGATATTGTTTTGTGTGAACGGCGTTATTTCAATAAGTTGGGAGTGAAATTTCTTTATGATTGCTATGATTCTTCTGTATCAAGTCGCACAGCCTTTTTATGTTATTATTTATTCAAATATTCAAAATGTGTGATGTGCGCAATATTTTTTATGGCATTTTATGACTTCAGTTTGTCGTTTATGAACAGTGATATTTTTTAGGTCGTGAGTCTTCTCGGTAGCGAATTGTAGATGTGTTTGTTTTACATCAAATGAACAATATTTATAAGGATTGTAAAGTGATATTTCATTTTGCGTAGGCCTTGGTACCTCTACCTATGACATGATTTTATGGAATTCGCGATAATAAGTGGGCAAATCATGTTTGAACCTCTACTCCATGAGTTCCAGAAATAATAAGCTTAGTTTCCCTTCAGAAAAGGTACGTATCTAAACATAGGTACTATGAATGCCACTACCTACCCCTCAAGTAGCTTTACAAATTGATTTTCAGAGCAGTCGTCGCTCGAACACGTAATTTCACGGCGAACCGCGTGGCCGATGTTTCGTTGATTGAGTTAACTTTTTATGCGAAAACAAATAACTTTCAGCCACTTTCTAACGTTGCACAATATGGCTTGTGGCTAATGCGACTTCCTGTGTGGCCTTGCCCATGTGTGGGTTCCGTTTTCAACAAATATTTGGTTGCTATTTCAAAGCCTCATTGACGTTTTGACGGTCGATGTTAGAAAAAAAGGCGCCGAGACCGATTCATAAATGCACAGTATACAGAACCAAGTTATCTGTACTGTTTAGATCAGCGTTTTCGGAGATTTATCTTTAGAATCAGAGATACATTTTTAAAGTACTTACAACCTTATTTTCAATTTGGTTCAGCTGAAGAGATAAGTTTGTGGTACCGTACTACCGTAGTCATTATAAGTAAGTATTACTTTACGAACCATATTGTGAGTGTATTACGCACAATATGGTTCGTGTATTGTGCTCGGTTCCGCAAGTCCATTCTTCCGTTCTCCTATTTTATTATTATAGGCTTGTTGCGTAGATTTGATAATGAAATATGAGTTCCGACAAGGTTTTAAAAGCTGTTGTGACTGCGCTTGAAGGATTAACTGCCGTAAACTACTTGGCTATATCGATTCTTGTTTAACAAGACTTTTTCCCTTGTTACAACTTTCGTTATTAGAAACGATTTAGTACTGCAACAAATATAACAAAGGTCAAACTACTCGTAATAACCGGGTAAGTAAATTTTGCAGTTGGTTCCTACACTGAAGCTCTAAATGTTAACTTAGGTCTTAGCTCATTTTACAGGGACTTAGAGGCCAGGAGAGTAATGAAAAATACATAACAACCTGTACTTAAAACAGAACACTTTCACAAAGGCCGCTTTTAAAACATTCAGCTGAACCTGGCCAATATTCAACTTGGTATTCTTAAATATGTATTTCTGTATATATTAAAGACGAACTCTACAGACGCCATTCCGGCAAATTGAAAAACATCCGAGTGCTCATAATGCCTCTTAATGCTTTACCGTGAGAGTTATAGCCGTTTAAGTACGCAGTATTTTTCATATTTTCGCGAATAATGCGAGTGTTCGAGAAGTTTATGTATTAGTAGTTTCTGCGTGTGGCTTTGTTTGCGTGGTAGTCGAGGTTATTTTCTAAAGACGTGTAATTATTGCACATTTTAACTTTAAAACAATCCGTGCAGAGACTGTTAGAGGCAGGTACTCTAAGCTTACCTACTAACGCATTTATCTGCAGTTACGTTTGTTAGTTGAAAACTTTTGCCATCTCTTTAAACATAATATGTCATTGAGAAAATAGGTACAGCAAAATGCTTGTAGTACCTAGCTTTACTTACAAAAAACTACTTTACGGTGTTTCTCTAGACATATATTTATATAAGGTACGAGCTTCTGCCCACGGCTTCGCACGCGTATTTTCGGTATATTAGTAGCATATTGTTTAAGTTAGGCTACGTTCTAAGTGTATGCCAAATTTCATCTTGATCTGTTCAGTAGTTTTGGAGATCCAAGGTAACAAAAATTTCACATTTCACAAACTTTTGCATTTATATTATTAGTAGACTCTTGTATCTCTCGACTTTAATTGAATTGGGTTAATTTAATGTACTACAATACGTACTTACATTATGTAAACATTGTTTTATGTTATTAAAACAAATGTGACGTGTTATTCTTGAAATGAACGAAATAAATATATAATATAATATCTGAGCGTCTGGTCAAAGCGACGCGTGACCCGAGAGCTGGTGAATATCTGGCACAGCGTATCAGCATTGCCATACAGCGTGGCAATGCAGCCAGCGTCTTGGGGACGCTTCTGACTGGTGTTGATATGGATCAGTTAGCTCAATTGTTTCAATTGTAAATACTAGTATAATTTTCTTTGTGAATAAATTTATTTTGATAATTATTTAAATTATTTAGCAATTTTTTTGGTACGAAATAAATGATTATTGATTATTGTAGGTTTAGTTATTACGTTTCATGTCTGCTGAGAAGTTCAGACGTAAAGGCATAGCAAACAAACGAACTAACCTTCACATTTACAATATGAGTGGGTACCGAAACACGCGTAAAAGGGGGTAGATTTTGTTCCCCTATGTAGGCCGCGGTGCTCCGCGGTAACACAGTCGCAAGGAGGTAATAACTCAAGGTGTAACTATAACATGAATACACCTACGACATGACTGAATAGGCGCTTTGTGTTCTCTAATTTTGCTTATGCCGAATGAATTATTAAAACGGTATCGTGTTTAGGTGGGGGTAGAGCCGTTGTAACGTTGATATACGCCTCTATATTTTTGTTTTTGTTACGGGGGTTTTCATAGTGTATTGCACAAACAAAATGACTTGAAATGTTTTGTCTTATAGGTTACTAGCTTCTGCCCGTGGCTGCGCACGCGTATATTCGGTATAATAAGTTAGACGTGTGCGCCGCGCCGACCCGCCGCCGCCGCCGGCAAATTTTCCACGCCGCCGCCGCCGATTGGCCAATCGGCGTGAAATCGGCGTGGAACGTATTCTTTTAGACGCTTTGAAAACTCCCTTATTTTATTGATTATTACATTTATTACATTGTCTGACACCTGCTACCTACAACCAAGTTGTAGTCAAAGAAGAAACCGCGCCGCGCCATAATGTCAAAGGGTGCCGCGATGTCAAAGGGCACCGCAAACCGAACGGTATCAAAAGTCGCCGCTGATTCAGACAGATACAGGTGCCGATATAGACTTTGACACCGTAGGAAAGTAAACATTATCAAATATCACGACTATTCCCTAGAAAGAACTAAACGTATATTGCATAAATTGCCTTTAATTATTTTCAAAACCTTACGAAGTTACCACAAAGGCACAAACACTGTAAGGGGTACGAACACCCCTGACGTTTCGTACTAACGTTCGTTTAAATATTTTTCAATTTCGAAACTGGCTTTCTAAATTCGGAAGCTCAATTTCGAAAGTACGAAGTTAAGACAGAAAATGTAACTTTTATTCTCCTGTCCCTTTACACATTGAGTTAGAATCTGAAAAGTGATTTACCTAATCCAAAACATACGTAAATACTTTAATTACGTACGACATTAAGTGTCATCGACGCGCTTGCACTGCGCGTTTGCAACGAGCGCCCGTCCGAGCCGTATCGCTGAAGCCTGGCAGAGAACTGGTTAACCTACTTCTATAATTTTACGTTATTGTAATTATCACAGATCATGATAATTACAATTGAAACAAATGAGCTAGCTACAGACTGTGGCAAACAATCTACAGCAGGGCACGGGGATTGTTGTCTAGGGTAGAATAGAGAAAAATTACGTCACTTTGTCAACGCATGCATAAATTGTTTGAAAGGCAATCCTTTTACTTCTATAATGTAGGTACGCAATGTATAACGATGCGATGTCGATAATGTCTATTCTACCCTAGATAATAATCTCCGTGCTTGGCCTAGAGGTACCCAGCTCAAATGATCCATATCAATACCAGTCGGAGCATCCCCAAGAGGCTGGCTGCATTGCCTCGCTGTATGCCTATGCTGATGCGCTGCGCCAGATACTCACCAGCTCTCGGGTCACGTTTCGCTTCGACTCAACGCTCAGATAATTTTTAAGAAACCCAAAGAACCAGGTCTCGACTCCAAGGGGAGCAAATGTGGAGGCTCTGTCGAGACCTGCATGTTTGCGCCTCTTGAGATCCTCGGCCAAATCTTCCCCCGCCCCTGCCTTCACGGATGTCCTCGGAACATGGGAAGCGGTAGTGTGTCGACACACGAAGTGTCCCACACTATGGGCCTCCCCAGCTCCCATGGGATTAGTGTCATACCGTCGGGCCTCTTAGCATCGTCACGCAACAGACCGTTCAGTTTGAGAATAGCTGGTACGTTAGCGATAACAAAGACTCGCCGGATGATGTCGCTGGCTGGCACGGCGAGATATCCGACCGGCGGCCCTAGTACACGATAATCCGTGATGATCAAGCTGTTCGACAGCAATACCGCACTGGCATTGGCATTGATGAGGCGCGCAACTACTTGCACCCAACCGAAGACTTGTTGCGATACGGAAAGTTACGGGATCCAATAAAGTACCAGTGTTATATGAATCAAATGCTTGCAACCAATGGTCTGACTCACATTTAATTAATTAAATGTATTACATATTACGTTAGCTGATAATAAACCCCTAAAAAAGCTAACTTTTTGAGGGTATTTTGCCACCCTCGCGTGATGGCTTCGTACTCTCTCAGCGGCAAAACGCTCCTCAGGTGGTTACAAATGTAGCCAGCCGCTGAGAAAGCTCTCTCACTGCTTCAACACTGGTCACTCTTTCATAGCACGCGTGCGTTACGCGACTGCGTAAGGTGCCTTATTTGCGTGGGTAAATCATCGAAACAAAAAAATTAGAAAGTTCGAATTTGTGGCCACCAAATACAAACTTAAAAAATGGCCAAAAAGGCTATGAACTTCGAATTTACGAAACTTCGATTTTTCGAAATGCACCTCCTAATGTACTCATAATATTATAATAATACTTATATCAGTTATCTAGTATAGTACCCATAACATAACACAAGCTCTGCTTAGCTTGGGGCTAGATAATGCTGTGTGAATTGTCCAGCATTATTTATTTATTACTTATACCTACGCGCCGATTTCACGCCGAAATCACGGCGCCGCCGCCGATTTCATGCCGGCGCCCGCCGCCGATCATTTTAACGTCGGCGCACACGTCTATAATAAGTAGCCTATTATCTAAGTTAGGCTTTGTTCTAAGCGTACACCAAATTTCATCTTGATCTGTTCAGTAGTTTTGGAGATCCTAAGTAACAAAAACTCAGATTTCACAAACTTTCGGCTTTATAATATTAGTAGGATAGGATAGTTAGTAGGATACGATAGGAAGGAAGTAGGAAGTAAGATGGGATAGACTTACGGTCCTAACCTTTGCGTTTCCTTGGACACCAGTTAAAAAGCACAAGTTAAGTATTGAGAACATTCTCTCTTTATAGGTAAAGATTGAGCTCGTAATTAATTTATAAGTAAAGATTCACTAGACAGTTAATTAAATAAAATAAAACATTGGCCCCTACGTATTAACAAAATCCTTATTTCATATTACCTCTTTACATGCAACCTTCTTTGTCATATTGCTGAACTCCTTGGCCGTTACGACGAGTAAAGTTTTACTTCAGCTTTTGCTTAATTTATAGACTACGGCCATCGATCAAAAATTTCCGGCCGGCCCCCTTTAGATGCACAATGCGCGCCCTGAAAACGTCGGTATCAAAAGGTATCCCATTTGGCATTTTGGGATACCTTTTCAACTAGTGTCATTTTAGCTCTCGGACCGAAAGCATGGTCAAGTGCTCGTATAAAAAATATAATAATCGACCGACCAAGCAACAGATAAAGGGATGTAATTTCTTATTTTCAGTAAGTATAAATGTAATTTTTACCTGTGTAGGTATTGTGATATGAGCCAATTGAGCCTTATATACTTGAGAAATCAGCATTAAATATTGTTGTTGGGTTTGCCTATGTAAGAATATTTATTTTGTTCTAAGTTGATGAATGGAGCGGCTATTGTTTCTAATTTTTTCTTTTATTTATTTGTGGTAAGTTGTAAATGATAATTTTTTTTCATGAAAATACATTTAAAATAACTGGTTGAGGTTTATAAAATAACTAGCTGACCCGCCCTCAATTAAATTTGCGTGGTCTAATATCGTCTAATAAAAGAAAGACTTCCATAAGTATTAGATTTAATCAACTTAGTATTTAATTTTTAGTTACCCTCGAGATCCTGTACGTTGGGAAAAATGGAGGTCCATTTTAGCACAACAGCGATGTGAACCATATTTTAAACCTGGCCGTGAAAGCCTCATTTGTTCCAAGCATTTTAAAGAATGTGATGGCTACAACACCAAAACAGGCATATGAAGACTACGTAAAACAGCTGTTCCTCAAACAGTATGTCTATTTTATTTAACGCAATTGTTTTTAACTATTTTAGAAAAACTCTTACGAAGCCGCAGGCAGACACTAGTTCTTTTAAATTTAAAGTAAGTACCTGCCTGAAATTGTATTTTAGGTTTATTTCACTAGCTTTTGTTAACTTATTTATATTATTGTACTTATGTCCGAAATGACCCTTTTGTTTGTTGACTGTTGCGTCGCTAATTTATAGTGGTATCAATAAATGATTCGTTATCTTTACCTGAATTCTGTTGATTTTATAATCCTTATAAAAATAAACAGTGTATAAATTATTTTTAGGTACCTTCCTACCTACTTACAAAATAAATTAAAATAAATTCGACTCCACTATCTCTTGTTCCGCATGCAAAAAACTTGACAGGCTCTGCGCAAACTGTCTGCGTCAAAACAAAACGTGGACACTTTTGAGTGTCATTCTTGTAAGGTTCTAGGTATCTACGGGGGAGGCCGCATACTTGATCGATGACTACGGCCCACGAATGTTTTAGAAATTCTATTTTCAAAATATTCTTTTGTTTTTTTCTTCATAGCGTGCTTTGTTTTGTTAGTAATTTTGATTCAGATTTTCAAAGATTTAAAAAAATATTACAAAAATCTCTTTGATTTTTTGTTAGAGTGATCATGATCAGTATGAATAATTTTATAAAGTTGCACTACACAACTGTCGATGCACGAGTAAGTTGGCTTTCAAATATTGGTCACGAATTTTCTAAGGGGGTTATTTTCTAGAATAAGTGATAACCCGCTATGCTCGTTCCGGTGTAAATAATGAAAAGTCTCCTTAAAATTAATAAGGTAATTATTGCATTTCGTTTTGACAGAAAGCGCGTCATGTTATTATCATAGAAGAATTTTCCATAATATACTTATTCCATGACATTATTTCTTTTTGGGAGTTCGACTGACAATCAGATAGTCATATCCTTAGGTCATATCCTAATGCTCTACCGATTAGATTTTTTTGGTCAATCGATTTTGTTTATGAAGAAGTTGTAATCGATTTTGTTATTGTTACTTAAAATTTTGTATTATTCTACAGACTTTACTCAGGCGTTTAAATGACTTTATTTTTGGAATCAGAATATTCAATAGAATGAAATTGTATCATTTTTGTTGATTTATTTGCTACGTTTTTCCATGATAAAAAGTAAGACAGATTAAGTAACTGTGGCAAAGTCTAATTTTTATACTATTTTCAATTACTTTTTCATTCGGAATTATCATCTAGAATAATCTTCGTTACATTTTCTGTCGGCTCGATAAAAATCGAAACTTTCGTATGTCCCATATTTTTCGAGTTGATAGATTCGCATTCAATAAGGTGCTTATCAGGGGAGGCCTGCGTCCAGCAGTGGACCAATATAGGCTGTTGAGATGAGGTGAGGTGAGATTCGCATCTCTAAGATCTGTCAAAAGTAACTGTGTCTGTGAAATACTTCATTTTGCCATTCAGTCTTCATTCTCTCACCTACCAACAATTAGGGAACTTCATAGTTCATAGGTATACCCTAGACATAGTCCATAGGTATGCCTGGAAGAGATCGCTTCTAAGCGATAAGGCCGCCCATTGTACTTGTGTCTTATGCAATGTCTCTTGTATTGTATTTTTGTTGGTAAAGGTACAATAAAGTATTTTGTATTTTTTTTTGTATACCAAACAGAGAATTATTTCGTGAACGCGGGGTAAGTACATTATTTAGATGCGCCTATCATTTCACAGTTCTTTTGGCTTTCTTCCCCTTGCCCTTCAATGTGCATTGAGCATTCAAGATCGCAGTAACGTTGTCTCCCTCTAATCTACTGTTATTAATGGGCGGACCGAGTGCGCGCACGATTGCTTTGCTTCATGTTTGCTTCTAATATTAGATGAAGCTGGTTGAGTTAGGCTGTTATTTTCTTTTAGAGACGTTATTCTGATATTTTTGCAGAATTTTTGTGTGTATCGATCTGTTGAATAAGGTGATTTTTTTCGGAAAAATAACAAGTTACGACGAAATATCTGTCAACAATATTCTAAATTGAAACGGCGGTAGCGAATACAAATCTATTTTTGCTCATTATCCTTTTTGATCATTCAATGAGCACATTTTCTCTAGGACGATACAATATGAACAATTTTCAGGTATATTGTACGCAGCTGTTTATAGTTGTTATTGAAATCGAGATAAACACTATCAGTTATTTTATTGTTATTGAAAAGCGCAGTGAAGTGGAGGTAGGGGAAAGCTTACAGGGGGGAGGGAAGTACGGTGACAGCGGGTAGCGCGGCCAGTGGTTGCGCTGGGGAGGCGGCCCCGCCGGTGCCCCGCCCGCTCTCCGCGCCGCTGCCGCGCGTCAGTCCGCGGTCAGACGCCGAGCCGCGCCCATCTCCGTACCACACGGACACGCAACACGCGCATTACCGAACAATCATTAATAAAGTGCAATTCAATCAACACAGTGCAATTCACAAAAATGTTTATAAAACTGGAAAAAGTATCAATATTTTGTTGAAAGATAATGGTCCGGACGATATCGGTGAGATGGTTTACAGCCTGACGGGGGTACTCGCTGCGAGGTGTTTGATGGATGTGGAAAACGCGGAGTGTTGGAGGCCTGGCGGGGAAAGGATGGTGGCGGAAGAAGGCAAGACGAGGGCTACGGACTTCTCCATAGCGGCCATCATGGCGAGGAGCGCGGTAGAGCGCCGCAGCCCCGTCGCGCGCTCGCCGCCTCTCACAGGTTAGGCCTAACTTTTGCATTTTGTCTTGTGTTTCTGTCTAGTTTGTTCTGAATTTGCCGTAGATGTAAAATTCCAAAATGACAGTTTTTGTAGCATGCATAGAGTACGTACTCCTGTAGCAGTTTCGTAGAGGGTCTACGAATTTTGACGTAGCGACGTAGCACGTGAATTTATAAAAATCACAGCCGTGAATGCACATTGCTCCAACCTTTTTATTTTCTTCATAATCTTATTTCGTTTAATTTATTAGATATGTATGTAATTTGAATACTACCTCATAATATCATTTTTCACAGTTTACTGCGTTGTTAAAACTTGGTTGTGGATTTGTAATATTGAGTGTTAGGCCTACTATGACAGTGTTAGGTGATTAGGTAATAATTAATTGAGTTTGATTGTGAAGATTTTTCAAAATAGTAAGAATACTTACTCATTTCATTTAGATTACCTACCTAAATATCTAATTTAACGTTAGAACCCATGTTGCTGATAATTAAATAAATTCAGCGTGCAAGTCATTTTAAAATTTGATTCGCTTTATTAATTGAACGTGTAACCACACCTTCGTTATAAACTAACTACTTAATAAAATCTAATAAAATATTATCCACAAAGCATCGCATAGTTTATTGTACTTATGGTAAACACTGATTACTTATTACGAGGTTGTAAAATCACAAATAAGTATTATTTTCAATGTTAAATACCAAATTAAGTTTATAGAACTACGCGGTAAGTAGCTACTAAGCGTAGGAACTGGACAAAGGCCATCCCCATTAAATCCCCATAATTTTTCAGAGTCGTGTTTAACAGAACAGCCCGATATCCTCAATTAGATATTTAATTACATTTACCAAGAACAAATACTGATTAACTAGGTATCAGAACTTTTGCGCAATCGTGTAAAACTGATACTAAAATATTTTCCTATGCGTCTGCGCATCATAGTTAGAATTTTGTAATAATTATTCTTAAGTTTATGAAGACTTTTTTTTATTGATAATGGTTGCGTTTGGCCACCAACTCACTTAAAGTAAGTGAAGATGTCGCCTAAGATTTAGCACGCTTTCCCAGAAGGAACTTATTTACCCTGGATTTGAAGACTCCAAGATTGTACTCTAGCGGGAAAACAGACGCAGGAAGCTCATTCCACTCTTTGGCCGTGCTTATTCTAAAAGTAGAGCAGAATTTTTTGGTTCGACACTGTGGTATGTCGACCAGGTACGGGTGGTATTTTTCTGTGCGTCTGCTGGTTCTATGGTGGAAGGGAGAAGATGGGATAAGGTCCTGCAATGCCTGCGCACATTCACCAAGACTTCTTTTGTATGTTATTTTAGAAGAGTGGGTGTTTAGTTGAATTACCCCCGAATACTCAAAAGTAAATTTAAGCTGGTTGTAACCTTTTACAGTTAGTTTTTAACAAAAATCGTCACTTGAGACCTGCGTTGATCTAATTTACGTTTTAATTCCATGCTCAATCAGTAATAATTAATAAACTAATACTAACCGATTGTGGTTCATTGGTGCAACATAGATAAACATAATATATATTATTATGTACTTACATTATATATAGTATCTATACTTATTTAAATAGATACTCTATCTATCAAAAATACTCATCATAGCAAATGTCAATAGAGACGGAACTTACATCGTTCGATTCTCCTTCGCATTTCTTCAGCCATGAAAGAGTTTTATGCTAATTGGTGTGGTCGACTCATGCGCAGGGATCGAGTTACGGGTCAGTTCGTTATTTCAGATTAATTGTGTGGAACCGAACACATTCGACACCCGGCCGGCCGTTGGGACACGCAACTTACAACCAACAAATAATAATTTTACACGAGTTTTATGACTTTGCCGGACCCCTGTCACTCTAAAATAGCTTTTATCGTAAAGTGAACTTTATTATTATGATTCTAGGTCCAATATTAGGTACCTAGAATCGTAAGGTGCGTGAACGTTTTAGTAGGTATTGTTCATGATTGCGCTAATGGCCCACCCATTGTGGGTACCTATTGGATCATTACAACTGAAAACGTAGAGCCTAAATGTAGAGTCCTAGAGCCTGTAGAGATAGCTAATAAACTTAGGCTTCACGTCTCATACAAAACAAATACGATTATTTGCAATAAAACGACCATGCTAACTTTACTGAGTATAAAGAGATGCAATTAATTAACTTAGAGATAATTCACGCGCTAATTAGTAAACTTGGTATGCCTATAAGAAAACAACTTATGCTATGTACTTATTGTAAATACTTATAGAAACATTAAATAATGTTGTTTGCCTACAGCTTGGTAGATAGGTAGGTACTACTAATTCGTACCTAAACCAGTTGCTCATTTTTTCAAAACGTCAAACAATTTTGCATTTTGTCAACAGAAGTAAACAAACAACTCTTAGCTGTACAATGTGGCTTCAACAACGGATTTTGTTGCTGATAGTGCTAATTTTTATAATTTTATTTTCAATACAACTGCTACCAAGCATATAAATATTAGAAAAATTTGTAATAATCATTGCGGACAACTAGTGTACTATGGTACTTGCCGCTAGCCAGGATACAAAGCCTGTATTTTAATAGGGTTTATCCTTGATACATTTTTATTGGCCTTTGATCCAGTCAAACATGGGCTACAGAACCAGAGCACAAATCCGATCTCGTTGCAAAAAGGGGTGATACGTTATTTCTGCAACACTATACCTACGTCTCTGCATTGGACGATATATTTAAGCCCTTGGACTAGGACGGATATAGCATAAATATCAATGGCGATTACATCACTCACCTTCGGTTTGCCGATAATGTAGTCAGTTATGGCAGAATCGCTGGAAAACCTTAGCAAGATGGTCAGAAACCTGAACACCGTTTCTCGACAGGTAGGTCGCAACGTAAAACAACGCCAACATCTATATAGGAACTAATTTTGGCGTTGACTGGTTTGAAAACTGTTAGCAGTTAAGAGCTTAATTCTACAAGTTGTGGAAATTTTATCAAAAATAAGAAACAGATTTTTAACTTAATTATGCGGCCATGTTTTTGCAAATATTAGATCTTCAATTTTGCCGAAGTGTAGTTAGGTGTTTGAACAAATAACAATTAAAGTCATGAATAACGATTTACCATGATTTGTGTTATATTGCGATTTCCTAGATCAGTACAGTTGCATGCGCTATGATCACGGAATACTTAGCTGAAGTCACTGCCAACAAAGTAAAGTGAAGTGAGTCAGTGGAGTGTTGTACCTAGCAAACGGGGCGCATTCAAAAACCAACAGTGTAGTGTGTGTGTCGGGATCGAATTGCGTTCGATAATGAAACCGGAATACAGGGTGTCCCACGGCCATGGGGCATGGAGGGCAAGTACCAGAAATATTGAAGATAGGAAGTTTTACTGAGGGAAACATTCTTTTATAAAAAAACAGCATAAACAGAATTCCGAAAAATAGCTTGCTTTATCTGATAGGTAATCGAACTCACTCAAATAATATAAAAAACACTGTACCTACTTATCGGATCGGGACGGATCTGTAGAGTCAATCATAAGAATCAAATCGGTCTAATAAACATTGCACATAAAATAAGAGGAAGACCATGAAATCTGCCAAAAACTGGAGAGACGAAACACTTTATGGCTGATTACACCAGTTTCACCAGGTCAGGCGTGAACTAACCTGATCATGCAACTGTGTCAGTATTGTATTGGAAAACTCAAAATGACACAAATCATTCTAAATATCTCGTTATTAATGCCCTTAGCGTAAAAAACCATGATAGTTTTATAAGTTATATCAATTAACCATTGTGTACCAACAGTCTATGTATCTATACTCAGTCATGTTTAATACTCATTTTTGTAGATACCTACCTAGTTCAAGAAACGATCAAGAAACGACAATATTCAACTACCGCAAAACGAAAGAACAAACCAAAACCACACCTGAATCTCGACGTTGTTGCGGCTCGTTTATATATAATATTTTACATGAGTATTCAAATCAAAATTACAGACAAACTTAAACCTCTTCAATTTTATTGTGAATTTAATCAGTAGTGTGAATGTTATAAAATTATTCTTGATCGGTGCCAAATCTGCAATTTACCAGGGTCGGTGTCAAGACAGAGTTCCCCTGCATCGCTCAGTTCACCCGGCTCCAGCTGCCGGTCTCCAGTTCCGGATGAAGACGTGGAGGTGGACGTGGAACAGTGCTCGGATGGAGAGCGGGATGCCTCGGACCACAATATACCTTCGCCGACGCCTTCTTCTGGTAAGTTGCTATTAGTACTTTTCAAGTATCATAGATACGCATTTACTTGCTGCTTCACAAACAGTACAAAACAAAATAGAAACAACACTCAAGTTACACACTTATTTATAACATCAATATGTAATAATCAACATCATTGAACTGTATGCATCTGCGCAAATTATATACTTATGTATTTTAATTATGTAGGTGGCATCAATTTGGTTGGAGCACAGCCGAGTACTTTCGTGTCGGTTGGTACTTGGTAGCCTCGCCGCATAATGTTAAAGATTTTTTCCATACTACTTAGAGTATCAAAATCAAAAAAGAAAAATAAACATACAGACGAATTGAGAACATCCTTCTTTTGCAATGTAGCCAGCGTCTTGGGGACGCTTCCGACTGGTGTTGATATGGATCAGTTGAGCTATCTGTAGACTGTTTGCAACAGTCGGCAGTTAGGTCAATTGTTTCAATTGTAAATACTATGTGAATAAATTTCCTTCCTTCTTTTTGAAGTCGTTTAAAAATGCATCTGACAGTAACTAGCCTCAAACATCACTTGTTGCTAATGTTCAGGAGGAGTTATGTTTATTCTATTGTAATTTGAATTTGATAGGTTATCTGTTTTATTCCCACAAGAAAGTCAATAGTTTGCCATCCAATCAAGTTTTTCTGCTAACTCATCCAACCCCACAATTTCTGTTTCTAAGTTAGTGATATGTCTGTAGCTATCTACAGTTAAGTTTAATGCCATCTTCATTTCAAAAACAACTTGTTTTTATAGCGCATACCTAATCAACATCAAGTGTGAATTCCATTCCGAAGCATTATTGTCTAAGAAAGACCCGTCATTTCATTCTTTGTTCAGCAAAAAGTTAATTGGACGACGATTATAAAACTCTATTTACATAATAAACAAGATTTCTCAAAGAAGCACAATAATATTCTCACAGTTCGTTCTTGTATTGTTAGTGCTGTAGAAATTCATGATATCTTTAACCTTCCTATAGATTTGCTATTGATTTGAAATAAAACATGATTTATTAAGCTTATCTTCTATTATGTTTTAAAAACAGTTACCCAAGTAGCTACGGAAAATAACTGTCTAACTATATCACCATGGTATCACAGATGTTTCAAAAGAACATGCTTGAACACCATACCTTTTCACTCACGAATCTATTTTCTTTAACTATAGCTCTCTCACTATAGCTTTTCAGGAAGTATCCCACCCAATCAATTAGCCGTTGTGTTCACAGCGTCAGAATCGTCCCCTCTAACTCAGACCGTGGAAGTTGTAAGAGGCTTCTAAGGGAACCTACCAGAGAAAAGCAAGCAGTTTCTTCTGTGTATTTTTTACACCTCAACTGTGACCACCAATCCGACTGCCAAGCGTGGTGATGATGATGATGACCACGCTTGGACCAAGCGTGGTGGCTATGGCAACACCCCCCGTTTGGGGGCGATTAAATATTCTATTTACTGAGAAGTACCTACATCCAAGAATCCATTGGCCACAGAACTAGGAGAACGCGACACACCATCGCCGGCGCGGCCCCTTCCCCCCACGACTTCCTGCAACTGTGAAGAACTGCTCTCAGTGGACTGCCAGCTGGAGACCAAGGAGCTGTGGGACAAGTTCCACGACCTGGGCACGGAGATGATCATCACTAAGACTGGAAGGTAAGCCTCACTTTTGTGGTTTGTGTGGTACAAACAGGCTACCTAACTTTAAGAAGGTAACGACGACATTGCAGTCACTTCTGAAAGCACTTGGTGGAGATATTTTAGAAACAAAGTAAGTTAAAAATGTGACTAAAAGTGTTTTTTTTATCCGGTGCCTACGTGTTTTTGTTTGTATTATGAGGTCCTGGGTTCAAATCCCGGGTCGTGCCAATACTTGTTATTGGGGTTTTTCTAGTAAGAAAAATTCACAGTAGCAGTCCGGAGTCGGGAAGTTGGCGGTGTTACACGTCGAAAGCACGTTAAGACGTTGGTCCTGAGCTTGACCCCTCACCGATCGTGTCGGTCTACCGTCCCATCGAGTTATGAGAGTATGGTAATAGAGAGTGTACCTGTGTTTGCGTACACACTTGTGCACTTTGATATGTCCTGCGCATCTGGCTAGTCTCCGATGAGACTGGCCGCCGTGGTTGAAATTCGGCCAGGAGGACATCATGTTTTTTTTTCAAAATTATATCATGTTTATCAAGGGTATGTTTTAAAAACATTTAACATGGGTCAGCCAGCATACAAAATTACAATAACGGAAAAATTATGATACGTAATTAATAAAATACCTTAGGTGTTGATTAATTATATCACTTAAAAGCCATCGAATTAAATCAAATCTATATCTATAATAATAATATAAATAAGAACAAAAGAATCCTATAATTAACCACTCCGCTCATCAACAAAATGTAATCTTTCACTCCGCTGAGATCGGAGTCAGAAACAAATTAATTCAGTCCATGATCGACCCCTGCGAGGGCTCCACGGAATGGATTCATCAGCTAAAGTGGCCAATTTCGGAATAATTACTTCGCGAACCCGGCCGTCCTTCAACCCTTTAACGAGATAAATTAAAAGTAAATTTTTTCGTAACCGTCGGCGTAATGTCGGGCTATAAATTCACAGAGCCCCAAAGACAACAAGCAGCGCTGTCAGGGGAGGGAAAGATGTTTTTATAGTCACGCCGAGAGGTTTATCTAAATAATTGCGTAGTCGGTGGCGGTGAGCGGAAAATTGGCATTGTGTACGGAGCCAGGAGCCACCCCAGAGCCAGCACGGTTGGATACACTACAGCGACAAATCTCTCCGGTAGTTCTTTACCTCTGCCCAATAAATATAACCTTACAGTAACTCCACGATAGCCCGCGTGTAAGGATATTTTATACCACAAACATCGAGTTTAAATTCTTTAAAACGATCTCCCTAATTTTAATGATTCATTTTAAACACGCTTCTTTTCGGAATCCTTGCATTTTACTGCCTACTATAATGATATGGTTTATGACGATATTTTTATTCAATATGTGCAGTATTTATTACCTGTGTAAAGTTATTGCAATAAAATACCGATGTTTTCATGGTCGAACCGGTTTATAAGGATGTGGTATACGATCTTGCTTACTTGATGAATACCTATCCAGTCACGGCAGAACTGCTCAGCGGAACAAGTGCATCGGTTGCATAAAATGGGCATAATCTCTGTATTAAGCTCGTGTCATATGTTATCTGGAGGGGAATCCACCCTTGCAACAAGTGTAGTTAGTCTAAATCACTAGTCGGTTACTCGTCCGAACCATTTCAATCTCTGGGGAACACTTCTATTGTAAAGCTACTGCGTTTTCTATGATGAAACTTATATGTTTAGATACTTGAAGATTAGTAATCCTGAGCTATAAATAATTATTATCAACTTGGTAGGTTGGTTTAATCGGTATTGTCGTAAATATTTTATAGTTGGCATAATGTTGGTACTAACTTTTACGACTTGACCTAACTATTCTATTGATGTAAAAACAAAGTAACTTTGTATTTCATTATGTTGTGATAAAACCAACAGATTAATTTATAAAGCAGATTAAGTACCTACTTAGGTACAAACATTTTCATGATTAAATGTAATCTTTTATTATTCTGTCAGAGCTAACAAGGTAAGCAGGTAGAGAACGCTATTATGTTCGCAAACATACGACTTTTGTGCAATCAAGTACTTATGTGTATTCTATCTATCTCACTATTAAAAAAAACTTTCAAGTATCAACATTCTAAATCTGACCATAACGTCTAAACAAGAGATAAATCAACCCGTCCAATCAAAACGGGATATCGGGACAAATTTTATCTAGGGAGGGTGTCGGAGCGTGTTTTTAAATTGCTCTACAATGTTTTATCTATTAATTTATTTAGGGGCATTTTATTTCAACATCAGCATTTTATCACAATTTGAAAACAGGATTAACCAAATATAGATTTGCATTATGATTGGGAATTTACTAGATAAAGTTAAGACAATTCCATTTTATATCTTGGGAGTAGTTGATGGATCAAGAATTAATTTATGAACATATGTAAGTACATTAATCATTATTTATTACAATGTTCTTCTATCATCTAAACTACACATTACAACGAGTATTTACTGGTTTTATTTTATTAATTGATATTATTCATAGTGTAATTTTATTCACTAAGAAAATTTCAATCAAATAATAGAAATGAATTTATAACTAGTATTACAATTGAAACAATTGAGCTAACTGCAGACTTTTCCAAACAATCTACGGGTAGCTGAACTGATAATTATAATAACAGCTTATTATAATAATAATAAAGACCGATTTATCAATACCTTAAAAAATAATCACACTCACCAGAGCGGTAGTGATTTGGCTCTCAAAAATGTCTGCTTTATTAGATTTCTTTCGATTCATCCGGTTGATTTACAATCGTTCGTTTACTGCCGAGTGATCTTTGTTAGACCTAACTGGATGGCAATTTACGAGCTGGACCTGCATGACAATGAGACCATCCAAAATATTTGAATGTTAAGTCATAACCTCGCCTTTTTATGAGAGGTTTTCAACATAACATCGTTATTGCGTTATTGGTTTGCGGTTGTCTTGATGGATGTCATAAGTCAGTGGGAAATTCATAACAAATAACAACGATAAATAAAGTAATGTTGCATCGTTGCAGAGATGTATTTTTTTTTGTTTCCGAGTAAAAATATCCAATCCATGAACGAGGTTGAACTCGGAAACATAAGTCAAAATTTGCTCATTCACTGCCTTCTTTATTTCATTTAGATAAAGATGATGAATTTCTTTAACCGTTGTTATCTTTATAAGCGCATTAATATTAAACACTAACGGCATAATTTAATACCTATCTGAGGATATCCATTCTGGGACACGTCGGAGTAAATTATCCATATCCGTAATTTTGAACGATGGCTGTCCCGGATAAATGGTTTTATCGGTTTTTAATACTCCACAATTACCCGCCGGGTGTCGTGATGAGCGCAAAGAATTACAGACCATGGAAATGAAGTAACTACCTACCACAACTTGTATATAGAATGGAAATCTAATAAAAACGGTACTTTGTATAGCAAGCCTATGTCGTAGAGCAGACAAACACAATAATTGAGTATTTGTTATTTATGTAAGTCATCTTTATATATACTCAAGCTGAATTCAATGCGAAATGTTTGAAAACAATCAACTACAGGAAATCTAAAATTCTAACAATTCAATTGTTAGCAATACTTATTGAAGGAAAAATCGACAAAAAACGCATGTGTTAAGAATACACGGCAACAGACTGAATTTTAGGTTAAGTATGAGGTATGTTTACAAACATTTCACATTTAATTGGCTGGAGTATAGAAAAGCTCATTCCTGGAAACAAATCTTACCTGTAGCTACTTACTAAACATGCTATACTAAATTTACCTAACGCCTTAACTAGTACCCGCCCATTATTTTTCGAATTTAAAGTAACGTCCTGATAACATGAAATTGCAATGGAATGAAAACGAACTCGAATGATCGAAATGATTGCTTGTTTGAATATTAAAAGGCTTCAATAACACAAAGAATAATATTAAAAGTCGTGTTAACCTTTAGCACCTGGCTCTTTGATCAGCTCCTACGCTCCTTTGTCCGTTGACTTCGCTCCAAAGGTGTGGACCGTTACAAAAAATACAAAAGTTATGGCATTTACAAATAATATTTAGTGCCGTTTTGACAGTTATTGTAGGCAATGATTACTGTTCATTATGAACCTGAGCACCTTTTTAACGCGATGAATGCTACTAACAGGTGCCTGGCGGTTGTTTTGAAATATAGCATAAAAGCTCCACACGAATTATCCAAACAAGGTGTTACGGAATATTGACATTCGAAAACGAAGTAAAACCACAGAACAACTATAAAGCTAAAACCTCAAATTTGAACTTCACTTCAGAGCTTTCTAAATTGCATGTAGTCATGATATTTTCGGGTATAAACTGCACCGGCGATAAAACAAGTGCATAGTCAGGCGAACTGCTTATCCGTATTAATAAATCGAGTACCCTCATGCAGGGAGTGGGGTGAGGGGTGACATGTGCATTAAACTTAATTGAAATTTTCGTGGCTACGTGTTATTCGCACTAATGCACCTTTCAGCTTGACACGATCTGACACGCCTTCAAAATGTAAGATTACCTGCTGGCGTTTCAAAGTTGTGGGGTATGTGGTAATGGCGAAATAACATCGTAGATACCATTTGATCAGTCCATTTGATCAGTCTGTACTTACTTCTATCAAAGTAAAATCATGAAACTGTAGTGCCTAATTTGAAAATTTATAAAATTTATCGTCGGTCAGTTACACCGGGGTTCATCGCTAATTCATACTTAATTGCAAGTGGTTGGTGGCTGTTAGAGTTCTGACTGACTGAATCATAGAATACTACTACTGGACTGAATTTTTCCTATGTAGTGTATCTACAGATCTTTATAGGTAAGACCTACTGCTATAAGATAATGGTGCCCTCTAGACATGACATGTGTGCAATGAAGATACACACGTAAGCGATTCTCGTTTAATATGCTAGGTGATTACAACAGAATATGTAAATATTTATGATGGTTTTTATCTTGTGATGCGCCTTTTGTCTTGGGGAAGGCACAGCGGGCAACACGCCGCGATCGTCCGATAATTCGATCAAGCTGCTGACATGCCGCAATAAAACGCAATTATATTCATCATACATAATAATTAAGGCTCTCTTAATTGCCACGTAAAATAAGACGTTGGAAATAATTTGCAATATTATGCACGTTAAAACCTGGTATGATTTTATTCGCTCCTTGCCCGTGATCCCGTTCAGCTGGTCCAGTTGACTGGACCACTGAAAAAGTTTTTTCGGCGTTCCAGTTAACTGTACCATTGAAGTGTCTTTCATTCCGTGGTCCAGTTGATTGGATCACTACCACCGTTTAAATATCTTCGCTGGTACAGTTGACTGGACCACTTATTATTGTTTCAATACCTTAATTCAATGGTATTCGTTACCTGCGTAAGGTACTTACCTACCTGTTACTATAAGACATTTACGACCCTTCTTAGAGGCATCATTAATCATAATACTTACATAATTTAGTGTCAATATCATAGAATAAATTTATGATTAGTACATAAATTATAGCAACCTTGGGACCCGATAAATTCATTTATAGTTCCCTAAATGATTAATGTTGAATGCTTTAGCTACTGGTTATTGCGAGATGAATGAGAAAATGAGATGTGCATACAATGTGGCGCCCACGCGTTTTGCGATGCCAGACGCTGACTGTCAGCTACCGTGCGCCTGCGCAACAAACAGTGAGCTGGCAGCGCCGCCGCAAGCCTCGCGAATGCACTGTCATATCGCGCATTCAACCGTCTGACACCATCCGACATCGTAAAAAGTCTCTCAAAACATTTTACAACGGAGCAATTTAAAAGCCAATTTGAGCACAAAGATCGAGGCATATTTCTCAAAATGAGTTTGAGCGAGGCGAGCCATCAAGAGGGTGGTCATTTAACAGCCATTAACGCCTAAAACATAATAAGCAACGTTAAATAATTACAAAAAAGGTGTAAAAAGCTATTGAATACGGAGCAGAGTGATGCGCTCGCGCTCGATGAAAGGCTGACGGCAGCTCGACGGAGATTGATTACGTAATCATGGACATCAGCCAGCCGATTTCGGGATTCTCATAGAGAGTAGGTAATCATCATTCATCTCACGGCTTGTTGACGTCGCATTCGAGATGCTTATGATGTTAGATTTGACCGCACAGAATCGAGTTAATTTTACGCGTCGATTACAGTGATCGTGCTGAGAAAGTTTGATTGTGCGGGAGCAGGTTGAATATAATTTATCATCAGAGCTTGTTTTTTGATGTAGGCAACAATGCGGTGTCTGGGCTGGGCTGTCGACGCACAATTAACCCTCCATTGTGGAGTTGGCATTGTGAGCAGTGCGCGGGCGCAGAGCGGCCGCCTTGTTGGTTTTACTCCTACGCCTATTGTGATCCACTCAATCGCGCGCTTTGCCATTCTACTCTCACTACCCACTCAATTAGATATTATCTCTTATATTATTAGCTTTATGTCCGATGGCTAAATAGATTATCATGAATTTAAATATCTACAAAATGCATTTGCTTACCTATGAAGTACCTTAATGATTATTTATTTACTATTTTGCAACCAAATATAAATTACACACTAAAACAAAAATTCATAAAACTAGAGCTCTCTAAATTATTAGGCACGGCAAGCGCAAAAAACAAGGAGACTCGACAAAAGAGCAGAACCATTGGTTAAAATTAGATAAACAAAAAGAGTTCAAATTCAATAGTCACAAGCGACTATAATCGTAGGTTTCCACATAATCATTTCGTAATGCGACAATAGTTTACGTGTTATCATTGTTTGATTTAACTTACAAAAAATGTAACGCGTGTTTGCATTTGAAACAAAGGGCACCGTGGAATGTTGCCCACCAATGTAAGCGGCGGTGGGTCACAGAAGTCGCAGGTCTTGCGCCTGCTACAATACTGCGTAATGAAGTGGGCCGAGGGGGCGGCATTGTGCCTCCAATGCTCCAAACGAACCATTGTGCGCACGACCCCCGACCCGCTCGTTACCGCGACTTTCATTCACCTCACCGTTACCATCGCGAACTGTATACTCCTAACACCTACGTGTCTCGTTATCCTGTTCTGAGGCAGCATTCTAAACTTTGTCACATCAATACTTGTCTGCTTGACATTGATGTGCACCGTTTGTGACCGGAATCATAGTCGGTGGTCCGTGATCGCGTCATTTTTGATCGTTGACGAGACATTCAGTGCCACCACTTGCACCTAGTCGAATCGTGGACTACCAAATTAAGCTTTAGAGCGATAAATCAAACTTCTTACTTTATGGAAGAGAAACTTTTGCGGAAATAGGAAGCGACACGCGGAAGCTATGACGAAAAAAACTATACCGTGACTTTTAAATCTCCTCCAAGCTAACCAATATTTTTATTAAAAATATAACCTACCTATCACTTTCATACTCTACTGAAAAATAAAGGATAGAACTAAAGTTTCGTCATGTGGTGTCACTTTTTTGAAACAGGGCGTTAAATTCACATCTTTACCCCTCGGCTCAAATAAATTATATTTTATTTCGATTCTGGGTGGGCGAAGTAGGTAGTTTTTGTAACAGATACGTGGTAAATCGAACACGAGACACGGAAGCTAGGGACAAGGGTTGATCGGAATGGGTACGGGTGTAATGGATGCTTAACACATGTAGTAGTGGGGTACCAGGATAGAATTAGAAAGGTAATAAGAACAAAATTTAAAAATTTAAAAACCCCCCCGACAGATTTTCGTGAAACATGGCTAAGAACACTTGGGATAAAATTATCTATGACACAAAAAAAAGTAAACGAAAATCGGTTCATCCGTTTGGGAGCTACGATACCACAGACAGATACACAGACGTTAAACTTAAAACATCCCTCTCTTTTTGCGTCGGTTTTTGAAAATGTATCTATTATAAAATAACACATCCTTATTGTACTAATCTAATTTGTGTAATCAAGGTAACAATTCTCACGAAGCTACTTGTTTAACGTTTCTAATAGCTCTCGTTATAATAAAAATTTGGTAAAAAACATCCATGACTCCTAATTTCGGCACAAATGACGACTAATGCGATCAAATTATATCCGTAGTTCACGCGCCGCCCAGCTATGAAGTTATTATTTTCCATTTCCGAGGTGGCGTTGAGTCGATAACTCGAAAATGACTGGCATTCGTACGAACGGGTATAACTCGAAAATGATTGGCATCCGTAGAAGTATACGTAGTTTCGGCACGTGCTCATTACGGAACGATGAAGCAGTTGTTTTCAGTTAGCAACAATGTTCATTTAGTAATTTGGGTTCGGGCGATCACTGTTCGGACAACATTGTAGAGCTGTTGTAGGGCTAGTTAATTTGTTTTACGAAATTGTGTACTAGGTTATGAACTCGTTATAATAATAAGTTCCAATCTTTATGTTCTTCATCAATGAATTTCAGCCTCATTATAGAAAATGGTCCTTTCCCGAAGCCAAAATTAGCAAATCAGCAGAACTTGAAATAAAACGTCAAGTGCGAGTCGGACTCGCGCACTAAGGGTTCCGTAAGACCTTGTGTCCCAAATTATCATGATTCTAGGTCAACAGGAACTAGGTAGGTACCTTGTAGGTTTTAGTCCATGGCGAGACTCAAAATTATTTTTTTTGTAAAAAAAACTACAAGTATTATTATTGCCTCGTTCACCATGCATGTTCTAATCAAGTAATTTATCAAAAAACAGTCTTGAATGATACGGAACACGGTTGTATTGGTGACGTCACGCAAGTCGCTCGTCAGCTTTGTTGCCACATAACAACTCACTGGAGGATTGACAATTTGTAGGGAAAATTTATACACGATGTCGTTACTCTTTGGAATTAGCATGTCACAAAAATTTGTATTTTCGGTTCACGCTTTTTTGTTTTAAACATAATTTCCCCTTGGGGTAGAATTAATAAAGTTATCTATTTATGGAAATAGAATAAGCAACTCGAATCAACTAACTGACGGCAACGAGTGACTTCTTGATTTGACATGGGATTGACAGCTACAAAATGTTCGCCATATCTTATTCATAACCGGTTCCGCAGAAGTAACAGTCATACTCGCAGAATAAGTAGGTACAACGCAAAATAAAATAATAATTTCAGAGTAAATTTGGTATAGTTTAATATAGACCTTATGTTACCAAAAAAATATAATTTAAACACTACTGTGATTGTGATCTACCATAAAATAACAAAAAGCATACAATGCGCACATTGTAGCATACCCCTCACGAGGAGTATAGACATATTATGACGTGAGAGTTTACGTTTTTCCCCCGTTTTCCGAGTGGTGCGGAAATACACCGGGCAGCAAGCGAAAGTAGGATGCACGACGGCTCAGCCACGGCAGCGGTTTCGTACATCGCCACCCGTCCGCGCCCGTAAGCTCGTAATTTGCCTTTCTATTAGAGCGAGGGCGTGAAAAAAGGAAAGCGTTTACGGCGTGTTTAATGGGAGCGAGCGGGAAGAAATATGGCCGGCCGTCGGGAGAAGGGAAAATTTTGGTTTTCAGAGAGTTTTTGCGGAGATGTGCATCGGCTCGTGGAGAGCGAGGGGGACAGCAATATTTGCGGAGCCGCTCCCTCGAATAATTAGCGGAAGTCGTGGCTTAGTTCACCCCCTCGTTGGAGGGCTGCGGGAAGGGAGTTTCTCTATTTGTCGTTTAAGAGTTAATCGGACGAGCGATTCGTCACCCTCGGGAGAGCACGCCGACGGCAATATTATTATATCTTTATTATGAGTCGGTCTGTTGTACTCGCCGATCCGACCCGACCGACAACGGCGGCCGCCGCCGCCCCGCCGCGCGCCGCCGGCGATTAACGATATCGCGATTATTGATAACTTTGTATTGCGGTTAGGGGTTGATGCTTTACATGCATCATGCTGAATTAGCTGAATTAATTGATGTTTCAAATTAACCGTCTTTTGTGAAACTTCTTTTATCAAAAAAGAATTGTGTGGTTCGGTCTGCACCTTACAAAGTATGTTTGCCTATATTTAAGTTTCACTGTAACAAAGCAAAATATGTACCTATCATTAGGAGAGGGGAAGTGACAAATAGTAGTAAACACAGAGCGTGTGCGGACTGTCAATTAGCCGTAATAGCAGAGGCCCTGCGACATATGCTCGACGACCGACTTTTATATTTGTTACCCTTTTTACGATACAAAATTATACACGTCGCACTGCTGCATGTTCCATTGGTGTCGCTGTTGGTTTACGTAATCGTCACACAATTCAAATTACAAAGTATTGAAAGAATTTCGCTCGTTTTCAAACAGTAATTTAGGAAAGAAACAGAAAAATACTGTTTTTAAATTATAAGGTAGTTTTAGAGCCTAGTTTTACTACCACCAGCCAACTGAAATGAGTGTAAAAATCTTTAGCTGCGCTTGACCTATACCTGTGCCTGGACCTATAGGTCAAATTTCACGCGTCGTCTAATTTCTCATTTTCTAAAGCTCTTTTGAAGGCAGTACAAAAGACCTGGCTGTGGCTAATCAGCTGAATGCATATCCAATCAGCGGCAAATGAGCGATGGCGTTAATTAAAACCGATCGCCTTACCAAATCAATAAACCCACGATAAGGCCATTAATTGCACATGCAGCGAGCCCGTTCCCCGAGGTGAGCTATTGCTTCAATTGATTTGCTACGTGCTAGGAATCACACCTACTCTACATAACCAATTTATTTGTAGGTACCTTACTAGCAACAAATACTATAGTTTGGTTTCTCTTGAACACAAAATATGTTCGAGTAATAAAACTCGTTTTTTAAATGGAGATACGTTTAATTATTTTGAATATTTTCAAGAAATGGTAAAGTATTATTTCACTTATGTAAAAGGTTTAATATTTCATACTAGAGTCTAGTTAGTCGCGTTATATTTGCCTATTCAATATGGATCGCAGTGTGAGCATCGTGTGTGGTACACACCTAATAAATTATAGGATGCTGCACTATACATAAAAGTTATGTTGACACAACACGAGGCTTTCTAGGAAGGACTTCCTCCTGCAAGTGCAAACCATTAATTAGGTTCGACACAAAGCTCGATACAATAGTCATGGTCGTTGAAAAGCTCGTGTCAATGGATTTCTACAATGAATGTTTTTTGTCATTATTTAGGGTTCCGTTTCGTTACGCTCGTGCCAGCTTTCATTTTTGTGAAAACAATATTAGCGTGCGTAGCTAATCCGAATTTGTATCTTACCTTGAGATAAATGTAAACAGCCATTGGATGCACAGTGATTCTGAGAACGTGTAGTTTACATTAGTTATTATTTATCAAGTTTATCGGAATGTGGTAATCGAAACCGTGTCACTTCGTTTTAAAAACGCGCTCCTCCACGTAGATCATTCACATTCCTGTGTTTTATTCGTTTTGCATTGTGTACGGAACCCGTTCTGATGTCACCGGATTCGCGAGCAGGTCGTCGTGTGGGTGGCATGTCGGTCACAATGTTGTTTGGCTGGGCATTCGTCACGGGGCGCCGCGGGACGAGGACATGATTGATGACCGCTCGCGCGAGGTGCCTACGGTTCGCGTCGCTCGTTTGTGAGACCTAAACTTACAAGTAGACAGTTGACTCTATCTTCACTATTTGTTTATCTCAATCTTACTTAGTCAAGGTTATCAAAATCTGGCGCAGCGCATCAGCATTGCCATACAGCAAGGCAATGCAGCCAGCGTCTTGGGGACGCTTCCGCCTGGTATTGATATGGATCAGTTGAGCCTGCACATACAACAATCTGTAGTTAGCTCAATTGTTTCAATTGTAAATTCTAGTTCTAATTTTTTTCTATTATATTTGACTAGCGACCCGCCCCGGCTTCGCACGGGTGCAATAAAATACTACTATTGCTATTATTATACCTATAAGCCTTTCTCTTCAATCATTCTATCTATTAAAAAAACCGCATCAAAATCCGTTGCGTAGTTTTAAAGTATAAGCATACATAGGGACAGAGAAAGTGACTTTGTTTTATAATATGTAGTGATTGTAATTTTTTTTTTAATAAAGACACACAGATTATCAAAGAATGTTTACATAATTATTCAGACATTACACAAATCAGTCTTTTGGGATTTCAGACATTATGGGAAAAGTACGTTATAAGAATTGTTCTTTCTGGAATATGTACATTTTAACATTCAGTCATACTAGACCGGATCCTTCGTACCATGATTAATATACATATTTCAAATTCTTCATGTTCTTAGAAAGGTTATGTGAATACTAACTCACACGGTGAAACGGAAAGTACATCGTTATGAATCGCCGTCGAGCTTACGCTGTAGCCCGTAATATAATACGCGTCCGTTGTGGAAGCGATGGCACAACAAAATATTCATAATCTCTGGAGGGCTTCGTAAATAAAAATTATTTAATATCGAGACAGGTGCAGAGTCGGGTTACGCAGGCCGAGCCCGCAGCCGCGGCCGGCTCATTACCATGCCGAGTGCTGACGAATAAGCTCCTCCGTCCGCGCCAACAGGTGCAGCCTGTCCCATCAAACTACTTAGAGCGCGTTCTGACATTATCTCCGAACTAATCACTCCGTTTAGTAGCCTAATAACCGCCACAAACATTGTAATTCCGCTCAGATATTAGCTTCTCGATAAGGTCAGACCCAAAACAGCCATCCAATAGTCAATTACCATCGTTTTACAGTGCGTAGGAATGAAAATGTATATGTAGAGTAGGCACTTTCATGAATACGAGTACCTACTGTGACACGACTTGCCGTGTAGAACAACAACTAGTAAGCAATAAACCATTCTATGAGCTTAATTAGCTATAATAAGATGTTTGATAAGTTTTTATGTCTCGGTATGGCGTGACTCAGGACAATTTGTGAGGAAATCGGGCGATGTCCTATACTACCCTATAGCTCTAGGAGCGGGCAAGTAGCTAGGTGGCATGCATAATATTCAGATAGACAGCCCGGCACGCGCCTCACATTTAGTAGGTAAATAAACACGAAGAACGTGGGTACATCGACCCAAACAGGTCTATTCTCTAAAGACTATGTACTAATACAATAAAGTTACTGGTGATTTTGATTCGTCTAATGTTTTCTTTTCACTCAAAAACCATTAGATAATATCAAAAACTTGAATTTGTTAATATCATATTTATTAGGAACAGAAACAAACCGATAAGCATTATTAATCTGTTGGATTATTGATGCACAAGTATCTTATCACGTGCACAAGGTTTTATCGGTGACAGATCAGTGTCCTATATTATCGGTTGGAATTTAAACTCTTCTTGTTTTAAATGAGTCTCACTTTGAACCATATCTTATCTGACATAAAGGTTATTTTCGGAGATATCGTCGGTTAAGGTATCTCTGTCGTGGCGGTCGCCTGAGGCACGTCAACCGTTTTGTACTCGTCGCCCTGATCCCGCGCTTAGCTAACCGTTTTGACATGATTTCAGATGCGAACATCAGATAAGTTTGTATTGTTGCTGCCTTTTTTGGACTCTTGTCCAAGTTGCATAAAAGCCAAAGCAAAGGTAAAAATAACTTATAATCTTTTCGTCCGTCATAAAATTCAAAACCTTTAAATGACGCTTCGAGATATAAGAACATGATTTTGTGCATACAACAATTTCAGATAGGTACAGGCTTATTATTTTCCTAAACGAAAATAAAAGTAATGTATATCCTAAAGGAGAGTATCCTTACGGTACATAAGGACTTGTTCTAGCAGTTGATTTTAACACAGGCACTAAAGTCTATCAATGTCGAGATTTATTAATTGTAGTTTTGTTATAATCTCTGAGCCGTAGTACAGCAAGCGAGTGGCTTCCTAGTCCTATAAGGCGAGATAATATCGACAAGGTAAGAGCTTTGGGTAAAGGCAGGCCGCCACAGTGACAGCTCCTCACAATACAGTCGTTTAACACGCTCATCGCATTTGGAAGATCTCTTGACAGGTCTCACACGTATCAACGTGCTTTGCCTTTGATTCGTTTTGGTTGGAAGGCTATTTCGTAAAGTAACTCTACGAAGTGTAGGAAAGCCGTTTCGAGCGGTAGCAGATGAAGGAGCGTCGGGTGAATCAACAATGAGCGTAGGTTACGGGTTGCGGTGGTGCGCGAGGCGTGTCCGCGCTTCATCGATCGCAGCCTCCGACGCTCCTCGACGACGTCTGCTCCCCAGCACCCGCGCCCGCGCGCCCCTCGCGCCCCCCGCGTCCGTTAGCGCCCCAACCGACTGCATTTACCACCCGCTCGTACCACCCCGTTCTACACATACGTACAACTTACCTGTCTACCGACCCGTCTGCTCGCAAACATTCTAACATATTTTGCGGAGCAGCTTCTCTATTATTTAAAAACTAAAATTAAAGCTAAATTCACGTTTACGAGCTCGCTTTTATGCTCCAATTTAGAGTCGAAGTGTTGATTCGACTAGGTATGTACCTACAGTGGGTAGGTAGCGTGAACTGCACTAACGCCGCAATTAAAGCGGTTTACATTCGCAAGCGACTTGTAAATGTTATTCGTGCCATTAAAACACAATTTTATGTTATAAATTTTATACGGGTATGCTGTAGCCACATTAACATGTGCGAAGACTTTTTAGAAACATTGTAAAGCTTTATAGTGTGCCGTTCACATTTTGCAACGATCGTATGCGTAGGATACTTTAAGTCTGTGTAGTCATACGATAGTGTAGTCAAACGTATGATCGTTGTAACGCATGAGTGGGTCTTGCACCGCGGATTATTAGAGTCGAGACACAGCAAGGCTGCTCAAATGGAGACGCGACTTTAGAATCTTGCGCTGCCACTCGAGTGGCGAGATCTACAATATTTTGATTTTATTCTAACAGGCTATCATCACAAGCGATAATAGCTTTATCCATATTGTAGTAATAGCATAAAGCATTAGCGGTCTAAATTAAATTTGTGTATCGAGCCGGCGCCGGTCGGTCATTCATCATCGGTAATGGTGCTACACTAACGACCGTGCCCTCTCCGTGTCGAGGATGTGATGTCATGAAGCTGGCTCACCTCGCACCAATCACTGGCGTCAGTGCAGATGAGCCACGAATTTGTTGTTCCTTTTGTTGTTTTATTAATATGGTATTGTTACTCTACGGTAGAGTTTTCGTTCGGTGTAAATCGACCCTCGTTGCAACCCCGATACAGAATTAAACCTAACATTTTTTAATAAAGACTTTACTGATTTTTACTGGTTTACTGATTGGTAATCCAGAACACCGATAAATTGTTGTGAGCAGCTTACATTACATACCCAACATTCCAAAAATAGCTGATTCACTTACTAAGTACTAACCGGAAAGTCGTGACCAAATGTCTCAATGGATCAAAAATGTTAACAAGGCAAATTATAATCGAATCAAACAATGTTTCACTTCATACTTTGTCGCAAACGGTGATAAAAATAACCACGATAATGTTTCAATCGCATGGAGTGAACCAGCTTTTCACTTAGTCATTCTAAAAGTAAACACAGCCTGAATTACTACCGCCCGAAGCAATGACATTAAAGTACGCAGTATGTGGTCGCAATTTTTCACTATTTTCAATTTACAAAAGTAAGAGCATGTCGTTGATATGAAGAAGTGCAAGATTAAATACGTTTGCTGGCAGCGAGCATTGCTAATTTCGTCAGCAGCTGATTCCGGCTAAGTGGCGATATCAATCTTACCCGAGCATTTGAGCGAGCGAGCTTACATTCACCTTCTTGGATTTATGCAATAATGGCCGGAAAAGGGTTCTAAAACCCACTTTTGAATTGTACTTTTAATTATTTAGGTACTGTGTAGTATTCTGGGCCAAAGTGCACACGATCTGAATTTGAAAATGATTGCGCGTTGAAATCTTTTACCCTACGCGTAAAAGACTTTGCATGGAGACCATCGTTTAAATTGATTTAAAAGTTTTTTTTCGAACGCCATCTAGAAAACAGGTATCATTGCAAACTTTTAAACCTTCTGTTGAGTCAAATCATAGCTTTTGTAATGTTGTTTTTGTGGTACTTATTACCAAAGCAGTAAAAATCTTTCAAGCGAACACTCGTCATGGAAACATCGTAAAATATGTGGCTGGTTTCGGTGTCAAACACTGCTCGGAATTATGGTTTTAGAATGCAACACGGATCTTGAAACATTTATAGCCCGCGACGATGAAAACCGTTTATAAATAACTAAATATTTTTGTGTCATAAAACCACTTCAGAAATTATTTGATGTCTCTATTCACCGATTACAAAATGGTAATTCAGTAGAATAACAAATAATAATGTAATGTAAATCCAAGATAGTTTCACGAATTTCAAATAAATTAAAAAAAAGTAATTATTACGTAAAATTTATTCAGCACTATGTACTCATAACAACAATTGTCCAAAACTGATTGTTGAATTCTCTTTGGTCTGCGCGATCCTAAATCTTGCCGGCCACGAATTTGTTATTATAGTAACCCGGTTTTTAAATATAATTTGAGAAAATTTTAGTATATAAGATGGCGCGAGGACGAATCTCGCCGGTCGTTAGTGTAATTAAGCCATTAGGAGCATGTAAAACAGTTAATTACGAGACAGTCTACCGAGGTGACGCTCAAAACTTTTGCTTGACTTAGGTATTATTAACTTATTATAAACTTGGTTAATGACGGCCCTCTGAAGTTGAAAAAAACTTTCTCAATAACTGCAAGATTAATCACATTTTCATTTATTTTTGCGAAATGTATTATTTTAGTTATATATGTAATTTTTTTGCTTGAAAAGTGAGCCTACTATCCACATATTTTCAAAACAGACAACAGAAAAGGAAATCATCTTTATACCTGAAGCCACACGTTTTCTTGTATCGAATACTAGCCTTTGCTCGCGGCTTCGCTCACTTGGTAACCATATAAAACGGAACCTATGTCACTGAGGGATAATGTATGTAGCTATCTATTAGTAAAATAATTATAAAAATCTTATTAGTAGTTCCGGAGATTACCCCAATGTTTTAAAAGTTTTGCTTTTATCGTTAGCAATCAAACAGTTTTTACCTCTGTATAGTGTTTATGTGTTTAGAAATCAAGAACGAAGGCTATTTTTTTCTTTGGTTTAGTCAGATAGTCATTTTATGGGTAAAATAATGTTTACAAGTCTATAAATAAAGTTCATATTAACAAATTAAATACAAATTTAAATACTAAAATAATTATAAATTGTCATGTACTGTGTAGAAAAATAAATTCAATACGATATATGTAAATATACTTACAGTAAAATAATAAGCAATGTCACTAGATATACTCATCTATTAGCTTTTTTTGCCATTGACAAGTCTTTATACCTACACAAATGTCTGAAACCTTCCAAAAGCGAAATTATGCGCTTTCGCACCAAAACGGTTCTAAGAATTTTTGGCCGTAGACTTCTACCTAGCGTTTTTTCAAGCCTACCTGTAAATGTTGATTGCTACGTTTGATATCTCTTCCGTTATGATTAGTTGCACCGAGTCACGAATAGCTAATTGCGTGAAGGCAAGTGTAGTGTAAGTTGCACTATTTGACCTATCACGTTCATATTAGCGCGAACCTTTAGAGGCGTCAGTCTGTCTGCCCAAAAAATATAAATATTAGAAGTTATTCAAATTGTTGTAGACATGTAAGGAATAACTAATATGAAGTGAAGGAATTTTCTTTAACAAAGAAAATTACAATCAAATAATCTAAACAAATTAGAACTAGTATTTACAATTGAAGCAATTGAGCTAACCGCAGACTGTTGCAAATAATCTGTAGTAAAGGGAAGTGGCCATAGTTTGATTTATAAATTCTGCTCCACAATGTTGTATCTAATCTACTTTACAAGGTGATAGATAAGGTTATGAATGCATAAAATTCAAATTTTATAGCTTTAATCGTCAATAATCTTATGAAAAGCAACATCTATTTCAAACTTTAATATCCCCATAAAAGCATTCAGGGTCATTCGAGAAACAGCTCTACCGACTGAAATTTGAGCGAGCTACTGTAATTTACGAGGGCGAATGTTGCATATTAACAATTGAGGGTAGTTAAAGTTTATGGCTAGTCGGTGGTTCCGGCGGAAGACTCGTAAACTGACCTCACAGAGATTCCAAAGATAATCGTTAAAGGGCACCTTGTTAATATTAAATGATCCACGATTGCCTGCTGATATTATTGGTCGATTGTGCATGTTTGACCTATTTTTATGATTCCTAAAGCATTTTACTGCTATGTTTGATCGTATCTTATAACAGCCATCGTTATTTTTCAAAATAATACATAGTAGCGGCCATTATTATTTCTAAGCTTTGCAATAAACTAGGCACCAAATCAATCTCAGAAGGGCAACAATTATTTACATCGCTATTTTTGTAATTTCACGCCTCTTTATAAGTGATCGTGTATAGCGCATTACTTGCATAGCTTTCAAAACGCAAAAACAACATAAGAATGTTTAATTAGACGAGTGTTTCCCCGAGGCCGGCGGCGGCGCCCCGCGGCGCTGGCTACTTTATGCCACATTGCGGACTCGCGCGCTCGCACTCGTTTACAAAACGACCCACAATGAGGCATTCTCCACTTTTAGGGCTCCATAACATTTCCCCAGACCTATATTTGTCATGCTTGAAAACGAAAGTTTTCAATCAGTGCGTCCTACCCGTCATGACCTACGGAGCTGAGACGTGGACACTCACGGTAGGTAGGGCTGGTCTACCAGTTCAAAGTCACTCAGCGAGCTATGGAAAGAGCTATGCTCGGAGTCTCTCTGAAGGATAGAATTCGTAACGAATACATCCGACAGAGAACCAAAGTTATCGACATAGCTCAAAGAATTAGCAAGCTGAAGTGGCAGTGGGCCAGCCATATCTGCCGCTGGGGGTAAACGTGTTCTTGAGTGGAGACCACGACTCGGCAAACGTAGTGTAGGACGCCCTCCGGCCAGGTGGGATGACGATCTGCGAAAGACTGCAGGCAGATGCTGGATGCGGCAAGCTGAAGACAGGCGCTATGGCGCTCATAGGGGAGACCTATCTCCGGCAGTGGACTAATATAGGCTGATGATGATGATGATGATATTTGTCACCGTCTAAAATTCGGTAAGTATATTATCTAATTAATAAATTCTGGTTTGAGTTCCGTAGAACTTTTAGCTTTTTACTTTCAGTTGACCATCACTGAAATATACTGTCTACTTTTATTTTATTACTAGCTTCTGCCCGCGGCTTCGCCCGCGTATTTTCAGTATAATAAGTAACCTATTGCTTAAGTTAGGCTACGTTCTAAGAGTATGCCAAATTTCATATTGATCTGTTGAGTAGTTTTGGAGATCCGAGGTAACAAAAATTTCACATTTCACAAACTTTCGCATTTATAATATTATCAGGACTAAACAATAAAACGAGCTCTTTGTCGATTACCCAAGAGACAAAAGATGTCAAGTGTCAATTTACAAATAAATTAAACGACCCGTCTGACAGATGACAGCCCGCGAGGCAGTAGCTGCTACTTGTGCCGTTGTTGCTGCGAAATATTTTGTTTTTTATGACTGGTGACTTATTATTACCTATCTACCTGTTGCATATTTTATTGTGAAGGAGGATATTTGTCAAATATCCTCCTTCGTAATAAAAATGTAATTTGATATTGTTTTGAATAGCAGGATTAGCGGAGACGTGCCGCGTGGCGACACACTCGACGTAACGAGACGCGTGAGCGACAGCCAACTGACACGTCACACGCGCCGCGTTGCTGCCACCGACAAGCAACTATACAAATTGAAATGTGTCTTTATTCTGATGGAAATTTGCTACAGCCAACATATATTTTCTAAGAAAGCTCTGCTTTTATAGTGTATGCTCTGAGCATAGAGCTTCATAACATTTCTCTCTTCCTAGGTCCCCAGTAGTAAAATAGTCAACAAAGTCGTTATGCCAACTTACATACATGTTGATGACCTATTGCGTGTAGACCTTGTCTATAACTGGATGACATTTCATGAAAACCAGTCGCGTTTCTATTCATACAAACGTATAATATGTCTACGCAACAATGCTTACGACTCAGTAACTGTTAGAAGATCATAAAATGTTTACGGGTACCTATTGCAATGTGCATGCTTTGCTTCTCTCTAAAATGCCTGACGACCGTTCAGTGTCCGTGGTTGTTAATAGCACAACTGATTGAAAATGACGTTAACAAATGATAGTAAGACTTGCGAGATCTTGTTTAATAGGTCTATAGAGAGTTAAGTTTTTCATAGGGTTAGTCACTATGAAACATCTAAATTTGGAAATGTAGTTGGAACATAAACGTTTTGGATCATTATGAATGTCATTATCAAAATAAGGAAAATGAGTTCGTGAGATAACAAGTCCACATTAAAGACAATCGAAATATTTACTAATTATTAGGCACAAAAAAAAAATTATTTAGAACTAGATTACTTAACAACCTCAAACTCGTCAATCGTAAAGATTGTGTTGTTAAAGTCAAGTCAAACATCACTTTTTATCCTTTTATCAAGAATCATCGATCATAGAGAAAATGAAAATGTAAAACCAACACGTATGAATTGCACGCAACAATAAATAGTTATAATAACAAAAAATATGAACAATTATTGATTGCACGTCAGGTAGAAGGAACCTAGGAAATTATAGAAAAGGTCAGTATCTATGCACTTGCTTGATTAAAACTTATAATAATTTACTAGCTTCGGCGCGCGGCTTTGTGTGCGTGTTTCCTGGTTAAAAAGTAGAATATCCCGCCTCTATCTATTTCCCAAATTTCAACAAAATTTGTTAAAAAAATTATGACTTAATAAAAAATTATTAGGATTTGTTCAATAGTGAAAGGTAAGCACACAGATAGCAGTTCCCTACGAAATAATAGTTCATGGGAAAGCGCTCTACTTTTTATTTAGCCGATTGCAAGTAACCCTGCAACTCATGCTCAAGGTTAAAATAAAAGAAAAAGGTAGGGTCGAGTACGAATGAGTATATCGTGTTATTGTTTACATAGTTATTGTCAAGCAAATAAGAAAACCTTGGCTGGAGGGTAATTTTCGCGCCTTGCGCCGGATGCGGTTATCCGTAATTGGTGCATTCTCGTTCAATTTAAATTGGGCTCTTTACGTGCGCTCTGTCGTTTTAGTGGTTTTTCACCGCAAGCAGTCGAATGACAATTTCATAAATCTACTTTTATAAATAAATGTAGATATGAACTTTTTATTGTAATAAGTCCGTACTCAGTCCTGCGGTTATTTTTAATGGTAGGTAAGGTAACAAACACGTCATTTTATTTTCTTATTTAAACTAAACCAAGTACCTCTACCTACCTACTCGTTATGGAATTTGAATCACTTATCATTACGTTCATACCTCTCAGTATTTGTTAAGCTTATCCAAGGGCATCGTGGAGCGACGTTTATTAATGAATTATGTAAATATGTCCGACCGACCTCCCGTCGCCCGGCGGCTCTACCAACTTTATTACTCGCGAAATTCCTTATTGATAGATTTCTCGATTTTACGCGTTTCGACCAAATAATAATGTAATGTGTTAAAATATTTAATTGGAAACGCAAGTGATTAGGCTGTGGAACGAGCAATGAAAACCGCAAGTGACGTAAGACGTGATTACAATCGATTGTTATCCATGATGGATGTAGCTCATTACGTGGCGCTCTGGGTGGCTTCGGCGCGACATCGCGCAACTCTCGCTATAATGACACACTCATAAACGCAGGTGACATCGACTTATTGTCCAACACGACGAGAGATCCCCTGCAACCGATACCTAACCATTCAAAACATACCGATATACGATTTATTTATGGCAAGCGCTTAACTCTCGACGCTGCTTTTCAATACAGGTAGGTTGTGCTTTATCGTTGACTCGAACATCCGATTTTATAGGTTCCCCCTAAGTATTTGTTATAACATTTGATACTTTTATCTAGATGAGGTTGACATCGTAGTATTTTATGGCAGACCTATAATTCTATCTATCTTCCTGTTTTATGACTAACCACAGCAATTTGAGTCCTGCTGAGGTAGGAACGATATAAGCTCATGTAATTCTGTCACGATTCTCGTAGATCTGTCGAATCGGTTTATAGTTGTTGGACAAATTGTATCTAACGTTTCAATCTGTGGTCAACTAATTTGGGCTTGTTCAGGCCCAAGTGCCGTTTATGAAAAAAACTATAATAAGAAGTCCGCGTCGTAAATAAACGATAGCAAGATGCTATCGGAGCTCGCTGGCAGGAAGCGCTTCGGCCCATTTAGGGGTGCATTAAAATCGTATACATCATATTTGTTTGATTTCCTAGTTCGCGTTGCACCCTGTAATTATACAAGTCACCGTGCATGGTCGGATCTCTGGCGGTTTTTGTAAAGATGCATTAATCATCTTTTTTTATTGCGAGCATGTGTTTGGTCTCGTAAAACACTTTCGGGGATTATAAGCTTTTTGTATTCGTAATGTTTAATTTAGATTCGGTCGGTTCTTACGAGGTCATTAGCGTGGTGAGGTCCGTTCGAAGACCTCGGGAATTTTATGTTGAAAGTTGAGTTTTATGTGAATCTAATTTGTCCTTTATCTTTTTATGGCTTGACGTTGAAATTTATGTGTAAATTTGTGTTGTTCAGACGCATGTTCCCGACGGTGCGCGTGTCGTTCGCGGGGTGCCGCGCGGAGGCGCGCTACGCTGTGCTGCTGGACGTGGTCCCCGTGGACGGCAAGCGGTACCGGTACGCGTACCACCGCTCCTCCTGGCTGGTGGCCGGCAAGGCGGACCCGCCCGCGCCCGCGCGCCTCTACCCGCACCCTGACTCGCCCTTCTCCGGCGACCAGCTGCGCAAGCAGGTCGTCTCCTTCGAAAAGGTCAAACTCACCAACAACGAAATGGATAAGAGTGGACAGGTCAGTCACAGTTCTCTAGTAGCAAGAGTTTTACTACGGCATGCTGTTGATAAATTTATAATTTGGTTTATGTTTGGAGGAGTTCAGGTGAAGCCGAATTTAGGTAAAATTTCAAACTCTCAAAGGTTTTTTAAAGTATTAAGGTCTTCTAAATATCATTTGTAGTTTGTAGGTTTAATCAATGCACTTCAACGCACAGTTCTATAGATATTTCACAACCAATGTAGTGTGCGGTCGATCAACTCAGTTCTGCTCTAGAAATGTCCTAATGGCCGCGGCAATCGAGGGCCGGCTAGTGCGTGCTCCGTTGCAAATCGACGTTACGAATAAGGTAATTTTTTAATAGAAAAAATAAGTACCTATGCAGTAAATGTGGAGTTTTCTTACAAAATGCATAATAGAGCAACAATGGCTCAATCAAACCATACAATTTGTCACAAAAGTAATTTGACCTCAATGAAAAATGAACAAAACGTAACCAATATTTATTTAAAGACAATCCTTTAGAAGAGTTCGTGACACGTCCTATACTTTGCGCCACTTCCTTGTGCGTGTGGCAATTTAAAGAAATAATGGATAAAATTGCCGGTGTCGGCGACACCTCAGGCGTCGTCGGCGAGAGTATAATGATTCGCCTGCAACAAATTAGTCGCACATGTCGCGGCCGCGGCGCGTCAGCCGGCAGCTACTTACCTCCACGCTGCAGGTGTCATGCACCCGAGCAAATGTCACTGGTTCATCTGGGCCTACATCTGGGCCTCTACCACAACTTATCGTTAACTGCATACGCGGTAAGAAATTCGTGAACACCATTATAGTTTACGTCAAATTCAAATTCGCAGTTGATGCAAATTTAACGAATTCTCGTCGGTTTAGTAAGCACTGAATAGTAGTGAGTACCTAGGTAATTTTAGAAGTGTGTGTGTTATGTTCTTATGGAAATAAAGCAATTTAAGCTTTTTTTGGGTTGGGTTTAAGGAGTAGGTATATTATATCATACAGGGCGTCGTCCCACGGCCATGGTGGGAAAGCATCTCAAATATTGTAGATAGAAAATGTTACTGAAAGAAGACTTCTGTTCGATACATCGATCACGTAGGTAGGTAAATTAGCATCATCAGCAGTTTGACCTAAGTAGGTTACTCGTGCTGCGAGCGCGGATCGGGCGCCTACGGAGGTCAGTGCATCAGCAGCAGCCATTTCAACCGCACTCATTAACATCATATTAGTCGTAGTTTTATACAATATAGCTTTTGTACCATAAACTCGGCTTTTATATTAGCATCCCGGGAAGAGCTAGCCGCGATTCCTACATGGTCCTTCGAGCCGGATCTGAACCAGCGACCTATGGATCGAGGATACTGATCATCAACATTGGAAGATGGAATACACGAAACAGCAAAACGAAATGTCGGCAGATGATCAAAGAGCTATCACAACACGCCCAAACAGCGGGCGTATCAAAGACAGTTTACCAGTGAAACCGAAAATCACGGAGAAACTGGTACCTTCTAATGTAGAATTAAGCATAGCACAAGTTAGTAATTTAGAGCGCAGGTTAGTTAAGCAACAATCCTTAGTTAAGCAATACAAGCTATTCATAAGCGATTATCAGCAGCCTAATCAAATGAAGTTAGCGACTTCAAGCAGCAGCAAGCCGAGGACGGAGCTAGCATGTCTCCGACCTCCTCAATCTTCTTTAGGTCACAGCCTTAACGATCTGAAGCATAGCCAAGGTCCAGACGTACAGCAGGATCTAGCACAGCAAAAAGGTGACGTCATCGAACGATACAGGTTCTGTGACTCATCAAAAAAGGTAACGTTTAGCTGGATTCAAGGTTCTCCGGAGCGCTGGAAGCCTTTAGTAGCAAACAAGGTGAGGAAAATTGACCTCGCTATGCCACCAGAGTGTTGGCAAAATGTAAACAGCAAAGAGAATCCAGCTGACGTAGCGAGCAGAGGTCTGACGTCATCACAGCTGACAGAGTGTCGGTTGCCGTGGCAAGGTCCTACCCCTTTAACGTTGACTAACTTCAATCCAAAGCAGCAACTCATGAAGTTTAGCAACGAAGAAGTGAGGAAGCACGTAAACGTAGCTAGTAACATCTCCGATACCAGCAGCATCATCATCATCGAAGATATACTAAATCGTCACAGCTCGTTTATTAAAATAGTTCGTATAGTAGCGTGGATACGACGGGTTTTGACCTTTATTGTTGATAAACAAAGGCGGCCGGAGTATCTCACGTTACACGAGCTTAGATCAGCAAATAACAGTATCGTAAAACATTTACAGCGCAATGAATTTAATAGTGACATAGAATACCAACATAGCAGCAAGTTCAAATCACTTAGCAAAATAGCAAATTCAAATCTATCATCTAAAGCACAAAAGAAAGCAGCAGAAGCGAAAGAGGAGATCAATAAGCAAAATAAAGCACATTTAGCAAAATCTAGCAAGAATAAATGGGTTCAATTACACGACCCATCGTTCTATTTATATTTCGGATGTGACACTTACTCGCTTACAATCATATGTGACCGTGAAACTCAAGTCCACCAAGTCAGCAAGGCCGGGCTCATTCACCTAACAAAACAATGCACAGCAAAGGGGCGTGACGTCACTTTATATTCCCATCAACAACAAAGCACGCTCAATCTCAAATCAGACTTAGTAGTTACTAACATAGCTCCAATACAGCACCATACCTTCAACTTCACGTTACCGTTCATCGAACCAAGCCATGACCATCACCTCAACACCTCGCTACAGCAGCTCGGTGAGCAAATCAGCGCGATGAAGGAAGCAGCACAACAGGAGGTGACACTAACAACGCACGATATTCACCAATACGCAATATCGTACAGCGTATTAGCAGCAGGCGTCGCAGCGTTCCTGGCGTTCCTGTGGAGGCGAAGCAGACGAGCCGTCAGCGCGTCCTCCGCGCGCGCCGCGGAGCCGGCGTCGGTGCGCGACCCCGCGCCCGCGCCCCCGCTGCCACCCGCGCCTCTCCCGCCGAGGGAGGCGTCCTTCAGCAGACCTAGTATTAGTGCGCGTGGGCAACCCGTGCCCGAGCTAGGACATAGTGCCAGTGGGACCGTGCGGTGGTCCAGTTTACGTGATATAGACACAATAACTTTGCCCATCAGCAAGCAGCAATCCAGCAGACAATCAGTTTTTACTATAGAATAGGGATAGTTTTGTAATCAAGCCATCAGCAATAATTGAAATTACACATTAAAGCATTGTCCTAACATTCACCTAGCCTAAGCAAAACTTAATCATCTATGTAATATGTACTAACCCCTCAATTGTAGCGCCTCATCTCATTCTCATCTCGTACCTCGCCCTCGGGAGTATGTTCGATACATCGATCACGTAGGTAGGTAAATTAGCATCATCAGCAGTTTGACCTAAGTAGGTTACTCGTGCTGCGAGCGCGGATCGGGCGCCTACGGAGGTCAGTGCATCAGCAGCAGCCATTTCAACCGCACTCATTAACATCATATTAGTCGTAGTTTTATACAATATAGCTTTTGTACCATAAACTCGGCTTTTATATTAGCATCCCGGGAAGAGCTAGCCGCGATTCCTACAACTTCAGTTTGATTTTTAAAACAATTTGAACTGCATTCAAAGACTTTTGAATAATCGCCTGTCTGAACCGGGAATCGAAACCGCGAAATTGTAAAAAAACCGTAAGTTTACGATACCAATCAAAAGACTCAATCGTAAGGATTGGATATTTTTTTCAAATAACATAGTATCTCAAATAAGACCATTTTTTTTTTACATGGCAGAAGCCTTTATTCACAAAGAAAATTACACTAGTATTTGCAATTGAAACAATTAAGCTACCTGCAGACAGTTGCAAACAATCTACAGGTAGCTCAACTGAAAAAAAAAAAAAAAAAAAAAAAAAAAAAAAAAAAAAATCCGTCATCTTACAGACGTGGATACATCTAGACTTGTTTATTTCAGCTACTTCCATAGTATTATGTCTTATGGTATACTGCTGTGGGGGAACGCTGCAGATATTAACACCGTATTTGTGCTGCAGAAGAGGGCTGTTCGGGCTATCTATAACATGGGTCCTAGAGAATCTCTACGTGATAAATTCAAAGAAATAAACATAATGACAGTACCATGTCAATATATCTATGAAAACTTATTGTACACTCATAAAAATATAAATCGGTTCCCTAAAAATAGCGATAAACATATTTTTAATACCAGAAATAAACATAAACTCGCTGTGCCCACAACTAGGCTACACAAAATAAATGTATCTTTTAAAGGGCAATGTATACGCTTCTACAACAAAACTCCTAGTGAGTTGCAAAAATTATCAGTAAATAAATTCAAACAAATTGTCAAAACCTTGCTGTGCAAAAAGGCTTACTATAAATTATCAGATTATCTAGAGGACAAAAAAGCTTGGGACGGGTTTTGCTCCAACTCGAAAAATAACAACTAACAGGCTAAAGGTTTCTTCGTCGCTTCTTTACTTTAGTCTACATACCGAAGCGACAGAAATCAAAAAATATCACTTTATTTCCGTGTCAGTGTTTAGTTTTTTATTTTGACCTTTTCTAAGTGTACATTTATTGTATTTATGGAAATAAAGAGTTTTTGATTTTGATTTTGATTTTGATTTTGATCCATATCAATACCAGTCGGAAGCGTCTCATGGACACTGGCTGCATTACCACGCTCGGCAATGCTGATGCGCTGTGCCAGATACTCACCAGCTCTCGGGTCACGCGTCGCTTCGACATGAAATTTTAATAAATATATAAATATAGGTATGGTACTCATGTGGTAGAATCAAATAGTAGAACTTACGTACATATTAGCTTAACAACTCGTGGTAGAGGCTGACAATAACTGCAAACTCATTAGCATCTACAGAAAACCATAATGGGTGGCCTGTTTATATTTGCCTGCTCGTCGTGGAATAATAGAGCGGAATATGACAGAATATGACTTGATGGTATCGCATTGTACAATTGTTTTACCTTAGTTGTTGACGAAGCTAGCTGACATTAGCTTTTATATTGGCTTTATTCTGCAAGCAATGGAAAGCCATTATATTCGGGCTGTTGAGCAATTTTAATTCATTATTCGAGACTAGAGTAGGCTTAACATTAATTTGTCGAGGAAAGGCAACGGAACGGAACGGACGAGGGCGGGTCTGCGGTGATGGATGGACCCAGGCCTGACCAAAAACGCACCTAATTGGCTTTCCGTTCTCCAAATACTGACGCATGATGGTAATCGTGCTCACGGAGAAAACGTAACAACAGGGCATGCTTGGCTCTAGCCTAATTCTCACATTGTAATAAAATTCTGATTTAAATTGTACAATCTTAAGCTTATAATGAGCAATTATTATCGGAAACGGATCTGAGCAGGCAACTCATTAATATTTCTTGAATATCCGCCACGCAAGTCGGCACATTGCGCGTGTTATAGGCCCTAATTGTTACGACAAAAAGTCCACGGAACCGACGAGTTAATCATTAGTACAGAACCTACCGACTTACACACGTTTTTGTTCCTATAATAACAGTGACCATAAAACTACATAAAAGTCCAGGAAAAGAAAACAGACGTCTGTTCTGACTCTAGGTTTTCACTACAAACTGCCAATTTTAATTTGTTACTAATTTGTTAATAATTGTTACCAACGTACCGTTGGGACTTTGGTATAAAAAACGTACGTTTTTGTATGAATACCAGTTTGTAGATTTTGGTAATCGTGAAAATATGTAAATTATTCCATGCTTCAAAGCTGGCAAACGGCCACCACGAACTGAAAGATGATTAATGAAAAGCATTTTAGTAGTTTACTCAAATAATGAAATTAATTGCTGTATTCACAGTAGATGGACGCTATTGATATCAGTAGTTTGTAGGTCAAAACAGAAATTTTAATCATACTAATATTATAAATGCGAAAGTTTGGATGTTTATATGGGTGGATCGGGCTGAAATTTTGCATAGATGTTTTTCTAGGGCTGGAATAAAACATAGTTTTATCCCATAAATCATTTCCCCTAACATGGAAATAGACTTTTAAACGTTCCCAATTCCCAACAACCAGTGCGAAGTTATGGGGAAAAAACTAGTTCTTTATATTTAGAACTTTTAATAAATTTGTGTTAGGACGGTTGCCGATTTCAACAAATAATACATCTTTTTATGTTTATTTTGAATTGTACCATTTTAATAACTTAATTTATTTGCGACGCTTGTAGTGGAAAATGAATATAGGGCCTAGAAAAATTAAATATTTTATTGGCTTAGTAATAATGAGAATGGTCGATAGATAATGAGCAAATGAGTAAACCTACGGTCCACGTCAGAAATTGCTATATATTGTATTTTTTGTTTATTTTATCTAGCCTGCCTTGTCCCACTGCTATATATTATGTAAAGAAAAATGCTTACGCTTTCTATACCTACTTCTAATAATATTGGGAGATTCGCCTTTTTGTATATTTGTCTTTGACCTACCACAAAAAAGCTAATAGGAAATGTACGTAACCACAAAAAGATAATAATTTTAATTCAAATCAGGATCAGCCCGCATGCGCACCTTCGCACCACATACTTCTCGTAATCACTGCCATTTATTTCATTTACAAAACTGTATATTATGTCGTTAGAAACGCCATCACTGTGTTTATTTTATTCAATGTCCAGTCCAACTCAAGTAGACCAATTATAACTCACTTTAGATATGTGCACAGGGATACTTAGCTTTCCTGCTAACCACTTTTTCTCGTTAAATGGCTGGCCAGACTGCGGGTACCGACGACAGTTAGCGCTGTATTTAATTTCCAACAAGATGAGATTGTAATTGCCGACCATTACTCAAATATAGCCAAAAATCCGTTGCCATTAACAGGGTTGTCACCGCACTTTACGAGCCGTCCGGGATGGCTCGAACGGACATTGCGCAGATATTAGCAAAATATATTCAATAATCATTTAATTTATGACGGCGTCAGGCTGCATAAATGTATAAAACCAATAAAATTTCATAAAACACTCACCACGCCAGCTAGGCTCAGCGGCCGTCTTAATGAACAACGACAAACATCAATTCCTCGACGACCACTCGCCTTTTTAATTACTGATGATATTTTCACATCGTTAGCATATTTTGAAATAAGGTTATTATAAAACCAACAAGCTAGACAGGTGACTGCAGTTGGTAGTGAATATGGTTTAAGGGTAATATAAATTAATAAGTTATTTGTCGTTGGCGGATCTCCCGTGGCGCAGGCACGTTGCTCGGTGTACCTTTACACCAGTAATAATTGTTTTCTTCGACCCTACCTACAGTCACTGCATATGCTGAAATGTCACTATCTTAAACGCTCAGCAGGCTATTTACAATGCAAAAAAGTTATAAAATATAATTAAAGCAATGCAAGCGAGTAACTATTCTTCTGTAGGTATAAAATAACTACACCATAATCTAATCAAAATTGTCAATAAGAATATTTTCGACATATATGTATATCAGTCACAATCAGTGACAATATCCGTCAAATGACGTGCGTGCCTCTCACAATAATCACTACCACCACAATCTGATAAAGTTTATGGGTCTGATAAAGTTATATATTTATTGTATCAATATCACACCATTGGCCTGGTATTCATCGAATATCAAGAAGGGCTCTATAAACTTGTCAATGTCGTCATTTCTATCCATAATTTTAATGGCGATCCGGTAACATTTGGGAATCACAAAATATCACACGTTACTTATACTTAACACACGTGATGATTAATTATGTGCCTCTATGTGATTTGGACTATAGTAGGTAGGTATGCCTATTTATTAATAGGAAGGCAGAAGTAGGTTCTGCCTACCCATCCATAAATAAGTAATTTTGCTACTTGCTACTACCTAAAAATGTTTATAATATTAACGGGTACAGTAGCGGTGGCATCAAAAACGTGTCATCGAGTTTTTATAAAACCACATTAATTATCATCTGCGCGCTTTGCACCTGACTGTGCTACCTACTAAGCAAATCGCATGAACTTAAATAGTTTGTAACATATGAGCAGGTGAAAGCCATGTTTGTACATTACATAACCATTAACATAACCATTTATTTGTAAGCTACAATGTCTGTTTAGAAGCTGTTGGGGACTCTCGGAATGCAGTCATTTGAGACAGGTTCTACGTTATTGTATGCAAATAGGCAACGTTCAGCGCCACTGTGAGGAAGCGATCCCATTTCGACGAGTAAGGGCTCTTGTTCACACACGTTTTTTTCACCGTGAAATTCTACGGTAGATAACCGTAGATTTTTACGGCGGAAGAACCGGTGTGCCAACAAGCTTCCATAGCGATCCATACAACACTGACGACCGTGCCTTCACACGGCGAATTAACCGTAGATTTTCACGGCGAGAAAACCGTGTGTGAACAAAGGGCCTAATGGTTAAAAGTATCCATGTATTAATCAAATTACAAAGTGCAATGGTAAAATCTCAGTCCGGCTTGGCGGGGGGCGTCTACAGCAACATAACATTTCTCACTTCAATTTGTAGTCATGTTTGTTTTTCGGTTTGTTTGTCTCACTCCATTTCAATCGACTGTCCTTTTTAATAATTCTTTTTATACTCTTTACATTCTGAGGTGACGTTTATCACGACTCCCCGGGTGACGGCGGACGACGTACGCCTTTCTAGTTAAATGACGATTTACCACGATCCATTCCACTCCCGGTGTCAGCCTCTTTACGATCGAGTATTTTATTTGGATGTATTTTATTGCCACCGATGTTATGACGAACGTTTACGTATACATATTTTAATGTTTCGTATGAATTTGTGAACTCGAGAAGCGAGACGCTTCGCCCAATAAACATGAAATTGATTATCGTACTTAAATTTAAGGTAGAGTGGTTTACTAGTGGTTAAAGTTGGATTTTTAAATAATAGCTTTATCTTGTACATTTACACTGCCACTAGAAATAGTTTTTACTTAACACCAACTTTCTTGAACTACGTATTCTAAATGTAGAAAGAAAAATGTTTCGATTTTATATATAACTAGTTTATGCCCGCGGCTTCGCACGCGTTGTTTCTATGGAAACGTTTAAAGGAGATTGCTATTCTATAGAATATTAAAAATTAACTAAAAAAACATTGTCCAGCGGACAAAATTGTGAATCTAAACCATTCCCAGATCCCCTTGAAACCACACAAAAAATTTCATCAAAATCGGTCCAGTCGTTTGAGAGAAGTTCAGTGACATACACACTCACAGAAGAATTATATATATAAAGATATACTCGTGACTCTACCTAGCCACACGACGACCAAATCAAATCAAAAACTCTTTATTTCCATAAATACAATAAATGTACATTTAGAAAAAGTCAAATTATAAAACGAATCATCTGACACGGAAATAACCGTACGTTACTTTAGCAAAAGTTGAGCAAGAAAAGGTTAAAACCAGGTTAAAATGTAAATTAATTGAGTATTGTTAGAAAAGATGGCTTTAGCAATAGAAAATCTTAAATAAATAAAATTTTCTTAACTCTATTAAAAGATAAACACAAAGATAGAGTCGTCGATAGAACGTGGAATGTGTTAAAACAAACTAAGAATTATTATTGAATAATATTTGTGTATTTATGGTTTTTATGATCGTAATAAAAGAGATTGTCCTCAAGGAGGCTTACGGATGCAAATGCAGAGAAATCCGCTTCTTTAGTGGATCGTTTCTCATCGCTTACTACCGCAGTTGACCCTTGACGACACTATGGGACACTCACTAACACAAGCTTTACATTTTTTGTGTGTCAACGAGAATAATTACATGGGTAGAAATTTTAAGTGACAAGCTAATATATTAGTGTAAATTAAATTAATGTGTAAATTATTTTGATTTTATTAACCAAGGTGATATATTTATTTATTAAAAATATAATACACCTATCATTACAGGCACACTTAATGCGATAGGGTACTTATTTATTCACAACCATATGGTTATCGTCATCTAGTAGGTATATTGTTAATTAAGTATTAATAAATTTGCTTACTTACATATTAATAAGTAAAGCTTTAGTAGTTTCGTGTTGATTTCGAAAAAGTAGTCGTTTGAAATTATTTCAGTAAGCATATTTAATGCAATTGAAATAATTTTGTGCTCGATTATACTCGCTCGCCCACGCAGCCATCTCGATCCAATCTGTTGACATCTCATATTGAATGAACACGTGCTGTTTGTTTTTAATAAAAATCATTAATTTACAGTAACGCGGGACAGAAACAATATCATATTTTAAATAAATGATACGCTGGATAAACTAACAGTTGCATTGCAATGCAAATAATGTTTTCAGGTTTCATCTTACATATGGAAATTGATTCTTTTATGCAATCTACGAAACTAACGAACCTACTATCTACTATGTATGGGGCAGGGACCTTAGCTAACGATCTCTGAACCAGAGTCTACAGAAAAATTGTAGCGATATCGCAATCGCTATCAGTTGAAAGCCTGACTTTAAAGGTCGCTGGTTGTGGTGATGTGGGCTTCTGGCGCTCGTTGCGATGTAAGGTACAAATGGGCCAATTTGTCGGCCACGCCGAGCTGAGGCGAAAATCCGACGTAAGCCGACAGCTCGCGCGCTAATCGAAATATCGACGCACCGCTTATCGACAACTCGTCCCGATAGAGGCTCTATTTCAAACATTTTCAATGCTCCATTTTTATATACCTACTCACAAAGTTGTTAGGTTCTCGTACGTCGGTGTTTTAGGCAAGGGGGAGCTTGTGGGATTATCACAATATTATCAATGTTTTACTTTAAATCTACTATCGTAAGTATATAATAATGATGATAATGACTTTCTTTTTTCAAAATTGAAAATTAAAGGCTCTTTATTAATGTTCTAGTGACAATTTTTGTTTAACTGTTACATTTACCACTAAAATATATACCTACATAGTAGGTATGCGCTCTACAAACCGAACATATTCATAGTCAAACCTAACATTTTTAAAATATTCAGTTACGCACAAACATGTTACTCGGGCGACGACCTGCAGCCATCTGGCCCCCTCCGGCCGCCATGTTCCGCTCCTCCCCACGACCCTCCCACCGCCCCCCACCTATCTGCCTCTCGCGCTGTCTACCCACATGCTATCTTACTACCCAGATAATAAAGATTAATATCGCTCGACTGTTGATACGTGGGGGCTCGGGTGGGTTGTCTTATCTCTTTAGAGCGATCCGTGTCGTCGCCTACATGCTACGTGATACCATCGCCTCGTAATAATTATGATAATGTTTTCGTATCGGCAGCTCTTACTTCAGTTTATAGATGAGGATGAAGTTAGTAGGTTCAATTAAATACAATAGGGGACTACTTAGAATACGGGGGTACTGTCTGTTTTGCTCTCAGCTACGTACTCTGCAGCATTATTGTAGTTTTTCTATTATAATATAAATTATCTCAAATTTTACTTAACAAAAATGTATATATTCCTGAAAAATAAATGTAAGTTGTATATAAAACATACATTTTATTTACATACATTACATAGGTACATTTTACAAATTTTATTTGTTTCTGAAAAAGAAATGTATGATATATTTATAACATACATTTCATTTTTAGGAATAAATAAAATTATAACAATAAAAACTTTTTCAGTCATCTGGTACCTATGTACCCATGACACAACCCTCTGCTTACATTAGGGGTAGAAGATGATTCGTAAAGTTTCCAGCATTAGGTAGGTATTTATTTATATGTGTTTCGGGTAAAATGGTCCATGATACAAGCGGAGGCGATGGGCCCTACATATTTAGAGCTTTAGACAACAGGCTACTTATCTTATATCAAATTTTGGACAATAAATAAATATTTTCTGTAGTTCTACTTAAGAAACCAATATTTATAAGTGAGACATTTATTCACAAAGAAAATTATACTAGTATTTACAATTGAAACAATTGAGCTAACTGCCGACTGTTGCAAACAGTCTACAGATAGCTCAACTGATCCATATCAACACCAGTCGGAAGCGTCCCCAAGACGCTGGCTGCATTGCCACGCTGTATGGCAATGCTGATACGCTGTGCCAGATATTCACCAGCTCTCGGGTCACGCGTATATTTATAGATTTCTGATATTATAAGTTTACGATGACTTCAAATTTTGAATTTAAAAATGATTTTTTCATTTATAAATTTGAACTCTGAAAACGCTGTCGGCCATGTTGTGACGTCATAGGACTCTAAGCAAATTTCATGTCGGATTTTATATTTACGAGTGAAATTCGCTATGTACCTTGTTTGTCTATATTTTTACTATGATGAACGTTTGCTTGTCAAATGTTAGTTTCGACCTTTATGACGTCACTCACAGCACAGATAAATATGGCTGACAGCGTTTTCGCCTGTTTACGAAAAGTAGACTTTTAATATATAATAAAGTTTTGTGGTTTACTAGGTTCTAAGAAAATATTAGTACATACAATTTTATTTTTATTAAATTAATTTTATATTAAATTAATTTTATATTAAATTAATTTTATATTAAATTAATTTTATATAAATATTAGTAGTATTCGGACCTAATTGTTCAGAAATAATCGGTAATCGAACAATAATTAATAATTTAACTACCTACTTTAAAAAAGACTCAACTAGCCTGTATGCTAAAAAGGAAAATGTGCCAATGTATAACACATTACTTTTTCTGGTCTATCTTTCTTTATCTACTTACTTATTTTACTTTCGAATTTTAGGAAAACTTTCAGCTAGAAATTTACAAGATATGAAATATTTATTAAATACAAATATATGAACATTTAATTAGGAATTCTGGGCTTGTACAAAATAAATTTTAAATTCTAATTGCAGCGCAATTAAATTAATTTCAGGTTGTTTTTCCCCGCCAAAGCGCTAAATGTCTAACAGCGGTCTTTCTGCGATCTGCGTTTTCTGAAATATAGGGTATCTTATTCTACACTAAACAAACTGAGCGAGACTTCAGACCCAAAAAGATAGCTAATGCACTGCAAGTGTAAAACCATTATTCAAGCGCAGGTGTGGATATTAGAGGAACGCTAATGAATATCACCACGCCCACTAAAGCTCAACACACATGACCTTCGCATTTTATAGCCATCGGCACCGTTGTTGGTATATCTACGAATATTGAAGGTCTTTCTAATATTTGCGTGTGTAAAGAGAGAGAGATAGGGGTGCAAATTAATAAATAAATAATGCTGAACAATCCACACAGCATCATCTAGTCAAAAGTAAAGTAGGTAAATGAGTACTATCATAGATGAATGTTATTGGTCCATGGTACTATGTAAGTACATGACTGATACATAATATAATAGGTACTTAGATTTTATTTTATTTTACTTATACAGCAGGTACCCAGAACACCTTGCCCAAGGCGGGAAGGGATCGCACAAAAATTTGTACCAAGGCGGGAATCGAACCCGCAACCTCTTGCGCCGCAGGCGGACCTTCGCCAGCCGCGCCACATTAGTCGTCTGAAAAACCAAAGTCACTGTCTGTGTCAACCTATCACGTCTAGTTAATCTATTTGAGTGGCCTAAGTAGGTACTGTAATGGAGTACTTTATTAGGAGATACCATAAAAATAAAAAAATATGAAAATCATAACAACAGTCGATTTCCATTACTAAGTAGGTACTTATTAACTACCTAGGTATTAAAGATTAACGTTCTGTGAAGTATACTCACTGGGGCATAAAGGAAATAAAATATAAAGATCAGCGCACTGGAAGCCGGTGCTTTTGACTCTACAATTAACACGAATATGTAATAAAAATAACTAGACGGTCATACTAATTAATTTACAGAGTTTAATTATCTCATCAGGGCCGTAAAGTTGGGAACAATTTGCCGGCGCGGAGCTTATCGGGTCGTCACATCGCTCGCCCGCTGGCCGACCTCTCTGTTCTCCAATTAATTAATGTACTACAATACAACGTTGCGTATGAGAAATCACCGACAAGCCTCCATACAATGTTATTGTTCTACAGAAATGCTTTATTAATTAATTAATATACTATGTTGAGGAATTGTCGGAATTTCAGATTTTATGGATCGACAAAATGGTATCGCTTTGAATTTAGTATTTCATTCTTACCATTGATAACTACATTATTCATATTTTCCATATTCTGACGGCTACCTTACGTATCTGCCACATTTGAACCAGTATGGCATACTATTAAAAATTTTTTCGTGTCAGAAATAAACGATTTGATTTGATATTGCAGTTGATTTGTAATAGGTACATAAGTATCTTTTCTCATCACAAGACCAAATATAACGTTTATATCATTCCCCCTCCAAAAATATTATTTTATTTACTGAAAACAGTGATTTTTTTGTATTACTATTTTGGTGTTTCAATTTAGAACACACCAGTACATTCCACCTCCATCTCAATGCTATACAACCTCCTTGCGCAAAAGAAACTCGATACAACTCCTTGTGCAAAATATACTCGACATACAAACTCCTTGTGCAAATAAATCTTCGAAATTTGATTGGTTCTTTTTCTTGTAGTCATGATATAAAGTATAGTATGTACTATGCAACTCTCGAATAAAATTTATATCGATGGCCATAAATCACTCGCATCTCTCAGGATTCAAGCATCTTGAATCACTCCCTACGGTCCTGATTCAGTCGTTAGAATCCTTCAATTGCTCGTGATTCATCTATGGCCCTCGCTTGAAATCCGTCCTTTATTCACTAATTGCATAATACATAGGTATACTATTTTACCTCCAATCGTTCATATCCTATAAGGATTCAATGAGAATAAATTATGTGCGCTACCACTAACTGATCATTTCCTATATGAATCCAATGAGAATGTTCAGAACAGTTTAGTTTCCCTACAAACATCACCTTTATGTACCTACCTACATTCATCGTTATTGTGTACCACCGCTTCAAAACTTCACACTTTTCTTTCATTCTCCGCAGATCGTGCTAAACTCAATGCACCGGTACCAGCCCCGGATCCACCTAGTGAAGGTCCGAGAAGGCGGCGGCCCCATCACGGACCTGACCCGGGAGCAACACCGCACCTTCGTTTTCCCGGAGACGGTGTTCACAGCCGTCACTGCCTACCAGAACCAGCTCATCACCAAGCTGAAGATTGACTCCAACCCTTTCGCTAAGGGGTTCCGAGATTCCTCGAGGCTCACTGATTTTGATAGGTAAGACTGCTAAGAAATTTTATAATACCGCAAAAAAAAAATCGACTTCGACGGAACTTGAACCCGCAACCGTCATCAGTACAGGATGCGCTGCCAATTGCGCCATTAAGTGATCGAAAAACTCTGGTACTTTCTTTAGACTCTAGCGCCTTACCAATTACCCCGAGTGTGAGGGCGCACTATAGTAGCAAAACCTTAGGTCAGACAACTATCTTTCAGATAATTCTAGCACATGGACAGTATGGGCGGCTTCATTAAAAAAGATCATGCAATTTATGATGCCAAATCGACAAATTGTGGTCAACAAGGATCTTAGTTAATACCCAATAGGTACTTAGAAATAAATAAATAATGTTAGACAATCCACACAGCGTTATCTAGCCCCAAGCTCAACAGAGCTTGTGTTATGTTATGGGTACTAGATAACTGATATACATAATACAATACACTACATAGATAGCTATTTTTATTATACATAAAATCCTATGTTAATTGCTAGAAACTTTATTGCATATTGCATAAGCTACATAATATCTTTGCCCTTTCGATCAGTCTCAAGGTAAAACAGAGATCACTGACGGACGCAGATCCCACATTTTAGTTTATGTTCCCCAAAGTGGTTCCAATAGCGCGGCGCTCGGGGCGATTTTGATAAATTGACAGGTTATTAGCAACAGTTGAAAGGCATTAGGTCGGCTGCCCTGCAATTTGCGCGCCGCCCGGCACCTCCACGCGAAGATTAAAAACTCCTCCTTACTGATTGCACTGATAGCTTCTAAACCGCCGATCGAACACTCCGATTCCAACAAACCTGTGGTTATCCACCAAATCTGCTTAATCGAATGCCGGTAATTACAGATGTAACAAATATCACGGTATCAGGATCGAATAAATCTATCCAAGGTCTGTCGCAGGCGTCGTCGCAGCCCACATGTTAAATATAGTTCGTCTAATAAAGGATTTATTGTATGAGCAAGATTTAGACATCTTTTGTTTGCAATAATGTAGATGTAAAACAAATGCCAACTCTAAATGATGTCATTCTTGGTTGAGTGATTGTCTGATGTCGTCAATTCTTTCCAAGTCACAACAATAACTAATGGTTCTGTTTTTACAACTTGACTTTCTATCATTATCGGATCAGAATTTAGAAAACATAATTATTTAATGTGGTCTAAAAAAGAAACACGATGCAAGTATTTTAAAAAGAGTAGGCGATACAAGTTTTTTAACTGCAAAAGTGCACCGTTGCATATTTATTATGGTAACCAAGCTGAGCCGAATCAATTAATTATCTCCTCAATAAATGTCATCGCAAACATAGTTAATATTAAGTTAGCAGTTGCATCAAGCGTGAATATGATGCTGAATTCATGCAAAGAAAAAATCATCATCGTAACTTACCAGAGAAGACAAAATCTTGCATAACACCATAAAGGTTTATCATAAAGAATAGTGTTTGCCGCTCATTAAGCGGCCGGGTTGTTGCGAGGCGAGATTTCGCCGGAGGCTGCGGCGCGGGCGTTCCCATGAGCCGACACCTCACCACTACCTTTATAACTGATGCGAGTCCCAAGTTGAAGAGTCTCAGAATGTAGAGCTTAATTTTAACAGATTCTCAACTCACACGCTGTAAACTACAGAAATACCAGGGGATTTGAAGGAATCAGTAAATGCTAATGATTCAGTGTTGAAGGAAAAGCTTATGAAAAGTGTAGGTAGGTAGATTGAGATCAAGTAAACAAATTTAAATCCAGGGTAAATGAGTTCCTTCTGGGAAAGTGTGCTAATAAGGGCTACATCTTCACTTACCTACTTTAAATGTGTTGGTGGCCAAACGCTTGACCATCATCGATGAAAAAATGAAAAAATAAAAATTGGTAGGTATAAGTATAATGGTAGGTATAAGTATAAATGGTAGGTATAATATAATCTGCCGCTAATAGCGGCTTGAGATTATATTAACTACTTAAATAAATCTAGCGTTTATCGAAAAAATTGTGATCAAAAATTATTAACGAAACAAAAAATATGGGTACCTACTAACAATAATTTTCTTTAGTAAAACCACCGTTATCCAAGAGCAATTTAAAGGTTTCGTGTTAACACATTCGAGTATGCATGGTTGCGAAGAGGCGGGGAGGTGTGTGGAAACAGCGCACGTCAGCGGCGGCCGGCGGCGGCGGCGGCGGCGCGCCGTAATCACAGGGCCAGCCCTCATTATGTCCTAAACGACAAATTAAAGCGCATTTCTATTATCTCGCCATCCACCATCGTGGGATGTGCAGGTATGCACACACACACGCGCGCGCGCGAGAACGCATGACCGGTCAGGTAATACTTTGAAACAGAATTTCCAGTATTGCAACTGCGAAAAATCAGCCATTTTATTTATTCTAAAAAAATGATAGATTTTCGATTCTGAGGAAAGTATAAGGTAATAGATACTATGAGGAAAATTATAAAACTTATAGGTATACAGATTACCTGAGATAAATAATTTATAAGTAGACATTTTTACCTGGACCTTAGGTACCATAGTCAACATTATTTCGTCCACCAAATAATAACATCTGAACTGTACATTATGTCACCTTCTCGCGTTATTGGCTATTAGGTCCTTAGATAGAAACTATCGGCCTGAATGTTACGCCTTCTGCTGGCTGTACTGTGTGTACCTAAAGTAGGTATGCACATACGTAACATTAAGCCGAAGGCGTAGGAAGAACTTGAGAGCCGCTTAGATATTCTCACCGACGACGACCGGCAAAATTGCCTATGCATAAACAATTACCGATCCGAATTTACAAGATGTTATCGAGCTCTGCTACACGGAGCGAATAAATTAATAAGTCGACCATAAAGTGTCAAACCTCCGACATACTTGATTCGACCTATATTGAATTAGAGCTCTATCAAAAGTATTATAGTTTTGAAATGCTTTGAGCTGTAGATATGCACCGGGAAAGCATAAGGTAGGAATTTACAAGCTGTAAATGAAGTGAGCATTAAAAGTAATTGGTCTTCATACACTTATTATTAACAAAAGTAGTAACTCGGGAGCCATTATATTATTAGTTAATCATTGCACAAGTCATGCATCACTCTCGGGTGGCTTGATGGAATGATCGACAGTATTATTGAACCTATTAATAATCGAATGCGCACTCGGCTACCGATTTGTATTAATTGATAAAGTGTCGGAGCGCGATGATAGTTCACCGCCAATGATTGACGGCTAATTCGAGATGTTATCGATGCAATTACGGCGCTTCTGCCGCGCGCCGCCGCGCCGCCGCCGCCGCCGCCGTCGCCGCCTCGAGACGTCCCTGTACTGTACGATTGAGTTCTTAGCTCCAGTGACTGGAAACTTATTAATTTATTACTTAATATCCATTATCTGACAAAGATGTTATCAACAAACAGAACGTTTGTCAAACTCTGTTAAATTCAACAATAGTATCTTGTCCGTTGAATTTAACAATTAGATAGTTAAAAAAATAACTTAAAATTGACTTCAATATCCTTAACATTTACACAGTTTTTATAAGTCAAACGGAACAAAAATAGGAATCCCTTGTACGAATATCTCGGGATTATTTTCTATAGTGTAAGAGAATCATTAAAATCGGTCCACAATTAACAAACAAATCGGCGAAGATTTGTAAAAAACATACATACAGCCAAACATATAACCTCCTCCTTTTGTGAAGTCGGTTAATGAAGGAGAGCACCTATGTCTCGGCATAAAACAATAAATTATGCTTTCAATTCCGCAATTAAATTTCAATTCACTCGAAAGTCTCACTCAATATGATAGGTGTCAGCTGGTTGATGTTGCTACTGTACTTTAGCTTTTCTGACAACTCATTGCTAGCTCAAGTAATTTAGTCCAGCGCGTAGGAGTATCGATAAGATCTCAATGCAAATCATTAAGCTTACTGTCCATCATTAATGTTGATTCGATGACTGTAAAAGCTTCTATAAGTATCCACATCCGCGTGGCTGCGATTGGGCGCTATGATATCAAAATCGTTTTGTATTAGGTTCTTCATTCACACCGTCATAAACGAATGTAAATGCTCTAAGCCAGCTAACGGCGGTGCTCAGCCTTAATGACTTCCTTCGCTGACGTCCGAAATCGTCGGACAATAAGTATGATGAATTGCCATTGTGTGAGAATTGGGCGAAGCTATTTGGCGTGGTGGCCGAGGCGGCTTTTCATCCATTAATTAATAAGATACGCCCCTCGCTCAATCACCGCCGATATTTAGCCGGCGATCCATATTTATGCTCGAACGCACCTCTCACTAATTGCGTGCGAATCACTTACAACCTAGAAATGGCTATAATGACAGGAGAGTTCGCCGCTAGCGTTTGTTTAATTTCACATTTCGCACTATTTATAGCCTCGTTGAAAAATTTTATGTTATCATTTATCAACATCTACGCATTTCAAACAATAAATTCAGGCATAAAAGCGTACATGTCCGGCATACATAAACAATGGCCAGAACAAACCGAGAAAGGAAATAATAACTCAAAAGGTATCAGATAGGTAGGTGCAGCATTCGCGCATATCGTAGGTATTCGTATCGATAAGGTGGCGCGATATCGATAAGACTCGCGAGCGTGCTCGTTCGCGTTCCTATCGGCCTTCCTCTGAGAACACCGCCCTGTAATTTGCCGTCGGAAAGTGTCGGCTATTACTTCTGATACCGAGATCATAATAAATACGCCATTAACGCCCCAACGGCACCCGAAACGAAATAACCTTTCGATGTTACTTTCACACCTTATACAATCTCAAATTATACTTGTAGGCTCTGTAGGCATTTAATTTGCAAAGAAAAATATAAGTTTATGATCATTTTGTGATTTTTTAAATTTTATCAGTTAAAGGATAAGTACTTTATTAAAACTACAAAACAACAAATTAAAACTAGTATTTACACTTACATTACTAGTTTCTTAAAAATCTAAGCCGCCGCCGCGCCGCCAAAAAGCTGAGTGTCCAGAATGCCACTCAACGTGCCAATGCTGCCACATTGGCACGTTGAGTAGCAATGCTTTAACATTATACAAATTGACGGCATCTGTTGCTAGATCGTACAGGGTGAAATGTTCTTTTTAAAAAAAGTTCAATCTCGTGTTTAATAATGTCTGTTGTACTCACAACGATTAAAATGATCTAACAATAGACTCCTACGATAGAAAGTCTACAATCATTTTAATATTTGCTTGCAAGATTGTGATTTAAAGAAATCAAAAACCCAGTCATCATATCGCTATTAATCTTCAACAATAAATAACATCAGGTGTCCGATCATTCGTGTGAAATTTTGGGACAATTCACATAATACCCGGTTATGATTACAATAACACCTTTGATTATACGGTTCTATCAAAAATGAGGGATTTTATAAAAAATGTTTAGCTATAGCGTGTGTGGGCACTACCTGTTTTAATTCTCGGGTCAGCCGGCGCCCGCGGCCGTCGGTGAATGGTGATAGATTACATTCGACACGGCATCTCGTGATGTCACGCCAATTTCAGGCTCGGAGAGATTGGAGGCTCTTCTTTACATCCCTTCACGCTTATATTTACCGCTATCGAATTACACCACTCTCTATTTCGTAGGTACTTAATTTTCTTATTGATTGTATTAACCTACATATGGGTTTTTAAATATCTTAGTATTTTACTTTGAAAAGATCTTGACTGGTTGCTTAGTACGTACAGAAAAGTAATACCTTAAGTACAAACATTACGAACTCAATCCACACCAGCAATTCTCAGCTCTGCACCGTAAGTGGAACGAGTGACCGCAGAATTCTATCGAGTAGGCGTGAAAGATGCATTACAGCACGGCAAGCAGTCTATAGTTTCTAAGAGAGGCGAAAATAGCTAGTTACGGGAAGCGTGCGGCGGTTCCACAGCCTCCTGGAACCGATAAAGGGCGCCTCAGCACATGACGCCGTAAACCAGGCCACTCCGCCTCGTTAACTGCGGGAACACTCGTAAACCCGCTTCACAGAAACAATCCACGCCGATATGCTCTACAACAGAATCACCTTTTTTTAACAATAAAACCTTAATAGTAACTTGAGTAGTTAGGCGATGAATAGTTTTAAAATAAATATGAGAACTGGTTCTACACTCAGTTCTATAGAAATACCTAACAAAATATTTCGGTGACCATCTACTCGTAGGTTAATTCAAGTATTTCAAGTATTTATCTTGCAATCCTAATACATACAATATGACAGGTCTTAAAAAATTTACATAAAGGCTAGCTATATAGCTATGTTAGGGCGCCATGCATCTTTAGAGGTGGCTAAGCTAATCACATATTAAAGTATCAGAACTAAAGTTTACTTAATTTATATAAGTATTGCACAGAGTATTCAGCGGATAGGTTTGTAATTCTTCTTTCAAAATGAATATGACGTAAAAATACATTAAAATAAAATAAGTACCTGCAAGGCAGGGGTGATTAATGCAGCCAATGAATTGTAATGAGTACTAAATTGAATGCACCTTCTATTTTTCGAAGCGAACCTAATAATAACTGTTTATGAGTATTGCTACGTCACGTGCCCGGTGGCTGGTGTTCCCCGAACAGTTTTATAGACTACGGACTGGTGAGATCCAGCCGTGCAAACGTGCACTTTCGCGGAATACACACAACGCAATCTTGTTTTCTACTGACGGCCACTTTCGTCAAAGTACTTAGCGAGAACAAAATAATGCATACAAAAGACATCAACGCGCTCGCCCGTCTACGCTTTGATCTACGAACTTTCTTCGTGGCAAACATTTTTTGTAACGACATCTAAAGGTTTTTTTTATTCCTTACTGTCGTGTATGCGCTACAAAGCGCATATCAACATTAGTTATCAAACATTTTCATAAGCTCGTTCAATTTCAATCATCATGTAAAAGCAACTAGAAAATACAACCATTCCATCTACCTGAAAATAACCTCTACCTTTCTTCCATCCACAGAGATCCAATGGAGCTGATGCTAATGGAGCAGCAGCTGCTTCGTTCTCCACTCCGTCTATACGCGGGCGCAGGACCTGGCTCCAGCGAGAACGAGGAGGAGAAGCGGGCAGCCTGGGCGCGAACACCACCCGCCTTACAGTTGTTGGCCTTAGGCGGGCGGCCTTGGCCTTCCTGGCCTCAGCCATTGTCTCTCCCTCCAGACCTCTGGATCCAGAAGCCGCACGCTCCGGTCCGCTACTGCCCGTACCCTCCCCCCTCGCACCCGCGCGACCTAGCACCTTCCCCCCGCCACCCGCTGTGAGACACATTCCGTTAGCGCTAGTGTTGTGTGGACTTTGACGATTGTAGACTGTTCCTGCAAAGTCGCCAAGTATTTATGTCACTCTTTCTTGAACAATTGCACGAAAAGGAGTTTTTCAAACTGCACTGTCACGTGTGTTGACTTGACACATCGATCGAGGCAGGCCTTTCCATTCTAATGATTATTTAGTTGTTCAAAAAGAAGTTGATGTTCCCGAGTCGTTCAATAGTACCTATGTTAAATGATATGTATAAAATAAGGTATCCGATAGATGTAATTTCATGGTTCCTACCCGAATGTAAGATTTTCTCGTGTATTATATTATAAGATAGAGTAGTTACCTGCACAGATAGAAAATTAACATTGAATTTCCATTATTTTCATGTATACTAACCAAAGATTAAGTACTCTGGCTATAAAAAGATAACAGAACTGAGCTTAAAATGATAAAAAAAATACTAAATTCCAAACCTGTTTTTGAAGTTTCTTTTCTAATCGGAGGAAACTGATAGGTATCGATTACTTTAGCAACACAAAATATGCGACAAATGTAGTTGGAAGAACCTTATAGATTAATTGTATTAATTTATTCATAAAGAAATATACAATCAAATCAATTGTAAATACTAGTTGTATTTACAATTGAAACAAATGAGCTAATTGCAATCTGTTGCAAACAATCAATACCTACAGGTAGCTCAACTGATCCATATCAATACCAGTCGGAAGTGTCCCCAAGATGCTGGCTGCATTGCCACTCTGTTTGACAATGCTGATGCTCTAGGCCAGATACCCCCAGCTCTTGGGTCACGCGTCGCTTCGACCACCATTATGTTTCTAAAATCAACAAGATGAATACAGCGTGGCAATGCAGCCAGCGTCTTTGGGACGCTTCCGACTGGTATTGATATGGATCAGTTGAGCTACCTGTAGACTGTTTGCAACAGTCTGCAGTTTGTTCAATTGTTTCAATTGTAAATACTAGTATAATTTTCTTTGTGAATAAATTTCTTGATCTTGTGAAACACAAGATGAATATTAAAATGAGATTTATGTTTGCACAGAATCTGGCCAAATTAAAAAATTGTTTCCCTATACTTTCCATATAAATAAGATAAATTATATGGTGTTATGAAAAGCTACCTATCTATTCCAAAACAGTGATAAATCTTAGGTATTTATATGTCTAGGTATGTTCGTATCCTTATGTATTTGTGTGTATATTTTCCATTAACTAAGAATATTTATGTTCTGTTAGATTTTAAGGTAACGATGTATATTGTATAGTGGTTGACTAAATTATTTTTGTAGATTAAGCACTGTAAATATTGGGTCACATAGATGTTTATATTAATGTCATGAAAATATAGTATTAGTAGAAGAGCTAGCAGAGAGCTCACATTCCTAATAAATATCCAATAATAAATACATATTATTAAATTAAATACTTATATTAAATTAAATACCTACTCTTCAAAGTTAAAGTAATTACTTACTATTGATTTTGATAATACTACATAGTCGAAAAATAAATTGATTCAGTTTTAAAGGATACTCAAGTTGCGAATAGGCTGTTTCTATTTTGTATTGAGCCAATTTCTCTGGCTGGTTAGTGGTTTCCGACTTTTTATTTAAATTGGTAAACAATAAAAAATGTATGAGTACTACCCTTTCACCCGTGAATTGCCCCACATGATAACCGTCATTGTATTCCATTTGGGGATGCCAATAATTGCTTATCAAATTATAGCCACCCTCGGGACGATGTCACTCATATTTCCGGAGCAATTTGTTATTTATTGGAGGGCAATTTTTGCGTAATGCAGTTAGAAATTCAGCTTTTCTGCAGAACTGTGTTATTATGTGGTTGCTATGCGGTCGGCAATGTTTGAGAATGTCATTTTGTAAAATAAATAGTAGGGACTTTTATGTAACTAATAAGTAAATTAAATTTTTACATACTATTTTATTTGAGTAGGTACAGCACAACAGTCCTCTTAAAGGTCAATCAATACTGTAACAATGAATTATAATTTTTCATTAGGTTATTCTTTTTTGGTAATACATTCCACGTTCCACCATCCTATTAGGTAAATAATAAGGTTTTTGACTATGAACGCTATTTGCTGAATCTCTCTCTAATAACAATGTTTGGGATAAGTGAGAAGTTAAAAAAAGTTTTTAAAAGGAAAAAATCTTTCTTAATATAATTATTAAAAAGATAAAAAACGTGTCATCTCTCGTCAAACGATTCTAAAAATCAAAATATCTTCGTTTGACCACACATATTGCAATGAATGTGAGCTCTGCAGACAGTAGACACATATCAGGGTTGATCCCTACGTGTAATAAACTGAAATGAAAATTATTTTGTTTGTTTTATTATGCTTTTTGTTTCCTTCTATAATTTGGCTTTATTGCTTAATCTAAAATAAAGTACCTATTAATAAAAATAATTGGTATTGTTTGCTATGCATTCGGAGACTGGAGTCATAAATTATTTAGGGCACGAAACATGTTAAGATCCACATGATCAATTTTTAACAAATTGCTTAAGTACTCGTACTAAAGAATCCATCAACGCGTAGCCACTGTATAGTATTCCTAATCTTCGAGTTACTTATACGCATGTTACGCATTTATTTAATAGCAAATTTTATAAAAAGCCACCCTGTACTTATGTTAGTAGAGAAATATTTCCTTTATTTTCAAAACATCAGACTTTCAAATGGTCAGATTTTCATATAGTCGATCTTTCGAATTGTAGGGTGACAAAAATTAAATCGTCTGCTTTGGTACAGTCATATCCAATTCACACACGTCGTCTACTCTGGTAAGAAATATACATATACGTGAGCATATGCTCAGAGTACACCGATGTCTGATGAGCTTATTCCCAGTTGTCTTGTGTAGTTGTTTTGTACAGGACAACAGGAAGGAGTAAAAATTAATTCTGTCCCAGTGGTCCTGTGCACAGAAAATATAATTATAATTGCAAAAATGATAGCCAATTAAAGGGCATTGGGTAAGTTTGTATGGAGTCGTGGCGTTGTTTTTTTTTTATGCGGCCACTGATTAAATTTGTGTTGAATTTAAGTACTACACCTGTATATTCATTATAAAAAACAAAATACGCCGTAACTTATATCGAAGCCGAAATATTCGACTTTGAAGTTGAGAACAATATCATCTAAGTTAGTGATAAAATGCACTTTAATTTCAGAAATACTATTATTTTACGTATGGAACGAGTAAGTTATGAATAAATAACATGTATCCCATCAATAATATTTTATTTCTAATACTACTATATAATATGTAGGTGTTTATGGTCATATGGCTATTTTGAAATGGACATCTTTTTCGTAATCTACACAGTCAAGTTAGTCGAAAACGATAGCCATATAAGTAGGTGTGATGTCACACAGCAACGCAACAGCGCCTTGCGGTTTGACGTGTGTCGCTTCGCTCACCGCAATACGACGCCCGCCGTCATCAAATTCGTAATCCTCACCCCCATGTTAGTCGAAAACGATACCCATATCAGATTTTTGGATGGGGAAGGGGGTTCCGGGGGGGGGGGCACGCGGGGGTCACACGCACGGCTCACTTCGCTCGCCGTGCAGTTCCCCAATAGTCGCATTGCCCGCTCCTATATAATGCTAGTTGAGCGATAGCGTCACGCAGGTAAACGAATAGAGCGCTGTGATTGGTTAGCATAACTGAACCGAGCTCCGGGCCGGCTTACAATCGAGCTCGTTATGTTTAATTTCATTCTACTACTTCTATGAAATGCAATAGTTACTAAAAACTGTAGGGAAGTCTTGTTATTTCTTTATTTAGACTATCATTTTATGTTTTTTTGCCATTCGATATCTCGCTTCCGATATATTTTAGATAGTGGCTGTGGTAATGAAAGTTGCTCATTTTTGAGAGTACTAATTAATGGCATTATTTTTTTAACTGGCCGCGGACCATCAAAAACAACGCCACTTTTACCCAATGCCCTTTGGCAGATGTCAAATGACAGCAATTTATAGGCGAAGATAATTATAAAAGCCAGGTAGATGTGGAACAAAACCACAATTGAAGAAAACACTACTAAAAGTATGCTGTTGCTTCCCGAAGGCAAAATGATTCTTTCCACTACGTATAAACGCTTTTCCAAAACCGTTATCGTTTACAAAACAACCAATAAATAATCATCAAACTTTTATTTTTCGTCTTTATTAAGTGTCATTAGGGATTATTAGACACGTATATATCGTCGATGATCAGCCTTCCGTCCGTCCCAGAGGTAATTGCCGACGATGTAGCGGCCTACAAATTGAAAGAGCCGCGGCCCCAGGCATGCATTGATGGATACTCTGCCATCGGGAAATTATAGCTGGCCCTGCGACAGCTTCGCAAATTGTGCGTATAATGCTAGTAAATAACACGCTATTCGCTATAAATTCATAACGTGCTAGGATATAATAAGGGTACGTATCATACGTGCGTGGATGACATTGACTCCTCGTGTGTTCTTGGAGCTTATATTAAGAGTGGAAAATGTAGAGCGCTTTTTTTTTCGTTATAAATCTGAATTAAGTATCTTCTAGATAAGACTAAAATTACAGATTTCACTAACTTAATTTCTTTAGGCTGACTAAATATAAGCACTTAGACAAGTTAAATTTCGATACCATCAATGATTTATCAAACATGAAATAAGGTTTTATTTATTTTCTCTTTTTTATTTTTATGCAGCAACAGTAGGTATCCTGATTGCGATATCCATTAAATTCGATTGTCCTTTAACGTGTTCCCTACATCAGAGGACCAAATCCTTGTTTAATGTTAAGTACTAACCCTCTAGCCCTAAGTGTAGGTACTAACAAAATAGACTATAAGTGGTCAGAATAATTTTTTTTATCCTCATGTGGAAGAAGTGAAAAAGAACCGGAATTAAGACTACGGAAATATCACGATAATTTACAAACCAGAAATATCATGATGAAATTAAATACTCCTTGCCAAAAACCAAAATATGTTCTCACACGTGGGATATTGGTACCAATAAAATTCCTTGGTGAACCGACAACAAAAACCGAAAGCACTTAAAAGTACCCATTAGTAGGTACTTACCCAAATGTGAAGCCTTTGACAGCGGTGATGGTAGTTCCGACCCTCCGCCAGCCTTTGTACGGAAAGACATTCATACCAGAACGAGCCTGGCTGTCAGCCGCCTGCATAAATTAGCAAGAGGTACTACTCCAGACATCGACTGATTGACTCCTTTCATTACTGTCTTTCATTGTTCGCCGTCGGAAAAAAATTGCATTAAAAATTACAAGGAACACATTTCACAATTATGGTCTATTGTGGCATTGTCGGAGCTAATTCGACGGCTGGAGAATCGACGTGTACTCGTATTGATGCCTGCATGGACAGACTGATTCAGTAATGGCTTGACGTTGATTTGTTTCAACAGAAACACAGTTCTATGCGTTGATGGAGTAAATTCACGGGTGTTGTGTAAATAACTCACAAATCCATACTAATATTATAAAATTGAAAGTAACTCTGTCTGTCTGTCTGTTAACTTTTCACGACTAAACGGCTGAACGAATCTCAATGAAATTTGGCAGGAAGGTAAATGGTATCTCGAGGAGTAACATAGGCTACTTAAAAAGCACGTGCGAAGCCGCGGGCAGCAGCTACTATAAGATAAAGCATAAATGATCAAGATATACGAGTATATCGTACCAGGAAATTGTACTTAATTGCCCATATGTAGCACTTATTAGCTGAGAGTGCGGAAGATTATCAAAGATACAGTCGATAAAGATTTGAGAGTTCACGTGAGCCTCGTGCCGCTTCGTGCCCTTCAGATCGCGATCTGCCGTAGGTACTGCACCATGGGAATTGCAATAAGCGAAATGCATTAAACAAAATGGCACCTTTAGCACTAAACGTCGAACGTGACTCGCACAAGTCGCACAAACCTAGCTCCAAATGACGAGATAATGAAGATAGGGAATGGGCCTCAAGAGACACGAAGAAATTAGGTGAAGCGGTTTGTTTGCCATTACAAAAGTCACGCTAGATTGCTCCCATCAATTGGACGGTCTAGATGTCCGCGTCAAGCATTCGGGCTAGAACAACGGACGTGGGCCGGTGTCCGGAGCCTTTTTCTAAGTCAACGTTGTAACGGTGTTCTGTCGGACGCGTCCGGCGTCAGCTGCCAGCTCCAGCAATCGGATAGACAAGTAAATAGAGGTGGGCTAAGGCTAATCGTCGCGTCCAGATAGGGAAACGACGAATTACTCCGTCACAGAGTTCCCAACAATTGTTTTGTTATTGGCGATAGATGTCTATCGGATTGATGTGAAAATGCGAGGCTTTTTCTATCGTAAATTCGACTTGGTTGTTATTAGTCGTTTGTAGAATCGTTTTCTCGCTGATAGATGTGGATTAGTAATGGTATGGTCGAGCGGTGAGTGACGGGGTAGTTGGTGCAAAGTAGCATGATTATCGGCTGAGTGTGACGTGACGGGCCCGGTGCGGAGAGGAGCCGTCGCTAGCTCGCAGCCTGATGGACAGGAGACAGACTAACAACCGCAGACTGAGGCAATACACTGCCCTTTGTTATTCACAAACTTTATCTAATAACTTGCCATTGCATGACACAAAACACCATCGAGACCTAGGTGTTTTGTATGTTTTGTTTTTGGGCTTTCTAAAGTAAAAAGTTACGTTCTCTCATTTGACACCCAAGTATAATACCTACCTAATGTCTAATATTTTAAATTGAACGGTGGAATTTCATTCAAAAGCTCTCAAAAGCTCATGCTCATGCATTTGTTTTTATGACAGAAGATTCCTATCGAATTCGCATCTTTGTAATTTTATTATCAAAAAAATGGTTAACAGCAATGTTTTTATTGTCGGTGTAGCACAACACAACATCCTATCCTTTCGCGGTTACACAGACCATTTTATTACTTATTAATTGCGAGTTAGAAAGCAACGCTTCGACGGACTTACGATTCGATTAAGTAGGTTTGTTTTTGTGTACAAGTGCTAAAGGTTTCTGTTGAATGATGCAAATGAAATTACTAAGTGGGTGGAAGAAGTAATTTGTTTTTCCACAAAATTTAGGTTTATATATACTAGCTACTTAATTTATGTACTTTTAGAAAGTTACAATCACATATTTTGTGAAGTAGAGGAAGAGTCGTCTTTCTTCTTTTGCCCATTTGATATTTTAGATTAAAATCTAGTGCACCGTTGGAGGCCCAATAATTCAGCAGTGCAAAAATAAACAGAAGCATAAGTTTCGTTGCGCTCTTGCTCTGCCCAGCTACGTGCTGGTCCAGGGCACGAGGTGATCCTCAGGTGCGCCCTCGGACTCCGCCCCCTTGTTTATTGCTTATTAGCAGCGGCACGTTTGAACTGCCGCTCTTTGTTCTCGCCGACAGACCCCCGCCACCCGCGCCCGGTCACGACCTGAGCAACGTGTAAGCTATGCGAATCATAAATTCTTACTATTTGACGTTACTTGCACTGGTGATATTGATCTCCCTGCAATGATACCATGTAGGAAGGAAGTGCATCGTAAATTGAGAACCAGCATATTTTTTATGCGATAGGGTGATAGGCGATAGGCTACATGACTCATAATTCTATAGGCCTTATCTTCAAACGCTTGAAGCTTGACTAGCTTAATTTTTTTTTTGTATTGTCTGACATGCATTCTTCGAAAGTAATCTTAAATGCAGTGTTGCCAGCTGCATGCGATGTTTTATTTCATAATTATAGAAGTAAGTCTTAAAACTGCATTAAGCGGGTAGTAATACCTTCACGGACGATTATCGATAATTGTCTTGCGGTTTCCGCAACATATTACCTCTAGTACATTGTTATAAAAACGTGCCTTGCATGATAAGTAGGTTACCTGAGTAAATGAAATGGCTTGGTCACAATATGTAGAGCTAACCAGCTCCTGCAATTCATTTATCCTACTTATCTAGAATTTCAAGTTGTCTTCATTGCACTTGAATTATGAATATATATATAGGTAAGTACACAAATCGTTTTAAGCGATAAATTGTTAATTTTTTTGCCTTTCTAATGAATAATTTTAATGAATTATTCATTAGAAAAGTTCTGAATGTTTTATAAGACAATAAAGGATATATCTATCTGTATCTGAACTGAAATTATATTCCGAAACATTAAAGCAGGTCAAATCTTCGCTTCTTCCTTGGCTTCAATTCAAAGCTCCAGGTCGATGCTACATCTGGCTGTGTTAAAGTTTTGAAGAACTTAGCAGCAAAAGTTCAAAAACTTAACGGAAACATAATGCAAAGATTCTCATGAAACATATACAAAAATACTCATGAAGCAAACTAGAGGTCGCTCAGCTGATCCAAATTAATCAATCTCAGCAGTTGATTCTGAAGAGCAAAGGAAACCTGTAGAGGTAGTAGCTAGCTACTGCCCAAGTTGTTCAAAAGTGCAATGTGAAGGCGATGAGTGTGGCGCTAAGAAGTCAAAAAATTTACAGTAAAAATGTCAATGAGGAAAAGTATAGAAGAGAAAAAGAAACCTCTAGCTACTGTCCAGGCTGTTCCAAAGTGCACTGTGAAGGCGTTGAGTGCAATCGAGCAGTGCAGATGCTTCGGCCGCTGATCGCTCGCAATTAGCGCGCTTGCTCGTGACTTGTAACTACCCTCATTACGAATATACCTATCCACAATAACTTAGCTTAGCTGATAATAAATAATAGCTATACACCAGTCTGGTAGGCGACATTTCTTAACGACTCTATTGAACTAAATAAATAAAGTAATAACTTAGTGAATATTAAATATAATAAAACCGTTGATTAGATTTGGATTAAGCACAAAACTTACTAAATGTGTTATGACTACCTATAATTTGTAATAGTATACAACAATACCTCTCTTTATTAATTTATAAATAGTTAGATATAACATAATAATAATAAATAAATAATGCACACAGCATTATGTAGCCCCAAGATATGCAGAACTTGTGTTATAGGTACTATATATTATACTTAATACAATACATTACAAAGATAGATATTTTTATCTTAAATAACCCGTAGAATTGCGTAAAGAAGACCTGGCCGCCTCATCCAAACATGTGTACATGTGTCCATACAATAAAAATAAAGGCGGTTCTGCAGGTTGATTTCCCGAAGTCCGGCCTCAAGGTCCGTTTTACCTGCGAGCATGCCTGCATACACCAGTTAGCGCAGATAAGAACGTGCATGTCGACGTCGGAAGCGCGGCTTGTGCATTTGTTGACATGCTGAAGATTGGTCTGCGCAGTTGGATTGTGCCAGCAAGACGGAGCGTGTAGCCGGGCTCTTCGAGAAAAGATTGTGCAAGCCGCATAATTAAGTATGTTCTGCTCAAAAATTTCATAATCTCTATTCTATAAATAATTCAAACACAGGCATTTTCTGAGAAGGGGTTGTTATCAAATGCGTTCCATAATTAACGCATTAGGCATCTCGCTAGTCTGATTCTTCGAACTCATACTAACAAACGAAATCCTAAAAACAAAATCACATTCCTTAAAATTCTAAAGAGAATTACTTTTGATAAGTGCCTATTCAGGCTATCACCATGAAAACAGCTGCATCACGCAAATTACAGCGATAGCATCTCGAATAGAAAACACCCAAATCTGTCTATCAAGAAATATGTTTTAAAATCTTGTTTATTGACAGGTACTTTTTAATAATGTCCTCCCAGTAGAATGGTGTGATCAAAAATCCTAACTTTTTTATCTAGGGACGAACAGACCTTCCTTTGGCCGAAATTTTAGCTTGATCTTTTATAACGATGTGACTGCTAGTTATATAGATTATCGAACACGAAGGTTCAGTAGACGTAATGACTCTTTCAGTAAAAAAACAGGATTTAGAAATCCTGTTTTAAAAGACTTTGAAAAGACATGATTATTTTTTATTTTTTTTATGATTATTTTTGATTTTTAATTTTTATATATCAATGAATAACTTTTATATATCAATGAATACATTTTTAATTTTTATATATCAATGAAAACAAAAAATAATTTTTATATATCAATAATGATTATTTTTGATTTTTATATATCAATGATTATTTTTTTTTTTAAAAGACTTTGAAAAGATTTTTTTTAAAAACTTGAATTTCTAAATCCTGTAGTAAAAGACCAACAAAAAGCTTCACCTTGCTGTTTACGAAAATGAGGAAAATAATTCGTTCGCTGCTCTACGAACAACAATTAATTAGCTCGTGGGTCATACATTATATTACCTATGCCTTAAAGAATTCAAGTTCAATAACTTTTTTAGCAAGCGCAATACGTCACCATGTCGATATATGAGTTACCCTGTGGGATGCAGCGCGATGCAGAGATAGAGGCTGGCGCGGCCGCTAATGGGGATGATAGCATCGCACCCGCCCCGCGACGCGGGCGCAGGACACGGGATTTATCACGAGAGATCCGAGATTCGCTGATTTTATTTTCTTTTATTTAGGGGTCCGCTATTGCAGTAGGTACCTTACATCAAAGGTTACTAAAACCTAACATTTATAACTACTGAATGAAGCGCACCAAAACGGGTGCGCTATGTGGAAGTACTTTTGTGCGCTTCATCTGGGTGCGCTACGAGGAATGCCTCACTCAAATACCTAAAGTTACACAAGCATCAGCAAGAAAAGTTAAGAATGTTGATAACGGCAGAACAGTGTCGGAAAACTCGGAAAACAAATACACGATCGTAGACTACATTATTTTTCGTGTATGCTGCCAGTATTTTTTTCCCCGCATGCAGGTTGCATACCACGGGAAGGTTTTTTTTTTCTTTTTTTCTCGCGCTAGTCAGCGATTCTAGAGGCGATCACAAATTGAAAATTAAAAATTTCCTTTCTTCAAACATTATTATAACATCCATTTTGTTACATAGGGGAGGTCTAAGTAATCACCGTAACCTATGTAGGCACCTACTTATCCCATAACAGTTATCAGTTTAATACTATTTGACGATGCTCTTGACATTTCTATGACCATATAGCGGGTTGGTATTTCAAGTAATATTTTAATTGTATTGTAATAGTCATGATGTAAATTTAATTTAATTTTTGGCACTGGTATTTTTAAAGACACGTCGTGTCTTTAAAAATACCACGTCGTGACACGTCGTGTCTTTAAAAATACCAGTGCCAAAAATTAAATTAAATTTACATCATGAATATTACAATACAATTAAAATATTACTTGAAATACCAACCCGCTATATGGTCATAGAAATGTCGTGTGCGTTAAATATGACACAATGTTCGTATATACATTTTAAAAAACATAAAAAAATCTGTGTTCAGACAGGACCACAGAACGGATTGTGCTCAAACTTATTATACAGGCTTTTTATTTCGGAAAGTGCGTGTAAAGCGGTGGGCAAAGGCTAAGTAAGAACTTACCTACATTTTAATTCATAAAAGTCAAGTTGCTGTTATAAAAATTGCGCAGACCCCCTGACTTTAATGCAGCTCTAGATCTAACCGTTGTCATAGTTTGTAGTTTTACTACCGATGGTATCTATTGCTCTTATAACGTGGAACTTTTTGCAGTTTGTAGCTAAGTACCCATTTATGCACTTACTTAATGGGACATTTACGACATTATTAATTTGCGTGAACTTTGAAGATGGGTTTGAAAAAAAGATTGGCGAAAAATAATTGTAATTCATATCTCAATAAGTGGCGGCGGTAGGTAGGTTATTAATAAATAAATATATAATGGTGGACAGTTCACACACACAGCATTATCTAGCCCCAAGCTAAGCAGAGAGTGTTATGGTTACACATAACTTTTAAACTTAATACAATACACAAGTACAATTATATAGATTTTTTTTTATTAAACATAGAAATCCAGAACACCCGAAACTATTTTTTTCAAATCGTTCAAACATTTGTCCTGAGGCGGAAATCGAACCCGCAACCTCCTGCGTCGCAGGCGGACCTTTGCCGTGCCACAGAGGTGGTCTTATATACTTATTATAGTAAATTAATAAGTGCCTCTGCAATGTCACAATACAGTGTGACAGTAAGGCAAAGGCCTCCCTTTCCACTTTCGAGTATGTAGTATGTCTTTTTAAGAACCGGTAGACTCGCCGAAGAACTGGAAGATGATCCTAAAAACCATGTAATCTAACTATACTTACTTATTAACCCTCAAGTTGTATATATTACTCATAATTACCAGGTCTTACAATAATATGCTAAAAGAAACATTGTTACAACCATGCTTAGTCTTCCAATACGATAATTAGAATTCATTAAATACCCACACGCGGTTTGTTAGAAATCCTTTGAATAATAACCCAATAATCTGTTTTTAATTGCGATTGCAGTCAACAACAATGTTGTCAAGTACCTAGCATAGAGCAGTCTGCAATTTAGAAATCACATAATTAAGTTTACGAAGCGTGAACGGAAAATAATATTCTGGTTGTAAATATTAAATGAGCATTTAGCTTCCGCCCACTGGTTCACTTGAGGCTTACAAACTTGCTGCAAAGATGTTAGATCTCAGGATGTCTAGCCTCAAGTGTCTAGACAATGACGAAACCTTATTCTTAATCAGCTTTCGGCCCAGTTAGAGCTGTCTTGATTTCTTTGTTGAGATAAAGAAGCCACTGTAGGTACCTACTAACGAATTAATTCAATTCAATCGGGATTCGGGAGCGAAATATCAAAACCAAGTCTCTTCATTATATGAAGAGAAAATCGGCATTTCTTACTTTGGTTTTGGTATTCCTTATTTGGTAGATTTGAGAACATACAGGCTGGTTGACTGGGACCAGCTGGTAATGTTTTAGTTCACAGAAGCCAATAATGATGGTTGTCGACGCTCTCGATTGAATTAAATTCGATAGTACAACGGCGTTCATTGATAGCTGACATCCACAACATTACGTTGCAATTCAAAGTATTAGTTTAGGTTTTATATTATTAAATTTGAAATTTTTACATAAAACGGCTTGCTATCTTCATTTTACCGAAAAGAAATACTAATAACTTTAAAACACCAATATTCGTAGAGACTTCAAACGTAACAAAGGGTTTACCTAACGATGAACGTCACTGTACCTTACAAAGTTGCGCCTCGTGTTAAGAATAGGTCAACTTAATCGATACAGTAATGAATAGGGAACAGAGCATCGGTAATAAAGTAATAAGTAATGTGATAACTTAATAGTAACATCCGGGAGATATCCGTTCATTAGCTTTGATGTGGTGCGGTCGTAATAACATGCAGGACACCTTGGATTGGGACTGCTTTGACGGTTCACTTTTAATGGACCATGAAACTTAATTGTTGGCAACGTGCGCTTTGAGGCAAGGCGAACAAAGGGTGGACATCGACAAAAAATATGAGCGACTGGCGATTGACTGCGGACTGTGAAAACGAGCAATAATAGAAAAAATTAAATGTCAATAGGAATGTACGAGTATGTGAGCAATACAATAACCCAAGGCTATGTATTAGTAACGTATGTAACTCAGGCAAATTATACATAGTGAAGGTTAATCAAATTGGACAGGTTTTGCTCCAACTCGAAAAATAATAACTAAAAGGCGCGTAAAGAAGCTACAAAGACAAAGTAAAAGTAAAGACTAAAGAAAAGACTTGTCTACACACCGAAGCGACAGAAATCAAAAATCACTTTATTTCCAAGTCTGTGATTAATTTTAAGAATTTAATCTTTTCCAAGTCTATTGTTCTTAAAGAAAAAATGTTGTTACTTAGTAGCGCAGAAAATATGTAGTACCGTAAAGACCTAAATTTCAACAAATTAATGACCGTATTATCAGCCTCCAATCATAATAAGTAGGTGCGTTTAATTTACGATTGCGTTGTTTTAAATTTCCGATTTCTAAATCATTGAACACTACATTGTAAAGCCAGTGAGGTCCCACAGCGGCGCTGGACAAAGCAGGAAGGATATCTGCAGATGATCACGATTAGAGGATGCGCCGCGCCAATGCATTGGTTTTCCGCGATAAGTACCGCCTGATTTACACGATTGGGAAGACCTCTGGGCCATTAGATAATAAGAACCCAGAGAATAAGACTGGTTCTTATAGGACTGTTTCTTAACTTCAAAGTAAAAGGACTTAATAGTCCTTTTCCTGTTCTTCACTTCAAAGGACTTAAGTCCTTTTACTGAACTTAAAAAACAGTACAGTTTAATTGAGACTCTCTTTATTATATTGGAGACATGGGAGATAGTTTAAGAGAAAGATTTCATGCGACTTTATGTGATCCGTACCTTAAGTCTTTCCGCTAACTAAACGGCGTCCAAAAACAGGTTCATGCGTCTTTATGTGATTCATAGTTAATGATTATATCGGGTATTTATCGCGTACCTTTTGTTTTATTTCCCCTACGTTTCTACAGCGTTACAGCGATCGTGGTCACGGGGCGACGATATAATCATTCGATATAATCAAGTTTTTTATGTGATTCGTACCTTAAGTCTTTCTGCTAACTAAACGGCGTCCAACGAAAAGGTTATAGAAGTGTCGGGCTTCCAGCGGTGGAGGGCAGACCATATCGCTACCGTCACGGGATCAGCTAGGCGTAGGAACAGGAGCATGTAAAATGGCACAATAGGGAGGCCTAAACCCAAAACTGGGTGGACCCTGGTGATGATGATGACATGTATACCTACTACAAAATTATCTGAACGTCTGGTCGAAGCGACGCGTGAGCGTAGCGCATCAGCATTGCCATACAGCGGCGCAATGCAGCCAGCGTCTTGGGGACGCTTCCAACTGGTATTGATATGGATCAGTTGAGCTACCTGTAGATTGCTTGCAATAGTCAATTAACTCAATTGTTTCAATTGTATATTGCGCTGTAGAGAAGAATTTAATATTGCTAATTAAAGGAATAGTTTAATAAAAAGAAAATTACATGAACAGAATAAAACACATAAATGTATTTCTCATAAATTGTTTCAATTGTAGATATTAGTTCTAATTTATTTATATTATTTAATTGTAATTTTATTTGTGGATAAAGAAATACAGAACATAAAAAATGTATAGGTACGTCAATAATAAAAATATTTGTTGACGTCGTTCTCTCTATACATTGCAGTTGTGGTTCCGATCATAAAATATTAGTTACCCACCTGAGATTTTTGGCCAAAAAGTTTCGTACAAAGATCTAAATATAATATACCAAACACTTGACAATCAAACAACTTTTTTGCCGATAACGTTACCAAAGCTCGATCTGTCAGAATGACACAGCTATTTTACTTTGATCCCCAACGCAAAGGAACCTTTCGGCTTGTCCTCCAACAAGTTATCGATCCATCTTAAAACATTATCCACACAAGTTCTCTAAAATCGTTAGTGCAACCGTACCTAATGACTTGTCAATCGCTGATAACATCGGGGCGGTGACATCGCACCTTTGCCGAAAGTTATCGCTTCTACATCTTGGAAGAAGCTGTTGGAAAAAACTATGATAACAATCCATACTAATACTATAAAAGCGAGAGTAATTCTGCCTGTCTGTTACCTTTGGACGCCTTAACTGCTATACGAATCTTAATAAAATTTGGCAGGGAAGTAGACGGAGGACAGACATAGGCTAATTCTTATCCCGAAAAAACACGTACATAGCCGCGGGCAGCCGGTAGTACAATGTAAATACTCTTTATAGCGGTAACGTTACCAAATCAGTTTATAACATTTTTACGGAACTCGATATCTTAGGTAAAACTTATTTAATTATTAATAACTTTATTGCACTCAGCTACAAAGGGTGGGCTTATTGTCGAGACATTTTCTACTTATTTTATTTAGACAAAGACCAAAAAAATGCGTAATCGAGCCAAGAAACGTCCAATTTCAGTGTCCGGTCTCATCTTGAATCTCTAAATGAGTAATTTATGGGCACCGTACAGATTTAAAAAACATACGATTATTTCCTGATAGTCCCAACCTCTGCTTTGCAATCGTGGTACAGGTCGGTGATCCGTCAAAATCATAATCCTACAGAGGATGCCGCAACCAAAACCTCATTGTGACTGTGACAAATCAGACTTTTTTTTTCAAAAATACTTATATAAAATTATTGATTTGATCTGTGGCATACTTGCATAATAAATTCTTCAATATTTCCAAGCTGATTTATAATTTCATATTGGTTTGTTCAATATTTCTGAGCTGATTGATAATTTCAAGTAAGTATAAAGGGATATTGACATTTAGTGGAGGCCTATGTTCAGTTCTTGACCTCTTTGGGCTAAAATGTCTAATAGTTATCTAAGTACTGAGCTTAAGAACCTTAACTTAGATTTTTTTAACTTTAGTATCACATAACGTTATGTCAAAAAAAACTTAGGCGCAGGCGTTACCTGAAATGTCTACAACAGACGATATGATACAATGGATTCTGTTGGACCACGAGAAATTATTTTTCCCCGTGTTCCACTCACGTGAAACTTGCAGGTGGACCACGGGCAATGGGCGAATGATGATTGCTATTTAATTAACAAATAGACATAGCTCCGGTCTTCGTAATTGTATAGGTAAGTACTGAATGATTTATTTTGTTGTTACAAGTATCTTTATTAAAATACAAAAGCCAACATGCAAGCAATGAAATTTTATATTTGCTGTTTATTAATGGCTTCATTTCCAGCAGCTGTAATATAAATGTTATATTTGCATTGAATTTATCATCACGCTAACACCCAATTACTCATTCGATCTCCAATTATCGCAATGATATTCGTTTAATTATAAAAGTAATTAGTTTCTTTCCGAAACGTCCTTTGCGTGTATTCATTTCGGACTACTCCACGCCTACTTGAAAAAATGAAATGAAGATGTATTATTTTAAAACAAGTTTTTGCTTACCAGGCATTAATATGAGTATAACCGTAAGTAAGTATGCCATAACTTTAAATCTAGAGCCGTCCCTACAATTTATCAAATTCAAAGAAATTCAAAGAAATTTAGTTTTCGTAGAAGTTCTACGAGCGGGTCATTTTATCGTAGAGGGTCTACGAGCTACGTTTTTTTTCTATTTTTTTCTATTTATTACTTAAATTATTACGCGTGTGGCTCAGCCACCCTAACTGGATTTGGACTCCGATACAAGACATCTCCATGCATTTCGGTTCTGAGCTGTATCTGTGTTCTTTATTATAACTTGAACGAAAAATTTGAGAAGATTCTCAATTTGGCGATTTCTTTTTGTGTAGGTATGTATTCTACTCGATATCTTTGCCAATGCTTGTACGATTTTGATGGTTTCGTCATTTTCGCATAGTAAATCATTCCGAAGTAGTCCCAAAGAAGTTTTATTTCCGAGCGATTACGTCCATTTTTTAATCGTGTAGGTTATAATGAGAAATTTGGAGTCGCTTTTTAATTTTTGTATAAAATATACAAAGATTGTTTAGTGAAAAACAGTTTTCGGATAACATACACAACTGCTTGATAAAACAGCAGTGTAGATAGGTACACTAAAGTCATTTACAACGGGATAGGTATCTACTATGATTTGCGTTTTGAGTTTTCCGCGATGATCACGGAATAACTCAAATCATGGTAATATCCCGTTGTAAATGACTTTAGTGTTAATAACCATGATGAATTTAGAAGTTTTATAGTGGAGTTACAGTTTTTGATTTACCCATCGTTGGATTTTTTGATTTATCTACCGATCGCGCTAGTGTCAAGTGAGTCGATTCCGGCTAACGCGCTGTCGCTATAAAATAAAGTGCTATTATTCAAACGATTCGCTCACATTCCGCCGGGTTGGGTTTTACGAGCGCTGTGCAGGAGACGTCAATCACTGCTTATACTTGCTTAAGCTCGCGGTTTGCACGCATTTCAGAAAATTGAGATATATTTTACTTAGGTAATTTAGGTATATAAATTTCATTTAATGACAAAGAAAATTACAAGCAAATAATAGAAATAAATTAGAACTAGCTTATTTACAATTGAAACAATTCAGCTAACTGCAGATTTTTGCAAACAATCTACAAGTAGCTCAACTTAATAATTTCTTGACATTTTTAATGCTATCTATCCTCAATATTCTTGAACCCTACGCAAAAAGAGGGGTGTTATAAGTTTGACGTGTCTGTCTGTGTATCTGTCTGTGGTATCGTAGCTCCCAAACGGATGAACCGATTTTCGTTTAGTTTTTTTTTGTGTAATAGATAATTTTATCCCGAGTGTTCTTAGCCATGTTTTATGAAAATCTGTTCAGCCAATAAACGTCGGCGGCTTTTTTTTTAATTTAAATTTTGTCTTGTGACTATAGATATATGTGTGCCAAACAAAGAATCATAACCTTCAAAGGCTTACAATTCCTGTTTCATCGTCATCGTGTAGAAACATTACTACAGTAGGTATATTAAGTACTAGTTTCGGCCCGCGACTTTGTACGCGTATTTTCGGTATAATAAGTAGCCTATTATCTAGCACCCATAACACAAGCTCTGCTTAGCTTGGGGCTAGATAATGCTGTGTGAATTGTCCAGCATTATTTATTTATTTATCTAAGTTAGGCTATGTTCTAAATGTACGCCTAATTTCATCTTGATCTGTTTAGTAGTTTTGGAGATCCTAGGTAACAAAAATTTCACATTTCACAAACTTTCGGCTTTAGAATATTAGTAGGCTAAGATATCTCAGCTAGGTGTAACAAGCAATTTCACTTTCACATGTTAATATTTTAGCAAAGAAAATACTCTGTGGCTACGCCTATGTCTGACCTACAGTTTAAAGGTTGTCGCAGATCAGAGACGCACCGATACAGCACAGAATAAAAATGTGCATTCAAAGATGCGCTTTAAATAGTTACAGTTAGATGCATTTCATATTGACGGTATCACATGACAGAAAGCTCGCGAACCACTCGTTTGAAGCTGGTGGAAAGCCATTTTGCCACTGTAAAATTAAATCCGACACTTTTGACGACCTGTGTAGCGCAGCGGGCGAAGGTCTGCCTGCGACGCAGGAGGTTGCGGATTCGATTCCCGTCTCGGGACAAATGTTTGTACGATCTGCAGACATTTGTTCAAGGCGTTCTGGATGTTTTCTATGTATAATAAAAAATATCTATCTATGTAGTGTATTGTATTAAGTACCTATATCAGTTATCTAGTACCCATAACACAAGCACTGCTTAGCTTGGGGCTAGATAATGCTGTGTGAATTGTGCAGCATTATTTATTATTTACTTGAATGCACATTTTTATGCCGTGCGATAGCAGCGTTGGATTAATGTACGCAGAGCTTTAGTCGAGGCCGCTATTAAAGACAGTCATGTTCTGTCATTATTGTACTAGTTTTATTGGGACCTGAGGCTAAATACTCACTTTCAGCGTCGTATTCTGTGCGGGTACTTAATGTCAATATTTTAACACTTCTCAATACTTGCGCGTGTTTGGTTGTTTTTCCTAAGGAGTCTACACACCAAAATTGCCAGCACAGCCCGGCGGGTAGGTCAAACATTTTAGTGTATAAACTGCGTACTTAGACATATAACGGGTCGAGATCAATCGCATCACGTCATTCTCTAAAATGACGTCATTTCGCTTTGATCTGAGCGGGGCAGGGAGAGATGACGTCATTCTTTATCCCATTCTATAAGTATGCAGGTTATATGAATATTGTCGCAGCCGACAGTGTTTTGTCAATTTGTCGACGGACTTTTGTGTGACTCCACTGTAAAATAAATCTAGCTAGCTAGCGCGAGCTTTTATCTTATCTTATCAGCCCACTAGATCCCACTGTTGGGTTGGCCTCCTTTTCCACCTTCACAGATATTTTATCCGCCTAGCTAATCTTTGTAGAATGGATTATAAAACAATACGTGCATAAAATTTACCTAGGAGAAAAATGTATGACATAAACTTAACCTTCCTTAATTCAAACTTACTTTAATTTTTTTCTTCAAATATTTAACCATAGAAAATTACAATCAAATAAAGGAAAAAAATAGAACTAGAATTTACAGTTAAAACAATTGAGCTAACTGCAGACTGTTGCAAACAATCTACAGGTAGCTTAACTTATCCATGCTTACTTATAAATCTAGTTTTTAGCCACCTACATTAAAAAGAAATACTTGTAAGGGCTTGTACTTGTTATAAGAAACTATTAGTTACTTCTAATTTATTTCTATTAAATGATTGTAAAATTACAAATTGATAAGTATTTTCTTTTTTTGTAGATAATCATCTACAAAAAAAGAAACTACTTATCAATTTAAACTAAACGTAACTTTTGTTCTTTTAAACAAATAAAAAAAATACACGAAAGGTAAGAAGCTGACTCCTCACCGACAAGGGGTGGCCAAACGCAGATGGTGAACCCATTTGATACGGTTTCGATTCCACTCGAGCGTCAAATTGGCTGTGTCAGTCTATAATATTCATTTATGTGAGTTATATGAAGATTACACTAATATAATTTTACTTTCTACATTTCGTAGATTCAAGATTTAGAAAAATGTGCATTCAAATAAGGTTTTAATCTCGTTATCTAGGCTTCTCTGGTGGCAGCTTCAAATGAGCCTGCGAGCTGGTCATCTGAAGCCGTCAATATGAAATGCACATTCTCGTCATATGCCTCTGATGTGCGACAACCTTTACAAAAAAATGTAGGAACGTCATACACGTTTCTTTATGCTTATTCGTTTTTTCCGAGGTCGTTTTGGACTGTTTGAAAAAATATTACTACTAACTCTCAATTTCATAATTACTGTCCAAGTTCAAAGCTCCATTCACAATACGTTTTTACGTCTTTGTTGTTTAAAATTTTTCGAAAATAAAATTTTACGACTGTGTCGCTTAATTTGTTGAAGAAGTTTAATAAACAAAGTTCAAAAACGTATTTAATGAAGTAAGCTTAGGGATTATTTTGAGATAGAGTTGGAAGAAGTTCGTTTAAATCAGAGGGTTCTCTGATTGGGGTATCATGAGCTTGTAAGCGAAGTTTGAAACAGCGACACTGTCACTCATTACGGGAACGTCAGGGGTCAATGGGGGTGCTGTGTGTGTGTGCGCGTGTGCGTATTTGGGTGCTAGGGTGTGTGTGCAAGTGTGTGTAGGAGGGCAAATCACCGCAGAACAAGTTTACAAGTGTAATTGTCGCGCGGGTGCTGGTAATTGATTTATTCCGCGCCATACAGCTCCTGCTAGTTTCAATTGTAACTCTGATTGCATTTATGGGGGCTTTCGGCGATTGTGGCGGATGTTTTAATTTTATAATGAAGTTCTGTTTTTTTACATCATGATTATCTTTATCCTTTACCAGTCCACTGCTGGACATAACTAGTTCTTGAAGTGACTTTTTGACGTGACAACGTCTTATAATTCGATAGAGCCGGCTGCACGCTCGAAAAAACATGACGTCATGCGGCGTTACCTCGCTCTGAGGCGTTCCATGTAAGGCTTGAAGTGCAAGCGAGAGCGCTCGACATCCGTCTCTCTCCTACTTGAGTGAGCGATGCGTCTGCGTGGACAGCTGCTATACTATAGTACATTTACATGTTTTGATCGAGTATCAAATGCTACCATTCCATCAGTATTTTCTTAAGACGTTGTCACGTTCAACTATCGTCAGTAAACCGACTTTACAGACAACAATTTTTTTTAAATCCATAACTCGGTACCGATTACCGATACGAAAACAACATTTGCACGACGGTTCTGCGTAAATATAAATCTAAAAAATCACATGACATAAGCATAGATGGTAGAGGTAATCATTACTATGGTATGGATGGTATGGTATGGTATGGATGGTAGAGGTACATTAATATGTAACTCTAGAATCTAGAGCTGGTAAAGTCATGTAATTTTATAGATTCAACTTTCAGACGAGTTTTTCGATTTTAGGATAACGATATCAACAATTTCACATAAAAATATGTATTTGCCTATAAGGTATTTGCCTACAGGGCCCTAATTTCACTAAATTAATCGCTTTACCATAGCAATGGTATCTTCCCAGGATGACACATTTTGGCACCTTTGATGAAATAAACTACAGATAAGCAAAAGTGTCAAAGCTGAAACCATTCTTTCAATTAATAAAAACAAATTACAACTATATTACAATCAAAACAATCGGGCTAACTGCAATTAACTATATCAATCTCTCCGTGCAAAAAGAACCGCACACATCTTGTCGACTGTTGATCGCCTCTTTTAACCTCAGTGAGGTTAAAAAATTTGCCAAATCAAGGTGTGATCAGAGGGTCTACACTCCTATACAAAGCATTCTTTTGAATTTTAAGGTAGTTTGTCTATGGACGATTCTGCGTCACTACCACTGTCATAGTAAAGAAGATTTGTAAGCAGAATTTGGTCCCTGGTGCTTTACATGCACGTTACCCCCCGAAAGTAAAGTCGTTCAAACATTGCAATAAAAACTCGCATCACATTACGCCTGGCATTACAACACATTACATTTTGCGATACGTAGTCAATATTCGATGTACTCATAAATATTCAATAGATATTTTCCCACAATAGGGTGGCCATTCACACCCGTTATCCGTGAGCGGTTTGGAAGAGTCAGCGTTAAAATAATATTTATTAATATTGAAGTACGTAATGCTTGAAGGGCAAAATCAGATCATTAAAAAAACAAATTGAGCGTCTGGTCGAAGCGACGCGTGACCCTTGAGGTGGTGAATAGGTACTTACCTATAGATTGTTTGCAACAGTCTCAGTTAGTTCAATCGTAAATACTTAATCTATTTTGTTTCTATTATTTGATTGTAATTTTCTTTGTTATAAAAGTTAACCAATAAATTTCACAATTGGCGTAGTAGAAGAGTTATACTATATTTTTAAAGTTTCATATCGAATCCTATGTTTGATGCTGGACGACCACGAAAGTTCGGCGTACGCTATCTCAACTTAATAAAAATAATCGGTCGCAACATCAAAGGTGCTTTTGCCGGCAGATTTGGCCGAAGATCTCAAGAGGCGCAAATATGCAGGTCTCGACAGAGCCTACACATTTGCTCCCCTTGGAGTCGAGACCCTAGGTCCGTGGGGTACCGAGGCTCTTCGGGTTTTCAAAAAACTATCTGAGCGTCTGGTCGAAGCGACGCGTGACCCGAGAGCTGGTGAATATCTGGCACAGCGTATCAGCATTGCCATACAGCGTGGCAATGCAGCCAGCGTCTTGGGGACGCTTCCGACTGGTGTTGATATGGATCAGTTGAGCTATCTGTAGACTGTTTGCAACAGTCGGCAGTTAACTCAATTGTTTCAATTGTAAATACTAGTATAATTTTCTTTGTGAATAAATGTTAGGTGCTTAGACAAAGCTTTCAATCTCTTAGAACCACTTGTCAAATCAAGCAAGCTATCGAGCATGACATGCTACCATGGACTTTCAGACGTGTCCATTTCCCAACATGTCATACGAACAAGTGAGTTTAAACATAACGGCAATGTATTGGCTTCTGGTACCGCCTATTGCCTGTTAATTGCAGCCCACATATTTAGGGTAAGGCCTGTCCGTCAAAATTATATTGGTACTTACCGTAACCTATCGTAAGGTAGGTACGTGGGTATGATAAGTACGTAAGATATGGTCTTAATCTAAAACCACGCATAGAAAAGAGCTTTAGAGATCTTCTCGCTTTGTATTAATTTTCATGTTTCAAATCGATGAATAATATGAATGAATATGGAAAGTAATATTAAATCAATGATTTACAATCAGAAAATATGTTCAATTAGGTCCCAGAGTAGATATTATTACTATCAGAGTTTTCCACAGAAACGTAAGCCTCCACTATTGGCCAGCAATTCTATCCACGCTTCTAACTATCAATACACAAACTTTGACACCGGAACGGCTCAGAATTACCCACGTTATCACGAAAACAGACTTTACCCACTTCCTATACAGCGTAGTTTTGTTTGCCGCAATCTTTCTTTTCAATTTTCCTCAAATCGAATTTGGCTGTAACATCAATCGAGTTCCCACATTTTCTGGGTGCACTTACACAATATCAATCAGGTTTTATTGGTGTTGTCGGGGCCAGGGGGTACGGGTGCTGGTAGTGGGGGGGTGCGGGGGTGCGGGGATGTGGGGGGTGGGCGCGACTATTTGTATCAATAACCTGTCAATGGTCTCGCGCCCGCGGGACCTGTGCCCCGCCGACACTTGCGCGCTCTTGCCTACCTCTGACCGCACAGATTTGATTAGAAATGCATTACGATACGCGTGTGAAATATTCGCAATATCGAAGACTGATTTATTGAAGAAGCTTTATTGCAATCGATGTGCCGTTATAATGGAAAAAGCAACGTAATGATAGGCAAGCTCTTTTCAACTGAATGGAAGTAGAAGCTGTAATGTTATCATGAAACTGTCTGATGCAGTTGCAATAGATATAAATCACTTCTACTAGCCAACATAGCCTAGCCTGTTAGGTATTGCATGAATATGAATAATCTAATTTATGGATGGATCATAAACATTAAGATGTGCAAAGTAGCTAAGTGTGAAGCTTGATAGGTTCGACATAAACTTTCTGATACGAATTCATTACAGATGTAAGCGGGTTAACAACGAACCTTACTTGTGTTGGAAGAACACCAACGTTTCATCCTGTAACGATCGTCACGATGAGTACACTTCTAGACGCGCTCGCTTTTTCTGATACAAAATACCATAACGAGTAAAAACACAAAGTTATTTTAGGTAATGTACGGACAGAGGTACTGAAAAAGGTTCCATTTGCAAAGTTCCCTCGTAACACTACATTATCTGCTATCAGTAGCGGTCGACAAAGTAGAATTGGGGACACCTTATTTCCTTGGCTGGCTTGCAAAACACGTTCGCGCTTCCCACCTATCCCCACATCTCAACGCTTATAGATACTATCTGTTACACCTATTAGGGACTCGCACCAAAGTAGACGCTTTTCCCTTTTGCATAGGTTACAGGGTTTGTTCGTACTGATGCTGGGAAGGTGGTAACGGAGCCAGCAATGTGTTGGAGGGAGCTCGGTTCGAACGTAGTCGTAGGCGTCGTTTGCGAAGGTGTAATGCAGGATCAGGTGGGTGCCTTCTTCACGCCACTGCCGCCGATAACACGCTAATGCCCTCAACTTTGCACCGCAAGGGGAGGTCAGGGGGTGGGGGAAGTGGAGAAGGGAGGGACAGCCATTCGTAAAGGAAAAATGGGGAAAGTCAGATCATTCGCGTTATTGAACGAGAATAAGTTTATCGACTTGCAATATGCGCTTGGCTTTGTGAAGAGGATTTCTAGTTTTGTCACAATCATCATCATCATTCGCCTATGTTAGTCCACTGCTGGACATAGGCCTCCCCTAGTGAACGCCATAGTACCCTGTCTTCAGCTTGCTGCATCAAGCATCTGCTTGTAGTCTCACGCAGGTCGTCGTCCCTTGCCGGAGGGCGTCTTACACTTCGTTTGCCGAGTCGTGGTCTCCACTCAAGAACACGTTTACCCCAGCGGTTCTTCTTGAGATATGGCCACTGCCACTTCAGCTTGCTATTTTTAGAGCTATGTCGATAACTTTGGTTCTCTGTCGGATGATTCGATATGAATAGTTCTAGATTTGTATCTCTAATTGTTCAGAAGTTGGACGGATCCATCGAGGAATCTTCCACATACCTAGTGTTTGAAATTATCAATATAATTTCTTGGCGGAAATCATCAAAATTTGATCAGTATGGTGGAGAGCGACATCAATAAAACCTTTAAAGGGGGTGCAGTTTTTAAAGGCGGTCTGAATTATGGGCTCTAAATAAAAATTGTGGGGAAACCGTTAGACCGTTTCCCGTTGTCGATATCTTCGCATAAACGGCGCACTTCGATGAATAACATCGAGCAATAAATAAAAAGTTCATTACATTAGCGCTCCGTTCCGATAATGTGCCCACCTCAGATACGTGGGCTGAGCACAGGAGACAACTTTGTTTTTTTTTGTTAAATAAGTTTATTTACATGCCTTATTTTATCGAGAATACAGAGAGCGGTATTGATAGGTTAGTCCAATGATAATTTCAAAGCCAATGAAATGAAGCGTCTTTTCTGATTAGTCGGTAAGGTTTCGGTACCACATTAGCACGCTCGATAGACGCCGTACCTAAACCTTACCGAGCGCCTATATTTCCATGGAGCGTTCTTGATTAGGCGATAAGCGCGGTAAAATGTTGGATGACGCGTGCAGTACAGATTTGGTACTGCAAACGTCACCCAACATTACCGAGCCGGACGAAACAAAAGAAAGTATTTTCGTCATTTGAACCTAACGCCCTTTTCACATGCGTACGGTTGCCGTCAAAACGGCATACAAAACGGCTTGCGCGTTGCCGTACCGTGCAAGCAACAACTGTAATGACGGTTGCCGCGTCGAAACCGTGTTTGTGACTTTCTGGTGACACACGGTACGGGGTGGTCTCTATGCCATACACGTGAAAAGGGCTGAAGACGACATTATTTCACCACGTCACAAGCGGCTCTTAGCATATTTTTGCAGACAAGTGAAAGTGCAGGCGGTGCAGTAAGCTTTCGACATCCGAGCGTGCTGATGTTGTACCGAAACCTTACCGAGTAATCAAAATACGGGCTAATACAGAAATCTTTTAAAAAGACTTCTAGGTATATGTTACAGATATCATCACCATCATCATCCGCAACCCGACTTCACCCACTGCTGGGTATAGGTCTCCAAACTTTTGTGCCACTCCACACGGTCCTGCGCCAATCTCATCCAGTTACAGATATATTATGTTTAAACTATTTCGCCTCAAACGAAGATTTATTTTATTTATTTATTTATTTATTTATTTATTTATTTATTTATTTATTTAAACATGTACATCTATCCTAACAGGCATACCCAATGCAATAGAGTACCTACCTTATATTCTAGTCTTATTATATTAAAATTAGCAAATCCTTATACAAGAAAAACGACAAAATAAAAAAAATTAAATAAATATAAATGTCAAAGATAGATCCAATTATATGTAGATAATAATGTCAAATTAATTTGATTGATAATTATCAAAGTTAGAATAGTAATAATAATAATACAAAAGTCAGCCTTAAAAAAATAAAAATAAAAAATTAACCTAACATAATCGGATTTAAAAAACACAAATAATAATTCATCAATTAAAAAATTACATTGAAATCGTACTGTGATAACATAAAATAAAAATCAAAGCCTTCTGGAATTCGCTCCGGGAACAGTAAAAAAGATCGATTCTCTCGGCAATCAAATTAAGTGTGCGGACGCTTCGCGTGAGAGGTGCTTTGTGTAGCAGGTTGGTTCGCCCTTTTGGTACTGCCAATAGGGCTGGGCGCCTTCGTCTGTGCACAAAGTCCGCGGGCACATTCAGCCGCATTTCCCCCAAAATACATGGATGAGTGATCATCCCTCTCAACACTTTAAACAAATGTAGAGCGAGCGCTGCCTCCCTCCTTACTTCTAGCTTGTTGTATCCAACCATGCCTATAACAAACAAGGTTGGATACATCAAAGGGTAGAAGGGGTATATACCGTACAACTTGAAGTATAAATATCTTGTGAACTTATTTTGTATGCGCTCTATCATTTGCTTGTACTTGGCCTCATGCGGAGCCCATATCGCTGAATTGAATTCTAAATGGCTTCTTACTAGAGCATTATAGAGCGACTTTACTGCTTGCAGGTTTTTGAAGCTGTTTGTCTGACGGAGTACGAATCCTAAAGTTTTAAAGGCCTTTTTGCAAATGTTGACCACCTGCCCCCGGAAATGTAACTTGTCGTCCAAACGAACGCCTAAATCCCTAATCGAGTCGACTCTCTTCAGCTGAGTACCCCTCAACTGGTAGTCGTGGTAGAGCGGTGTCTTAACTCGACTAAAAGTTATTATAGAGCATTTGCTGATATTAAACTGGAGTTCATTTACCTTACTCCACTCTACCACTCTATCCACGTCTCGTTGTAGGCGTACACAGTCTTCTTCGTCCTTGATAGGCAAAAGTAACTTCAGGTCGTCCGCAAACAACAAGCATTTGGCGTCTTTGACGACGGTCGGCAGGTCGTTTATCATTATGATAAACTCTAGCGGCCCCAGATTACTTCCCTGACTCACGCCGGTTAAGGTAGAGTAAGCCTGTGATCTGCATCCTGCGTAGTCTACGTACTGCCGCCGGTCCTTCATATAGCTCGCGAAGAACTGCAGCAGTTTGGTAGTGCAGCCGATCGTCGCCAACTTCTTAAGCAGGATGTCGTTGTCGACTAGATCGAACGCTTTTTTGAAGTCGAAGTAGGCGGCGTCGACTTGCACCCCTGCGTCGACTTGCGGTAGCACGAAGGCCATGGAGTCCTGGAGGTTCGTTGAGGTGCTATGAGCTGGCCGAAAACCGTGCTGGGCGTCAGACAGTCGTGCCGAGACCTGCTCCTGCATGCTGCGCTGCATGGCTGATTCAAAGACCTTCGCCGCCGTCGACAGAATAGCCACCGGTCGGTATTCCGTCACATCTGATCCAGAGCCTTTAGGTATAGGAATAACCCTTGTTATCTTCCATCGTTCTGGAAAGTGTGATCTCTCTAGACATGCATTGTAAATGTGGGCGAGTGGTTCTGCAAGCGGCATTCGACAGTCTCTCATGATAAAAACTGGTATGCCGTCCGGGCCTGCGGACCGCTTCGGTTTGAGCCTCGTCAGCGCCGCGCGCACTTCGGCCAGCGTCAGGCGCGGCACGTGCACGCGCGCGGCGCTGGCGGGGCTTGCCGCCTCCGCCGCTGTCACGTCTAGTTGAGCCGGCGAGGTGCCGTAAACCGAATGAAAAAACTTCGCAAATTCCTTCGCACATTCCAACTCCGAGAGTGTTTTTCCGTTAAGTGTAATCTGCTTTCGGTTCACGGTCCCTCGTTTTGCTTTCACAAAATTCCAGAACGATTTCGGATCCTCCGTCATACGTTGCTCTACTCGTTGCTGGTGTTGAGTTTGCGCCTCTTCTATCATTTTCTTTACCCTTGCTCTACTTTCCGAGAATGCTACATAAGTCGATGCTCCTTGTTTGTATTGCCTATGTAGCCTTGCCTTCAGTTTAATCTCTCTTATGATGTCCGCTGTGTACCAGTTGGGATACTGATACCTAGAGTCTGTTCGAAGGTAGCGTTTCTTGGGAACACATTTGTCAAAAATGTCTATCAAAGTGCCATAGAGTAAATCCAAGGCTTCCTCGGGATCTCGTTTTTCATAGAGAGGACTCCAATCTGTTGTTGCAATCGACGAATACAGTTCGCGTACAGCTTTTGAAAAGTTCCATTGGTGTTCGTCGTTGGGCGGAGGCGGCTGCGCGGAGGGTGGCGCTCGTACGGCGGGCGGCGCGCGGCGCACCGACACCGCGAGCGGCGGGTGCTGCTCATCGCGCGGTACCAGCTCCTCGTCAGCGGGACATACTACCACCTCATCCATGCCCAGAGAGACTAACACTAAATCCAATATTCGATCGTTACAATTCTTCACCTCGTTTCTCTGAGCGAACTCGCAGAAAGTTGTCACAAATTCAAAATAATTAACAACGTTATCATTACAAGAATACATATTAAAGTCACCTATAACGAGACACGAATTGTATTTTGCGCACCAATTTTCGATTATTCTAAATAAAATCATATAGTCATTTTCCGTACTATTTGGGGGGATGTATACCACGCTACAAAAAAACAAAAAATTATTATTTAAATGAACTGTTGCCCCTATTATTTCGAAGACACAACTATTAACATCTACCCCCGCTGGTACGTCCACTTTCCGAAACACTACTCGCGGCGCGGCTGCTAGGAATACCCCGCCGTGTTTTCTTCCGTCCGTGCGGTCGCACCTCAGTATCTGGAACCCCGGCGGTACTATCTCTGCGTCGTCTATCGAATCGTTGCAGCCCGTTTCTGTTATTGCAAAAATATCACATCCAGAACCCTCTATGTTTGTGAAGAACCGATTTAGCTTCGTCCGCAGTCCTCTCGCGTTCTGGTAATATATTTCTATATTACTAACTTTTTTCGCGCCGGTTTTCTTCGCCGACACGAAAGGGCTGGTTAGGTTTGCGAGCATTGTATCTAAGTGGGTATACAATCCATGGCTTTATTTTCGCGTTAACGGGCCATACTTCAACGGACAGACAGATTTCTTCATACGCTAGGGGAACTCCTATTTTATAAGACTTGTAGTCCCCTTTAGCCGACAGTTCCATCACTGAGCAGGTCCCGCCGGGGCACAGGTCGCGAAGGTAGCTACGGATCTCTTCAGCGCTCGACTCCATATTCCACAGGTGAACATAGCTCCGGGGCTCCACGGCCTTTAGTGTAGTTACAGTTGGGCCCGCGGTACCACACAGCGAGGCAGGCCTCCGGCTTCTCCTTACTTCCGTCCACTGCTGCTGGTCTTCTGATTCCTGGTGTAGGTTAAGGGCTGGACCCGAGGAACCAAAGTCCCCGGCACCGATTTCGCCTGCACGATTCTGCATCCCCTGGGTGCGAGTGTTCGTGTCTGAACGTGGTGGCGCTACTGTCGTCTGGGGGTTTGCAAGGACCGGTTTTAATTTCCCTGCTGGTTTGTTTACTGGGCTAGGGCGCGTTACAGGAGGCTTCGCGTGTGCTTTGGTCAGTTTTGATCAGTTTTGATCAGTTTTGATCAGTTTTGATAGAAAACTGTTTGTTCAATACAAAAACCGCTGATTTAATATTAAAAATAAAACCTCATGTTATTACGAGACTTGCAACCCCTTATCACCACACATATATTATGTCCACAGCTGAACATAACCTGCACCATGAACAGAGGGTTTTTCCGTAATCACCATCATTGATGCAGCTCCCTGAATCTATGCTTAGGCATGTATTCAGAAACCTTGCTCGTACAACAAATACAAATATTTTTTATTTCGTTCACAAAGTACATAATTATCCTACACAATATTTTGAAGCCTCTTTTAAATATAGAATACTTGTACGAATACGAAGAATACTTGTAGGTTCCGTTCTTCCTCAGTTACATTCGTTTTCCTTAGTTTATGCCATAGATAAACGCTACTCAAGCATGGATCGATGCTGAGTAAGCTTTCATTGTACGGGCCTGAAATTATGAATAACTTTTAACTGTAACGTGGATTCCTAGCCTATAAGTATACCTATATCCTTTTACCTGTCCATAATACATAAGTATTGTGAGGCGAGACAATGACTCCATTGAAAGGCTAGTCGTGCAGGGAAAGGGTGGAGGGTAAAAAACTGAGGGGAAGATCGCCTATGAGATGGACCGATCAGATAAGATATGCCGTAGGTGTCCCCCTGCATGAATGTTGCAGAATGACCACCAGCAGGGAGAGATGGCGATATATGGTAAGACGAGCAATATCATCACCCGCATGCCCAGCGTGGGGATTATGGGCACCCCCACATGTGATATATATAGCATGCGTCCAGTAGTGGATTAATACAGGCCGTTGAGGTTGAGGAGCAATATCAGCTTAAACAACAAAAGACTCGTCATAGCGACCACGACTGTTCTTCCAAGAACGCTACGAATGAGAAGAAAAGTAAGTATTGTACTTAAACGTACGCGTTTGCGTTAATATTTTACTGAGTACGATCAGCGGTTTGCGTAAACGTTGGACCCGCGATTCGCTCCGGTGCCTACTCAGTAACTACATCATATTTGCGGTAATAAACGTGAATTTATTGCCCGTTACGTTTGCAGTTTTACTGAAATGTGGAGATGTGTGGGTAGGCGACATTAGACGCAGCCTCCCTCATCTACCCTAGCGAGGTAGCGAGAGCTTTGTTCATATTACCTTATGTTGATGGGGTTACAGCAAGTAACTATTAGTATTAATAAGTAGAGATTCTGATGACGGTTAGAAGAGGCTTGCTACCTTTTTAAAGGTTTAAATTTGTGCGAAAGGAACGTTTTTCCGATTACTGTTTTATAAAATGTTAACAGTTAATTTTGGGAAAAGGAAGGAAATAATATTTTATGTGAATGTATTCATAAAAAAATTACACTAATAATATAAATGCAAAAGTTTGGATGTTTGGATGGATGTATGTTAATTCTTCACGACAAAACGACTGAACCGATCGGGCTGAAATTTTCCATACCTAGAAGTCTAATTTCATGTTCCTACTCTAGATTTTTGTTTGACGTTTTGGAATGTATGTAATTCTGTAAGTCAAGTTTGAATATATAAATAAATAAGTAGCTTTAAGCCTGGAATCAAAAATAGGCTTTTTATCCCACAAAACAGTTTCCATGGGATAGAAATAACCTTTAAACGTTTCCATAGAAACAACGGGTGCGAGGCCGTGGGCAGAAACTAGTCTCTAATATGTATGAAATACGGAATATAAAAAACCACGGCTAAAAAAACAGAATTGTAATCAATTGAAAAACAGTGTACCAAAATAGGGTTATTCCAGTTTTCCCCCTTGAAATTCCCCTTGCCCCTCAAAACTGGACTTCAAATAAAATTTCGATAGTTTAGATTTTTTATAAACGCCTTACCATTTTACAGTTTTCTACAACTGAAATCCCAGCCATCACGTGCCCTTATCGCAACTGCGTCACATCTTACTAAAACACCTTCCGACGTCGGGCGTCGTCAGCAAGAAGTGCGAATGCTCTGCAGCAGAAGAAGGTGAGCATAAAATTCTGAACACGTACTCGACTCGGGCCGGCATTAAAAGGGGATTACGAGCGGAGTGGCCAATAAGGGACGAAGTAGACGAGATGCATTTGCCTTGCTCTACCATCGCCCGTACAGTGGCTATGACAGTGACTCATGAAAATGACAGGGTGCTACGACATCGTAGTAGCTCAACTACTAGAAAAAAGTTGCCGCAACTTTCCACAAACAACTTAGACTAGGTATCTATCTATACCGACGCGCTGAATACAATCAATAACTAACTGACTTATTCGGTTAAATCTATTCTGTTTTTAAAATTTCACATAAAATACGATATTTGTTATTACAGATTCATAATTAAGCTCTTATAAGCAAACGAAGTAGCTCGTTTATACCGACTCACCGAAGGGGATTATGAGGCGAGTGGCCAATAACACGGCGCTACGTGCCCGCTCGGTCAAGCAGCGCCGATAATCCAGCGTATTCTAACTGCTGTGCATTTAAAAATGGAACGTGATTGTGTTGACAAGGAGGTTAGACACATCAGGTGCGAGTGTGCCCAAGGAGTTTCGGAGCTTTTTGATTGGTTCACTTATCTTAGAGATTTAAAATGTAACTAAGACCAAAATCAGCAATTACAGTGTTGCCTACTTGATCGAGAACCCGCAAAATTAACCATAGGTAGAATGCACGATCTTCCCCTCATACATTTCTAGTGAATGATTATGCCCCCTATGATATCAACTAAAGTGTCAGTCATCAAACGAAACGAGACCATTCTCACAAGCCACCCTCATCATCAAACAAATTTAATTATCGCAAGAACATTACCACCGCCACTAAAATCAAATGAAATATTCAGTCACACGTTAAATTCAATCAGGCCTTATCAACTAGAGTCATGGAGTCATCCCCACAATATCTGCGATTGGAAACAGTTTTACAAGCAATAAATTCCGACGAGCCGTGTCACTGGTACAACATTTATTAGCTACAATCCAGATTAGATTAGCGTTGCATCGCGCGCCCTCTGCCCGAGGGACGTGAAATTTGTCCCAGTAATGTGGCCACGCGCCGGGCTAATTCCATGTCCCGGGCCTTTGGTCCGCGTACATACTACCACAGCTCTACTCTACAAGCTACGCTTATTCGGATTCCATTGCGTTGCGATCAACGCCGATGAAACAATGTATAGTCGGCAAAGAGCGTTAGTCTTAAAATATTGCAATGTTTTTTGTTGCTGATTGACTAGTCTGTACGAGGAGTTCGGACTATGTGACTCGAATCTCCCGTACACAGCTTCATTTTAATTGAATAGTGGCGAGGGTGATGCTTTGTTTTCCTAAAGATAACTTTATAGGCGTTTTGCATAATTGCCTATCGTGTCGCACTAATTTGTTACCATTTCGCATCTGTCACAGTTTGTAGATAAGATTGTTAGAAATGTTATGCAGAATATTGTATCATTGACGACCTCTGGCGCGGCGGGCGAAGGTCCGCCTGCGACGCAGGAGGTTGCGGGTTCGATTCCCGCCTCGGGACAAATGTACGATCTGCAAATATTTGTTCAGGGTGTTCTGGATGTTTTCTATGTATAATAAAAATATCTATCTATGTAGTGTATTGTGTTTAGCATAGCTATCAGTTATCTAGTACCTAGGTACTCATAACACAAGTTCTGCTTAGCTTGGGGCTAGTTAATGCTGTGTGAATTGTCCAACATTGTTTATCTTACTATATATAAATCACGTGTCACGTTGTTTGTCCGCGATGGACTCCTAAACTACTTAACCGATTTTAAATTAAATTTACACACCGTGTGCAATTTGATTCAACTTGAAAGATCGAATAGCTTATTTAGGGATGGTTTAAAAAGTGAGAGCGCTACGAAGTTCGCCGAGTCAGCTAGTTATTATTTATTTATAACACAAAAGAAGAAAAATTAAAAAGTAACCTTTCTGCTACTGTAAAACCAAAGTTCAATCATTGTTTCTATTGTTTGGTTATAATTTTTTTTGTGAATATAGATCAATTCTAAGTAAAACAAACATAATAAAAGGTAGAGTCATTAACGTTTTTGTTATTATAGTGCGTAAGCCTCGCACTCTGGATAATTTCTAATTTCTAAGAAATCAAATAATATCGCAAAAATTTTCGACTTCGACGGGACTTGAACTTGCGTCCTTCCCTCCCGTCGAAGTCGAAAATATATATCGCAAATATTATTTGCGATATTATTTGATTTCTTAGAAGGTAGAGTCATTGTTTGTGAATCCAACATTTCCGATTTGTTAACTTACATTGACCATGATCAAGCGCTAAAAGAGCTTTAAATCTTTGTATAAACATAAATCAAACACCTTCGCAATACAGCTGATTGAGACTTTTCCTATTCACGTAGTCTTAGATAGTTAGGTGGCCCAGTAGAGTCACTCCATTTGATGCATTTTAGTAAAAAAACTCTCATATTTGTATATTGTCTTGGCAAGTTTGCAAATGTTAGCTTTGCAGGAAAGTATCATACCTGAGTGGATTAGAAAATACTAGCTTCTGCCCGCGGCTTCGCACGCGTATTTTCGGTATAATAAGTAGCCTATTTCATTATGAATGTCAGCGGGTTAACTACGAACCTATTTTGTGTTGTGGGAAGGGATGGGAAGGGATGAAACGTTGGTGTTCTTCCAACACAAAATAGGTTAGTAGTTAACCCGCTTACATTCATAATGAATTCGTCAAACTACGGAAGTTTTTAGTAAAAAAGTAGCCCATTGTTCAAGTTAGGCTACGTTCTAAGTGTATGCCATAATTCATCTTGATCTGTTCAGTAGTTTTGGAGATCAAATGGAAGAAAAATTCAGATTTCACAAACTTTCGGCTTTATAATACTAGTAGGAAGGATAAAGTAAGTATAAGTAGGAAGGTGAAAACACAACTATCCTAATTTGTAGGATAGGATGTGAAAGAAGACCACACTTATTTGCACTGCGCGACGCCCACTGCCATCTAGCGGAACATTGTAAAACAACAAACAGGTTGTGTACCTCGGTAGAGCGAGGTTGGAAGTTCGTGCTGTACTTTGGAAAACAGAAAGCTCGTCAGTTTACCGAATTTGGTTTCCTTAATTTTAATTTAGCAAATAGCTTAGAAATCGAATTACTATTAGGAATTATCTCTAGCTCTTTTGTAAGGGCTTCTACAAGGGTCTACAAGGATAATAGACAATTATAGGCCCCTCTACTATCTATTAATATCAGTCTTAACTTGCTGCTAATAAAACTCTTTTTCATTATAGTTCATAGAGAAAATGCACCTAGGTATAGAGATTATTGTTTCTTGAGATTGAGATTTCCAAAACCACCGAGTCATAATAAAATTTGACGTACTATGTAGAAAACAATCCATACTAATAACTACTACCTAATACCTTAGAAGAAGAAGACTTAGAATGATAGTTGACACAAACGAGGTAAGTCTAAAAAATTGCGACGGATCGTCGCAATTTTCATTTTGAGCCGTTAGTACAATACTTCAAATGAGACGGAAAGCAGCTCTCACATAAAAATATAAAAATGATGTGTTGTGCGGTGCAAGGATGTTTAAACACCAGTAACCGGAAAAATAATACCGCAAATATCTCATTCCACCGGTAAGTACTAATATTCCGTTTGTAATTTTGCCTAAAACAGTCATCAAAACTCATAAATAAATTTAAAAATTTCGTCCACCATTTTCGTGAAAATGTTGCTATGCACTGGGAAAAAAATACCCATGTTTTGTTACTTAGTACTTAGGTATATAAAAATAGTAGAGGAGAGGGTGGAATTCCCTCAAGTTAGAACTTAGGAATCAAACTACGCGGAATATCACAGGTTTAGAATTTTCAATCACTCGACGATATTCTGAGTAGATTCAAGATGTAAACTCAAATTACTCAATGCTCAAATGCAGCAAATGCAATAAACTCATTGCAATCCATCCCATCACCATAACTGTAGCAATACTTGCACGTGCACATGTTCTTTTTTAGGGTTCCGTAGTCAACAAGGAACCCATACAGTTCACCACGTTCGTCGATCCGTCCGCAGCTTAGTCCAGAGACTATTAGTACTAGAATGCTGTAATTTGTCTAAGTTGGGCATTATTATTTGTGAAAAAAAAATGCTAGTATTAGGTAGAGTGATTTAAAAGGAAAATTACACAGCTTTAGTATGCTTTACTAGATGAGTACCTAATAGTCATCCTAATCAACTTAAAAAATGTACTTTGGTAGGTATGTGTAAAACAGGTGAATAAGTTACAATGCACGTGGCCGAACACGCACTTGACCCGAAATGCACATTATTGTTCCGAAAATGATCGGAGCCGATCTTATTTTGCAGACTTGGAGTAAAACCTTTTTGTCGTTTGACCTAGGTAGAATAATAGTAACCATAGGTACCGGCTGATATTTCGTAAAATAAAAAAAAAACAAGACGTTGGAAATGGATTTTCATAGATCTTTTTTAGATTTTTTATATTTGACAATAAACTATTGACACCTTCAGTAAATTGAAATAATGTAATAAAAAAAATAAAAAGGTAGGTGATAAAAACAATGAAGTATTTTCTTAATGGGAACTTTGCTTCAGTTACCCAATTTTTTAGGGAAAATGCTATTTACTTGCAACATTCAATCATACGAATGTGTGAGTGAGGGCACTGTATTTACGAGCTGTCAAAACACACATGGATCGGTTTTTGGTTACACAAATTGTCAAATTGTTGAATGACACTATCCCTCTGCTGAGACAGCAGCGAGTTTTTACTCTATGCCTAATACATATTATAAATTTTGATAGTAATTCTGTCTATCTGTTAGGTACCATTTCAGGCTCAAACGACTGAACAGATTTCAATAAAATTTGGCCGGGAGGTAAATGGTATCCCAGGGACTATTAATTAATACATTTTTAATATGAATTTGTTACTAGCTTCTGCCCGCGGCTTCGCACGCGTTTTTTTCGGTATAATATGTAGCCTATTGTCTAAGTCCGGCTTTGTTCTAAACGTACGCCTAATTTCTTCTTGTCTGTTTTGGAGAATTTTGGAGATCATACTCGTAGATAACAAAAATTTTGATTTCACAAACATTCGGCTTTATTATATTACTAGCTGCATTCTTACTACCCGTTGTCCTATTACCCGGTTTCCGACAGGAATGAAGCATTTTCCCGCGGTAAAAAGTAGCCTATGTTCATAAGGAAAAAGGCTTCTAATGGTAAAAGAATTTTTCAAATCGGTCCAGTAGTTTCGGAGCCTATTCAATACAAAAAAAACAATCAAATCTTTCCTCTTTATAATATTATAGTATAGATTAGGACAAAAGACTAGCTCCTGCACGCGGCTTTTCGCGCGCTTTTTAAGTAAGTATCTTAAGTCCGTCCCCGGGTTATTGCTATAACTTCCTGCCAAATTTCATCAATATCCGTTCAGCCGTTTTGGTGTGATAAGGTAACAGACAGACAGACAGAGTTACTTTCTACTTGCTTTTAAAATATTTGTATGAATTATTATCGAGTGAATATTTGTTTTTCTCAGTAATTTTGTTTCTCACAAACATTCAGAGTACCTGACTTGGAGTAGTAGAGATCATTATTCAGGAAAACACGGATGAAATAAGGAAAAAAATAAATATATCTTAACAAACATTTAATTTTGTATTCTTTAGCAATATATTATTTATAATAATTATAATTTCACTACAGTAACTATGAACAATCATATGCCTAAGTGTGTGCTTCAGAATGGAAATTTACAAGTAGACACAAAGGCTTAAGTTCTATACATGAATTTAAATAAAAATTACATAAACACCTAGTTTAATTTAATTTTATTGCACATTATATTTTTTGTGTAAGTATTCTATGTATTTTACATTAACTTCTTGTGATCATAAATATTAGCTCTACCAAAGTCAAACCTTTGAATTTGAAACTACCTAGGTACTTACTTAGTGAGTTCTCAAAATACCTACAAACAAACTGCAATAAAAATGCCAATTCTTTATAACAGCTACTTCTCTAGACTTACAACTCGAGTTTAGAAGAAACCAGCACTACGTGACAATCTATTAGGAACATAATAACAATAATTACACATTTATTTAATTAAATATAGCTTTATACATTTATACAATCATATTTTGCCATCATCACTTCAAGTCCGTAAAGTTCATAAAATCACTCATTCCGCTAACAGTCATGTTGTCTCATCGAACACCGCTAGCGATGTTCGGCGAGTTCCGAATGTGTAAATAAGGAGATGCGGTAGTTTCGTCGTTAGGTAGGGCTGTGCGGCGGGTGCGGCGTGTGCGGGGGCAGGGGGTGGTGCAGCGCGAGGTGCGGCGCGTGCGGGGCGTGCGGGGGGAGCGGGCTGGCGCTGGCGGCTCGCAGCGAGTCGGGCGAGGAGCCAGGCGAGCCGCGCCGCGGCGGGTACGGAGAGAAGCGGTGCGCGGCCAGCGCGGCCGCCCCCACCGCGCCCCCCACCGCGCCGCCCGCGTACACCGGCCGCGGCAGCTGCAGCCCTGACCCCGACGCGAGGTGCTGCTGCGCCAGCAACTGCGGCGCTAGGCATGCCCATTGCCCCCACAGTGCCGCCGCCGGCACCCCGTACAGAGGATACGCGGCGCGCAGAAACAACTGCGACCGTGCGGCTAAGATCGCCTTCTCCTCCAACGTCAGGTTGTTGTTATGTTGGTCTAGATCGAACGGGCGCAGCGGCGACCGAAGGTAATGCTGCTCCGCCAGCATGGACTCCATCGTTTCCCTGAAAATTGAGATTTACGTTGAGTTTTTGCCGGTCGGTATGAAAAACCATGATGAGAAAGCGTGAAAAGTATCTACCTATGATAGGCGGCACCGAGGCGCCTGTCGTCGGGGAAGTATGATGTTCGGTCTTGCTCCCCAGTGACATAGAATCTCAAGAAACAAAAAAAAAGGTCTAAGTAAACAAATTAATGCAAGATAATAAATAAAGGCAAATCAAAGTTAATAGGTTCATAGAAAATGTCTGTATGACAAATTATGAATTGCATGAATGCAAAAGTCAGCTCTTGTCTTCTTATTAAATTAAATGAGTTGGAATGGCCAAGCAGAAAATATCACTAGAACATGGTGATATGATTGCAGACAAGAAGGTCCATACAAATCAAACGGCCTCATTCATTAATCACGATTACTTCTGTGATCATGAAAAACATAAGATTAGTCACTAGGAATAAGCTATAAAGCAGAAGATAAAATGGAAACCTGACGAGTATAAGAAAACAACATAAGAAATAAGAAAATGCTCAATCTGACTGAGTTTACAAAATAACAATATGATAGTTACCTCTCGAACTCAGTGAGACGTGAAGAGTCACGGAACCCCTTTGCGAATGGATTACTGTCGATTTTCAGCTTCGTGATCTGAAACAAAAGAACAATGCGTTATTTTGATGTCTTTTTAACAAGCAATATTATTACAAGAGTTAAAACTCAATAAATGCGAAATTGCAATGGATGTGGTTTTGCAAAAGCAAAACTCAAAAACAAACTCGACGCAGAAAATGAGAATTATTCCTCATTATAAAGTGGCAAAGGTCGAAAGCCCGGTAAGTCCATAAATTCTGCAAATTGTTACTAAGGAAATCGTTAAAACGAGCTGATGTACCCATAAAGTAAATGTTTGATTTAAGGGAAGGACGAGGTGTTAAAAAATGTGTTTGGCAGAGCAGAGGCAGTGTTGATGAAAAATCGCCCCCTCGCTGCGTCGCGCCCCGCTGCGACTCCACACAATTTGTGAACAATATTTACGATAAACCCTCCGAGAAACCAGCCTCCATTAATAGCGTCTCTCCTAATATCGAATTAAACCAATATGCAGCTAATTTTAGCACTGGCATTTTTATGATGAGACAAGGTGAGAAAAAATAAAGTACGTTTTAATGGATCGCAATAAACAAGTCATCGGGAGCGTGCAGTGTCAATCTTTCAGCGTGTCCAGTCGCCGGCGGTAATTATCTGGCGATTGAGCCGCTCGCGATCCGCGGCTCCCAGCCAGCCATACCAGCACACGTCTACCCACAGCTCGCACAACTAATTGCATTGTTCTAACAACTTCGCACTAGCTAGCTATTTTAGAACGATGAACTCGATGCCTAACGGCTGCGCTTATGACAAACTGTGACACCAGTGATTCTAAAATAGATGGACAACCGAATATATCACGGTAACAAACGTATGAGTATGATCATTACTGTCGGGCATTCCTCTCCCGAGACAATTAACATCTTAATACCCATTGAAGTTATTTATTTTTTGTTTGAAGTGCTAGTAGTTTATGTGGAGCGCGTTAATCTACTAAACTTCTTGATAAATGATTCGCCTAACATTGTCACGCATCAAAGCGAGATGATAAAAATAAGAAAATATTGAGCAGTTGTGACAGGTTTCCGATTTTGCGGTGAGTAATTTCAGGAACACATGTGACACCCAAGACTAATGTTTACCAAAATAGTTGAGGATATAAAAAGAACGTTTGTCGTAAGTAGATCGTTTAACTTTGAAAAGGAATAACTATTTAAAGCCCGCTTAGAATGACATACAAAAGTGTACAATAGGATGAATAAATGCATGACAGCTATTAACATTTTTGAGTCACGTATTCTAATATGACACCAAATGGGTACAAACGAGGTCCTTGAGAGGACATTGGATCCGCCGGTTCCCTGAGGCCGGGAGTCACATGCCAGCTACTTATCTTGCACACCCACCTGGCAAACGTCATTGAATACAATGGACGCTCGAAGCGCCTGCTCTCCGTTCACAGTAACGAGAGGTACCTAGCAGAGCAACTGACAATAATGGATGCAATATATGCACATACACTGAATAATTTATGCTCTACCAATGGCTACTGTGCTTGAGTTGCTATGCTTAAATTGATTTGAGGTACTTCAAATGACAACTCAAACAGTAATTAATATGGAGTTTGTTAGCTTGTGATGTTTATTAGATTTAGTAAAACCATTTGAACAAGGCGTGTCAAAACAACCTAATTTAAGTATCAACAAACATTCGCCTTGGGCGGCGGCTGCCGCTCACTGACAACATTAAAGGCGCCATAATGACATTATTCCCGGGCGGGAAACAAAAAATATCACAAAAAGAGGCGTCAAGGAGATGTAGCGCGATTCACTGAAGTGCTCTACATTAAATTATACAATGCCAGAAATAAAGCAACTTGTAATATTAATCAGTGCAAATTTTTTACACACCACATGGTGGTGAGATAGTACTATTTTACCTATTCTGGTACGTATAATTTAAATATTAGATAAAGTTAGTGCCAAGGAAATAGTTTATCAGGTTTCTAGCAGTATCTAAAATTTCGTCAATTCATAACCAGCCAGAATAAATTCCCTCTAGATCGAGGACGACAGCATCAAGCTTAATAACATTAAACCAGACCTATTATAATTAACACGCTAAGCAGAGTTAACACTAAAGTCTAATAAATCAATAGACGACCAAAAAGCTGCGCCAGTTGTCATGTAACTTGTGTAAATGAGTAGAGACGCGTCGAGCGGGACACGACAGGAACATCGGGGGAATAAATAAATGTCACGTTAACATGCGCCCGCGCTCCTTTTGCTGCGCATCGCATTGATTGATGCAGTGCGACGACGAGCGACATCTCACCTCTTGATAAAGTAATAGGTATACCAACCGTAGCTAAATAGGTATCTCAAGAATCTCACATAAACGGTTTTAACAATCTTTCACAATAAAACTAGCTAGATGTATGAATGGGTTCAGACAATGCTCGATTATTAATGTAAGTATCTATTATTTGCTAGAATCTATGAAATTGTTTTAAACGTGCATATAACACGGTATGAAGTGTCAAAGATAAACTCGAGTCATAATTATTTTGATGAGCACTTTCAGCGATTGCGTAAAACGTTATTTCTAAGCATCTAGCATCTATAAAATTAAAATAACAGAAAACTATTTATAGCAACATGTCAGGAAGTTCATTAGGTATTATTTATTACAACTTTCATAAACCTACCAATAAAATATTCCTTTCTCTCTTTCTGTTATTACTACTTGTAGGTACACTACACACCCTATGATTTAATATTTGCAGCAATATATATTTTGGTCTTTTAATTTATAAGTCTATGTAAAAGTATTGATTGGTAGAGACAACCTTTATAGAACTAGTACTTACAATTGAGCTAACTGCAGACTGTTAGAAACAATCTACAGATAGCTCAATTGATCTATATCAATACCAGTCGGAAGCGTCCCCAAGACGCTGGCTTCATTGCCCCGCTGTATGCTGACGCGCAACAATATGTCTAAAAAGAAAAAAAACAACTCTATTGATATAAGATCAGAGTATTTATGAGTGGTTTTATTATAATAACCGCAAATGAAGCCTGGGAAAGTGACTAGGCGAGCCTCGCAGTCAAAGGTTCACTGAGCACACACGGCACGGCCTACAGCTGGGAGCTGTATAACGAAGTTTTCGAGAAAGCCGATGCTTTATTGTCAATAACTCGTAAACGCTCCGAAATAATGAACACTGCATGTGGAATCGACAGCTACCTACCTATACTTAAGTTTAATAACTTTAATAAGTTTAGCAGAATGCATTGCAGTTTGTAACCCAAATTCTTCATTCGCAAAACGTATTTTACTTTGTAGTATCTACCTATATTAGGTACCTAAGGTTTCTTCGTCGCTTCTTTACTTAAGTCTACATACCGAAGCGACAGAAATAAAAAAATATCACTTTATTTCCGTGTCAGTGTTTAGTTTTATAATTTGACCTTTTCTAAGTGTACATCAATAAATGTATTTATGGAAATAAAGAGTTTTTGATTTTGATTTGATTGATTTTAAGTGTGTTGCCCAGGCACTCAGGCAAGATCGTCAAAGCTTCATTCAATCTGAACCTTTGACTCTTACAGTTATAGGCATTTTTGATGTTGTTAATGACACTCTTTCAATTCAACAGCTGAATACGATTATTGCATAAATTACGACAGAAACTTCATTGGATTACAAATCATCCCCATTTATTTTATCATTTTCTTTTAGACAGTTTTCCATTCAGTCGTTCGTGTAAGCTTCATCTTCATCTAACACGTCTATAAATTGTAAGTTTTCTCTGATTGTTCCTACTGACAGTATTAGATTCATCGTATGGAGATTATACAAATCGTCTGCTATTTCTGTTAGTAACCTGACTATCATTCTACACATCCACATATCCACGAACTGTAGATCTATCTGGGTCTTCAGTAGTTCACTTTTCATTTCGTCAGTTTTTATTAGGGGCGTAGGTCTCTGTTGAGTCTGGTAAGAAGGTCTATAATAGGGCCAACGTGAAGCAGAAGATCTATTTTACACTCGTACTCGTAACTTATGTTCCTATTGTACTTGAATATCAAGTAATATGCTATTTGCCACATTTCAATTTTATTTTATAAATATTTTGATTCATCAATGCTTCTCGAATGTATGAGATTGTCAAAAAATTAAACAAGATAAAAAAAATTATAATTTCACGGTCAAAGACAGCTGACATTGACCACTCTGACTCTACGAAGTAGCTAAAACATAAAATCTCTTTTGGGCTTCGATCAGGAAAAAGGGTGAGTTTGTTTGTCCTTGCTTTGGACTCTCCATTTTCATTTGAAAAAGATTTGTCTACAAAGATTTAGACCAAAAAGGTGGTATTTACACTTTTTTGTCCGTGGATGTTTATTTATTTATTCATATTAAAATTAACCTCTCGGCTAGTACAAAATTGTTAATTTTTCTGTAAGAAACTGTGCGCAGGCGCAATAAATCGAGGCGGCCGCACACGACGGCTCTGCGTGACGTCACACCTCAAGTGATCGATGGCACGAGAGACCGAGATCGAACTACTATGGCTCAACTACACCCCTGAAGAGGAAACAAGATAGAAGCTCAATAAATAAATTCCATCTTAAATTATTTTAAATCCACTCTTAGGAAGTACATTGACTTCTTGTATTTTTGAATTATGCGAGTTGCGTGTTATCGAGTTGTAATATTTATTGAATAAGTTGACTGCTTTGTGAATGGGATAATCTGGCTGATAGTCCAGTCAAATTAGTCAGTCAAAATTCGATGAACTTTGGTATCAACTGTGCGTACAAAGCATCTATGATTTGGTTGAAAGGTCTAAGGTCCAATTTCACCGTTTGCTGCCAAAACTTAGATCAACAAAACAAAACTAGTTCAGCTTGATCGAGTTCAAACTCGTATAATACCTATTGTGTGACATGACATCTCTCAAACTCGGTTTAGCGCTTGAACTGGATCAACTTTGTGTCGGAAAAATGCGCTGAAGTCGTTTAAATTGTAAGCGCTAAACTGAGTTTATTGAACGCGTTTAATTATTATTGTAATGTTGAAATTGGACCCAAGATAATTAGTTCAAATCAATCATGATTAGATCTATAACTATCATTGTCATGATTTTGGGTATCGAAGCTGACAAAAGCTCTTCTCTAGAGAACAATTACTCATTGTATTATATCTTCTCTTACCTACTATATTATTTTTTAGTTTCTATTATATTTATTATATTCTCATTATATTCTGTTTTAGTTAGAAGTACGTAGGTACACGCTAAATTAATTGCTCTGCAAAACCCAATTCGACTTTTTTGTGATAAATGTTGACAGTTTATTATTTTCCACAGCTTCCATTGAAAATGACAAAACGATCGCAGTTAAACGCGTTATAAGTCGACAAACAAATATAAAAAGAGCTGAATTGAAAAGAATGAATCGATATTAAAAGAAGTAAAAGAAGTTCGTCGGAGGTGCGAGGGAGGAACTCATGACACCTGACCGCAGCCATTTTGGCCCGTGAAATATGTTTATTTGTCATGGCTCCCCTTTGTTATTGAAATTGTGTTTGCCTTTACTCCTTCATTATATTGTTCGATTATATTCTCGTAGAACTCGTTTGTGGACGCTCACTGCTTCGAAGATTTTAGAATATTGATTGTTGATACTGAGAAATGAGATATAAATTTCAATTAAGCGACTATTGAGAGGGTTTTCGTCTACATGCGTGGAGCGGACGCAGTTATTTTCGTGATTATCTTCTCAAGCCAAGTATTAGGTAGACGCTGCATAAACGATAATAACACTGCCACCGATTTCTCTAATCTGTTTATTTTACTGTTGGTGACGGACATGTTTGTAGGTCTGTCAATTGTTATTGTTGCCAGCGAGTAAGTGAAAGTATTACCTTAATAGAAAAGTTCTGTTTATTACTATACTTACTCGTAATAGTCGTTAGGTGTAACCAACTATAGCTTCAACTAGCATCCTCGCTGACGTGGTGACTGTTTAAAACGTAATCAAGAAAATAAGTGAAGATTTAATTTGATTCGAAACAGGCCATTAGAGTACAAACACACTAAAACCGTTGTGGTATTCTTTTTAAATTCTCATACATAATTAGAACTTGAATATTCCAAAATTAACAACTCAGACTAAATGTGAGTTCTAACACTAAAACAACAAATAACATTTGAAGTAAAAATTTAATTTCTATATGTAGGTATAACAGTGTGTGAGTTTCGAGTTATCATATCACTGATCGACTTGGTAACAGGTAACTATTTGCAAGTTTTTACTCAAAAGGACCAATCGATCATAACAAATTCACAAGTCATCGGCTTATAAAAAACCTCTTTGTGTGCATTGAGGATGCGTAAACGTTAACAAACATTGTCACCTCGCAGCGAGTCAAATTCCAAACAAAGGATCCAACAGAAAATGAACATCGTGACAATAGTGTGGTGGGTGTAAGTTGTTAAATATTGAAGCAGGGCTCGCTTTCCCGGGAAACTTCCCCGCGGCGCGCGCGCAGGCGACGCTCCGTCTCACACCGCGATACACAAAAAATACTATTCATATTTTTTATACTGAATGTTTTATCTCGTCTCATATCAACGTTCTAGTATGATAAAGCACCAATAATGATGTTTCATTTTGAATCGATTTAACAAATGTCGCGGACGACTAAAAATTCGGTGACACTTTTTTTCTTGGGAATAAATTTTATATTTCATGATATTCAAAGTGGGATTATAGATTTGTATCGAGGTGTCTAAGTGGGCAGCCTTAAGTTATGCGGGCACAGTCATATCGATCTTGGCTGGTAGAGCGCAGGTGCAAACGTGCTAAGTGTATTCTTATTGTTGTAAGGGATTGGGTTATCAGTGACACTATCTCCGACGTTCGACAAATGTTGAAGCTGTCAGAGGTGTGACGTCAGCCAAATCGAGGCAACTTGCGCTTGCGGTGCCGCGGCCGAAGGCCTCCCGCACGATAGATCGAACGCCCGATATGCCTTTTACAGCGAAGTTTTCAACTTTATAATGTCATACCTTCCATCTAAAAGTATTTATTGAATTGCCTCCTCACACTTACCTAACAAAAGGAATTAAAAGATTTATACTAGAAAGAAGTGACGGCCTCCCTAGCAAGCGCGCTCATAACTATAAATCAGTAAGACGAACATAACGATACCTAGGCCAGTAATGGTCTGCGATGTCCCTTGGTCGGAGCCGTAAATCTAGAAGCGCGTTAGAATCAATGGAAATCAATAATCGTCGACCCTGGGGAGTCGTTTCGAGCCGACTATAAAGTTCCAGTAGAGCCTAGGCACACTGTTGATAGCTATCTCTATAATTCATGACCTTTACTCAGGGCGATCTGATGATTTACTAGTTAACTTATTTTTGAAGTTAACCTTTTAATTAGCTGGTGTAAAAAGAAGTGTGAACATGTTAACGACTTAAACAATTTTATTAATTCGCAATGTCTATGAGCTGATTCTGAACAAACTTGTGTCTAACCGCTCAAAATAATCTCTTACAACAGCCAATGCGTTCGTCGAGGAGGGTACGCAACTGAAACATCTAATGTTACCACTAAACTGAAACTTGAAACAGCTAATTAACTAACGAATGACTGAACGAATGGAGATTTATGTACCGCGTTGTCGATATAAAGTAACTTCCTTTATGATCCTCAAAACGTCCTAATTATTTTACTAGGAGAGGCAAAAGGAGCAAAATGTATTATGGAGACGCCCAAACGCTTTTGTGACAGGGGATTAATTGCGCGTGGCGACACATGCGGCGGGGCACGGAACCAGCGGGCGCACGAGCGGAGCGGGGATACAATCAACTCTATAAACACACCAATACTGAGGTAAAAACATCTCAGCTTTAGTACCCGTGAGTAATTGTTTTGAGAATGGTGCCCAGGTTCCAGTGGACAGTTGAAATGTGCACACCGGAGTTCAGACGGAAGATGTTCGACTTGGACATCGACTAAGGCTTAATTTAGATCACGGATGAAAACTTTAATCGTCAGTGTCGAGCTCGCATCAGCCGCGCTGTCCGTCCGTCGTCGGCGACGCCCGCGTGTGGCCGTCCATACACAAAAATTATGTGCCACCTCCCTTTGTTCAGAGTGGACATACCTTTCAGCGAGATGCAATTAGTGCCACTGAAATAGCCATCGTCGATAGTCACCCGACAACGCTATGCGATTTAAAACGTTCGTCCCTCTGATCTATTTTAGAAATCAAATGATAGAAACAAGACGGAGATTTGTGACAGCAAATAAACAATTAGGCTTGAACCATAAGAGAGTGTAGGTACTCACAAGTTGGTTCTGGTAAGCTGTGACGGCGGTGAAGACACATTCAGGGAAGATGAAAGTCTTGAATTCCTCCTGATCGAGATCTGTGATGGGCGCGTTGACGGCTCCCTCGCGTCGTAGCACCAAGTGAATGCGGGGCTGGTACTTGTGCATCGAGTTCAGCACCAACTGTTGAAAAACGACAACATATTTTGTTATTTGCACGAATTTGTTAATGCTTCAGCAACATCGACAAACCAAAACAAAGGATTGATGTGTATCTGACCTGGCCATTCTTATCCATTTCGTTGTTGGTGAGTTTGACCTTTTCGAAGGAGACGACCTGCTTGCGCAGCTGGTCGCCGGAGAAGGGCGAGTCGGGGTGCGGGTAGAGGCGCGCGGGCGCGGGCGGGTCCGCCTTGCCGGCCACCAGCCAGGAGGAGCGGTGGTACGCGTACCGGTACCGCTTGCCGTCCACGGGGACCACGTCCAGCAGCACGGCGTAGCGCGCCTCCGCGCGGCACCCCGCGAAAGACACGCGCACCGTCGGGAACATTCGTCTGAACAACACAACATTACATACATAAGTACTCGTAAGTATAAATTGAGGACTCTCCCTCTATTTCGGATGTGGTTATCCTTTTCGTTTAAGTACCTAATCGAATACGAAATAATCATACCAATTCTATTAAGAGTGGCAAAAGATAGCTTGATTGAAATATCATAAAGTTCATTTTTAGCGCCAGTGGAATCAGTGCAAACTGGTGCAAGCGCTCCTTTATTTATTGCGCATTATTTTATTGCGTGAAACGTAAATAATATCACAATGCACTTCTATATTATCGACTGCCATTGTTGTGTTAAAGCGTATATTTTCACATTAACGCAATTATTCGACAATTACTTGGTTGAACTAAAATTTTTGCATGCAGAGAGCGGCACGAATATGCTTTTGCTTATTAGACACGGTGCGAGCTATCGGATAGCAAATACGTGGAATAAACTTTTGCTATAACGTTCCTCAACGCAGTTCATAAACCATTAGGTTTTTGAACTGTCAGATTGAGAATTATCTTACGCACCAAAGGAAAACATTGGGGCTCCGCTTAGTAAGTATTCAAATACAAAATATTAAAAAAAAAATACAAACATCTTCGGTGATTCACAAAGAAAATTACTATCAAATAACAGAAATAAATTAGAACTAGTATTTACAATAGAAACAATTGAGCTAACCTTAGACTGTTGCAAACAATCTACAGGTAGAAAAAAAAACACTTACGAATTTAAAGTTGTGCCTATTTTTACAGAACTCTATAAGTGTCTACGCTTACGAGTATGGTTTCAAACGATTTTGAGTCTAAAGAGTCTTTCCTAGCTTTCTTTATGGAGACATTCTTTAACGTCCCTCATTCGAGCAAGATGAATGGGAAACATTTTTGTAAAGGTGTATGTTTTGTTCAGTGAGTGAAATTGCTTGTGGTTGGTCGACATTACAGCCCCATTAAAGTTATGTACCTATGTTGATGTGGTTTCCTGTTGTCATTCTCCCTCCATGATGCTCCATAATGTTGTATTTGTTCAAAATATTTTTTAACTTATCAAAATCCACAGCCAGATCAACGACAACGCTTTATGAGAAATCACTAAAACACTGTCAGAAATTGATCAGACGATAATAAACTCGTTGTGGGCAGAGCTGAGTGTCACAAAAACTGGCGTCAGTAGCCGCGTGAAACACTATCTTCTAATCGACATAAAATGGTAGCCATTGAAGCGGAGAGAACGGAAACAACAAATCTTTTAGTGTAAGCCGAGATGTAGCATCGCCTGCCAGTCTCTTACTTTTTCTAGCCAAAAGCATGGAGAGATGAGGTTTGACTATTCGCTTTAGCTGAATGCGTAACGGGGAAACTGAAATTGGAATGTAACTTCTGACCCGCGTCTTCACAAAGACCACCCACGTGTAAAACTATGATTCTGCAGACATATTATGATTTACAATAAGATTCTGATTGGAACTTTTTCATAAAGAAAACGTTTCTTTGCTTCAAAGCGAATCAATTATCATTGTAGGGCTCAACAAAGCCAACGTGACAAGTGAGAGACGCTTATGTAGAAACGTCTAATGATTTTACGAGATCGAAAGAAAACGAAAATGAGAATGTATTAATAAGATTTATGTAGGTAGGTAGAACTATAGTCGCGCGTCGATTTGTGAGAAACTTCTTTGAGAAGAACGAAGCATCGAGCACGGGCAGTTGCATGCTTGCGTTAATGGCGACAGTCGCCGCACCGCGCGATATATTACCGCAATGATATATGGACACTGGCGTCGTCCATCACCCTACCACCCAAAAGTTAGCGGAAAACACTCTCAAAGCAAAAGGACATCGCACGCACATGAGGCGTTTTAATGAGCAGATACTGAAGACAGAAATAAGGCCGTGCGTTTACAACGCGGCTTTATTGGTAAGACATTGTTTAAATGCATTTTCGCGGCTGAAATCTAGACGTTGTCCATAAATAAGTGACTTTGAATACCTAAATTTACCTACATTAAAGCACTCCTGATTATAAATGAAAGATTTTATAGCGACAATCTCAACGCGTTGTAACTCGGAATGATTCGCAGCGATAATGGCCAGCTTCTTTTAATTGCTGAATGTGAATAGCATCCGTTTTTGTACGTTAAATTTTCTATTTGCAATTTTAACGAGATAATTACGTGTGGCGAAGACGAAGCCAGGGTAAAATTAGTGAGATTGTGAGTTAAACAAGCGCGAAGAGTTGCACCAGTGCGCGGACGCATGTCGTCTTAATTAGAAAGGCACGAGCCGAGGTGCGAACTCGTCAATCATTGTTTTCCTCGACGTCTCATTTGATGAATCTTCTGCACGGACTATTGAAACTTCGCCGACCATGCATCCTTACACAGTTTAGTTTTACTCATTCCGATTGTTATTTCTAGCACCCACGATTTTCGTTTCTTCTGTAATCAGTTACCGACTAGTTTACTACCTAGCCCATTACCGGCTATAAAATCCTATTTGCCATAACCATAGATAATATTGTAATTATCGTCGAATGTTCTAAGAGATATAAAATTAGTGCAGAATTCGATTTTAATTGGAAGTCGTGTTTATTAAATTATGACGCCCGCGATAGAATTGGATGTGATTATGCAATAGCTATGTACGCCATTAGCGCAATGTTATCACGTCGTGATTAGAGCACATCTGACGTCACAGTTCATTTGAAGATAGCAGAATCAGTCACCGTGAATGTTTAGGATGGCGATTTACAATTGCCATTAAGGTTTTTGAGACGATAAATTACAAAGAAATATATCTTGAATAAAAGCCATAGTAAAAATACTTAACTAGGTGCTAGGTACTTGGTTAGTCTTAATTATTTATTTAATTCTATATGAAAAGGATGCAGGCAAAGTAAACCAGCTTTGGCGGTGCTTTGCTGTGCTTTTAGGTAGCCAATCCGCACAAGCCAGCGTCTAATTATACGGGAGCGCTTTATTAATAGCAATTACACCCGCCGCCATATTGCCAACGCGATTTAATTAACTCGATTCGTTGATTAGACACAGATGGCGCGAGATTGCGATTCTACTGAGCCGCTCATTAGCGCACTTTTGACGATACTTGCTGTATAATGATGATAGAGAGTAATTTTTCGTCAATTGGTAGATAAAGATTTCAGATTGTGTATTCAATCTTTTGAATACACAATCTGAAATCTTCTTAGGGTTGGTAGATATTAGAATAATTACCTACAACACATCCTCCGGTTTTTAAAAAAATATCTGAACGTCTGGTCGAAGCGACGCGTGGCCCGAGAGCTGGTGAACGTCTGGCGCAGCGCATCAGCTTTGCCATAAAGCGGGGCAATGCAGCCAGCGTCTTGGGGACGCTTCCGACTGGTATTGATATGGATCAGTTGAGCTACCTGTAGATTGTTTGCAACAGTCAGCAGTTAGCTCAATTGTTTCAATTGTAAATACTAGTTCTAATTTATTTCTATTATTTGATTGTAATTTTCTTCGTGAATAAAGTATAGTACCCTAAACTTAATAATTATGTTTTCAGTTTCAAGTTATAGCCGCCACGATTCATTATGGTCATAATTACGGCGTAATTAACAGATTCGCAAGTATTTTTTTCAGTAACAAAGGTCGGTAGGTTCAGGTCCCTACTAGGTAATATTTAAATTACCTGACTCGAACAGTTAGTATTGCATAAACACGTTCCCAGCGCTCTCGGGAGCGATTACTGCAAATTAGCGCTAATAGTGGACCTTACCGCCTTAAGTGATTTCTGCAGATAATTCCAGTGACAACAATCCTTGTCGGTGGCCAATGAATATTTCATAACGGATAATGAGCGATTGCAATCTTAACATGATCAACAGAGCCAGAATGGTGTGTCAAAATACCTACCACGTTGAAAGCCGCTTGCTATTTCAATTTCATCAAGAATAATTTTAGCTAATACCGCGAATTATCATAATATATAAATCTAAAATTTTTAGTTATTTAATAAGTAAGTCATTTACATCTTTCATGAATTTTTGGACGCATAAATGAGTACGTATGGTTGACACTCATTTTCAACTTAGTAAACGCATTATCTTCAATTCTTAAATTTTTTCCTTTGTAAGCTTGACTATTATTATATTTTCTGTATTGCTAAATTTCGTAAAACTTGTATGTCTAATGACAGATCACAGTGCTCTTAATTTTATGTGTGAACATCCCTGTAATATCTGTGTATAACAAATGAATAAATGAAAATTTAATATTATTTCTCTGTCGGCACTAAATGCAATAGAAACACGAATATTTTTACTCCCAAAGCAAAGGAAAAAAGTAGTAGGTAGGTAAGCTTATTAACTTCAGAGCGATACTTCCCAACTATTATAGTATCCATCCATGATTCATTAAGACAAGCTATGCCATAGATATCTTTGACAGTTCAAGAGATCCGCGGTGTCGTATGGTATGAGCAGAGTGCTGATCTCGCCACGGTCACGACTCGTCACCGACGCGATACCGTCACGCATCCGATGCATTTGAAATACCACACCGCACCTCCTGAAACATCTATCAAGTCTAATTGTAACGCGCAGTCACATACATCAATGTGTCATAATAATGAAGGGAAAAAATGGGGCGCCTCTTATGTAGCAGAATCCTTCCATCATATAGTTTTATGACGCTCTGTGAACGGCTTGACTGTAATTTCTTTTTTTAAGTATAAAAGTTTCACAAAGGATATTCTGACATCGATTTTGATCTTTAATTTTAAGAGAAAATATTTTCAAGGAATAATTTTAATATAAAAATATATTATATTTTAAAATAAAAAAAAAATTCAAGGAAATAATCATCATGTTAGCAACAATATGTGACGTACAGATACATTTTTAAAAGCTTGCACGATTGTCTTTCGTTTTTTTCTACAATTGTCCATGCTGATGACGTCACAAATCTAGGCCTCCAGTATAGGAGAAACAAAAGAGGATCGTGCCAGCTTATCTATACCTACTGTCGTTTATCTTAAGTACAGGTACTTACAATGAAGGTCGGATATCTTGTACTTCATAATAATAATTAACTATTAGTTATATTTCAAATTACCCAAGAAAACGACACTGCTCTACAAAAAATTTCTCATGAAAAAGCTATTATTTCAACATAATATACTAAGGTAGGGACATACCTACTTAATGCTCGTATCATCTCGAGATGTGATTACGGGAAGGGCGTATCAAAGCGCTGACGGCTGACTGACGCGATGACAAATGATCCAGCGTCAACTGTGATTACCTAACACTGAAGGACTACGAGTATTATGGATGAAGATATCATTCTGGATAGACTCAGATGATTAATTACCGTTTAAACTCATCAAAAAATCAGCGTCTTAATAAGTGATCTAGAAACTGCGAATTATTGTTAGAACTTTCACACGCCCACACCTTTGCAGTATCTAGATTGCTAAAAATGGTGCTTGAGAAAGTTCCGGCGCTGTTAGAAATGATTTTCTTTGACATTTGGGAGGGTGTTCGAGATTGATGAGAATTAGAGGTATCTAATGAGCAGTTGGGCGGGGCTGGGCGGCTGAGGCGCAGTGATATATCGCTCGTCTTGGGAGGTCTGGTGAGAACGCGTCAGATTTTCGACACTTGCACGATTTTGTCAAATCTATTGATTTATATCTCGCTTGCTAGACGTTGCGGCGTGGCGGTGAGGCGAACCGTCACGTCATGGGTTGGAGATGGAGCATAAAAAATATTTTATTGAATTTAAATGTGGCTGCATATTTTTTATGAGTACTTACCACAACAATGTGCAAAATATTTATCAAATAGTTTTATTTCGGTGAATATTTTTTAATATACCAATAAATATTCAAGTTATATATTATAGACTAACCTAACCAGTAGATAAAGGGTGAACGCATATCGAGTCATTATGTGTAATAGGCTCTATTTAAGACAGTTGTTCCCAATATAAAGCCATGTTCACACAAACAGAAAATTATGAGGTTGACGCTAGGGGTGCGCAGAGTAAATACGGATACTTGCTATAAAACATTTCTGTGTCGGCCATTTGTGCGCAGCATATGCGCCGTGTAAGTATTTATTAGCAACGTAATTAGTGAATGTAAACAAATATTACTTTTGCGTACAATTTTAATTGCGTAGCCCGGTAATGACAGACTATTGGTTTACCTGCCTTTGTGTGGGCTTGCTTCTGCCGCACAGGAAATGCATTATTTCTGAAGTATTTCAATAAAAGCGTTCAATTATCTTGGGAACATGTTTTTGACGAAACTAATTGAAGTCACCACGTAGGCAATTGGGTCAAGAAGAATAGGTTTGTGACCACTAAGAATATATGGAATGGATTAGAGTTTCTTATTATTAATAGGCTACTTAACTCATATCAAATTTTGCGAAATAAATAATTATTTTCTGTAGTATTTGACTTAATAAACCAATATTTATAGATTTCTGATATTAAAGTTCTAAGACTACATATTTTCAATTTAATTTTTTTTTTTATTTTTTATTTAGAAATCTGAAAAAGCTGTCGGTCAAGTTATGACGTCATAGGACTCAAAGCAAATTTCATGATGGGATCAAAATTCGCTATACCTAGTCTGTCTAAATTTTTACAGTGATGATCGTTTGCTAACGTCAATTGTTAGTTTTCGAGACATATGACGTGACAACACAGATAAATATTGCTGACAGCGTTTCCGTCTGCGTGCGAAAAGTAGACTTTTAAAATAAAGTTTTGCGGCTTTCTAGGTCCTAAGAAACTGTGGTAATTTTTTTCTTTATTTGGACAATAAATATTAATATAAGACCTACTTTAAAAAAAAGAGTCAATTACGACAGCCAATTACGAAACGTAGTTAGGCAAAAACAAAACAATTGATAAAAAAAATACAGATTGTTATTATTTTGAGAAAATAAATTTTAAAAATAAGCACGGTGACGTGACCGTGAACACCAATGAGAATGTGTGTCGTCACTTCTTCCAAAACATCATTGTTGTGGTGGACCATAAAGATCAACACCAAAAAGATCCGCACGCTGGTTTTAACTAAATCTCCAAATACAAACAGTAATTAATTTATTTGATTTCTTAGAAATTAGCCAGAGTGCGAGGCTTACACACTATAATAACAAAAACCTTACAAACAGGTAGGTAATGTTTCGAAAGAAGTGACGTCATTCAAAACGCCATGAGAGTCTTGAGCGTTTTCGATAAAATTGAAATAGTTTTTATTAATGCCAAATAAATATCGTCTCGGAGATCAATTTAATGTAGAAAAATGCATCAATATTTTATTTTTAGAATCAAAAATATGTTAAAAAGGTCTACGAGTCGTAGAGGGTCTACGGAAAATTTAGAATCATATTTTTATTTCATAAACTTCTATGATTTTATACTTGCTTTCTCTTTTATAGAAGCACCATATCATCTTTTACAATACAACAATTAATTATAATCGAATCACAGCGATGAGCTATTGAATGTAAGAGTTTACGGTTGAGTGGACGTGTGATTCCGAAGGTGAATCGCGCCAGCCACAGCCGCCGCGAAATTCCACCATCTCGTTTTGTTCTATTGTCAGCCTTTTGGTCTGCTAATGGTGTTACATTTCAGAACGGTGTCAGAACACTGTTTTTTATTTGCACTTTAAAATAGTCTCGATTGTGCACTAGTTATTTTTGTAGATGATTATATTTTTTTGGCCTGTATCGACCACGGCGGCCTGTCTCAACGTAGACTAGCCATTTTTCTAAATATCTTGCCATACGCCAGTTGCTTGTAGTTTTTTACATGCAAAAATAAAAATTATATGTTCTATTGTTCGTTTGTTCAAGAGTTCAGGATAGCAAGATATTGAATCACATAAATTCAGCGCCGCATATTTTATAGAACGTAAACCTGCCCGAGTTATTCCTTGCAAATCCGGCGTTAATTCCCACAAAGCCCACAGTTCAGAGTCACGTATAGATCCCTATAGCTATAACATAACTGTAGCTATAAAGGTATACGTATGTGCGCATACCACACCTGAACTCGGTAACAAAACGCTGTGAGGAGTTTCGCAAGTCGACACCAAAATTGGGAAGTTTGCCGACAATATTGCGAAAACTGTCGCCTTGTGCCTTGCACCTCCCTTCCCTCCTTCTCCTTCAATGTCTACCACAAAGTTCTGTATGTTGTTATACACTTTATTCAGGATCTACATTATGGATTAGTTGATTGAGTAGCCTTTTAATCTCAATTCTAAGAGCTGACCACTTCGAAACTAATAATAAACCTTCAAATTATTACTTCAATTAGTATTTAAGTTAATAATTAAACAGCCTTCCAAAGCGTATTTAAATTTACCAGAAGTTTAACCGTTTTGCGGAATTTCATCAGAGAAACAGATAAATAAAAGGCAAACGTATAAGCTAAGATGGATAAATACCAAAAATAAAAGTTGCCATTCCTCGTCGACCTAAATGAAACTAGAGAATGTATCTTAGCCACGTATGTCAACGTCTGGCGGGACGTGCCCTATGTCTGCGGCTGGTAATGTCGTCAGCTCTGGGGGTGGCAGGGGGGGAGGTAAGGGGAGGCTCACGTACTGACTGTTAAAACGCTTCATGTCAACGAGGGTGGGGCGTCTCAGTTTGTAATCGCTGCGATGGAGCCATGTTGATAATGTCGTGACCTGTATCTAGGATAGTTCAACTTTAGTAACTAAAGCAATAGATGATGCTGGGCAGATATGTCGGGAATAGAAGATATTGGGCGTTGGTCTGGTGGATGTCCTAGTTCTAAACATTTTGGTTTCGATCTGTTCACATGCCTAATCGACATAAAATATTTTGGTACGAAGGCAGGCTGCTGAAAATGTTTCAAATCTTTACCATACCATTCAAATTTTTGTTATACCTACTGAATATTTGTAATCTCATATGTAGGCCGACTAGACTTTTACAATGAAACCGTTTGATAATTTTGACATAGCAGCCTACAGAACGAATCAACAGAAACGCTACCATGTTATTTTCAAATAAGTTAGTCATTACGGAAAACTGTTCTTGCATCAAAGACAGTAAGGAGGGCTAAGCCTACCATTAGCAATAACTGCCTTTAGTAGGGTGTGCGTGTGTGGGTAGTGACTATAGATATAGGTGGTTACCATTCGTAATGCCTGTGGTTTGGTGCGTCGCTATATGTCACATAATTTCCCATCCGAGAGTTATGTGAGCACATAGGGGGACGGTACCGGATGTCAACAATGGAGGGAGGTCTGAAGTACGTACATAAACATTTTCCGCGTACTTACTTCCATAAATTAGTTCCCGCGAAGGCGCGGTATAAATACTATAAATACGCGCGAAACGCCGCGCTAGCTCATTACCTACTAATAGTTTTACTTATCGGCTTCCTGTATGCCCCACAACAACCGGCACGTTTACGACTCCCCAATCGATTCGGCTAAACAGCTCAATGCTTTCTTAACTCTTTAACTTAATAAATTAATACTTACCAAACAACTCTTCATACTTACATGGCATTATTAAGTTAACAACAATCGTTTTCAGACCGACAAACAACATGTGTCACCTCAACAAAAATTAAATTATAAGGAACGAGGTTTCCCCAGCGTTTATATCTATAAAAACTTTGACAATCACCTATCATTACTGAGAAGGCGTCAACCTGACGCGCACACAAAGGGTGGCAGCGAAGAAAAATACAAAAATTAAAAGTATCCACAAAACAAAACAACATCTGTCATATTAAACCTTCAAAATAAGGATTACGAATAAAATATTCACGGTGAAAGCGGGGTTTAGGTCCGTGGTTATGTAAATAAGTGGCTACGAAAATGTACATAATTAGTTTACACGTTTTCTAGAGCTTCCCGCACCCTTACCTACCCCGCGGCATATTGCGGCGGGGGCGGCGGGGCGAGGGAGATCACCCGCGATACACTTGCTAAGGGTACATTTACATGAATCACAAAACATATTACTATCTACAAACTGTTTTTAAAATACCTATATAGTACCTACATACGCTTACGTCAAAGAAAAAGGGGTAAGAGGGCTTGAATTAATAATGAATCGAAGGAACGAATTAATAACAAACAGCAATTTTCTGACAACATTAAAACACAAAAATTTCCCATTTCAAACATTTGATTCCAAAAACAGATAATTACCAACGTATTAATTACTAAAGTGGTTCCAAACTGTCAGCTGACAGTTCACTGAAAGAGTTGTGTTTAGATATGGAATGAAATAAAAAATGAATACCTAAGTAGAGTAGGTAAATTCCTACTTTACTTTGCAAGTGACATGAGACAAGACAGCGCTCTAAGTGACAGCAGCTAAGCCTCTAACCAGACACAAAGCAAAGTGAATCCGCGACGTGAAGGGTAGCAAGAACGACGGGGCGGGCGGCGACAACGACGTGGCCGGCGACGTTGGTGCCGCACGGCGTCGCGTCTGCCGCAAAGCCAGGCGCGAGGATTCTCCTTAATTCTTTTGTCGTTTTCAGCTCCGTCAAATATCGCGTTTCCTCGTTTGCATACATTTTCACCGACACCCCTCGCCCGCAACGCCCGACGCCGTCTCTCTCGAATAAAATTAGTGTCGGCAGCGTGACACCAACTGAATTTAAGCTTAATAAGATATTTATAAAGGAATTTCCAATTCAGCGGCAAAGTTCAAAATTTGACTCGACTCTGCAAAGAGTTTAGTGGCGTTTTCAATTTAAACTTGGAGCAAGTTAAATAATGTGCGAGCTCCGACCAACTCGATTCATTTAAGGTTTTAGCGAAATTAGCTTTTGAATTGGAATGACGCTGAAATATCCATAGCATCAGTTGCTGAACTTTAAGTTGTATTAAGGTTTCATTAATTCAGCTTTTTAAAGTTTAGTAGTATTGATGCCAACAAAATTATATCCGAAATCTACTAAGTATACTTATTCCCATAAAATGGAAATGATTTAGCTATTCTATTAAAAAAATAAATAAATAAAAATTTCTTTATTCAGACAACTTAGTCTATTTTGTTAGTAGGTACACTTAGGGCTAGAGGTTTAGTACTTAATATTAAACTGGGATTTTGTCCTCTGATGTATGCCCTACATCAGAGGAATCAAATTTCATAGATATCGCATTCAGGATACTGTTGCTGCTCCCGCGGGTTCTGCTGAGCAGTGAGGCTGTTTTTTTGCGCCATATTGCATCAAATGAGTCAGTACGAGCCTCGGCGAACATACCTGAGGCGCTGCAAAACCGCGGCAGCCGCAACAGTAACCTAAATGCGTTATTATATTGGATACGCAAAGCATTGTACGCCTTTAAGGTATAACTGACCCACAGACTCGCTGTATACAAAGATGTACAGAATGCTTTGAACAGTGTGATTTTTACAGCATCTGTACATCGTGCGAATCTGCGGGCCAGCATTTTGATATTAGAACAACACTTTTACCAAGATATCAACGTTTTAAAATGGTAAAGGCATGACTCCCTTTTCACCACCTGAGACCTTTAAATAGTAGTGTAATGTATGCCTTGAATAACAACGTTAGGGCTGGAGAGATAGGCGAGTGAGTGGCAATGTGTGTCGCGGGGCGCGCGTGTAGTTTGCGCGTTGCGAGGCTCGCGTTCGTCTAATGTGGAGCATAAATCAGACGTAACACGCCACCCCACAGCTACCACCTTGCCGCGATAAAACTCCAAATTGTTTTCTCGCTCCCGGTGGGCGCCGCCCTCGGTTCGCTCTTAAACGCCGCTTCAAGTTGCACTTGTGAATCGCACTTTTTACTGTTCTTGAAATTGGCGTTGCGAATTGCTTTTGGACTGTGCGCGCTCGACTCGTTTTATGGGCGAGTTATGTTCGAATTTTTAGATCAAATTTTTCGCGTGCAAACTATCGGTCCCGGGTGGAGGCGACACGCTGGCATTGGTAAATGCGAGCCAATTAGAAGATTAAGCGTTGACAATTACTGTGTCGGATCGCGATCGTATATCAACAATTATCGCGCGAGTGCGACAAATGGCGGCCAGCTCCGTGCACGTGTAAGCGCGGTACGCCTACCTATACCTGACACACCGAACACGGTTTGAACGAGTGTGTGGCTTATGCAGGTTCTGGAACCATGCATGGCAAGAATTCACTTACGGTAGGTAAACAAAAAAGGTCCAATGGCCGTTTCCGAAATTTAACTTTAAAAAGTTTGGTTTCTGAAACAGCCATTGCACCTAGATATAACAAAGAGAAATAAGGAAATAGACATCTCAAGAAAGTAGGTAAAGTCAAGTGAATAATATACGAGCACGAGGTGCTGTCGAGAAGTAAATCAAAGCGCCAGCGTGCCAAGTCTTGGTGATTAAATTGTTTGGCACTGGGCTGGAGACGACGAAAACATCTTCAACGCTCTGCCAGACGCCGTCGAAGATAGATCACTGCTGACGACACGATCATCTGAGGGATGTTGGTAACCAGCTTTCATGAAAATGTAAAGGTTCATTAAAAAATATGAAAATGTCAAACAAGGTTACGAGCATATTTAATCATATCTTCGTAGGTATTTGAGTAGGAACCTATCCACTCTTCAAAAAGCTCACACAAAAGCTTAACTATTTCAAATATCGCAACTGTTTTATGAACGCATTTCGAATCAGTAATTTCCATAAAGCTGCCGAAATATCTTAATTTTATTGTAACGAGCATTTTTCGAGGAACGAATAAAACAGTCGCACTAATTTGCCCAAGTTTATCAACGTCAGAGCAAATATAAACAACGGCATCAGTTGGTTCAAATAATAGCTGTCGTACAAAAGCCGACAAACATCAAAATATTTGCACGGCGGATGAAATATTGCCTCTACCGCAGAATGGTGAATAGTAGACTATTGCACCAACCAAGGAACGATTCCACTGACTTCGACATTATTTTTATATGCCTAGCGTAAACCAAACGATATTGCAACTTATGGTTACTTCTGACGGTATAAAATCAACCTGACTTATCTAAACCTCGATTAGCATTCCACAGTAATAAAATTTGCATCCCCTTTTTCAATCAAAAGCCATTGCAATAAAGTGCATAGTGCATTGAAAGCTGAGTTAAAGTGATACTGGCTGGAGTCCCCGCTGAATAAACTAAAAGCCGCTGCGCAAACAAAGAGTTTTAAAATGGAGCTTACTGCGTTAGCTTCGCCGCGATTAGCATGGCAAGTGCAACTGGCGCAGACGGACGGATTTACACTAGTAACAGCACCCTGCTTTCTTTGCTAAATTTTCAATGGCGTTACGGCGACTAGGAAGAGTAACTTTACAAATAGACTATTTGGAGCACAATAACATCGTTTAGATCTGATGAAGACAAAGTTATTTGTAATCAAGAACGTTATTTGTCTTTATATACGATTTTCATTAAATTGAGAAATAATAAAGTTACTTACTATTTTTTTTTCATTCATTTCATTCATCATTCATTCATTTAATTCATTTTTCATTAATTTCTTCATTTGTTTTTTTGGTTTTTTTTTCATTATTTTTTTTATGTACTTAGATACTCATACCTAAGTAGGTACATAAAAAAACATAAATTAAATGTAACGGTCACTGACTTGTTAGAAGTCTTCGTCTGGCAATATTTTAGAATCAATATTTTAGAGTATATTTTTAGTATACTCTAAAATATTGATTTGATTTCATTTACAGACAGACAGCCAATAATATTGTAATTGGCGGTATAACGAGATAGATTATTCTATTACGGCTGTTATGATAATCTTCCGGGGGTGGCTGCAAGCGACGGAGCTAATGTGCTCAGATTTAATATCGCTTATTTTTCTCTCGTCTTCATTTGTACGCGTACGATTTAAATCAGCGGTTTTATAGGATTAGGGGAATGTGGGGTCGAAATTTATATCGTATTGCTATGATCATTGTTTTATTTGAGCGGTCAAGGAATGCGACATTTCATTTCTAGCTACATTCCTTCAATCATCTTTAATTTTCCTGAAACTGAAAACATTTCAGTTATGAATGTTTTCTTTCTAAGTCTTCGCTCTGAACAGTTTAATCCTAAAGTATGACTAGATTTACACATTCATACATAAGGTTTCATAGGATACATAAAATATCACGATATTTCAATAACAAAGGATACGTAAATCAGCTACCTATAGCAACTGTCTCAGTCCGTAGCACTTGATTTAGCGCTTCATTTTCGTCGAATCGTGATATTACCCGACAATTCGGCTGATCTCTGTGGGGCAATTCAATTATAGTGAAAGATCCCTCATAAGCGAATCGTTTTTCCGAGTCATTAATTTTTTCGAACGACACGGGAGTAGCGTGATATGGCGGGGTGGGTCCAGGCGGCTATCTCGCGAGATAATGCTGATTTATGCGAGCGGGCGACGGTCGCGATTCGTCGCGCCTCGTCGCGGGGACATGCGAAAATCGCGCGACGCATCGCCGGTTTGTTCAGCCACGGCCGCGGCTGGCGACTCCCAGCCCAGTTCATTTGTGACGGTTAGTTGGCGAGATTTATGCTAAGCGACGGGGCTGACTCGGATAAGCTCGCGTGACGGCATGTGGCAAATTGTCTCCCATTGCGACTTCCCAAAGCTCTTTGGAGCGGTTGCTATCGCATCAAAACTTGTATTGCTTTTCAAGCCCACCGTTAATCTCATTGATAGTAAAACAACGATAGTTATTGGCGATCACGAACAGGATGCGAGTTATGCAGTTCATTTAATTTCGTCACCCGTTCATACACGCATGAGAATTGTTCTGGACGGATAACTTCGGAAATAAACGCAGCAGGAATATATTTCCCAATGTCGTATTTTATGGTGCGTGGTAGAAAAACGGAATGCCCAAGGCTTTGTTAACTTGCAAACATTATGTGGAATAAATAAGCTTATAATACAGCCGTGAAAAAACTCTATTTAACGGGCCTTTGTTCGCAGTGGCTAATTATGAAGACGTATTTAGCATCATATAAATATAGCAGCTTTTACTGCATCTAAATATTGCTGTTATTGCTATCAGAATTCTCGGTATTGTTCAAATAGCCTTTTAGGTATAGAGAGCAAGAGTTTGACTCGACAGAAACGATTATCAAAGCTTGTGAATTTGTCACGATCAGTTGGCTGTCAGGCGTGGATTTATGCCGATCTCGATAAGCGATAAACGTTCCGGTTTCAACGCAATACTAGCACAAATGAACATGTTGATAACAAAAATCTGATACATACTGCTGAAACTAGTAAAACCACACGGATATTCTCTGTTTTCGACTTAGTTTTTTGATCTGTGGTTTTTGACGTACGATATAAAAGACAGCTTGTTCAACTTCATAAGCATGAAATAACCTACACGTGCGAATGCTGTCAATGGTTTCTTTGTGTTTCAAGACAAGACAGCATCGGTTTACGAAAGCTTTCCTATCATGTTCATGTTATTTTATTTTAATAAATAAATAAAAGTGGACTTAAAATTCCTTGATTGTGAATACTTATTATTGAATTAAAAGTCAGTTTTGTCTATTTTTTTAAGTTTTGCGGGAAAATCTTTCGGGTATACATTTTTAAGGGATCATCGGGATCATCTTCTATACAATAATTGCGAAAGATTTATAAGGAAAAATCGACCAACACACAAAATTACAGCTACATATTACAGCCGAACATAGAACCTCCTCCTTTCTTTGAAGTCTGTTAAAAACTATCGTGGTTTGGCGAATTCATTATCAGTTTCACGATTTTTTTGGGTTCCTACCAAAACTCTTTTTTGGACTAACTTTCTACTCCCAACTTTCATGAAATATCCAGATTGTCACAGTAATTTACAGTAATAAATCGACGGTGGTGTAAGTGTAATATCGGTGGCGAGTTTCATGTTTTTTTGGTTCCTACCAAAGCCCTTTTTGGACTAACTTTCGCCTGTCAACTTTCATGAAACTGATATCCAGATTGTCACAGTAATTTAGAGTAGTAAATCGACGGTGGTGTAAGTGTAATATTGGTGGCGAGTTTCATGTTTTTTTGGTTCCTACCAAAGCCCATTTTGGACTAACTTTCGCCTGTCAACTTTCATGAAACTGATATCAAGATTGTCACAGTAATTTAGAGTAGTAAATCGACGGTGGTGTAAGTGTAATATTGGTGGCGAGTTTCATGTTTTTTTGGTTCCTACCAGAGCCCTTTTTGGACTAACTTTCGTCTGTCAACTTTCATGAAACTGTTATCCAGATTGTCACAGTAATATAGAGTAATAAATCAACGGTGGTGCAAATGTAATATCGGTGGCAATTTTAATTTTTTTTTGTGCCTACGAAAGCTCTTTTTTGGACTAACTTTCGACACCCAACTTTCATGAAACTGATATCCAGATTGTCACAGTAATTCAGGGTAATAAATCGACGGTGGTGTAGGTGTAATATCGGTGGCGACTCTCGCCGCTCGACGCCGGTGGCCGATTGCCCATTGTTCGAGATCGCGCCGAAAGCGCCACGTGTATATTACAGCCGAACAAACAACCTCCTCCTTTTTTTGAAGTCTGTTAAAAACTATCGTAGTTTGACCAATTCATTATTAGTTGCACGACTTCTTTTTGGTTCCTACCAAAGCTCTTTTTTGGACTAACATTCGCCTCCCAACTTTCATGAAACTGATATCCAGATTGTCACAGTAATTCAGGGAAATAAATCGACGGTGGTGTAAGTGTAAAATTGGTGGCGAGTTTCATGTTTTTTTTGGTTCCTACCAAAGCCCTTTTTGGACTAACTTTCGTCTGTCAACTTTCATGAAACTGATATCCAGATTGTCACAGTAATTCAGGGAAATAAATCGACGGTGGTGTAAGTGTAAAATTGGTGGCGAGTTTCATGTTTTTTTTGGTTCCTACCAAAGCCCTTTTTGGACTAACTTTCGTCTGTCAACTTTCATGAAACTGATATCCAGATTGTCACAGTAATTCAGAGTAATAAATCGACGGTGGTGTAAGTGTAATATCGGTGGCGACTCTCGCCGCTCGACGCCGGTGGCCGATTGCCCATTGTTCGAGATCGCGCCGAGACCGCCACGCCTCGCGCGACATACCTTATCGCTTCTGAAACGCGCCGTCGATATTGCCTTGATCTCGTTAAACTAACAATTGATTCGATTGCTTACCTACTTACCTACCGCGTTGATTTTGCTTCTCGTAAATTATGAAATTGAAGCCTTATTAGCGAGTTCAATTATTTACGTTACAACGACTGAGAACAAAATTAGCTTGAGGCTAAACCACATGCAATACTGATTACACCGGTCTGCTATACGCCTTATTATAATTATATTTCGTTATAAAATTTAAATTTCTTCAATGTGTCGTAGGTCACCCTGAAGATTCTTGGTTGTAAGAGATTGTGAGTCGTTTGTTTAATGATTTATTATTGGTTGATGAAAACATCGACATACATATTTGTGAGTAGCCTAACCAAGTTTAGGAAAGTAGCTTTAGCCACTCTGGCTGCAGAGTGCGCTTGAAGTTCAAATTAATTTAATTAGTAGGTTTGTAATTTTGGCTCTTTTCTGGCTTCTTTTTTTTATTTGATTTTAAATTTGATTAAGTATTTATTTTGAACTTCCTCGTCCATGTAATATCTTCATTATTTAGATTCATTTTTAAGTAGGTATTTTATAATTGTATTATAATTCAGACCACATAACTAGTTTTGCCTTTTAACCTGATTTTATAGTTTTAAAATTGTATGCGTTTACTGCTCTATGATCTAATCATATTGTGTATGCATGTTTTGGATCACAATCGAGTCTAAAAACCTTAGTTATAATTATTTTCAATATTGATGTTATGATTGTTTTTTGTTTTGCATATCAATATAAATAAATAAATAAGATGTCCCACGTTAAAGGATGAAACGTTGGTGTTCTTCCAACACAAATAAGGTTCGTAGTTAACCCGCTTACATCCTTAATAAATTCTTCAAACGATATTTTTTTAGTAAAAAAGTAACGTAGGTATTTCAAATTCGTATGTGTAGGTTTTTGTTATTATAGTGCGTAAGCCTCGCACTCTGGCTAATTTCTATATTTCGTATCTGTAGTTAGGTATGCTAAGTAAACACACAAATCAATCAACCACGCACAAAATAATAAAAATTTTGTAATACAAAATATGTCTCAATTTAAGATAAGAGGGAGCCGAAGCAAATTCAGTAACAGACATCAAATGTATACATAGAGTCAACTGCCCATAGACTCGGATACATCTCCAAATAGCAGCCGGAAGTTATTGGCCCTAAACTTTTTAACAAACTTGCATTGTGTATTCGACTCATAAATTGTGAACAATCATTTTTAAATAATGTGAAACTTCTTCTGCTAAATAAAACCATATACTCTGTGAATTTTTAGACAATGACTATAAACAATTCGTAATTCCTCAACGACGAACCTTTTCCTGATCTCTACATGCCTAATTCAAACCAATTCAAACTAATTTATGTAATTTAATTTATACTTAATTTTACTTGACGAGAAACTGATATGATAACACCTAGCTTTAGCTTATCAATGAGTTAACCATGTTATTGTGTATTTCTTTTACAATAAATGTTTTCAATTCATTTCATTTTCAAATCAAGACTTATAAAAGCTATTTCGCACTCACCTTCCTGTCTTCGTAATGATCATCTCAGTGCCCAGTTCGTTGAACTTGTCCCACAGCTCCTTGGTCTCCAAGTGGCACTGTATGTGCTTCATCTCTTCGCTGGACCATCTTTCGGCCAGCTGCGGGTTGCGGGGGGGAGGGGAGACCGCTCGGGAGCCGCAAGCCACTCCGCTGGCTGACCCAGCTTCTGATGTTGAAGATACATCTACGGGAGAGTCCCTTTCGTATTCTAGCGGGGGTGATGGAGACCCTGATGCGGAAGCGGTGGCGTCCACGAATTTTTCTGTAAGAGAATAGAATGAAAAATTCGTTGGTTTTTTGACGTTTGCACGTATATAATTTTAGTGTATTTACACTCACATATTGTGCGGAAATGCTTAGCATTTTTATTTTTGTTGTAGGCGTTCAACCTTAGCAAACACAAATTATTTAGTGGCAAGTTGAAACTAAAATAAAAACAAAAGATTTATGACTTCACGAAAATGGAACACATTTGAAATTCGAACATAGACAAGAAAGATCGTATTTTAACCTGAGCAACAGCATACAACCTCCTTGCTTAGCTGTTTACGCCTTGCAAACTTCTTGCAATAATATTGCAATGAACAATCTGAATCAAAGCAGTTATTTTATAAAAATTTATAAATAAACTCAATAATAATGGCAAATGCTAATAAGTACCTACTAGTAGCGAATCCAAAAAAGTAGATTTTTTTTGTAAACGTTAGATGAAATCTTTTGACTTAAATGGTTTAGTTTCAGAACCTAGGTACCATTGTATGAAATCTAAAAATAAAATTTCACGTGCGAGTCAGACTCGCTAACCAAGGGTTCCGTACAAACTTAGTACCTACCTACCTAACCTACTTGTGAGCAATAAAATCGACTCAGACACACATTGCAACTTTTTTCGTGATGTAGATAAGTACCTACTACAAATTATTGTTCTGGGATTTTGCCGTTTACTTGTCATGTAAGCTTCTTGCCAAATTTCATGATTCTACAATAGGTCTACGGGAAGTAAGTAAGGGTTTTGGTCCCTTGCGAGAATGAAGAAAAAAGTGATGTATTAACAAATTTACGGCTTTCGGATATTTTTCTTTACTTGTGCTAAAATACATTGTTTCTTGCCAAATATTATGATTTTTGGTCAACGGGAAGTACTCTATAGGTTTTTGTCCCTTGCGAGAATCATTTTCTTGTTCTGACGACCTCAGTGGCGCAGCGGGCGAAGATCCGCCTGCGACGCAGGAGGTTGCGGGTTCGATTCCCGCCTCGGGACAAATGTTTGTACGATCTGCAGACATTTGTTCAGAGGTTCTGGATGTTTTTCTATGTATAATAAAAAACATCTATCTATGTAGTGTATTGTATTATGTATATCAGTTATCCTAGTACCCATAACACAAGCTCTGCTTAGCTTGGGGCTAGATAATGATGTGTGAATTGTCCAGCATTATTTATTTATTTATTTTCTTGTGATGTAACTACCAATTTGTGGTTTTAGAATTTTTTTTATATCTTGTGCCATAAGACCTTGCTTCTTGCCAAATTTTATGGTTCCAGGTCAACGGGAAGTAGGTGCTCTATAGATTTTGTGTTCGTGTGATTTTCTTGAATTTTTTTCAAATATGCGGGACTGTAACTTTTAATTGAATTGTTTTTTTCTTATCACAAAAATAACACGTTTGATTTTATAAATTTATTTGGTTTGAGTACCTATATGGTGTTAATTTCAACTCGATAACTACTCAACAACGCGTTCCTGAGAAATGGGGGTTGACAGACGGACAAACAGGAGGATAACAAAGCGATAGGGATATAGATGCGATAGGGATTCCTTTTTTCCTTTTGAAGTAGAGAACCCTAAAAGTACGAAATATAGACCGTTGGTGACAAATTATAGGAACCTTAGTAAGTGCTATAAAATACCCATTATTCTATCCTTATGTAATTTCTGAACAAATGAATTTTTTAAAGTTAAAGTACCTACCTAAGTACCTAAAAAAAAATATTAAGCTCTGCTTTGTCTTGGGGCTTGCTGTTGCTGTGTGAATTGTCCAGCATTATTTATTTATAACTATGTTTGGCTGTATTTACCAAAGTAGTACCTTCATTTTTAAATTTCATAAAGTTTTTGTTTATAATTTTACTGTACCTACTTTCTTAGGTATAAAACTTTTAGAAGACAATTTTTGTGATTATTTTTTAAACTTACAACCAAAGAGTTATAAATACCGGTTAGCAATAATTGGCGAAGAAATCCATAAAATTATAAGAATTAAAATGTACAACAAGCATAATAAGTGCGAGTCGGACTCGCACACGAAGGGTTCCGTACTATCGTGTTGTGCATGATACCTATTGCAAAAAAAAAACGCCGAAACTCACGTTTCTTGTATGGGGACCTCTAATTCTAATTTATTAATCGACTGCGCAAGAATCTTATTTTTATTATAACACTAGCTGCGCCCCGCGGCTTCGCCCCCGTGGAAATTTATGTTTCCAACTTTCTTAATTTTTTCTTTCATAAGAACCATCTCCTGACAATAACAAACACAACAAAGAAAGAATTAGCGAAATCGGTCCAGGCGTTGTTGAGTTATGCGCTTACCAACACATTTTGCGATTCATTTTTATATTATAGATAGATAGATACTTGCACTAACAAGATAAAATGGCTTCATGAAATACAGCTAACAGACAGACAGATAGACGGACAGCAGAGGCTTAGTAATAGGGTCCCGTTGTCATCTAGTAGGTGCGGAACCTAAAAGTACAATGCGATTGAGAACATCTTCCTTTTTTAAGGTGTTCAAAAAAGATTTTCATCGCTTATGCATACATCAGATTAAAAAACAAGATGGATGTGAAGACGAAAAAACAGAGGATAGATTATTTTTTTACAGAGTAGTCCGATTTTTATAATTCTTTTTTCAACCTAGCTCTTCTTCATATCTTCATTTATCATTCCGCTTTTGCTTAAAACTTTTTGAGCTTCGGCTTCGGCTACTAGTCTAATAAATTCTTCGGCAAAGGTAAACCCTATTATCTTCTTCTTTCTTATATATAAAAATCAATTGCTGTTCGTTTGTCTCGCTAAAACTCGAGAACGGCTGGACTGATTTCGCTAATTTTGGTCTTGAAATGTTTGTGGAAGTTCAGGGAAGGTTTAAAAGGTGAGAGCGGTACGAAGTTCGCCAGGTCAGCTAGTTGCTTATAAAAGTGAATTAGTATAATCCCATTGATTTGAAAATGATATTTTTTTAATCATTATTACCTATAAAAGGCGAGTGCATGCTGTATTGATCATAGTTTGGGCTAAACACATTTTTATTTTGAAAATAATTTGCAACGTATTTCTTTAAATTATTAGATTTTACATCGTTTTAGTTTGGTTCACCAATGGCTTTAATACTTCATTAGGAATTTAAGCTACGAACCTTCATGAACACACAGATCCCCTAGTACTATCCAATGATCCTATCCATCCACGGTTGTCTGGTAGAGATCGCTCTTGAGCGATAAGACCGCCACTTATCACTTAGATTTAAGGCTGTTTGGTTGTATTGTTTCTATCTATAAGTGTGCAATAAAGAATTTTCTATCTATATCTATCTAACTTTATCACCCTGAAGCTTTCCCTTGTTACGTTGGTGTTTTTCAACACAAATAAGGTTCGTTGTTAACCCACTTACATCCTTAATTAATGCGTCAGGCTATAATACTACTTATATTTAAATTAAAGGCGAAAATTTGTGAAGATTTTTGGTTGAAGACAGCGCCAAAACTACTGATTGGATAGTGGATACTGGTTGGATAGGCCTGAAATTTTGCATAGATGTAAACCTAGACCTAGAATACCATAAAGGCTTCCTTTTATGCCGCAAAAACATGTGCGAAGCCGCGGGCAAAAGCTAGTCAACCAACAAAATTACATAATTATGAAAAGTAAGTACCTATACACAAAAAACGTTTCGAAGATTGATATTTTTTACCTACGTACAATACAATACAATACACAACTTTGTAAAATAGGTAAGTACCTACTTCAATGTTCAGTTCCCAGTGAAGTCAATGTTTAAACCTTTTATTACTGAATGATGAAACATGAAGAATTTGGATTTGGATGACAATGTAAGTACAATGGTGTGGATGACATCCACATGATCCGCACCAGTGTTCCTTAATAAGTAAGATTATAAGATCGCCAAATAACTTGCTGCACAAACAGTGATCTTTGTCAATATAAGGTAGATTCCCATAGCTGCAGAACTTGACCGTATCTTTCTTGCAAGAAGGTAGGTCATTTGACTTTAACTTGTTATGATCATCATCTCATGTCTGTTTAAACACTGATAAAATAGTCTTATCACACTGATTCTAAAGTTGTCTAAAGTCTTGACGACCTCGGTGGCGCAGCGGGCGAAGGTCTGCCTGCGACGCAGGAGGTTGCGGGTTCGATTTCCGCCTCGGGACAAATGTTTGTACGATCTGCAGATATTGGTTCAGGGTGTTCTGGATGTTTTCTATTTATAATAAAATATATCTATCTATGTAGTGTATAGTATTAAGTATATCAGTTATCTAGTACCCATAACACAAGCTCTGCTTAGCTTGGGGCTAGATAATGTTGTGTGAATTGTCCTGCATTATTTATTTTATTTATTTATTTCTAAAGCTTTATTACGTTCAAATACCGCTGGTAACCAATAAAATATCAGCAAGATCATACCTAAAGGCGTCAAAGTGTCTTCCCTAGGGTCTCTATGCCTTCGGCGCTCCCGCCGCTCCTGGCGGTCTCTCGCCATGATGGCAGCTATGGAGAAGTCGGTGGCACAGGGCCGCGCGGAGCACTCCTCCTCCATCGCGGAGCCTCGACCCTCGCCCTGCAGCAGCATCAAAGCCTTCGACTCCAGCCTCACCGCGTCACCGTCTGAACATCCCATCGAACTGACAGAACATGATCTATGCAACCTAGGGAATAAAGCTTCTCGCTCCGAGTAAGCAGACACTTGTTGGATTCTGATTAAGAGTTTGTTAATTGTTCGCTTCTGGAGATCGGTGCTAGGAATTTTCAGAGCTCTCAAATCACAGTTACCGAAGAGCAACACAAAAGTATTCCGTAAGTAGACAACAGTTCGGAACTGCGCCTAGAATCGTTTTGAGGATTGGGGGTGACACAATAAGTTTCGAGTGTTGTTGAAACTTTTTACGCGCGGCGGTGTGGTGTGAGCGGACCGGTGCGGCGCGGCGCGTCGTGGACTCGACTGAGCGAGCGAGGCGGGCGCCGCAGGGAGGGGCCTGCACCACCGCCCTACGCCACCACACTCCGACCACGCACACACGACCACTTTTTTATTACTTCTTTCTTATTAAGTCCGTCTCGCTCGCGCCGGTTTCTCTTCGCGTACCGTCCCTCTCGCTGAGTTTTTCTCCACGCGATAACTATTGAAATTCGCTAAACGGCTCACCGCGGCGCGGAAAAGGCTCTCTCGTTAAACGGTGTACCGATAGTATCGGAGTATTTATTCGCATTACACGCTGCGCCGAAGGTTCGCATCACTATTTATGCAGCTTGAGAGGAACCGCCTTCGATAGGCCGATTATGGCAGCTCGACATGCCTGGGAAATTTGCGGTTTGATCATGTGCTAATAGCGGGATAGTTATCTTGGGAGAGTTTAACTAGAAATTATATTTTTAATGGAATAAAAAACATACTAGATACATTATACAAAAATTGTTTTTTACTTATTGCTTTGACGATGTTTGCCTGCTACTTGAAGCGGGGTATTTTTGATGTTATGTTGGTATTTTAGTTTTTGAAACAACTTGATATAAACTTCGTCTATGACTTTTTTAGATAACTACTTAGATAAATTTTTTTAGGGATAATTTTCTGCCCGAGGTCACTTACGTGGTACGGAAAAGGGCCTGGATAGTTACAACATAGCACCCAAGAACAATGTATTTAGTCAATGTGATCAAATAGAAGTGCAGATATATTATTTAATTATCGAAGGAAAAACAGATTCACATCAGTACACAACTAATTTCTTAACGTATTCAGAAAAATATTTAATAACGTTTCATGAAATTCATGAGTTTTCAAAGTAACACACATTACCTACCACATTATTGACGAATTTCTAAATGATGTAATTTAATTTTATGCTATGTATACTAAATTCAAATCTAAAATTAATAATCTTGTAATTTTTTTATTGTTATTTACAATTACATTTAGACCTGCATGCCATACGCTCTAATTATTTTGCACACCAATGTATATAGGTCAAACATGTTGACTCAAAAAAAAACTATTTGTCATGTTTTCTTTTTTACACGTGTTTGCAAAAAAATGACTTTTACTTTTGACGTGACAACGTCTTATAATTCGATAGAGCCGGCTGCACGCACGAAAAAACATGACGTCATGCGGCGTTACCTCGATCTGAGGCGTTACCTCGCTCTGAGGCGTTACCTCGCTCTGAGGCGTTACCTCCCTCTGAGGAGTTCCATGTAAGGCTTGAAGTGCAAGCGAGAGCGCTCGACATCCGTCTCTCTCCTACTTGAGTGAGCGATGCGTCTGCGTGGATAGCTGCTATACTATAGTACATTTACATGTTTTGATCGAGTATCAAATGCTACCATTCCATCAGTATTTTCTTAAGACGTTGTCACGTTCAACTATCGTCAGTAAACCGACTTTACAGAGAACCAATTTTTTACTTTACTTTACATTACCTGAATGCCAGTCACCTAAGCCGCAACTAACTACTGTAAGGCAATCGAGGCCTGCACGTTATAGCGCTTGATCAAATTTGCGGAAAATTAAACTTCAACTGCCTCCATCTGAAATTAAGGACGCGGGTAACGTGCGGAGGTGACCACAATGTTACGTTTAACACCTAGAAGCGTTGGGATTTTGTCCACGGCTACAGACGCACGCTGCTCGCCACGCCACAGAAAGAAAGAAGAACGCGTGGCCAGTTCTTCTTTTGTTTCAATTATTGGATACGACACGACGACGCGTCGTCGTACAATAATTCTTGGTAACGCATTACTTTTCGATTTTGAAATGATATTATCTCTCTCTTATATTCTTTATCTCTCAACTCTATCGTTGGTGCCCAAGAAGTAAAAGTAAATTTCATAGTAATTAAAATAGGCAGCGTCTTGGGGACTCTTCCGTCTTAACTCTAGATTGTTTGCAACAGTCTGCAGTTAGGTCAATTGTAAATACAACTTGTAATTTGTTTCTAATAATTGCAATTTTATTTGTTTGTACAGATTTATGTAAAAAAATAGTAATCATGCTGGACAATGCACATAGAAAAAGGTTCCTGTTAAGAGTTTAGAAATTATCAACCTAGTGCCCACTTCTATACCGAAGAATTAGTGAATTTCTTAGTAAAATTAGGTTAGAATAAAAGAGAATTAATGTTAGCGCTACGGCCCTGGACTAAGTTTCATAAGTATAATAATTTATAACGTGGCGGAGTCAAACTAACCATGTCGCCTGGCTGTAAACCTTATCGCCGATAAGCCGGTAATAGACGTTCAAATGGCGACTGCCGCGAATTGTGACCAATCGTTATAATTATTTTGTTTTTCTTAATAATTTAGGAATGTATAGTATGATGGTACCTATTTACTATGAGAATCATGGCAGCTAGGATTTATCAACTTTCGCAGAAGAGGTCGGTTAGATAGTAAAAATCTGTTTGACGCTTCAAATTGATAGAAGTATAAAAATACAAACAGAAATGTACGTAGAGTACAATTCAACTTATTATTACCCTAATTTTGGTACAAAATAGTAGTAGTCTTACTAATATCATAAAGCCGAAAGTTGGTGAAATCCGAATTTTTTGTTACCTAGGATCTCCAAAACTACTGCACAGATTTTAGATAATAGGCTACTTATTACACCAAAATACGCGTGAACAGTCTAAGGTTGTTGGTATCCACGAATAAGAAAATGTCGATGTCATAGACAAGTTTGTTGGATACAAACTTGTCTATGACATCATTTTCTTATTTATGAATTAAAGATATCTATGCAGCACTCCCTGTAATTTCTCTATGGAAATATTTAGTTCCGTTTCCGGTACAAATAATAAATAAATTATGCTGGAAAATCTACACACCATCATCTATAGCCAAGCTAAGCAGAGCTTGTGTTATGGGTACTAGATGACTGATAGGTACTTGACACAATGCATTAAGTACTTACACAGTTTTTTTTAATGTAAATAGCAAATACCTAGACTACCCGGAACAAATATTTGAATAGAGATAGTGCAAATATTTGTCCCAAGGGGAGAATCGAACCCGCGAGGCGAGAATATTCCAAACTACTTCCGATTTGCTTTACTAAATGTAACACGTGCTCTAGAGAAATACGTTTTGTTTTACATTAAATTCAGTGGTTTCTCGTCAATATCTTTCCCAAACAGGCTACTGTATCACCTACCTACAAAACAAAACTGTATAACAATTAAGGTAAAGTACTTTACATAAGGTAGAGCCTACATAAAGGTTTGTGTCATTCCACAAATGTTTATGTAAATAAAATGATTACTTCTATGGAATAATTAAAGCTTTGAAAATAAATTTTAGGTACCTACCCATAAATTACTTATCAGTCTTCGTATTTTACTAGGTTAACAAAGGAAAAATTAAAACACTTTAACGCAAAAACTGGTGAGCCTCTAAGGTTCCGTTCTCTGTATCAGAAATTAAAAAAAAAAGATGTAGGTACCCATAATTGTGATAATGAAATATTCATACAATTTCTTTTTCTTAAAAAAATCCTGTTTATTATATTGTGACTAAACGCAGTCGGGTAAGAAAAACAAAAGGTTTGTAAAATCGTAAAACAAAACCTAGACCAAAATTTCGTACGATCATGCCATAGCTTTAATTCCATTGTGAGTAGGTACCAAGACTCTACCACTACAAATAAGTAAGAACAGTTGTACGACACACAGACAATCGAACCTAAGGCAACGGTTTTTCATCAAAGTACGGAACCCTAATTATAGGGAACCCTTCAAACTGTCACAAAGCTTGAACTGCTTTTTTTCAAATCAACGAGCGAGTTCTGATTAAAATTTAACTCGTGTGAACGCACTCACTGCGACCGACGACGGTGGGGGGACGACGCCCCTAGTAGGCGGGTCGGCTTGCCCACAAACGAACTTGCACCTTAGGATGTTAGTCTTTAAGGTTGGTTTTAGATGTAGATTTTAGCCTGCATTTAGTGCAACTTGCCTTGCAGTGGGAGTCGGGGGATTCTTTGCTAAGTAGTGTCCGGTAGTGTGCATTCTTGTAGTAAACTTTTCTGAGTTGATATCTCGTCTGAAAGTAAGGATGGAGACTTTTTTTTTTAAGACTAGGTATTACTTATTTTTACGAAGACTTATTTTTTAATTTTTCTTTTGCTTCGTTTTTATTAGTTAGAAACTTTTTATTTTGTTCCGCAATTTGTTTTTTCTGTAGCTTTTATTATGTTCAATATAAAAAAATTGAGTGGGTAAGTAGGAGAAATACTTAGGTAGTTATTAAAATACCTAACAATTTTATTAATAAACATTAAAAGAGAGTGAAAAAATATCAGATTGCGATATTTTTATTCAAGTAGATAGCAATACTATATTTTTTTACGTCTTTACTTGTTGGCCTAGAGGAGGTAGGTAGGTACGTACCTACCTTGATACCACTTTTATACTACACCTACTCAGAAAGTTACTTATTCCTTTTCCAAACATAAGGTAGAAAGTACGTCATAGCAGGCGTACTAAAATGCGGGACGGAAAATTGTATGGAATTTCATTCTACTTACGCGGTTAGCGGGAAAGAAAAGTGTATGGAAAACATTTTCTAACGTGTTACTTTTTTATTTACTGTAATATTTGCCGGTGGCTATGGTGATTTTCTTAAAGGTCAAACGACAAAAAGTTTTTACTCCGAATCCACCATAAGATATCGGCCGCCTCTTCCGTATTCGGAACAATTATAATGAAATGAACCATGGGAAAAACGCACGTGAGCGTATTTATTGCTACATTTGAGCTTAAAATTTGAATTTACTCGAGTGTTATTGAAGATGATGATTTTCTTGCAGTACACTACTATCACTCGGGAGAAGGCGCGATCCTACCTCGCGTGTTTTAAGGCCTGCACCTCAAGCCTCAAATGACACACCCGAAAGGAATTGGGCACTTTCTCGCCTAGATGTACCTTATTCTTTTATATTAAACGGGCCTAGGCATTGCTTGAGATTCATCTCCAATTCCATCAAAGGTCTTGAACCACGAGTGATTCAAACCACCCTGCTCTATAAGTTAATATTCCATTTATGTCAATGCAAGCTCATAAAGTTTTAGCACCACAGTGATATTGGAACAGCTAAATCACAGGGCATGTGTAATCGATTCGATATGAGTACCTAAATCCAAATGGCACCACAGGATATTAGAGTTGAAGACATCTGGAATATTCATCTAAATTTAGATGTCCAATACTCGTTGAAATAAGACAATAAAACTGTTAAGGCTTGGTAGGCCAGCAGAGGCCGCACTTTTATGATCTTTAAAATCATCTGAGACTGAGAAAATAGGGTTTAAAATTCTGAAAAAAAGATATATAATACTCAGGGATCTAGCCTAGTCAAAGTCGCATTCAGTTACCAGATCTAAATGAACTTCACTCGATAGAAAAAAATCCTAAAGATACCCCTATTTCTAATGTTTTTATTCAATATAATGACTAGCAAACTACTGATATGTTACTTTTTTTTTACTTAACTAAAGACACTTAGTATTTCTAAGCAAATTTGCAGATTTTGACTTGTACAATGATTTTTATCACCATGTTTAAATAACCACAAAAAACACGAGCGCGGCGGCTTGGCAGGCGCGCGTTTTCTCTTACGCCTCCTACTGCAGGAATACCTGGCCTTAATATCAAATTAGTATATTTATAATACACCTGAGTATGTATCTGTCATATTTATTGTATTTATCAGTATTTGCATAAGTATGTTTAATCCAAATATTATACTGTAAAACACGCCGTCTATACTTGTTCTTCCACTTCCTGTCTATCCAAAGGTTGCCTGGAAGAGATCGCTCATAGCGATAAGGCCGCCAATTGTGCAACGTAATCTGTATTTGTCTTTTCCTCTCCTGTGTTTCTGTTTTATTTGGTGTGCAATAAAGAGTAAGTACTTGTATTGTATTGTATTGTAATATAAGTAGGTACATATTTTGCAATAGTCTGCAGTTGGCTCGATTGTTTCAATAGTAAATACAAGTTCGAATTTATTTCTATTAATTGATTGTAATTTTCTTTGTGAATATAAATAATTTTAAAGAAGGTATTACTGATTCTGGTTATGTTTTTGGTTTTCAGTTTTAGGTTTATACTAGCTTCTGCCCGCGGCTTCACACGTACTTTACCGGGACAAAAGTAGCCTATGACCGTCCCTGGGATACTATCTATCTCCAAATGCCAAAATTTCATTAAGATCCGTTCAGCCGTTACGGCGTGAAAAGACAGATAGACAGAGTTACTTCCAAATTTATAATATTAGTATGGATTCTCCACAATTTAATTTTCCTAAATCACAATGATTTAGACAACAACACCGCACTTGGTCAGCTTAATGATAACTTACCATGTCTACCTCTAACTCTACCAACCTGTGTTTGCGAACAGAATTGTTCACTTTGACCGTCAATCATGACCGATGGATTCTCGATCGCCGAGCTGTCAAACACAGAAGGAAACTGTTGCCTCTCAACTGGCAGTATTCCTCAGGGTACGATCACACAGCAGTCTGTTCTACAGGCCTGTTTTATCCTCGACCTCGACCTCGACCTCGACAGCCTACATTGATCCACTACCGGACGCAGGCCTCCCCCTGAAAAGTGCCTTATTGACTTTTATCTCCAGGGGATAATGCCCATAATCTCCACGCTGGGCATACGGGTTGGGGATCGCAGTTCGGTGGTAGAATTGTTCTGCAGGAGGCGCTGTTGCCCGCTCCCGGTTGATATCCCTAGTCGCCTCTTACGACACCCGCGGGAAGAATCGGGGTGGTGTAAATTCTAAGCCGGCACCACACATACTTACTTTATTTTATTCTTCTATTTTACAAAATGTACATTCAAACTGTGTTAAAGTAGGCACCATTAATGCTTTGACATTTTTTATTTATTTAACTAAGTTAAAATTCTTTCACATATTCATCTAGTACTTACCTTATTTTATTGTATTACTTTAATTTCATAATTTGACATTGGTATTTAAGTTTCATAAAAATAAATATTGTTTCAAATTGTAATATTAATGCATGCTTCATAATAAAACAACTAACTTAGATTGTTAGTTCCAATGTTCACAAATATGTATATTGAAATGTTTGGACGCCCAAGTGGCAGAACCCAGGGATCTAAAATAAGTCTCATGAACTGAGTGTAATATTAACTGATTCACAAACAATAAATGAAATGAACACAGCTATGGTTGTCGCAGTATCCCGTTTTCTCGTATACTTTTTTATTCGGCGATGGCGGATGCCGTTGTATGAGCGAGTTCAAACACATTACTGGATCTGGAATACTGTCATGTGTACGCTCATACAACTACATCCGCCATAGCCGATTAAAAAAGTATACGGTAAGTAACGGGCATGTAAAACCGACTGCTGAACGTACACGTCGGGTTTAAGAATCGACCTCTCCAAGTTCCTACAGTAGGTAATAAATATTGTATCAAGGCCCAAGCTGACTAAAGACTTGCAAACAAAGCTCCCAATTGTCGATAAAAGAGTGTTGCAAAAAGAAAGCAAGCAGTGACCGCTTGAACCTCGGAGGTGGCCGGTGAGGTACCGATCCGTCTTCTTTGCAAGGCTCTTTTTGCAACGTCACACCCGTGGGACGCGGACACATTAACAAGAATGGAGAACCTGCATTTTTATACTGTGACGAAGTATATCTACTAACGAGAGAAACTTTGTGATAGCGATTATTATAACAGGCAAAAATAAGATGAAATAAGTAAATTTTCTAACTACATGCCTGTGCCGTTTGAAACTATTAAATATAAAACAAAATTGACTCACTGATACCAATTTATATCCAAAAAATCTTTGTTCACAAAGAAAATTACAATCAATTAATATAGACTGTAGACTGTTTGCAACAGTCAGCAGTTAGCCCAATTGTTTCAATTGTAAATACTAGTATAATTTTCTTTGTGAATAAAGACTATATTTTCTTTGTTAATAAAGATACCATTACTTAATGTAAACAAGTTGGAACTAGTATCCTAAAAATGAATTTGAAAATCTGGTCTCGCAAACCTACCAGGCGTTTCACGTAACTTTTTTCCATCAGGCATGTCGAAGCAATATCCAATCCATACGGGTGCCATGGAAGACCAGCGCTGGAGCTGCTCCCCGAGCTCCTGCAGCACACGCCTTTAGTCTCGCATTGTATTTTGTCTTTAATTCTTTTTATCATTGTATTTTCTTGTGTGCTGTGAATCAATAAAATTATCTTATCTTATCATACCAGTAGAGATAGGTAAATTCTCATCCTCCAAACCAGTCACATACAGCGTTCTCGTCTACAGGAGCATAAGACATCTACTACGACCGCTGCCCGAACGTGGCAAGCTGCGACCCGCGACACGACAGCGACAAAATGTCGCAAGTGTCGCAACGTAGGTGCCCCCACGTCACATGAATAAATTAGGAAGGTCCGAACTTAATTAATGCGATAGGTAACGTATGAGACTACACTTTTATCGTGATTAAGAGCTCTTTAGAAGCCATAAGTGGAGTTGGAATGTTTGTAAGCTGGTAATGAAGCTACTGCTAGCTGTTTATAGTAGATAGGAAAAATTTCTCGCGCCGTGGTAAAAATCCTAAGTGAGGAAATGAAGGCTAGTGAGTCCATAACTCTGAATAGAACCTGACCTTACGCCTGAGGGATGTCAATTGAAATATGCGTTTCATTCATAAAATAAGATTAACCGCTCCTACATTAAAATAATCCAATAGTCCTAAAAGTAACTCATAAGTGAGTAGAACAGGTCCGTGTTTGGTTGCAAAATTAGGTAGGTTATGTAGGGTAGGTTATATCAAACTGTGGGTGAAATCCTATTCATTTCTTCATCATATTAACTGTGTACAATAAAGAATTACAGGGAAATCCGGCAATGGATGGTAACTAATGCTAATGAATGATTAACCGCAGTAGAAAGCAAATGCTTTTGATTTGTAGCATCCATTGGTTTCACATTCATTGGTAAAAAGAATTTGAAGGGTCCAGATTTTGTAATTTGGGCGACAAAATAAGAGTCTAAAGAGTTCTAAAGATTCTAATTTCAAAGAAGTGGTTGCGATTTTAAAATGTGTATTTTCCGAGGTTGTGCCATCCAACTCCACATACTATCAGGATCATCATTATTATATCGATCCACAAACGCCCACTACTGGGCATAGGCCTGCCAAATACTACGTCACAATACACAGTCTTGAGCCACCTCCATCTATCTACTCCGGATAACCAACATAAAATTAAAGGTAGCCGCAAATCAGAGGCGCTACCACTAAGCACAAAAATAGGCATTCAAATATGCGTTATAACTCGTATCATTTAGATGAATTTCATTTTGACGGCATTAGATGACAGACAGCTCGCGGGCCACGCGTTTGAAGCTTGTGGGAAGCCATTTTGTCACTGTAAAATATATCCAGAGATAACAAGTTAACGCATTCACTGCCCATCCTCGGCAGTGCGACCCTCAGGGGCGCGCCGCCCGACACTGCGATGGAGAGGCACGTCTGCGTCTTGGGCCATGAAAGTGTTAGTTTAGTTTTCTTATACTATATTTTAAACTACCACCCTTTTGTGTCACTTACCTCAATGTAATACCGTTTTTGTTTTCCGTTTGTTTATTTTTAACTTTTTTTGTACCTGTGTCCAAATAATACGTTTTTTCTATTCTATTCCATAGTTTATTCGAGTGCCTCTCGATCGTGTCGGGCGGTCTGCGTCTTGGGCCATGAAAGTGTTAGAGCTTATTTTTGTGCTGCATGGTAGCTCGTTGGAATAATGTGTGCAGAGCTTAAAACTCCCAAATGTACAGACGAAAGTACCGATAGATGCAAAGCGTATATTCTATGCAAGCAAGAACTGTTGTAGATATGCAAGTCCACTTCTGATGTGGACTTGCATATCTACGTATTCCTTCCGGTTGGCGTGACAATGCGCCAGGCGGACGGCGGCTTCTCCCCGGGGACCCGCTAAATCGTATTGGTTTCCGCCGCGCTGTTTATTGGCCCTCTTTCTTTTATAAATCCAGCTGAAGTCCAGAGCTCACTTGAAATTCAAAATGTTTGCGGTGAATGTATTTCAGATATTTGTTTCCTGGGAATTTCTTATAAAAATAAGAAATTCCCAGGAAACAGATATCTAAAATACATTAAAAAATTCTAAGGTCTTTATAGAAACGTTGGAAACTTGTTTTTTTTTTTACATGATTAGAAGGTAAAGTAGGTCATTCTAATACCAGGTATTTATTTGCTTCAAAATTCGATCAATCAATAAGTACTTACTTAATGAAATAATTAAGGTAACTCAAACAAACTTTTTAAAAACCATGTCAATTTCCTTGCAACAGTCTGCAGTTAGCTCAATTATTTCAATTTTAATATTAGTTCTAATTTATTTCTATCATTTGATTGTAATTTTCTTTGTCAATAAAGTCAATTTATCTTAAAATTTCAACTGCAAAGTTCTCTTGGAGCATTCTAAAGCATGACAAAAATATGCAGAAAACTCGACAAAACATTAGCTTGCAAAGAGAACAGCAGAATTGTACCACGAAATGTTTGAAATGATAATAAGAATGAGGTACCGCTGCCTCCACACAGTCATAATGTGCAAACGCCAAGCTCTCCGCGTTTGGCTGACAGTGTTCCGACCGGAGAGATAGCGAGTAGTGCTACTGAAAGCGGGTAATAAACATTATTTTTCACTTCTCTTACTCAAAAAGTGTGTCGTTAAAGCGCAGCTTAGCGAAACTAAAGTGAGAGTTTAATCCCTAGAGAAGATCCCTAGAGACGTACCTATTTTTTCTTTTCAATCTTTGTCTGAAACCATCAGCCAGTACCTTCGCCAGTAAGAAATTGTCCTCTTACATAAAGACTCGACTTTTTGGTGTTCCATAAACAAAGATAATAGGTACTTACATTTTATTTAAATTTATTTTTGAAAATAGAACTGAAAGCGTTTCCTTGGTGATTGTTGGATGTTTATATATTTCCTCCGAGACCTAGGTACCACCTCGGAATAATTTTGTTTACAATAGCAAAAAAAAACAATTATAACGAGTACTGACACGACCCGTACAAGGTATGCAAGCGGATATCTTACTTTATAAACCAAGAGATTTTAGATTCGGACGAGATGTAGGTACCCCTACTCAATTGTGAAGTGGACATCTCGTCTGCGGATGAGTATGAGATTCAGACTAGATGTACCCTAACCCTTTATATCGTACCGTTTGGCAAGGAGCGAGGGAAGAGGTTAAACAAAATACTGGCTGCTTTTGAGGACACATGAAAAATAGATACCCTCTTTAAGACAACATTTTTGTTTTTTTTCTAGGTCGCCAGTATTTTTTTCGTGCACCCCTTTCTTATCGCTCGCATACCGCAGGATGTAACGGAGAACGAACTGGCTCCAACGTTTGTAGCTCACAGTTGGGCCACGCCGTGGGCAGCGAGGCACAGCGAGGCGCGAGCTTGCTTTATCTGCGCTGGCTTTGCGCGAAACAATATATTTATTGGACAGTGCGCGCCCGATCCACCGGCGGATGATCTATTCTCTACACTTACTTCCCCTTGCACGCTGGAAGTCTGAAATCTAGGGAGGAAAATGTATAGAAATACTCTCGGAAAATAGCATAACCATTTTTTTTTTGCATTTTTGGGAAAACTTGAACCTACTTACTAATTAATATACGTTAGATCAGCAGATTCCTGGTTATATTGGTGCTTTGCCACTGCATATGTAATAATTCAAATGGCACAAAAACTATTAATCTTAATTATTAGACAATACGAAAAAAGATTATGAATAAATAAATTAGTTTAGTTTAATTTTGGCGACATCTGAGTTGACATCATCCTATTTCGGTTTTATTTCGACCCATTAGAAAAGATCAACATCTGAATTTATTTCGAACCATTTTAAAGGATCAACATCTGAATTTATTTCGATCCATTATAAAGAATCAACATCTGAATTGACCAATGATTCATAAAAAAAACAAAACAAGATAAAGTAGATTCTATCTCATTCGATCTCAAAGTAGGTATTTAATACATATCGTCATATTATGTATATATCTATTAGATCCTACAAATATTATAAATGCGAAAGTTTATGAAATGTGAAATTTTTGTTACCTAGGATCTCCAAAACTACTAAACATAATTATCATAACAAAATTCGGCACACTCTTAAAATGTAGCCTAACTTAAACAATAGGCTACTTTTTTTAGGGCTTTGCCCCCGATTTAGCCTTTACAGAAGGGTTATAATTTACACATTACGTCCAACGATAAATCAAAACATAGATAAAAAGTCCGTCTATGCAATGATGTCCATTTTTGTCAGAATTGTGATTGAATTTGTGAAATTGTCATTGTTGTCATATCTGCTTCGTAAAATATGAAAATCAAACAGAATGTTTTTCTCCAGCAAAGAAACGAAATAGGTACCTTATTCAATTAATTGCTTATTGTACATTCTATGGATAATATAAAATTTACTGCTTCGTGTGTAAGAAGTCCCAGATGTATTCGCTTTTTCTATGCAAATGATTTTTTCCGTTCTCAGATGTGTCCTTCAGTAAGATAGGTACTCTACCTACCACGCTAACAAAGTTGCGGGCAACAGTTAGTACTAAATAAAACAACCCACCCATAGCCTTCTATTTTTGAAATCAAAACAAAAGACAACAAATGCACCGTTAGCAGTTTCCACAACTTTTGTTTTATTCAAAGCGATACATTTAAATATTGTAGTTTCGGGTAGTGGCAGTGTGCAGCGGGGCGGAAGCCGTTCTTCATGCGAGTGAGGTCACAGTTTGTACTGCCGCCGCCGCCCGCCCCAGGCCCGCGCTGGCACCCGGTGTCGCACCCCTATTTTACGATACACCGCCAGTTTTGTTTCCAAGATTAAGCCGAACTAAACTGCTGGCATCCACTACTCGCTGACCTCTCCGTTATTTATTGCCGTAAAGGAAAACCTTATTCAAGAAAAACATCTGAAATCGTATTACGAACGAATAATCCGTCGGAATGTCTCAATCACGGCGCTATTTGTTCAGGAGCCGGTCTCGGGAGAGGCGAACAAGATGGATCGCGGTGTCAACACGAATTTGCATCCCTTGTTTGTCTCCTCGGAGCGTCGCCGGAAAAAACACCGCAATCTCATTGGGCCGGTGCACCGCCTCGCATCAGTTATTCGCCGTGCGGCTGGCTAACACGATTATCTGTCGTTTCGAACGAGACGCTCTTTTTTCTATTCCCTTTCCGTTGTTTTCCAACTCCACGTCTGCTCTGTTTTTCTGAATAGGAAATGGGATATACGTCAGACGAAAATTGACAAAAATATGGCCGATGGAAAATAGCAGGTTTTGCGATATGATCTGTGGGATCCCGCGCTCGCTATATGGAAATTTTTATTCACAAGATGTTTTTCTTGTTTGTCATTTTTTGTTACGGTGTGATTGCTTTTTCAACATTTCCTTATTTGGTTTTTCTGGTTTGCGATAGTTTGCAAATTATAATAGTAAGTTAATACATTGTGGGTACGATTGTGATGAATATAAATTCCGATGTAAACGTTATTCCGATAACCAGAAACATAAATTACTTTTTCTGCCAAAATACAAGTCATTAGGTCTTCTCATTAACGCCGGCAGTAGCTAAGGCGTCACAAAAACTATCACAAGCAAAAACTCATCCACCAGTTGACAGACGGGATTCCAAATATTTCGGCTATGCAACGTTTCTGTGAAACAAGATGCACATCTGTGATTTATGATCTTAGTAAGGCGTTACAAATTGCTATCCAAAAAGTTGTGTTTTTAATTTATGTAGGAATCGCGGCTACCTCTTCCCGTGATGCTGATATAAAAGTCGAGTATAAGGTACAAAAGCTATATTGTATAAAACTACGACTAATTACGATGTTAATGAGTGTGGGGTCGCTGTGTGGTGTCGGCTTAGAACGGCACCACCCCAACTCTTCCCGCGGGTGTCGTGAGAGGCGACTAAGGGATATCCACCGGGGTCGGGCAGCAGCGCCTCTGCCGAACAATTCTACCACCGAACTGCGATCCCCAACCCGCATGCCCAGAGTAGGGATTATGGGCGTTATGTGATAAAAGCCAATAAGGCGATTATCAGGGGGAGGCCTACGTCCATCAGTGGACCAATACAGGCGGTTGAGGAGTGCGGTTTGATGACTGCTGCTGATGCACTGAGCTCCGTAGGCGCCCGGTCCGCGCTCGCGTCACCAACTTAGGTCAAACTACTGATGATGCTCATATACCTACGTGATCGATGTATCGAACAATTTATTACATCTGAATGTGAGAGGTACCCCGAGCAAGTTCGCTGAGACCTTTATGATACAGACCCTTACTTGACGTATAATAACAAATATCATTCGATCGTATGTTTAGCCATAAATTGCGGAGACACGAGAGCAGTTGATTGCGCCATGAATTACATAGTGAGCCACACGCAACCGATCATAAAGATCTCTAATGTCTTCATACGGCACTCTCGACATGAAACCGACGGAATAGATTCACCAAAGTAATAATTTCCAGCGAATGAGTTCGTCGAGAGTAGCTCACACGCTCTAGCCAAACCGCTGATTACGACTTGATTACACCCTACAAAAACTTTCAAAACCCGGAACTTCAATTGCCATTAGTGGCTAAAAAAACAATTATTGACGCCTCATGATAGCAATTAACACCCATCCGTTATTATATCCAAATCTTTGCTTTCGGTAGACCTATCATGTGTAATGTGCAGCTCGAAGGTTTTATTTCTTTGTTTAGTGTTTGAGGGATTACGGACCTTCGGGTGCAGTTGGTAAGAGTTATTATTTAGTGGTCGAGAGTGCAGTAGAAATATGGTGCGTATAGACGTGTGAAGCTGACGCCTCCTGCAGGCCACGCGCAGCCCACCCGCGCTGCTCGACCACCGGCCGCCGCAGGGCGTGTGCGCATCACACGTGGTCACGAATAGTTCTCTGGATAATTTATTTTGCGACTGCAAAAACCGACGAGATGCTCTATTTGATAGCGACAGTTGAATATGACGAATGTTTTAATGCTTTGTTTAATGAGTTTTGTGGTTTATCTTGAGCAACGATCGATGTCCATTAACATGCGTCAACAAGGTTGACCTGAGTAGAGGTGCTTTCTACGAGGTCGGTTTGTGGCTCCAGTGTGGTCCGGGTCCGGCTGTCGGCGCCGGCCGTGGCACGCGCGCTATGCGCCTCTACGCTGTAACCTCGTAACGGTTAATAAATGACCAGAGCACGGCATTAGGCGGATCGCATATATCATTTATGTAAATTGTGACGAAGACATATCTAGCCCGGTCAAACGCTGCCTTCACTCCACACGACGTACATTCCGTCTTATTCTGTTATTCGTCTGAGCAAATAAATCCAAGAATGAATAGTTCTTGCTCATTACGAAGTGTTCTGTGTGTCACGATAAGGGACCTTATGGCTTGAGTTATAGCTCTCATTTGAGTTGCATAAGCAATATATTTTGTCGCTACCAAGATTGTGTCTCATCCTATTGTCCACTTTATGAGTTGACTGAGGTTTAGGGACATCTTCATCTGCACAATCAGCGCAGCATGACTCTACAGATGCTAAATTAAAGCATTCATACCTCCTAGAAGATTAAATTCACATTAATAGCATTATAAATGCTTTGCAATGTATTATTGTATTTTCTTGCGACTCATTGGGAGCAAAGTTTGACAATAAGGAACCCTCTTGTGCGCTCTCGTGGTAGTGTTGTGACAACTGTTAGTTGGCTTTCGTATTGTAAAGTTGATTGATCAGCCGATTTATCAGAATTATAATTTCTGTGGTTACCTTCTTGCCTTTAGGTACATTAGTATTATTATTATTATATTCTCCGCTTTTGGTTTGTGAATTTCTACTTTTATTGAAGTTGGTTTAGGTTATTTACATCTAATTTTTTTAAAGCTGGGGCGATCCCCTTTTTTTAGCATACGAGGGGCCTAAAGAAAAAAAGACAATCGCAAATAATACCTAAGAAGTTAATAATCTAAAGAAGCGAAAAATGTTCAAGAATTTTAAACGTTTAAAAGCTCTACTTACATTATCATTTTTAGCTTACAGTTTAGGTAGCTAGATTAGAATTAGATTAAAAAATTTATTTGGTACTACAGACACACATACAATTAACAAAGATAATTTACAATTTAAACACAAGTACAATAGAAAAATACAATAAAATACAATAATAATAATTAATTAAGCAAACGAGCACTTTAAAAAGTAAGTGGGTTTTGGTACTTAGAATTAGAAGTAACCTTCTTACTGAAAAGTAGATGGAGGACGTAAGGACCTGTCCTGGCCTACAAATGTCTCTTTCCCAGTTCTCACTACTGTGCTGCCGACCTCGCACCATCGTAAATTACGTGTAGGTACTTCACCTACTTCACAGCGGGCCGTACTACAGGTCTTCGAAATAGTCAACATCTGCTGTGTCATACATTGCTCGTTAGCTCCCACTGTGCCATTCATCAGGAACTCGCCCGCAACTCACTTGCGACACTATTAAGACATTTTCAGTACTGGTGCCCTATTCTAAAGTGAATTATTGTAGGCGTTTACTAGTAAACTAAACGTTGGTAAGCCACAATGATAGGAACATTTGCGGTTCTCGCGCCGTGTGGTCTCGTACAATGACTTTTGAAAAATTGCTCACCTTTGAGTTCAAGGACTCTTTAGGCAATTATGGTTGTTTTTGTCAGGTATTAAGCGCGTTTATTTCGACGAGATCTCTGAGCGTTCCTAATCAATCATAATCGAGTTATTTCATATCCAAGTTTATGATCAAAACGGTATACCTACTACTACTACCTACTTGCTTTTTTATATTTTGTGTAGTGTCAGTAATCAGAGGTTAATTTCTTTTTTCCTTCGATAATTCGACAGGTTTGTATAACAATCTACTCGATGATGCCAAGCTGCTGAAGTAATGTAAGAAATTCAACATGCATTTTCTCATAATACCTATTTGACAATAATAAATTTGGAAGTAATCATTAGCAGTAAAACTGCAAAGCACTTACGCAGAAAAAACAACGTTCTCCATAAAATTCAAGTAAAAAACCAATGCCACGTGGTCATCGATGGAGGTCCATGTTTGGACACCTCTGCGCCCCCTGCGGTTTCGCAAAACATTTTTTACACCCCCATATCTGGGTTTGTCAACTGGCACATTAACCAAGGTGTTTCCTACAGGGTGGTCTAATTTTTTGCCCTCTGTTAATTGGTGACAATGTGATCACCAACCGTTCGGGTGAAGAGAGATGTATCCCACCAGATGTGTTAATAATGTTGCTTGCATACTTGAAACTGTAAATAGAAACATTGTTAGGAAACGTTTCCTTTTACGTGCTTTTCAAGTAGCCTATATGCGACGGGCCCCGGGATACTATTTACCTCTCTATTAAGATCCATTTAGGCGTAAAAAGGTAACTAACAGGCAGAAAGTTACAATCAAATTTATAATATTTGTATGGATAGGTACATGCTGGCAAGCAAGGATACAAGGCAAGTTAAGATAGCGTTTTCATTTTCAACAAGTAAGATACTTATTCATGGAGGTAGAAAATAATAGTTGTTGGCCAATTTTAAATTGACATATTAACCTTTTGACCTCGAGCCCCCCCCCCCCCCGTTTTCGAAAACTGCTAAAAACGCACAATTTTGGCGCGCGCGCGGCGAACGCACCTTGCTATTATTTATTTTACGTCTAGCGATAGAATGCTTTTATAAATAAACTAGACGATCGCCTCGCGGTTTCACCCGCGTAGTTCCCGTTCCCGTGGGAATTCCGGGATAAAATATAGCCTATGTCACTCCCTGAAAAGTAAGCTTCCTAACGGTGAAAGAATTTTTCAAATCGGTCCTGTAGTTTCGGAGCCTATTCAATTCATACAAACAAACAAACAAACAAAAAATCAAACCTTTCCTCTTTATAATATTATAAGTATAGATAAATTATAAATAATGCTGGACAATTCATATAACATCATCTAGTCCCAAGCTAAGCAGAGCTTGTGTTATGGGTACTAGATAACTGATATACATAATACAATACACTACATAGATAGATATTATTTTATTATACATAGTAAACATCCAGAACTCCCTGAACAAATATCTGCAGATCGTACAAACATTTGTCCCGAGGCGGGAATCGAACCCGCAACCTCCTGCGTCACAGGCGGACCTTCGCCCGCTGCGCCACAGAGGTTGTCAAATAAATTTTGACTTGGTGATTCGGGTTACTTTTTCTAAAACCTATTGAAAAAAGCTATAAAACTACGTTTACATGGTTTTTTATTGTATTTTTATTTTATTACCTTTCGTTAATAAACCTCAAGACCAAAATATTTTGATGTGGGACATACCTAGGCACAGAGTATTCATATCACCGAAGCCAAGCTGAGAAGAATAACTCGTATCTCCTTACCGCTCGCTTCAGACACCATCACACCAAACAGAAGCACCACAGAAAGCTCCATTAAGCTCCATAGATAAGCCGTGATAAAACCAGCCATATGCAGTTTTTCCGTCTATTTCTGTAGCAGTTGCACCACTGTCGATGGGCGATGGTCTCGGCGCCTTCTAAGACCACTTCACAATGCTACCGGCTCCTTTTAAAAACCGGCGCCAGACACTTGATACCTTGCCTGGATCTTGTAGGGCTGCTGTTAATAAACCCTTGTGTTTTTTGTTGGATCCTATGATGTGAAAATTGTTCTGTGTCTACACAGATACTGAAACCATTCATAAAGGGTATGTTCTTTACAAATAAGTGTTCGTCTGTCGGCGGTAACTTCTTAAGTTTTGGATTCTCATCACTCTTTACCTTAAAGTAAGGCCTCTCTGTTACCCAAAGCTACCACTTGGTATAGCACTATATAGGTTGTTGCAGATCAGATGCGTACATCTACAGCACAACACAAAAGTGAGTCATTCAAATATGGGTTTTAACTGGTAGCATTTAGATGCATTTCATATTGATGGAATCATGTTTGAAGCTTGTGGGAAACCATTCGGTCACTGTAAAATGTATCTAATCATAACGAGTAGAGTACATGCCCATATTTCAATTAATGTGCGCAGGCTTTCGTCACTTTCCATAAACACCTTTACTTAACCTTTGCTTTAAACTGATATGAATTATGATTTGATAACTTGTCTGGATCTTGTGCTCTACCATGTGGCAGCTTCAGTTTAGTATCAGAGAGGTAAAAGTGTGACTTTTATCCAAAACTTAGAAGTCACCGTCGATAGACAAATAGTTATTTGTAAATAACCCAGATTCATTCATAAGAATCTGTGTAGACACTGAACAATTTTCAGACCATAGGATCCAACAAAAACAAAAAGGGTTATGCACCTTTACTTACTATTACTGATACTTCCTTTAATAAAGTGTAATGAATTATATTATACCTAAGATGGCCCATCCAGGTTTTACACATTCCGGTCATTATTATAAGTAGTCAGGTACCCGAGTTCGATTTGATATCACATGCAGAAAGTACACGTAGCGATTGCTTACACACTGTGCTTACATTTTATTAAATTCTTTTTGCGGCTGAGAAATGAGCGTGTTTTATCGTGGAAAATGGAACAGAATATTGCTCGCCGTTCGATTATGTTTGAACGCAATTTAAGCACCTGTAAGGCTGCAACCTCTTTGTTCTGCCGCGCACGTAACGTTCGCAAAACAAGTGGGTAGATAACATTATGTGAATTTTCCATCAAAATGCCTTTTCAGATTTGTTTACCATAAGATACACAGTATGAAGTAAATGCAGGGCAATCCAGAATTTTTCAAAAATTAAAAATAATCACATGATACAATAAATAAAATTTATAATTAATATATAAAATTCTTTTGATCGTATTTATAATTTATTTTCATAAAATAATTCCTAAAAATTATTCGTCTATAAAAAGCTGCTCCGAAATCGATTCATCATCCAACAAGTTACTGATAAAATTCAAACAGACACCTCTTCCACGAGCTCTTTGTAAGTTTTAAACGTGAGAATCATCGTAACATCAGATTCTTTAAATAATCATGATGGATGATCAAAAAACTTGTGCACCTGACCTTCTGTTTTTGCTGTCTGTACAGCTGAATGGGTGTCGAAGCCCGTGTTTTTTGCAAATTCTGTTGAGGTCCGATCGGCATCGCCTATTACCGTGCAAAACCTGTAACGATATCATTTTATTACCAAACCATTCCTATGCAAAATTGAACCAAGACTTTAAACGTTTAATGCATATTTTACAAGCTGTGCTGCTAGAAACAATAAATATATTCAGTAAATTAATTGATAAATACTAAGAAAACACGGGGAAGTACATTTTTTAAGGAATTATGTATGTTTGAAACAAAATAACCGATTCATAAGATGAATCAAGATTCAAGGTTCAGAAGGCTTGCCCCCGAATACGCAAACGGAACTCAGGTTTAAGCACGTCACGAATTTTTGACAGTTTTCAACGGAAATGTGTCAAAAATAGGTCACTTGAGACGTGCTCAAATCCGAGTTGCGTTTGAGGTTTTGGGCGTAAGGCCCGGATTATGAAAGTTTGCTCTGTCATCGAACTAAACTTTAGTAACGCTTTTCTATGGCATAATCGTCACCGAAGCAAATATTTATGATTGAGCAAGCATTCATAATATAGACTTTATTACTGTTATGAGATCTACAAACAAAATAAAAGAATGAGGGCTTAGTGCATAACGCCATCCAAAACGTGGAAGCTAATTACCTTCCGTCCAGGATAGTGTTGATGATGCAGGGTTTTTGTAGCGAACTGGATCGGCAGTCTCATAAACGGTGACTAACCAAACCTACTACCTATCCTACTTTACCGACCACCGTCGTAATGCCAGCGGAGATGAAAGTAAAATACTAACAAACTGTAAACTGTACCTTCAAATAATAAATTAAAATGATGGTGACTATCCAATTATTAACAAGAATCTCTCTCACATCGAGATGCGGAACGCGCTAGAACCCTCATGAGGAACACCCTGATGAGGTCTCTAGGTAAGGGATGAAACGTAGATGTTCTTCCAACACAAGCAAGGTACGTGACACGCTAACATAATAGAAATTATAATGTAGTACCTAACACAGTTACTTTTTAAACTAAGTAACTACCAGTTGACTGAACAAGCAGATGGCCCACTTGGTGTTAAGTGCTAACAAGCTATCGTGTACTCTAGCGTCTCACACGTGTAATTTCACCGACAACCACACTCTTCAAACCAAATTACAACAAAGCTGTTGTATTTGCAGCTTAAAAATTTTATACCATGCTTTTTTGCCACCATATTGCTATATTTTTCCGGAGGAATCCGGAGAAACAAAGAGTTCCATTGCCTACTCCTTGCAAAATCTTTATTAAGAATCCGCTTAACAGCAGCAGAAAGAAAATTCTTTATTTAAAACTTAGGTAACGTAGAAACAATTTAGAAAGACCATTATAAAATGTGACAATTGGTGGTATTTCTCAAGGGGGACAACTGGACTCCAAAAAAAATGAATTCCAGTTTTCCCCCTTAAGAGGTATTTGTCAAGGGGGAAAACTGGAATGACCCGTATTTTCGCTCGAAAGCGGCCATCTCTACCATACGAGTACAACCAGAGGTACACAGAGGCAAAACAGAAGCAGATGACCGCCATCAGTGCGACCATACCATACACCGCTAAATGTATTGCTTGTGAGAATCGCGCCGGTTGCGATGCCGCTGATATCGCTAAGGCAATTGTTTTAAATACCCCTGCATCAATTACTAAGTATGATGCTAACATGCTCATAAAAAGACCAGTAGATAATAAGCTTCTATGAATAAAGTGCGTATCAAGGCAGCTTTTGAGCTTTTGGTCTCTATTCAGATGTGAGATTTGGTCGGCGACTACTTTTATACGCGTAGCTGGCTCTGGTGCAAGCAAGGACCGTGTTACACGTTACCTTAACCAAAATATGGCTCTGTTTAATTTTAATCAGAACTTTGGTTCAAGCCGTAGGTTTAGTTGGGCGGGCGGTCGGGGGCAGTTTGTTTGTAGATTGATAGCCTGGTAACTAATTCAGACATTAGGTACCTACCAGCCGTAGGTAATGTCTGAATTAGTTTACAGGCTATCAATCATACTCATGTCAGAATCAAAGGAACTGAAACTAGGCGTGGATAATTTAGTCGCCAGCTTTGCTCTCGCTAAGGTTACCTAATGGCCATTTGCGCTTATTGATTGAAGCTGCAGAATGGCAGTAAAACCGCGTCGGTGCTCATAAACTGGCACTCGAGCTCCTCGCTACCGGCGCCCGCGCAACCATCAAAGAGGCAAGCCGACAAAGAGGCGCCGACCGCCCTCCTCCCGCCCTGTCAACGCGGTCACGGTCCATACATAATACTCGCCTCCGGCTGAAATTACGAGCGATGAATGTTATCGACAATTGAATATTAATACGCCACATTTCCATAAAATTCACATGATGCTGTGAAGAGCTATGTGTAAGAGAAGATCGCGCGTATCGAGGCCGGCGCACAAAATACGTCGTAAGTTTGCCGAAGCTAGCCTAATCCGGCTGGAACGAGCCCAAAAACTGCGAGCGTCTCAAGACGAGAGTCGCCGTTTTAATTGGTCGTATTAGAGTTGAGCTCTTTATTAATAGGTTGATTACTGGCGGGCCCGCAGGCCGGACTGTCGCAGGCGCTGTGCTGGATCAGCGTCTCCCATCCCGCCCAACTTATGCAACCAGTAAAGAAAATCTCTGCAGCTGCAAAATGCCTCCGAATGCAAGACATTGAAGTTAATCCGCGGTAAATAGTAAAAGCCGCCCGCTTCTTGTGATTATCGTCTGGAACGAACACAGAGAAACTTCGGGAAATTCCTACGTGGTTGGTTAGGTATGATAACGTCAATGTTGCATGACTCAGTATCACTTTCTGAAGTACTTCAGCGCGTTGGGAGTTAATAGCCCCGGAGCTCACTGGAAATATCAATATTGTCCGGAAATACCCGCGATATCTGAGCAGCAGCCATAAATCTGCGAGTTGTCGGCCACTATCGCGCCGCACTCTCCGACTGATGGTTTGTATCATTTGCAAAGCAGCTAAGAAAGTACTTGACGGCCAGCTGAACGAGGAAAATGAGAATTCATAATAGAACCGCATGCTAACAGTTTGAACACATGTTTTGCTAAATAGCAACAGAGTTATTTGATAGTTTCAGAACACCATACATTTGTGTACCATTTTCTAAAGGTACGTCTAGATTAAGTAATAATAATAATACATGCTACCTATGTAACGTGTAGGCAGCCCACTGGGAAGAGAGAGAAAATCTTCCACGCAAGACATTGATAGAAGAAAATAAAACCTAATTGATCGTCATGAAATACGCACAGCAAATATGACCGGCTTCTACTACAATCTCTATCTTCGTAACGATACATTTCGACATATCAGCTCACGTCAATTAACCAAAATCAATAGTAGCAAGTTGCGCGGCAGAGCCCGTGGCACGTGTTGTTTGACTCAGCGAGGTAAGTGCTGGCCACAATTAAGATAGCGCCGATGAAGACACACTCTGGAGTGTTTTCTAATTACGTACGCCATCAATCTCGGCTCAGCCGAAGCCAGAACACCGCCAATCAAGTAATTGCATCGCGTGCATCAGCTTTTCGGCCCTCGATAATAATAGGCATTTTATTGCCTGTAATGGAGTCTCTAGGGCCGGCAGTTACGTTTGTATCTCGGCTTTTAATTTGGATTAATTTATGCAAGACAGGAAGCTCTGTAACAATATTGTTTTTGTAATCAATTGCCGTCGATAGGTAGCTAATATTGCACGGTAATGGTGGTTTGATATCGCTGAGTGCCGGGCATCATGTTGATTGGTTTTACTGGCACGCAACCTAACAATGTGCTTTGTTAGAGGGTTTTCAATGGAAATAAGCTACTAACTGGCAAATGGGCCATTTGAAGATTGGATTCATATGCTTGATGACCTACTTAGCTTTATTTGATGTTACTTGGTATGGTTCACCACACAAGATCGCATCTCAATGTGACCTAATCTTAAAAAATCTACTTCGTAGTAAAGCTAAATATTCCAGATGTATGTGTAGGTACCTATAATTTGCCTCTCAACTATTAGTCATCATCTAATCCAGTGGTATTTCTCCGCGTCAGCCAGTTCCTTTGACGGGGCATAACGAAACAGATTTCATTGGTATGCCGTGGCCGATGTCAGAGGATGACCCGCACAAAGGAGGTGATGCTAATCGGACAGGTGAGCTGACGTGGGCAACATACCGGCCCCGAGGACTGATCCAGTGTTGTGATCGATCGATATTTCAGTTTCTCACTTTCTAGCTTACCTACTTTTAAATTTTGAAAGCATGTGCCATTGTTGGTAAGAACTAAAAACTAACCCGCCGAGTGTCTTCAGGTGCAATGTTGATTTTTGCCAGCGTGTGAAAGTGTCGGGATACCCATTACCCAGGCACATGATATGACTTACAAAAGTCTAAGCAATGTCAAATAGGCCATAAGCATAACACAGGAATGATGAACTAATCTCCAACCAGCTGCACATAGTTAAACGAAGTCACGTATCATTTAAGCGCAGATTAGGGGTACTCCAATGACCCTTGCGATTAGTAGTTCAAGTCGGAAGTGGTCTGCGCGTCGCGACGCAAATCCGCCAGTAATTGCGGCTTCGGCGCTAGCCCCGGCAATCCCAACTTATCCCCGGGATGTTTGTTAGTGACGCCCACAGAGAGCTCTCGAAACAATCGCCGAACAGAGAAACGCTAACAATGTAGCTACGTAAGATCTTCGGCTTAAACGATTAGACGTAAAGACAAACTGATAAATTACACAGTGAGCTAACTAACCGAATACCGTGAGAGGTTTCTTTCAGCGCGCTGCCGCCCGCGTCGAGTCATCCAGGCATCTCGGCGGCACACACAAATTACAAACAAAAACTTAGGAGCGCTCTAATCTGACATCGCATCACCGATCATCTCTGATCATGATTTACGAACGCGCACGGTGATAGGTGATCTACGCTCTCACAATTGATTCTCGTTTGTTGAACTTACGCAAGTTTCTCGTCTCTGTCCTGATCTGTTTACAACAATTGCAGACAAGAACATCAACCCAGTCTTAGTGCCCCTATAAACGCGTATCAGAATTAAGATTGAAATTTTCTTATCGCTGAACGAGCCAGCTCTACAATAGGTCACGTCTACCGAGCCTAATGAAATGTGATTTATGGGTTAACTTTGTTTTTTTCGAAAGTGGTCGTTGTTATTGGCGTACACTTCAGAATTGCTGTTGCGTAATTTATGTAGCAACCGCACACGTATTTATAAGGTTTTAATGAAACTGCTGAATGTCGAATCAAATAATGTTTTCAATCCACGGCACTGGTAATACTTTCAATGTTTGTGAGACTTTTGAAGTTAACAGTTTTTTTTGCTTTAATCCTTGGATTATAATAGTATTATTCTGCCAACGACAACAATGTCGGCAGGCCAAACATCAGGGTACAAAAGCTGTGCGTATAATAAGCGGCTAAGCAGCAATAATCCGTCACGAGTGGCGACAGTGACATACGGACAATGGTACATTATGCTAGTGATATGGCCACCGCAGAGATAGGGATGATGTTCATAACCGCATGATAATGTACGTAGAGACTATTGGTAACCTCATTTTTTGAAAGTTTGGTAAAGACAATCGAACAAACGTTTTAATTAGAGTTAGGTATACCTAACGCTAATTTAAACGTTTCTTTGATTGGTATACCAATTCCTAATTATCAGTCACAAGCTTTAACTAAAATGATTTTCCTGTTCTGTGGGATAATACTTTACATGTAGCCTTTTGTGCTTTGTTTCAACTACTTTACAGTTCAATTTCATTGGTAGAAGTACCAAGGTAACTCAATGAAAGAAGGTATAAACGAATTAAAAAGAAAACAGAAAAATTCCAACTTCTGTCCTAAAATATCAAGACTATATGTATTAAATATGATGGATGCAGACCACATAGCAGGCAGGGCTCACTGGGCCGGTGCGGCGGTCTGACGAGCTGCCTGTATCTTGCACAATACTCCTGACACTCCAGCTGTCAATCCAATTTATCGAGTGTCGATCAACCACCACCTGCCACCGTCTGTTGCTGGTCTTACGCCAAAAAAATATGATCCATCGCTGCAACCAAATCACCGTTTTCCACAAACAGATTAACATCGATTTCTTTGGCGTAACCGTGAATTACAAGTGTTCCAAATGACGTAGTACCTACCAATTAATGTATCACTCTTATTTGAATAATAGGGAAGTCTTCGAATCGCATTTTTCTTTTAGTGGACAAAATATTTAAATGAAGAGAATTAATATTTATAATTTAAAATTGACTTGTCTTAGTGCTTATTAAATAAGCCTAAAGATATAAAAGTTATTGAGTTCTGATAACATTACATAAAAGGTAAGGTGTGATAACAATGTGATACATATTATAACATAATAGATAGAATAGAATATATATAATTTATATTTTATCTGATTTTATTAACTTCACATTTTTATTAGTTTTTCATTGTATTGTATTTTATTATTATTGTGTATTTTAAATGTAATCTTATGAAATATAATCTTGAAATAAATAATTTTTATTTTTTATATAACATAGTCCAAATAACTAACTGACAAACTTAGGAAAATTAGTCGGCACTACAGTTTTTCCAGAAGCCTAGCTTAGAAATTTGAGGCATGCTTGATATATCGAATACGGCGCAAATATTTATAAAATCCACTGAACAGTGAGAGAGGCCCGTACTTTTAAAAACGAAATCAAAGTTTCTTTTTTGTTTTTGTGCAAACACTAATATTATGCAAGCGACAAAACAGTTGATTTTGCACGACGACGAAAACGAAACTCGATTTTCCTTTTCCGAGTAAATCGAAGTTGTCTTAAATGGACTGTGTCCGGGCGGTGTCCACCGGGTTACAGGGAGGCGTTCAAATGGCAATCGTTTATGTTCCTCGACACCGCTGGCTGTGTGGCCATGTGACAGCCTGCCTAAAATACTGTTCCAACTTTCTGTTAGAGATCTCCTGTCATGATTTTTCAGTGTTTTGCTCTGCAATTTATAACATGTCACTCGTATTTGTTTCTTTTGAGTCAGACGTTTTACGTGCTTACTTGGGTGTGCAGTTTGTGACGTTTTGCTGTCGGGTCGAGAAAGTTCAGAAAGTGCGTTTACATTGTTGGTTAAGTTGTAGAGCATGTGCAATTTTACTGCTACTCAGACCAGAAAATACCTAGGTTCCTAATTGGCTTTAGAGTGAAATGGTATTTGTGGGTAACGAGAAGTAGGCATCATTATCGTTACCTACTATGCTTCCAACACTTTATTATGTCAGCGTAAGCTGTAAAAAATTTTAGGCAGGTCAGGTAGAACCTATCAAGTAAAAGATTGGGAGCGAAATTGGGGACAAGGTGTACATAAACGCTGGAATTCCAGAAATCAGAAATCTCAATGACTGTTTTTGCGAGTTCGTTAGTCACAGTTTATTTCGATTTCTGTCAGTTGTCAGTTACGTGTTGCTTTTATTGAAAGTAACTGTCACTCAAACGTCAACAAACAGTCAAAACATCAACAAAGCCTGCAAAGTTCGCGCCTGTTTCCACAAAATCGAAATTTTTGATGTGGTTAATAACAATGAATTGAAAGGATCACCTCCGAAAGAATTTATATTTTTTTATCGTACCTAACAATGCGTTTTCACACCATCATGGCCATAATCTGTAAAGAAAGAAAGTGTCAAAGCCATTCACGCAACGAAACTTATACAAAACTTTCGGTTAGATGACGGATTTTGTCAATACCAACGTTCGAGGAAATAAACACGAACTATTGTTTCTAAAATTATAGAGTAGTAGCTTCTGACAATGCTTCTGTAATTTATCTGAGTAATAAAACAATAGAAAAGTCGATGTTGCTTCATCTGCGGTAGGTAGTGATGACGACTGTTAGATTTGTTGTGGCTAATGCTTCCACTGCACACTCTTCCACAAAGCTGTCGATAATGTGGATGATCAATGCTGGCTATTATTTCGATAAAAAAATGGGCTCTATGTTTGTGAGTGAGTATTTCATAAAAATCAATTTTCGATTCCAACTCCCTTGGAATCCCTTGGAATCTGACTAGTTCCAACCAAAATCCAGCCAAGCTGGCTACATCAACGTGTGCCGTGGATCCACCCGTCGTCGGCGGCATTCGGCAAATTATAGACGAATCTGAGAAGGTATTATTTTTTCAACGCGCTCGGGTGAGAAATGCGTGATTGGGGGCCGGCAGTAGATTACAGGCCGCAGCGACACGCCACCGGCCGAGTTTCTCACTCACTTTAAAGCATTATTTTATCTATAATAAAGTGTTAGAGTAATTACCGCCACCCATAAAGCAAGGAAATATGAGCGTAAATTGACTTTAGTGAGCAATTTACAACCCTTGCATTTTGATGGCGGTGTTACTTTTTATAGCTTTCTTCATCCTTTTTGAGTTTCTGCGGTTTCTAACCAAAACTTATGAATCCTATATCTAATATAGCTAATCGACCCAAAATATGTTTCCAATATGATCCCCATTAACTTTTTGGCTTCTGCTCAAACGACTGTTTAGGCTAAATTACCCACTCAAACCCAATTTAGGACGATGTCGGCGATAATATAGTCCATAATAAAATCGGAATGGGTAGACGTCAATTTTGACACGTCGAATATTGCGTTAAACTGTCATTAGCAATTTTATGCAAATCCTAATTTGGATCACAGGTTCGAAATGGATAAATTAGAGAGAAAATTATAGGGCTCTGAAGCCGATGGAATGTTTACGATGCGTAGCCACGGGCCGCGCTATCAAAACCTTGCTCGACCTCGCTGCTGGTCAAAATGAGTTTCATTTCATTGATTGTCATTTGTTTTTTTTATAACTCTACACACAGTATACTTCAAGTAGTTTCACCCAAGTGCTTATCAGATCAGATTATCAGATTATTAGATCTATGAAATCATTTACTTTGTGATCAATGTAACAGGAAGTGATATACCCTCGTCTTATTCAAAAGCTATCTCAAAGCTCAAAAATACCGTAAGTAACGTTCATCAACAGTAGAATCTGAAGACCGGGAGAATTCGCTAACAAATTAATATGTGTGTTTGGAATTGAACGCAGACCGGCTTGGCGAGTCTGATTACAAGGCGGCCAGTAATAGGCCGGTCGCGTTCCACCCTATACTCAACTTAATGCTCTCGCAATTTCACTCGAAATAATGAACACAATAAAAAAAGTTTTCGGCGGAACCCTGAACGCTGGCGACGTGAGCACTGCGACTCCCGTGCTTGTAGTGAGGTACTTTATTGATCTGAAGATGAACCACAATCATGTTCTGGCTGATCTGACGAAATTGTTCTAAGAACCTCAAAAGCAATTTGCTTTCGCGTAAAAACGTGAAATTGATATTGTTCAACGCTTATTTTAATTAATTGGAACGAAAATCAATTTGTTACGATGAAACTAATACAGTTTTTTTATTAGAAAAAGAAAGAACTTAGTTTTGTATCTTCAACAAAAATTATACTTGAAGCTATTGAAGATTTTCATGGAATTAAGAAATCCCTAAGCTAAATGTAGAGATGGCCGATTGAAATTTTGATATAAGTTAAAATTGCTTATTTCCGCTTTCGACAAACTTAGGTATTTCCGGTATATCAGGAACACTTACTCACGTTTGCGCAAGAGACACAATGATTAGATAAAATAAAAAACCGAACGTAAAAATAATTTGCAATATCGTCTATGAAAAAATTACTTCATATGAGTAGGTACTTGAAATATTCAAGTAAGTAATTAAAATAATTATTTACTTGGAGGGCCTATAGGAAAAGTAAGGACCTACCTAAAAACGACCTGCTTTAAAGTAAAAAAGAAGATCTTTTCTTTATAATGGTGAAAACCGCAACTCTAGGTACTAGAGCTACGAAAAGACTTCAACGCGCCCCGATTTTTGCACATCAAACTAAACTCCTCATAAGTTTAGTTTGATGTGCAAAAATCGGGGCGCGTTGAAGTCTTTTGTATGCTGCGACGCTACGTCAGACAGCGACTTCGTAGCGACAAGCGCTACGAAGATCTACGATTAAGTCTTTCTGGAGTGAATCTTGAACCTTTTTGGAGGATGAAGGGAGAGAGTTACAGAAAATAAGAATATCAGATGAAACAGGGCAACATCACACTTGCTACAAGGAAATCGCAAAATTGGCCCCTCGCGGAAATGTCCTTCGCGGATGTGTCCACTCGCGAATATAAAAAAAAAATGTCTACTCAAAAGTAACCCTTCCCAAGCCATAAATTAAATTCAAGGTTTCAGATGGCGTTCCTTACTAGATATAGAAGACTAACTTCTGCCCGCGGCTTCGCACGCGTATTTTCGGTATAATAAGTTGCCTGTTGTTTAAGTTAGGCTACGTTCTAACTGTATGCCAAATTTCATCCTGATCTGTTCAATAGTTTTGGAGATCCTAGGTAGCAAAATTTCACATTCCAAAAACTTTCGCAATTATAATGTTAGTAGGATTAACAAATCGGCTAAGTGCATGTCGGATCACGCATAGTGAAGTTGCACGGTTGATTAGCTTATACTTACTACCTGTTGTTTTCATTTTGTTTTCATTAGAATATGCACGAAATTTTTCCTTCTTGACTACGGAACCCTAAAAAGTATGTCAACAAAAACATAACCATCTCTACCTACGTACCTATCAATGGTACGTAAGTACCTACGTACCGCGTTGTTCGTAGAGCGGTTAGCTAGATAGCGCCACCCGCGCCGATCAGATAGCGATGGAATATGACGACAGTTTGCAGGCTCCCGGGCCCTTCCGACGAGATAAACACAAACATATTAGCAAAGTACTCTATGCTTAGGCATTTTTGAACATACATATAAAGTGCACAAACATATTAGCAAAGTTATACATGCCCAAGGGTTTTTGATAGGGCGGAATCATATTCGCTTTTTGTCTATCGCTACGCTTTTCGTCTATCGCTAGGAGACACAGAATCGAAATGAAGAGACTCAATCAACACATTATTTCTTATTTGATAACATTAAACCTACCTAGTTTTAAAATATGACTTGTCTATGAGCTTATTTTGAAAGCCTTATGAAGTCTACACACCAAAGCCGGCGACACAACCCGGCCGCGTTGGTACGATATTTCTTTCAGTGTTGAAATTGTAGGCAGCCGACAATGTTTTGTCAACGTGCCGCCGACTTTAGTGTGTAGTAGGTAGACTTTATATCCTACACGTTGAGCAGGTATTAGATATATACGCAAAGGGCCTAACTTAGGACTCTATGAAAGCTTTAAGAGCTCATAGTTCCCAAAAATCTTTGTTTGTTCCTAGTTTTTATGGTTGGCTTAGGTCATTTCAAATAAAACGTCAAGTGCGAGTCTGACTCGCGCACTAAGTGTTCCGTAAGACCTTGTGTCTTGCTAAATTATCATAAGTCTAGGTCAACGGGAAGTATGTAGGTACCCTGTAGGTCTTGGTCCATGGCAAGAATCCATTTTTCTTTTAATTTACAAATTTACGTTTTTCGAATGTTTTCCTTTATTTGTCCCATAAGACCTTGCTTCTTACCAAATTTTATAATTTCAGGACCCTATAGGTTTTGGTCCACAGCGAGAATCAAAAGTATTTTTTTTTTATTGAGTAAACTAGAATAACTTTTATTGAATCGGTTGTTTTCCTTTATTTGTGCTTTAAGACCTTGCTTTTTTGCTAAACTGCATGATTTTAGGTCTACGGAAAGTACCCTGTGGGTTTTATGTGCATGTGATTCCCTTTGAAATTTCAAAATATTCGGACAAAAATGACTGTAACTTTTGATTGCGTTGACAAAAAGTATTTTTTTTTTTGAGTAAACTAGAATAACTTTTATTGAATCGGTTGTTTTCCTTTATTTGTGCTTTAAGACCTTGCTTTTTTGCTAAACTGCATGATTTTAGGTCTACGGGAAGTACCCTGTGGGTTTTATGTGCATGTGATTCCCTTTGAAATTTCAAAATATTCGGACAAAAATGACTGTAACTTTTGATTGCGTTGACAAAAAGTATTTTTTTTTTTGAGTAAACTAGAATAACTTTTATTGAATCGGTTGTTTTCCTTTATTTGTGCTTTAAGACCTTGCTTTTTTGCTAAACTGCATGATTTTAGGTCTACGGGAAGTACCCTGTGGGTTTTATGTGCATGTGATTCCCTTGGAAATTTCAAAATATTCGGACAAAAATGACTGTAACTTTTGATTGCGTTGACTTACGAGTAGAAATTTTATTTATTTCGTGGCTCCCAGAGGACTTGAGTATTTGACGCAAATTTCAACCTTCACGGGTTCCTGAGAATAGGGGGTCGACAGACGGACAGATAGACAAACAGATGGACAACGAAGTAATCCTTTAAGAGTTCCTTGTTTCCTTTTGAGGTAGGGAACCCTAAAAATACGATTTTGACTGATTTAATTGACTTGCCTGTTACATAGAAAGTTTCAAGGTAAATAATAATAATTTATTTATTGTAAAGAGAATCATAACAAAAACATAACATTATTAATTTGTCAGACATTCATGAAATAAGTTTAGTAAATAGTTATGTAATTAATCTGAAACTGTGATTTTCTTCAACCTGGATTATGTAAAGCTATTGAACATTTTTAGGTTAGTTTACCTCATACCTTGACTAATGGCCAACAGGGTAAAACGCTAAGTTGTGTAGATAAAGGATGCGCATCATTAAGCTTGAAGTATAACTTGCACGACGTCATCATTAAAATAATTAGCTGTAAATGTCAAAAAACTTGAAACTCAATTAACAAAACTTGGAAACAACGTCAAGCGACAACATCAAACAATAATTTCGGAAAAGGCAATTATCATTATACAGATAGCAAGGGTCGGGGCCGATCGCATTAGCATCATAAAAGGGGCGAAGTTTGTCTACGAGCTCCCGGAGCGGCCGTCGCCGACGAGACAGTTACATATTACGCAATAAAGAGCTGTTCTCGCGAAAGGAAGTGTGAAAATGAACAACATCAAGGGGTTATCTTGAATTACTCACTAAAAACTTATTGCCGGATCGTAGGTGCCGGGGGTGGTGCGGGGGTGGATTTGCCGCGAACAGATAAGGGCGCGCTATTGGGATCGCGCCGTTCTCATCCAATTACACGGTCGAGCGAGCGCGCCGAGTGCGAGGAACCCGGATAAAAACCAGGGCCTCGCTGTCTCCGCGGGGATTGTCGACTAACAGCGTCACCTCCGACCCGTCCGCCTCACCCACCAACGCAATTTGTGTCTCTCTCGACACGCTGATAGCTCCAGAACAAGACATAAAGACAGATGTCACTGTTGTCAAGTTCAATTGGTTTCTCCCAAGTCTTCTAAAACAATGATTTTATTTCTTAGGTATCTAAAAGCACATCTGGGAAACTAGCAAAATAGTTTTCAAAGTTAGTGTCTTCTCTTCCAGCTAGCCGGTTGCAACCAATCCAAGTCGACGTGTTAAGGGAATTACCGACCGCGGTAGATACCGCCGGTGAGACCGACGCTCTGGTTTCAATTAGAGCGGACACCGCGAGAGTTGGCTCCGACACTGCCATGAGATGCCCCCATCCACCCTCGCAAAGTTTTCTAACGTGCTACTGAAACTAGTGACTGCTCGGACTTTAGGCTCTGGAAATATTGCTCCCGTAACTATCAGTGATTCCCGTCTTAGGCTTAATAGTCCCGTAACCTAATAAATAACAGTGACATTTGTTTTCGGTACTAAGCCCCACCCTCTGTCACAAGCAGAACCCAATCCGACAGCCCGCCACCGCGCCGCCGTATGTAAATAGTTTACCGAAAGTCGCCGCTCGTCCATCACGCGTTGTCACATAAATTATGCCGCGGCGAATCCGCGGTCGAATCATTGTTTGACTTTTATCTTATTACGTACATCTCCCGATTTTGTTCGCGTCATATTTCTTCTGACTTATCGGCTTTTATCTATCGTTTTGTGGAGAGTTGCGCTATCGATCACTCGATCCCCGGAGCGACCGACAAATGTCTCCGAATGTTTTGAGTGGATTAGGCAAACTGTCGGTGTCGGACGGCCTCGCATGACTAATATCCTTTGAGAGATTATTTGGAGCGAGCATCGAGTTATTGTCGCTTATCTGATGATGCGCTGGCGCACCTCGCTGCTGAGGTTTTAAGGCTTCAGTTGGGTCCCGCCTTGCTCCCGCGCGCCCGTCACCGAGTCCTCCGCGGTGACTAATGACCGCTCTTCTGAGATGTCTAAGAATTATTTTCCATTGATCGCAGCAATAAATAAAGTCACGCACTCGACCCCCAAGGAATGCCCATTTAATATGTAAATGTCCATAACACTGCTCGATCACGACTTGCACTTCTTCATATCGGAGACAGGCAAACTTATCTACAGCTCTTGATCGACGCGAAATTATTAACCTTCGATGGCTGACGACCACGCACGATCAAGTAGTCCTCTACAACATAAGACAGCTGGCGGATGAACAGTAGTCGCGACACGATGCCGGTATCTGGAGATCTGTGTCCCTGTCACATGACACCCGACACCTCGGTGGCATTCTCCGGATCAGAGTTAAATTAATGAAAACATCCATCCATAAAGACCCAAACGCCTCTGCCTTCTTATGAATGAAATTCCAACCTGCACGGTTGGTTTCGAATCCTTTTTTTATGATGATCATAAATAAAACGACCAATTTCCAGCGAGTGTCACAGCACGGATAAAGGAATCATTTTTATAATATCCTCAGCGCTTTAACAAGGTTACAAATAATACCCACGCATATTCACGCGGCCATAAGTCCGGATCGGAGCCGGCCACTGACTGCTAAACTGTTAATATAAATAATGAACTGCGTTATGGGCTGCTGCTACGTAGCATGTAGCACTGCGCTGACTAACGATTCTTTTGTACTTCCACTCGTAACTCGGTGTCATCTTTCGTATTTACACTCGGCTTTGCAGGCTCTGTTTTGGTATTGGCATTTTGAATAATAATCTCTAAAGACCGAGTCACTTTATTATCAATGATCGAATCGCCTCATTTATATTCACTTGCGTCAAGTACAAAATGTCAGTGGAATGACGTTTAAATTCTTAAATTGATTGAATGATAACTAGGTATTATACCTAGTTATTTAGCATAATTTACGATACCCAACCAACTCATTCATGGTTAGTTAGGTGTAACAATAGGCGGATACCTAAAGGTACAAAGGTCTAATATTAGGTCATAGGTACTATAATGTCACCAGCAATTGGCTGCAACAAGCACTAATCTGTCAAATTCACCGTCGTGCAATCATTTGCATTAGTACCTACCAATTGCGCAGGTTTCACGCGATCGTCATCAGGTACAACAATGGAGAATGGAAGTTGCTACTTCTATTTTCGAGGTTCCGCAGGGATTGCAATCCGGAAAACCGGGTCCTAGAATCCGGCTTTCGGCGTTTACCGGATCCGGTCAGCAGGCCCTAGCCAGCGCAACTCCTTGAAGTACCGGAGCAGGACTTTTGGTGGTTGACAGCTTGGTTTCAGCTTTTCTGTGGGTGTGGATGGGGTTGATGCCTCAATGAGACTCTTCAATCCCGTTTTGTGTCTGGCCTCCTCTGTGGCCGTTCACTGCACTACAGTATCTTCATCATGGAAGCAGCCACGTCACAGGCTGCTGTCTGAGGCTCCGGTCTTCAGCAGATGATGGTGGCCTGGCCACGGCATTGCGTGACGGGTTTTCACCTCTGATTGCATGGCATGTCCATTTGTGGGAGGGTGGGCGGTGCACCCGAATCGCATTTTGTTCGATCTTATAATATAAGAGAAGGTTTTGCCCGGAATTGTTCCCAAATATTTTCAACCTTATATTTTGCGTGGGATTTCCTCCGCAAAGTGATGCCTGAATCTATTATTTTTCATTTGAATTATTTATGAGATACTACTTTTTATTAGCAGTTTTTATGCACCGACATACCTTAGTAGGTATATTAAATTCTCCGTATTCAAAATATGGATTATAGACGACACCTAAGTACCGATACAGCTGTTACCCCTGCTCCCTTTTGTGAATACTTATCTCAACCACAACACTTTCTCCGTCATTTATTTTTACACATTCATTGTAAAGCTTGTTTCCAGTGACACGAGTAACTCTCACTTGATTGTGCTACCTCCTTGCCACCTTTGGCTGACTTGCGACATCTGGTGTATTGTGCATTTTCGTTACACATAAAACTTCTTGTCACAACGTATAAAGTTAATTGCCAATATCCATTAATTGGTTATTTAAATATTAAGAAAAGGCATATTGTAGAGCGTTTAAGGTTAACGCATTCACTGCCCAGCCTCGGCGGTGCCACCCGTAGGGTGCGCCGCCGCCACATGAGGGTCGAGAGGCTCGTCTGCGTCTTGGGCCATGAAAGTGTTAGTTTAGTTTAGTGTATCGCATTCACTGCCCAGCCTCGGCGGTGCCACCCGCAGGGTGCGCCGCCGCCACATGAGGGTCGAGAGGCTCGTCTGCGTCTTGGGCCATGAAAGTGTTAATAAGATGTAGGAAATATTAACATGAATTAGATATCACTGGCGCATAAAATTTATAACCAAATTTATAACCTATAATGCCCTGTGCCTACTAACATAGTACAAGTTTGTACTAATTATGATATGGATCTCTGTGTCTGAAACAAAATCATTTTCTTTTATTTATTTATTTTATTTATAACTGTGGAAATCAGGTTATTTACTACTTTGCCTAATTCAATCAGATCCATAGAGGTCGCTGTAATACTCAAGTCCTCATTGTGAGTCCGATGGTAGATAGGTCCCTCCGAACGACACTATAAAGTGTCCATATAAATGATTAAGTGTTAAGTTACGATGTTCGCAGGCGCGCGCGCAGCGTGGCTTCTCTCTCCATTCACAAACCAGCGTATAATATTACCTTAACGCCGAAAATATCAAATCGACAGGAAGATGTTATCGCTAGGGAATGTTATAAAATTGAATATTTTTGTGCTTGCCCCCGCGGCGACACTCTTCCGGAAGACTTGTCTTGTCCACCACTCTGAACATACACTATAGAAAACTATCCACATTTCACCCGTCAACTACCATCAGATTTTTATGACACACTTTATTGAGAATAGAGACGTTATTTAATATGGCTGTTAACGTCTCTACATTTTGAAAAACACTTTTACAACTTTTTGCTGGATGCGTTATGGTATTAGTTTATTGAAGCTATAAATATTTATATCTACATTCATCTTGATGCAATGGGTCGTTAAAGATAAATTGTTGATTAATCATGAAATAAAGTCTACAGCAGGAGAAGAACACAAAGCCCGAATTATAAGAAGGTTTATCTATCGCTAAAATTTGCTAAGTTAAAAACAGACTACAATCATTGTATTGTCTTATTTATTTATTTATTTTTATTTATTTGTCTGTCCTGAAGTTGCTTATTTAGATACCTACTCCATTTATCCAAGCATAAAAAATAAAGTAATGCACAAAATTTCAACGTTATTTTTAATAGAGCACCTACTGCTCGATAAAAATTCCAATTTATTCAAACAGCCCGATTGTTTTACAAGTAAATAGGCCCCGTACTGTTTCTGAACACAAATAGAGGTATCGCTTCTAACACCATGCTATGCGTGACTTCTGCCCAGCTGTTTAGTGTCACTAAATTAACAACAATATGTTAAACAATATTTTGAACGGAAATGTTGAACACGGTTAGGCTATTAAAAACAAATAAAAAACCATCCAGCGCATCGGCTTTCCTAGTTTTGCGTTAGATTCATTTTTATTGATTTGGTCTGATTTTTATGTAGGTGCCTACTTCCACTTGCCATAGGTAGATGTAATTCGTAGCGTAATAGACATACTGATGGCATGACTAATAGAAAAAGTTGCATTTCAAGGAACATTATTTATTAGGTTACGCTACCGAAAGTTTCCGTGTCATCCAGTTTTTTTGATAGTCACAAGCGAACACTGGAGAATAAAATAGACATGAAAACATGTCATGACAAAGTATCAACGCAATCACACATTGTGTTACAACCTTTGCCTCATATTAAAAGCCGTTGGTTGACCTGTAGTTTTGTGATCTAATATTTCTAAAACTATTTAAGTTAGATATTCGTTCATATTAGTTGATGTGATAGTTCAATAGTTCTATATTTATAACAAAAATGTTACATGTCAGGTCAATGAATCTAAGACCTACTTGGTTTATACCTATGCTAAACAATTCTATAATTATATGGGCAAGCTTTGGCGTCACGTAGCACAGAATATCGCTGACTACGTAGGACAAACGCAACTCAAAAGTTAAATTGGCCGATGTTATAGAGTTATAAGAGTCGTTATCTCAGTGGGGTACAAGTTTATTAGCGCTAAATTGATTATAACGCCTACGCTCAACTTCTTAACTCAGTAGAGAGCTTCTCTGACTACTTTACATATCAAAATTACCAGCGCAAACGACGTGTGTTCGTTTTACTATCATTCTAATTAGTTTAATGTGTAATGTGGGCGTTTTTTAGTCGCGTCCCTATAAGGTTAATAGGTTCTTTATGTCGGCATTCTTTATGTTAATAAGATGTACCTATTTCTTATTCTTTTCCATATCGACACAATCTGGAAATGTACACCACGGAAATCTAAATGTCGTTTAAGCGATTTTCATTTCCGTGGTGTAAGAAATCACTTTGTGGCACAGGCAATTCTATTCCCGGATATATTTTTGAAATCTCTTTTATATATTCTAAAAAAAAGTAAACACTGAACATGTCGAAACGGATATCAATTAATAGTCGTTGGTGCGCGCGGAGCTGCAAAAGTGTAAAGTGCAGCGAGGCGGGGCGCGTTTCGTAAATCACGCCGGATCCGCGCGAATTCGACGCTGAAATATCCCTGTACGTTTTTAAAGCTAACGCAACATAAGTTGCCTGAAATATTTTGATTTTCTTAGAAACTATGCTTGTATAACATAGTCTCTCGTCACAACTCGAAGGTATTTCTAGCTTCAAGTATGAGCGCTAAGTATGAGCGCTTAGTGTTTCACTCACTTGCCTACGGTAAACGTAGTCAACTAAAAAGGTAAGTGCCAACCTTTCCATGGCCTAAAAGATACCAAAGCAAATTTAACCATCAACGTAGGTAGGTATAAAAACAAGCAAGGTAAGGTAATGTAACTGATTTATGTTTGTAAAGGTAAGTATGATTGAATGTTATAACGGCACCAATTCGCCCAGCTGGAAAAATCCCATGCGAGGGCGGTATAAACGGCCTATCGAAAGTATCGAACTACACAACACATGGCTTGTGAAAATTATTGCTCGCCGGATTTTTCGAGAGCATTAATGCAAATTTATCGAGCCACGCAGCGCTAATTGCAGGCGACGCTCTCCCGCTGATTGTTTTCTCTGCCGATTTATGGCAACACCTATTGCCGATTTAAAGCTTTAATTGTAAACGATTCACGTGCTTTATTGGATAGTCGGGGCGTATTTATTCGAATGCTCTGCGTGCGGTTGCGATTATTGATTTTCTGTATCTGTCGCTTCGTATTTTACGGATCGACAATACGTTCCATACAGAATGATCGTTCGGAAATTTGTTACTGTTACACAACTACCCACTACCTGAACATAGGAAAAATCACTACTGAAATGTAAATTCACGGAAAGTGAGATTCTTTTATCACAAGAAAATTAACGCTGTCGGAGCTACGAAACGCCTACGGCGGCGGGTCTACGAGATTGTAGCACGTAGAGTGAGAAGTGGAAAAGTGTCGTAAAAACATTTCGTTTCGCAGAGGTAGAGATGTGTTAATAAATTAAGTGACGTCACATCCGAGCGGTTGGCAAAGTTGGCTCGAGGGCCGCGGGCGTCCACCGCCTTTTTCGCTTAAGTTTTCCGCGCCCGCGGCACCGGAAGTTCGGCCATTATTATTTTACGCGGGCAACAAGCGGCGCGATAATATCCCGCGCTTCAGCCGCCGCCGCTACTTGAGAGTTCCTTTAATGGCTGAACGTGTCTTCTTGCTTCTCGCTTAATAGGTGTAATAACTTAAACAAAAAAGCGAGATTTATTAATGTTCCAATCTGGCCAATCGGGCGCGGTGCCCGAAATTAACTTGAATTGCCAGTCAAATTACTTATTTCGCGGTGCGTAAAAGTTACATTATAAAACAGATTCATTATTAAAAATTTACTTCAATCAAGCTGGTAAAATAATTTTAGGAAAATAAATAGTAATAAGAAAGCTTGCTTCATACTCGTGGGAGGACCTGAAGGACGCATCGACATTATGAATCGGGAAATTAAAAGACAATATGTACTTCGATATAATATATTGGGAAAAATAGCTTTTAAAGAAACCCCTTTATACTCCCCTAAAACTTGGCTGTTTCCAATTCCCCACACGTCACGAGATCGTGTGGCGTGTGTTTTGCGTAATCCCCTATAGGGCTTAGTTAGTTGTAAGCCGGGTCGGGTCGGTCCGGCATCTCACTTCGTCCCGTAAATCAATCTGGTCTCAGAAGCTCCAGCACAAAAATAAGGCGAATCCTGCGACACTAACAAGCTGGCGAAATCCTCCGAGGTTTCCTATCAGGTGTTAAAATTTAAAAGGTTCGATACAGGCTTCTCAGATAGGTGAGGCGGCATTTTGTTCAGCAATTTGTTATTAGATAGATAGATTTTCCTGCTAAAACCTAACTAGAGATTCTTATAGAAACCCGGTCCACCTGCACTCTCAGTACCTATTGCCACGCCCTGTTAGGGTGCCATTGTGTCTCTTATACATTACTTAGATACTAAGACCTAAAAATATACACAGTGATTGCAATAAATAAATATGAATATGAATATAGAAATATAGACTTTTATTAAGTAGACACACAAACAGCACAGGAAAAGTAACAAAAGAACAGTTACATAACAGTATTTAAGGTACTCATATTATGTAGGTAAGCAGGTACATAATTATAAATTAATAACACATGAATATTATTATTATTAAAGCTAGGTATAAATCGTTTTGTATTTAATTTATTTACGCCGACTTTTCTTTCATAAGGTCAAAACATAAATATTTTGGGACATATGCTACACACTTCGATGTTTAAGGGTTAAAGTAAAAGCTTAGCAACCGAATTTAATATAAATAAGCACCTATCCACATAAAGTACTTTATTCAATGTGTACCTTCCTTCTATGGACTTATTTGTGTGAAATAAGTATTTACATCAAAAGTTTTAAATGAAATGCATTTACTTTACTCACATACGCTTGAGTCGAGTATTTATATTTGTCCCGGGTGTTCTGGGTGTCTCTATGTATAATAAAAACTATTATCTGTGTAATGTATTGTACCTATTAAGTTTATGTTACCTACATCTAGAAGTACCCATAACACAAGCTCTGCTTAGAGTGGGGCTAGATGATGCTGTGTGAATTGTCCAGCATTATTTATTTATTTATATGAAACTGGTAAAAATAGAAGGCTAAATAGAGTATTGAGCAGGAAGTCACATCAAAACCCGCTAGCTATTTGTTCTGATGCCTTCTGCAAACCGAGGTCTTATTTCCGCTTCTTCGCTATCTTCTGTTTTTTGCTTAAAAAGTAATAACAACAGTTTATCCTCTGCTTACTAAACTTTCTCATAAGTGGGTATCATGTAACCCAAAAATTAGAGTAATCATTGTTGGTCCCATTGTTAAATTATTCACGAAATCTATTCGTCGCTCGAGATCTTAGCCGAGATTGTCGATATGGTGAATTACATGCGTTTCCATATTTCATGCCGGGTGACGGCTGATGACAGTCGTGACGTTAGTAAATCGTTTTTGTGTGATAGTTTTCTATGTTTGGTCTGTTTAAAATCAATAATGATTTTCACTTTCAGAGTTTGACGAATTAATTACGGATGTAAGCGGGCTAACTACGAACCTTATTTTTGTTGGAAGAACGCCAACGTTTAATTCCTTAGTGAGGTTCTAGTCGCGCGTCGGCCTCTCTCCGAGCACTACGCACGAGCGCGCGTTGAAGTCGCAACGTTGGTGTTCTTCCAACACAAATAAGGTTCGTAGCTAACCCGCTTACATCCGTAATTAATTTTCAGAGTCCTTATTTTTACAGTCAATGTGTCTTCTTGCGCAAAATCTGCTTTATATTACCAAAGTACCCACTTATACTTAGTTTTTGTTATTTGTAGCTAGGTAGTGGTTCGATATCTACTTAAAGTTACCTACAATAACGGCTTTAATAATATCGAAAATACCCACAATTATGATACCCAAATTAAATATAACCCGCGCAAAAACCGGGTGCGCCGCAAAACGCCCAAGGCTCATACAATTAAAAATTAATCGGTATGCATACATTGATTCGTGGTTAAATTATGCAGGACATCCCCGCCGTCATTATCGTCGACGCGGCGATTCAATTCGACACATCTTCTGAGTTTCACCTCGCCCAATAATTACCATCACTATCATTAACCGGCGTGCACAACAAAACGTAATAACCTTGCAATTAGACGGTGGCCGTCATTAGATTGTAATAGAGTTTCGTACAATTTGTGAGTAAAATCGTCAAGCGTGTCACATTACCAGCGTCCATTAGGGCGTTTACACAACACGGAATTGAAATGAGCAGTCCACAGATTATCGTGATAGACAAACGGGCGCATTGTCTCGATAATAACGCTGCTGTGTAGGTACAGGGTGCTCGTGCGCTGAATTACCAAAAAAAAAAAAAAATTCCGGAAAAAACGTTAAGATGCTTCACTTTTAGTCGCTTGTTTTTGTAAAATATCTGTTTTTACTGATGGTTGAGTTTATCGTTCGGTTAAGGTTATAAAATGGACATACGGTAGTTAGATAAATAAATAAATAATGCTGGACAATTCACACAGCATTATCTAGCCCCAAGCTAAGTAGAGCTTGAGTTATGGGTACTAGAAAACAGCTGGTATACATATTACAATACACTACATAGATAGATATTTTCTTATTATACATAGAAAACATCCAGAGCACCCTGGACAAATATCTGCAGATCGTACAAACATTTGTCCCGAGGTGGGAATCAAACCCGCAACCTCCTGTATCGCAGGTGAACCTTCGCCCGCTGCGCCACTGAGGTCGTCAAAAATTACCAAACAAGACCAATTTTTCCGGAGAAAAAGTTAAGATGCTTCACTTTTAGTCGCTTGTTTATGTAAAATATTATCTGTTTTTTAGCTGATGGTTGAATTTATCGTTCGGATAAGGTTATAATATGGACGTACGGTCGTTAACTCTTTGCGGCGCGAGGTGTCTTATCTTAGGTACCTCGCAGTATCTCAACTACCACTCATCACTTATTGAAGGAACCTATAGACATAATCTTACTAAAATTGTTCGGTCATTACTTGTTTTCATCCCCCTGTTTATACACAACTCTGTGTGTGTCCATGTGTCGAATATCCACGTTAATACCCCAGATATAAATATCCGTCGATTTCGGCAGGTAGCGATAATATCCACACGTCGGACATTAGGATAGTCCGATAAGATCATATCTCGCCGACGACGTTAAATAACACGTTTCCTGCAATCCTAGTGGTAATTTTAATAATGTAATTACGATATTCGGCGGTAATGACAGGTAACGCAAACAACGCCGATTAAAGCACACAATGTATTAAACTGCCTAACACCGGTGGGTTATTATGTTTTTAGGTTTTCAAAAGCGATTATGCAAAGTTGGGTGTATGGGGAAATACATAGGTATCTATGACATAATGGGCTACTGGGCTAGGCTATACGTAGGTGAAATTAAATGAAATTTATACATATCTACTAACTTATAACTTAACTAATCGACGACCTCTGTGGCGCGGCGGCGGGTGCAGGCACGTCTGCGACGACGGAGGTTGCGGGTTCAATTCCCGCATCGGAACAAATGTTTGAACGATCGGCAGATCTTTTGCTGGATGTTTTCTATTTATATTAAAACTAGACGATCGCCTCGCGGTTTCACCCGCGTAGTTCCCGTTCCCGTGGGAATTCCGGGATAAAATATAGCCTATGTCACTCCCTGAAAAATAAACTTCCTAACGGTGAAAGATTTTTTCAAATCGGTCCAGTAGTTTCGGAGCCTATTCAATACAAACAATAATTTTTTAATAATGATTAATCGTAATTTTTTAGCATTCGTATTTTCAATGTTGAGTTTTATGTAATCCAAGTTTTTACCACGGGGATCTCCTGTGAGTACTAAGTAAGATCTAGGCCAAGTATGACAACCAAATCTGTTAGGTTCGGGTACGAAAATTGGCCTTAAACCATAGATATAAATCTCTATGCCTTAAACACTAAAGTGAGTTCGCACTGTACATATGACGACAAGGAGTCTTGGACTCATGGTGTGTTCACCCAACAGGTTTCAAATCATAATGAAATTATTCTCAAAAATATAAGAATATTAAAACATGCCACATCTAGTGTTTAAGGCCAATATATCCTTATTAACGTCTATGTTCCCTAAGTTAGTTTTAAAATAATAGTAGATTATGCACCGAGTACGTAAATGTTTTCTAACCAGGTAAGTTAAATACTTTATGAAAGACGAAAAATGTAAGAGCGGATGTGCGATTATCTTCAACGAGACCTATAGAAAATAAACCAATATAATTTTACTAACTACTGAATTAGTAACGAAATTGAAATCGCTAATAAGATTAATTCATGTAATTTATAATATAACACTCAACTTCCCTTTAAATCTGTTAGAATGTGTTACGGATATGAGATGTAACCTGGTGGGCATAAATGGTTATTAACCGTTTTAATCTTATTTTTTTGTAATAGCCATTTAGGAAAGAAACAAAAACTATTTAGCTATATTAATTTAATTTAAAATAGTTTAAACTTTGCTTTTTTCATTACTTTTTTTATAGCGGTGCTAGACTAAGATTATTGAAGCAATTAGAAATGCTGACAATAATTAACCAATTCCTGGTTACTCATTGTCAGCATTTCTTATCGCCATTTTAGTATAACCATATAATAACTGTAAAAGTAGGAGGAATGATGATGAAAAATAAATTATGGATTGGTTACACCTTTATTCACAAAGAAAATTATACTAGTATTTACAATTGAAACAATTGAGCTAACTGCCGACTGTTGCAAACACTTAAACTAAATGCCTTTTTTGTAATAATAATAAGTGATTGTTTTAACTAATAATTAGCACTCTTGTCGCCTGAAACACAGGATTACCTAGTTCAGGCTAATTTGTTATACTTAGCTGTATTTATTTGTTTAGTGCACATAATGTATTGTCTATTTACGAGTTTCTTTGAATAAATTTTATTTAATTTTTTTATTATTTTAATTGAGCTAACTGCAGACTGTTGCAAACAGTCTACAGGTAGCTCAACTGATCCATATCAATACCAGTCGATGGCGTCCGCAAGATGCTGTATGGGTTACATAATATTTGTACCTTAGTCACCTCTATCTTCGTCGTCCCCTAAACTTATGCGACACTGTAGGTTCTTGACTTAGGTACTCATGCGTATCCACGGTTGTCTGGTAGAGATCGCTCCTGAGCAATAAGACCACCACTTGTCACTTAGATTTTAAGCTGTTTTGTTGTATTGTTTCTATCGATAAAAATGCAATAAAGAATTTTCTATCTATCAGAAGATAGATAGAAAATTCTTTATTGCATTTATCATGCACTCGCGTAAAATTACACATCGGAGCTTTCCCGGGTCTGTTCATATTTACGCAACCTACAATTTCTTACATTTATTTCTACCTGCTTTAATAACACCTATCTCAAACCGCCATTCAAGACGTAATATACACCTTCGGAATTAAATTAAATGCGGGGGAAATAAATGTCGTCACATTAAGAAGGTGCAAGACGCAATCTGCAGGACCAACTAATGACGGTGCCGGCTTATTGTTTTAGATCACCGCCGCCCTCTAATTTACTGCATCGCCTGTAATTAAGGCGCACAGAAAAAAACACATCAAACTCACCCCTTCACGATAACTACATCAGTATAATATATGGAACAACAGCTCTAAATAACGGTCGACAGGAACCGAATGCATCCCTTTAAATGAAAATGCTACGGACCCTACTTCCGAAGTTGCTACGTCCTCAGCTGATACCGCTGCGCCGATTGCGTAAACGTTTAAACAAAAGTTATAACAGCCATCCAATTAGTTTAAGAGTCCACGCAGAAGCTCTACGGCCCTAAATTTTTCTCAATTAAATGCAAAACTCGGGGCGAGTCTGCGGGCTATATAAAATTTTAAGTCCATACCTACAATTCGCGCAACACAAATTTTTATTGCCTTCGCTCGGTAAGTAAACAAAAAGAACAAATTAGTGTAAGGAGCGAAGGAGTGTCACGGGCTCGGCCCGGGCCAGGCGGGCCTCCGCGGGACACAAGGGTGTAAAAAGTAAAACAATAAGGATTCCGCGCGGCTGCACAAGGATATTTATTGTTAATGAAAATGGCGGGATTTGAACTAACGTCTTGTAACTAAATACCCTCTCACGGTTAAAGCGGGCACTAATTTGGTTTTTATAGCGCGTCCTTAATTTGATTTGGCGGCATCGCGGGCGCTCCACTATTGCCTGTAGGAGCAATTAATTTGCTCGGATTATATTTTTTTCTCGAGGCGCCCCGTGCGACTCTCCCCGTGGCTCCCGTTGCCTACAGGATCCAATCGAGAAGGAAAAAATAAAATAAAACTTAAGCCCCGTTTAATTTGAAGGGTGGTTCTGGGCTATTAAAGTAACACGCTTATGTATTGCAAATTATATTGAAATTTGTCTTCCATTACCGAGCGCCTTCCTCACACAAATGTTGCCCGCATTACGGCGGCGGGAGATTTTTATTCCGCGCTACGCCCACCCTTGTCTCCCGCGTTTTTACGTTCCAACTTTTGTGCTGCTTTTTTCCGCTAATTAAAACTCTTCCGCGCTGTTTCCTCGCAGAAACGAGATCCGATCAATTAATTTTTAGGAGGCGTAAGCTCTCTCAAAATTTACTGGCTGAATAAAAAAAATACTGGTAGAAAAAGGGTATCAAAAAGTGATCTATCAAATGAAAGCTTAAAAACTTTGGAAGAAGAGAAAAGCGGACTAATTTTCTTGATGTTCTTTTCTAGGTAGCAGGAAAATACAAAGGCAATCATTTCGCAGTTCGTGTAAGTAATAGAGAAGTAGATACCTACCTATTGTTTATGGAAGATTTTATAGAATAGTTGATGTCGGCATGGATAAGGCGGAGATGAAGTCACGCGCGCCATTGTTCGAGCGGGGACACTTGATTACACCTAATACTACGCTTGGATTATACACGTAAACACAATTACTGTCCACCACTACTGGGCTATGTCTACTAGTGCGTTAGATGAGACCACCAGTAGCCAATCGACACAAAATACATTAGACAAATTGAACATTTTAGATTTTCTATCAAACTTATACGTGTCCGTCAAGGTAGCGTACACATAATCGATATCACGTTTGTTGATATGCCAATAAACTCTGCATAAACAGTGTAGAATTAGTGCAAAAGTAAAATAAATACTGCCTCTTTGGTTTAAGAAATAATGACCATTCTTAGTGGGTACGCTAGCTTGACGTCAAGGCAGCGTACCCATTAAAAAACGAAATAATTCCTATAGAAAACGTGCTTTTCTTATTATAAATGCTATATGTAAAAATACTGCGAGAAATACTGCTTCTGCCTGTGGTCATACTTTATGCAATTTCGTAGTGCAACAATATAAAAAGTTGATGTGAAGTGCTAGGAACAAATGCATTTTGGTACAGTCGCACACAACAAATAATAAACACCAATGCAAAATCCGGATAATACGCATTTCATCATTCACAAATCCGGATATTAATTCGAATGAAATGTCAAATTTAAATAGCATCTTTTAACTAGCTCTTGTTTGCGGTTTCGCACGCAATTTCTTAAGATAGCGTGTACCAGTTTAGACACTCGGCATTACAGTGTATCTGGCTAGGCACCTTGTCCTTAGCTGGCCTTCTCCAGCAGCGGCAGATGCCAACACTCTTTAACAGATCGTTATCTTTAACAGATCGTTACCTGGCAACAAAGTTTGTTGACTCGGGACAAAGTTTGTTGCACTAATATTTCTTTCAGTAATGTATTTGGTAGATGTAGATGCATATATCCGTATAAATAAAAATGGCAATTTTTCGGAATAATTCGGATTTCGAATAATCCGGATTGCAATCTCTACATAAACCCAAACAAAAATAGATCACAGAAACAGTGAACATAAAAAACAAACCGGTATGCGCATGGTGCGTGAGGGACAACGCGATGTAAAACCACACGTGCGTGAGTGAGCTGGATTCGGCCGAATAGTCGCTTTTTCTAGTAGGTAGGTACCTATTTTATCTTAGAATTGAATGCCTTTGTTACGGTAGGTAGGTATGTAATTATATTATAATAGTTAATATTACCGTGCTTAAGTTATTGGTAGATCGTACATGCTATTGTTATACATACCTACCTATGTAAGTATAATCATGTCTGTTCTGTACCTTACCTACTGCTGTGTAGGTATAATAGAGGCTAGACATAATACCTACCTAGGATCTATACTTACCTACGTAAGTAGGTATTATAAGTCATTATGATTTTAATTATCTACTCTTTAATTAATCTTTACAGGTAAGTACCTACTTTTTATTTGCCTAACTATGCTACGATAATTCTGATAACTGTAATAATACTCATAGTAGATAACTGTAATAATACTCATAATATTATTGTTTAAGGCAAAAATAATAGAGCTCGTAAATAAGTTTTAATTAGAATTTTAATTTTTCTTCGTGTTATTCCGGTTACTCCAGTTTTGCTGCACGGCTACGTACATAGGTACCTATATATCGTATTGTATTTATGCTCAATGCCTGCTTAGGCATTAAGCATAAATATGACGGGGTAGCCCCGTGCCACACCATACACCGCGTCTCCCGCGCACATTTCTGTTCAGGTAGTCGTTCAATGAGTTTTCGTGGGTTCAAAAGGTTAAACGCTACTTCGTGGAACTGCCTTCTTCAAGTAAATAGCCTAGTTGAAAGTAGTTGAAGACTAGTTGAATAGCCAGATACACTGTAATGCCAAATGTCTAAACTGGTACACGCTATACCAACTACTGACACTTAAGAAATTGCGTGCGAAACCGCAAACAAGAGCTAGTTAAAAGATGTTGTTTAAATTTGACATTTCATTCGAATTAATATCCGGATTTGTGAATGATGAAATGCGTATTATCCGGATTTTGCATTGGTGTTTATTATTTGTTGTGTGCGACTGTACCAAAATGCATTTGTTCCTAGCACTTCACATCAACTTTTTATATTGTTGCACTACGAAATTGCATAAAGTATGACCACAGGCAGAAGCAGTATTTCTCGCAGTATTTTTACATATAGCATTTATAATAAGAAAAGCTCGTTTTCTATAGGAATTATTTCGTTTTTAATGGGTACGCTGCCTTGACGTCAAGCTAGCGTACCCACTAAGAATGGTCATTATTTCTTAAACCAAAGAGGCAGTATTTATTTTACTTTTGCACTAATTCTACACTGTTTATGCAGAGTTTATTGGCATATCAACAAACGTGATATCGATTATGTGTACGCTACCTTGACGGACACAACTTATACCACTACGGAGTAGGAAGTAATATTCTGTACAAGAACAATTTTATAAGTTGATTCTGAATGAAGTTTTTTTCTAAAAGAAGAAGTATTTTAGAAAAAAACTTCATTCAGAATCAACTTTTAAAACCCGATAAGCAAATCACAGCAGAAAGTCATCCATTCCCAGAAACAGTGCTGAAGCACACCAGAGTATCTAAATCAAATGAAAACACAATAGTCCGAAAGTGGCCTTCAATCAGAGTCGAAGGTAGCGGCAATTTTCCGACGAAGGCAACAGCAGCTTGAAGCACGCGCCGAATTAAATGGAAATCAATAGCAATCGCGCACGTGACCGCCGGCCTTTACATCTCGCCGACGGACATCGCTCACCGGCTGTATGATAGCTTTCATTGTTGAAGCACAGAGACGTATCAATCTCCTGTGTCTCACATCCAAGATCACACTAATTCAGAAATCATCCTTTTCAGCCACAATGGTGCGGAGGTTTTATGGCGAAAGATTGTCAGCAAATCAATGTTCCCGTTTAACTCATAAACGGAGGTATCTTGATTTGGTTTCTATTGTTTTTTTTATTATTTTAGTAGTATACAAACTTTTGTAATTTTACGTATTCATTATGAATGTAAGCGGGTTAACTACGAACTTTTTGTTCCCTTAACGAGGGACTTCATCAGGGTGAGTGCTGTTCGCGTCGCGCTTATACTCCGTCCTTGCGAGCACTTCTTCCAACACAAACTAGGTTCGTTGTTAACCCGCTTACATTCATAATGTATTATAATAGTGTTTTAAGTATGTAGTTATTCCAAACAAAAACTTTACAGTCTACCAATAGATGCAAATTTGAACTTAGGCATTCTGTTTCATTACAACTCTATGTCACTTTTCGTGAACCACGTCCGCATTCGAAGAAATACGTACCGTCAGTTCCTTCGGTGGTCGATGATTGATCAATCAATGGATTAGAAAGGGCAGGCTAATTACAGCAATTATACTTTGTTTGCACTGACGACCGCGGAGGGTCGATCAAATTGCTCATGTATGTTTTACTTAGTCAAAGTCTACGTGGTTCCACGTAACGGCTAAATAAGCACTGACTGGTTGAAGGCAATGTAGCAATTAGGGGTTTCTAGATTTAGAAAATTAGATGAAATTACCTGAATGGAATTACTTAATTGAAGACCAATCGAATGAAGAAATTGAACGCAACCTACCCACAACTCGTATGGCAACCCTTGACCATCGTATGTTAACGTAGGTAAGCAAGTACTGTAGCCGGATAGTTTTCGTTTCGAACATTTTATCAGAAACCGTTTAGTTTCCATATTGTTATTAGAATTATGGATGGCGATAACCGAGAACTCTCTCTCAAGTATCAAGTAGATCTTGCCGCTGTCCCAAACGTTTACATAGCAAAGCAATATCCACAAAAGGACAAAATATCGCTGCAAATAAACGTTTAACTTTATGGACTCGAAAGATATTACCGATTCGTGATCTCCTTTTTCTTTGGTTTCGCGTTGTGCCCGGTCGGCCATCTTGGCGACATGTGCCTGGAGATTTAGGCGGGAAACGTGCCCCGCTATATTAGATTATGTCGAAATGAATTGAGCGCTACTATTGGATATGTTATTGACGTAGATTTGCGATCGAAGGAACGAACTGATATTTCGTATTGTTATTAAAGGACGGGGCTCCCGCGGACGTGAGGTGCCTCCCGAGCGCCCGATACGCCGCCCTTATGCTCCTATCGTTTAGGCCTCTTTATATTTTTCTTATGTAAATACACTTTCATATCCGATGAGCTTTATTTATGTGGGAATCGTTTTGTCGAGATAAGTCTCTCCGTTTCAGTGTTCACCTTTTGCGATGCATGCAAATTTTGTTTCGGAATACTGATTTATTGTATCCCACAATCCTATCTTTTGTTTTATTGGGCGTAGCTACCTATCTTAGAATAAGGTCGCAGATATTAGAGTATTTTTTACGATAAACAGTTATGAGTGAGAATAACAGAAGGCAGAATATTTTAAGAGTCATTGAAGATCAAAGCGTGTATGTGCCGGCCGGGACATGAGTGTTGTTAAAACGTCTTCAAGAGTTTCAGCGCGGTAAACAGTAGCGAGGGGTCTGGTTTTAGGTATAGGCGGCGACGATTATTCGTCTTGCAAGTCTCATGAGTTGGTAAATAAATAATGCGGAACAATCCACACAGCATCATCTACCGACAAGCTAAGCAGAACTTGTGTTATGGGTACTAGATGACTGATATACTTCATACAATACACTACATAGGTAAGTATATTATAATAGACATAGAAAATACCCAGAACAACCGTAACAAATATTTGCAGATCGTACAGACATTTGTTCCAAAGCCGTAATCGAACCCGCAACCTCCTGCGTCGCAGGCGGACCTTCGCCCGCCGCGTCACGGAGGTCGTCACTAATAAATATACAATTTAGCACGGTGCGCGGTGTACCTATTATCCCAACCTGAAACATATAATGAGCTGTTCAAAACCATGCCATTTCCCGTTTTAATTCACGATTCTGAGGAAATGTTACTCATATTTTTTTTTTGTTGTAAATTAGATTCGATTTTTTAAGAATAGGTAAGTACTACATCTACAAGCTATCCGGTAATTAACGGATAACCCCGCAGGTACTTGTGGGGGGCACCGCAGCCACTCAGAAAAAAATATAAAAAGGAAATTATCTGCAGCATCCTACGTTTTTTATTACTTTTTTAAAGTACGAAATTTGATACCTATCTTCACATTATTGGGCAGTACGGCAACAAATTCAATAATATTGAATTGATTTCTCTGGCAATAACCATGAATAATTTGCTTTGCTATCGCGCATTACAAAATATTTCTAGCTGCAGCTGTTTGTTTTTTACAAATAATTGTAGAAGTTCAAGTTTTTTTTAAATAATAAACTTTAAGCACCTGTTATATGTATAAGAAAAACATATGGAGACCTGCATTCTACATCCTAGCTACGACCTAAGAATGTAACAGTAGTTTCCGTTTAAATATAAGTAGATAACGATATTTTCCTTTACAGAGTATTAGGCCGCTATAACCTCTTAACTTGGACCACCCCCGAGGGCGGCGCAAGTAAGTCGCTGCGTGCTTTGATGTCGCGAGGGTAGTTATGGAAATTAATAAAATGTACGATGTAATTGCTTCCGATAAGACGACGCAGGCGCACCCAGTTTTTACTCCGTAAATCATTTAACGAGCTCTCTACAAATATCGCTTAAACGCTTCCAGTTATTGGTTTGAACATCAAGGGATTCACTTTTTAAGCATGCTTTCCAGCGCATAAGAAAATGCGTGACCGGTGCAAATTCAGAAAGATATTTGGTAGACCAGACATTATTTTGTACATATCTAGTCATTTAATTAATTAATAAAATGACTAGATATGTGTATAAGAATGTCTGTGATGTTATAATGATGATATAACAAAGATATTCTTACTAGCTTTTACTCCTTTTACTCGCGGCTTCGCAAGCAAGTTTCCGGGATGAAAAGTAGCATATGTCTGTCCCTAGGATACCGGCTACCGTCAAATTTCATTAAGATCCGTTCAGCCGTTTCAAGCTAACAGACAGACAGAATTGTAATATTTGTTTGGATAAAAAAAGATTTTCCCATCTGACGTATGTTGGTACTTTAGCTTTGCCGGTGGTAGGTAGAATTATAATTTACCACCACTCGCCTGTGTTAGCAATAGTAAATTATGGTTTTTGTAGTGCGTAAGCCCTCAGACTCATGGTGATTTTTAAGAGATCAAATAAAATCCAAAAAAAATCGACTTCGACGGGACTTGAACCCACTACTACAACTTGCCACCGGGCCTTATCAAAACGATAAAAATCTACTCTGTTGCGTCATTAAATAAATAAATAAATAATGCTGGACAATTCACACAGCATTATCTAGCCCCAAGGTAAGCAAAGCTTGTGTTAAGGGTACTAATTGATATACATAATAATATACGAGTAAATAGATAGATATTTTTTATTATACATAGAAAACGACCAGAACACCCTGAACAAATATCTGCAGATTGTACAAATATTTGTCCCGAGGCGGGAATCGAACCCGCAACCTCCTGCGTCGCAGGCGGGCCTTCGCCCACCGCCCCACAGAGGTCGTCTATTAAAGACATAGATAAGTAGAGTAGGTACTTGTAGTGTAGGCCCATGGCGCCAGCACTTCACATGACATTAATTTAGGAGCTCTTAAAATCACTGGAGAAGTTTAAACTCTGCTTTGGTTTCTAAGATTAAAGCTACTCGTCTGACTAATACAGAAAACTTTTTGACTTGTATATCAAAATCAAATAAATAATCATGAATAATGTTAAAAGAAACCTATCAATAAAACTGAACTTAACGTGTCCCGAAATAAAACACTTTGTTATTAAGTTGACAAGCAACCGTAAAAATGCACCTTTAAAATGTAAAATAAACAGATCAATCATGTTGAAGCGATCCCAGCTCGCTCGCAGAGAGTCCCCGAAAAGAAGCCTACGTAAGCGTCTATTATACCGCACAGATGGTACCAAGAGCGATCAGATCTGGTGCTGTTCCCCTCGCTCGACCCTCGCGCCAGCTGATCGGACAAGGACGGAACATAAAACTGATACGGATTTTTATTTGCTTTATTTTTATTTTTTCCGAATAAGAATTGTTCTACATCCAGTAGAGTGATTGACATGCGGTCGCCAGCGGCGCTCCCCGACGCGCGCCATCAAAGCTCTTCACAAGATGGCCCTCGTATTATCATTTTAAAATTTATTACGCTAATTATTAAGGGTCGTATTTAAAAATGAAACAAAGGTATTACGCCTGCCACATTCATCCGGCAAAAGCGTTGCGGACGTGGCGTGCTGCTTTTCTGTGTATAAATCTAGGGAGCACATCAATCAACTTGTCGGATGGACAGGAAGTCCCTCCAAAATTATGTAGATCCACGATTTAAAAAGTAACGAATTCATAATATTCGGGTGTGGTAAATAACCCTTTAATTTCACGTTGTTATAACATCAAACAAACACCCTTCATTTGGAATTAAACTGACTTCATTTCTTCTGTTTCAGTTAATATGATTGGCCAGCTTAAGATATTCATAAAGGGGTCCTATCATAAACCAATATACTAATTTGTTCGGTAGGGGCCGGGCACTAATTGAAACCCGCGTCCGAGCGACGTGAGAAGACTGGCCATAGGCTAATCCGGACCGGACCGCCGTCCGATATCCCACACTACATGTACTTATCTACCTAATTGGAGATTTTACGAGATAACACTATCATCCCACTATGAAATACGGTGAACACGTAGCGGTAACATTACACTTAGCATTAAAGACAGCCCAACAATCCCTCCAACCCCAATCCGAACGATTTCATCACAAAGTCAGTTATATTAACTCGTGACTCGTGATTCGACGGAATCAGATTGTAAATACTGCGAGTTAGGAAGCAGGGATAACTGGAATAGGGGTTTGAAGCCCGTTTCTGAGCTTGACGACTTTCGGGTGAGCTTGTAAGCCGCGGGCGCTTGCGATTGAGACGTCGTCGGTCGTCATCGCGGAGTCTAAAACAGGCGGCTTAGCGCTTCTCGCGCCAAACTTGATACCGTCTAACTTGTGATTTGAGACTTGGGCGTCGAAGTAACGCAAATTCGCAACTCGGGAAACAGCAAGAGGGGAAAACACTCGAGAATTTAGGAAATTCTATTTACTTTACAAGCGACAGTGAATTTCTCAGCGCTGTCTAACGACAAACGATGCGGACGGCGGAGACGTTTGACGTGAGTCTTGCAGGCTCTCCTGCGTCCACTCCACAAGACTGCGTGGTTAGGAGGGTAATCCTTATTTATTGCAAGACGCCCTGCGATGCCTCCGCCGGACCAACTATTTGTCAGGCGAGCGGACCGGCCGGCTGCATCAATCTCCGGCGGCGGCTTAGCGCGACCTCGTCGATGCATGATGGTTCATCTGTACACCCCATTTATCATCCTGTGTAGTAGCACAATAATCGAGTGCCCGCCTCTATTAACAGTGACAAGGGAATCTACTGCCGATGTCGACAATAAATACGGACCGGACATAAAGTGACCAACAAAAGTGAAACCGAATCACCCCGACCGGCGGCCACCGCGACACGAGGAGCGCCCACCGGACAAACACTACAAAACAGCCCCCGGCGCTCGTTACGACATCGCACTAAATTACGTGCAACTTACGCGGGTCATCTTTCATTATTATGGCTCTATTTTGGCAAGTCACAACAGGGCGGGCGTGGTGACCAGGCGGGCGGTCAGCGGTGACCATTATCCCTCTATTACGTCGTACCATTTTTTCGCCGAGTTGACCGATGCCCCTATGCGGGGTGCCGTGAGAGATAAAATCGTAAATTATAACCCAATTCTATGGCTGTTAAGATTTGACAGATGAAAAGGCTCATTGCTGAGTGTTCGATGCCATATCGTTAACATATCAAATGAAATGAGGGTACTCTACCTACTCCATAGAGACATTCGGGGATGATGACCATTCGTATCGTCGCATGTGGTCAAGTTTATGAATGTTGGTTCGAGTTGCAACCGGTTTTAATATCATTTGGGTAATAACACAACAGGCACTTCTAACTGGTGTTATTTATTATCGGGTTGGTGGGGACAACGACGCCATGACACGTCGTACAGCACTGTAAGAAACTATAGGTTTCTTGATGCATTATTCGGTTACAGCTACTTAAATAGCGTTAATAGATAGCCAGGGTTATCTGTATAGTGTAATGTTTATGAATGGATCGGAATCGGGGGTCATGGGAGGCAGGAGAGTGGGAGGACATTACAGTAATGGTACTGAAAGACGCGGGCTGGTGCCGTGGCGCCTGCGCTTGACAATGCCCCATTAGGGCTCACTATTCACAGAACAGATAACTAACAAAACGTCATAAACGAGATGCGGCGCTATTCCTTTGCCTTGTTTAAAGTATTCAAGTTTTTCAGCGGTTTATTAAAAAATCTTTATTTTTAAAGCGGCATGTGAAAATCCAACGTCGGCACTTGAACATTTAAATTTAATTATAGTGCTAAAAAGTTACCTTCAAATGACCGAAGGTAATGATTGAAGGTATATAATGTAGAGAGGAGACAGATATGTTTAAAAAAAAACCCAAGATAATCGCATCCCTAATGGGTAAAGCAGATATGTTGCCGAGTATACAGGGTTTCTATGCAATGTTTCCAAGTTTTGTCCGATACGCGATTATTAAATTAAGGTAGGGACAGAGACCCCCGCTGGTTGCAGCCATTCCGGGCGCCCACAAAACATGCCCTACACTCATTCTATAGCAAAAGGGCAAATTTGACACATTCTATAGGTGGTAGGACACAACGCTCTTGATACTTATTTGGTGTTTGGACAGGCATGATCGAACGGTCCTGATACAATTTATTGTCGGTTAACAACAAAGCGGTTGCATTATTATTTAGATGTTGATTTTGACAAAATGGTGCACGGAGAAACTTTTTTCAGGAGTGGAAATGTACAGTAAACCAGAACATTTTTTTTAATTACATAAGCTGTATGCTCCCTGGTGAACATTGGTTAACAACTGAATACAGAAATATTCTGTAAGTGTGCCCTAATATGTAGCAACCTTTCTAAAATTGTTTATCATAACGTCCTACTAATATTATATTCCCACTAATATTATAAAGCCGAAATTTTGAGAAATCTGAATTTCTGTTACCTAGGACAGTATTATAATATCTGTGCCTAGGATCTCCAAAACGATGAAATTTGGCGTACGTTTAGAACAAGGCCTAACTTAGATAATAGGCTACTTATTATACCGAAAATACGCGCACGAAGCCGCGGGCAGAAGCTAGTATATTATATTTACAATGATGGTAGGTATAATATGTACTTACCTATCGTTGTTAATTTTTGAGTCGGCGCCATTGCTTTGCGAATAAAATGGCTAACTACGATAAACTTATATATTGCCCCAAATACGAGAGAGAAACCTTTATAAAATAAATGTAAACATACATGAAAAACACGTTACGTTTACGAGCTATGACAAATCAGAATTACAATCATAACCTTTGTCCAGCGCATTCTGGATGCATTTAGGCAATAAAATAACTCACGTCCAATTTATGTTAATACTATAAATACCCACATAAATAATACTGAAGGAGACATAGAAGACAATTTGAATTTATGTAATAAGAATATTCTACTGTCTTAAAGTGAGTGGATCCAATGTGAATGATTTGTGCATCTTATGACAGGGACACGAAGTGAACGGGTATTATACAAGGGTCATAATGATCATGGGCAATTTATAGGGCAGTTAGATAATACGTCGTAGGATAGATGAAGATGAAGCAGTGACGATGAAACTATAGGAATTCCTAGCTTGACTAAAAAATAACTATTTTCAGGGAAAGTGTTCAAATATAGAAACAGAGACCGCAACCATAATAACAGATCAAATATTATAATTGTATTACAAGTAGGTACGGTTATTTGTGAGGAAACAGCGACAAACCGACAGATGCCCGCGGCCATCTTGCGGCGACGAACTATCGCATCGCATGCCATTCGTGACTTGCGGTCAGAATGTCTCCGTTTAAAATCAAATTTGTTTTATTTTCGGCAATTTAATGTAAGTCAATTACATTTCCAAGGGCTGAAAGCTGCTACACCCCTATAAACAATACGATGACGATGAAATTACTGCTTCCGTAATTTTGGTCAATTTTATATCTAATTAAGAACAGCAATGCAAACGTTTTTGTTAAGTATATTTTGCAGACATGTTCGCAACCGTCTTAAGCTCTGCGCACATTAATCCAACGCTGTTACCACACAGAACAAATGAGTATTTCAATTTAGATACATTTTACGCAGTAAAGTGAGCTTTAAACGAGCTATCTGTCATCTTCATCAAAATCCAAGTTTTTCAAAGATCCGCCGAAAGGAGTATGCTTAGTATAAAACTAACCGACCGAGTCAGAGGTAAAGACATACGCGCTAAAACTAACATCATCGACGCAGCAACAATGGCATGCCGCCTGAAATGGCGATGGGCCGGACATATTGCGAGGACTTCAGACAACAGGTGGAGCGAGAGGCTGATGCACTGGTACCCACGTGACGAGCGCCGCCCGCCCGGGCGCCCGCGCCGCCGCTGGGCGGACGACATCGTTTCCATCGCCGGCGCCACCTGGACACGTTTGGCTCAGGACAGGAACGAGTGGAACAGGATGGAGGAGGCCTACGTCCAAAAATGGACGTCCCAACAAGAAAATTAAGATTAAAATCGCATTTTTCCTTTTAATAAATTCAAATTAATACATCTATTAGGTAAATTAATGCATGCAATAAGTACTTTTTATTATCATAATTACAATTCTAATCTAATATACATTCACTGTTTTGTAAGAAATGGGAATAAATGGCTATATTATTATTATTATTATTATCTGTCATCTTTTGCTGCTATGAGTTGAAGCCCACATCTAAATGCACATTTTTGTTGTGCGGCAAAGTTGCGACCCTGATCTGCGATAAACATAAGGCACGCGTTCTTTTAAAAAGATAATCGGGGAATACATTATGATTGACGTTTCTGACGGAAGTTTTCATACATCGTCAAAGTCGCCGAAGCTGCCAATCGTCCGACTAAGTATTTATTGGTGAACTTAGTTAATTTACTATAAAAACTATCGTAGTTTGACGAATTCATAACGGATGTAAGCGGGTTAACTACGAACCTTATTTGTGTTCGGAGAAATGCGGAACGCGCGCGTCTAGAACCGCACTCACCCTGAAGATGTCCCTCGTTAAGGGAACGTTGGTGTTCTTCCAACACAAATAAGTTCCGTACCCGCTTACACCCTAACTAAGTTATGAACTTAGTTATCTTAGTTTATGCATGCTCATGCCAAAAAATCACCAATATACCCACACGTTTAAATGATTACAAAAAACAATACAAGGCAAGAAGTTGTGGACCGTGAAATTGCCATCTGTGTCGCGAACATTATTAAGTGCGCAATTGAGTGAGCTTGTTCTATCGTCTTCATCAATGCATCTTTAAAATAGATGCGAAATGTTTTGAATTTACAAAATTATTTGTCAATCTTTCAAATCAAACGACTTCTTCGTTTGGTTTGCTATACCTGTTCAGTAAAAGTAAAAATTATTTCAGAAACGGAGCATCTCGTAAACCGAGACCTCAAGCGCACAGAGTTTATTAATCAAGTAGAGGGACATCTCAGGGCTTAGTGGCATTTTTCTTGGAGGTTTCATTATTTCCTGGGACGGCGTAGTGTGATGAGAAATTAATCCTGGGCGCAGGTGGCACGGGCGGCACGAGGACAATTTGCCGCCGCTGGTAGACTCTTCAGATAATCCGCTGAGGAGACAAGGTCTGCTGCTAACGTAGAGAAGGAAAGCTTCAATTAACAGTTAGGGTCCTTTTAGATTTGTTTTTGCTTTACTGTTTAGAAAGTTATGCGATTATATACCTGCATTTTTTTTAAGGTTTTGTTATTATAGTGCGTAATCCTCGCACTCTGGATAATTTCTAATTTCTAAGAAATCGAATTATATCGCAAAAATTTTCGACTTCGACGGGACTTGAACCCGCGTCCTCCCCTCAGTACGGGGATGTGATAACCAACTACACCACGAAGTCAAGTGACGTGGGAGTCGAAAATGCTACTGATTTGCTACTTTCTACGGACTCGGTACGGTACGGTGGAGCTAACGGCGCTTGTCTGCATTTTTTTTATTTACAATTTTTAAGCTAATGGCGCTAGAGACCGTAGTAAGTCGCAAAGATTTTCGACTCTTACGTCACTTGACCTCGTGGTGTAGTTGGTTAGCACATTCCCGTACTGAGGGAAGGATGCGGGTTCAAGTCCCGTCGAAGTTGAAAGTTTTTGCGATAATATTTAATTTCTTACCTACAATTTTTTGCAGGTTGTGGTATCTACACTTACATTTTTAGGTTTCCAAAATGGTTTTAAAATGACTTCTTAGCCATTCATTGCGAGAAATACAGAACGTGGCGCAAATTGACCTGAAACTCTTTTGATACTTGATAACTATAAGTACCTACCTACCTAGGCCTTTATGGCAACTTCCGAAACTTGGAAGTTTCCATAAAGCTATTAAGGCATATATTGCTGTTATAGCAACAACCTGACATATTCAATTAAAGAACAGACACTTAAATCTCGCACTCAGAAAACCACTCCAAGTTTTTATGTAAAAGCTGTTTCAGCTGCAAAACGGCGAAGAAAAGCAGCGGATGTGAAGGAAAGCGAGCGGAGCTGCGGCGCGCCGTAATCCTTACATATCTCGGTACATTCTTCAGCGCGACACAGCGGTCTTAGCGGAAAGCCCCGCCCGCAGATGCTTATCTCAATAACAGTTTTATTTATTTTTGCGAGCGACTGATCCGCTGGGAGCGGATCCGCCTAATGAAAATAGAGGAGAGCGTGTTCGAGATGCGAGACAAATGTCTCCGAGAGGATTGCGCGACACTGCTGCGAATTGCAAATCGTAACCGATTGTGATTTGGAAGAGGGGAACATGCTGAATTATTTGTTCATACAAAATACCATCTGTTTTGGATTAATAGGTAGACAATTAAGTGTCCCAAAAGATATAAAAAGGCTTTGGTACTTATGCTTAATGAATGAGCTGTGCTACAAAAGTATCTTAGTTTGTAATAAGATCGTACATAATTGCCACTTTGATCAATCTCCATTTCGAGGAATTCGTAGGAAAATGCTACTAAGGTAATGTACTATTTATAGTTAGACAAAAAGGTATTAAACTACCTACCAAATAAAGACCATACCATCTCTAAATCTCAGAATTAACGCTACGATATACCTACCGAAGTACCAACCAACAAAGAGTTCAAAAGAAGCAATTCAGCGCATATTAAAAGGCAATTCTCATCAGAAACCGCAAAGCACTCGGTACCTTCAACTTGGAGGTGAAAAATCTTACAGTGTAGAGGCAGTGGTAGCGTCTAATTAGGTCATTTGCCATAATTGCTGCTTCCAGATTGGTTTTTTCGCGTCGCCGTCCCGCGGGAGAACTCTTTGCTCTAATGAATACTGGCACTCAGACTGTTGAATAAAAAACGGATAGTTTCACGGTGTTTTACTTGACTACTATTGCTTTTGCTCGCCCGCTCCGATACCTAAATTTGTTCATTCTACAAAATCCCTAATCAAAACAGAGGTTTAATAGGTAGTCATATTAAAAGGTAAGTACATAATTTTATTTACTTACATTGACAATGACAACACTCTGAAAAGAAATACCTAAACATACTGCAAGATAAACTCGCTTGCACTTTTAAAAATCAAAACTGCTAAGTTCGATTGCAGGGGGATATTGCCTCTTCGCTCTATCTCGCAAGCGAAGCTCTTCCCTGAGCAGCACCAGCTGTTCGTAGTGATCAGAGGAAGTGTCGAGAAGTTCTACGCAGGCCTTCGCAGCTGCGGCTTGTCTATCTTTCTCTAAGTCCATGGCTGCGTCAGTCGCTTGGCTGATTGTTAGGACGTCTTCAACCATGTCGTCAAACCTGTAAACATTGGAACTAAATTTAGCGACGCGTGACCCGAGAGCTGGTGAGTATTTGGCGCAGCGCATCAGCATTGTCATACAGCGGGGCAATGCAGCCAGCGTCTTGAGGACGCTTCCGACTGGTATTGATATGGATCAGTTGAGCTACCCGTAGATTGTTTGCAACAGTCTGCAGTTAGCTCAATTGTTTCAATAGTAAATACTAGTTGTTATTTATTTCTATTAGTTGATTGTAATTTTCTTAGTTTAGGTTCATTATTAATATCCTCACCCTACCCATAAGATCTGAAAAGATCACAACCATTTCTTACTTTCTTTTCCGGACCTCGAGGTAGATACAGAAGAATACCGCTAGAATAATGATCAAAGCAGCATTGATCTCCGTCCAAGTGCTGGTCCAGGTTAGAAAGTGGAACCGAGTGATTTGGACCTTAGGTATTACATCCCACACTGAGAAATGCGTAAACAGAAGTGAGATAGGGAGGGCGAACACCAAGACAAAGCCTATGACCACAATAATATCGTAGTCGGCAGAAGACATTGATACGCATTTCATAAAAATTTTACAAAACTAGAACACAAATCCGCCGACTTGAGATAATACAATTTTATCCCATCCTACCGCTGAGATTGGCTTACAATTTAAAAACTGTGGTTTTAAAAATATAAAGCTAAAAAAACGTAGTGACTTCTCCTTGATCAAAAATTTTGAAATTATGTTGTTTGGCCAGCAGGAGCCATAAAGCACAAAATCATGATAACGTAGACGGAGAGGTAAGCCTAGATTCTCGGTCTACGTGGTTTAATAATATAATGCACACATTCAAAGAGAATACCAAAGAGAATAGGTATAATAAGGAGAATACAGTGCAACAAATAAGTAGACCAGGGTATAAAAAGGCGCTTGGCGGCTGGACAAGAAAGCAAAGAGAAAAGGTACCTACAGTTTAGCTTCGAACACTGAACTCAAATAATACAAAGGATGCTGAAGTTCACATGCATTATCGGTGACAGATTAAAGCCATTTGATTTTCGCCATTTTGGCGCTGAGCGTTTGCGTGACCGTCCATGGAACTAATAAGGTTTTTTTTTAATAAATAATGCTGGACAATCCACACACCATCATCTAGCCCCAAGCTAAGCAGAGCTTGTGTTATGGGTACTAGATGAGATGACTGATATACATAATATAATACATTACATAGATAGATATTTTTTATTATACATAGAAAAGACCAGAACACCCGGAACAAATATTTGTAGATCGTACAAACATTTGTCCCAAGGCGGGAATCAAACCCGCAACCTCCCGCGCCGCAAGCGGACCTTCGCCCGCCGCGCCACCGAGGTCGTCGAGTCGGAGTGGACTTGTCGGAGGCACCGCGGCCACTCTGGAAAAAATATAAAGAAATCTTGCACACGTTTTTTTATTACAACAGGTGCTTCAACTTTATCATAAAAAAATCAAAAGCACGAATTTATATTTTTAAATATTTTATAAAAAACAAACAGTTGCAGCTAGAAATATTTTGTAATGCGCGATAGCAAGGCCAATTATAGCACGGTTATTCCTAGAGAAAATCAACTCGATATTTTTGAATTTGTAGCCGTAGTGCCCAATAAGCTAAGTTAACAAAGATATCAAATTTCGTACTTTAAAAAATTAAAAAAATCGTAGCAGGCAGATTTTTTTTAATACTTTTTCCTGACTGGCCGCGCTATCCTCCACAAGTACTTACCTGCGAGGTTATCCATTAAATACCGGACACCCTGTTTATAGATATGGAGGGAATATTCTGTACGCAATGACAGTTGTTTATTGTGGCGATTAAAAGCGCCCCTATCTGGTTTAAATTGTTTAAAATATACATTTGTGGAGGCGTACTAAACCAACATGAGAACCGTAATATTAGTTCCATAGACGGTCACGTCTCTCACGGAAACGCTCATGGCCAAAATAGCGAAAATGAAATGACCACAATCTGTCATCGATAATATGTATGACCATAAGCGCACTTGTGTAGTGGAGCTCAGTGTGATCCAGGATGATCATAGATCGTTCCTTGAATTGTTCCTGTTCGATGTTGATAAAAAACTTGAACCGAACATGACAGAAATGAAAATGTTTCAATCTTGTCTTTCCTTTCTGCTAGTACTTCATGGGATTAAACCTTTCATACCAACCTATAAAAACCTTAAAACTGGATAGACCAAAGCGATTATCATAACAATTAAAAAAAACGATTAAAATTAAATAAATCCGATTAAAATCAAATGACTCATATTTTCTTTTTCAATCATGATTTTTATCAACCCTGGTGTGAGAAATGTTAGTTTTATCTTTATTAATTTTGCTCTGTAATTAATATCAAATTTTTAGGTCCATGTATTTTCTCCCCTTGTTCGACAACAAGCCTAAAGGCTTTTCTTGCTATAGACTGAAGCCAGCTTCACACACTCGATTGCTGTCATGTTGCTCAGCAAGGTACTTTGCTGATACTCCATGAGGCCGGACTTTAGCTTGATAAAGAGAAAGTAGCTATAGTTGTGTGAAATATCGTATATAATTTGGTATTCATTTTAACAAACCAAAAGAAATACCTACAGATTTAAGTAACATACCGAATACCGCACAGGTACCTGATATCAGCGAAATGCCTTAAGGCGCTACCCCGACCCAAATCAGCGCCACCACCTATTTTACCTTATTATTCCGCTACACGAAGGAAATTCAAAAAACCGATTGGCCAGTTTGTGCTTCCTATCATAAGCTTTTTTTTAATGCCCCTGTAAAAGTTTTATTTTGTATACTTTAAGCAGAGATGCAAAGTTGCTCTTTTTGGCCACCATGGTGGGAAAAATGAGCAACTTCGCATCTCTTTCTACACTATACAAACAAAAACATTTATTGAGGCATTAAAAAAAAGCTTATGATAGGAAGCACAAACTGGCCAATCGGTTTTTTGAATTTCCTTCGTGTAGCGGAATAATAAGGTAAAATAGGTGGTGGCGCTGATTTGGGTCGGGGTAGCGCCTTAAGAGGAAGTGAAGTACCTATATTGAATTATCTTATTTCGGTAGTGGTATTCAAGTAAAAATATTTTTCCCTGAACTCCCGAAATTTCCCGGAAATTCCCGGTTACAACTTTAAATTTTCCCAGGATCCCGGTTTCTCGAAAACGGCCTTATTTTAGAATACCTAGTAGGTATCATGGATCCCTGTATTACGTACAATAATTGTACCTACCAGATCAGTAGCTATGTAGAGGAAATCACCCTCCCTAGAGGGTCACATGTACGAGTAGGTACGGTGCCCAGCGAGTCGACGACGCGTCGCTCGCGTGGCATATCAATTTTGAGTAGGTACTACACACAATAAAATTGGACGGTCTCTGGAGAGGGCTTAAACGATTCGCCGTTTTGTCTCGAGACCCAGCTGTGTAATGACCGGAGCAGGAAAAAATTGTCAGCAAGAAAACGCGAGGGTAGTCGGTTTATGTGAGCGCGGCAGCTGGCGGCAGCGGGCGCGCCGACGACGCGCTCCTAACGGCCTCTGCTTACCTCGCAAAACCTGCGCCAATTTTATTTATCGAAAATATAAACCGATTTGCGGAGGTCCCTCGTAAATTCTGAACGGCTGATTTATGGCGGTTACAGGGCGCGCTTAAAACAAAGTTGCTTCTTAAAGGACTCCCCAACGTATTACTTCCTTAGGTGGACGATAGGGACAGCCTGATTTTCTTTTTAGATAGGTTTCCTACCTTGACGACCCTTGATCCCGCTATGCCTTTTGATTTTATGCAAACGGCAGTCAGAAGTCAATAACTTTATTTGTTTAGACTAGGTACAAGATAAGCACTAAGCCAAGTTAAGTCACACTAATTATTAAGAACGCGAAAATTTGGATGTTTAGATGTGTGGATGGATGTTTGTTACCTCTTCACGCCGTAACGAGTAAACCGATCGGGCTGAAACTTTGCATATATGTAGCTGGAATCAAACATAGACGAACATGATATAGGTACCACCTACTTACTTTTAACCCATAAAACCGTTCCCATGGGATAGTAGAAATCACCTTATCACGATGCTATAGAAACAACGCATTCAGCTGCGGGCAGAAACTAGTAAAAATTATTATCAAATAAGAAATAAGATGTTATTGATTTTCTCGTCACTTATTTTTTATCACTAGTGAAAGATGTGAAAAGAAAGGCATCATTTTAAAAGAAGGCCACAGCCAGAAGATTCCAGAAGGCTTTCTGAAAAAACTAAGGTGTTTCTCTAAGATTATTGCGGTATATGGAAGCAACGCTAAGATGCAAGTGGCCGAACTCTACTTTCTGGGACATGTTTAAACGAAGCTAAAAATGCGCAGGCTGCCGATTTAACTATGTAATAGGCGCCGCCGACTCATTGGAATATACCATAGAAATCTAAATAATTTCTATGGAATAGGTATTACACACGCTGTGGCACCCTTTTATAAGAAGAACTCTAGACCTTATGACAACTTTGTTATGTTGTGATCTTTCTGTTGTGAGTCCTTTAAATAAATAAATAACGTCAATGAAGGCTCATAACTTAAGTGTCTTGATGAGTCTAAGATAGGTTTCTATTCCATATTAGACAAGTACCTACCTACTTATTTGACATTTTATGGATTCATTGAGATAGAAAAATACTTTAGTACCTTGTCATACTAATTACTGAGTATAAAGGCAAAGTGCACGTGGTCAGCCGATTTTAACGCATTTACTGATCAGTCTCACTGGTGCCACAGATTAGATAACGGGTGCGATCGGCAAGAGGGCGGGCGCGGCGCGCCGCCGCGCTCTCTGTGCTGTTAATCTCCGGCATAGGGAGGTACCTAGGTCTTTCATTTTTCAGTTCAATACAGTCCGGGTGTTGTGCACAACCAGGCTACTGACTTATCCATAAAACTTACACGTGCTGAGCTACTCTACCATAGACAATTTAAGAAGGAAATCTACTGATTCTTTTTTACCCGACCTTTGTCCTAGAGGTATTAACTCTGCTCTACCTACCTCCTGATGCCAGCTAAGCGCAGCAGATTTTAGATTCGGACGAGATGTACCCCTACTCAAAAGTGAAGTGGACTTCTCGTTTGAGATTCGGCCCAGATGTACCCTAACCCCAGCTGACTCCGTATCTGAATTGAATCCAAATCACTGTAAGCGTGCATGTACTTACCTAAACCTCACGTAACTAACAAGGAGTCGTGTAGATTCCCCAGGGGGCTGCAAGTGGTTCCATTTAACTGGAGACGAGCCACGCGAATCAATTAGGTGATTTGAGGGTTGAGGCTTCGCGTGCCACCATCCCCTAAGGCTGCCGCTGAGACAACATCGTTAGACACGACAGCTAGCTTTTCCACGTCATCATCATCGTCATCATTCTGTACCTTTATCCTTTATCTTAACCTTACCTTTGCAATGAATATAAATAAGATAGGTACCTTATCTAATCTTTTCAGGGAATATAATTAAGATACTAAATTATTACATTGTGCCCTACAATACCTACTCACTCATGAATAATTAAGGCTGATTATCATGAGTACCTTACCTACCTATGGAAGGGCATAACTTGTACTCTTGATCACTATGCAGTACGCTGCGTACTGCAGCTTATAAATACATTACGCCGTTATAAGTACATTACGTTTTCTGGTCTAGGTTTCTATCTTGGCCTGAAAAAAATACATTTTAGATTCCAATGGACCAACGACAAACGTAATAAACTTGATTTCATGCTTGTACTTCTCCAACAGAGCACTGTTTGTTTTGCGCATCTCTTCTTCAATAGGTAAACTGAGCGAGTCTTCTGACCCAGGTAGAAAGCGCACGCAAGTGTATAACTATTACCGCTGTCGCCGACTTCGACGGAACAAATAGATCATTCTAGACATTTTCCAAATATTAGGTAGGCGCGGCATAGCGCATAACGCAGCGTAGATACTGCGTAGTTCGCCCAATTTAGGGCTACCAAAATCATTATTATGTTAATAACAGTTAATAACAGTTTTGCTAAGTAGGTAATATACCTCCATTAGTTAAGTAGGTACCTACCAAAGAAAATGATTATCGAAGCCTAATTAATTTGCCTTTACGAAGGGTAAATGGTTTTGGTGAATCCCCAATCAATTTCTTAAATTGATTGCCGTTTTATGACGGGAAGGATCGTGATGTCGGATATTTTTGATTAGGTAGGTAGGTAAGTAAATAGATATTAGGAAAGGAGCATTGAATAGGAGCTTAGTACTTTAAGACATGCATGTGTTCTACAAAAATATTTGTGGGAAATAATATTTACTTACATTAAATCAAAGATAGAAAAACCACAAACACGTTCCTCAAGATGAGCCGCGAGGACCTAAGAACAATGGTGGGCATCATCACAGGTCACTGTGAACTGAACTATCATCTGCTCAAGACTGGAGCCACAGACAGTAGCCTATATCGCGGCTGCTTCCAGGAAGAAGAGACTGTGGAACATGTAGTGGTACACTGCACGGCCACAGTGGAGGCCAGACGGGTAACGGGATTGAAGACTCATAGAGGCATCTAACCCGTCCACGCCTACAGAAAAGCTGAAACGAAGCTGTCAATCGCCAAGAGTCCTGCTCCGGTACTTCAAGGAGCTGGGCTGGTTAGGGCCTGATTAGGCAGGGGGACAATGCACAATACACTCCTATGCGAGATGTCAGTGGAGATCCCAGTCCCCCCACTCAGAATTAGAATAATTTTTTAATTGGCGTTTTGACATAAGTTTTCTTTTAGTGTGTGGCCTTGCTAAGGGAGTATTCATTTAAACGTCAAAGTTAACCGATGAAGCTGCTAATTTTCCAATAATCATTTGGTGAATACCAGCCTAAACCTATTTTGGGCGAAGAATCCGGATTCTTACGGACATAGACAGAGGTGCCCGCGGCTTTGCGCATTCGCTATTCGCAGATAAACAATTTTTGATTATGAATTTTGATTTTTTACGTTCGCCAAGTTACATCTTGATCATGATCAGTGGTTTTGGAGATAAAAAATAATGCCGGCCTTTGATCTAAGTATTCTAGTGTGCCTAACGTAATTCTAATTATATGTAAGTGCGCCTTCCCATCTTCCGAGGACATCCGCGAGGGCGGGTGCGGCGCGGCGGCAGATTTGGCCGAAAATCTCAAGAGGCGCAAATATGCAGGTCTCGACAGAGCCTACACATTTACTCCCCTTGGAGTCGAGACCCTAGGTCCGTGGGGTACCGAGGCTCTTCGGGTTTTTAAAAAATTATCTGAGCATCTGGTCGAAGCTACGCGTGACCCGAAAGCTGGTGAGTACCTATCTGGCACAGGCACAGCGCATCAGCATTGCAGTTAGCTCAATTGTTTCAATTGTAAATACTAGTACTATAATTTTCGTTGTGAATAAAGGCCATTAAAAAAAAATTACTTATAATAATAAATATATATGTAGTTATCTAGTACCCATAATACAAGCTCTGCTGAGCTTGTAGTTTGGAGCTATGAAGCTGTGTGAATAGTCCAGCGTTATTTATTACTTTATTCTAGTAGAATGGTTATGCCGAAACTAACGTAGGTAGGTACTTACCTTAAATTTACAGATTTGGTTGTATACTACTAATAATCTAAACAATATCATCATTATTCTAATGCATTTATTTAGCTTTTAAATCTAAGACTATAAACGTATAAAATATCAGTCACCATAGTTGTAATTGAAAATTATCATGTCCTACAAGATTTTTTTAGATACAACTTTTAAATATTTATAAATAAAGGTAACTTTGTATAATATTCGTAATATTATTATATTTTTATAAATATAATAAAAATGTATTACTTATATTATAATATTTGTAAAATATAGGTACACCTATAACAAAAAGCGACATTGAATATTTTATTAAACTTCAATATAATATTCTCATAGGAGGAAAACACGCCGATAACATACTTGTGAAGTAAAAAGAATATAATAATTGATTTGAATAATACATTTGTATTTATGTATAATATATTCTAAACAAATTGTAAATACTTAATTTAAACAAACAAGTACAACCTAATAAGATTAAGTTTTTGAAGTCAAAAGTTGTAATTTTATAATGAAATGGAGCTATTTCATTATAAAATTACAACTTTTGACTTCAAAAACTTAATCTTATTAGGTACTAATTAGCTAACATAACAATGATGGAGACTCAGTTTTTTTAATACATGCATTTTCGATCCGTTAGACTTAAGGCGCTACCCCAACGAAGTTGCTCTTGGTACCATCAAACTCTGTTTTCGCATACATATCGCCTAAACTATACAAAATAAGACTATTACAGAGGGATCAAAAAAAGCTATAGGTACTTACCACAAACTGCCCAATGGTTTTTTCAAAAATTCTTTTTATATGTGCAAAAAAGCTTACTATAAAATTTTAATACCAGATTATATAGACTAGAGGATAAAAAAGCTTGGGACGGGTTTTTCCCCAACTCGAAAAATAACAACTAACAGGCTAAAGGTTTCTTTGTCGCTTCTTTACTTTAGTACACATACCGAAGCGACAGAAATCAAAAATATCACTTTATTTCCGTGTCAGTGTTTAATTTTATCATTTGACCTTTTCTAAGTGTACATTTATTGTATTATAGAAATAGAGTTTTTGATTTGATTTTAACGTAGATAAGTAAGGTAAGATAAAATAGGTGGCGGCGCTGCTGGTTCAAATATCAAAAAATATAAAAGTGCTTTATTTCCTAGACCTTACAGGACTCTTGGAAACGCCACAAAAATTCTAATTACATAAGTAAAACTAGGAAATAAAGCGATCACTTTGATTTTTTGTTAATCTTTTTAAGGTAAAGTAAAGAAGCGAACAAGAAACCTAGACCTTGTTATGGCGTTAGTTTTCGAGCTGGTGCAAAACTCCTTCCAAGCCTTTTCTTCCTCTAGATAATCTGATATTTTGTCCCCTTTTTACAAAGGATATGTTTGACAATTTGTTTGAATTGATTTATATAATTTTTGCAACTCACTTGTAGTTTTGTTGCAGAAGCGTATTTGAAAAGATACATTAATCTTGTGTAGCTTAGTTGTGGGCACAGCGAATTTATTTTTATTTCTGGTATTTATTTTATGTATATCGTAGTTAAGTCGCGGAGAGCGCCTTAGCCAAATCAAATCACATCTTGAGTATCATAAAATTTATCTAATCCAAGTATAAAATTTTAGTTCATATAACTTTTAATCTTATTCTAATAAAATATTTTAAAAACTTATCACAATAAAATGGTTAAAATATGTAAAACACAATAATTACTTACATACTAGTGAGATTTATATACTTAATACGAATAGAATAATTTTATAATTTACTTAACTGCCAATGCACTTATTTATTTATGAGCTTAAAAATAGTGACGAATTTGTTTTTTTTTTATAATGTATTTTTAACCAACTCACTAAAAGGAGATAAGCTTCAACACTTTTGCGCTGATTGGCTGGGGCGCTACGCAGATAGCAAATTTACTTGAAGAAACTGCCAACTTTATAATAAACTTCTTCTTAAATTAAGTTTAAGAATATGTAAAGAGCTAGTTGCTAGTTGCGAGTTAAATATTCTTACTTCTAATATAGGCATTGTTTATGGTTAAAGCTATAGGTATTGACATCAAAAATTTAGCTTTATGTTATGTTATGACATAAAATTACAATATTTTTAGAGCTATTCGAGTAAAAAAATTTATTAAGTGTATTAAATCCAGGGATGTGGCAAGTAGTTACGTTGTACGGCCGTACCTACAAGTTCTTTGATTAAATCGGAATAATAAATATCAATCAATATTTCTTTTTAGCCTACTTCTTAAGATCTTGCTTGACTTATTTAAACTATAGTCCAGTCAAATACAATGAGAAATTTTAATTTTTTAATCAACTTACTGTTACTATGCATGTCGTTATAAGATCTTTACTTCAATAAAATTAAATAATGCGCACAATTATACCTGAAACTCAACGCCAAACATGTGAATTTTTAGTAAGTACCTATTTTTTGCTGTGGTTTGTTTACATTTCACATTGAATTCCGCTGGAGTGTAGGTACTTTTGCTGAGTTATCGTCTTAATGTCTAAAAGCCACCGCTCAGGGCATCCACTGCTTGCATTAGAGTGGGCACGGAGTCACCGTCTACTTTCATCCCCCGTTTCTTGAGATCATTCAGTTCTTCTTCAAGTTTCGTCTTATCTCGGCCCAAGGTGTCCCTGAAATTGTTTGCATAATGATTAACAAGTGAATATATTATATAAATATGCTTAGGAAAATAACTGGAGTGAAAATAACTGGAGTGAAAATAACTGGAGTGAAAAGAACTTAACCGAAAAGAACTACCTAAGGAATTACATTAAACAAAAAGTCATTTTCCCCTTAAGGAATAGAAACACTCTAACTAAATGCTTTTTGAAAGTGTTTTTTAAACCCCCAAAAAGATATTTGATTTACACATTTATTTAATATTTACTCAGTCAGACCAAACAACAGTCCAATTATTAGGATTTCTAATAATTGAACTGTTCCTAATTCAGGAATTACTTAGGATGTATGAATAATTTTTCGAAGAGAGAAGAAATTTCTCAACTTTTTTCATGATTTGATTTACGTATTTTTATTCAACACACACATAGACCCAATTAATCTAGATCAGCAAAACATACCAATCGTCACGTAAACTAAATTAGCGATAATAACATATGTGATCAACATTACCTATCTAATAGAAGGTCAATCAAGTCAAAACTATGACTAGTCACATCATGTGATTTATAACATGTAGGTCACATGATGTGACCAGTCATAGTCATGTGTCTACCTACTCAAACATTATATTACAATATAAAACCTCCACCACACAGCCGCGATTTTGAAGCGCGTTTTGTGTCGTCATTGTCCCCCGTAAAACACTGTCTCCGGCTACCGCCCGCCCCCCGCAAATCGCAAAACGTAAAACGCAGCTTCAAAATCGCGGCTGTGTGGTGAAGGCTTTTAGATTAAGTAGGTACACAGATTTTTTATCATAGTTTATATCCTCTAGCTTCCAGGCTATTGAGCCTAAAAGTCAGTTTAAAATTATTAACAGCTTTCTTGACACATCCAACTAAACTCTTCAACTCGGAATAGGATGGATGAATCCACTTTCACATCCATGAAATAGGACACGAAACAGATAAATTTTAAAAGGGAAGATAGCTTTAGTTGTATGTTGCCTGTTGTTTATTGTGCAATGTCTGCGACACTCTGCAGTCTGCTCACATTATTAACTAGCTAATTTCTGCCCGCGGATTTGCACACATTGTTTCTATGAACAATACATCCCATGGGAACTGATTCATGGGATAAAAAGTAGTCTTAGTTTGATTCCGGGCCTAGAACACAAAAATTCAGCCCATTTCATTTAGTAGTTTTGGCGTCAAAATGTAACAAGCGTCCAAACTTTCACATTTACAATATAAGAGTGTGCTGTCTAAAAACTATCACAAAACACATACCATATGGAGCAGCAAGAGTGTAGCAGTGGTATGTACATGAGCAAAAGGTCTGAGTCACTGACACCTTCATATCGCTTGAGTGCAAGCTGAGCCCATCGCTCCACCCTGTCTGCTAGCTGAGTGTAGCCGTCTGCACATGCAACTATACGGCACAAAGTGCTCAGAACCACTCGGGCACGATCTGTGTAGACCTGGAATAACATTTTATTTTGTTAAGATTTGTGTAATCACTAATCAGTGTTGTTTTCTCAAATAAATACTCTTTATACAATAACCCAGTTCTAAATAATTCATAGTTTTTTCTTCTAACATCAACTTTTATTAGATATTGTGTATTAGTTGGAGAGTTTTATGAATAGAAGGGTCATAATGCTGGACAATGCACACAGCATCATCTACGCCTACAGTACTCAGAGCTTGTGTTGTGGATATGGATGCAAGACAGAGAAGAAATCGACGCCGAAAAGCGGAAACGTAGTAACCAACACCCAAGTCAATTTTTTTTTATTGGATATTCGGAATCAGAAAAAAATCCCGCGTCGAATGGTCTAACTCCCGTGGCTCTACGACCAATAGAAAATTTTGTACAGCGTTGAAATTCACCCTATTTTTTTGAGGGACCACCTAAGCATTTGCTGTAAATAGCATAAAAAAATGTTCTTTTCGAACATTTTGCATTTACAACAATTCACCTTTTGCAAAGTATACGATCGCGGTAGTTACAGCGCTGTTGAAACTTTGAGCAATGCGGGTTACAGCGTTTCTGCTTATAAGAAAATTGAAACGCACCACGCTTACTACAATTATAATATAATAAATTATTATTTGTCGTGGCTTACTACAGTTCTTACAAACACCGAGATTAGACAGTTATCAGTTACGCTAATTTAAAAAGTCTAAATTCGTAGGATTTTCGTATTTATGCCCTTTAAAGTACAGTTGTCGAATATTGATCATGGGGATTTACCGCTATTAAATTTGCGCTCGCGCCTGTGTGGCTTGCGGCTTACGTCCCGCTCCGTCACTACGCGACCGTCAAGAGAGTGTGTTGTGTTTGCTGTAAGTGAATTTTTACGCGTGAGAGGAGATGTTTTAAAACGTAAGTTCAAAATTAACCCTAAATTTAAAATTAAATAAATCATTAAAAAGTTTACAAGTTTTTTTAGAAGTATGCTTTGTTTATTAAATTTGATTTTATTTTTGTTTTAATTAGAATAAGGGTTACAAGCTTCTAAGGTTTTGTAACATTTTGGTATTATTAATTTTAAAGTGCCAATAAATAAGGTCATTCTATTTTTTTTCTGGGCAATAGACCATCGTTTGACCGCAATCTCACCTGACGGAAAGCGAGGATGTCGCCGACGGTGTATCACGAAGGTCGAATAGATACCTATTCACAGAAGCAGGAAGCGAGTTCCATTCCTTAGCAGTGCGGATAATGAAGGTGGAGGAAAACCGCTTAGTGCAAGTGGAGGGTATATGAACCAGGTAGGGATGGTATTGCGCTGTGCGTCTGCTTTTTCTGGAGTGGAAGGGGGATGGTGGGATCCGGTCACGTAGTTCCTGTGAGCATTCTCCAAAATGTAGGATCTATAAAGGATCGAGAGTCTTGAACACCGAGACTTTGGACATTAGTCTTTGCAAGGTGCTGCTCGTCAATGAGTATGAAGGTTCTTTGTTCTATCAAGTCCAAGGCTGCAAGCTGGAACTTGGCCGAGCCGTCCCAAACATGGCAGCAATACTCTAAACCAGATCGAACCTGTGCTTGATAAAGAGATAGAAATTGTTCCGGCGTGAAGTATCGCTTAACCTTATTTAGGATTCCTAGCTTCATGGCTGCTGTTTTAGCCTCCGACTCGATGAAGGTACCCAAGTTCAAAGTTGGGGTGAGAGTGACACCAAGGAGCTCCAGTTGATCTTTTTTAGGTACCGGTACATTCCAGAAAATGGGAGCCTGTACCAACAGACTCTTTTTATCAGAGAAGAGGCATGCTTGCATTTTCGAGGCATTGAAATTAACCTGACTGGCTTTGCCCCAATCCGAAACTGCCTTAAGGGTCAAGTTCAAACGCTGCACCATGCCTTCTCTTTGCGCCTGTATTTCATTCCGAATGGCCTTGGCATTGGAAAGGTACCTCTCCACTACGGGGCTGTCGTCTGCGTTCCCAATGATACCGGATACCAGCAGGTCGTTAATGTGCAGCAGGAACAACGTGGCAGAGAGTACTGTCCTCTGAGGTACCCCGGCGTTGATAGCCAATTGATCAGACGAGCAGCCGTCAACGACTACCCGAGGTCGCTGTCTTCGAGGTATGTCAGGAGCTTACCATTCAGGACACGCTCCATGCATTTACATAACAGGGAGGTGACTGATGAGATGGGGCTATAGTTCGTAGGTCAGCTCGACTACTTTTCTTGGGCACTGGCACATTAGCAAGCTTCCATGACTTGGGGACTTTATCAGATATCAAGGACAGGCGAAATAGTCGCGTAAAAATGGGAGACAACTCAGGAGCGCAGGACTTCAGCACCACAGCCGATATTCCTTCCGGAACACTAGCCTTGTTCACATCGAGACCACGCAACGTTCTGAGCACTTATTTTTGATGTAAGTGCATTTCGATCATCGAGGAAGGCTGGGTGGAGAAACGTTTGTAGGCTCAAGACGTGAAGCCTTTGCAAATTGAGTCACAAATAAATTCGCTTTCTCATCCGCAGCGCAGTGTGGGCCAGCGATCCGTCTGGGTTCAGCAATGGAGGAAGTGAAGGACGGCTAAAGTTAGCTTCGACGGATTAAGCTAACGAAGGCTTTACTGCTTGTTGGAAATGAGGCAAACCTAGCTCCCAGTAGGCCAATCTGGTCAAGGCGAGCCTTCCTTAGCGTCTTCATAAAGGACTTAGCGACTTTGTTGTAGGCTGTCTTCCTTTGTGATTTGTTTGAGGCTTTACTGTTCCGGGCGTCGACCCACGCAAGATAAGCCCTGTGTTTCAGCGCAGCAGCACTGGCACACGAGGAGTTAAACCACGGAGTAGTCCTGTCGGAGGGTGAAGCATCAATGTATGGAATAAAGTAGTCCATTCCACTTTTAATCACCCTCGTTACATCATAGGCACACGGCGACAGTTGGATCACAGGAAGTGAAGCACGTTCGCCGCCAAGGATAAAAAGCGAAGAAATGTCGTATCTCATCCCAGTGCTGACTTATATCGCCATACTCGTCTGCTACTCTTAGGAGCAGGATCCTGATTCTATACTTACATCGTTTTAATTTTACTATCCTCTCTAACTTTTAGCAATAAAGCCGTTTCAGTGCACCTAGTTACAAAAAATATTGCACTTAAGTCAAAATTAAGGTATTTGAAATTATTCTGATATGTAGTTACAGCAATTCCGCTTTATAAGAAAACACTTGATTTGCAGTCGCCCATACATTTTAGCATTGCATTTACAGCGTTTCTGCGTTTCAAAAAAAAAAGTACGATTGCTGTAACCCACATAAACATAGTTAAAAAGTAACTTCTAGTAGAATTTGGGTAGTTGCCTTGATAAAAGATGCAAAAATACATTTCTCATAAAAAAATGGCACTTGTGCGATTAATATTATAGGAGATATGATTTTTTTTCTGAATTCTCAAAAGTTTTTTGGCTCTGGTGAACACTTTCCATATTGTTGGTTACTACGTTTCCGCTTTTTCACGTCGAAATAGAGATTGTTGAACAATCATTTGGGTAATTATAAAAGTTATCATCTTAAAATACTAGGAAAAATGTTTGTAATGCCCTCTACCATGAATCATATGGACATAGCAAACATACTTTACTAAAGTATTAAGTAGTTAGACATGGAAAGTTTGGGAAAGTCCTTTACGTGGGAGAAGATGTTCAAAAGTAAATAAATAGTAATAAATAAATGTATTTTCTTTCTATCTTTCTTTCAAAAGAAATAGTAATGAAATCATAATTTTACCTTATTTAGTAATTTGAAGCTTGTTTCCATCACATGTAGTGCTTCAGTAAAGTTGTCTGCATCTATGAATTTCTTTGCCTGACTCAGTTCAGGCTCTTGAAAGAATGCCACGGAAGCTGGGGTGTCACGCAGACGAGACTCATGCATTATTAAATACAAGAGAGCCTCAAATCCCACACATCGGGCCGATATCAAACTTGCATCAAAGTTGCCCACTACAGTCTGTTTAGAAATATGTACACATTTGGATCAAATCACACTTCTTGCCTAATCTGATTTAAATCAATGGAAACAATTTATATTACTTCATTTATTAGTCTGCATAAATTTGTATACTTTTGACGGCAAATTTAAAGTAATTTTAATAGGAATAATATCCCTGAGGAATAAAAAAACTAAAAAATTCTCATTGTTCAGTTAACTTACTTTTTTTGGGAAAGTGATGGTCTGAAGCATAACTGGCTGTTCCTTCTTTAAACCATTGTACAGGTTTAAAAAGTGGGTGTATCGCCGTTCTACATTCACAATATCCGTGTCTTTAGGCTCTTGTTTAACTTGAAGCATGTATGCTACATACTTTTTCCCATCTGAATCTGACCCATCTGCTACACGTGAGGAGACTATTTCCAAAGAAAGCATGATAGAAATCGTCCAAGAGAATACAATATTATAGAAATCGTCTCGTCTGGCTTGTCTGGTTTCTGCGAATACGGTAAGAAGGTGCCTGCTGGATATTTCGGAGCCAAGTTCTTGAATGTACTGAGTTTGTCATTTATCACTTTCAATAAGTACCTACTAAAAAGTTCTGCTGCTCTTTCTTTATGCATAAGATAAAGCGTATTGCTAAGTAGGTACTTGCTATATTACATTACACGAAAAGAACAAAGGCAAGGCTATATAACTCTATGTAATTATTTGTAAAATGAACAAACAAACAAACAAAGAAGTTTAAATTACCCTGACTCACTCACTTGATCACTTCATCACCCACCCACACTTCACTCACTCACTCCCGCCCGTCAATTCCATTCCATCATGTCTCTGTCACTCTGCGACAGTAACACTGACTGTTAAGAAAAAACATTCAGAAACCTCTAGAAACTCTGTTTCCGAGTCTTTGACACGGAATCTGATACAGATGCACGAAAATTCAAATATTTTAGCGGTTTTTTTAATATTTTTCGTGCGGCAAGGAATAAAACTACCAGATAAGTAGTTTTCCACAAATAGTAAACCATTTTCAATGTAGTACGTACTTTATAGTAACTCATGTTACTTTATAGTAGGTTATGGATAGTACATTCTCCCAGGCATGGAGTAAAAACTCGCTGTTGTCTCGACCTCTGTCTCAACTGCAGCAGGGCTATTCAGACTCTTACTCGTTTTTATTTGGTAGCATCACCCTGTAGGTATAGAATTTCTCTGTTCTAACTACCTATAGCAGAACAAATAAGCAAAACTTGAACCTTTTTGGTGTAATTGGTTAATTCTATTCGTTCTGGATATAAATAAATAAATGTACGTAGTAGGTACCTACCTACGTAAAAAATTATGTAGGTAGGTACCTACGTAAAAAATTATGTAGGTGTACCTACGTATGCGGGAATTGGTAAACATTTAATTTAGGTAAGCATAGAAGTAAAACAACGTTTAATTAAGTACGTAACAGTTTTTTTTTATGTTTATGTACTTATTACGAGATCCGAGTTGAAATAATTTTAAAGTCTAGAATATAGAAAAATAATGTAGTTTCTTAAAATAACATTTATTTCACTGTGGCACGGAATCATTATTTTTATGTATTTATTTATTTTACAGCACGAGGGAACAGATAAGTTCGCTGTTTCTTGTTTATCAATAGATTTTTATGAATAATTAGGAGCACGAGGACGCAACGCGTGCGATCCAAGTGATCCAATTGGAGTGCGCGCTCCTTCCCGCGCGCGATCCGTTTTTGGTCGGTTTTTTGGCCTGCCTCAAAGGTGCCTCGGTTGCGTGGAGCGCGCGGTGTGGACGGCTGTGTTTGTAGACCGCGCGATCCAGCCGAGATGGATGTCTCACAAAGTAGAAAATTAATATCCTTGTACAAGGAATTTAAATGTGTATGGGAGCCAAACGACTGGTGTTACACCAATACGGGAGTAAGAGACGATGCTTTGCGTCACATCTTCTGTAAAATGAACAACCAACCAATTCAAGAACTGAAAAAAAATGTGGCCTCGGGCGGGAGGCTACAGAAGACAAAAATTCAAATCTTTTTTTCAAATATTTAAGCAAAATGAAGGTTGCTGCTGCCACAGCAATTCGACGCCGCCGCTCTACGTGTAGCTCCATCTCGAGCAAGAGTTCGACTGAGTCACGGATCACCTATGGATCGATTGGAGCGTAGTTCTGGATCGCAATTTCAACAAACTGGATCGGCCTAGTACGATCCACGCTCATCACGATCCAAGGATCGTGATGCGCGGGATCGCGGGATCGCGTGGATGGATCGTCCGGTGTGGACCCGGCCGTAAAGCATAATTTTGGCTGCATTCCGACTTACGCTAAAATCGATAATAGCGCGCTCACAAGCGTTCCAAATTACTGTGAGCGCGACAACGTTGTCCCGTGTGACGTCATAGATGACGTCATTACATGCGCCATTTTGCGATATCACTGACCATCCTACAAACTGAAATCACTGTGAGCGCTCTGTCAAATGTGACGTTTAATCTGTCAAAACTCACACTATCATTCACAGAACAATAGGTACCTACTACTACCTACTCTACGTATATTGACATTTAACACGTGACTCGTGATCGTGACCGTGAGCGCGTTCACAAGTGTTCCGAATTGATGATGGCACTCAACTGTCAATATCGTGCTAACTAATTTGGAACGCCAAATTTTAATAACGTTGTAATCGCTAACGGCGCTGTATTTCGGAAAGCACCCTTTGAGCCTTGTCTGTATGGAATTCTAAGAAAATGTTAATTTTTAACCTTTTTGTAGTCAAAAGAACTTGTACTTACTTACGAGTGGAATGATAAATTCAGCACTTTGGCTTCTCCGTCACATAAACATAAGAAAATATTGCATCGCACCATCGTTGCTTTTGGGTTATATCGTTATTAGGTGCGGGAATGTCCACATAAACACTGTAATCACACTAGCATACAGAAAACAAAATTTTAAGTCTATAACAACATTTTTGTGTCGAGCTCCGTCGATGTCATTGGAAATTTGTTTAGCACATCTATGTGGTATGTTAGCACAAAATATTTTATTATTTTAGAATAATAAAATATTTTTTTTATAAAAATGTTAGCAAAAATAATTTTCGGGCGATCTGAGGTCGGGAAGGGGAAGGGGGTGAGTATTAAGGGTAAAAAAGGGTTTATCTCGATTTCCAGCAAAACTACAGGTCCTATGGAAAAAGTGAAATGACAAAGTTGTAGGTAATAAAAAGATCTACAACTTTTGTGCACACACTTTTTCACATACCTACTTAACCTCAAAATTTCTGTAAAAAATTCAAAAAAACAAGTTTTTGGTTTTTTATTTTTATCTTTTACAAAAAAATTCTTTTTTTACGAAATTTGGTGAAAACTTACCATTTTATGTCCCAAATACACTGTAATTTATTTGATTTGAAATATTTATTTTTTCATCTTATTTTGACTCAATATCGAAAAAAGCACCCTCATTCGAATCGAAAATTCACCCGTCAAAATATTGGCTTTTTTCAAAAAGTTGTTACGCTTTCTGTTCGTTGAAATCTCTACTTTCCGATGGTGTAATAAAAATTATATATTACTGTAGTACCTAAATCTTCTCAGAAAATGCAAAAAACTGGAATATGATTTTTTATATTATAATATACAATTTTGACATATTTTGAGCTATTTATTAAAATTTAAGTACACTTTAATTACCTACCTACTCGAAGAAAGTAAGATTAAGATTACATGTTACATTGAAAACAAAAAAAAATCAAATCGAAATATAATTACTACGAGTACCTATAATTAACAAACAAATAGGTAAGTTAATAAAGTTGAGAAAGTTGTAGAATACTCTATAATTAAATGCGTAGATTCCTACCTATTTATTACTAGGTAGTTTAAGGGGGTACCTACCCTCAAATTGTTTATTTTCAACTCCGTCGGACCTCCATATCTTGCAAACTACTGAATATTTAACTTTGAAATTTATATATGGTAAAGTTCAGGACTTATTCTATCGATCATATGTTTCGAAAACACGATTCCATAAAATTTTCTCGATAGAAAAAAATCGCAAAGTTACTTCTAATTTTTTACTAAAACCCTAATTTCTCAATTAATACAGATGATACGATCTTGAGATTAAGCATAGTAATTGAGCTAAGTATAAAGAACATTTTATATGTTGCCTTTTTTTCAATTAACTATTCTAATGTTTGTGGGGAGCAAATAACTACTAAAAACTTGATTTTTGGGCTTACGCCGCTTTGCTCTGTCCCGCTCCTGTGAACGCGAAATCCTATGCCTATCCTCTTCACACAATAACGAGGTAGGGTACCCCCTTAAGATAAATTATATACCTGAGTGACCTGCGAAATTTTTTTATTTCAAAATACCAACGTAATAAAAGAAGTAGGTAAGTAGGTACGTATCGCCATAATTTTTTTTACACTAAAAACATAAAAATCACGACGGGCCTGTGGGCCTGTGAGTGTTTATGATAAAGTTATAGGTAGTACCTATACCTTATAAGTAATAGTAAATAGTAATAGTGTAATAAGTTAATATATAAACACAGTACCTATACTTATAAGGCGACAAATAAAAGTATGCAAGGAAAGGAAACAACTTGAAACTAGTTTCAGTGATCGACATTTCCAAACTCCATCTACATAAAGAAGCAACATTTATGGCTAATAGGGAATCAGTCATCAGCGTATCAATCGTGGGTGGTTTGGCGTGTTTTAACAAACCATAAACCAACATAAAATTTCTGAATAATATAAATGGATTCGGAAGTAGTTTTAAACCCGGAACACTTCGATAGCGAGATCTAATTTTACAAGTGGCGTCATCTAGTTCAAATTTGTTGTAAAATGACACATGGACGAAACGACGAATGAAAGGAAGCCTAGGTCCTACTTGAAACACGAAAATACCTACAAGTTTCGGTTGAGGGATCACACGAAGCGGACAACCTTAGTGCTGAACGTGCAAACGTGCGTTGCTTCGGATACCTTTGGTTTCGGATCTATCTATAGGTACTAATGTTATAAAGAGGAAAGATTTGATTGTTTGTTTGTTTGTATTGAACAGGCTCCGAAACTTCTGGACTGATTTGAAAAATGCTTGAAAAACGGTGAAAGCACCGTTAGGAAGCTTACTTTTCAGGGAGTGACATAGGCTATATTTTATCCCGGAATTCCCACGGGAACGGGACTACGCGGGTGAAACCGCAAGGCGATCGTCTAGTAGGTAAGAAATAGTAAGAAAATGTCAAAATCATTTTCATATAAAGATCATCAAAAGAACGGATAGGTCGTCCTTCGTTATTATCTTATACTAGCTGTACCCGCGACTTCGTTCGCGATTGCCATACCTGCCGACTAATTAAGTTCACATTTAACCACAGTTTCTCTCAAAATATGAAACGCCGCCGTGCAAAAAAACTTCGATGCGCAGAATTGGACCTATTACACTTTTAATAAAAGCATCTAAATTTGGATCCTTGTTAAATTGTGTATAAATCGGGTAGGGTCTACGGGGGATAGCATGTTGTCATCTTCAATCGCATTCTTTATCCACGCGTCTTTTAGCTACGACTCGGCCAGCGTCAGTGTTAAGAAGTGTCATATTCGTTTCACTTCTTACTCATGGTTCCGTTCAGCTGGGGCCCTGTTCTGCTAAACTAATTGCTTCACTATGATAGGGGTATCGTCACAGAATGACACGTTTTGGTATTCTACCTTAGATGAAATAAATTATGATGAATGCAGATGGAGAGACGCGCGACAGGTTTGAAACCATTAATTTATCTCGCACGTACTATCTGGAGTTTTATTAATCTAGAAATTCTACGTCATAATTCTGCGACGATTCCATTGTCATAGTGAAGCAATTGTATTGTAGAATTGGGCTCTTGATCAATTTGACTTAATTTTTTTTCGATAGTAGGTAGGTAAAGTTGATTGAGTATCAAAGTAAAAAAAAATGTTCTGTGGTCCAGTTAGTTTAATTAGAGCACTTACTCCAACCAAACTTCGGTGGTACAGTTAACTGGACCAGCTAAACCACCAAATATCATATTCATGAAGATTGCATGGACCATTTGTACATTTTACTTTGCCTGAAATAGGCATTGACGCACCCATTAGTTAGGTTCTACCTAACTATGGGTGGCGTCTTCAAAAAATAAATAGATAGGAACTTACCTACCCTTTATTTATCTACTGTTCTCATTTTTTCTTCAATCTACAGATTATTTCATCAATCTACCTATTTTCTACTCGATTTTCTACTGATTTAGTCAAATTCGATATTGCAACACTGTTTCTAACAAAAAGAATGCATGAAATCGGACGACGCGTTAATGAATTACAACTAAGTACTTACACATTTTGACTTTTATCCCCTCTCCCGAGAGAACCGTGCCTACTGTCCCAGATAAAATGTATCCTATGTTTTTCCTCGTAGCATGAGATCAAATCATGCATAGTTTCATTTCAATTAGGAGCATATTTTTACTTTCATCCACTCTCCTAATCCAAGGGAACCGTACTGATTCCGGGATAAAAAATTTTGTTCATTTGAATTCATACTGTACTTTTGGCGTGATGCGCGGCCCAGGAATATGACTTTTATCCTCTCTCCACGGGGAACTTTACTAAATCCGGGATAAAATGTACCTATCTTTCCCCGTAGTAGGAACTCAAATTATGCCGAGTTCCATTCGAATTCATTCAGTAGTTCCGTTGTGATGCGCGATTGAAGGATTTTACTTTCATCCTCTCTCCCGGGGGAACCTCACTCAATTCCAGGATAAAATGTATCCCATGTCCTTCCTTGTAGTATGAATGAACTCAAATCGTACCATTTCAGTCCAACTCATTCAGCAGTTTCAGCGTGATGCGAGGTGAAGGAGTTTGACTTTAATCCCTTCTCCCAGGGGAACCTTACTGAATTCCAGGATAAAATATATCTCTCCTCGTAGTATGAACTTCTATCGTCCCGACTTCCATTCGAATTCATTCAGTCGTTACGTCGTGATGAGCGGTTAAAGAATTTTACTTTCATCCTCTCTCCCAGGGGAACCTTACCGAATTCCGGGATAAAATGTATCCCATGTCCTTTCTTGTAGTACGAACTCAAATCATACCAAGTTTCAGTCCAACTCATTCAGCAGTTCCGTCGTGATGAGCGGTTAAAGAATTTTACTTTCATCCTCTTTCCCAGGGGAACCTGACTGAATTCCAGGATAAAAAGTATCCTATGTCCTTCCTCGTAGTATGACCTAAAATCGTACCGAGTTTCATGTCAATACCTTCAGTAGTTTCGGCGTGATGCGCGTTTAAGAAACAGACAGACAGACAGATATACAGACAGACAGACATGAATGAAAAAAATTACAGTTTTGGCTTCAGTATCGATAATAGAGTGCCCTCCAAAAAAAAAATTAAAATATCTTTAATGTACAGAACTGGACCTGTTACAGTTTTAATAGATATAAAATTCTCGTGTCACAATATTCGTTCCCGTACTCCTCCGAAACGGCTTTACTGATTTTTACCTATATGCATATTCAGTAGGTCTGAGAATAGGCTACTATCTATTTTTCATACCCCTAAGTAATAAGAAAGTTGGAAACATAAATTTCAACGCGGGCGCAGCTAGTAACTTATAAGCGATCCAACATCCGTCAACAATATAATTTGTTTTTCAAAGTGGACGTCTTGTTTACGCCCGTTGCCATGGAAACCATTATTTACCAGTGATTTTATAAGTGTAATTTTGTAAAGTGTAGGCAGAGATGCGAATTTGGTCTTTTTGCTCACCATCGTGGCCACCTCAAAAGACCATCTCAAATCAACCTTTAGTTAGACAACAACGAAAAAATCATCAATAACTATTATGAATTGGCGCAGATAATAATACACAAAATTGTTGTAGCTGTAAATTTAATCGTTACCGTCAGGATGATGAGTCACCTGTCAAAGGTGCCCCGTCGTACCTATTTTACGTTGAATTGCTATCCAAAAATTGCTTCCCGTTTGCTTCTAGGTATTTGCTTCCTACAATAAGAGAATTGCTTCCTTTATATTTTAAAAGAAAATCAACATTTCAAGGTGACCGTTCATTCTGACGTCAGGATGGCCGGTCATAGGAAGCAATTATTGGTATAATATAAATTTCAGCGATTCCACACTGGCACATATTCTACGGGCCAAGTGACCGGCCATCCTGACGTCAGAATGAACGGTCACCTTGAAATTTTGAATTTCTTCTAAAATATAAAGGAAGCAATTCTCTTATTGTAGGAAGCAAATAGAAGCAAATGGGAAGCAATTTTTGGATGGCATTGCAACGTTAAAAACGACAGGTGACTCATCATCCTGACATGACGGTAACATTTAGTCGTGATTTTTCTAACGTATATTAATGCTGTTTTTTAGGCTTGACGGGATAAATACCTAGTAATCCCTCGGGAATAAAACTTTTATGGGAACCACTTAGAGATTATTCTCTATACAACAGTGAAAAAATCCGCAAAATCAGTTAACCATTGGCGGAGATATCAAGCAACATACATACCTACACCCATAAAACAACATTATACCTAGTCGAATTGGGAACCTCCTCCTTTTTTCAAGTGGGTTCAAAAGGTAGGTCCCACCCAAGAGATGAGTGTAGGAACAAGGTATGAAATGGGCGGGGTAAGGTATGGAGTAGATATCTATCGTCGGCAACCATGTAGCTAAGTACCTACATGCCAAGTTCACCTTTTGAGTTTTGGAGCTTCTACGGAGGTGTAATAAATAAGTGACAAATCAAAATATGCAAGAAACCAGCTGAAACTAGTCTCAACGATCGATATCACCAAAAACAACATCTACTGAAGCAATCATTACCCCTATATCAGCCAGCATCATTCTGGGGCATAAATAGGCAAGTCCAAAGATATGAGTGTAGGAACTAGCTCTGATGTGGGCACGGTAAGGTATGGAAGTACCGTCGGCAACCACGTACATGCCAAGTTCACCTTTTGGAGCTTCTATGGAGGTGTAAGTTGCTCCTGGTGGCACCGGATAGCCTTCAGAGCAAAGTTTGAAATGATGAATAAGCGACTCCATTGATGTTTTCATCTCTTTTCGCGAAGGCAGAGACACCTTCGAGTCGTCTGTCTTATATTCTCCCTCTGGCATTGTGTCCATAACTTGATTGAGGATTCTCAAAGATTGACGCATTTCCTCGCACCTCTGCAGATGTCTGTCGTAACAGTCGCCAAAAGTCCCGACAACCACGTCGAAATCATACATATCAATGCCATCGTATGGAAACGCTATGCGTAAGTCCCACTTTGTACCTGTAGAACGTAGCAGTGGGCCAGTGAGTCCCAAATTCTGTGCATCTTTAGCAGTAACTACGCCCATTCCAGCTGTCCTGGCATAGTATAGTCGATTTCCTGTGACAAGGTCTTCGGTCTCATCTAAGCGCACGCCCAACTTGTAGCAGAACTCGTGCAGGTCGTCCATGAAGCCAATGGGAAGGTCCTGCGAGACGCCCCCAGGTCGCACGTACGCGCAGTGAACTCGAGCACCGCACAACCTTTCACTAAACTCGTACAGCTTCTCACGTTCTTCGCACATCCAGAAAAAAGGAGTAATACCTCCAGCATCAAGAACGGTCCCAGAAACGTTCAGGAGGTGGTTCGCTATGCGAGTCATTTCGTTGACCATTACGCGAATGGCTTTAGCTCGCGGTGGTACCTCTATGTTGAGCAGTTTCTCAACGCACAGGCAGAAGGCCGTTTCGTTGCAGAGCGCGGACACGTAGTCGAGACGGTCCATGAAGGGGAGGCTTTGGTTGTAGTGTTTGTGTTCCATGAGCTTCTCGGTGGCGCGGTGCAGGAAGCCGATGTGAGGGTCTGCGCGCACCACGATCTCGCCGTCCAGCTCCAGGATCAGCCGCAGCACGCCGTGCGCCGCCGGGTGCTGCGGACCGAAGTTGATATACATGTTCCTGAGCTTCCTTTCCACGGGCTTTAATTTGGAGTTGTAAAACATCTTGTAGTATTTCTTAGTTTGTTCGGTGGGATACATAGTGGAGCCATTGAAATATTTCATTACATACTCAACGTCGGGAAACCATTTCGCTGCCCGTAGCAATGAGCTATTCGAGAACCTGCGAACGCTTGAGAAAGTATTTGTTGGTAAAATCTTCAGGAGCAGCATAATTCTAATTAATGTTAGGAAGACAAGTGTAAACAGGAATGGTGCAGAAACCCAAATAGTGTGTAATGATACGCGTATACAGAAACCGAATTGTATGAGCAAAGAGAAAAGTAACTACGCTACTTTTTAATGACATGTGAATGACATATTTACCTACAGCAAAAATCACAATCTCTATGATTGCTTCCTATAAATGGGATTTCCATTTGAATAAAAACTACTTACTACCAAAGAGAAAATATTCATGTAACGTTACCCTACCACCTAGACATAAGTATTATATTATGTACCTAGGTATTAAGTAGAAATGGGTTAAAATCTCCTGGTGTTCACCAAAAACATTATGAGCCATTCCAGCGAAGATAACACCCCAGGTCAAATAAATAAGTAAGTACCATAATTTGTACTTACCTACTTGAATCTTAGGGCTTTTTCTTATTACTCTCGGTAAAGTTTTGGTAGGTACCTACGCTGCAGATCGAGTGACGCGCGACAATACTTCAATAATCAATAATGTCGGCAGTTCGTACATTCTTTTCTTATGCAAATTACAAAATTTTTGGGCAGTTTGTACACTGGCTACCTGGACAGTCAAAGTAAAAAGTGTTTTCCATACGAAAGAAACTAGTAGGTATTGATAAAAATGTCACCTTGTCTATACTAATATTATAAAGAGGAAAGATTTGATTGTTTGTTTGTATTGAATAGGCTCCGAAACTACTGGACCGATTTGAAAAATTCTTTCACCGTTAGGAAGCTTACTTTTCAAGGAGTGACATAGGCTACGAGTATATTTTATCCCGGAATTCCAACGGGAACGGGAACTACGCGGGTGAAACCGAGAGGCGATCGCCTATATGGTATACAGGGTGTTAGCGTAAACAGTCTTATCCTTGAAACCAGTTCTAGTTTATCATAATAATAAGATAAAAAAGGTGGTGGCGCTGATTTGGGTCGGGTATGCGCCTTAAAATTATTTGTTATGCCATTTCAGGTTTAGAGCTACATTAATGCAAATTTCAGCCTGATCCGTTCAGTAGTTTTGGCGTGAAGAGGAAACAAACATCCATCCATCCATCCATCCAAACTTTCGCATTTATAATATTAGTGTGATAGTGTGAAGTGTGATGTGATGACAAAAGACGGAATTTTTTAAAATCGAACTTACAGTTTGTGATACCTATCATAAGCTTATTATTAACTAGTTTACGTCCGCGGCTTCGCACGCGTTGTTTCTATAAACGTTTAAAGGAGATTTATATCCCATAGGAACTGATTTATGGGATAAAAAGTAGTCTATGTTTGATTCCAGGATTAGAATTACCTGTACGCAAAATTTCAGCCCGATCCGTTCTGTGGTTTTGGCGTGAAGAGGTAACAAACATCCATCCATCTATACATCCATCCAAACTTTCGCATTTATGATATTAGTGTGATGCCTCTGTAAAAGTTTTATTTTGTATAGTGTAGGCAGAGATGCGAAGTTGCTCTTTTTGACCGCGATGGTGACTAAAAAGAGCACTATTTGAAAGTTCCTTCGTTTAACATAATAATAAGATAAAATAGGTGGTAGCGCTGGGTCCGGTATGCGCCTTAACACATAAATAAAACGAGAATATGGTAAATACGCCGTTATTTATTTTTAAATTGATTAAATAAATTTATTTACAAAAATAAATACTTACCTAGGTATAATAGGTACATAGATAAAGTTGTATAAGTAGATAAAGCTATATATAAAGGACTAGTTAACTGATGACACGAACTCAAGCTTAATTTTGTGTAAATGTTGGCAAAAAAAAAAATTATAAAAAAATAATGCCGGAAAATCCACAAGCATGTTCTAGCCCTATATGCTACTTTTATCAAGACAAAAATATGCGAAACCGTGGGCTACCATCGATGCGAGAAAAATTCTAGAGATTGGGCACTGGCATCTCGAAAGTGGAACGCTCAAATTGAGTCCAATTAGGTCCACCCACCTCAGTCACAGTCGGACCGGCGCTGCCGGCGTACGTGTTACGCGTGTACTGTTGTCTCGATCGCACTTCGGTGTAGATACGTCTTTCCATCATTGTTGTTCAAGTAGGTAATGCAATAGGTTGGATATAGCGTATCTTTGCGTTTAGTTGTAGGTAACACAATACAGGCCATTTGTGGGAGAACGCGCTGGGAGAACGTACCATATCTACATAATTTTACTGATATCAATGGTTACAATAGCAACGATTTAAAATCTCTCTAGACAACATTAAAATCCATACTATTATTATAAAATCGAAAGTAACTGTCTGTCTGTTACCTATCGGAACGCCTAAACTGCTCTACGGATCTTAATGAAATTTGACAGGAAGGAAAATGGTATCCTGGGATCAGACAGGCTACTTGAAAAGAGTGCGAAACCAGGGGCTTGTAATATTATAATGTTGTCCAGACAGATTCAGAAAGGGGCATATTATGCTCCTTTTATAATAAACTACCGAAGTTTCTCGACCTCGATGATAACCATTCGTTGAGGGTTCCGTACCATCGTACAAAACATTCGCAAAATAATTAAAAAGTTTTTTTTTTTTGGATGGAAAAAAGCAGAGACAACATGACGCGGTCACCCATCCAAGTACCGACCGCGCTTGACCTTGCTTAACTTCGGTGATCGGCAGAGGTGTTTTGATTCGTCGGAATGGCCGTCGGATTCGATATCGGAAACTTTTTACGAAGAAAATCGTTTCCGATATCGAATCCGATGGCCTTTCCAACGAATCAAAAGACCCCTGCAGTTTTCAACTTCGTATGGACCCCTTTATTATTAGTTATTTTATCACTTGTTGTTAAAACGGCTTTAGACCCACCCTGGAAAAAAATCCCTTGTTTTTTGTATGGGAGCCCCGTTTAATTTTAATATTTATTTTATTTTTATTACTTATTGTTATAGCGGAAGAGAAATACACATTCTGTGAAAATTTCAAATGCCTACCTTTTACGGTTCATGAGATACAGCTCGCTGACAGACGGACAGACAGTGAATCCTATTACTAAGTCAGTAATAGGGTCCCGTTTTCACCCTTTTTTCACCCGTACGGAACCCTAAAAATATGTACATATAAAGGAATGCCTGTGCGTAACAATTAAATGCCCATAGTAGAATAAATACATGTTTTTATATATGACTTATAATATAAGAGAGAGCAAGCAATATATGCCATAAACCTATGCAATGTATTATATTAGACATATACATATTATAACCTAGGCTAAAATGTGGTCTTTCAAAATCATTTATAAAAGTATCTGTGAATACTGCTCGTAGGTAATAATATCACAACGAATTCAACATTAAGTATAAGGCTGTCTTTTAAATCCCAATCTTTATCTACGCAACTTATACAACGAAATATCAAAGATTTTACATAAGATTCGGCAATTTTTAATTAAAAGATAAAAAGATAGGCCTCTGTGTTGCAAGTTTCCATCTAAAAATGGACATAATGCCTTTCTGGTCCGTCCTATAATTTCCATTACACAGTGTAATTTACACTACGTCGCTGCATCCTCGACATTTTCCAATATTCATATGGATTTAATGAACCGTATCGCGATTATCCTATTCGGATGCAGCGAGTCGTGTAATTATAGTCAAACTTCACTTAAGGTAAGTTTGTTTAACCTTACCAAGTCATCAGTCATCAGTTCATCACATCACATCAATTTAATATTAACTTTGCAAAGCTTGATACAATGTAGAGATCCCTACATTATTTTTTAGGTTACATAAATACCTACATATTGATTTACATAAGCGTTCAAGTAACCGAGTATAAACAGCGCAAATATTTATGAGCTGTCGGATGTACGCGCGAGTGGCTGCGCAGTAACTTAAAAAAGGTGTCAGTGGGATTGTTGTCTTAGGTAGAATAGAGAAAAATTACGTCACATCGAATGCATAATGTGTTTGATACTCGTTCCTTTAACTTCAATAATCTAAGCAAAGTATGACAATGCGATGACATTCTTCTTTATTATATCCTAGACAACTATCCCCGTGCTAGGCCTCCTATTCGAAAGTACAGTCGAGTCGAGTGTCATGCATGTGTCATTTCATATTTTTGTTATTTTGTTAAGGCTTGGTATTCCAGCAGAGGCCACGCTTTTGCGATTTTTAAAATCATCTGAGACATAGATAAGTGTTTAAAATTCTGTTAAAAGATAAAGAAAAGATAAATACCTATTACTTAAGGATCTAGTCAAAGTCGCATTCAGTTACAAGATCTATTTAACTTCACTCGATGTAAAAAAAACTAAAAGTTACCCCTTTTTGTAATGTTTTTTCAATACATATTATGAATAAACTACTGATATTTTGCAAAAAAAAACAACTTGTACTTAAATTAAGACACTAAATACTTATTTCTAAACAAATTCGCAGAGTTTGACTTGATAAAATGATTTTATTAATCACTATGTTTGAATACCTTCAAAATCAGTCTCGCGCTTACCCCTACTGCTGCAGGAATACCTGGCCTTATGTGCTCTTACAATTTCAGTAATGATTATGCATTCACCTGTACCATGCGCAGTTTCGCATTCGAGGCTATGTTCACAGAGCTCATAAAGATTCGCGCTCTCTATAGCAGGAAGTAATAAGTACTTATTATAGCCGTATAGACAAAGTCTGTGATTAAATATGTTATGCTCTCCTGTTGAGATCACATTAGACTAAATATGATTTAAGCAGGACATCATGACACTTTCGATTCCAATCTTTGAGATCGATTCACACATATCAGTGAAGCCACAGTTCCGTCGACGTATTCGCTCAGTTCGGTATCAGTGCTACAGTGTTGCGTCAGTGACTCAATTCACACATGTCAATTGTCAGTACTCAGTTCACGGAGCGTCAGTGAAAACGTGTCCAATTCTATCAATCGCTCGTCCTCCATTTTGTTGTTGATGCCGCGTCGTCCGTGTTCCGACAATAATATCGTCGTCAACGAATACGTCCGTGATTGCCGGTGTCGGCACTGACACGGAGAGCACTGTGTCGTCACTGACACTGACAAGTGGGGATGCGTTCATTCATACGTGCCGGTACCATTATCTAATCTGTGCCGGTACTGTGTCGGAACTGTGACTTCACTGATATGTATGAATCGACCTTTATATACTCGACTTATAAATACGAACCTAAGAGTGATGTGAGCACTCGTTCCATTAAATATACCAGGCATGAATATTCAATATGATTTATAAAAAGGAGGCCTATTTTAATTCTCCAAAATACGCAATCGTTTGTTTCGTTTAGTTTTTAGGGTTCCGTACCTTAAAAGAAAAAAGGAACCCTTATAGGATCACTTTGTTGTCAGTCTGTCTGTCTGTCCGTCTGTCAACCCCTTTTCTCAGGAACGCGTGGACGTATCGAGTTGAAATTAACATCAAATACTCAACTCCGAAACCCCTTGGAGCCTCGATATAAATAAAACTTACTAAGTAACTAAGTCAACGAAATCAAAAGTTACAGTCGTATTAACCCAAATATTTAAAAAATTCCTAGGGAATCACATGTACTTAAAACCTATAGGGTACCTACTTAACGTCGACCTAGAACCATTAAATTTGGTAAGAAGCAAAGTCATATACTTAGCACGTAAACCCGAAAAACGTAATTTTGTTGTTTAGCTCAAAAAAAATATTTTTGATTCTCGCCATGAATCAAATCTATAGGGTAAGTACTTCTTGTTGACCTAGAACCATAAAATTAGGTAAGAAACAAGGTCTTATAATTATACGAAACCCCCGGTGCGCGAGTTCAACTCGCACTTAACGTTTTATTTTACGCTAATTGGTACTCTAATTCGGTGTATCAGAGTACACCAATTGGCAGAAACGAAACACGCAATTTCGTGTTGGAGAACTAAAGGACGCCTCCAAAGCCGTTCACACAAGCAACATTTCTAGTACCTACGAGTGTGCATTGGTCCGTCTCTCGTCGTAAATAAACATCACTATCTCAGTCCAACGTTCGTTCAATTCGACATTTTCTCCAGCGACTCCACATAAATGCACGAGCATATTTTCTGTAGGAATCTGAGAGTGCAGCCGGAACATACGTCATACACCCTTGGTTTCTTCCACTTCACGCAAGCGTAGTAAACCGGTATTCCCGACAGGAGTATTGCGACGCCGATAGCCGTGTCTTTGGGTTTGGTTATGGCTGGTATGATGACTAAGCAGCCGATAGCGATGAGGAATATGTAGGGTATGAGGATGTTGACCTTGATGGGGCGGGGGATGTCGGGTTTGGTGCGCCGGAGCCAGAGCATGCCCACCACGGACGCGCCGACTGACAGCCAGAGTGTTTGGGAGAAGTAGTTGATGAGATCGAACACGTTGCTTGTCGTCAGCATTAGGAGGGAGAACAAACACTGGAAAGAAATATATATTTTAATTTATCACACTAGGTAATATTATAAATGCGAAAGTTTGGATGGATGGATGTTTGTTACCTCTTCACGCCAAAACTACTGAACGGGTTTAGCTGAAATTTTGCATACAGGTAATTCTAATCCTGGAATCAAACATAGGCTGTACTTTTTATCCCATAAATTAGTTCCCATGGGATAGAAATCACCTTTAAACATTTATAGAAACAACGCGTGCGAAGCCGCGGGCATAAACTAGTAATCAAATAAATAATTATTGGTATTGATATGTATCAGTTGAGCTACCTGTAGATTGTTTGCCACAGTCTGCAGTTAGCTCAATTGTTTCAATTGTATAATTGAGCTAACTAGTTCTAATTTATTTCTGTTATTTGATTGTAATTTTATTTGTGAATAAAGATCTTATATCAAATAAATTATTAAGATTTGTTTAGCTCTGGTCCAAAGACAAGGTCTGGTCTGTTTAGACCTACGCTGTTTTCGCTAGCAAGCGCAGTAACGGTAATTTCCGCTTGGATTTCGCTCGATTTTTGCGCGTATCTGCAACAAATTTTGTGAATAGCGCATACCCGTTTGGCTTTCGCTACCACCCTGCCCTGGGTAGCGAATACTTTGTACCTAATGCGTATAGATACATTTTCAAAAGCTGGGGCGATACCCTTTTGTTTTTCGTATACTGACTGGACATTAACACTAACGTCAACGCTAACACAGGTGGAGCCGTAGCATTATAAAAAAAATTCTCATGACATCACCATATTCTAGTTGGTACCGAATTTGTAAAGCGCAAAAGCGATTGTGATTATTCAAATTCTTTAAGTCGAAATTTTTACTTGCTCAGTAATATAAGGACTAAATAAACATCTCTTCACCATCGGAGCAACAGACAGCCCTCTCTGCAGGGGGTGTCTCAGTGACGAAGAATCAGCTGCCCACGTAGTCCTGGAATGCGAGGGAGTAACAGCGCAACGACACGAAATCCTCGACCACCCGAGGTCACTCCGCGAAGCCTGCGAAGATCCCAGGAAGATTCTGCGCTTCTGGACGGAGCTAGGCTGGTTACACTAGCAGAACAAAACACGCACAACGGACCAAACCGAGTCTAAGTGCGGAAAATAGGTACACAATACAATACAATATAAGGACTGCGATTCTTGATCGACTGCTTCATTGCCGTAATTGACATAAATACGAAAAAAACGCACACCTACAATAAAAAGTAAATAGTCTGCGAAGCGCGGTGATTTTGTCAAAACCCTTTTGTTTGAGCAAGGCAAGTATAGCAGTGGGTGCACGTGTGCTGATCATACTTACTTACCCATAAGCGCCGCTCTGCTTTCTTTGGGGCCAGAGGCACATGGTGTATGAAAATGTTAAGCATTTTTTAACCCTCGACAGGAAACAGCGGTGTTGAAAGTTTGACGTATCTCGGTGTGTGCTCAGTTTTTTTTCGTCCGACACAAATGATCCTCACACGAGAGTGAGTTATCAGCATAATTTTTATGACTAATTTGACAAATTTTTTCGGTGCTAGCGCTTGACCAAAAATTGTTAGGTATATGCCAAAGAGGTTTACTTAAAAAAGCTGTTTCTAAGAAAGTGTCCTCTGGTTATGGGTGCCCCATACTGTTCCAGTAAAAAAAATGCCTTATGTCTGTGCTGTGGCGCCCTAACTCCGAAACGGATAAACAGATTTCATTTTTGGCGAAGAAAAAGGTAACTTGATCGAATTTCCGTAGCTATGTTTGAAGAAAATCAGCTTAGCCTTAATACCTAATACCGATAATTCAAAGTAAACATTTCGAGGGTTTCCGAATTTGTGTAGGCAATATTAACTAACCGTAAAAAGTAATGAAGGTATCGGCGTCTGCTTCTCAATATGAAAGAGCGAGAAGAAAGCCGGCATGTGTCCCTCTTGCGCGCCCGTCGCGAACAGTCTCGCCGACGTGAACAGGACTCCGTTGACCCCGCCGAATGTGGACAGAGCCACGAACACTGGGATCAGCCAGCTCCAGGAGCCGAAGAGACGGTCGCCGAATACCTGGAATGGGAGAAATTCTACATTTATTTCAGACTAGTTTATGCCCGCGGCTTCGCACGCGTTCTTTCTATGGAAACGTTTAAAGGTAATTTCTACCTAATCTATTCTACCTATTTAATATTCTTAACAAAACAGATACTCAATCTTCTAGTCAACAAAGATATTCAACACAGAATAACTCTAGTAGTATGTTTCTCACACCAGTAGATTATAACGAAATAGTAAAAATAATAATAGGCTTAAAAAATAAAAAAGTGCAGGTGTAGACAATATTCCCATTAAAGTAGTGAAAAGTAGCATCCACTTCTTAGCAGAACCATTGGTTTATATTATAAACCTATGTATTGAGACCGGATTTTTTCCAGAAGATCTTAAAAAAGCTTTAATCATTCCATTACACAAAAAAGGCGAAAAAAGCGACATGAAAAATTACAGACCAATAGCAATACTATCTTGTTTCTCCAAAATAATCGAAAAAGCTTTATGTGCTAGAATTGTATCCTTCTTAAATGCTCATAATATCATACATGAAAATCAGTTTGGTTTTCAAAAAGGGAAAAACACTTCACTTGCAATCTTTAAAACTTTAAAACAAGTGGGAGATGAGCTGAACAAAAAGAAACATGGTATAGCCCTGTATCTTGACATGTCACGCGCGTTTGACTGCGTAGTTCATAATACTCTTTTGAATAAACTAGAAAATATTGGTATAAGAGGTAAAGCTCTTGAGCTTTTCAAATCATATTTACAGGGAAGAAGTCAGTCGGTTGTTGTTAACACATATAATAAAGATAATAAAACAATAGAAAGGATAGAATCAGACTTTCAAGACCTACATGTAGGAGTTCCACAAGGGAGTATTCTTGGCCCACTACTATTCCTAATCTATGTAAACGACTTACCCAACATAACAAATCATCTCTGTGTTATGTATGCAGATGATGCTACCATCTATATTCCACAAGAAAATAAAACTATAGAACAACTAGAATCAGACGTAAACTTCACTTTAATCAAAATAATAGAATGGTTAGAATCAGTTAATCTTAAAGTGAATTTGGAAAAAACAAACTACCTACGTTTTAAAAATTATAAAACACCAGACATAACCTTAAACATTTCATATAATAGTATAAATATAAAAGAGATAAATGAAACCAGATTTCTTGGTGTAAACATAGACAACTTATTAACTTGGAAATTTCACATTCAAAAAGTTAACTCTAAAATATCAAAATATTGTTATGCTCTATCAACACTAACAAACAACTGCTCAAAACAAATTGCAATAAATGCATATTATGGGCATGTATTTCCTCATCTCTGCTACGGAATAATTTTTTGGGGAAACTCTGTGGACATAGAATCTACCTTCATCATGCAAAAGAAGTGCCTACGAGCTATTTTTAACTTACAAAGTACAGAATCTCTTCGCAACATATTTAAAGACAATAATATTTTAACCTTAACTGGAATATACATTTTAGAAATATGCTTATTTATAAAAAACAACAAAAAAATCTTCTTTGCTAACCAATCTAGTCGACATAATAACCTACGCAAAAACTACAAATATAATATTTGTATGCCTCAAGTAAACAATGCAATGTTCCAGAAAAGTCCATATATTTCTGCCATTAAAATTTACAACAATTTACCATTAGAAATAAAAGAAATAGAAGATAATAAATTCAAATTAAAATTAAGAAAATATCTGATATCTAAAACTCATTATAATATCAAAGAATATTTTGACAGTACCCCCCCAAAATTTAGATAGTACCTAATCATTGTTATTTAGCTCCTATTGTTAACCTTATTTAAGTATAAAGAAAATGTGCAATTCTCATAATTTTAAGTTAAATAATGTTAAAAATAATTAAAAATAATTATAAATTATAATTAAAAATAATTATAAGTTAAAAATAATTATATTATTGTATGTCCGAAAGGACAAACTGTTGGACAATTACTAGTTCTTAAGACCAACTATGTACACAGTTCATACAATAAATGTTTCTTATTCTTATTCTGAGAGGTGGCAACACTGCTCGTAACATTATCGTCTCCGCGTTTTATTTTGATATTCTATCTAAATTACTTTAAATCCCGAAAAAGTCATAGTGAATGCACAGAATAACACATAATACGTGTGCACGAGTGTTTTCCTGGAGAAATATTACGCAAATGCTGAGAAAACAGCTGGTCAAATACTGAAACCAACCAATGTGAAAAAACGAACAAAAACTGCGTAAATGTGAAATTGGCTCTCAGTACATTGGGAAATACACTGTATAAAGACAAAACAGCAGGAATAAATCTGTGAGCAAAGTCTAAGTATCAAAAAGTGTTCGTAAACATAACCTAAAAATTGGGCAAAAAAGACAAGTCATCCTATTACAACTTACGTCATCCAGCAAAAAATGGATGGAATGATGGAAATGCTTAGAAAAATCGAAGAAAATATGCGAACGCAACGTAATGACATAGATAAAATGAAAGATACAATAATTTTGGACATAAACAAAAACATTGACTCGAAATTCGAAATTATGGAACATAAATTTATTAGCCTAGAAAAACAAATAGAAGACCAACAGACATCCTTAGAAAGAATGGAACAACACATTAAAAAGAGAAACCTTATATTTTTCGGCTTTGAAGAGAAAGAAAAATCATACCGCGAATTAGAAGGGAATCTATTGAGACTTATAAATGAAAACATGAAGATACCATGCGAGAGACGAGATATTGAGCTGGTTAAACGAATTGGAAGACAAAAAACAAACGAGACTAACCATATCCGACCGGTTGTGCTGACTGCAAGTTCTATGGGCCTGAAAATACAGTTACTGAAAAACAAAAAGTTTCTAGAACAATCCCAAATTTATATAAAAGAAGACTTCACACAAAAAGTATTGAACAAAAGGAAAGAACTTCAGGTTGAATTTAAAGCCCGGAAAGAACAAGGTGAAAATGTAGCTCTGCGATACGACAAAATTATTATTCTTAACAAACCTAAGGAGTCAGTGACTCCAGCTCCATTCCAACACCCCCAACCTCAAGGTAGTGCATACACAAACAACAAGAGAAAACCAAACTTCTCTCCAGGAAAAGAGAACCCACAAAAATCAAAACAGAGAAGTACTGCCTACAATGTAAAGAATAAAAATAATAAACCTATCATTGAATCTTTCATGAAATCAAGAGCTATTTCACAGCCTAGCACTTTTGAACCAGAAACACCAATTATGGATAAGGAATAGCAACGACCAAAGGCCTCCCTCTATCTGAATGAATACTCAAACAAAGAAAATCACATTATAAAAACCACATCTCCCAATACGGCTGGTCCCCGCGGGAGAAAAAGACTAAAACCCTTCATCCGTCAAACAAAGCTGACAAAAAACCTAATTCACATAGGCACTTTCAATGTAAGAGGCCTCGTCGGAGTGGGAAGATTGGATGAACTCGAACATTGTCTGAAGAACATAAAATGGGATGTCATAGGACTATCAGAAGTAAAAAAGAATGGCACTAAAATAGAAGAACACGAAAACTATATACTGATGTACACAGGCAAGAAAAGTGGAGTAAATGGAGTTGGTTTTCTGATCAAAAAGAAATATAAACCAAACATAATCAATTTCATATCTACCTCTGAAAGAGTATGTCGAATAGACCTGTCATTGGGAAATAAAATACTTAGCATTATTCAAGTCTATGCTCCAACCTCTAGATCCGACGATAGCGAAATAGATACATTTTATGAGGAAATTGAACAAACCTTACAAAACACCGCAGAATCCACACTTATGATTGGTGACTTCAACTCTAAAATTGGACAATCAAACACAAAAGACAGGGTTACAGGTCCCTGGGGCTACGGACACAAAAACAGCAGGGGTGAACTGATGATCCAATTCTGCTATCAACACCAACTGTCCATAGCAAATACATTCTTTAAGAAAAATGAAAAGAAAAAATGGACTTGGATATCACCTAATGGAAGAGTTAAAAATGAGATAGATTTTATCCTGACAAAAAATATAAAACAAATTGAAAACTTAGAAATTATTGGAACCACTTACCCTTCCGACCACAGACTAGTTCGAGCTTCTTTGAACCTAGAGTATACAGCAAAAATAAATAGAAAATCCTTCAAACATCAAAAGAAGGAATTAACATCCATGGAAAAAGAAGTTTTGAAAAACCATTTTGAAAATTTATCACAAAACATGGAATATAACACATCATTGCAAGAAAACTATTCCAAAATTATAAGTACAATACATAAAAGTATGGATAATCTACCAAAAAGAGAAAAATGTGACATGTACCAACTTACTCCTGAAACAATAAAGCTTATCGAGGAAAGAACAAAATTAAAATCCAAAGAAAATAAAACCAAAGAAGAAAAGAAAAAATTAACTAAACTTTACAGAAAAATCAAGAAAAAAATTTACAAAAACAAAAGAAAACACCAACTTGATATAATTGAAGAAGAAATAAAAACCAAGAGTTCTATTAAAAGAGGCCAAAACAGATTAAAATCATCTAAAGAATGGATACCATCATTATTACAAAAAAATAACAAGACAACTTCAAACCGAGAAGAAATTCTGTCCATAGCAACTGATTTTTACCAAAACCTCTATGGAAACAATTTCCCTGAAGGAATTGATTGTGATGAAAATATGATTGAGAGTCAACCTTACCAGTACGAATCACAGGAAATGTCGTTTCTGACTTCAGAAATCTACCAGGCTATAAATAACTTAAAATCAGCTAAAAGCCCAGGAGGAGACGGCATTCCTAGTGACGCCGTTAAGGCAATTATAGAATCAATAACACCTATTTTGACACACCTGTTTAATGAAATATTGAATGGCAGCTCTATCCCTGGAGAATGGGAAAATTCGATTATTACCCTGTTGTATAAGAAAGGAAGTCATGCAGATATTGGTAACTATAGACCAATAAGCTTGTTACAAGTGATTTATAAGATATTCACAAGTGTACTACTAAGGAGAATAAGAAGCACCCTAGAACAAAATCAACCTAGAGAACAGGCGGGCTTCCGACCAAAATTCTCAACTATGGACCATATATTTACATTGACTCAAGTAATTGAACGTTACAATGAATACAACAAACAACTCTACATTGCATTCATAGATTACCGTAAAGCTTTTGACACCATCTCGCATCAAGCTCTATGGAGAGCGCTAAAGTCACAGGGAGTTGACAATAAATATATCAGAATCTTGAAAGAAATATATGAACGCAGTACAGCCACAGTACGGATGGAAAAAGTGGGAGAACCATTTCCGATACAAAGAGGAGTCAAACAGGGGGACCCTATATCACCTAACCTTTTTACAGCACTACTAGAATATATCTTCAGCTACCTCTATTCCGACTGGGAAGGGAAAGGAATCAATATCAACGGAGAATATCTAAACCACTTACGCTTTGCTGATGACATACTTATTCTGAGCGAAAATCATGATGACTTAGCCTACATGATTCAGACACTGGATACCGCAAGCCGGAACTGTGGCCTACAAATGAACAAAGACAAAACATGTATTCTAACCAATAGTATAAAGACACCTATACAGATACAGGAACATACCATAAAATATGTTGATGAGTATGTTTACCTCGGTCAAAACATTTCTTTCAGTAACCAAACACTCACAGAAGTAGAAAGGAGAATTAAATTAGCCTGGAACAAGTATTGGTCACACAAACAGATATTTAAAGCCAAAATTCCAATGACCATCAAAAAAACAGCTATGGAAATGTCTGTCCTACCGACTCTACTATATGGCTGTCAGAACTGGGCTCTATCAAAAAAGGTTATCACTAAAATACAGGTATTTCAAAGGGCAACAGAGCGGAGTATGCTAAATGTCAGGCTAAAAGACCGCATCAAAAATTCAGACTTGAGAAAGAGAACCCAAATAACCGACGCAGCAACACTAGCTTGCCAACAGAAGTGGAGATGGGCAGGGCACGTGGCACGGACAACAGATGGGAGATGGACGGAGCGCATCCTACACTGGTACCCGCGCGACGCCGATGCCCGGCGCGCGCGCGGCCGTCCCCGCCAGCGCTGGAGAGATGACATAGAGGACGTGGCCGGCGTCACGTGGTCACGACACGCCGCAGACCGTACATTATGGAAATGGATGGAGGAGGCCTTCACCCGAAGATGGGTGTCCTAATCAGAATAATAATATATAAAAATTATGCATGACATTACAATTATAATTTATTTTAGGTACTAATTCAGTTAAAATTTATATTTACTCACACATGTTTAGTAAGATTTGGAAAATAAAGGCTTATTATTATTATTATTATTATTATTATATTATTATTCTTATTCTTATTCTTATTCTTATTCTTATACCCCATGTGAACTGACTTATGGGATAAAAAGTAGCCTATGTTTGATTCCAGAATAAGAATTACCTGTATGCAAAATTTCAGCCCGATCCGTTCAGTAGTTTTGGCGTGAAGATGTAACAAACATCCATCCATCCATCTATCCATCCAAACTTTCGCATTTATAATACTGATGTGACTAGCTTCTGCCCGCGGCTTCGCACGCCTATTTTCGGTATATTATCTAAGTTAGGCATTGTTCGTCTTGATCTGTTCCGTAGTTTTGGAGATCTTAGGTAACAAAAATTCCGTTTTCTCAAACTTTCAGCTTTATAATATTACTAGCTTCTGCCCGCGGATTCGCACGCGTATTTTCGGTATAATAAGTAGCCTATTATCTAAGTTAGGCTTTGTTCTAAACGTACGCCATATTTCGTCTTGATCTGTTTAGTAGTTTTGGAGAACTTAGGTAACAAAAATTCCGTTTCCAAAAATTTTCGGCTTTATAATATTAGTAGGATAACTGGAGTGGCTGAGGGTTAATCATATCCGCGACTAGACTTCACCCACTGCCGGGTACTTAATAGGCCTTCAAACTATTGTGCCACTCCACACGGTCCTGTGCTAATCTCATCCAGTAGGCCTAGGCTAGGCCTACCGGATATTCTACCCTAGACAACAACCCCCGTGCTAGGGCCGCCTAGAGAAAAATTACGTCACATCGTCATATAATGCGTAGTATGTTTCAAACTCATTCCTTCAGCTTCAATAATTTACGCAATGTATGACAATGCGATGTCATTCTTCTCTATTCTACCCTAGACAACTATCCCCATGCTAGACCTACAGGGGGCCTACTCGGAAAAGGAAAATCGAAGTTTCCTTTTCGTTGTCGTGCAAAACCAACTCATAAATCGCTTGCATAAGATTAGCGTTTGCACGAAAACGAATCAGAAACGTTTTCACCCTTTTTGGGTACGGAACCCTAAAAAGCAAAGTACCTACTTGGATACGTTTCATTCCCTATCTATACACATCGAATCATAATTAAGATCACAAAGTTTATCATAACCATACACCGATGTAAGTAAAATTCGGGCGATTGGGTACTAGCTTCTCAAAAGTAGAAGGCTCAAATTAGGTCCACCATCCATCCTCAGACATGGTCGGACCGGCGCCGCCGGTATTCGTGTTTCGCATGCGTATTGTTGTCTCGGTCGCACTTCGATCTATGTACGTCTTTCCATTTTTGTTGGTCATTAGTTAGGTAGATTTATTGCAAAAGATTGGAAATAGCGTGGGTTTGCATTTAGTTGTAACACAACACAGGCGATTTGTTGAGTTAGCGCTGGTAGAACGTACCTACCATCTACAGACTTTTACTTATATCTATGTAACCATCAACCACAACCTCATTAGCTTGTATTGGTTCATCCACTACTGGACGCAGACCTTCCCCTAATAAGCGCCTTATTGGCTTTTATCACATGGGGGATAGTGCAGATAATCCCCACGCTGGGCATGCGGGTTGGGGGTCGCAGTTCGGTGGTAGAATTGTTCTGCAGAGGCGCTGCTGCCTGCCCCCGGTGGATATCCCTTAGTCGCCTCTTACGACACTCGCGGGAAGAGTTTGGGTGGTCCAAATTCTAAGCCGGCACCACACAGCGATGATGCTATGTAACCATACCTACTACCAATATTAGAACGTCAAAACGATAAAGACAAATTATAATAAATATGTACCTACCTAATACCCACTTACATTGTGTCTTATTGCGCAACTAATTAATGTAATATTAATTAGTTGTGCAATTGAACACGAGATATTCTCGTGTTTAATTGCACGCCGTAATTTTTTTAATATTTATCAAGATAGTCAATGATTAAATGATTATCCAAAATTGCTTTATATAAAAAGTGTCTGCTGTATTTTTATGACCCTAGCAGGCAAGTATCTCTTAGCTTGACCACCTAATAAATAATTTCTTACGTCAGTAGAAAATGTAGAATGGCGTTTGAAAAGGAAATAAATGAAGATATTATTGAAAGAAAGCTTTTTTTATGAATTTCAGCGTTGTGGCGATTTATAACTTTACACAAATTTTGACTTTGAATAGGTAGGTACTCAAAACTTTTTTGTTAGAGTGAATTGTGTCAAGTATTAATTTATTTAGAATAGGTATACATTGAAAAATATAGCACAAACTTACTTTGTGGCAATACAACCACAAACAAATAAAGATGGGCGATATAAATGCGAAATTTTAGGCTTTTTAAGAAAAACTTTAAAAAATTTATATCTCTGCAACCGTGAAACTTAGGACAGGAAATGTAGCCCATGACCATTTCCACTAAAATATGCACTTCTTTTGAGAAATAAAATTATTTTTTTACTTTTAAACTGACATTTCGCAAACGGATCCCTGAACCATACAATCGTTTTCATCTCTAACTAAACGAACTATCCATTGATACTAATATTTGCTAGATGAGAAAAAAAATCAACTTGTGACCACCTTAGCACCACACCTCCTTTCTCAGAACATTCTTTGTCATTACCATGTGTACGCCGATGATCTCCAGCTCTACCATTCCTCCTCTGTGGATGATTTGGACGATGCCATTAAGCTCCTCAATGGCGAGCTTCAGAAACTCTCAAACTGGTCCACTCATTTTGGCATAAAGTCTAACAAATGCCTATAAAAAAATCGCGGCTCGCTTCGCTCACCTTTCATTCCATTAGTAGGTATGTTGTGTTCCTATTTAACCCTCCGTATGCGCGTCGACTCGCACTTGGCCGGTTTTACTATACGTTCAAAAAGGGCCCCAAATTTATGTGTGGCCCGCCCCGGCATGGCCTAAGACGGCCCTGCTCCCGATTCCTACTAAAATCACTCTCGTAAACTCTCTCCTCATTCCAATCATCGATTATACCGACGAGGAAGACAACGTCTTCCTCGATCTTAAAGAGAATCTCCCCAATAAACTAGACCGTCTACTAAATACGTATATCCGGTTCGTCCGCAAGTATGATCATGTAAGCAAATACCGTGCTATGCTTAAATTGCATAAAGGTAACCATTTAAGCAATTTATGCATAGCATATATCCGTAAACAAAGAACACTCAGGGTCCTTTGTCTACTATTTTTAGTCTTAGAAGACCCTTCAGACCTATTTACATAAAGGACCGCTTTAATTTCCTGGCAGATGATCACAGTAGAAATCTCCGCTCCTCCGATAATCTTCTCCGATCCTAAGCTCCGATCTATACCTTTGCATAAAACCTCCGTCTTTGGAAATTCTTTCTCTGTAGAAGCAGTGCGGTTGTGGAATGACTTGCCTCTGGACATTCGAAAGATACACGAGGTGCTTTTAAGCAAATGGTGCGCAGGCTTTTTCTTAAGAGGTTATACACATAGTTTAGTTACATTATACTTGTAGTTTAGTTTACATAAAATGTTTCTTGTTAGTAGTAGACACTATACTTATGCGTAGTATCTACATTGTAGTATCTACGTAGGTATTTAGGTATGTATTATGGATAGATAATAGGGGTCAGCATTGACTCTTCATGTAAATAAATGCATGTTTAAGGTTATCTTTATCTTACTACATAACCAAAACAAAAGTAAATCATCAGTTGATTGACAAGCAAACATATAACTTATTGAAGAGTGGAATAAGAATCAAGTGTTCTATTTATATCCAGACATGATTGATTTTACATAATTTATTACCTAAAGCGGGTGGTAAGATAAGGAGTTACTTTGTAAAGTGCAATAGGGACAAAATAATTAGGTCATGTTGAGTATACTATTCATATTTACCAAATACGATTAGAACAATAAATCTATTTCTCCGCATAAATTCCAGTCAATGAGTGCTCAAAAGAAAAGGTTGGAAAAGTCGAAAGCAGAAAGTTTTATTTCGGAACTTTGTTTGGACTAGTTAGGAGACAAACATGACTATAAGTTCCCTAGGCACCAAGGTCGAGTTTTTTTAGTTTTTTACTTACAAATCTGCATAAGGAAAGCTGATAAAATTCTCTTACTTTGTTACTATACACGCCCTAGGGCTTACCTCAGGGGGGTGGAGACTTTTAATATGTTTGCCTCCTAACTAGTCAAAATCAAAAACTCTTTATTTCCATAAATACAATGAATGTACACTTAAAAAAGGTCAAATTATAAAACTAAACACTGACACGGAAATAAAGTGATATTTTTTTATTACTGTCGCTTCGGTATGTAGTCTAAAGTAAAGAAGCGACGAAGAAACCTTTAGCCTTTTGTTGGAGTAAAACCCGTCCCAAGCTTTTTTATCCTCTAGATAATCTGATATCTTATAGTAAGCCTTTTTGCACGGCAAGGTTTTGACAATTTGTTTGAATTTATTTACTGATATTTTTTGGAGATACAACATTGCCCTTTAAAAGATACATTAATTTTGTGTAGTCTAGTTGTGGGCACAGCGAGCTTATGTTTATTTCTGGTATTCAAGTTATGTTTATCGCTATTTTTAGGGAACTGGCTTGTATTTCTATGAGTGTACAAGCAATTTACAATTTACGCCTAAAGGTTGGCTCCGTAGTAATCATGCTTCGAAACATAAACCAACCAAAACTGTGCAACGGTACGCGTTTGGTGGTTAGAAAATTGATGAACAATGTAATTTACGCGGCGATACTGAAAGGAAAATTCAAAGGTGAGGAAGTTCTCATTCCGAGGATCCCGATGATCCCAACCGATATGCCGTTTGAATTTGAAAGACTTCAATTTCCGATCCGTCTTGCATTTGCCATGACCATCAACAAATCACAAGGCCAATCCTTAAGAGTTTGTAGTTCGAATATAGAACATCCATGTTTTTCCCATGGTCAATTATAATATAATTGACCATGGGAAAAACATGGATGTGGATGTATGATGATTATGTGGCAGACCATCTGCGTTGTTTGTTTTTGGGCCTGATAATAAAACAAAAAATGTCGTGTATCACAAGGTACTTAAGTGAAGAGCAACCTATGTACTAAAATGCAGAAACAATAATAAATGATTAATGTATTTCTTTTTTTTTTCTAATAAAAAAATTAAATAAATTAATTCGAAAATCTGCTTATTTATGTCAGCTAGTATTAGATAAAATTAAAAACATGTTCGATTCAGTTTAGAATGTTTAATCTAATTACAAAAAATTTACATTATGTTGCCTCTGCGGTGCGTTTCATACTTACACTGTTTTAAATTATTAACAGCATTATTATCTGCCTCTCTCTTCATAAAACAATATACGTCATAAATCATTTTCTCACTTTTCTTTGCAAAACCATTTCAAACTTTTGTGCGCGATGGTATTTTGACAATACTTTGCGTGACCCGCCCGCCCTGCGCCCCACCGCATACCACCAAATAGACCTTTAAATCGCCTAGCGCCTCCTGCGCAGCTTGACCGCCAGCGTTCTTTTCACATGACGCGAACTATACCCGGGTCTCAGAATGACACATTTTGTCATTTTACCTTTGATATAAAATCTACAAATGGAGAAACGCGTGTCAAAATTGTCAAGGTTGAAAGCATCCTATCAATCGCTCCGTGTAAATAGCACCGCACTGACCGCACGCACCATCCAGAAATTCTTTCATGTATGGATGATTCTGCGATGATACCACTGTCATAGTATGTTGACAATGAATCGCAGAATCGTCATCAGATTATGTTAAGGCGAATAGTAGGGTGGATAGTGGCGCCACTACATATTTAATTTTATAATTACGTTATACAAAGGAATTATCAAGAAATCGGACCGCGCGTAGACGATATCTTCTATCATAAGCTTTTTTTAAGTGTATCTTTAATCGTTTTGTACTGTATTATTTAGGCAGATACTTGTTTCAAGAGTTTAGTTCCTATTGGTGGCCACCAAGCTCTCCAAACAAGGTTTTTGATTGAATAACACAAAACAAAACTATTACAAATACAAATACAGTGGCGCCACTATCCACCCTACTATTCGCCTTAAAGCGTTAAAGCAATCTTATTTTGGTAAAAATAAATAATGAAGTCAATTAACAAGAAAATAGTAAAGTTGGTTAGCAGAATTTGGCCCTTTGTTTCTGTGTCATTCAATTGTTAGGTAAATAATAACTGTCAAACATAACTGGGTTAAATTTTGTATCAGCCTGGCAACACAGTGGTCTCCCAATTGGTGACGCACGCACGATGAGCCAGGCAAGTCTCGACCAACGGCTGCCGGATTCATCTTTAGGACTATACTTATAAATCTGTGCATTCGATCGCCGACAGCCGTCCTGAGCAGACCTAGTACTTAAGAGCTAGAGCTGAATAGTTGTTACCCAATCTTTACTTGTAGAACCATTGTCTGTACCAATTTATGACCCAATAAAAGTGAAGTCAGTTGAAACATGCAGTTTTTTTGTATACCGTCCAACACAATGTATTAACTTACCGCAGCCACCGCAGGATTAGCACTCATCTCCAGCTTGGAGACCACGGCGAAGTAGGCCAAGTTCGCTAGCACGTAGATCGTCGTCACCATCGGCATTGCGATCCAAATAGCGCGAGGCAGATTCCTGAAATAACAGGACGTGACTCATGAACATAATAATATGTGGTCTCCTATAAAAGGGCGCAATACGCACTATTTATGTGAACACGATGGGCATAGGATTTCGCGTTCATAGGAGCAGGACAGAGCATACGTTTTTGGTTATTTTAAAGAAAATAACACAACTTATGAAGGAACTGGATCAAAGAACCAAATAATCACACTAATATTATAAATGCGAAAGTTTGGATGGATGGATGTTTGTTACCTCTTCACGCCAAAACTGCTGAACGGATCAGGCTGAATTTTTGCATACAGGTAAGTCTAACCCTGGCATCAAACATATGCCACTTTTTATCCCATAAATCAGTTGCCATGGGATAGAAATAAATTCAAAACGTTACCATAGAAACAACGCGGGCGAAGCCGCGGGCATAAGCTAGTTCGTAATAAATAACCTACAAAACAAAACATAAGTCAGTACAATAGACCGCAGGGTTTCTATGATCCCGACCAAATTATGTGCCTAACAGTTCACTTTTTCTCGATCGTGTTTTCACTTCCAGGAACCAAAGAAAATTGTTGAATTTTATTTAACAACTTAACTGTCCAATGAGTTACTTAAGACTCACCGTGAGTCATCTGTGACTCATTTGTTGATGCAATTGGGATACTATTGGGATAGGTATATATTTTTTTTATCCTACGTCCCTGTCTAAAAAAAAGAAAATAATAATAATGAAAACAATCGATATTTTCATGAAATATGATTTTTTTAAGATAATGTAAGAGTTATTTAGCAGAAAAAAAATTTAAGATCTTTTTTGTGATTTTCAAAAAGAAAGATAGCATTTCAGAAAAAAATCATAATTTTTTTGTGAATGTTATTTTGCAGAAAAGAAAAAATGATGGACGGGGGAACAACGCGTAGAACCAACGCGTTGTAGGTATATTTCATTGTACGGGGACAGTTAAGTTGTTAGGTAATTCGTTTTTTACCACGGAGATCCCGTTAGTATTGAGATCTAGGCCTAATTTGACAACCTACAACCCTTCGGGTCGCCCCATCACACTTTATTATATGTAAATGCGAAAGTTTGGAAAGTTGGAAAGTTTGGTCTAGAGTTCTAGACGTTTGTTTTGTTACCTCGTCACGCCAAAACTGAACGGATCGGGCTGATAGGTTACAAATTAGATGTAATTCTAGACATAACATTAGCCCACTTTTTATCCTCCTAAAGCGCACGTGGAGCCGCGGGCATAAGCTAGTATAATGTTCTAGGTAGCTTGCGGGACTTCAAATAGTATTCCATGTTTTACCAGTAAATGGTACGTACCTATCACTTGTGGTTCAAATCACAAATCTCAATTTTTAACAGAAATCAGTTCATTACAACTGGCATCTTGCCAAAACATCAAAATGATAGTGAAATCATTTCCTAACCCATTAGTCACCATTTTGTTGGCATTTTACTACATCACATTGCTTCGGATAAGCAGAAATTCGGATTAGAATGCAATGCCTATTTTTTTTAGCATCATCTAGCCCCAAGCTAACCAGAGCTTGTGTTATGGGTACTAGATAACTGATATACTTAATATAATACAATACACTACATAGATAGATATTTTTTATTATACATAGAAAGAAAACATTTAGAACACCCTGAACAAATATCTACAGATCGTACAAATATTTGTCCCGAGGCGGGAATTGAACCCACAACCTCCTGCGTCGCAGGCGGACCTCCGCGGCTCCGCCCGCTGCGCCACAGAGGTTCTATACGAGGCTCTAACATAGCAAAAGAAGCAAAACTTGGTCAATGTTCAGGTTGTTTTCAAGGGCGGTCCCAATCGGCAGAAAAAAGTAATAAAATTAATCGATCCGGTAACTGGGACCGCGGTCCCAGTACCTCACTAGGTAGGTAAGATTAAACGAGGCTTCCGTCTACTGGGTCCACTGTTCCAGTTTCACTGCTGTAGGTTTTGGTCCATAGCGAGAATCAAAAATATTTTTTTTGTGAATTAACTACAAATTTACAGATTTAGGATTTGTTCCTTTATTTGTGCTATAAGACCTTGCTTCTTGCCGAATTTTATGATTCTAGGTCTACGGGAAATACCCTATAGGTTTCGGGTGCGTGTGATTCCCTTGGAAATTGTAAAATATTCGGACATAAACGGCTGTAACTTTTGAGTGCGTTGACTTAGGAGTTTAATTTATATCACGGCTTCAAGAAGTTACCGACATCAGTATTTGATGTTAATTTCAACTAGATACCTCCACGCGTTCCTGAGAAAAGAGGGTTGACAGACAGACGGACAGACAGACAGACAGAAAGACAGACAGACGAACAACAAAGTGATCTTATAAGGGTTCCTTTTTTCCTTTAGACGTACGGAACTCTAAAAATGGAATGAGAAAGAATATAGGTACACTTGCGCATGCTGTAATTTAATACTAATGGTAGGTACGTCATTGAGAGAGGGTGGCCCACGCCACTTGTACAGACAAGTAGGTAGCACCTACACACTCCCATAATGTCGGCCAGCCAGTGCGAAATCTTGCACCATGTATTATTCATGTAATACGGAGAGAGTGGTGCTGATAAGATAAGAAAGGCTGTTTTTATTCTAAGATTTATTAGTCGTGAAGTTCGCTAAGAAAAAATCTGAGATCTGGATGTCGTTGTAAGAGCTGACGACGACATGGAACCTATCAGAGGAAGGCAGCAGGTTCCTTCTGTGCATTACTGTTCACCCTGTACTCTTAAACTAAATAAAACTAAATAATTTTGGACAATTCACACATCATTATCTAGCCCCAAGCTAAGCAGAGCTTGTGTTATGGGTACTAGATAACTGATATACTTACTTAATACAATACACTACATAGTTATAAATTTTTTATTATACATCCAGAACACCCTGAACAAATACCTGTAGATCTTAGAAACATTTGTCCCGAGACGGGAATCAAACCCGCAACCTCCTGCGTCGCAGGCGGACCTTCGCCCGCCGCGCCACAGAGGTCGTCCGGTTACGGAAATTTCGATAAAATAACCAAGTGGTTGTGTGCCTGGTACTTAAACTGTGTATTGGTGCTTTGGCTAATAGTTGTAGGTAATTTTTGTGTCAATCGCTGATGTTAGGTAGACTTAGAAATACCCCAATAACAACTATTGGCCCGACCCGGGATTCAAACCCAGGACCTCATCAGCGGTTGAACAAGCAGACCGCTAGACCAACGCGGCAGGTAAAGTAATAAAGTAATGTTCTAGAATCATACAGAATTCAGCCACAACTCGTAATTACTAAAGGGCACATCATAAAATCTATTAATATAATACATGGACGGCATATAATAAATAATCGTGTAATAAAGCGCTGACGCTTTATGATCTCCCCCAGAGGAAACAATGAGTCAATAAAAATACGTAAAATATTACGCAAACATAATGAAATGGATCGGTCTCATGAATAGGATTTTCAATTCCGCATTTAAAAACCCCGATCAAACGAAACCTACTAGCCTACTTAGAAGTAAATGCCAAGCCGAAGGACTGTTTGCAATACCCTCATGGGAACCACTTCCAAGGATTTGTAATTCTATTGCGTGAATGAGTGTTGATTCCATCTCTAGAAGTGGGCAGCCTTATTTGAAAACCAAATTGTCCCTCAACGCCGCTCTATCACGAACAATAAACTTTATTGTTCGTGTTACTGGGCCAATCTATAAATTAAAGATTCGCCCAGTAACACGAACAAAGAAGTTATTCAAAAACTCAAACACAATTATATTTATTTTTCTCTTACAATAGAAGCTTAGTTGAGAGAATACATAGTAAGTAGTTATATACAAGTATTACTGCTGACATTGTGAGAAACTGGTGCCTGCTTTAGGTTCACAAGCACCTGTACCTATTACCGGTCACCAGTTCCACACTGCACGCTAAAATATCTGAAAAATCTTAAAGCTACCAGCTAAAAAGCTAAAAATAATAATCAAAACTTAAAAATAACAATTTGTAGGGTTTCACATAATAATTTATTCGTGGTAAGTTTGTACATGCGTGTCGAGTAGGTACAGGATCCCAACTGAACTTCCTGTTCAAGTGAGAGTGAATGGGATCGTTGAGTGAATGGGATCGTTGAATGAATACAATGAATGACAGTTACATTAGGCCTAGTTGAAGTGCACCCTACAATATGTATGTAGGTACCTGTACGTCATAGAGTGGGAGAATGTTTGTGAATTATGCGGGGGGTACCCCTGAGGACACCAGTCTCTTGTTTGTGTTACTGGGTGAATCTATAAATTAGTTTAAAAGCAACAGCAACTTAAGTTTTCTTAGAAATATTAACCCACATGCCTGGGTTTACACCTTGAAAACTGGATCGATTTCTAATAATCAGAGAAAGGAAAGGCATTTGAATAGTGAACGAAACAAATTACCTGATATGACGAAGCTATAACTCATAGTACGCTCTATTGAGCGTACTATGAGTTAATACTACTACTGTACTATGAGTTATAATAAGTTATGATAGAAAAAAACATTAGAGTGTTATAGGTTCTGATATCGAGTCAAGTATGTGGGTAGGTACTTCACAACACATTTATATCATAAATGCGAAAATTTGAGCTTTTGCATACTTATACAGGGTTATTGGTAATTCACTGACACTGCGTGTACTGCAGGTTCTGAACACGTTCGTCACGGTCTTAATTCTATATACTTGGTATTGATAGTATACTAGATTCAATAATCTTTAGAGACTATTTTTGAAAGAAGACCTAAAAACGGGTCTGCCCTGAATTAGCAGTGGGTGTGGGAGTGGAATTTGGCCTTTGGTGATTAGTTGGGTTCCGTACATATGAGTTTTTGGATTTTTAGGAGACGATTTACAAAAAAAAAGAATCATGGGCAGAACCTGCAGTTCACGTAGTGTCAGTGAATTACCAACAACCCTGTATATGTCTACATGGAATAACATTATAGGCTATAGTTTATCCCATAAATCAGTTCCTATTGAACATAAATAACTGTAAAACGTTTCCATTGAACAATAATTCGACCTTTGTTGTCCAAGAATAACGTAGTGATTTGAACCGAGCAAATATCTATAGGTATAAGTAAAATATCTACAGGTATATGGTCGAAATAAGTTTTCTGGCAAATAAAATATTTATCTTTTTTATCTATAAATCCCTAACAATTTTTCGACTTCGACGGGACACTAAACTCGCATCCTTCCCTCAGCACGGGAATGTGCTAACCAACGAGCTCAAGTGACCTACTAGGAGTCGAAAAAGTTTGGGAATTCCTCGGACTCTAGCGCTGTTCAATTTCGGGATATTATGTGGTTTCTTACCAATTTTCCATTACGAAGTGTGAGGGCTTACGCACTTTAAGAACAAAATCTATACGTAAGTTTCTATTTATGCCGAAAAAACGGCGTGCGAAGTCTCGGGCAGAAACTAGTAAACTACTTATATAAGAGCACATGACGACAAAACAGAAAAGGTTCCTTCCACAGCTCGCGAATGGAATAAACTGAGTAAGCTAAGCGATCGTGCTTAGAGATAACGATGCCTATAAGATGAGCGGAGTGAGAACTTAGTTCGTGTTCTTTGATAGTTATGCTAATGTACTCGTAGTTTATTTTGCTTGTGATGCTCAAATTTTTGTATCGGTACCTTACATTTGATTGAGGACAAGGCCATTTGGGAAGGGAATTTAAGGCCAGGTATTCCTGCAGTAGGAGGCGTAAGGGAAAACGCGCGACTGCGAAGCCGCGCTCGTGTGTTTTGTAGTTATTTAAACATGGTAATCAAGAAAATCATGTTATCAAGTCAAAATCTACGAACTTGTTTAGAAATACTAAGTGTCTTTAGTTGAGTACAAAAAAAGTAACATATCAGTAGTTCGCTAGTCATAATATTGAAAAAACATTAGAAAAAGGGGTATCTTTGGGATTTTTTTCTATCGAGTGAAGTTCATTAGATCTGGTAACTGAATGCGACTTTGACTAGACTAGATCCTTGAGTAATATAATATCTTTTTTCCAGAATTGTAAACCCTATTTTCTAAGTCTCAGATGATTTTAAAAATCACAAATGTGCGGCCTCTGCTGGCCTATGTAATTTGAGTTTTTTACCACGGGGATCCCATGATTACTGAGATCTAGGCTAGGCCTAGTATGACAACCAAACCCGTTAGGTTCGCCCCTTAATGTTAATTAAATATGAAACGTGCTTAATTGAGCAACAGTCTGCAGTTAGCTCAATTGTAAATACTAGTATAATTTTCTTTGTGAATAAAGGATTTTACTTCAGCAATAGTTAATTAGATTATAACGACATCGATGAAATGAAATGAATAAAATCGAACAACTTTACCATCACCACAGCTTCATTGGAAAACTTCGACGTATAATAAAAACGGCTGTCTCAAACTCTTAAATGTATAAATTGCCCGATTATATTTTCAAAGAACACAGGCCATAGTCGATTCAATAGCATATTGATTCATTATTTATAAAAAAAATTCGAGTGCCACCGTCTATTTTGTTCTTACATGTCCAGTCCATCCCAAGGTTGCCTGGAAGAGATCGCTCACAGCGATAAGGCCGCCTATGTACTTCGTCTACTCTTAGAATTTATTTCTGTATTGTATTGTATTAAAAACCCGAAGAGCCTCGGTACCCCCCCACGGACCTAGGGTCTCGACTCCAAGGGGAGCAAATGTGTAGGCTCTGTCGAGACCTGCATATTTGCGCCTCTTGAGATCTTCGGCCAAATCTGCCGCCGCACCCGCCCTCACGGATGTCCTGGGAAGTTGGGAAGACGTAAGTGTGTCGACGCATGTAGCGTCCCACACAATGGGCCTCTATAAATTTATCATTATCAATAACTTACTTATAAGGGTCCTGCAGTTCTTCAGTAACGAAGTTAAGGTAGTTCCACCCTCCAAAAGCAAAGAGGCCGGAGTAGAAGGCCAGGGCAATACCTCCAGCGGTGTATTCCCCTTCGAAGGCATCCTCGAAGTTTTCCGTGTGTCCTGCAAAGGGAACGTCAATAAAACACTTATGACGGAAATGCGGAACATTTTCATAAAATTTTATAATTTAGATATGCTGTAATAGGTGTATGGTGTTAGATAATTAACATGGATAGATATTGGAGCAATAATGTCCTCCTAACCGAATTCCAGCCAGTCTCATCGGAGACTAGCCAGATGCGCAGGACATTATTATAGTGCACAAGTGTGTGCGCAAGCACAGGTGCACTCTCATAATCCGATGGGACGGTAGACCGACCCGACAGGGGAGAGGTCAAGCGCAGGACAGACGGCCTAACGTGCTTTACAAGGCACGGGGGTGTAACACCGTGAATTTCCTGACTCCGGGCTGCTACTGTGAATTTGTCTTGCTGGAAAAACCCCAATAACAACTATTGGCCCGGCCCGGGATTTAAACCCAGGACCTCATAATCAGCGGTTGAACAAGCTGACCGTTAGACCAACGAGGCAGTCAGAAGATATAGGAGTAGAGCCAAAGAGAGTAAGCCAAAGAATCTTCTTGTCTTGTCATCTTTCGCACAGCATGTACTGAGTGAAAGATAACATGGGTAAGAAGGAGTTAGTGCTAAAATGACGCCCTATGACGTCTCATAGAAGTGGATCGAGGAAGAAAACCTGTTATGCCGACCCCGCAAGCGTGGGAAAATAACAAGAATACGATGATGAATTCTTGCTATGATTATAATCAGTTAGATGTATTTATATAAGTACCTATGTATGCCCTTACTCTACATCTTATGCCACGCCACGCCTGGATACGAAAGACCCAGGACAGAGGAGGCTGACAAAAATTTGAGGAGGTCAGCAGTGGGCGATATTTTCGATCAATGTATATTATTATGTATGTGGTATTAGTATAATACATAAGTTGAAGATAAGGGCGCTAATGATGATGATGATGACTGTACATCACGTGACATCTTCATACTACACAACTTTGGTCTGCTTAACCTACATATACCTACGCTAACGTAATTTGGGGAAAATAATCCTAACTAATAAGACGGTAGGTACTTAGCTGTATACAATTGCAAAAGGTCTCAATGCACAGAAATATATATAGTTCTGTGTTCAATGAGTTAGACGAGGAAAACATTTAAATGACGTATTAAAATTGTTCACAATAAAGTGAATACTTATTTGGTAAGCTAGTTATTGTTTAGGGATTTTCCTCTTTAATTATTATTATAAGTAGTGAAAAGTCAGCAGTGAGACAAAATGAGTTAAAATAAAAATAAAGGTGAACAAAACAAAGATAGGTACACCGCGAACAGCTTAGACTTCAAATACAACAAGTCATGCCTCATTTCTTTCATCATTACTGTGATCTATCACTTTCATAACTCTATATTAATACATATGTATAGGACAGTAGACATAAACCATTCTAAAATTGCACGCCAAAATGCACGCCCCCTCCACTAAACGTCATACAATCGGCATTCATTTTAAGAATGGTTTATCTCTACTAATGTATTCTCTAGCTATTCCATAGGTACCGTTATACATAAGTAGATTGTTTTATTGAACTATGGCGGCTGCTGGCGCCTCCATTCATAATCTCTACAAAGGATCGTCGTTATCATTATTATAATATCATCGTCCTAGTGGGTATATTAATATCATAAATCATTGTGACGTTTGCAAGTATTTGTATTTTGTATTTCTTTATTAATCGAAAACGTATTCTATTCTTATTTCTACGACACTTTAAACCATATATGGTTTAAAGTGTCGTAGAAATGGTTTGTTTAGTGTCGACAGTTACAGCGTGTTGCCACACATTTGGCATGAAGTTATACTTAAACAAACATTATCATATATGTATACAGGGTGGAATTTTGTATTGCCACCTGGAGGGAAAGTACTCTTAAATTCGTTAGAAGAATAAATTTGTGTATCCAAGAAAATGGAGCCCATTTTGATCAACTAATTCGTTAGGTAGTCGACTTTTTATTGTAAACAATTAAAATAATTTAAGATTTCATGGTTTTCCTTTCATTTAATTTATTAAGTTTGTTAGAGAGATTTCATCCTTATTATTGACCCTAACGATCTATGCAATAAAAGTACAGGGTGTAATTTTTACAGATTTTAGTCGGTTCGATGCCGGGTGTGGCAAGCGAATTTTCGAAAATCTTTGAATGCAGTTTTCTTTCTTTTCAAAAATAAAGGAATGTTTTCTTTTAGTACAATTTTCTATCTACAGTATAATTAGTACTTTCCCTCCAGGTGGCATTACAAAATTCCACCCTGTATACTAAGTCTACCTAACATTAACAGAGATTTACACAAATATTACCTACAACTACTAGCCGAAGCAAAAATACACAGTTTAGGTACCGTCACAATGCCACTAGGTTATTTTATCGTCAGTCTTCGTTTAAGTTTACTGGGATACCTAATATTTCTACTATTTTATAACTTAGCTATAAAACATGATGTTGAGTCTACTCTACATAATGTTTTTATAGCACACTCTACATTGTAGTCTTTGTCTTCATACAAATTACGATAATAAATAATCCTACTAATATTATAAAGCCGAAAGTTTGTGAAATCTGAATTTTTATTACCTAGGATCTCCAAAAAAAAATCCTACTGATCAGATCAAGATGAACTTTAGCGTACGTTTAGAGCCAAGCCTAACTTAGATAATAGGCTACTTATTATACCGACAATACGCGTGCAAAACCGCGGTCAAATCCTAGTGATACATAAAAATGTCAGTAAGTAAAGTATACTAAGATCTATAATCTCATTGGTCTATAATAATCTCAATGTTGTAAGGATATTTACAATAAAAAAAAAATAACATACTTATGCATAATTATTTAAGTATGACAAGTTACGTAAGTACCAGAAGAATTGAAGGATTTGAATGGAAACTTATCTAAGTAAAAGTTAGATATTTGGTTGCATTCAAATTGTTTTTATAGTGTAAACGAACACTTAAATTTTAAATTGTAAGGGCATTAATTAATAATATTGTATACCTAATAATATATTTAATACTAGCTTCTGCCCCGCGGCTTCGCACGCCTATTATCGGTATAATAAGTAGGCTATTATCTAAGTTAGGCTTTACTCTAAACGTACGCCAAATTTGATCTTGATCTGTTCAGTACTTTTGGAGGGTAAAAAAAAATCACATTTTACAAACTTTCGGCTTTATATTATTAGTAGGTTTTGCACACTTACTTGTGGGTTAATACATTGTCCTAACATAGGGATCCAACTCCTCACGTAATTAATGGACGCCCCCTTACCTATAATATTATTATTATACTTATAATATTAAATTATAATATAACCAAAGACACTCAGGTTATAACAACTAAGCACCTATTGTGAGAGACGAATAGATGCTTTATTTATTTATATTATTTATTGTACCTACAAAAGAATAAGAACAACGCACCCCATTCTATGAATGTACCGTCCTATAATGAAACTCTGTCCTTCGTTCCGGAGTGACTTTATCAGTCGGCCTTTGATAATTTGATTTATGAAAGTTATTCAGATAACAGAGTTAATTCATTTCAGAAACAGTGAAAAGCAGTACTCTTTTATGACGACCTCAGTGGCGCAGCGGCCGAAGGTCCACCTGCGACGCAGGAGGTTGCGGGTTCGATTATCGCCTCGGAACAACTGTTTGTACGTAGGAACCCGGTACTACCCCTTCTGTGATATTTTCTTTATATTTTTATCTAGAATCTTAATATTGACAATGCCTCTTTACCGCAGCTCTAGTAATTAATTTTTTAAATTATTCGGTTTAATTTGACAGATATTTGTTCAGGGTGTTCTGGATGTTTTCTTGTATAATAAAAAATATCTATTTATGTGGTGTATTGTGTATATCAGTTATCTAGTACCCATAACACAAGCTCTGCTTAGCTTGGGGCTAGATAACGCTGTGCGAATTGTCCTGCATTATTTATTTATTTATGATTCTAGGTGAACGAGAATCAAATCAAATCATTTATTAGCAGACATCGGGTTACAAGTTGGTATGCTTATATTATAATGTTCCATGCGATGACTTACCAGCTAAACAGCTTTAGTGTGCAAAAATGTTATAATAATAACGAATAGAGACATTCAAATGGGAAAATCAATTAGAATATTGTCAAATTATGAGTACACAGTAACATAGGTTCATAGAAATAATAAAAGATTAGCCAATTTTAATGAGGAATACAAAGGTCAAATAATAAATATGATGTAAAAACTAACAAAATTTTAATGTTCGAGTCCGTGAAAAATTCATTAACATGATAGTAGCATTTTAATGTATCATTGTATGTAGCATTTAAATAATTTTTGCTTAAACATCAATAGGCTTAACTCCCGTAGTTAGTCCCGCTGGTAATTTATTACATATTTTTGGAGCTATTCCACAAAAGTTTTTGCGATATAGAGCTGTGTGGCCTCCTTCGAGTAGAGGCGGCTCAGGTCACGCCAGCTCCGCGAATGAGCAGGTTTTTGGTATAGCTCTTGGTTAGACTTTACAAACAGAGCTATTTCAAATATAAAAAGGAATGGTATGGTTATGGGCGTGATAGGAGCGTGATAGGGCACAAATAGGTGCATCAGAGCAATACTAGGTTTAACAAGCATCGATAGCTGCAAATCCCATTTCATAGCTTTAAAAATATAGCTATGAAATGGGATTTGCAGCTATCGATGCTTGTTAAACCTAGTATTGCTCTGATGAACCTATTTGTGCCCTAAATATTATTTCCCTATCTTTGCAGTTGCCCCAAAACATAATGCCGTACCGTAATTTCGATGAGACATAACTATGGTACACCGTTTTTAGGGCCTCTAAACCAACGACCTTGCGCAATTTAAAAAGCATGTACGAATACTTGCTGTGGGCCTTACATATTTCGTCGGCTTGAAAGCTCCAATTTATATTTCTGTCTATCTCGAGTCCTAGAAATTTTGTATGTACAGTACTCTTTACAACCTGGTCTTTATACTTTATTTGCAGACAAGGTTCTGGGAGGCGTTGCGAGAAATGCATTACTGTGGTTTTGTTTATGTTAACAATTAAGTTATTTCTATGACGACCTCTGTGGCTCAGGAGGTCGATTCCCGCCTCGGGACAAATGTTTGTACGATCTGCAGATATTTGTTCAGGGTGTTCTGGATGTTTTTGTATAATAAAGAATATCTATCTATATAGTGTATTGTATTATGTCTATCAGCTTGGGGCTAGATAATGCTGTGTGAATTGTCCCGCGTTATTTATTTATTTATTTATGCAGCCAATCAATCACTTGACTAAGAGCGTCATTTACTTCACTTTCGTAAGTCGGAGAATTTATACATTTAATTAGAATAGTACTTAGGTACTGAATCCTTTCGAAATTTCAAAATTTTCGGACATAATCATGGTAACTTTAGATTGCGTTGACTTAGAAGCTATATATCACGCCTCCAAGAGGTTACGGACTTGAATATTTGATGTTAATTTCAACTCGATACCTCCACGCGTTCCTGAGAAAAGGGGCTTGACAGACGGACAGACAGACAGACGGACAACAAAGTGAGTTATGGGTTCCTTTTTCCTTTTCAGGTACGAAACCGTAAAAAAGAAAAAGATATGAACCTTTATCTTAACTGGACTGCGCAGTGTTTCAGTGTGACGAACATCTTTGTAGCAGTTCTGCTAAATAGGTTTGTGGCAAGGTTAAAAAAATGCTCTATGGTTGACTTGATTTCGTGGCGTAGTTGGTTAGCGAATCCTGTGTACTCGTACATCGATGACACGGTTTCAAGTCCCGAAAATTTTTGGGATATTATTTAATTCTATGGTAGAACTTGTCCTTTCTCAAGAGTAGTCTCTTGAGCCACTTGAGAGTCGAAATTAATATTTAATTATTAGGTAAAATTAATTATTAGGTACTGTTTATTAATAATATACAAATCATAATATTCACCGACTAAAAATCTGCCAAATTAAGCACAAAAAATGCTAAATTGGCTTACTAGAAACTTGAAAAAGTTTGTTTTCCATTCATTTGATGTAAGTACCCTAATTTCCATTTAACGCCCTGCCCTTTAACGAACGGGATATTTGGAATCTTTTTTTTTTTTAATCGAAAACCCCTCAGTGATTATAGAGTTAGCTGAAATAGTACATTATTGCAAAGGCAGCGAAGTAGGCAATTGCAGGTCGAGTATGAGTTTGAAGGCCGAGCCGCAGGCGAGGACTTCAATTATACGAGATAGGCAATTGCCATTTCGGCCGAGGCATTATAGTGCTTTTCTTAAAAAAATGTAAGGAAATGAAAAGGGGCCTTTTACATATACATTTGTATAAGTAATTAGTTATAATTCTGTACCTAATCCTAATTCTGTTTAAGTAGTAATAAACATAATTTTTAATTTTAATTTTTCATAATTGTCCTAACATTATAAGTATTACAGTAGCAGCCCGGAGTCAGGAAGTTGGCGCTGTTACACCCCCGTGTCTCGGAAAGCACGCTAAGCCGTTGGTCCTGCGCCTGACCTCTCCCCGGTCGTGTCGGTTAATCGTCCCATCGGATTAAGAGAGAGAGGGTATAGAGAGTGCACCTGTGATAGAGCACACACTTGTGCACTAGAATATGTCTTGCACATCTCCGTCAGTCTCCGATGAGACTGGCCGCCGTAGTCGAAATTCGGCTAGGAGGACATTATTATTAATGTTCTCCTGTTTTTTTTTCTGTCTACGTTATATTTAGTACGAAGTAGGTACCTTTATTTTGATATTATAAGGTAAACGCATCTGTGCCTATACAGCCACGAGAACGCAATGTGTACGGTAGATGAAAGAGTTCTAAATTCAAAGAGCACACCGTTTCATACAACATTGCCGGCGCGCTCTTCGTTCCAAAGTCAAAGAACGCGCCGGGAAGTGATTTTGGTTTTTCAGTCTACGTAAATACGATACTTCGCGTGTTCTTTATTCAAAAGTAATGACAATATTTCCGTGCATGTTTAAGAAAAAGGTTTTATCAAATTCAAACACATCGAATGAGAGCTCTTAGTTCCAGTCTTCTTGGTCAAGATTTACATAAGTACATAATTATTTTGAGGTTCCAAATACAAACTCATTCCTCCCTTGGGAATAATGAACCTTACTCCCAACTCCCAAGGGAATGATGAGATTGAATTAGGAACATCAAAATGTATACGAAAAAATCTTTACCAGGAAGATCCGTACAATGAGATATTCTTCGAAATTCGGACTAACCTCTGTTTAGAAGGTGGAATAAAAACTTATGCCGCGAAACAAGTAACCGAACTTTTACTATTTACTCGCAGAAAATATGAAAGTAGATTATAGGTACTTCTCGTAAACAAAACTGTCGTATAAGTTTTTTTAGTTCCGTGAAGAACATTATGCATTGGTACTGTTTCTTCATAGGATGACGGAGTATTATGTGGTGGCTATAGGCACCGGCGTATTAGATTGCAAGGGAGCTTTTCAAGTCAGTTGTTTTCTTAACTTCGCGGACGGCGTAGGTATGTCAAGCTGGATAGATTCGTTTAAACTTTTTGTGTAAGTATGTGGTATCCAGTTTAGGTGAGTATCGATTGTTAGGCCTAGCAATCTAAATTCATTCACAGTTTGTAGAGGTCTAATTTGAAGTGTAGTTGTTTTTATGCGGACTTTGGTAGGGGTGGAATGTCATAGTCATTATTTAAGTCTTTAAGAAGTTTATTTCTAGGTTATGCTAGTTCATTCAGTCTGAGATGAAAAGAGAGTGCACCTTTGTTTGCGCACACACTCGTACACTATAATATGTGGTCGTGGCCGTGGCCTCAATTCGGCTTGGAGGCCATTATTATTTTTGGGGACTACCCACAAAGTTTTCTGATAAATTTTTATCAGTGCCAAAGGTTAGCATCGTGTTTGCGCGAGCAAAAGACCTTGAGTTTTTCATCTAATTTGACATATTCGGTATTTTATTACAGTCATACAATCAGGTCTTAGTGACTAGGTGAGTTTACATTTTTTGGTCACAATAGGTATGTAGGTACTCATTTAGGTACATGATATAATAATACAAGGTATGCTACTCCGAGAAACAACGGTCACGTGGGCTTTCCCAAGCCTACGTCATATCCGCTACGGTGGTTCTCAAACTTTTTAGTTTTGGGAGATTCGAGATCTGGATCTAGGTTTTAGGTTTTCCATTAAATTCTTCAAACTTAGTTTCCATAATTTGAGCAACGCTAATGAGCTAATACACATGGATAAATCAATTTTTCCCTTGAAATGAAATATAATCTAATCGCAGGAACATTTTTCAGCCACAGATTCTCTTTTCGGGAATTTAAAGAACCTAATTTTACCGCCTTTCACACAGTTACGGATAGAGTAACCGCTCATTTTATTTTAAAGATTTATCCGATCAACAACGCGAGTGATTCACCGGCGTCAATAAAAGTTTGATAGTCACTGGCAAATGAACGTAACCTCCCAATTTTGTGGCAAGTGGACAGTGACGTAGGCTTGGGAAGATCTCGGAGTAGCATACCTTGTATTGTTTTACCATGCTCATTTAGAGCGCTATGACACTGGCCATTCGCAAGCGAGTTCGCGCGAAGAGTGCACAGCAAGCTCGACGCTCGCTTGCAACATCGCTGCAAGACTAGCCAGTTATTATGCCTTTCTACTTGAAATGAACATCTAATATTTCGCTACTATACACTAATTTATAAGAGTTCTTACCCATCCCAATGTACGCGATTCCAGAGAGGATGATGACGACCAGCGCGAAGAGCTTGGAGGATGTGAACACGTCCTGTATCCTCATCGTCCATCGTACGCTGATGCAGTTCACCGCAGTCAGGATACCTGAGGAGGAAATGCTGTTAGATATCTTACAAAGGAGCTGTTGATGGAATTCAGAATCAATAGATAACGTGAAAGCGCTTATGGACGTTATACTCGTACATTAGGTTTTCTGGCCTATATATCCTAATGGCAGATTATAGTGCTCTTAATTTTATGTCTGAACATCCCTGTAATACCTGTGTATCACAAATTAATAGATGAATTAAGAACTATCTTTCTAGGCCAAGGAAAAAATACATTTTATATTCTAGATGTAACGCAATACATTTTATTTCAGGTTGTACTTTTCATTGATTTATTTTATTTCGACAAAAAAACTTAAGCAAGAATAGGGCAGAAACTTTTATTCACTAAGAAAATTACACTAGTATTTACAATTGAAACAATTGAGCTAACTGCAGATTGTTGCAAACAATCTACAGGTAGCTCAACTGATCCATATCAATAGAATCGGAAGCGTCCCCAAGACGCTGGCTGCTTTGCCACGCTGTATGGCAATGCTGGTGCCAGATACTCACCAGAATAGGGTATAACACCCATTTTTGAAAAGTGTCAATTAGATTCTATACTTAGCGCTAACGAACCACTAAAAATTTCAGTACAAAATTTTTATGAAATCGTTAAGTGCCATTAAAATGCATTTAAAGTTTGCATTTTCAAATTTCGCGCGTAATTCGACGAAAACGCTGGACGCAGTGGACGTCATATTGCTCTGTGGTAATGACGTCAGTTGGCTGTGTAAACAAATGCAGTGATATTTTGTATGTTATAGGTACGCTGATAGTTGACAGTTGACACTTCTAAGTTTACATAGCCGTATGACGTAATATCATGGCGACTGCTATTGATTGGTGTTATGAAACAGATTTAAAAAGCTGAAACCTGCTATTTTATGAACTGAAACTAACGTATTCCGACTGTTTTTTGTCTAAGCTATCTCAATAATATAATTTTAGTTTTTTTCTCATATAGAGTAAAATACCCTATTGTTTATATTTCAACACTCTTGTGAGGTAAGACTGTTTTCGATGGTCTTCTACTAGATATTGAATGAAACTTTTAGATACCTACCCATAAATAGCTAACTAGGTATTTCGCACTAACTGCATTGACCTGACCTTTCAATTTCAACCTCCCATCCAGCGTGTGTTCAAGTTGGATCCACTACTAATTTCGTAAGTAGTTTCCTTCGTTGGCTGTAATGACGTTAAGTGGCAGTTTCCTCATACGATCCCGAGGCAGTGCAATCAGGAATGTCATTCATTAGTGAAGTTCAATCGAGTGTCAATCCCTTTCCATTAGTGTTTTTTTTAACTGGCACGTATACGGACTTCAAGAAGGATCGATAAGGACCTCTTTTGTCCCGGGTGTAGATACAATTCGGTAAGAACTGTTTGTCGAATTTTCCATGCTCTGACTCTAGCTCCATTGGGTTTCTTTTTCATCGACTTCAAAACCAGTTCTATGTTCGGTTGTAGAACCCATTAAGAACCTATGTTTTTATATAACTTTTTTGTGTGGTTTAAGATATTTATTTCCTTGTCAAAAGATTATTAAACACTGGTGCGAAACTTTTTAAGCATTTTCGTCCATTCCCCGTCAATTATGGACCGATAGGAATTTGAAATGGGTTTTAAGTTTTTTCAAAATAATCAGTCCATATTGAATTCAAAGCTCTGTGCGGTTATTGGAATACTAGACGATCGCGGTTTCACCCGCGAAGCTCCCGTTCCCGTGGGAATTCCGGGATAAAATATATCAAGCCTATTTCACTCCCTGAAAAGTAAGCTTCCTAACGGTGAAATAATTTTTCAAATCGGTCCAGTAGTTTCGGATCCTATTCAATACAAACAATCAAATTACAAATCTTTCCTCTTTATAATATTAGTATAGTATAGATGAATAATAACCTTGCATGAAGCATTTTTCCTAATACCTAACCATCTACCGATGATGTTTTTACAACAATGGTAAAAACAATGGTGACTGTGAAATGAGACGAGTGTACCGGTATGGTTGTTTGTTTGTGGTCTACGCTTAATTGGTGCTGTAGTATAGGTAGGAATATATTTATATACCTAAGCTGTGTGGTGCAGGCTTACAATTTACGCCACCCCAATTCTTGCCGCGGGTCGGTTTAAAATGAAACGACAAAACACAAATTTCGACGATGTGAATAATGCAATCTCAAAAGTAGTCCATTGGTTTAGTGTCAATAATCTTTTGCTAAACGAAACAAATGTATTAGATTTATCCTACCTAATGTTAAACAAGTGAAGGCTGATGTAAACGTTAAAGGAGAAACGTAAATAGTAGAAAGTACTGTATTCTTAGCAATCACCTTAGATAATAAACTTCAATGGGGCCCACACATAGATAAGCTATCGAAGAGACTTAGTTCTGCAGCGTATGCAGTCAAAAAAATCCGTCATCTTACAGACGTGGATACATCAAGACTTGTTTATTTCACCTACTTCCATAGTATTATGTCTTATGGTATACTGCTGTGGGGGAACGCTGAAGATATTAACACCGTATTTGTGCTGCAGAAGAGGGCTGTTCGAGCAATCTATAATATGGGTCCCAGAGAATCCCTGCGTGATAAATTCAAAGAAATAAACATAATGACAGTACCATGTCAATATATTTATGAAAACTTGTTGTACACTCATAGAAATATAAGTCAGTTCCCTAAAAATAGCGATAAACATAATTTGAATACCAGAAACAAACATAAGCTCGCTGTGCCCACAACTGGGCTACACAAAATTTAAATATCTTTTAAAGGGCAATGTATACGCTTCTACAACAAAACTCCTAGTGAGTTGCAAAAATTATCAGTAAATAAATTCAAACAAATTGTTAAAACCTTGCTGTGCAAAAAGGCTTACTATAAAATATCAGATTATCTAGAGGATAAAAAAGCTTGGGACGGGCTTTGCTCCAACTCGAAAAATAACAACTAACAGGCTAAAGGTTTCTTCGTCGCTTCTTTACTTTAGTCTACATACCGAAGCGACAGAAATAAAAAAATATCACTTTATTTCCGTGTCAGTGTTAAGTTTTATATTTTGACCTATTCTAAGTGTAGATTTATTGTATTTATGGAAATAAAGAGTTTTTTATTTGTTTTTTTATTTTGGGTGTCGTAAGAGGCGACTAAGGGATATCAACCGGGAGCGGGAACTCTTGCCGCGGGTGACGTAAGAGGCGACTAAGGGATATCAACCGGGAGCGGGAATTCTTGCCGCGGTTGTCGTAAGAGGCGACTAAGAGATATCAACCGGGAGCGGGCAGCAGCGCCCCCTGCAGAACAATTCTACCATCGAACTGCGATCCCAGCCCGCATGCCCAGCGTGGGGATTATGGTCCCCAAGAGATAAAAGTCAATAAGACGCAGGACCAATATAGGCTGGCGAGGTGAGAATAGGTAGGAATAAACTGGACCTAGGATTCTACTAGATTGGGACCTAGGAATCTACTAGATTGTGGTAAATAACTGTTGTCCGATAGATTAATCTTATCCGTTTTAATTAGCAAAATAAATACACCCGGTTTCCTGCGAAGTTCACATAACAGGTTTCAATGACTTACTTTATTGTTTACTAGCTTTTTCCCGCTTCGCACGCGTATTTTCAGTATAATATGTAGCCTATTGTTTAAGATAAGCTACATTCTAAGTGTAAGTATGCCAAATATCATCTTGATCTGTTCAGTACTTTTGGAGATCCTAGGTAACATACGTTTCACATTTCACAAACTTATGCATTTATAATATTAGTAGGATTTGTTGTGAGTAATGATTTGTAATTTTAATCACACGACTCAAGCTAACCAGTTATTGGATTATTGGGACACTTATCGGGAAGCAGGTCCCAATAACTTTGTAGTAAGTACCTAATTATATTATATTTAATACTAGCTGACTCGGCGAACTTCGTACCGCTCTCACCTTTTAAACCTTCCCTGAATAAGTTATCCTATCTTTCAAGTTGGATCAAACTGGACACGGTGTGCAAATTTAATTTAAAATCGGTTAAGTAGTTTAGGAGTCCATCGCGGACAAACAACGTGACACGTGATTTATATATATTAAGATTAATTAGGTATGAGTCTCGATGAGTAGACGAGACAAGAACTAATACCAAGGTAATATTATATTACCGTGCTAATACGGAACTCGAAATTTGCCAAGCACATAGGTACTACCCTAATAGAATCATCGATCGTAGGTAGGTAGGTAGGTAGCTTCTTACGACTTACGAGAGCACTAGGTACTAGTAGATCTGTTAATCAAACTAGACCTAGATCTCAGTACGTACTGATGGGACCCTCGAGTCAAAAAACTACAATTACATAAAATTCAACATTATTTCTTCCGATTGTGAAAACACGATTGAGATAAAAATACGATAAAAAATCATGAAAGTGAACTGTTTCGCACATAATTTATTCGAGATCTCAGGAACCCTGCGTGCTATTGAAATGACTTGTTTTGATTCGTTAGTTATTTATTACTAATTATTTTCCTCTTTGCCAGTTTCTTAATTAGTTGTGTAGTTTTCTTGTATTAAACAATCGTTTGATTTTTGCGCTTTATCTTTTCTAAAAAAATGCTCTACCTGCTCCTATGAACGCAAAATCCTATTCCTTTATGTACTTTTCGCACAAATGGCTGTTATGCGCCCTCTTAAGGCGAATAGTAGGGTGGATAGTGGCGCCACTACATATTTAATTTTATAATTACGTTATACAAAGGAATTATCAAAAAATCGGACCGCGCGTAGACGATATCTATCATAAGCTTTTTTTAAATGTATCTTTAATAGTTTTGTACTGTATTATTTAGGCAGATACTTGTTTCAAGAGTTTAGTTCCTATTGGTGGCCACCAAGCTCTCCAAACAAGGTTTTTGATTGAATAACACAAAACAAAACTATTACAGATACATTAAATAAAAGCTTGTGATAGGTATCGTCTACCAGCGGTCCGATTTTTTGATAATTCCTTTGTTTATCTTAATGATTAAATGAAATATGTAGTGGCGCCACTATCACCCCTACTATTCGCCTTAAGAACCTGCCTCAATGCGTAATACCTATGCGATGTTTCATGGTAGCATTAGTTAGCGTCTCAGTAACTTTTGTAGGTCGTTTGTCGAAGTACCTAGGTACAAACTAGCATAAGTAATAAGTAAAAGTTGTGAAATTGTAGGAGGTAGGTACCGTTGCGGTCATAATTGGAGACATACCTTAAGGATCATACTCGCTTGAAGGTTACTACGATTTAAAATAGTAACTTTCATCTAATTCCAAATTTCAGCTCCACATTATTACTGTATGCTACACGGTATGCATAAGCGAAATATTATAGAATACTTAAGTTATGATAAATTGTTTTAAAAAGTATATAATTTATAATGGTGTTAAACTAAAATATGTTATTTATTGACGTGACAACGTCTTATAATTCGATAGAGCCGGCTGCACGCACGAAAAAACATGACGTCATGCGGCGTTACCTCGCTATGACGTCATGCGGCGTTACCTCTGAGGCGTTCCATGTAAGGCTTGAAGTGTAAGCGAGAGCGCTCGACATCCGTCTCTCTCCTACTTGAGTGAGCGATGCGTCTGCGTGGACAGCTGCTATACTATAGTACATTTACATGTTTTGATCGAGTATCAATACATGCTACCATTCCATCAGTATTTTCTTAAGACGTTGTCACGTTCAACTATCGTCAGTAAACCGACTTTACAGACAACCAATTTTTTTGCTGTTTTATTTCCTAATGAAATAGATACTTAGGTAAAATATTAAGCCTCACAATTATGTTTATTACGAGTAGGTACCTATTAAGCGTAAATGACTTTGTGGGTTTGAACCTAGGACCCAAATAATAATAAATTTTTAAAAGGTCGTCAGCACCACGACTGGCTGCAAGACAATGTCGTTAGAATCTAGGTCACCATTTGTAACCGCCACTGTACTTTACTTTACTACCCGATCAAAGCAAAAGTAGCGTAAGTATCACGAGAGAGTTAAGAAGTAAACATGTAAGCAAATTCGAGAAAGGAAAGGAAACAACAATTATTCGAATGTAGAGCGTAATGGCGCAGATTAAACCAACTGCGCTACTTTCGATACGATATGCAATATGCACTAACAGTACCTGCTAAGTAAGAGTGCAGTAGGTACATAGCTAAAAGAATATGTACACTCATTAGATATTTAGTTTTCAAAACTTGCATTGATCTCATTTTTCACTGGTTACGTTGGTCAAAAATGTTTATTTCTTTCAAATAAGTCTCTGACTGTACTTACAGCTACTTCAATAAAATTAATAATTATAAGTTTTTAATTAGGTAGCAAGGTATTTTTTGTTATTTACTATAGATCTCAGAGGTTCCACACCTTTAATTTTATAAGCATAAGTTTATCTCATTGTAAATGAACTGTACTATAGTTTGTATGAGAAATAAAGTACTTTAAACCTGCATTGTACTGCACTCACGCACCAGGGAAATAACTAGAATGTATCATACTATTGACACTTATAATATTAAGCAGCACACGTTTTATCTTATATTTTTATCGAATTCAAAAAAGGAGGACGTTCTCAATTCGTCTGTATGTTTTTTTTATGTGTGTATGTAACTTGATATCTCCGCCTGTGGTTAACCGATTTTACATTTTATTCCCGAGGTATTGGTATTTATCCCGTAAAGCTAAAAAACCAACATAATACTTTGAAAAATCACGACTAGCTACAACAATTTTGGTGATGTTTTCGCCAATTCATAATAAATTTTGATAAGTCTTTCGTTATTGTTTATAGGTTGATTTTTAGGTGGTCACATAAAAGGTTGTCGCACGAGGAATTGATGCGTAAAAACCTCATCACATGATAATTTTCACAATCACAGGTGGTAAATAATGGTTTCCATGGCAACGGGCGTAAACGAGAGGTATATCTACAAAAAACATTATTACAAAGTTGACGCATGGCGGATCGCATAAAACGAAGGATGACCGATCCGTTCGTTTTTGATTTTTGATTTTGAAAGGTGTCATAGGTATAGTAAGTCATTTCACCTCCGAGGCAACGCACGTTGCTAACGTGCGTTTAGCGGACGTAACATTTAGCAGTAAGGTTGTTCTTTTCGTACGATCCGTCTACCGAAACTTCGTATTTCGTAAAGTAGGCCTTCTTTCATTCGTCGTTTCATCCATCCGGAATTCATCAAACTAAATAAGACTCGAATTATAACTAGATGTCGCCACTAGAAGAATTTGTAGTCTGTTTATAGTTTTTTTTAAACACGCCAAATTATTTGTAATGTTATTTAACATGGATGAGGCTTGCGCAGCAGGACCCTAAGGAGTGGCACAAAATCGTGGAGACCTTCAGCTGTGGATTAAGTCGGGTTGTAATTGAACGATATTTATTTATTTATGACAGTAACGATGGAACCACTTGCTACGCACTTGCTAATATTATGTGGCCATAAACGACCACCGAATCACGATTCAAATTTTACCTCACACAATCAAGTCACTTCAAGAGATCTTCGTGGGCTTCCGATAAAAAACGCATTACCTACTTCCTCACGGATAACCCATTTCACAATATAGGAAGCTGACCATTGTCCATCTAAACAACGCATTGTGTTTGGCGACACTATTGAGTAGACATCGAAAGAATTCCCAGCGTCACGTCTACACTATTTCATTTAGGCTTTAAATTGACTCGATCGGTAGTTCGATTTATTAGCTGAGTTAATAGGTTGATAGGATGTCACTTACCTTCTCGTTGTGGAATTTACCAGAACGTTTCCATGTACAATCGAATCGACACTAATAAGTAATAACTGTCCCAATCTAACGTTTTCGATAACCCAGGGCGCGATGGCGATTTAGGGGAGGCCTATGTCCAGCAGAGGACTATAATGGGCTGATGATGCTATGATGATAACGCTTCGAAGGCTACTATTAGTGATGTTGAAATTTAGCAACGCCATCTAGCTAGACATAAGATACTCACATAAACATACGGCAGCCAGCAACTTAACAGCATTTTGAGGAGGATCGCATTCCGGGAAGAAAGGTTTCACCACATAATGGCCGAAGGTAAGCGCCACTATAGCCTGCGTTGTCGGTCTGATGATGAGCAAGGCTATCCAGAGTCTCAGGAATCCAGGGAGAGGTCCGAACGCGGAGTAGATGTACGCGTAGTCACCGCCGGACCTGGTGATGGAAGTGCCAAGCTCGGCGTAGCATAGCGCGCCCAGGGTGGATAGAAGCCCGGATAGCAGCCATATTATGAGGGAAGTGGCTACCGATCTGAAACAAATGAAGCAAAGATTTTAATATAGGTACCTCACCTCACCTCAACAGCCTATTTGGTCCACTGCTGGACGCAGGTCTCCTCCCTGAAAAGCGCCTTAGTGGCTTTTTTCTCTTTTATATAGGTATCTAATAAAGCATAATAGTTGCTTATTTCAATGATTGAAATCTTTGAAATATTTGTGGTGATGGTTGTTAAATAACTTGAAGGTGGAAAGTGACACAATTTTTTTTTTCAAAATGTACATTTTTTATATTCTACCATTTCTAATAAGTAGAGTCTATCGACATTATGTTGATTTTAGTAATAAATCTCACGAATCCAGAACGGCAATTGATTTGAGGTTTGTTATTATTTTAAATACTAAGCATGGTTACGTTTCGTAGTCAATGGATTACAATGGTCGCAAAACAACTATCTGCCAGCTAAATAACTTGTAGAACCTAGAAATTGCTAAAACCCGATTTTTATTAGGCGCGTGACATACCATCTTTATTGTTACTTTCTTGTCTTTTTCCGAAACCTTTCCTAAATGACTTCCTATTATATTTTTAAGAGCTTGCTCTTAATCGGTTTAGATTCAGAACAATTTACAGAAACATCTATGCTAATTCCGAAAAAAGTATCAATAAAAACTATGCTCATAAAATATCTTTAGGATGGTTATGGTTAGTCATAACGATCAAAAATAAAGACTACTTAATCAGCTCATCTAAGGCTAAGTTCACAAGTAACGTGCGTTAACGCACGATAAAATTTAAAGAAAGTTCAGATGACGAACGCTAGCGCGCGTTGCGAGTACTCATCACTACTCATCAGTCTGGTAAAAAGCTCAACAGCAAACTTACGATACATTAATATCAAAACGCGCGTCAAACCGCGGTCGCCTGCATTTCTAGAGACTCTTTCTCCGAGCGCTCGCTGGCACGCGTTAACGCGCGCGCATAATCCTGCTATTTGGTACCTAACAAACGATCATATTATGATCGTTTGTTAGGTACCAAATAGCAGGATGCCGAGATTTTAAAACGCGCGTTAACATTTTGCCATCTGAACATAGCCTAACCTAACCGCAGCGGAAGGATGTTATCAGATTACTCGATCTAGATATGGCGTGAGAACATTCGCTGTTATATATAAGTGCCTACGCTAATGGTATGACGAACTGATACCTACTGTCTACAATTTCTGAAGTGGCTGGTTATCTTTTCCGTAGTAACGATAAGGATACTACAAAAGCTTTCGGCAGAATGACTATTTTAAGGAAGTTTTTATTGAATTCCGGGTTTCAGAACCTAGTTAATATACTTAATTTTAGCGTTTTGTTTAACTTTTGTCTAATAACATTTAGACGCAACAATCCTATTGCGTCTAAATGTTATTAGACAAAAGTAGGTAAGGTACCTACCGAAGATTTGCATCAAATAGATTATAATTTATAATATGTATAAAGTAGGTGCCTATGCTCGAGCTTTGAGTTCTCTGCAAATTAAGTCAGGAAAATCCAAATCTGAACCAAACAAAACTTAAATTTATATGCTTGGAGACGAGAAGTAGATACACTGGCCGCCAAAAAAATCGACCCACCCGCTAATTTTGAGTAACAAAGTTGTTGTCTTAAGTATGCGTTGACATTTTGGTATGTTTTGCTTATGATTTATAAATAAACATCAGAGTCCCCACTTCACTGGCAGAGACCAGGCGAACGTTATGCTCAGTGCTGCATAAGAGAAACAGTCCGGTTTGGAGGAGGCTCTACAATGTTTTGGGGAGGCATCTCTTTAACCGGACGTACGGAGCTGGTTTTCTTTCGGAATCGTGCGGTTAATGCTGAAAATTACATAACGGATATTCTGGAACCTCATGTGATGCCATACGCGGGATATAATGACGAAAATTTCCAGCTCATGCATGATAGATAACGCAAGACCACACGTCGCCAGAATTGTAACCGGATATCTTAGGGAGGTTGGCATACCAGTTATGCAGTGGCCAGCCAATAGTCCGGACCTAAATCCGATCGAACATCTCTGGGACCAGACAAAAAGGAAAGTTAGAGCCCGAAATCCAGTTCCAGTTCAGCTGGAAGCCGCCTTAACGGAAGAATGGGGAACAGATACCCCAAGAAGACATCAAAAAGCTGATCCGTTCGCTGAATAGGTGTATGGCAGCAGTCATTAAAGCAAGAGGAGGAAACATCCCATACTAAGGTGAAGCAAAAATGTTTTTAAATGTCAAAAAACATAAATTTTGCCATTTACAGTAAAATCGTTAATTTTGCCAAATGTTATGGTTTCATTATCTTATCACATTTTTATGTACAATATCCCGTACCACACGAGATTTTTAGGTTTTTTACAACCCCATAATTGCATTTTTTCATTATCAACATAAAAAATATATATCGATTGTAGTAAAAACCATGGGACACTTTTTTGCGAAAAAACGTAGGTGGGTCGATTGTATTGGACGCCAGTGTATAATTTTACTGAAAAACAAATTTCAAATCGACAAGTACTTTAGTAATTAATTTTTGATTGTGTTAAAAAATCAACAACCAAATTAATTTTAGGTTAAGTCCTGCAGGATTGTTTACTTTTTTACAGTTATAAAGTGCCCCGTTTAGCGTGTCATAATCATTACGTGCCGATTTGTAACTGACACTTTCTTACTAGTCTAGACTTTAAAGAAAATAAAAGATCTATGTTTTTTCCGCAGCCAGGCACCGGTAGACCTTGGCCCTGTTGTTCAGCCGAGCGAGGTGCGTTCACTGGCTTTACTATCTCAAGAATGGCAACAAGTCCATTCTCACATTATTTATCACTTTATGTACGTTACTTGAAACCTGTAGCGCAACAGGTGATCGTCACAAATGTTCCTATAGTGCGAGAGTTGGGTACCTTTGGCGGTAGAGGAATTTGGTAGGTTTGTTTTGTGCGTATACTATATAATTTTCTATGTTTAATACAAAATATTTATCGATGTATGTAATGTAATGTATTAAGAATATCAGTCATCTAGTAGGTACCCATAACACCAGCTCTGCTTAGCTTGGGGTTAAAAAATGATGCTGTGTAAGTTATACATACCTATTGGTTCGGATTATGGTTTAAGCTTAATTTTCTGAGAATAAAGTGCTCTACCTTAAAAAATCAGAATAATGTTTTTTGACGGTCGTACATAAAGAATCAGGTAAGTACTAACAGTAAATGCTTTTTCTATTTATTTACTCGCTGTCAGGTACCTACTCTAGATTGATCTATTTTTTTTGTATAGATCGTTATAATCTCGCTATCACTTTTAACTCTCGGTGACCAGCTCTCCGAGAGGAGTAAATTGAAAAACAGCGCTGCTTGCATATTAATGCATTACAGCAAAATGCTGAATTTACTCCTTTTGTATTATCTATTTGTTTTAATTAAGTAGTTTAAGTATAGTTTTATGTTGTATATTTTCTGAATTAAGGCAATAAATGATCATCTATTCTATTCTTTTCACACGTTCCGGTTTACGGGTAGCCGTTGCCGGTAGTCGACGGCGAAGTGTATGTGTAGTTACGTTAGACTGCACGCGTACCGGCATAATTTGCATACAATTCGCCGCCGGGTGTCGGCTACCTGGCGACCGAGACATGTGAAAAGACAGTTAAGAACAACGCAAGTTTTCAGTTAGATTGACCATTCAAGATATACTTAAAGGTACTTGCAGGTTAGAAGAATCAGCACGAGGAAGTGTGCCATCAAACAATCGACTCGAAAATTACGTTAATCGCTATTCGGATAAACGAGCGTTTCGCTAATGCGTTCCGTTAACTCACTAGGTTCGACCGTACGTACAATAGTGTTGCCTAGCCTTCTCCAGTTGTACCTTTCTCCTTATTCGCAAATATTCACAATAACAATCAATTATGTTTGCTTTGTTTAGGAATCACACTGTATAAAAAGTGCTACTATGCTGTGTTATAAAAATTATGCCCAAGCCGCAGTAGAGAGAGAGATCCCTCGCGTCTACATTACTAGAATTTAGAGCGAGGTTTAAAACACTGTATTTTAAGACCTTCATAAATAAAGGTTTATTTGACATTGTAGGTACTTGTTTTTGAAATGAATAAATATCAAGAAAATATTATTCACTACCAAATCTACCTAAAAGGCTGCCGAATTGGCAAATTCCGATTCCAACATCGTCGACCAAATAAATTCATGAAACCGCTGATCGGACACCAATCTGAGAGTAAACGCTAGCGTTACCGTAATCGCTTAGACATGTATCGAATTCTCTGCTCAGAATATCAAGTTGGTAATGTAATGGGTCCGGTGGGTAACGAATGAGCCTGTAAGACGAAACTGAAAGCAACACTCGTTTACAATGACCTCGAATAATGCTGTGATATCGATGTTACGAAATTATTCACGTAATTGTTGACTATCACATTATGAAGGCCAAAGGCCAATGCGGGAGCTTAAAGATAATGTTTATTTGGGAAACAATACGGTGATAAGAATGCATAAGCCTACTTTCGGCAGTATTAATTATAACAGTTCTTATAAATTAGGTTATTAAGAACGTTAGCGTAAGTAGGTAATTTAGGAACATTTTAACAAACACGAAGAATTTTCTGCAGCAATAACATCGTAGGTAACGTATTTCGTAGTAGTAGGACCACCGGATGATGAAGCTATTAAATAAACAGTAACCAAATATTTGAATGAAAAATGTAGAGCAAGTCCAAGGGAGTCCACCCACTTACCCGGTGTACAGGAATACTCCAGTCGGGGAAATAAAAATGCCACTTCCTATAATAGTCCCGATAATTATACCGACACCATTCAGCAGCGTTATTTTCCGCTTCAACACGACTTTACCATCGTTCTGAGGTTCTTCACCCATTACGGAAAAAATCAATCGCGGTTACCGGTAAACTGACGCACGTGGGCAAAACGTACGATATGAGCCAGTACAGCGAAGAACAGCGGTCTGTCCGCCACGGCCTATCTAACACGACTGAATCACTTTTCTGTAAGTAAACATTTTTTGGTCTGGGAAAACTGGAATGTAGCGATTTTGTAGCGAGTCCAATAGTAGCGGTCTAGCAACGCGATTCGGTAGAGCAAGCCGCGCGCGTAAAGCCGTAGCCACGGCGCATGTGACGACAGGACGACGACGAAGCCCCTTGGCTGCGTGTGAAACCGGGGCGAAAGGGACGCTAGATACCCTTTCACTAATCTTCGACAAGGACAGCGAAATCGTTTGCAAAATTTCGCGGTTGGGGCATAAGGCATAACATAACACCTGTTTGGAGGGAATCGTAAACTCTGCTCGGTAGATTTGTTTATTTACAATTTTACAGTTATTCAATATCGGAAGTAAGAACCGAAGCCAAAACATGAACCGCGACCTACCTCTCGCTCTGTCACTACATTTACCTTTAGATTCGTATAGGTAGGTACCTACTATGGTTTTTTAGGTTGCTGATGACACAGTTTTGCTTGTTGCATCAGATTCTCGGTAAACTTTTTTATAACTGCCTTCGGGAATTTATAAAGGTATAAACAGCAATTATTGTAAAAAGTTAAGAGGAAATAAATAAATGCAAGCGCGAAACATGGGCTATGTTTCGCGCTCGCATTTACTTATTTATTTCCTATTACCGACTACCTCAAAGAAAAGTTAATGTAATAATTCGATCTTCACATCACATGGATGGATGGATAGATGGATGGATGGATGGATGGATGTTTGTTACCTCTTCACGCCAAAACTACTGAACGGATCAGGTTGAAATTTTGCATAGGTACAGGTAAGTCTAACCACAAATTCGTAAAACACAAATTTCGACGATGTGAATAATGCAATCTCAAAAGTAGTCCATTGGTTTAGTGTCAATAATCTTTTGCTAAACGAAACCAAAACAAAATGTATTAGATTAATCCTACCTAATGTTAAACAAGTGAAGGCTGATGTACCTAAACGTTAAAGGAGAAACGTTAGAAATAGTAGAAAGTACTGTATTCTTAGGAATCACCTTAGATAATAAACTTCAATGGGGCCCACACATAGATAAGCTATCGAAGAGACTTAGTTCTGCAGCGTATGCAGTCAAAAAAATCCGTCATCTTACAGACGTGGATACATCTAGACTTGTTTATTTCAGCTACTTCCATAGTATTATGTCTTATGGTATACTGCTGTGGGGGAACGCTGCAGATATTAACACCGTATTTGTGCTGCAGAAGAGGGCTGTTCGTGCAATCTATAATATGGGTCCCAGAGAATCCCTGCGTGATAAATTCAAAGAAATAAACATAATGACAGTACCGTGTCAATATATTTATGAAAACTTGTTGTACCTTCATAGAAATATAAGTCAGTTCCCTAAAAATAGCGATAAACATAATTTGAATACCAGAAACAAACATAAGCTCGCTGTGCCCACAACTAGGCTACACAAAATTAAAATATATTTTAAAGGGCAATGTATACGCTTCTACAACAAAACTCCTAGTGTGTTGCAAAAATTATCAGTAAATAAATTCAAACAAATTGTTAAAACCTTGCTATGCAAAAAGGCTTACTGTAAAATATCAGATTATCTAGAGAGGATAAAAAAGCTTGGGACGGGTTTTGCTCCAACTCGAAAAATAACAACTAACAGGCTAAAGGTTTCTTCGTCGCTTCTTTACTTTAGTCTACATACCGAAGCGACAGAAATAAAAAAATATCACTTTATTTCCGTGTCAGTGTTTAATTTTATTATTTGACCTTTTCTAAGTGTACATTTATTGTATTTATGGAAATAAAGAGTTTTTGATTTTGATTTTGAACCCTGGAATCAAACATACTCGACTTTTTATCCCATAAATCAGTTCCCATGCGATAGAAATAACCTCAAAACGTTTCCATAGAAACAACGCGTGCGAAGCCGCGGGCAGAAGCTAGTTCTACATAAATTAAAAACCGACTTTAAATTTTGGATTACTTTCTTATAGTGTTCTAAGTTTTACGGAATATAAGTACCTATAGTAACCGCTCAGTAATAAAATTTTAATGGGGCTACTTCGGGATTATTCACTTCGCAAAATAAATATTACTATAAAATACTATAAACCGACTTCAAATTCTTCTAGTAGTGACATCTAGTTATAATTCGAGTCTTATTTAATTTGATGACACATGGATGAAACGACGAATGAAAGAAGACCTACTTTGAACCACGAAATACAAAGATTTCCTACTACAGAAAATATTTATTTATTGCGCCAAAGACATGAGTCAAGTAGCCTATTGCACTTGGTTCCATCTACTCCCAGTTTCCATATGACAGACGTGCCGACAGATGTGCTGCATAATATAAATAAATAATAAATCTATCTTCTTCTTATATATAAAAATGAAACCCGTTTCGCGTTGTCACGGCATCACGCGTGAACGGCTGGACCGATTTCGCTAATTCTTTCTTTGTTGTGTTTGTTATTGTCAGGAGAAGGTTCTTATGAAAGAAAAAATTAAGAAAGTTGGAAACATAAATTTCCACGGGGGCGAAGCCGCGGGGCGCAGCTAGTCTTCTTATATATAAAAATGAAACCCGTTTCGCGTTGTCACGGCATCACGCGTGAACGGCTGGACCGATTTCGCTAATTCTTTCTTTGTTGTGTTTGTTATTGTCAGGAGAAGGTTCTTATGAAAGAAAAAATTAAGAAAGTTGGAAACATAAATTTCCACGGGGGCGAAGCCGCGGGGCGCAGCTAGTCTTATATATAAAAATGAAACCCGTTTCGCGTTGTCACGGCATCACGCGTGAACGGCTGGACCGATTTCGCTAATTCTTTCTTTGTTGTGTTTGTTATTGTCAGGAGAAGGTTCTTATGAAAGAAAAAATTAAGAAAGTTGGAAACATAAATTTCCACGGGGGCGCAGCCGCGGGGCGCAGCTAGTAAATAAACAATGCTGGACAATTCACACAGCATTATCTAGCCCCAAGCTAAGCAGAGCTTGTGTTATGGGTACTAGATAACTGATATACTTAATACAATACACTACATTGATATTTTTTATTATACATAGAAAACCATCCAGAACCCCGGAACAAATATCTGCAGATCGTACAAACATTTCTCCCGAGGCGGGAATCGAACCCGCAACCTCCTGCGTCGCAGACAGACCTTCGCCCGCTGCGCCACAGAGGTTGTCGGTTAAAGAAAGCCAAAGGTGTTTACGATTTTAGATGATTACTATTTCCCGAGTCATATTCATATTTATTTATTGTATACACAATTATACGTACCTGTACCTACATTATAACATAATTTTAGCTTAGGTGTAATAAATAGGTTAGAATCCACTAAGACACCTCTAGAAAAAGTTGGATTATAAATGCTGAATCACTGATTTTCCTTACCTTTACGTTTTCAGTTTCAGGCGGGTCAGAAGATCCTCAGATTATCACTCTCGTCTGAATCTATCGCCAAACCCCTTCTTTTTAAACAGCATTTTTTCAGTTTTTTTTTCTCGTTACTTCACTGCTCACTGCAATGACATAATACACAAATCAACAATTAAAACATTGCATTACTTAAATGAATTTGACATAAACATAATAGCGCATATAAATCGTACAAGATTAAACAAAGTGAAATATACTTACGGCTAAAGGTAGCTCTTAGTGTAGAGTACTTACCTATCGCCATGATTTGAAGACGTCGCGGGAGAGATCCTGAAAATAACACACTTTGCAGCAGCGATGCGCCCGCGCCGCGGCGCTACTGTCGCTCTCTTCCGACGCCATTTTCAAGCAGTGTCCGAGCTTTCCCGCACACAGGTACGAACGAAAAACTAATTTAATTTCAATAACAATAATTTATGTATGAAATCTAACGACAGAAACATGTTCCACTGTAATAGATGATTGGTTTTAGTTTTAAAACAAAACTAACGCATTGCTTTGTCGAAATTCACTCGAAAACAAGAACATTAACCCTCAATAGAACACGTAATACTTAGCATGTTTTTTGTTCTTAATGGTAATTACTGAATGCAAAACACAAGTACGATGCACCTCAGGAAAGCCGTAGCCTTAATAAAGAAGTAACATTAATCAGATCACAGATTTTAACACTTGGACATGATCAGCAACAACTAACATCTAAAAGTGAACTAAGGAATGTGACCGTCATGTTTCGGTTACATCAACGCACAACCGCAGATCGAGCAATGTGTTACCTATCTAACTGTCCGTTGTAATAGTGTCTTCGAAAGTCAGTCTATTTGTGTCATCATCATGTCCTTATTTTTTTAATAGATCGGTAAGCAACCCCCGGAGCGACAGCGCTGCGAGACACGAGTCGTCCCGCGAGCCGTGGAGCCCTTGCACGTGCATTCGGCCCTACAGGAGCTTCCCAAATCACACCCGTTCTAACTTTAACTCGACACAAACTAGCTTCGATGACACTAATCCAGAGATCGAGTGCTGAAAACATGGACAGCCCTGCTACCAAGGAGGACAATGGAAAACCATCCAGACCGGTCAGGAACAGGCGGTACACTCGGTTAGTACTGTTGTAATGACTCATTACTTTCAGTCTTTATGAAATTATTTCTTTGTGCGTCACACTAGCTGTAGGGAAAATAGGAAGCCTTTATCTAAAGGCACACAACGCTACTACACAATTATGTTTTCCGACAAGGTAGATATCTGGGGCACCATCACAAACGAGATAAGCGCTATTGAGATGATGTCTAAAACATTAATAGGGTTAGGTATATGACGTCTTTAATGTTTTGTAATGACGTTGTTCATGTTTTCAGGAGGAGCATGGTCGCAGGGCAACGCCCACAGAAGAGACTGTTCACACCAGAAATAAAGCGGTATCTCAAAGACTGGCTCGTACGCCGAAGAGAGAATCCGTACCCGAACAGGGACGAGAAGAAATATCTATCGCGAGAGACTGGTCTTACTTATATACAAGTGAGTTTTATGTTTTACATGCATTCATGTTTTTCAAATATTCAATGAGATAGGTATCATGTTTTTGCCTGCCACCAACCTAATTGGCACGATGCCACATATTGCTATTTGTACATAAATAGGCACTATTTTTGTCTCCGCTTTCTTGACTACAGTGTTTTGTTTAGTTTATTGTAGTACTTACTTAAGGCCTATCTTCCGACATGTTGTAGGTAAGTACCTTAAAAATAAAGTTTGGAACAACGTAAAATTTTCACACCTCTTATATAAAAAACACAAGGGTTACCTATTGTTGTTTCAATAAAGTTTAAACAAGACAAAATTAAAAATTTTGAAAACCCGCCGACGTGTATTGGCTGAACAGATTTTCATGAAACATGGCCAAGAACACTGTGGATAAAATTATCTGTGACACAAAAAAACTAAACGAAAATCGGTTCATCCGTTTGGGAGCTACGATACCACAGACAAATACACAGATACACAGACTGTTAAGGCTAGATAACCAATTTCTCTTCTTTCAGATTTGCAACTGGTTTGCCAACTGGCGCAGGAAATTAAAGAACGTGAGCGCAGAACGCCAGCAAACTTGGGGCCACCTTATTCGCACATACAACGACCGCGCTCAGGGCAACGTGGAGCAATTCAGCATCTGTTCAGAGGACAGCATTTGGAGCGAACCAGAACCCAACTCTTCAGAGCAAGAAAATATGATGGAGGAAGCATTCACAGACAGTCCAGAGAGGGACTACCAACAAGACGATTCGGACTCATCTTTAAAAGACACGTGTGACAACAATAACTCATACGCTGACATTAACAGTGCGAAGGATTCTAACAATATTTCAGGGCCAATGCTTCTCAGCAAATGGCTGGAGAGTGCGGCAAGGTTTCAGCCAAGTGAGAGTAACTACTCGTGGTGGGCGGATGAGAGGAAACGGAGAACGGATAGTAAGATGCATCGGTATACGATCAACACTTTATCTCGGCACGATAGAGACGAGGTTGAGGCAGCTGTGGCTCTCACAGCTCTAGCATCCGCATCAAACCGAATAACAGCTACGCCTTAGCTTTTTTTAGTAAGCAATGAATATACATATTATAAAATTCCTTTTGATTATATTAAGATAGGAACCTATAGTTAAGTATACTTACGTGTATCTACTTAAATTAAGCAAGCACTTTGGTTATTTTGACGTTTATTTAGTAAGGTTTTTCATTGTGTTAGATTAATTTTTATCCTAATGTTGCTCAAGTATTATTACTCAAAATATTGAAAGTAGTCAGCATAATTTTGATCTCTTTTGGATTTATATTGTAAGTTACATAATATGTAAACCCTGCCAAAGATTTTGTTAAAAATATAATATTAACGAATCAAATAAAGGTTTTTATTTCGGCACTTATCACTTTCAACAGTTTCAACTGAAGTTTTTATTTCGCTTCACAAAAGAAAACTGAATCACAAAATTGTTTCGGCCTTCGGCAAATAAAGCCCTTTCTGGTTGAAAAGACAAATGATAAATGTGGTGCCAAATATTAAGAAGTTGGTCTAAGAGTGTAACAGGGTGTTCTTCTAATAACTTCACTGTTCTTTTGTGGTGATCATTTTACAAGCTCACGAAAATTTGTGAGCATTAAAACAACCCGTATCGTTGTGTTCAACCTACATAATAACAAAAAATACTAATAACAAAATACTTCTTTCTTCCCTGATCAACGTTGATCATGCAAACTCACCAGAACATAAATCATGCTGTTTTTTTTTTTTAAATAAAGTACTCATCAACTATTTACTTACATTTTTGGCAGTGTTCCTCTGTGAAGGTAGGTAATATTCAATTCAACAGTCACAGAATATAAAATTCTATAACCACAAAGGGGCCATTCATTTATTACGTAAGACGATTATGGGGGGGAGGGGGGTCGACCATGTCTTATTTTTTCTTACAAGGGGGTGGTGGGAGGGAGTCTCTCTAAAGTCTAAAGTCTCTAAAGTCTCGATAGTTCTTACGTAAGATCGCAAAAATTCGTAAAGTTAAAATTATACTTTGAAAAAGCGCGGGCAACCGCGCGAGTGCCGAGGTTCGCTCGGATGCGTATTGGTAAACGCAATTTCAATGGCAACGGACTCAACGTGTATTTTTTTCCTTTAGCTTCTTACGTACCTAATAAATATTAAACAGGGGGGAGGGGGTCGGCCTATTCTTATATTTTTTTATAATAGGGGGAGGGGGTCAAAAACTGGCGAAAATCGTATAACGTAATAAATGAATGGCCCCAAACGTCTTGATTAACTATTTAGGTACTACTTTAACTAACTACAAACAAAACTATAAGTCACTAGCTACAAAGCAGCCTAAAGTTATCTACATACCTACATTATAACAAAATTATACTGTAGCAACGAAAGTTCCATCTATGGGTGCCTGGACAAAACATAACTATGAGTTTAAAAATGAGGATGTATTGATATTCTACACTAGTAGTAAATACAGAGTTTCTTTGGTGAATGAAAGCATTTTGTTAGTAAGTTAAAACTGATAGAATTGAATTCTCATAAAATCATACAAGCCCTGGATTGAAAAGAAAACAGGATTATTAATTTCTTTGTTTTAGTTTTATGTAAGACGGGGAAGTAGATAAAAACCCAGCTACATCGTATAATATTAATAATAACACCTAAATAAAACTACTTTCAACTATCTTTGCTCTCTACTTCAACTTCTTTGTTCTCTGCAGGTTTGTTCTGCAGCTCAGCATGTTTGTCGAGATGAGATACTAGTATCTGCTGGGTCTGGTTCAATTGGCTTACGATGCTTGATCCCGCACTGTCTAGGACTGCACAGAGCTGGCTCCTAGCAGCATCTAGGTTGGGTAATTTGCTGAACTCTACCAGCTCATTTTTAGACATGAGTCTGTCCTGGATGATGCCAGCTGAAAATTTTAATGAACAGTATATTATGAATGATCAAATTCTTCATGCCACATTCTTTGCTTGCAGCATGCTTTTACTACATGCTTTGTTTAAGTTGCGAGATAGTAAAATCTTACCCATAACAACAAGTTGTGGTGTTTTCTTGAGTATTTTAAACAGTTTTGCAGCATTTTCTGGCTGACCAAATATAATATTTTGATGAGAGGTAAACAAATGGTTCACAGCTTCATACCGAGTTCCTTTAGTAGCCATGCTGACAATCTTTTTACCATAACAACGTAAATGCATCTTGTTTTTTGATAGTTTAGCAAATACTGGGGTTTTATCTTCCATGCTTATGGAATTCAGATGAATGAACACCACCATCTTTGAGGTATTGAACCAGTTTAGACATTCTCTTGCAAGTATTCTCTCAAACGGATTGTCAATTTCTTTTTTTGCATTCGTCTTGTTCTTTTCACAGACCACTATCTGAGGTAGTGTCCACTTTGGCGGATTATAAACAGGTTTTGCCAGATCGATGAGAAGTTGCCTTTCGAAATGTGGAGCTCTTGGTCTTTGAATATTAATTTTTCCCCGGAATCGTTTCGCAAGTGTTAAAACCGACTGAGGCTTCAAGAAACCTAAAAGTACAGTAGGAATTTATGAGCACAGACAGACAGACGACGACCAAGGACTGCGGCGGCGCTTTCTTTTCATTTACTTTGACTCTTCTGCCCGGCGGGCAAAATAAAGAGTCAAAGTAAATGAGCGAAATACCTTTGTGAATAGACGCCATTGTATTGAATATAATATATATCTAGGAAACGCAAATGGAAGAAAGTCAGGTCAATGAAGAGATATTTTAACTAATCTTGGCGAACATTATTTTTTAAGGAATATTATCAACATAACCTAACTAACTTCACAATATTTGATTTTGTTTTTCATAAATTGGTTGGACTGATGACATTGACATGCCATCCAGATCCAAGTCTGCATTGTTTTTTACGTAGAATCTGTGACACCAATTGACACTTTGGTAGACGTCAACCGTTGTTGACAATGAATGACGTTTCTGTCAAAATTGTCAAATCAAATGCGCATTGCGCATAGTTTCTTGCGTGGAAAGAAGAAGGAAATGAAATGGTTTCTTTTCGCATTTTGTGGACGAGGATTCAATGATATAAATTTCTTTGATCTGTGTGGTAATCCAGAATCAAACGGTCCAGACTTCACAAACGACACAAACATAAACCTGCAAAATGAAAGGTTAGCACAAATTCATAACCTAAATGTTTGAAGAGCCTCTTTTCCATTGCTGAGCGAGTTTGTTCTGTTATATTATATATTATACGTTCTGGATGTTTTCTATGTATAATAAAAATTATCTATCTATGTAGTGTATTGTATTAAGTATATCAGTTATCTAGTACCCATAACACAAGCTCTGCTTATTTTGGGGCTAGATAATGCTGTGTGAATTGTCCAGCATTATTTATTTATTTTATTATGCTATACTTAGTCTTGATCTCATTTCCAGAAACGTGTGGTATTAAAGAAGATACTCCGCCATCGTCGGTAAACGGCGACGACATAGAAGCCATGGACGATGAAATGTACTATGAGGAAGTTGAAGAAGTTACTCTGGAAGACTTAGAAAACATGCTAGAAGAACCAGAGGAAGACGCAGACATGGAACCTCCAGAGGACCATTCATCTATGGTTTTCAAAAAACATGTTGGTTCTACTTTCTGCTGCGACCTTCATCCAACTGGAACCTTGGCTGTTACAGGGGGGGAAGATGATAAAGCATATGTCTGGTCTGTAGAAACAGGCAATGTGGTTATGGATTCCACTGGCCACAAGGACTCGGTAATATTTGTAGGATTCAGTTTTGACGGAGTATATGTGGCTACGGCTGATATGGCTGGGTTAATAAAAGTGTGGGAAGTAAACACAAGTAATTCAGATCAGCCTTGGACTGTAGCCTTTGAGTATGAGACAGAGGACTTGTCCTGGGGTTTTTGGCATTTTGGCGCGAGAGTCCTGATCTTCGGAGTAGAGTCTGGAGATATCTATGTCTTCAAAATACCATCTGGAGAAACCAAGATTTTAAAGGGAACAAATGTAAAAGTGGAATGTGGTAAAGTGAGTATCATTTTAAGGTTACCTAGCATTTGGAAATATTATGCAATAAACTGATAATTAAAATCTCACAGAAAATAATGTTTGTCACTGTGGATGACTTGTCTGATATAATATTTTCAAATATGCAGTCTCTTCCTTCTACAATGTGTATCATATGTGTACTATGCCGAAGACCCCAATGGTGATCAGTTGTGGGGGGAGATAATTAAAAATTCCTATTTTCAGTTTCCCATACAAAAAGTTTTAATTTCCTAGTGCCTAAATAAAGTGACAACCCTATCCGGGTAACGTATATCAACTACCTCTGCAGGTATTTATCTTCGTAAATATTTGGGTTCATTTTCAATTTCAATTAACCCTAAGATGGCAACATAAGTAGGTAGGTAGGTATTAGGATTACAGTCGTGAAATAATAAGTACCTACCTAAGTTGGGAGAAAATTGTATAAATAAGTAGGTAGGTACCTACCTGGTTTTAATTTACATAGGTATTTTCTTATTTTAGTATCTGTTGAGAAAGAGGGTGGTTCTCAAAGGTACAGTTTGTTCTATGATTGGCGATTGACAACCATTTGGCAAAGTCCGACCGCCAATCAAATTTAGGTCACTCTACATCTTTGACCATACTGAGGTCATTGTCCCAAGTGCAAGAAACAGCTGACTTTAGGGTTGTCACTTCGTAAAAAATAAGCTGTTCATGTTAAAACTTTGTCGCAGTTTTTTTTTCAGAGATAGCAATCGAAATTAGAAAAGTCGTCGAACAAAAGTGGTTCCCGGCGGTCCTCGACGACTTTTCGGGGGGGGGAATTTTTGGTGGAATTCCTTTCGGATAGTACACATTATTTTGATACACGTTGTATACATGTTGCAAAGGGGTTTTAAGATTTTGGCCTTAACATTGACTAGGTACCAGAATGATTTTTTTATTTCAAAACGCCGTGCCCAATACAAGTTATATATTTGGATAGAGTATGCTAATAAATAAAAAAAAAATCCATACCAAAATGTCCTAAAGTGTCATGTTTCAGAGATATTCACTTAAAAAAAAAAGCTATAGGAATTTTTCATCTGTAGTACAGTTTGGTAGCCAATTTCAAGGCCACCGTCCATATAAAATCTTCAAACCCCTCTATTGACACTGAAAGTTCCAAGTGTTAATAAATCACTAATTGAGACAAAAAAATTCTTCCAGCTCTTCCCTGATGGCAGAAGGTTAGCAGCTGGATATGAAGATGGTGCAGTAAAGATATGGGATTTAAAGACATCCTCGCTCATAAGTCAAGTGCCTTCAAATGTACAGGGAGAGAGAGTCACAGATATTGATGTCCAGCCTGACAATAACTTGGTTGCATCCATTTCCTTAAACGGTAACTTCCATTAGCTTTCATGATGAAAAAAATTGATGTGTTACTAATCCCAGTAGTTGACCAAGAATGGTTCAGAAAAAGAAAACAATTGGTGGAAAAACATAAAACTTACCAAAAACTTAAAGAAATGATTCAGTGTCTACTTAAGTAATAGACATACTCAGTCAATTATCTGCAAAAAAGATAAACAATCCTGCAGTATAGGTCGCGCAAATCTTTATGAATTGAACATGGCATCGAATTTGAAACCAGAAGCACAAAACATAAAAAAATGCCTTCTTTATCAATACCCTAGAGTACATGTTGGACCACCTAATGAATAATTTCTTACGTCATGTGTGAAAGGGAAAAAGACATTGAGTCTACCGGAGAAATTTAGCCCCTGCTCCCCAAAAAAATATGTCAGTCACAATACCTAACACCCTATATGTTTTTATCTGTTTCAGGAAAAGTGGTGCTTACAACTCCTAACAATGGGAAAGTGGTAGGACAACTGCAAGCAGAAAACGATTTGGAAACTGTAGCCTTTTCAAAGGAGCCTTCAGGATATTTAGCCTTAGGTAACTAATTTGCTTAAATCACCTGCTTATTTGCTGTAAAAAACTGCTTTTTTAATTATCCACAAGTAAACTTAAGAAAATTATTCACATCTTATCAAAAGGTTAGACAATGATAATGGAACATGAACAAGATGATATAAATAAAAACATAATTTCCGACTGATGAGTGATAGATATTGATAACCTTTCAAAATAGTAATCTTATAGTCAGTGAATTAAAGAGGCGCGCGAACATTAAAATATGAATTGGGGCCACTCTGAAAACGATATAAAGACATTCATTGCCTTTAGTTTTGTTGACCAAACAAAGTTTTAATCAATCATTGCTTCTTTTACAGGAACCCTTACAGGCGCAGTCAGTATATGGGACACCGCAAGGCAGATGGTTAGGCACCAATGTGTAAAAGCGGATGAAGAAACAGGAGTTACTAAAATGATATGGATTAAAAACCATCTAGTCACTGGCTGCCTAGATGGTTCGCTGCGCGTCTACGAGAATAGAACTGGAGAAAGAAAACTGATGCTAACAGGCCATGAGTCGGCAATACTAGATTTATCTTATAATGAGAATAAGAAGCTGATACTAACAACATCTGATGACGATTCGGCAAGAGTGTTCAAGTATGAAGTAAATGACAATGATTAATACCTTCTGCATTTTATTGCAACCCGGTTAGTGAAGATTTTCTTTGTTTTTTATTTCGGATTTATTGTTATTTATCATTAACTAGCTGCGCCCCGCGGCTTCGCCCCCGTGGAAATTTATGTTTCCAACTTTCTTAATTTTTTCATTCATAAGAACCTTCTCCTGACAATAACAAACACAACAAAGAAAGAATTAGCGAAATCGGTCCAGCCGTTCACGCCTGATGCCGTGACCAAGGAAAACGGGTTTTATTTTTATATACATAGATTAATTATCATACATTTTACTATGTAGTAGGTACCTAGATAAGGCACATTCCCGACTCACAAAAGCGTCGCCAAGTAACAAAATAATTTATTCTTATTTTTACGTTAAACAAAGGAATTTTCAAAAATCCATTGTAGTGTGGTAACTAAGCTCATTTTTTTATGCCTCCGTAATAGTTTTATTTTGTATAATTTAGACAGAGACGCTCGTTGCTCTTGGTGACGCTCATGGTCACCAAGAGCAACTTAGCATCTATCCCATGGAGTTTTGGCGTGGCGTGGCGTGGCGATGCACTCGCCGCACTCATCGTACGCGCCGATTTTTTTTGATGGAATCTGTATACTTACCTAAAGGATTTTACTAAAACGCAGATAGGTGCGCGATATTGCATACTATTTCATTTCATATCTTACTAGGTATATATATATAATTCTTCTGTGAGTGTGTATGTCACTGAACTTCTCTCAAACGACTGGACCGATTTTGATGAAATTTTTTGTGTGTGTTTAAGGGGATCTGGGAATGGTTTAGATTCACAATTTTAACGACTGGACCGATTTTGATGAAATTTTTTGTGTGTGTTCAAGGGGATCTGGGAATGGTTTAGATTCACAATTTTGTTTAATTAACGCGTGCGAAGCCGCGGGCAGAATCTAGTAAAGTATAAAATGCGGTGACTGCGGCGGCGCGGACAGTGCGCGTTCACCTTTAGACCTACTGAACAAAAGCACAGTGGGGTATGCAAGAATCCTACCGTTCACTATGATAATTCGCGGAATACCGCGTAGGTACTGCGCGAAACCGAGTTAAATTTACCGCTGCCGCTCTGGGTAGCGATTACGCGTAGGTCTGGGGTTCTACAACTGAAAACGAAAATCGAAGTTTCCGATTCGTTTTCGTGTAAACGCTATCTTAAGCAAATGACATAAGAGTTGGTGTCTGCTTGAAACAGAAACTTCGATTTTCGTTTTCCGAGAAGACCCCCTGAACAGGCCCTAAGTTTGTGATGCTATGTTCACTTGAAGAAAACTGCATCACGACCATAGATGCGAATGTTATACTCGTATTATCATAGAAATCGAAATAGTGACTTGTTATTTAGATTTCTATGCGTATTATAAACGATACAAAGAACGGTATAGAATTACGCGATTACGGTACCTACTTTAAACTATACCTGCATCAGTTAACATAATTTTGTCGATTGTGTGGGGTGACTGGGTGACAATTTAATTTCCACATGTTTAGTATTTATTTTAAGTTCCAAGGTTCTGTCACACGATGTAGGTTAATTCGACCTTGACTTATAGTGGTGCAGACTTGCAGGTGGGCGAGTAAGTTCATATCCATATTACGTTTATGTATTACTGATGATGCAGCGACTCGTGTAATTATGGTCAAACTTCACTTAAGGTAAGTTTGTTTAACCTTAAAATTTTTATTCCATTTTCCTTTTTTTGGCTGGGGGTAGTCGCAACATAAACATTCAAATATTTAACTCTCTGTTTTAATTTCCTTTTAAATAAATTAAACCAGTTATTTACATCTTTTACATGCATTAAATTAAAGCTTAGTTTACAATACCTGCCTGGGAGTGTTTTCATCAAAATCACACACTTCTAAAGACCACTTTCGTCACATCACAATGTCACAGAAATCTTTGGAGGTTATGGCCAACTCTATGAGGCAAATGGAATCCTTGTTCATAAAGCAAATGGAAGATTTTAGCTGCAGAATCGAGCAAAGCAGTACACCTAACAAGGCCACCACTTCAAGCCTTGCTACCGAGCTCGCTACGTTCAGGACCTTTATTATGGGAGCTCTGAAGATCCTCCAGGACCAATTTCAGGCTCTCAGCCGTGAGGTTGACAGCCTTGAAATGAGAAGTAGACGCAAGATGTTGCTGCTGCATGGTGTTCCAGAGGCTAAAGGTGAGAAAACCAGTGACATAATTGTGCAGACCGTTGCCCAGAAGCTGAAAGTAGTGGGTTTCACCAACAATGCCATCAGTCGGTGTCATAGAATGGGCCGTCCTGACTCCGCAGGTCGTCCTAGACCCATTTTACTCAAACTGCGTGATTCCGAGGTCAAGAATGAGATATGGTATGCTAAAACCGAGCTAAAGGGCACTGGCATCACTTTGTCGGAATTCCTAACAAGGGCCCGACACGAAACTTTTATGGCAGCAAGACAGCAATTCGGCGTGTCGAAATGTTGGACTCAGGATGGCAGTATAGTCATTCTAGGCTCCGACGGTGTCCGCCTCCGCGTAAACCATCAACAGGACCTCGACAGAATTATTAGCCAGCTGGAGAAGCGTAGGCCGGCATCGGCCAAGGAACCCGCGGCAGCGGTGGCAGCTGAGCCCCCGAAGAGTAGGCGTGCCGCAGGAACGGTCAGAAAGTGATTCACTAATCGTTAATTGTTACGTAGGTAATCACTGCACATTTTTTTTTTATGGTAAAAAGTACTGAATACCCGCTGCAATTTTATTAAAATTATTGTTTGTTTCGTAGTAATGACATTTAAATGTTTATGATGTAGTTACTTTCATTTACGACTGTCAAAGTCAAACGCTATTTACACGGCTGATTTCGTTTGTCCATATTTTTCACGTTTCGTTATAAGCAGATGGTATTAGCACTCATGATAACTTTTGAATTTTCCATTTTATTTTATTTTTTCATAATGTACACAACCGGCAGGTGGAGTAAATTAGGTGGTATAAAACGGAGTCAAAATAATAATAAGTGCAGTGTTAGAAATATTTTTATATAAGTAGGTAAGTTATTAAGTACTAATATATTTTGCTATACAAGTAGGTACACATTAAGCTGAGAAATTATGCTGCATAACATCTTTGGTGAGACCAGTGATAGTAACGATGAATATGAGTCCTTTTCTTCCTCTTCCTACTCTAGTGATGATAGCTTCGTCAGTATTCCTTCACTCTCCGAAAATCTTTCAGCTCAGTTTTCTGATGTACCTAAAAATTTCAATGTTGTTCATATCAATGCACAAAGTGTCCCGGACCATTTTCCTGATATGTTGGCGTCGTTTGACCATAGATCTATTCATGCTATTCTTATTTCCGAATCGTTTCTCAAGCCTTGTCTACCTTCTACATCTTTCTCTCTACCTGGTTTTCGCCTTATCCGTAACGACCGCGTTGGTGCGCGCTGTGGTGGGGTGGCCATATACTTACGGTCACACATTCCTTTTTCTACTATTAGCATGTCTGCCCAGCCTCCTCCGCCCAATGCTGGGGAACATCTTTTTGTTGAGGTCACCCTCTCTCACACAAAAATCTTACTCGGTGTTTTCTATTGTCCGTCCCTTCGGATCAACTATTTTTCCTCTTTTGAGAAACTTTTAGAGGATCTCGTTCCAAACTATAGTCAAACCATCATCATGGGTGACTTCAACACCTGTCTTCTCAAAAGGGATCATCGCACTGCAGCGATTGAGTCTATTGTTCGGTCCTGTAATCTGCATATCCTCCCCCTTGGGGCCACCCACCATTTTCCGAACTGTACCCCGTCCCTCTTAGATTTAATTATAGTTTCTTCTCCTTTTTTTGCTGTTAGACATGGTCAATTTTCCGCTGATAATTTTTCTTACCATGACTTAATCTTTTTGTCTTATAAAATTCGCCCTCCTAAGTCTAAGCCTAAAGTCATTATACAACGAAACTTTAGTAAAATTGACAGCGTTAAACTGCTTGCTGATGCTCGAGACCTAGATTGGTCGTCTGTTTATGATGCTGATACTTTGGACGATAAGGTAGCCACCTTCAATGCCATAATTACTCATCTTTTTGACAGACATGCACCTTTTCGTCCTATTAAATTAAAACATCTTCCTGCGCCCTGGTTGACAGATGATATTAAATTGCTCATGCATCAAAAATCTTGCGCGAAAACTAGGTACAAAATTAACCCAAGTGAAAAAAATAAGGCTGCCTATTTACAATTTCGCAATCGATCCAACAGAAAGTGTAGGGACGCTCAGCGTCGCTACATTCACGAATCCGTTTCTGAGGAGGATCCTGCCAAGGTCTGGAAATTCCTTAGAACTCTAGGAGTCGGAAAGTCTAAACAGGACTCAATACCAGACAATTTAGATATTAATTCTTTAAACGTTCATTTTTCGCCTGCTCCTTCCATTTCAGACGCTGTCAAAATTAATACTATCAAAAATATTTTGTCTTCTCATAACCCTAACCATTCTCAATTTTCTTTCGACCCAATAACCCCTGAAGATGTTAGGAAGAGTGTCCTATCCATTTCCTCCAAAGCGGTTGGGACTGATGGTATCAGCCTCAATATGCTTATCCCCATTCTGAACGTCATCCTCCCGATTCTCTGCCATATCCTTAATTATTCATTGGAGTATGGGGTCTTTCCTTCTTGTTGGAAGGAAGCCCAATTAATCCCTTTACCCAAGAAACCCAATCCCAAATCCTTTTCTGAATACCGTCCTATTTCTATTCTCCCATTTCTGTCAAAAGTTCTAGAACGGCTTGTGCACAACCAGCTTAACTCGTTTCTCTCATTGCACAACACTCTTAATCCCTTGCAATCTGGTTTCCGTAAAGGCCACAGTACTGTGACTGCCCTGGTCAAAATAACTGACGACATACGACTGGGCATGGATAGTCGAAAACTCACTATTTTAACCTTGCTGGATTTTAGCAATGCCTTTAACACAGTAGACTTTGACATACTCCTAGCATTCCTTCGCACTCTTAACATCTCCCAGGGGGTGGTTGACTGGTTTTTCAGTTACTTGCATGGTCGCCGGCAGAGAATCCGCCTCGGCGAGTCTGTCTCGTCATGGTGTGATACTTCTGTCGGTGTTCCACAAGGTGGCGTCCTCTCCCCTCTTCTCTTTGCTATATTTATTAACTCCATCTCTCAAAATTTAACTTCTTCCTATCACCTCTACGCGGATGATCTACAGATATATACACAGGCACAGTTGGATCGTATTAGCGACGCAGTTGATATCACTAACACGGACTTACGCCATATCACTGAGTGGAGTCGAGCTCATGGTTTAAAAATTAACCCTGTTAAAACTCAAACTATAATTATTGGTAGTTCGAAACTGGTAGACAGATTGGACTGGCAGACTGTGCCTCAAGTCAACTTTGATGGAATACCCATACCCTACAGTGTGACAGTAAAGAACCTAGGGGTTACCTTTGACCGTAAGCTGTCATGGTGTCCTCAGCTTGAAGTCACCTGTAAGAAGCTTTATGCTTCAGCAGGTTCTCTTAGAAAGTTGCGGTACTTTCTGCCGACCGCTACCAAAATTGCTTTAGCCCAATCTCTTCTTCTCCCTGTTCTGGACTATGCCGACGTTTGCTATTTAGACCTTGCCGAGGAGCAGTTGGATAAACTTGAGCGTCTCCAAAACTTTTGCATTAGGTTCATATTTGGTTTACGCAAATATGACCACGTCTCTCCTTTTCGCACCATGCTCAAGTGGCTCCCTATCCGACTTCGCCGGGACATGCACGTTCTTTCTCTTCTCTTTTCCATTCTCTTTAATCCTCTTTCTCCAGCGTATCTTAAAGAACGGTTTGAGTTCCTTCATTCTTCTAACTCTCACAATCTTAGGTCATCAGATAACTTACTCCTCAAGTTTCCCACTCATTCCCAATCCTTCTATGGCAATTCTTTTAGTGTACAGGCAGTTCGTCTTTGGAACAAACTGCCTGTCGATATCAGGCTTGCCCCTTCCATCGACTCCTTCAAATCCAAACTGAAGTCCCATTTCCTTTCTACAGTCTAAACTCATTTCATTCTTTCCCGACTCTGTAACTTTGGATGTTATTGCAACTTATTTGGATAGTTAGCTTTTATTATAATTGTTTCTTTTGGACCTACTGTATTCGTTTATAGTTATTTTTTACTTTTTATTATTATTATTATTATTATTATTTTTTTTTTTTCTGTTTTTCCATGTTATTAGATAGTATAGGTAAGTTTGTTTGTATTATAAAAATGTATGTATTAGGTAAGTATATAAGTTCTGTTATTTCCTGTCTGTGCACTAGGAACCCTTTTAATTTCTTATATCTTTTTCTTCATCCCAAGGTTGCCTGGGAGAAATCGCTCTCAGCGATAAGGCCGCCTTTTGTACTTTGAATTTGTCATTTAGATATAAGACTTTTATTAACTTTATTTACTTGTAAGTACAAATAAAGTGTTCATTCATTCATTCATTCATTCATTCCTTTGATCGGTATTAGCCTACGTGTTAGCCGTAGTCTCGTTTTCTGTCTTGTTTCATAATTTCACATACCTTTCAGAAATAGGAAATGTGTAGTAGCTAATTGAAACCGTAAATTCCCTTTACGACCAAACCATTATAATGTCATGTCAAGACACGACTTGGAACCATATCAACTTTATTTTAGTACACACGTGTTTTAAATTTAGGTAAATGTAATTCATGAATATCAATAAAGAAAATAATAAATGGGAAATAAAGTATACCTACCTACTACTAGTAGTTTATTCTAGTTTTGGTTAGACAGGTCTCTTACTCATTTCCTTGTTATTATTCTACACTAAGCTTCTGCCCGCGGTTTCCACTACACAACTACACACATCTATTCAAAATTTTAGCCTGATCCGTTCAGTAGTCGTAAAGAGGTAGGTAACAAACGTCCAAACACGCAATCAAACATCTAAACATGCCTCACCTCATTAATAATAGTATTATTTAACAGGCATTTATCGTATTTAAATATAAATATACTAATAATAATACTAATAATAATGTGTTCAGTTCAGATCACGTACGTTGAAAAATATTTATTTATGTTATTTATTCCTCACCTCACCTCAACAGGCTATATTTGTCCACTGCTGGACGCAGGCCTCTCCCTTATAAGAGTTTTAGGTGCCTTATAATCTTAAATCTTATAGGTTTAAAGAACTTTATTTTCTCATAAAAACATACAGTTCACATTAAACAGTAAATGTGTACTAAAACTAAATTTAAGTAGGTAAATAACTCCCAAGCGTTGAGGTTTAACTTAAATTACTAATCATAACTAATAGTGTTACATTATATTTATGTAGTTATATTAGTCTATTGAGTAGACATGTGCTTTCTTATGGGGGTAATGCCTAATTGTTCTGCAGGAGGCGCAGTTACTTCTGCTATCTAGAAACATTCACACTTTCGCATTTATATTATTAGTGTGATGTTATATTCGTCTTTTATTCGGTATGTGCGAAATAATTAAGTAAGTAGGTAAGTATATTATGTAGGTAGTAGTAACGTGTTTTAACCCCCGACGCAAAAAGAGAGGAGTGTTATAAGTTTGACGTGTCTGTGTATCTGTCTGTGGTAGGTATCGTAACTCCCAAACTGATGAACCGATTTTCGTTTAGTTTTTGACGTGACAACGTCTTATAATTCAATAGAGCCGGCTGCACGCACGAAAAAACACGACGTCATGCGGCGTTACCTCGCTCTTTTCTAAAGACGTTGTCACGTTCAACTATCGTCAGTAAACCGACTTTACAGACAACCAATTTTTTTTGTGTCATAGATGGTTTTAGACCAAGTGTTCTTAGCCATGTTTCATGAAAATCTGTTCAGCCAATAATCGTCGGCGGGTTTTTAAATTTTTGAATTTTGTCTTGTTTATTATGTAGTTTCATTTTTTTATTTTTTTATTTGATGGCTTTACAGCTAAGCGATGACATCGCCCGTAAAAAATTAGCAAATTATGATACAAAAAAAAACCATTAAAACTTATAAAAAATACTAAAATAGGTGGATATTAACTCCCTAGTCAAAATCCGTATGAAAATGTGACTCAAAGTTAAGGGTAGGGTGTAGTTAGGTAAAACTTTATTCACAAAGAGAATTACAATCAACTAAGTAATAGAAATAAATGACAACTAGTATTTACAATCGAAACGATTGAGCTAACTGCAGACTGTTGCAAACCATCTACAGGTAGCTCAACTAATCCATATCAATACCAGTCGGAAGCGTCCCCAAGACGCTGGCTGCATTGCCCCACTGTATGGCAATGGTAAAACTTGGTTTTTGACGACCCTAATGCAATTTAAAATCGTACAATGACTGTCATTGACCCGTCCGTTTATATCTACACAATAGAGACGCTATATCTCAACCACTCGCATCCTGCCAGCGCGAAGAGTAATCATTCATGTTATACCTAGTCACCAGACAGTTAACGTGTTACGTCATTTATATTAAAACCTTATCATTATAGGAAACCTCAAAATTATCTGGGCCACCTGGCCACGTGGTTATCCCGCCATCGCCGGTCGTGATGTTAATAACACTAGTTCTTGCGCAGCGGATAAAAACCAGTTGTTCGAACTTGGCAGTGAATTTAAACGAGTTCTTCCTCGAGCAAATTCCCACTTTATTAGCGTGTATCAAGGCAGCCAGTCGCTCGGCACGATTATAGACTCGTGCCGTTAGTATTTTGAGTCACCCATGTGGCGGTAGACAGTCTGCCTGCTGGTTAACGCAAAGCAGTCAACTGAATAGTAAAGTAGGCACCGGCCCCAGCGAACGTGTGCACCGCGTCGCGCCATATGGATTAAGATCGCGAGTTTAAAATCGCCGACATCGACGGAAATAAGTGAAATCTGTATCGGGAACCGCATTACTCTATTGCAAAGGAAAATCTGAAGTATTATGTGAAAACCCGCGATTTAACGTCCTGTGACAGCAATGTGTACATTAACCTACGGCGGTAGTCCAGTATGACAGAAACGGTAGTGGCCAATATTTATTAATAGTTCCTGTTATCAGCTGCGTGAGCCGGTAAACAGCTTGGCCGTGTTTTTATCAGTTCCATGGAGCATTCATGGTGTATTCCGCAACACGTGGTGGAGTCCGCAGCTTGCGAAGTGGAGTGATGCAATGTTTGCACGGTGGTACTTCAGCTTTTCGGCAGAAAGGATCTACTGCTGATTGCGAGTGAAAGTGTTTAGATACGGTGTGACTTTTGATTTGGTGACGGAGCAAGACAAAGGTTTACTACGCTGTGACTTGGTTTTAATTATTTCTGATAGAAAAGACATTAAAAATGGCAAAAGTATCGGACGTTAGTGGTTTGCCACCGAAGGCGATGGACGTTGGTAATGGGTCTGAGGGGGGCTCGAGCGACGGAGAGTCGAGTGGAGGAGTGCGGTTGAAGAAAGAGCTGAGCTTGCTGAATGGAGTGGCGATTATCGTGGGCGTGATCGTGGGCTCGGGGATCTTCGTGTCTCCTCGGTACGCTCTCAAATATGCGGGCTCGAAGGGCATGGCGCTCATCGTGTGGATACTCTCGGGGATTCTATCGATGGTTGGCGCGCTCTGCTATGCAGAACTTGGTAAGTTTTTGTCAAACATCAAACGCTTTGTTTTCGAAAATTAAACTCGATAGAAGACATGGCGCTATGGAGGCCTACCTACCAGCTAGTGGACCAATAAGAATGATGATGACAAAACACATTGACGATTATGTCCTTCTAACCGAATTTCGACCACGGCGGCCAGTCTCATCGGAGGCTAGCCAGATGCTCAGGACATATTACAGTGCACAAATGTGTGCGCAAACACAGGTGCACTCTCTAATACCTAACTCTCATAATCCGATGGGACGACAGACCGACACGACCGGGGAGAGCTCAGGCGCAGGACCAACGGCTTAACGTGCTTTCCGAGGCGCGGGGGTTTAACACCGCCAACTTCCTGACTCCGGGCTGCTACTAGGATGTCGTATCGTAAGAGTCGACTATGAACCTAAACGCAGATTCCTGTTGTGTATTTTTAAACCACCACAGATCACCAATCCCCCTAAGGATTGGTGATCTGTGGTCTAAGTGTGGTGGCAAAAATCCCCTTGTTTGGGAAAGGCACGATCAACAGGCCAGTAAACGTACCTATGTGTGGACCATTCGAGAGGCCGAATCTTATCAATATTACCTACATTACCTAATTGTGCTTTGGCCCGAATCGGTGTCATTTGTTATCTTGGAATGCAATTGTTTATGGTCAAGTTATCAACGTTAATTTATTCGCAGTTAGTTCCACTTTTAATACATACCTAACTTACTTAAACATTCCTATTTCCAATAAAACTATTTTGTAGGAATACAAAACCCACGTTTTGTAAAAAAAAAACAAGTTGTAATAAAAGTTTACACAGGTAGATAATATAAAGCTCTACTGAACACTTTGCCAACAAAAACACCGCATTACCTCATTATTAGGTAGCAATATTTTTTTTGTAGAAAGCTACCTCAATATTCCACTATCGCTTCTTATCAGGTAGTACCTATACACTAGCCAAACTCGATGTTGAATGTTTGCAAACAAACTACGATACAAAAAACTAATACTCACTTGGCTTCGAGTTTCAGATATTTATTGCAAGCAATATTGATTGCAAGCAATATTTACTGAAGAAAGTTTCTCAAATCGACAAGTAATGTAAATTGCGTACTACCTAGGTATAAAAAAAAGACGCGGCAACAAAGAGAATTTTAGGTTAAGGGGCAAACCTAGAGGGTTTGGTTGTCAAACTGGACCTGGAACTCAGTAGGTACTCACGGGATCCATGTGGTAAAAAACTAGAATTAAGTACATTAAATTCAAATTTTTTCTTCGGTTCCATAATAGTGAAAACACAACTGAACAAATTTACGATAAAAAACAATCAATAGTTCACTGTTTTGCACCAAATTTGGTCGAGATCTCAGGAACCCTGCGGTCTAAAAGAAAAGATTATTGTTTTGATTCGTAGATACTAGGAACCAAAGAATTAGTAATATTCTTTGGTTCCTAGTATCTTTATAAGTTGTGTAGTTTTCTTGTGAATAAGCAAAAACATCATTTTTGCGCTGCGTTCCAAAAACATAATGCTCTGTCGCGCTCCTATGAACGCGAAATCCTATGCCTATCCTTTTCACAAAATGGCGTTTAGGGTAAGGAAGGGTATTGCCGGTCACTTAAGCAAAATGAAACACAAATTACAAAAAAATCTAGTTTTTATTTAAAAACTATATGGAAAACTTAAATTTAACTATTATTCTATCATACTTATGAACTATGACTTCAGTTTTCTCAAAACTCATGCCACAATAGACTTTTTAAAAAAAATATAGCTTTGACCGGTATTGCCCGACATGGCGGGCAATGCCGGTCAGCAGGTTGACAATACCGGTCAGTTATTTTAAAGCCATAAATCACAAATATAATCTTCGGGGGACTCGTATCCTGAGCATTCGGCGTGAGCCCAATGCCCACACAAAACGCAAAAAATATACATAAGTACAATTACAGGCCAGTAACTGTACCTATATAAAAAACTAATATAAAACGAATCATCGGTAATATAAAACGAAAATCGGTGACCGTAAAAAAAAAACACAAACAGTCAAACATAGAACCTCCTCCTTTTTAAAAAAGTAGGTTAAGTATAATTATGTATAAAAACAAACTCTACGATCATAGAACATAATGATTTTTTATACGTCGCAAAATATCATCTGCTTGTATTTGTGACTTGCGGCTAATGCCGGTCACGGTGACCGGCATTACCCGCCTGCGCACTTTTGAAGTTAATAATAATTTAAGAAAAAACGCGTAGCTAATTGCTTCAAATGTACAATCTAATGCATAGTTAGATAACTGACACACAAAAAATATTATAAACAATAAATTATATATGAAAATTACGATACTCACCTCTTATTTTCTGCGACCAGAAAGTTATAACAAAGTGGCGCAAAACACACACGCGTCTTGGACGCAATGGCAAGTGGCCGGAACTAAGCGGGGGTCGGTGCATCGGGGCAGGGAACGATCACGCCACCCTCTTTGCATGGGTGTATGCGCATAAACGCAGTATTTTGTTAGAAAGTGAGGTGACCGGTATTGCCAACTGACCGGTATTACCCGACATTACCCTAATGCGCCTTGTTATGTATAGGCGGCTTTTTTACAAACATTGTACATCGAGTTTGGCTAGTGTATACCTACGTACAGTGGGGTAACCTACTTAGGAAGCTAAGAGGTACTCGACGAATTTACGACTCTACTAATATTTCAGCCTAATACCATGTTTATGAGTTTTCGATAATAGATAAACGAACTCATTACGGAGACTGAAGTGGCTTTTATGATTGATAACATGAATAATATTTACTTTCTAATAATATTTACTTTCAATAGAGTAGGTTTGTACCTACAAAAGCCAGACAACAAAAGCTTTCTTATCTTGCTTGCTAAGATAAGAAAGCTTATTTATCACACTAATATTATAAATGCGAAAGTTTGGATGGATGGATGGATGTTTGTTACCTCTTCACGCCAAAACTACTGAACGGATCGGGCTGAAATTTTGTATACAGATAATTATAATCCTGGAATCAAACATAGGCTACTTTTTATCCCATAAATCAGTTCCCATGGGCTAGAAATCACCTTTTAACGTTTCCGTAGAAACAACGCGTGCGAAGCCGCGGGGCGCAGCTAGTTATGTTATAAACTTTTGATATCTGGAATATTTTGCGTTGCTGTCCTCCATAGATTTTTCAGGTCCTTTGCTATTATTATAGAGAGCCTAGTTAAAACCATTGGGAGAGTTCTAAGTCCAGCAGTGGGCCTCTTTCGGCAGAGATGAAGTCCAAAACCAAACAATGAGGTCACAGAACTATATCACAATGAAGTATACAAGCTATTAAAGCAACCGACTTTCTAAACTCATCAAGTCATCACACACATCAACAGCCTATAGTAGTCCACTGCTGGACAAAGACCTCCCCTTTCATCTCATCAACGGCCGATAGGTATCTACTGGTCCACTAATGGACTCGGGCCTCACCCTGATAGGTAAATCGTATTAACTTAGTATTAAGTTCTTATAATATTTGTTTGGTGCAATAAAGAAATAATCTATCCATATAACTTTCATCATACTTACAGGGGGAAATGTCAATAAGTAATCCCCACGCTGGGCATGCGGTTTGGGGATCGCAGTTCGGTGGTAGAATTGTCCTTCAGAAGGCGCTCCTTCCCGCCTCCCGGTGGATATTCCTTAGTCTCCTCTCACGACACCCGCTGGAAGAGTTATGGTGATACAAATTCTAAGCCACACGGCCAGAGAAAGACCTGTGATAACCTAAAATAAATAAACCTCTTTCTAAATAAATAAATAAATAAATAATGCTGGACAATTCACACAGCCTTATCTAGCCCCAAGGTAAGCAGAGCTTGTGTTATGGGTACTAGATAACTGATATACGTAATACAATACACTACATAGATAGATATTTTTTATTATACATAGAACACATCCAGAACGCCCTGGACAAATGTCTGCAGATCGTACAAACATTTGTCCCGAGGCGGGAATCGAACCCGCAACCTCCTGCGTCGCAGGCAGACCTTCGCCCGCTGCGCCACAGGGGTCGTCAAATTCTATGACAAATCTTTCACTGTACAAGCTACCCGTCTGTGGAATGCTCTCCCCCTGGACATCAGACGTGCAAAATCACTCCATATCTTCAAAAAACTGCTTCATCAGCATTATTTATCCTTGTAAAAGTTAGACGACCTAATTTTATGTTTGCGTAAGTTTATTCTAATGATTGTAGGCTATGTAGTGTATGTAGTGTAAGTATTTGGTTTCTTTAAAAATCTAAATCACGGAATTAGAATTCTCTATTCTGTGATCTAAATAGATCAGTGACACCGTCTATTCTGTTCTTTTCATGTCCAGTCCATCCCAAGGTTGCCTGCAAGAGATCGCTCACAGCCATAAGGCCACCCGTATACTTCCTGTATTCTAAGTTTTGTTTCTATGTATTGTTTCCTATCTTTGTGTGGTATAATAAATCTGTAATCTACTACCTATATAAAAATAAGTCGGGTTTTCCTTCCTGACGCTATAACTCCAGAACGCACGAACCGATTTCCACGGTTTTGCATTCGTTGGAAAGGTCTCGGGCTCCGTTAGGTTTATACTCGTAGCAAAGAAAAAATTAAGAAAGTGGGAAACATAAATTTCCACGCGAGCGAAGCCGCGGGGCGCAGCTAGTCTATCTAATAAATTCTCATATTGCACTTTTATTTCAGGTACAATGATACCGAAATCCGGCGGTGACTATGCCTATTTAGGAGAGGCCTTCGGTCCGCTGCCGTCGTTCCTCTACCTCTGGGTGGCACTGTTCATCCTAGTGCCAACAGGGAATGCCATCACAGCGCTGACCTTCGCGCAGAACATTCTTCAGCCGCTCTGGCCGGCCTGCAAACCGCCTAATGTGGCCGTCAGTCTTATTGCTGCTGTTGTTACTTGTAAGTATCCAGAACTTTAATCTTAAAACCTCTGCCCCACAGCCGCGATTTTGAAGTGCGTCTTCCGTCGCGCGATTTGTTGCGATTTTGTAGCGCGTTTCCTTACGCACAGCTGCGTTTTTGTAAGTGCGATTTCCAGACGTCCCCCCTTCCCCCCGTCGTACTACATCTTGTCCGGCTATGTGTCTAAGACAACCCCAAAAATAAATCGCAAGACGCAGCTAGCAGTAAGATCGTATGCGTCTTACTACAAAATGTACTGCAAACAAATATTGCAACAAATCGCGCGACACAAAACGCGCTTCAAAATCGCGGCTGTGGGGTAGAGGCTTTATTAGTGTTTTTCCTCTGGCCGACGACACTGCGCGGGTAGCCGGGAAAGCAAAAATATATGAAGTTATACATGGATCTAAGTGAAAACAGGGAGATGAGGTATCTACTAGCTTCTCGAAAGTGGAAGGCCCAAACTAAATTAAAAAAATTTAAACTTTAAATTTTCCTTCATTAAATTAGGTGCAATTAGGTCCATCTCACCTCAGTCATAGTTGGACCGGCTTTCTTGCTACCCTTGCTTGCTACGACGTACTTTAGTAAGATTTATTGGCAAAAACATACTACTGCAATGCCTGTTTATTATAATGAAAAATAATTGTTACGCAAGATTTATCTATACTAATATTATAAAGAGGAAAGGTTTGATTTTTTGTTTGTTTGTTTGTTTGTATGAATTGAATAGGCTCCGAAACTACTGGACCGATTTGAAAAATTCTTTCACCGTTAGGAAGCTTACTTTTCAGGGAGTGACATAGGCTATATTTTATCCCGGAATTCCCACGGGAACGGGAACTACGCGGGTGAAACCGCGAGGCGATCGTCTAGTATACTTATATTTATTTATTTACGGAGTTTTAGATTTTACGCAAGTTATATCGCATGTTCTTACTTACCCACTTACCGACGCCGGTAATGGCACGGTTTCATACATTTTTGCTTAAAACAGCGATCGATTCTGTCCAATTTCTAAAAAGACGTCAGCAGGTCGTGTTTACTGTAATTTTATCTTTTAACAGATGTGTTCATGATTTGTAATACATAATGCATGTGCACGGTACCGAGAGATAATCTTGTTAACGCGTATTTTTATTTCACCTACAACGCCTCACATTTGCAAATTTATTCACTGTATTATGTATGTACCTACAGTGGCATAACTAAAGCTAATAATCCTACTACGAGTAATATTATATAGCCGAAAGTTTGTAAGATGTGAATTTTTGGTGCCTAGAATCTCCAAAACTATTGAACAGATCAAGTTGAAATTTGGCGTACCTACGCCTCGAGCAAAGCCTAACTTAGATAATAGACTTATTATACCATAAATACGCGTGTGAAGCCGCGGGTAGAAACTAGTAATATATAAATTTTTGTTGTCAAATTGTCCGACTTCTGGCCGCCACCATAGGCAGCGTCTGTCTGGGCGACACTTTATTAATCTCTCGTAAAATGTAAGTAAAAGGTAGATGTGTAATCTATAGGTTCTACTTACCTATGTACCTGTATGTAAAGTATAGTTTATTTACTAATATTCTAAATGCGAAAGTTTGGATGTTTACCTGTACCAATGGATCTCTAGATAGATGTTTGTTACCTCTTCACGCTAAAACTACTAAACGGGTTGGGCTGAAATTTTGCATACTTACAGATAATAAAATTCTAATCCTGGAATCAAACGTGGCTACTTTTAACCCATAAATCAGTTCCCATGAGCTAGAAAACATTTCCATAGAAACAACGCGTGAGAAGCCGCGGGCAGAAACTAGTAGTTTATGTATGTAATGTAAGTATAGGTTATAATGTGAAATTAGATATCTGCAAGATACTTTCTGTCATCATCGGTCTTACTGAAGTTATATTTGAAACCGATGATTGGAAATTAATGTGTGAAGTGTGTTCCGTCATCTCGAATGCCATTCCTTAAATAGTTTCGCTTTATACTAAAACTCCTCCGTTATTCTCCGTAGTGTAAACAGAATTTAAAACGGGCGCTATCTCATCATAATATTTAATTTTGATGTCATTCGAATCAAACCACAGATCAAACACTTCTTTACTCCAAGATCAAGAATAAAGGCTACCTATGTTACCTTTTCCTGTTAAGGGAAAAATCTCGCAATATTCGAAGATATTAAGACTTCAGGATAGTGCGATTAAGTTCCTTCTAGGAAAGCGTGCTCCATCTTAGGACACATCTTCACTTTCATATATGTCACGGTGGTCAAAGATTTAAAAAAAATTACAATATATCTTTTGACGACCTTATCGATTCTTGTCTTCCTTCCCTAAAATATGTTTAACCATAAACTTGACATAAGACTTAGGCTGCGAATAGTTTTATTGTAAGGAACATCGAATTCTTCGTACGTTAAAAGTAAACGGCTATTGTGATTACCCCCTGCCGCCAACCGGTTATTTTTGTAACGAAATCGTCGAAACAGGCTCACAACACAACATAACTCACTCGTCTTTTTTATTAAATAAACATTAAATGGGTTGGTTCCCAGAGCTCACACAGTCTTCTTTTTGCTGCACATTCCATGTCCTTATTTTAAAACAGCGTTTCTTAGCGTTCTTTTTGTTGCTTGTGTTAGTCAGTATCTTTGACGCTACCGTAGGTACAGACGCCTTCACTTGAATACTGGTTCGAACCTTGATCTTTTCTTTGTATGGGTTCAAATAACCTGTACAGCCTGTAATTGACGATCATGTTATCACAATCTAGTTAAGGCGCGTAGTGTTCTATTCAAATACCTACTTTACAAAGACAAATTAAAAAAAACTGAATAGGGAAATCTTCCTACGACTGTAGGTCGTACTACTTCTTATCATCCATCGACTGGGTGCTACATTAATACTTTCCTTTATTTTATGCGTAGGCAACATTATGTTGATGCCAAAACACATTATAGGTCATCGAACTGGTGTAAAGTCATTGTTTAAAAATATACGATTGGAATCCTAGACACTTTTTACAACTTTCGTTAAAGTGCACATTTAATGGTGCTTTCTGACTAGATAAAACCTATACTTACTAGATAAAAGCTATGCTCAGCTGTGGGTTGTGCAAAACCAATGTGATCGAATGATTTTTGAAGCTAAGCTCCTATTGATTAGACACATTTTATTGGTGGTTTGTACTGCTTCAAAGCTATTGATCAGAATATTACGTAAAATATACGACCGGAATGCAATTTGAATTTTTTATTCTGAATAGGGGGTAAAGACCTCAGGCCTTTGCCCAAGAAGGGATCCAACTCTCTCAATAAGTGTAAATACTTACTAATATTTAAGCACCTACTAACTTAATCCTAAGCATAAAATACTAACTCGTAAAACTTCGTACATAATTAGGAGTTTGGAATTAAAGGATTTATTATTATTCTTAATCTAAATTTGTTAAAACATGTGTTTGTAGATTTTTATTATTTATGGAAAACGACTTTTCAGTTAATTTAGTTCATTGCTAACGCAGAAAATATTAAAAACCTCTAAAATATTAGAATTCCGCTCGAATCTGTGTCAAATTCCGTGTAAATAACTCTGTAGCGGAGAGTCTGAAATGGCCCTGCAGTTCACTGTTAAAAGTGAATTGTGGAATTTTCGAAGCTTCGAAGCGAAACTGCCCTATAGGTTTGACATTGACACACATTTTTGCTACGTATCTCTGGTGGAAAGAGACTCAGACAGCTTAGTTGCTTAGCAATTTTCGCTGGCAGTGTACCATGGCCGGTACTGATTGCGGCTGACAGGATAATGATGCCTTCCTCCCGTATCGCGCCACACGTAGGATCGTTGTTGCGTAGAAAGGGCACTGCTTACCACTCGAGGCCCGTATGCTGACCTACTTGATATGTTCAATCTATATCTACTGCATATTTGCTTTGTCTACTGATGTCTTTGTTGGTATCTCTCTTGGCCTTTCACACAAATAGGGCTAACAATGCGAGCAGAATTTGCTAAAGACTTGTTATTTACTTTCTTACTAGGTATTATTTGTAGGTGTGCTACAAAATATGTTATTTCTATAATTTGTGGTCTTTTGGATGTTGCGAGTTCATTTCTCTTTGCATATCGCACCCCAAGAACAAGGCGGAATTTTGTCCGACTTTCTTTTCATTTTTGAATCTTTCGATATATGTAATACATTGTTTACGAACGTGTGTTAGACTTTTTTTATTATTCCAAAATAGTTCAGTATTGTTTAAATAAGGGGAAAAACGTCTATTTTCCCCTTATAATTTCACGTTTATAGACGCGAATAAACTATGTAATACTCATTCAAATTAGATAATTTACATGAAACTTTCAAAAACTGCAATAACTATTATACAACAGCAGGAAACGGCTTTTCCTCGATACTGAAACAAAATTATATTTTGACTTAGCGCTGTCTAGTTCTAGGAGTGCGATATCATAGTCACAGGATAGTGTCCAGTATACAATCTATCATTGATTTTGTCTATCGGTAGTTGAATTTCGTTATTTCTTGTAAGTACCTGTCTTAAAGCAGAAAATGTGCCAAAATTTGCCTGTAGATGGGAAAACGATGTGTATTATGGGAATGACTGTAAGATGCCTTAGTACCTATACCTACTAAATATGTTAGCAGGGAAACTCGACTATCTGTCCTTAATTATGAAATCTTTCGGCTGATGATGCTGTAAACCGTTCAATGACCATAACTTTTAATACTGCTCTCGATTCCAATCTGTTATTGTGTCGGATATCGAGCGGAACTGCGATCGTTTCATTTCAAATTCACATTAAATCTTAACTTCATTAACTTTCACACGCTTCTTTGATTAGGTATTTTTATCGCCTTAACAGTTAATTAGCAGCAAAAGCATGTACACACGAGTAAAATCAATTTATACGAGAACATTCGATGTTGACATAAGCAACATAATATTCTAATTCTACCCACGGTTTTAATCTCCCGGGCCCGTACTCTTAAAAACGAAATCGATGTGTCTGATTAGTTTTCGTGCAAACTCTAGTCTTATGCAAGCGATGTAAGTTTGGTTTTGCACAACAACGAAAGAAAACAATAGGTACTTCGATTTTCCTTTTTCCGAGTAGATCCCCGAAATCTGTAGGTATAAAAGCAGCATAGCAGGTAGACAGTGTATTTTCTGAGATGGAAAAGTCTGAGTTTTCAGAGAACTAACAAAACATACTTATGTTTATGTTAGTCCGTGGTGTGAACTAGTGAATGTGCACTGTGACTATTTTTAGGGAGGCCATACATATACAAATACATAAGTGGTCAGCGCACATTTACAACAAAACAGAATAAGTGGCATACTTACCTACCAACCTTTATTCCAGTCAAATTGGATGTCATGTTTGTAAACAAACCGCCCTTAATCTAGAATTCACTCTGGTGCCACGTCTTTTTATACGCAATAAATTGTCGATTTGAGATCCTCCCTCCATTAAAAACTACTTACAAATTAACTCACCTATATTTTAAACTACCCTTTCGTGCCACTTACCTCCATGTTATAGGGTACCTACTGTTTTTGTTTCCTGTTTGTTTATTTTTTAGCTTTTTGTACCTGTGTCTAAATAAATGTGTTTTCTATTCTATTCTATTATAAATCTAAAACTCTACGCCAAGAAAGTGAATTTATTTTTCTGTGTCGTTGTTTGTTTGCTACTTAGCAAAATCAATAAAATACTAAACATCCGTTTCAAAAAGTACATGTCTACTGTATTATCAATGCCTGTGTATCGGAAACTTTACATTAAGAAACCTGAACTATCTTCCCATTGTGTAACAACTATTCAGGCACTTCTAAACAGTAAGTATCTATTTATCTACAACAATAATTTATTTCAATTTCCAGGTTTCCTAACAGCGATAAACTGTTTCAACGTGAAATGGGTGACTCGCGTGCAGGACTCATTCACCGGCGCCAAAATACTAGCTCTCCTGATCACATTCTGTGCCAGTATCTACTATTTGTTCTCCCAAAATACCGAGAACGTACAGAATATGATGCAAGGAACCAAGACTGACCCCGGCGCGTTGGCCATCGCATTTTACACCGGCCTATTCTCATATTCCGGATGGAACTACTTAAACTTCGTAACAGAGGAACTGAAGGACCCGTATAAGTGAGTGACTGATTCTTCTATCCTTATGTACTTATATCGTACTAAACGATCGCCTCGCTGTTTCACCCGCGTAGTTCCTGTTCCTGTGGGAATACCGGGATACGATATAGCCTATGTCACTCCCTAAAAAGTAAGCTTCTTAACGGTGAAAGAATTTTTCAAATCGGTCCTGTAGTTTTGGAGCCTATTCAATACAAACAAACAATCAAATCTTTCCTCTTTATAATTAGTATAGATAAGCAACTCGTCCCGGCTTCGCTCGGGTACCAGAGCTGTATGATGATGAGATGCCATAGGCTACTTGAAGCGCGGGCAATAGCAACTTAAAGGATTCATTAATTTCTACGAAGGCATTCCATTGACCGTGTACTTATATCGTACTAAACGATCGCCTCGCTGTTTCACCCGCGTAGTTCCTGTTCCTGTGGGAATTCCGGCATAAAATATAGCCTATGTCACTCACTGTAAAGTAAGCTTCTTAACGGTGAAAGAATTTTTCAAATCGGTCCTGTAGTTTTGGAGCCTATTCAATACAAACAAACAAACAATCAAATCTTTCCTCTTTATAATATTAGTATAGATAAGCAACTCGTCCCGGGTTCGCTCGGGTACCAGAGCTGTATGATGATGAGATGCCATAGGCTACTTGAAGCGCGGGCAATAGCAACTTAAAGGATTCATTAATTTCTACGAAGGCATTCCATTGACCGCATAAGGAACCGTCAACGATCTTACATCGTCCTTCTGAGAAACACATGAGAATGCAACTGGTGTCTTGTATTAGCATGAATCTGCATATCTTTGAAATAAACTACCTTCAAGCCTTTTTAATTTTCACCTTGGAACATTATTGTGCTCAATGGAAAGAGCCATATCAAACATTCAGAAACGAATTGCTTCTTTTATCAAATTATTGTTTACAAGTTTCTGGCCCCGGTTTCGCACGCGTTGTTTCTATGGAAACGTTTAAAGGTGATTTCTGTCCCATGGAAACTGGTTTATGGGATAAAAAGCCTATGCTTGAATCCAGTATTAGCATTACCTGTACCTATGCAAAGTTTCAGTTCAGTTTCCGATCCGTTCAGTAGTTTTGGCGTGAAGAGGTTTGTTACCTCCATCATACATCTAAACTTTCGCATTTATAATATTAGTATGATGAAATCATCACAGGAAAGTATTAAATACCTCATCATCATCATCCGCAACCCGACTTCACCCACTGCTGGGTATAGGTCTCCAAACTTTTGTGCCACTCCACACTCCATTAAATACCTACTTACAAATAATTAATTTCTACCATTAGTTAAAGCGAATTAAGTGGCTTTTCGACTGTTCTCCACGTGGGTGGGTAAATCCAAATACATAGGTATGTAGGAAAATCACCCGACCGCACATTTTCACTTTCGATATAATTGTAGTAGCGACGAAATTTATTGATATCAAATGCAGTTTATACCCTTTATTTATTATGTATGTACTAGCTTTTGCCCGCGGCTTCGCACTCGTATTTTCGGTATAATAAGTAGCCTATTATCTAAGTTAGGCTATGTTCTAAATGTACGCCAAATTTCATCCTGATCTATCAGTAGTTTAGGAGATCCTAGATAACAAAAAATCAAAGTTCACAAACTTTCGGCGTTATAATGTTAATAGGATAACTATGATAATAAAAAAAAATCTCTTCCAGAAACTTACCTCGAGCGATCTGCATCTCAATGCCAGTGGTGGCCCTAGTCTACCTTCTCACAAACTTCGCGTACTTCGCCGTCCTAAGCAACGACGACATCATTGCATCAGAGGCCGTTGCCGTAACATTCAGCGACAAGATTCTTGGGAAAGTTGCCTGGATCATGCCACTTTTTGTCGCCCTCTGCACCTTCGGATCTTTGAATGGAGCGATCTACACCTCTTCGAGGCTTTTCTTCGTGGGCGCGAGGAACGGACACCTGCCTTTGGCCATATCGCTCATTGACATCAAGAGGTTGACGCCGGTGCCTTCGCTTATTTTTATGGTTAGTACTTACAACTTATTGTATACTAGACGATCGCCTTGCAGTTTCACCCGCGTAGTTCCCGTTCACGTGGGAATTCCGAGAAAATATAGCCTATGATAATGGGGAAAGAATTTTTGATATCGGTCCAGTACTTTCGGAGCCTATTCAATACAAACAAACAATGAAATCTTACCTCTTTATAGTATTAGTATAGATTAGAATTACTACTTTCCTATGTTAAAAAACTCGAGTGTCAAGGGACACCCGGATGGAACGAAGTTCATAAGAGAGAGAGAGACAGACAGAGAAACAAGCGCACGCCGCACGGCTTACAATAGCTTACTATAGCAAAAAGTGTCGTTACAACTTTTCGTATGAATTTTTTCCGTCTAGCCCCCTTTCACAACGCGCGTTATGGAACTTCGTTCCAATAAACTTTCAACTTCTGCTAGTGAAAGTGTCCCTCAGTACCTATCTGTCTACAGCGTGGGTCGACATTTGTGGACTGATTTTACATTTAAAGCTGATTATTCTAGAAAGCTAGTTTATTTAAGTACCTATGTAACTAAATGGTAGGTATTTGTACACAAATAGCTCTGCAATGCCACGATAGATACACTTATTTGATCAACACTGATACTGCAAAGGAGAAAGCAAATAATTGAAGTGCACAGTAGGTAATACATATTGCTACTTAAATGCGTACCTACGCGAGGAAAACAAGTAGTGATTTGATTAGAGCCAATAGCTATGAAAACATTGCAGATATGCCAGTTTAACAATCTGTGTTTCTTAATCCACAACAAATCGGAAAATTTCCACAAAACGTAAAACAAATTCTATTCGGTAACAAATTCTTATAGCAAGCAGTTATGTTTGCTATGTGAAAAACCGACGGCGTTTCTGAATGTATGTTCTTTTGTTACAGTGTCTCGTAACGCTGCTGCTGCTGATGTCAAACAGCGTGGAATCTCTCATCGTCTACGTCACCTCCGTTGAAGCTCTGTTCACAATAGCCTCCGTGGCGGGCCTTCTTTGGATGCGACACACTCGGCCCAACCTAAAACGACCCATCCGAGTCAGCTTGATCCTACCAATCACATTCCTTCTAATATGCACCATCCTAGTGATATCTTCGTGTCTCACACACTATAAAGAAGTCGGAGTTGGTATACTTTTCATTTTAGCAGGCATCCCTGTCTACGGCGTGTTCATTCTATGGGAGAATAAACCGATGTGGCTACGGAACGCTTGCGATTCCTTTAATATAACCTGCTCCAAAATGTTTATGTGCTTGCCCGAAGATTCTAAAGACTTATGATTGGTGTTATGTTAGACTTAAGATATTGGGACCAATTCAGGAGCTTTGTGAATTCTGATGCATTTTTAACGTGACTGTGTTAATGTTTTATATCGCAGTTTGGCGGGTAAAATGTGATCTTGTAGATCTTGACCTGATAGATCTGATGCTTCTACGCAAGCAATTCTACGCGTTGCTTACGCATTTAATGTCTGTTATGTGAAATAATAGTTTGACTGCGATTCCCTTACCTACATTTTAAGTTAAATGAACAATATCTTATATTAAATGTTAGTATCAAAAGTATTTGATATAATTTAATTTGGTATAATAAAACATCGTTGACACCGAATTTGTTTGTTCAGTTGTCTTTCTTCCGTCGTCACGTCCCACTGTTATTTAACCATACCCGATCACATCAATGATATTTGGAAGTACCTACCTACCTAGTATTAGTCATGATTATGCCTTGAATTTGGAAATATAAATTACCTACTTATACTTACGTATTTATACTCGTCTATGGAAAATTCGACTAAAACAATTCGTCTAATACATTTTGACTAAAACAGTTCGACAAAAACACAATTCGACTAAAAACATTTTGACTAGTAACAATTCGACTAAAGCAATTCGACCTTGAGTTCACCCGACCTGTAGGCGTCCCACCCCCGCGAAGGGGGGGTGGGTTCTGGGCGACTCTGACTGAAAGGGTGTGATATGTAGTCGTTAGTCGAATTGTTTTAGTCGAATTTTCCGCGAAGCATTAAACTTATTTCATAGATACAATGTTGATCGTATCTTCGAAATAGTTGAGCTTACACTACATAATATCATAACGACTACCATCAGGGGGAGCAAGACTTCCCACAGTAACACAGTATTATCTAGCACAGAGGGAAGTCACTCGACCACGGGTATCAACCTAGAGAGAATCAAGTTATAAAATACACAAACTTACATAACTTACCACAATTGTAACCCTTAACTTTAAATAGTGCAATTTTACTTTTGAAATAAACTTTTACTGTTACTGATCCTTGTTGTAACTAGATTCGGAATCGATATGTAGGTATGTTTTTACGCACTGCGTAAAATAAAACATACATAATTAACGTACCTCTAATTTACTAGATTACTGTTATTTCTAGCCCTAAGCTAAGCAGAGCTTGTGTTATGGGTGCTAGATAATAAAATACTTAAATAATACAATACACTATTAAACCTTTGGTCTCTTGATAAGTACGATGTGTACTTCCCCTTACCACAAACGCAGACAGACTTCGGCAGAACAACCACTTTCGCTTTCACTTTTTTTGTTTTTCATACGATTAATGTGTTCGGCACAGCATGGCGCATACCGTAGCGTACTGCGAAGTAATCAAGCGCCCAAGGCTATAGATTTATGCACACAAAACCCATAGGGTACTTCTCTAATGTATCTTAGGACCGCTACTCTTCCTCACATATATTAACGACCTCCCATTTAGCATTAAGTATCTAATGACTCTTTTCGCTGATCACAGTACTCTTCTAATTAAATGTATAAATTCTCCGACTTACGAAAGTGAAGTAAATGACGCTCTTAGTCAAGAGATTGATTGCCTGCATAAATAAATAAATAAATAACGCGGGACAATTCACACAGCAATATCTAGCCCCAAGCTAAGCAGAGCTTGTGTTAAGCTAGGTTCACATTGCTGTGTCGGGGTGTGTCGTGGCGGGCCAGAGCGCAATCGGTTACGTTCATTAACTATGACTAGATTCACATTGCAATTCAAATCACATTGTAATGTGAACGGGGGCATAGGTAATAAACGTAACCGATTGCGCTCTGGCGCGCCACGACACACCCCGACACAGCAATGTGAACCTAGCTTTATGGGTACTAGATAACTGATAGATATAAGACAATACACTACATAGATAGATATTTTTACTATACATAGAAAACATCAGAACACCCGGAACAAATATCTGCAGATCGTACAAACATTTGTCCTGAGGCGGGAATCGACCCCGCAGGCTCGTGCGTTGCAGGCGGACTTTAGCCCGCCCCGCCGCGCCACATCGTCATTCAATTTAAAGTTAGTTTATGGTCGTAGTGATTTAACTAAATATCATATATATAATATCACCTACTGAAATTCGCAGATTGCGTTCAATCAGTGAGCGAACAGTAAAATGCTATACCTACCTACTTACTAAATAAATACAAACTTACTATTGACTTATTTTTTCTCGGTATTTTCACAGAATTCAATCAGGTAGTTTTTGTGAAAATCGGTAGAGCGTGGCTTCGTCACGTTGATGAAGTATACCATGCCTACGTGTACAAATGCTACAACTGTTTTTTTGTCAATCCATTGTTGCCAACCGTGGAAATTGGTATGGTTTGGATTTTGTCAGCTGCTACGGAAGCAGGGAAGTGTGTTGTAATTGAACAGTTAAATTTTCAATAAGGCATGTGACTTCAAAATAACTAATTATTTTTTCTATTGAAGTAGAAATATATCTGTATATTTACTTTTGTATTTATTGATGTTTTTATTGAATTTAATAATTGAAAAGTAGATATTTTAAATCTCAATCGCAAAACTTGTAAACGCTACTCTATTGGCACGAGCGAACTGTGACGTCACACGGCACATTTTGTAAAGTCATAAAGCTTCTGCGAGATATCTTTTTAGGGTTCCGTACCTCAAAAGGAAAGAAGGAACCTTTATAGGATCACTTTGTTGACCGTCTGTCTGTCTGTCTGTCTGTCAACCCCCTTTTCTCAGGAACGCGTGGACGTATCGAGTTGAAATTAACGTCAAAAACTCAAGTCCGTAACCTCTTGAAGCCGCGATATAAATCAAACTTCTAAGTCAACGCACTCAAAAGTTCGAGCCGTTTATGTCCGAACTAGTTTATGCCCGCGGCTTCGCACACGTTGTTTCTATAAACGTTTGAAGGTGATTTATATTCCATGGGAACTGATTTGTGGGATAAAAAGTAGCCTAGTTTGATTCCAGGATTAGAATTACCTGTATGCAAAATATCAGCCAGTATAGTTCAGTCGTTTTGGCGTGAAGAGGTAACAAACATCCATCCATTTATACATCCATCCAAACTTTAGCATTTATAATATTCGTGTGATATTTTGTAATTTCCAAGAGAATCATATGCACACAAAACCTATAGGGTACTTCCCATTGATCTAAAATCATAAAATTTAGTAAGAAGCAAGATCTTACAGCACAAATAAAAGGGAAAGTCTAAAAACCATTAATTAGTATTCACAAAAAAAATATTTCTAATATTTCGCCATGGACCAAAACCTATAGGGTACCTTGTTCCCGTTGACCTAGAATCATGATAAATTCGCAAGGCACAAGGCACGATTTTCCGGGGGGCGGCGGGCGGTAGTCCATATTACGGCGTGGGGGGGGACTTGTTAAAATACACAGCAGGAAGCTGCCTTCCTATGGTAGGTTTCCATAGTCGGCTCCTAGGACATCCACTGGCTGAGTTGGAAAGACAGATTCTTACCCCGTGGTCGCTACCCCGTGGCACTATTTTGGTGTTTGAATTTAGAACATACCAATATTAATCGACCTCCATCTCAATGCTATACCCTCCTTGTGCAAGAAGTACTCGATACAAACTCCTTGTGCAAAGAATACTCCACGTACAAACTCCTTGTGCAAATAACTCCTCGAAATTTGTTTGCTTCTTTTTCTCGTCGTCACGATATAAAGTATAGTATGCAACTCTTGATTATAACGGATTCATATCTAGAGCCATGAATCACTCGCGTCGCTCATGATTCTAACACTTGATCACTCGCTACGCTCGTGATTCATCTATGGCCCTCGCTTTAAATCCGTCCTTTATTCACTAATGACACTAATATTATAAATGCGAAAGTTTGGATGGCTAGATGGTATGGATGGGTGGATGTTTGTTACCTCTTCACGCCAAAACTACTGAACGGATCCGGCTGAAATGCATACAGGTAAGTCTAACCCTGGAATAAACATAGGTGACTTTTTATCCCATAAATCAGTTCCCATGGGGTAGAAATAACCTAAAACGTTTCCATAGAAACAACGCGTGCGAAGTCGCGGGCAGAAGCTAGGTGCATAATATACCTTTTAACCCGGGAAAATGCGTGACAAACCGCGGGTAGAAGCTTTGTATTCCATAACTTCATACACCCATAAACAATAAAATTAGGGACACCAAACCAATAAATCTTAATTATCCGTAGATGTCTACGTAGAGGGGCGAGCCATATTTCGTAGACATCTACGATCTCGTAGCCACTCTACGATCCTCTACGAATTTCGTAGAAGTGCCCTAATCCTATCCTACTTCCTACTAATTATTATAAAGGAAATAGATTGTGAAATCTTAATTTTTGTTTATTAAGATCTCCAAAACTACTGAACAGATCAAGATGAAATTTGGCGTACCTCGTTTAAACTTATTATACCGAAAATACGTATGCGAAGCCACGGGTAGGAGCTAGTTATTCTAATAAGTACATGATTCAAGTTAGTTAGATACAACATTAGACAATGTTTATTATTATTCTAGTTTTCGCTCGCGGCTTCCTTCGCGTTTTTCCTGGATAACATGGTCCTTACCATTTAAAAAAAAAAAAAAAAAAATATCGTCCGTATATAAAATGTCAATGCCGGGATGCAAGGATTAAACTTTTGTTGAAGATTTACAAAAGTCAGCATTTAAACTAGAATAAAAATAAAAATACTAGGTGTAGCCTTCAAATTGGTATTTTATTTGCATTTGTATTATTGTAACAGTTCTATTAAAATTACTCACTAGCAATGTCTAGTTCTTTTTCTATTAATTCACAAAGTTTCCAATACAAGCGAGAATGAATTTAAAACTCAACTTTGAATGGGATAAAAAAAATATATGTTCTTCGAATTCTATTAGTTTATACTACACCTGCTCGGAAAGTTGCCTATTCCTTTTCCATTTATAGAATAGAAAGTATGTCTTTGCAGGCCTGTAGGAAACCGGGGGGAAAAACTCTATGGAATTTCATTTCTCGCGTGTTTTCGCGGGAGGAAAAAGTGTATGGAAATCCATTTCTAACGTGTTATTTTTTTTTTAATTTCCTAAAAGATAGGCCGGTAGCTATGGTTATTTTCGTTCGATCAAACGACAAAAAGTTTTTACTCCAAGTCCTTTAGGCCTCCTCCGATTTCCGAACAATATTTTGAAAAAAGAACCCAAAGGCTGGCGCGGTTAATGAGGATTTACCAACATCATTGGGCGCGATTTCAATTAATAATTAATTCTGCTTTTTATTTTCCTCGAAGGTGTAGTATAAAGCACTATTTATCACTCGGCAGAAAGTGCGATTCCTACCTCGTGTGTTTTAAGGCCAAAACGACACACTCGGTAGGAATTGATCACTTTCTCGCCTTGGTGCAAAATGCACTATTTCTAGTCTATCCCTTTTCTAATGGTATGGAATATGCTATGAAAACCTTTTACTAACTTTACTTTTTTCAGCTACATTTCTGATGCTTCGAGTTGCAACTTCTTCGAAGAGTCTCAAAATCTTCTCATCAATATCAATATTGTGCTGCATCACAACTCCTCTTGGTTCCTTATTACTCATATTTCCTGTTTCACGTAGGTGCCGGTAAGTATTTTGAAACGTGTGGCGGGAAGGCAAGCGTCTATTAGGATAGCGTTCTTGGTAGACCCGTTTAGCTTCTCTTGCAATATCATTGGCTCTTCCGTATGCCATCAAAATGTCTGCATACTCTTCGTTAGTGAATCAGCCCTCTTACGCAGTCAAATTATTGCGTAAGAGGGAGATAACAGTTTAAACCAGCTTTGCACGTGTTATTTACACACAAGCAATGTTTTATCCCGCATGCCGAATATCAGCCTAAATGGTCTTTAAACACAAAATTAGCACATTAGTAAAGTTAGTAAAAGGTTTTCATGGCATAATGCATACCACCGTTAGAAAGAGGATAGACTACTTTTTAAAAGAATTCCAAGAACATAATCAGTTTTAATTTTTTTTTTATTCCATTCAAAGTTGAGCTTTAAATTCATTCATGCTTGTATTAAAAAGTTTATAAATTAATAGAAAAAAAACTTGATATTGCCAGTGAGTAATTTTAATTTTAATAGAACCATACAATAATACAAATGCAAATAAAATACCAATTTGGAGGCTACACTTAGTATTTTTATTCAACTTTAAATGCTGACTTTTGTAAATTTTCAACAAAAATTTAAAAAATCGTCATAAAAATTCCTAGGGGTCATGAATTTTTTATGGGGGTTAAGGAAGTAGTAAACTCTCCCCCTCATCCCCCATTTCAATTTGGCCAACGATGCACCAAACATTACCTCTATTCAACAATACAGTACACCCTGTATTGAATTAGTAACTTTCAGCTGAGACATGTCTCTTGTTTTGTATTGTGAAAGTGAAGTTAAATAAATCGTAAAAGGTCATTAAAAATTCTTCCCATACTCGATATGATGATGATGTCTTCCTAGCCGAATTTTCGACAACTGCGGTCTGTCTCAACGGAGACTAGACATGTGCGCAGGGTTTATTATTGTGCACAAGTGTGGGCGCAAACACAGGTGCACTGTCTATTTCATCACTCTCATATGATCTGATGGGACAGCAGACTGACACGAGCGGTGAGAGGTCAGGCGCAAGAAGAGCATAACGGGCTTTCCGAGGCATTGGAGTGTATGTAGTGTACCAACTTACTGCCCCGGACTGCTACTGGAAAATTTCTTGCTAGAGAAATCCTATTAACAATTTTTGGTCCAATTCAACTAAGTATATACTTAAGATAAAGATTTACGCTTTACAGCACAGACATATAAACAGGCATAAACATTTGTATAGATATTCGTTTTCACTTAGCTTCCCAGTTTGTTGCAAACGTTGTTTGTCAACTTGGTAGCACGTTACTTAGTTGTGGAGACGGTGTGATTGCTTTGTCAACACCGATATGCTGTCCCATAAAAAACATATTGGTTGTTTATGTAATATCTTGTAAACTTATCGATAAAGATAACATGTGATTATGATTATGACTTGTAATATATGTAACCTAAATCGTAAGGTGGCTAACTTTAAGGAAAACGGCATAGTTTTTTTTTAAAGTAATTAAAAAAAGTACCGGAGTCGACCGACCTATGATAATAGACTGGCGGGATTTGCTGCACAGCACACATCAGATGAGCTGATGAAATAAATATAATTATATTTTTTAAATATGTAATGTGAAAATAAGTCAATAGTATTAGATGGTAGATAGCTAGCTTTTCCGCACTTTCAATCAACATTTATCCATTTAGACAAATGAGAATTTGCAATTAGATTTTGAATTAGGTCCATTAATGGACCTATTTTAATTAATCAAAGCTAGGCTTACTTAAGCCTAGCATTGATTATTCAAAAGGATCAAAATAGGCAATAAGTCTGGTGCTTTGCAATGCAAGGTGCTTTGTTTCGTCAATCGTCATGCAGAACTTAAGAACGACTAAAACTTTTAAGACTAAAAGAACAGGTGGAGAAGACAACCTAGTTTAGTGACTCTATTTTTCGCATTTGGAAATTCAATTGGTCCATTATACGTGGCAAAGGGAGCCTATACTTCAGTAAAACCTGAAGCGATTGTTTACATGTCCGGCGTTCACCATAACTAACTTCGATTAAAGAAATAACAATCGATTGTAGCCAAATCATATAAAGTCGATTGCAGTCTACGAAACCCGAAAGACCTACCAACGTAATTTAAAAATCATTTTTTGTGTGATTGTACCAACACATATCGATACACAAATGTGGGTAATTTTGACTTTACCTTAGCTATCTTATTTACGTCCGTTGGAAATGTTTGCGATGGGCACAGTCTTGATAAACACGAAACTCGTAAACATACAAACAAATAAATCAGCTAACTAGTTGGGTTTCTACTAAACTCTAACATTAAGTCATATTTTCCCTAATTCTTATTTTGATAATGATATTTATTTTTGAACGTAGTAGGTACTATTTATTATACCTTTATTCTTAACTTTATTCACAAAGAAAAGTATACTTACTAGTATTTACAATTAAAACAATAATAATTGAGCTAACTGCAGACTGTTTCAAACAATTTACTCCAATCTATATTGTTTTGGACTACATATTTCGTTAAACACATTCATAATGATCTTCTAGAAAAAGTGATTACGACTAAGTAGGTACGTTCCTATCTTATCTGCATTGTTTTAAAATTAATCTTTTGTTTTTTTATTGCCTGTTGTCTGTGAAGTTTATAAGTTAGCATGTACCTAGTACTTAACTATTTTTTTCTTAAATAAGTAGATTGACTGATAACGGTAGGATCTTTTCAAGACTAATAGGTACTTTCTTCCTTATCTAAAACATCTATTTCCGGACCCGTGGAAATCGTATTAGGCACATTTCGTAGCTTCTTTACTTAGTCTACATACCGAAGCGACAGAAATCAATATAACTTTATTTCCGTGTCAGTGTTTATTTTATAATTTTACATTTTTTAAGTGTACATTTATTGGATAAATGGAAATATGGAGTTTTTGATTTTGACTGACTGCCGCCGTTTGCTAGATGCCTACATTATTGAGTTTTGGTTGGACTCTACACAAAAACAGCGGCACCATTTTTTTTGTTGTTTGCGATAGCGGTTGGTCACATCGTCCGGTCTAACAAAATGCAATCTAGCATCGGCTGTCTAGCCACGTGGTCCATAACTACCAGTCGTGAATAATTAATCAGAGGTAGGTAGGTACACGTGCTCAGACTATAAAACGACTCTATCTGATGAGCCGAAAACTCTGATTGGCGTTCGCGAAAACAATGAAAATCGCAGTAGGTACTATTCTTGCAGCTATACCGCGTACAAGGAAGAGATTAGGAACTTTAAATTAATGTTTTTAGTGCAAAAAATTTATTTTAATCGGTTTGGTTGGTTCAGATGAGTGCACAGAGTGATAGAAATGTGGGTTTTTTTTATTTCACTATTTAGTTTGATGAGCCCTTGCACCAAAAACATGCTTGTTTACGTTATTACCCTAAAAGTGTTACCCATTACGTATCCTAAAGTTGTATCTGAACCCTGAATCTCTAGACTAGATACATTAGGCTTAATAAGACAGCACCAATCAATGAAGTATTATAGTTAGATACTCAGTAATTAATTGATGCCAATGACAATGTGACAACATTATAACAATACATAACTTTACCAATTTGAGTGAGTTCTAGTAGTATTTATGCTATTTGCTATATTTACCTGTATGTACCTTTTTTTTCCTGTGGGAAATGCGCAGGCTTATCGTACTGCCACGGGGAAACAGTACTATGATGTGGGACTCTAACACCACTATAACCCTCAGGGTGCTTCCGCCTCTGCCACTTGTGGTAGGAACGTGGGGACTCTTACACTCATCCACGAACCCACCGCGGCTGCTCGATATCGGGCCCCCACTGGGAGCCTATAGGTACCTGTATGTACCTACTTACCCGATATTAGAGTAGGTAAATAAAATTAGTAGAAAAGTCCAACAAATATTTTGAAGTATGTAAACATCCCATCAACTTTTTGCTTCAACAATGTTACACTACACCGTATAAAATATAAATAAGCGTAGACCAAGTTTTGTTTAATCAGTTTGCAATCGTAAATTTACGAGACTACACGTAGGTTCCAATCTGATAATATAAATCGGCTACAGTGTCACTTCCACATTGGAGTTTAGTTACGCTAATGATACCTACATAACAATAGGAAACCTTCAATCAGGAGGTATCCTTGAAAGTTAGCGGCAGTTTCAATCAACAAAAACTGAGACCGAAGGTTTTCTTGCCACTTTGCAAATACACCGCATTATCAGTAACGGTGCGTGTAGAACCGGCCGGGAGGCTTCGACGATCGCCAGGTGAAAGTCAGCGACTCAGACGCATGTCGGTGCTCCAGTCAGACGCCCGCTCGCTATATAACTTGCATAACTGATACGCGTTAGATTATTTTTGTGTTTTAAAAAAATAAACAAATAATCTCGGCCCAGCCCTGCTGATGCGTGAGCTCAGTGCGTCGCGTCATTATCGCGGACGAGGTAATCGAAGCAGATCGGGCTGCGCGGGCGCATCGGAGCTGTCCCCGCGAGCGGTGGCGCGCACTCAGTCGCGACCATGTGGACACGCTGGGCCGTCGTAGCCCTGGCGCTCTGCGGGGCCGCGGCCGACGCCGGCGCCTTATCCACCCTCGACCAGACTCAGACCCTGGAATCTGTCGACAACAACACGCTCCCCGCCGCTGAGCAATATTTCATTCACAAGATATTCGACAAGTACGGCGATAGAGCCAGAGGTGTCATCACATTCGAGGTAAGATTCTAGTTTGTTATTAGTTATTACCTACAGGTACAAAATCTATGTAAGTAGGTACAGGTTCTTATTTTATTTATTTATTACTATCTGAATTAATATTTATTTACGTAAAATGCGGTACTGGTCTAGGCCTCTACTTAAATACTGTTTGGGTGTCATTGTTTTCATATATACCTAGATGCCGGCTTTATGATGATTAGCATGAAACAGTCGTTTTGTCAGAAATATCACAACGCTAAAAGTTAGTAAGTAGGTTATTTGTATTTGACATTCTTTTAGAGTAAAAATCAAAATATTATGATATGGATACGCTCCACATTATGAATGAGTGATACTATTCCCAGTATGACCGGAGTAAACAACTTATTGCTCAGTTACTAACTGCCTTACTCTCAACTAGAAACCAAGATTTTCTAAAACACCTTTCCCTATTTCGTAAACGGAAGTTCATCGAACCTAGAGTGCCTACTTTATCACGAAAACACCTGCTTATCTATCAGATATATCCCACAATTGATACGTTATAATTCATCCTACCAGCCCTGCTACATTTAGAATCTCGTTTGTTCTCAAACAGTCATCTTATTGTTCTCTCATTGTATACATACCTACTCATAGGTAGTTTGTTTTATTCGATATCTATCACCTGCGCGCTTGGGTGAAGTAGCTATTGAAGTAGCGATTGCAGAGCAAATTAGACTTTATTATCAAACAAACACCTTTGATAACATAATAAAACAAAGCCAAAAAGAATGACTGAACATCTGGTGGTCCGAATGACCGCGGCGACTGTAATTGCGGAAGTCGCAGATTCGAGACCCTCGGGGCAATGATAAACGTGTCCTAAGAGAGTCACATTGTTGTGTTCTTGTAATTTTTTTCTATTACTTGCTGACAGATTGCTTTATGATTTATAACTATTGGACACAAACGGCACTAATGACGAACAGGGAAATGTATAGGGCTTTACCAAACAAATCTTATATCTCCCCAATTATATCTATGAACAAGCAATCATAATTTTCGCCAATACGATGCACAACATATTATATAATTATATTATATTATATTATATATTATACATAGTATAATTAATTGCTGTGTTCTACCTCTGTGATTTGATTACTCTCTGATTTTATACTTACGTAAACCCCGACCTACCTAGGTATTTCCTTATCGTATTTTCGTATATACTAACACTGTCATGGCCTAAGACGCACATGTCGATGGCGCGCCCCTGCGAGTCGCACTGGAGAATGGGCAGTGAATGCGTTAAGTCGTAATAAGGACATGAACGTAGCGCTTAGTACTGTTTCCATTGGCATAGTAAGTACTAAGAGTACAATGGAATCCTAAAAACTAATAAATAATATGTTTATTATAAAAGAGTACGTGCCTCACTGACAGACACCGTACAGCCCGAACTTTCGGTTCGGAACTAACGGTTTTAGAGGCTTGAAATTTAGAGTGTTTGTTCTTTTTAGGGTGTAGTAAGGGCGTAATAATAAGAAAGGAATTTCGAAAATTCGCACCCTTCGTATGAGTTTTTAAAATAGGAGTGGAAAGTTGAACCAAAAATGCTCTGTATTTCAGTAAGCGTAAGCAATACAAATACCAAATTTTACATGAAGAATCCCCTTTCATATTGATCACACGTTTCATTCATTGTTTTCTGATATTCTGACGGAGTTTTCCTATGTGTAAGTTTTAACGAAAAAACTAAAGTTTAAACGCAAATGCTCTGTATCTCAGCAACCGTTAGCAATAGAAGTACAAAATTTTACATGTAGATTCCCCTTTGATAAAGATCACTCATTTAATTCATCGTTCTCAGAAATTATGACGGTGTTTTCCTATAACTAAGTTTTAAAAAAAAGGTTAACGAAAATGCTCTGTATCTTAGGAACCGTTTGCAATATAACTACAAAATTTTACATGCGGACTTCCCTTATAAAAATAACACACATTTCACTCATCGGTTTCTGAAATATGCCTCGTGAATATAAATAAATAAATAATGCTGGACAATTCACGCAGCATTATCTAGCCCCAAGGTAAGCAAAGCTTGTGTTATGGGTACTAGATAACTGATATACATAATAATATACGAGTACAAAGATAGATATTTTTTTTATTATACATAGAAAACGACCAGAACACTTTTATATACATAATCTATATATATAAAAGAAAGTCGTGTTAGTTACACTATTTATAACTCAAGAACGGCTATACCGATATGGCTGAAAATTGGTGAGGAGGTAGCTTAGAGCCAGGAGACGGACATAGGATACCATTCATTCCGTTCGATAGCATTCAAGTGTGACTTGACATAACCTCAAAAATAGAATAGGATAGAAATAACCTCAAAACGTTTCCATAGAAACAACGCGTGCGAAGCCGCGGGCAGAAGCTAGTAACTAATATTATAAAGACGAAACTTAATGAAATGTGAATTTTTGTTAAGTACCTAAGATCTCCAAAACTACTATACCGATCATGATGAAATTTGGCGTACATTTGACATAGCTTAACTTAGATAATAGGCTACTTATTACACCGAAAATACGCGTGCGAAGCCGCGGGCAGAAGCTAGTAGGTATATTATGAGGGGTAGGTACCCCTCATAATATACCTACTAGCTTCTGCTCCTGACTCACTGACAGACAACGACGATGACGACCTCTGTGGCGCAGCGGGCGAAGGTCCGCCTGCGACGCAGGAGGTTGCGGGTTCGATTCCCGCCTCGGGACAAATGTTTGTACGATCTGCAGACATTTGTCCAGGGCGTTCTGGATGTTTTCTATGTATAATTAAAAATATCTATCTATGTAATGTATTGTATTATGTATATCAGTTATCTAGTACCCATAACACAAGCTCTGCTTAGCTTGGGGCTAGATAATGCTGTGTGAATTGTCCAGCATTATTTATTTTATTTATTTATTTACTGACAGACAACGCACAGCCCGAACCACTGGTTCTAGAGGCTTGCACGCATAACGTACGAAGCCGCGGGTTACAGTTAGTTAAACATATTATGTAAATAAATAATGCTGGACAATTCACACATCATCTAGCCCTATAATTATGCATGTTTAAATAGAGATAATGAGCTTTCTTAACACTCAAAACGAATGACGATAACTTTTATAATGGGATTCGTAACATTTTCACACATATGTGACATTTATTTTTAAAACTCTAAAACTGCGAAGAATTGCCTATACTTGAAGGCATTGTTCTAGAAAAGGTAAACACACTAACAGATGTTCGACTCGAAACGCTACAGTGCGAAGTGTGACGTTAATGGCAGATAAATAATTATCATCAATATCATTATATTTCTACCCCAGGTCGACTGCTAGGTATAGGGCTGCTTTTTTAGGGTTCCGTACCTCAAAAGGAAAAAGGATTACTTTGTTGTACGTCTGTCTGTCTGTCTGTCCGTCTGTCAACCCTTGATACCTCCACGCGTTCCTGAGAAAAGTCTCAGGCACGCGTGGAGGTATCGAGTTGAAATTCACATCATATACTCAAATCCGTAACCAATTGAAGCCTCGATATAAATAAAACTTCTAGGTTAACGCAATCAAAAGATCCAGCCGTTTATGGCCGAATATATAATAATTTTCAAGCAAATCACATGCATACAACACCTATAGGGTACTTCCCGTAGACCTAGAATCATGAAATTTGGCAACAAGTGAGGTCTTTAGCGCATACGGGAAAAATCTGAAAACCGTAAATTTGTAGTTTTTTACAAAAAATAATAATTTTGAATTCTCTCAATATACACTGAGCCAAATATACAGGGTAGGTACCTACTTCCCGTTGACCTAGAATCATGATATTTGGCAAGAAACATGGTTTTACAATAATACGGAACCCTTAGTGCACGAGTCCGACTCGCCCTTGACGCTTTATTTCTTGTCAGCTCTGCTGCTATAAATAAATAATAAATAAATAATGCTGGCCAATTCACACAGCATTATCTAGCCCCGAGGTAAGCAAGGCTTATGTTAGGGGTTGATATATTTAATAAAATATACTACATAGATAGTTTTTTTTAATTATACATTGAAAACATCCAGAACGCCCTGGACAAATGTCTGCAGACCGTACAAACATTTGTCCGAGGCGGGAATCGAACCCGCAACCTCCTGCGTCGCAGGCGGACCTTCGCCCGCTGCGCCACAGAGGTCGTCTATGTAGCTAGGTAGAGTTTCTTTCATCTGGATTCTACGTGATTATTCTGTGACGTTACCATTTTCATAGTAAAACGATTGACGACCTCTGTGGCGCAGCGGGCGAATGTCCGCCTGCGACGCAGGAGGTTGCGGGTTCGATTCCCGCCTCGGGACAAATGTTTGTACGATCTGCAGTTATTTGTTCAGGGGTTCTGGATGTTTTTCTATGTATAATAAAAAAATATCTATATAATGTAGTGTATTGTATTATGTATATCAGTTATCTAGTAACCATAACACAAGCTCTGCTTAGCTTGGGGCTAGATAATGCTGCGTGAATTGTCCAGCATTATTTATTATTTATTTTATTGGATAGCGGAACGGGCTCCCGGTCCAGTAACAATACAATACAATTACACTATATTGCACACCAATAAATTACAAAAATAAAAATACAGGAAAAGAGAGATAAGTACAGAGTTGCACAATGGGGGGCCTTATCGCTAAGAGCGATCTCTTCCAGACAACATTGGGATGGACACGAAGCAGTTGTACAGATAAAGACGGTGGCGTATTATTTAAATATACAATACATACATATTAATACATAATATAAAATATACTTATATTTAAACCTACTAATATCATAAACGCGAAAGTTTGTAAGTATGGATGGATGGATTTATGGATGTTTGTTGATGTGTGTTTCACGTAATAACTACTGAACGGATCGGACTGAAATTTTGCATACAGGTAATTGTTATCCTGGAATCAAACATAGGCTACTTTTTATCCCATAAATTAGTTCCCGAGGGATAGAAATCACTCTTAAACGTTTCCATAGAAACAACGCGTGCGAAGCCGCGGGGCGCACCTAGTATAAAATAATAATACATACCAAGTTTAAAAAAAAAATTGGTTGTCTGTAAAGTCGGTTTACTGACGATAGTTGAACGTGACAACGTCTTAAGAAAATACTGATGGAATGGTAGCATTTGATACTCGATCAAAACATGTAAATGTACTATAGTATAGCAGCTGTCCACGCAGACGCATCGCTCACTCAAGTAGGAGAGAGACGGATGTCGAGCGCTCTCGCTTGCACTTCAAGCCTTACATGGAACGCCTCAGAGCGAGGTAACGCCGCATGACGTCATGTTTTTTCGTGCGTGTAGCCGGCTCTATCGAATTATAAGACGTTGTCACGTCAAAAAAAATGCAAAATAAAAAACGAACAATTTATGACTGAAGAGAGATAGTGTTTATAGACCACTAACTGCGCCCCTTGAATTTTCTTTGCTATAAACCTCACGGAGCCCGAGACCTTTCCAACGAATGTAAAACCGTGGAAATCGGTTCGTGCGTTCTGGAGTTATAGCGTCAGGAAGGAAAACCCGACTTATTTTTATATAGTAGAAGATATTCTTGAATATAGGGTGAGACTTTGCGTGTCTTACAGTACTTAGTAGGTAGAGCATTCCACAGCTTTGTGGCACGCGCAGAGAAGGAGGAGCTGTGGGTGTGGCAGGAGCGGGTTGTCAGTGAGAGGGTTTCGGTGGAACGAAGTGAACGGGAATGAGTTTGGTGGACGTACTCATATCGTAACCTTTAACCTTTCTTATTAAGGTAATTGAAACGAATCTTCAATATATAATCAATTTCCATTGTTTTACCATTACAACTTTATTGACAAAGAAAATCATGTACTTAATAGAAATAAATTTGAACTATTTCTATTGATTAATCTAACTAATAAGTATCGTTTTTTAGTTTTTTAGCTTAAATCATGTTAAATGTCCATTTCAAAATCCAAGATGGCTGACATGTTTTTCATCGCAAAACCCACTCTTGGTTATCGATTTCGATAAAATCAATGACGTAGGTTACGAAAAGGGGTATACAATTAAAAACGAACACTGTGACAGCCACCATCGCGAGCTGCTTGCAGCTCGCGCACTTATACCATACTAGTTCCTACTATAAAGCCTTACTTAATATTATAAAGCCGAAAGTTTGTAAAATCTGAATTTTTGTTACCTAGGATCTCCAGAACTACTGAACAGATCAAGATGAAATTTGGCGTACGTTTAGAGCAAAGCCTAACTTAGGTAATACTTACTATGCCGAAAATACGCGTGCAAAGCCGAATATAATAAAATATAATAAACCGAATAAAATAAATATAATAAAGTTTTCTACATCTTTGGTTCTATTCACTTTTTATTTATTCCCAATCGTTGTCTGTATATTTTAGCTAGCTATTTAGCATCATCCATCCATAGCTTGAACTTAGGAACCTTATTCATCGCTGAGGCAAAATAGGCACATTGATTGTTTATATTATCGTTGAGATGGCTAGTGATCGATCTACAAACAAATTCGTTCTTTCATTGTATGGGTAGGTACTTACAGTTGGTTGAGTTTAAAAATTCAATTTCTATTGGTTGGTAGGCTGGACATTATTAAATAAGGTATCATCTCTAGAAAAAAGATCATAAAACCCTTGAATATCCATTCTTACTAATATTTGAAAGCCGAAAGTTTGTGAGATGTGATTTTTTGTTACCTAGGATCTCCAAAACTTCTGAACAGATCAAGATGTAATTTGGCGTACATCTAAAACATAGGCTAATTTAGGTAATAGGCTACTTATTATACCGAAAATATTTATAGCTTCTGCTTCACTAGCTTCTGCTAGTAAGGATTAAAAACTGTAATAACCATTTCGTAGCAGTCTCGCGTAGCACGTTTTGGGAGCGCGTTGAAGTCTTTTCCTAGGATAGCCGAAGCCGCTACGTGCCAGCGTAGCATGATACGGCATTGCTACGGCACATGCTTTCATTCATATTTTCAGCCATTTTGTTCTTTCGTTTACTACTTAAATATTATCAAGCAATGTCCTCGCCGCTTTTGTAACTTTAATAATTTTTGTAGTAACTATAATAGTATTTTTACTTCATTGCTCCGCCACCGCGTTTGTCTCGCTGAACGCGAGAAAAACTACGGACTTTCATACGATGATTTTCACACTTTTTACCAATGGACGGGATTCGTGATGAAAGATTAGTTATTTTCAAATTACTGAAGATGTCGCAAAAAATAATCTCGACTGGAATATATTTTCATACTCGTAATTATATATAGGTATTGTTCCTATGTGTAAGTTGTCTTAGTGGGCAAGGCACAAAACTTTGTGAGGGCGCAAAATTAATTTTAGGGTTCGCTCTTGTTAGAGTGATAACAGATCATTTAAAGGTGTAGTCTCAGTAGTCCGGTTACGTTAACGTCAACCGGACTGCTGAGTCGCTCGATCAGTAGTCCGGTTCAAGTAATTAACCGGACAACTGAGACCTTTTTTGCAACTGTTATTTCGGTGTTAATAATACATTGCTGGCTTATTGTACTTATCTAAATATTTGCTTCTGATCAAGTGACGGCAGATGCTGGATGCCGCAAGCTGAAGACAGGGCGTTATGGCGCACACTAGGGGAGGCCTATGTCCATTAATAAAGAGTAAATTAATTTTGAAATGTTATGTCATGTTTAACATGTATTGGTTGGCATCGGAGGGAAAGTATCTTAAATATTGTACTTAGATAGAAAATGGATTCACTTTGATTTTAAAAACAATTTAAACTGCAATCATAGCTTTTTGAATAATCATTAATCACCTGTCTGAACCGGGAATCGAACCCACCAAATTGAGAAACAACACCCGTAGTTTTACGATACCGATGAAAAGGCTTAATTGTAAGGATTATTTTTTCCAAATAACATAGCATCTTAAATAAAAGGAAGACAATGAAATTTTACGTACAAACTGCTTTGCTAACCGTGCGAAGCCGAGGTAGGTTCCTAGTTAACTATAAACTTAATGATTTGATTTTAGAATTTAGAAATACTGGTTTGTACCTATAATCGTGTTCCCGATTACGGAACTCTACAAAATTAATTACCTTAATTATTATCGACGCTTATCCTTACCGCAAAACCTTCAACTTGACTTTGCGACTTATAGCTATCAGATATCCTACTTACCTACTTATTGGTGTTTACAACTAATTTGTTTCTAGGTACTATATAATACTTGACTTTAATGATAACATCTGATTATTACAATATCTAGCCCTTTTTCCTACTGCTGCTATTTTATACTTCCTTTTATAGGTTAGACTTCGCACCCAGGATGGAAATAATGATAAAGGAATTATTGTGTTTCAGGGTTTCGAGCACTTGCTTGAAAACTTGGGGTTGGGCGCGGTCGGTGGACGGATGTTCAACTCACCTCACGACATCACACTCCATCGGATCAACGGCACTTTCAGGCAGCTGCATGATCCCCAGCACAGGCACCGGCGGTCTTTGCCTCCGAGTTAGTACTTTTTACCCTTACCTCAGCAGCCTATATTGGTCCACTGCTGAACGCAGGCCTCCCCCTGATAAGCGCCTTATTAGCTGTTATCTCTTGGGGGGGTAATGCCCGTTATCCCCACGCTGGGCATGCGGGTTGAGGATCGCAGTTCGGTGGTAGAATTATTCTGCAGGGGGCGCTGCTGCCCGCCCCCCGGTGGATATCCCTTAGCCTCTTACGACACGAAGGGTTTCTGGTAACCAACGTTTTAAAAACTTGTCTGAATGATGGATGTGTCAAAATGGGGCTCGCCCAACGACTACTTGGGCGCGCGCCGCCGCCCCTGCTGGAGGTGCCCAGCTGTAGGACCAACCTACTTAAGTTTGCCCCCATGTTACTCGCTATCTAATCTATTTACTCAAAATTCTGTCGGAAAACAGCGTAGATATAGTATATTTTACCAAAACCTACCGAAAGCCATCGAAATGGCACAGCATGTTATTGAAACCAAATGGAAGTATAGTATAATTATTGCTTGTATGTTACCCACCTTAGTGCAAATAAATAAGTTAAGTAGGTACCTACCTAGATATGACATCGCCCTAGGGCTTTATAAAAAAACCTGTAAAGATGTAACTGCCTCACTAAATAAATAAAAAATATAGCAGCATTGAAAAACCATCCTGAGTTCTTAAAGTTTAAATAGGACATACGGTGTAAGAAATCCATCTAGGTTGTTCATACCATACCTACTCAAACTGATTAATTAAAGATCGCCGATTGATGATAAAGCCACGTTTACTTGATGTATCAACCATTGCCATAACCAGATTAATCAGTAGCCATAACCATTAACTATTCATGAGATTAATTAACGGAACCATCACAACCTGATGCAGCCATATAGGTGAAACGAGATCTCTACCTCAGATCTAGTTAGATCTCCATCTATTTAACTAAGAAGATCTAACTAGGTAGTTAAATAGATGGACTTCTTTGACCGAGGTAGGTAACTTTTGTGAGGCCATGAACTGAACTTGCCACAAATCGAAAGTAAAACTCGACCTAGGCAAGGTAATATTATCCTATATATTACCGTGACCTAGGTGGACACAGTCAGCTGCGAAAATAACGTAGGTACTATACATTCCCAAGTTTTCAATTTGAAAAGGGGTTAGAAGATTCTTGTGTAAAGGGTGGCACTACGATTTCGTTCACAATCTATATAAATGAAACCCGTTTTCCTTGGTCACGGCATCACGCGTGAACGGCTGGACCGATTTCGCTAATTCTTTCTTTGTTGTGTTTGTTATTGTCAGGAGAAGGTTCTTATGAAAGAAAAAACTAAGAAAGTTGGAAACATAAATTTCCACGGGGGCGAAGCCGCGGGGCGCAGCTAGTAAAAGATATATTTGGATAGAAGACACTAAAACAAATAAAAAAATCTATAAAAGAATGTCCTAAAGCGTCAGGTCAAGATATTCAAGATGATAATAACTATGTTTTTTCTTCTTTAGTGAATATCTCAGAAACCTGACGCTTAGGAACATTTCTTTATTTAGTTTAGTGTCTTCTATTCAAATAATTGTAACTTTTATCCTGGGTGGCGATTTTGAAAAATTAAACAAAATGGTGACCGATGTTAGGGCCAAAATCTTTTTACCTTTGCCCAATTTCAAAAATGTGTGTGTGGACTTTTATTTGAAAACTTCCGAGTAAAATTCAAGTGAAAACTTGGGAGTGTAGCTACACTCCCAAGTTTTCACTTGAATTTAATACATAATGTAACTGAGCTGACTGTTCACAAAAACTGTAGAGGAACTCTGTGACCCTGAATCTACTACTATTTCCTGCCTCTAGGTCAATTTGTATTGGTAAGTACTAAGTTCACAAACTTGGGAACGGATTGATAAAATTATTTGTATAATTCTATTGTCTGCTCATAAAAATATTTGTTTAGCTCACGTGTCGATTGTTCTTAACAAAATGACCTTGTCACGTCTTCATAGAAAATGTAGAAATGATATCTTTCTGAGTCCCTAGGTACTAATTATAACGTCAAGTGCGAGTCGGGCTCGCGCACTAAGGGTTCCGTAAGACCTTGTGTCGTGCCGAATTATCATGATTCTAAGTCAACGAGAAGTAGGTAGGTAGTACCCGTAGGTTTTGGTCCATAGCGAGAATAAAAAATATTTTTTTACTACAAATTTACAGTTTCGAATTTTTCCATTTATTTGTGCTACAAGACCTTGCTTCTTACTAAATTTTATGATTCTACGTCAACGGGAAGTACCCTATAGGTTTTGGTCCATGGTGACAATCAATAGTATTTTTTTTGTGAATAAACTACAAATTTACTGTTTTCGGATTTGTTCTTTGACTTGTGCTATAAGGGCTTGCTTCCAAATTTAATAATTCTAGGTCTACAGGAAGTACCCTATAGGTTTTGGTCCATGGCGAGCATTAAAAGTAGACATGGAACGAGTACTCGGTTTGGATTCGGTACTCGGGGGATTCGGCCTTTTTTAAGATTCGGCCGAACTCCGAGTATTAACGGCCGAGTACCGAGTACTCGGCCTTAATTAAATTGCAGGGAAAAATGAAGACAAAAAGCTAGTTTTTATCATTATTATTAGACACATTAAAACATGAGAACAGCAGAAGTATTGAAAACGTACATAAGAATCTTTAATAGAAATTATTAGGTATAACTAATATTTGAAATTTAAGAGAGGAAGATTGTGATGTAAAAACACTAGTTTTTCGGCGCGTTGCGCGTTTTCTACATAAAATAATTAATTAAACACACGAGCGTAACCTGTGCTACGTGAATACTCATACAAAAGTGACAAATGAGTTGACAAATTATGAAATTAGGGTTTTCCCAGCACAAAGGGAATTCCCCGTGCACAGATTCGTCGCGCTGCAATATCGCGCCGCGCGCTGTTTACGTATTCGCTCTGTAGATGGGAAATAACCGCGCGCCGCCGCTCGATATCGCGTTTTCTTAAAAACCGAGTATTCAGCCGAGTACTCGGCCCAATCCAGGCCGAGTACTCGGTGGCCGAGTACTCGGCGAATCACTACTCGTTCCATGTCTAATTAAAAGTATTTTTTTAATGAATAAATTACAAATTACATTGGTTTTCAGATTTTTCCCTTTACTTGTGCTATAAGACCTTGCTGCTCACCAAATTTCATGATTCTAGGTCTACGGGAACTACCCTATCGGTTTTGTGTGCATGTGATTCTCTTGAAAATTTCAAAATATTCGGACATAAACGGCTGTAACTTTTGAGTGCGTTGACTTAGGAGTTTAATTTATATCACGGATTCAAGAGGGCGCGGACATGAGTAATTGTTGTTAATTTCAACTCGATACCTCCACGATTTCCTGAGAAAAAAGGGTTGACAGACGGACAGACACACAGACAGACAGATGGACAAAGTGATCCTATAAGGGTTCCATTTTTCCTTTGGAGGTACGAAACCCTAAAAACTAAATACAAAATACAAAACATGTAAAAAATATACTTACGTAGAACCTTCTCCTTTTTTCAAAGTCGGTTAACAAACCTTGAATGTACTCACTGCGGCCCTAACTAGCTCAAACGAAATAATGGATCATCTTGCTCTCCACGGTATCTCGTGATTATCCTATTGAGGATGACGGTTAAGAGATTAGGTACTCGTCTGACCCTTGGTCAGCCAAGGATATGTTCTTGAAATGATGCCAAATGCTATATAATATACAGTCCTTTGATATCGTGTCTAACAATATTAATGTTCAGTTGACACTTCCGGGGGTGGTCGTTAAAAATTACCTATAGAATACTAGCTGTACCCGCGACTTCGTTCGCGATTGCCATACCTGCAGACTAATTAGGTTAGTATTAGATTTACATTTGACCACAGTTTCTCTCATAATAAGAAACTCTGTGCATAAGAACACTTCAAAGTGCAGAATTGGACCTGATAAGTACCTACACTTTTAAATAACCTACCCATAGGAATTTGATTGAAAATCAAAATCAATCTACTCTACGCGGGATAGCATGCTGTCACGCTGTCATCTTCAATCCCGACTTTTAGCTCCGACTCGGCCAGTGTCAGTGTACCTACACGTACAATGGGGAATAAGTTACGTACCTACTTGTAGGTACACACTACCACGCACCACGCTGCATCTTGCGTGAATGCGTGTTCTAACGTTGCTTGTAAGTATCTACGTTTGTATAGAAACCACGCACAGTCCAAGAAACAGTAAATGCATCCACGCGCGTTCATGCAGATCACGCGCTCAAGCGCGGAGAAACATGCACCCACGCGCGTAGGTGCGGGGCGAGACGCAAGGTATGGCACACCGACTCACGCAGTGCAGCGAACAGCTTGGAACGAAATCAGTCGGAGCTGTCGTGAATCCACAAAAAGCAACTACGCGCGTGAGTGCGTGAAAAACCCGCACGATGATGCAGATCTGCACTTCCGCAAGTACGCGCGTAGGTGCGTCGACACGCAACATGCAGCGTGGTGCGTGGCAGTGTGTAAGGCGATCGACACACTGACACGCACCACACTGCATCTTGCGTGAATGCGTGTTCTAACGTTGCTTGTAAGTATCTCCGTTTGTATAGAAAACACGCACAGTCCAACACACAGAAAATGTACCTATCCACGCACGTTCGTGCAGATCACGCGGAGAAGCATGTACCCACGCGCGTAGGTGCGTGGCGAGACGCAGGTATTACAAAACGCAACTACGCGCGTGAGTGCGTGAAAAACCCGCACGATGATGTAGATCTGCACTCCCGTAAGTAAGCGCGTAGGACGCAACATGCAGCGTGCGTGGTGCGTGGCAGTGTGTTAACCGCCTTAGGAAAGTGAAGATGAGCCCCGCGTTCCCACAAGGAACCTAAACTTAGTACTTCAACTCCTACATAACATAACATTACCCTAAACCTAAATATGGGTCAGTAGATAGGTAGTCAGATAGATAGAAGATACTTTTATATCTAAGTTACAATTTGCAAATCAAACAATCATAACTTAAGTAACAATTGGCGGTCTTATCGCTCAAGAGCGAGCTCGGCCAGGCCAGACAACCTGCTCTACCTAGTTACTAAGATTTAGTTTCAGATGGTGTAATCATCTGAAATCTGAATAATATTATAAATGCGAAAGTTTGGATTTAAGGATGTATAGTGTGTAAAATAGATGTTTGGATGGATGTTTGTTACCTCTTCACGCCACAACTACTGAACGGATCGGGCTGAAATTTTGCATACAGGTAGTGTTAGTCCTGAAATAAAACATAGAAACAACGCGTGCGAAGCCGCGGTCAGAAACTAGTTGAAAATAATTATCATTTTTCTGTTTACTTACAGGGACTGAGGAGTCAAAGCTGCAAAAGTCATGCCTTTCCCCGAAACAAATTCTGGATTTTTACGGGATGGAAAGCGAGCCCGGGGTGATTACCATCAACCCGAAAACATTCCTGGAGATGTGCCCTGCGCTGGTCTATCAGCTGGAACAGCGCTCTTGCTTTAAGACTGAAGCGCCAGCTGAAAAAACTGAAAGATATTTAGGTAAGCTTGTAGCGCGTCATGCTCGCTAACTTCCTCCTCAATCAAATCACTTACGACGTCGAACTAAAGTTTTAGGCGTAGGTATGCGGATCGCAGGTCTGAAGTGGAAATGGGTAGAACACTTGGCTAGCCGGAAACACCGAAGATGGACTACAGCCATTACGGAATGGTAGCCCAGAGACGCTCAAAGACAAAGAGACAGACGACCAGCCCGATGGTCAGACAACATCGTCGTAGGAAAGAGTGGATTAGGGTGGCACCCGGGCAGAATGGCGTAATAGAGAGGAGCCCTATACCCAGCAGTGGCTCACGGGCTCATAAGAATACTTAGTAGAATAGAAAGGGTTCGTCTGCGTAAAACTTAAGGTGGATTAACATTTCATTAAAAAAGTACCCGGCACAGGAAATTTTTCATGTATTAATTCCTATTTCAGTGTGGATTTACGCGAGCTTGAGCATCCTAGTGATCAGCGCCACCGGTCTTCTTGGAGTGGCTATAGTCCCGCTCTTGAAATCAGCAATATTCAGCCAGGTCCTACATTTCTTGGTGGCCATCGCGGTGGGTACATTATGTGGGGATGCTTTACTTCACCTGCTACCCCACGCGCTAAAATCACATGGCGCTGAACAACAAGAAGAAACGGAGGTCGTTCTAAAATGTAGCGTCACATTCCTCACAATCCTCCTATTCTACACCGTTGAAGCCATTATGCAAACCCTGAATGGTGGCCACAGTCACTCCCACGACCCAGCGGCAGGAATAACTGTCGAAGAAATGAAAGTTGAAAGTGCAAAACAGATAGATCCCATAGAGTTAGGTGCCATGATGCCAGGGTCCCCGCCTCCTCCTGTTGAGAGACCGATAACATCGACAGCGTTAATGGTGATCGTCGGTGATGGCTTACACAACTTGACCGATGGGTTGGCGATAGGCGCCGCGTTCAGCGGGGATCCGGTCACTGGTTTCGCCACGGCGCTGGCGGTCTTCTGCCACGAGCTGCCCCACGAGCTCGGAGACTTCGCCGTGTTGCTGCGGTCAGGAATGACCATCAAAAGAGCTCTCTACTATAATATATTGTCTTCGGTGCTCAGCTTCATGGGTATGGCCGGCGGGATCTGGCTCGCAGAAGACCATGAGTCAGCATCGCAATGGATTTATGCTGCTACCGCTGGCACGTTCTTTTACATAGCCCTTGCTGATTTAGTTCCGGAATTAAATCAAAATCACCACGGGAAAAGTATTAATTTGTTGTTGGCAGTGCTGGGCATCTTAGGGGGTGGTGTGATAATGCTAATGATTGCGCTTCACGAAGATTCCATTCAATATATTTTTAGAAGCAGTGAGAAGTAGGATGGTTAGTTCCTTACCAACAATGTATCTTTTCTGCAGTACCTACCTTAAACTGAATAAGTAGATAAAGAAGAGATACCTACCTACTTAACACTGCCTAGGAGAAAGCTCTGTCATGTCACTTAAGGTAGGGAGAAACTACTTGTGTCGTTTACGTAATGTGTGAAGTTCTGCTAGAACAGAGCTAGACTTTAGCTTGAAGTGCTTGAACTAGAAGTAAGGTTGTATTATTTTATTATTTATTAGATTTTATTTTAGTCTGCTGAGCGGAGTCTAGAAGAGAGTTAACGGTTTGGTTATCTAGATCCTACCCTAGTGAGTAGAAATTGGGCATACAAGCAGGTAGAGTACCTACCTAACTTAATTTCTATTCTAAGTACCAAACTTACCTACGTAGGTAAGTAATTGTGATAATTTAGTTATATGTATGTTTAAGTATGTGTTTGGTTTGTTTGTACACTTTGTACCTACACACAATTATCTATACTTATTAAGTTTTATGTTTAAGTGTGTCGTCTGATGATGTCAGTAGAGAATTTAGTTAAATAAGTAAATTATAATTACAACTTACCTACTTGTACTTGCTTGACCTACCTAAGACATTACATTTTCATATCTAAGCCTTCAATGTCGTTTTATTTATTGAATGGTATCTGTAATAGTATATTATTGACTAGCTGTATCCGCGACTTCGTTCGCGATTACCATACCTGCCGACTAATTAAGTTCACATTTAACTACAGTTTCTCTCATTATTATGACACGCCGTGCAAAAAGAAAATAAAATAAATAAATAAAATAAAAGTATTTATTTCCAAAAAATGGTTTGAACAGGTTAACAGAGTACTTAAAACTAATTTAATTATCTCTTACTTTTTGTTTAAATAAAATTCACCTAGTAGGTACTCTACCATAAAACCTTAGTGTTGTAAATGCATCGACTCCTCGCTCTAACTATGTTAAACTTGTGTTTAGACGCGAGGGCTACTCTGCCTCACAGACCCCGGGTGCGGCTATAGCTGATTGCGTCATACACGTCGACGCCGCAAATTTAGAACGTGTGCAATTTTATTTAAAATAAGTTTTTATATTTTTATGTATGTTAGATTTAAGGTATATATTCATATGGACCGTAGAATAAGTGAATAAGATCTATACTTGTTCTAATGTTGTCTGAAATAAATGTATTATTATTATTATTATAGTACATTGGTATACTTGGTACATAGATGTAGTAGTTAGTTGAACAAATCAAAGGAAAATAATTAACTAAGTATAACTAAAACATAAAATCGAAGAGAGATCCAAGGGACGCCACCTTCGGAGTTAAGCGAAAGTTTGTAAAACTGACTAAAACTAAAAAATAAGTATAATTAAACAGAGAAAAGATCAAGCCATAAGCGAAAGTGTGTATGTATGTGTATATGTGTGTGGGTAGAGTTTGTGTAAGTATGATTATGAGTGTATGCATGCTTAGTGTTGATTAGATGAATAATTTTACCTAATAAAACATATTGTGTGTAAAATTGCGTAAAGTGAACTTATAGAGATTATTATAAGAGCATTAAGCATATATTATGTATTACATTAAGAACATATCAAAAAGTTATTTATTTATTATAAGCAAATTTTCTGTTTCCAAGTAGTCACAGTTCAGTAAAAATAATTTTAACTTCCTTTTCAATTCAAAATAAGTAGTATCATACAAAGTAATTATTTTGTTTATTTTATTATGTAAATATTTTCCTAGGAAGGAGGAGTGCTTTTGGGCAAAACTAGTTTTACACGATATCGTTTGGTATTTTTTAATTCTCCTTGTTTTATCATGCAAAAGAGAGTCATTTGTATTTATTGCCCGTAGTCTAAGAATGGTTTGCTGTACAAAAAGTTTCCTAACAGTGAGAACCTGACATTCCGTATCGTCGGCTTATTGCAAGAAGTCATTAGTCGCAAGAAGTCACTAACTGCGTTAGATATACCATTGAGTTCGTCTCGATGAGCTCTACATTTTGGTAAAACTCACAAATTTGTAGCTCTTCAAACTTAGAAGTTATGGCTTGGTTATAAAGTCAATAACTGCATTTTTGGTATATCTGGTTTCATAAAATTCACTAACTTACATTAATAAATTTTAACAAAAGAAGAAAAACACAATTGCCATCTTTATTTTCATACGTAACTCATTTATGTGACTTAACAACATTTTGAAAGTGCTTTTACGTTCACAAACGTTTGAATAAGTTTTGCTTTAATTCATTATAATTTGCACCTTAACCAGTTTTGTTGTATCGTATTTTTTGGAAAAAAAAAATACTAACGGTTTTAAATGACTTCTATCAAAACTAGTAACGTCACTATTGGATTGGTAAAATTAATTATAGGTCGTTGACAAGTTTTTACTAAATTAATATGTTAAACTTAATACAAGACTGAAATCGCTTGAATGAAGTATTGTTTTATTAGTGATTTTTGTTATTGTAAAATAACAGGTAAATGTAAGGTAATGACTTTTGCACACATACATTTACGTGTTGCTATGCTACTTATGAGACCGCGTGCCGTGTGACCGGAGTCGCGGAAGCGGGGCAGATGGGTATTTTGTTCGGGGCCGCTCGCGCCTCTGCCGCGCCGCGTAGTAGTTCGTTCTTTCCGGCCCTTGTGGGGGCACCGAGCGGGGCATCAAGGCTTGGCCTCTTTACCCCGGCATCAACTCGAGGGGTGACGACTCCTCGGTCCTTGGATTTCGCTTAAAAATGCTTTCATTTAGCTTGTTCATCATTTTATTTTTTTATTAACATATTTGCATGTTTTTTTTTTGGTTTAGGTTTAACTTTTTTTAATTAACCCACGGTCTATCCGGGGGGTTCCGCGGGGGTGAGGTCCCAGGGAAGGGGCCTCCACGGGCGGTCATCATCTAGGGGCCGGGGTTGGTGAGGCGCTATTTGGTGAAGGTGGGCTTGGTGGCCGTTGCCGGCGCGGTCGTACATTCGACGACTGTACTGTACGACAAACTCGTCTATGGATTGGTCGCAGGCGATGACATCGTTCCTGACGTATTGGCTCGCGCCGAGTCGCGCCAGTGCAGATCCTCAGAGCCACGTTTTGCAGCCCCTGGAGCCGGTCCCTATTCGTCTGGGAGACTAGTGAGTACCAGGCCGGCGCTGCATATGTGAGTCGGGATCGGACTTAGCCTTTGTGGACCCACACTTTGGTCCTCAGAGGCAGGCGAGATCCCAGGACGGGTCGGAGAACAGTCGGGCGACGCGTGTTGTAGTGCGCTGTCAACCTTCGGCTGCATCCTCAACGACCTGTCGATCCCGAAGCCGAGGTACCGGATGTGCGGGCTCTATGCCACGTTTTGGCCCCGAAGTGTCAGTTGCGGTGGGTGGCCGATGCGGCGGGAAACAAACAGCGCAGCCGTCTTTCCCACATTGACGGCCATGCGCCATTTGTCCAGCCAGGGCGGCAGGATGTTCAGCAGCCGCTGCATCCTGCGGGCTGCGATGGTGGGGCTGGTGGAAGACGTAAAGAAGGCGCTGTCGTCCGCGAACAGCGCTAGCGACACATCCCTCTCCCCGGGGCGTAGGTGGCCCTCCAGGGTGGGGATGTCGTCGAAGGAATGCACAATCCTGATGAGAGCTGGTGGAGTTGGGGTTTGCAGGAGCTTGTACAAAATGCCGGGGTGCCCAATACGGTCGAAGGCCTTTTTTACGTCCAGAAAGACCCGGACGGTGCAGCGCCTGGCGTTGTGCTCGACTGCAAGGTGGTGCAGCACCCTGGTGAGCTGCAGCGTGGTAGAGTGGCCACTCCTGAAGCCGAATTGCTTCGGGCGCGGCTCGATAGTTGGAGCCAGGTGCCCCAGGAGCAGGCGTTTCAGGAGCTTGCCCACTATTAGTAGTAGAGTAATGGGGCGGTAGTTGGCCGGGAGGCGGTGATCCTTGCCGGGCTTGGGTAGCACGATGACCCGTCCGGTCTTCCAGGATTCCGGGAAGTGGCCCGTCCGGAGGATCCCGTTGAAGAGCCGGGCGAGCGCGGTGACTCCGCGGCGAGGCAACTGTTGGGGACTCCGTCATAGCCACCTGTTTTGTTCCACGTCGTTGTCGTTTGAGCTGTTTTCTATTATGTTCACATTTGATTAGTTAAATTGTCACTATACGTGAAAATCTTTAATTGGCTCTCTGTTGTTAGTACGTAATTTGATCAAGTTAGTTTAAGCGGTTGGTTTTCCAATAAATTAAATAAATAAATAAATAGCCTGGTGCCTTCCGTCTGGGTAGACGGAGGACGGCCTTCCGCACCTCGGCAGGGGAGATGAAGTACTCCCCGTCTAGGGGTGGTGTTGGGCCAGACAGGAAGTCCCTCACTGTGTCCTCGACCTGGTGGTGGTGGTTCAGGGTTTTAAAGGTGGCGTCGGCTGCAACGGGGTGAGGCGAGAACTGCTTCGCGAGGTGCTCGGCCAGAATTTCGGCATGGTCGGCGGGAGCAAAGCGCCGGACCCCATCTCGGTCCAGCAGCGGGTAAGTTGTTGCCAGCTGCCGCGTGAGCGCTCTATTCAGCGCGTACTTGTTATTGTCCTGTTCGGAGGCCCGGTCGATGATTCGGTCCCAGGTCTCACGCCAAACCTGTACTGCGGCCGAGAGCTTGGCAGATATCGGGTTGAGTCGCGTCTTCAGTCGCGGGCAGCGGGAGCGCGCCCACTCGCGCTGGAGTTCGCGTTTCCTCTCTATTACCCTCTTAAGGTGTTAGGGGAGGTCGTTGCGCTGGCCTTGGCGCCTGGTGATGGGTACGGAAGCGGCCGCCTTAGCCTCGATGATGCGCGCCATCAGCGCTGAGGCCTCGGATTCCACTTCTGCAGGCGTCTGGAGAGGTCCGACGTCCACGGACTCGAGTGCCTTGTCGTACGCGTCCTCACGCCCTGGGACCGGGTCCGCGGCCAGGCCGAGCGTTATGAGGAGAGTAGATAGGATAAGAAGGTTTTCAGGTAAAGCTCAATGTCTGTTACTTAATATTTTCTAATCTAAATAATAGTTTACTTAATCGTTTCCAACCTATTTATGTGTTTATAACTCTGCTGGCCAGCAGAATTATTTTCTAAAAGCTTAGAACGTGTTTTTGACTGATTCATGTGCCATTATTACTAATTTTGGTTATTTTATTAAGTGTTTTTGACAAACAAGGTAATTTGTTTAGATTTTAGTGATAAAAGATGTTATTTTATGATTATTTTGTCTTTTAATACTCGAAAGAGGCCACTAATAACTTCGTTACAGAAATACTTAACTCCAGTTTAGTCAAAACTTTTTATCGCAAGAAGTCATTATCTTTGCATTTTTAGCTTTTAAAAAAATTGCAGTGGTTGAATCTGTACTGATTTCAGTTAATTATAAAATAATTACATATCCCTATATATTGGCGTTTAAATTATATTGATAACTGTCGTAGTTTTGATGATATGGGCTCTTAAAGTTATAAAAACTTTAAACTGCTTTTGCCAAACTTTTGGATTTGTCGGTTAATGACTTCTTGCAATAAGCCGACGGTATAGAGTTGAGATGTAGGGTATCTATATGGGTATGAGTTGAGTTGGCTACTTTCAGCACAGCTCTCTGTGCTCTCTCGAGAGGGAGAATGTGCGTTTTTGAGGCAGGCGCGGTCGCAGCCCAAGACTTTGGGGGGGGTCACACTTGGTGCGGGCCGTAGCACCAAAATGTACTTGTAGGCGGTTGCAGACCCCACTGAAAACTTCTAAACTTTATCGGCGAGCGGAGCGAGCCGCGGAAAATTTATACTCAACTCCCAACAATAGTAGGTATAAGTTATAGCGAGCGAAGCGAGCCTCGAAATTTTTTAGATGTTTTCTGAAGTTTGGGCAAAAGTAAGCAAGAGTAGGTCCACTTGCTTACTCTCGCCCGCATCATTTATTTTGTTGTTGATAGGTATCTATAAAAAAATAAATGATAGCGAGCGTAGCAAGCCCCGAAAATCTTAGAGACCTGCGGTAGTTGATATAAAGCTATGAATATAAATAGGGGCGAGCGGAGCAAGGGCATCAACAAAAAATTGGATATACAAAAAAGACATGGAAAAAATGTAACGGCGAGCGGAGCGAGCCGCCGAATTTTTTGTTACTTTTCGGGTAACTACCCGAGCAAAATGATGTTAAACAAGTGTCAAGCACTGGACCAAATACAGAGAAGGACAAAATACTATCGGCGAGCCGCAAAATGCAGTGTTTTGCATATTGGCCGCAAACATGACATCCCTTCCCCCAACTCCCAACCCAACAATAGGAAGTATAATTAATGGCGAGCGAAACGAGCCTCAAAAATTTAGGAGATTTTTTCTGATGTTTGGGGAAAAGTAAGCCAGAGCCTATGACAAAATAAAGTGGGCGAAACCTGCCCCGAAAATTTTAAAAAGTTTGCGGTGGTAGATATAAAGCTATGAATATAAATCGGGGCGAGCGGAGCAAAGGAGATTAAAAAAAATTAAAAATAAAAAGAAATCGAAAAAGATGTAGCGGCGAGCGGAGCGAGCCGCCGAAATTTTTGTTCCCTTTTTTGGGTTGTCACAAACTGGTTCAGAAAATAAATAACAGCGAGTGGAGCGAGCTCTGAATGAGCCGCAGCCTTTTTTGAAATTGGTGAGGTAGCGTCCATGCAAGACAAGGAAGCTAAATTATGAGCGCGGCTTCGCACGCGTTTTTTCTATGGAAACGTTCAAAGATAATTTCTATCCCATGGGAACTGATTTATGGGATAAATAGTAATTGCAGGCTTAGAGCTACACCGATGCAAAATTTTAGCTCAATCTGTTCAGTAGTTTTGGTGTGAAGACGTAACAAACATACATCCAGCCATCCATCGCATCTATCTATCCATACAAACTTTCGCATTTATAATATTAGTGTGAAGAACAATTTTAAAGTTTCACGAATAACAACCAAATATGCGGACAACAGACTAGACACTATAATATACATACTCAACGGCGAGCGAAGCGAGCCGCGAAAATTTCTATGATCTGGCTGTACGTGTGAGTTGTTTGGTATTAGATATTTTGCAGTTGCAAACTCGCCTGAAACGGAGGAGTCCTGAACTAAAGCAAGCCAGAAGCTTATCAAAACAGCAGAATGTTTTCAGAAGCAAGCAGAGCGTGCTGCGATAATTTAGTGGTTTCGTTAGATAGGTCTAACAAACCACTAAATTATCTAGGTCAGTTTTCCAAACACTCCAAAAAGGAGTGTTTGGAAAACTGACCTCAAACGAGGGATGAGCCCATGACAAGAGGCAGACAGTGTAAAGTTGCCGGCAAGTTGAGCGAGCTGCGACAATTTTTGGTTTTTGTTAGATTTTGGGCAACTTTTTTGAAAATTTGGCAAAGTGACCTAAAGCGGGTCGGGTGGAATGTTATCAGCGACCAGACCAAAACGCGAAAATTTTATTGTCTACTAATTTCTTGTACTGGTTGACAAAGTGACCTCGCAGATTATTTGTTATATTTTGTGCTTTTTATTGTGGTGGTTGGATTATTGATACAAACTGACAATAGCGGACCAGCCAGACCAATAAAATTGGGAACGTTGCCTCTGTGCTAATGAAAACACAGAGCACAAAGAACAGTAATATCGGCGAGCGGAGCGAGCCGCGATTTTTTTTATTGCTGCAGTTGGTAACCATAATCAATGTAACGGAAGTAATCAGGATAATATAATCATCAAGCTGTGGGTTGCAATTTTTTAAGTACCTAAACTAAGATTTTGGGGGGGGTCATGACCCCCGTGACCCCCCCCCTGGGACCGCGCCTGTTTTGAGGATCCACCCCAAACCGTCACACAGTACAGAAGTAGAGTTTGGCAAAGAGCAAAGTACGTAATTTTCAATTGTGTTTTAGCAGCTACGTGTCTAATATTTTTAAAAATGGCAATCAGTCGGCGTATCCTAGATGTTAGTAGGTTAATATGGGGAACATACGTTAACTGAGAGTCAATTGTAACTCCTAGATATTTAATGGTCTCGCATCTTTCTAACCTAATACAGTCACAGTTGTTGCCTTGATTTGAGTAGATGCACTGCATCGTGTGAGATTTTAGTGTGTGGACTGAGTCAGAAGTATTGGGCAAACCACTTTTCCGCAGCGAAAAAGCAAGATACTTAGTCTTTTCAGCTTTCAACGTGAGACGATTGTGGTAGAGATAGGCAGATACTTGATTAAATCCATGTTGAGCATGGTTATAAACTATGTTCCAAGTTTCTCCTGAAAAGAGTAAAACTGTATCATCGGCAAATGTAAGGAGTTTGCAATTTTCCGGGGTAAGGTCACATTATTTGGTTAATATAGGTCAAAAATAGAGTCGGGCCGAGTATACTTCCTTGTGGAACGCCATGTGTGACTGAAAAAGAAACTTCGATGCGCAGAATTGTACCTGTTACACTTATAATATATGTATCTTTATTTAGGTAGGTACCTAGTTAAATTGTGTATAAATCGTGTAGGTTCCACGTGGGATAGCATGTTGTCATCTTCAATCCCATTTTTTAACTACGAGTTTTAGCTACGACTCGGCCAGCGTCAGTGTCAACAATTTACTAATTTTTTTTAAGAATTTACATAGGTATATCAAAAAAAATGAGACAAAAAGATAATATCTTTACTATTTTTGTTATATAATGAAATATAAAATACTACTACTTACTACTAATGCTTAAAATTAAAAATGGAACCAGTATAATTATTTAGTGAACAGTAATTTAGCCGCGTCTTCGGGTTCAAGTCTCGGATTAGGTGTAAAGTAAACCTCACTTTATTTACCAACGTGTCAACGTCGCTTTGACATAGACATTCACAAAGACATTCACAATGAATTTTTGTTCACATTGACATGACAGTTCACAAAATGTCACATTACCTAATTTCAATGTTTCCACATCTATATCAATAATGAATGATAGAAGGAAAGAAGAAATAAAATTATTTATTAAACACTGCAGTACTAATAAAATAAAATAAAATAATAAGACTACATAATAACACATACAAAAAACACAAGTAAATATTAATACTAACACAATACGTATATTAACACAAGTACATATGCGTTGGGTTGGTACTAAGTAGCCCACTCAGCAAGCCAACGAACGCGTGTGTGTAGGTCTAACAGGTCCTGACTCGGCTTGTTGCTCTAACACAGAAACCTAGAAAAGGGAAAACCTAAACAGAAAAGGGTACTGATACCTAGGTAATTTGCGAAAGAGCGCTGGTTTTCTTTTCAGTCATGAAGCCACATCTAGTTCAAATAAACGAACTATAATAATAAACATTGTAGGTAGGTATACAGGGTGTTATTTGAATTAGTGCACAATACCTTAGAAGGTGACTCACCTGCTGCTATAGATTAATTTATTTAACAAAATAAGCCGCAAACGAATTTTTTGGGTAGGTATATTAAATTTTATTACAAAATAGCCTAAGCCATTCGTCATCTTTTCTTTTTTACACGTGTTTGCAAATAGATGACTTTTACTTTACTTTACTTTGCCATACTAAATATCGCGACATCTTCTTTGATGAGTTCCGCCCATTTTTACCTTATCCGAAAGCCCGCCACTTACCTACGCGATCAAGAACTGCCGCCTAGTATCGCCGTGTGTGTCAGCGTGGCGGTGATGACCTCATCAAAGGCAATAGGTTCGACAGATGGAGCACACGAGCATAGTTTTGTCTCTTTATTAGTTATTATTATATCCAATCCAGCAGCCCTGCGCAATTAAGTTCGGGGTTCACGCTATTAACTCAATGTTAATAGTTACCTACTCCATAGTCTTGCTGTCACGGATGTTGGAATGCGTACCTACGTACGCATTATTTGTTTGTATTTATTTGGTTTTTTTTCGTCATATTAGCAATTTACTACCTACCTGCGTAGTTATGTAGAGGATTTTATCTTATCCAATGAATGAACTCAAATCTTCATTGTAAGACAGACAGAGTTCACGTTTCATCGTACGCGCAAAATAATCAAAAGTAACAAAATAGGGTAATAAGGATTTACATGTACGGAAAAGAAATAAGAACCGAACCTAATTGCTGTCAAGGATTTAATTCACTTGGCAATTTTTTCGTTTGGTGTTGGCAGCACACCAAACATCAAATTTGACTTGACAGACAGAGAAGTATTTGATTGACTAGTGACTTGACTCCTCCGTCCGTCTGAATTGAAGAGTTCAGCGAATTTCAGTCAGATCAGAGGCGAATCCGATCTACTTATTCTAATATTGTGGATGCTTAGTTTCAATAAGGAATAGGATCCAAATCTCGTCTATAATTGTGTGCTCTGAAAACCAACGAAGATAGTATTGGAGGGAAAACAAATCGCAGAAGAACAGCTGATCCGATCAGCTGATTGATTATAAACAAAGAAAATCTGTGGCTGATTTAGTGCTTCTTTGTTAGCTAGCTGGAGAGCTGGCTATTATCGGGAGCATGATCAAAGGGCTGGTAAGTTAAACATTCATATTTTATTCGTTATTTTTGGAAACCAACCTATAATTGGCGGCACCGTACCTACCAACTATCCTTGTTATGATGCTGTGTGTATGAAGCTTTCGGTACGTCAGCTCCTGGTTTACGAAAATATATGTGCAGCTGTTCCTTGCGATCCTGAGTTATCTATCATACATAATCATCCTGAATTATCATACCCATACCAATAATAATGAATCCGCATACCCAGCGTAGGGATTACCTATGGCATTTATTTGCCTCAAAATAGGAGCCAATAAGGCATTTATTAGAGGTGGCCTAGGTCTGGACCTAGGCTACCTCTACTAAATGCCTTACCTATATAGGCCACATCTAATGGGAATCTCCACTAAACTGGATGATATAATGGACTTGGAATACCATTATTTACTAAAATTATTTAAAAGGGGATATTTAGGTAGGTGCCTAAATATTTGTACGTAGGGGAGGCCTATGTCCAGCTGTGGACTAATATAGGCTAATGATGGTCACAGGAAATGTCAATTTGTAATAGATAAAAATAATGTTCCTAACTCTCTGCTTGCTGTTAGGAAGACGGCTCGCTCAATATTTTGCTCGTCATGCTGAAAATCCTCATAATATCTTTACCAAATTTTTATGAGATTAATTTAATTAAAGTAAGTTTCAATTAAAAATATAATCATCAAAATCAGATCTCTGAAGGCGGAGATATTCTAAAGCTCCCTTTATGCCTTTTTTTGGAGGAAGTACGCCTTTAATCAAAAAACCCAGACAGCAAAAAATTCTAATAGAATCTGTACATCAAGTTTCGTACCGATCGGTTGTAAAATACGACTTGTAGAGGAGTACGGACATACTGACAGAAACTCAAATATTGCTAAACTTGATGTAGAGACGCTTCGCTCACTTTGTTCGCTCGGATTTTTATTTAAAAGTCATTTATAAATATCATACAAATAATGCAATGCTCTAAATTAGGTATTATCCTTATGATATAAATAGAATTGGCACAGTTGCCTTCTTAAATATGGCACATTCTAGTACAAAGGCAGTGTTAACTAGGAATTTATGATCAGTCTCATTAAACTATACTTTAAAATACTAATACTAGGTACCAACTAATACAAACCAAAAATTATTACTAGGTAAGTATCTGAAAAAACCAAATTACAAACCAAAAATATAAATTATATTCCAAAAATTTCAAAATATTCGGGCATAAACATCTTGTCCAGTGATGGACAGCGAGAGTGGGAAGTTTGCGCTGGTACGCTCACATACATCGTCGTATCCTACGAATAAGGTTACAGTTGCAAAACACCAACTTTACAGGAGACGGTTTTTTCTTATTATTTCGAAAAGTTTCCATTATACGAGTAAGTTTTTTTTCTAAAACGTTTTATCATGATTTTAGCTAAATAATCATGTAGCTTTCATAAATAAAAAAACCCGTTTTCTCTAGTTTTTGTCGCTTAACACCTTGTTCCGCGTGCAAGTTTCAAAACGACGCTGTTTTAAGCGCCTCTGTGACCTTTTTCCACGACGATTTCGCTTCACGACGTCAACTGAGATGGTAACAATCGCCTTTGTAAGCTTATTCGATGAAATTTGTGGGACAATTACAAGAATACTAAGGTAATATTTTGCTTTCCTTCAAGAATTTCATTTGGTATCTTGTTAATTAGCGTCAGAAACTGTTTACTCATGCATGCTGCACAGGACGCTTTACTACCTGGAAAATATAAGATGGATTTAACTTGTACAGCACCCAATCTACGACCTTAGTGGCGCAGCGGGCGAAGGTCCGCCTGCGACGCACGAGGTTGCAGGTTCAATTGCCGTCTCGGGACAAATGTTCGTACAATTACTACCTCTGACTTGTCAAAGTTTTACTGCTAAAATGCAACTAATCGCTCAAAATCATTCTAAAGCTAAAAGTAAAACCTAGTTCGTATGAAAGTGTTGGATTGCTGACATACTACGAAAAATAGTGTTTTCGTAAACTATGCAAAACTCAAAATCAAATAATATCGCAAAAATTTTCGACTTCGACGGGACTTGAACCCGCGTCCTCCCCTACTAAATTACCTCCCCTACTAAATTACCCTTAGTGTGGGGTTACGCACTATAATAACAAAAAACCTATGCAAAACTCATCCAAGGGTTTCTGAGTGCTTGATTCAAATTAATAATTGAAACTTATTCGTTATAATTCCTTTCATATAAAACAATGTAATTCAGCATAAAACTTTTACAACTATTTAACAGGTTATTAAAACTTAAGTCATATAAAATTATTAAGGTAATTGTTCCGTGATCATGGCGCATGAAACTGTGTCGAAATAGTGGAAAACTATCAACTCAAATCATTTTAAATAATCCGTTATAAATGACTTACAAATAATTCAGTGCAGTGACTAATAAATATAATGTTTTATTTCTCCTTAAACATTCGCATTACATTCGCGTGCATTCTTGCGAATGCGAATGTGAGTATTCGTTACATCTAGTGTGGATAAATGGGTCTATCTATTAGATAATTGTCAAATTAGATTGATATGCCTCTGCTTAACGTATTTATTTCCAATCGGTCATTTAGCCATGAAGGCTATTTATTGAATTTCTTCTGCTAGTTTATTCTAACCTATTTTGTATTTGTATTTCTTTTTAATTCTTTGGAAGACAGGCAGTACATAGATATATAACGAGAAACAATAAGAATTTTCTTAAACCAGTAAAGTCTCCACTATAAACATAATTACACATAAAAACTGGTGAACAGACTTAACAAACAAACATATCGTGTGAAAATTAACTTGCTTATATAGAGGAAAGTGCACAATAATAAATTGAAATAAGTAACCATATTAACAAATTAAGTATTAATATTAACAGAGATAGAACACTATTTCTAACAAACAAGAGGAAAAGACTAAAGGCAAAATAAAATAATTTAAACTAAGCTATTAACTTGGCGGCAGCAATGCCTACAATGCTTCTACGCAACGAGGCGGCGGCGGTTGAGTCGAAAATATCAATTTCGTTGATTTTATTGTAATTATTGCAAGCTCTATTCAGAAACATGTTCTGCCTATAATTTGTTCTAGAGGTTGGAGTCCAAAAAGTTTTCTTTTTCCTAGATGAAGCCCGTGGGAAATGCAAATAAATATTATCAAGTAACAACTCGGAGTCAATTTTATTGTTCAGTAATTTATATAAAAAAAGAATGTTTAGATGTACTATAGAGTCTGTAGGAGCTGTCGGAAAGCGGAATAAATTTTGTGCAATAGTGAAAAATTTGTTTTGATTTCGTTGTATTTCTTCAATATGTACTTTAAATTTTGGATTCCAGACTGTTGATCCATATTCAAGAATTGACCTGACGAAGTTGTTATATACTAGGATGAGAGTTTAAGGGCTATTAAAGTCCCTACCAATTCTCATAATAAATCCAAGCATTCGATAAGCCTTGGGCGTAATTGTATTGAAATGAGTGATAAAAAATAATGTAATAGATAAAAGATGTAAGTTAATTATAAGCTGCAGGCCTTCCTTAAAAATAAATAAAGTAAGTATTTAAATTACAATCATCAAATAAAAAAAATGTTTGTCCAGGGGAGGGTGATCTGATTGTTTTCTATGTAGGTATAATAAAAAAAATAGATGTATGTAATCTTATTGTATTAAGTATATCAGTCATCTAGTACCCATAACACAAGCTCTGCTTAGCTTGGGCCTAAATGGTGCTGTGTGGATTGTCGAGCGTTATCATATAATATTATTTTTAATCAATCTTCTCAATTTAGTCAAGAAATACAATGAATTAATATAACTTAAAACGTATTTATTTAGTATGTAAAAGTTCATGGTTTTCCTGTTATTTAAGATACTATGTTATTTGGAAAAAAATAATCCTTATGATTGAGCCTTTTGATCTGTATCGTAAAATTACGGGTGGATATTTTACAATTTGGAGGGTTCGACTCCAGGTTCAGACAGGCGATTATTCAAAAGTCTTTCAATGTAGTTTAAATCGTTTTAAAAATCAAAATCAAGTCTTTTTTCAGTAAAATGTTCTATCTACAAAATTTAAGATACTTTCCCTCCACGTGGCATGGCCTTGGGTCGCCCTGTATAGATTCTTACAAGTTCTACAGGCTACAAGATTAGTTCCCCTTGTGAAGCTGGCCGTTTGAAGCCCATGTCAGAGAAATAGTTTTCTTTATTGCTGCAAAAATAAAGAGTACTGAATAAAATCAAGTTTTAAGCAGAGGCTCTAATATCAATCTATATTATGACAATAATCTAATAGATATACCCATATATCCATAAGAGAGATGTAACGAATACTCACATTCGCGAACATTCGCAAGATTTAATACTCGCATTCTCATTCGCAAGAATGCATGCAATTATTTATTTGAATCAAGCATTCAAAAACCCTCGGGGAGTTTTTTTTAGTTGACGAAAACTACTATACCAATAAAAGATTTTTTATAATTTTTTTGTTTTGCAATTAGTCACTAATCAATCACTAATTTATATGCCCGCCTCATACTCTACTGCACTGTTTTCTGCTCGGTCGGAGTCGACACACAGCGGTCAACCGCGCCCACGCGCCTTTTCGCCCGTGGTACACGGTTATTGTGGAGTGTGTAACCATATTCGCCGGGAAATGCCCATGTCGGTTGCGTTTCGCACATGAAAAAAAGTGCCAAAGCTGTTCGTTACCTTATTCGTCGGGCTAAATGCATCAGTGCAATTGTAACCAAATTTTTAAACCTTAATAACTTTTTTGTATTCATTATTTATTTACTTTTTTCGAACTGGTATGATGCAAATGATAATGGAGATGCCAAAAATACAATAAAAATAAAAGGTCACATTGGCGACTGTAACCTTATTCGTAGGATACGACGACATATACCTATCCTTCCTACTAATCCTACTAGTATTATAAATCCGAAAGATTTTTTTTACCTAGGATCTTCGAAACTATTGAACAGATCAATATGAAATTTGGCAAACATATAGAACATGGCCTAACTTAGATAATAGGCTACCTAGGTACTTATTATACCGAAAAATTCATAGCCGTCGAAAATGCAGCAGGCAAAAGAAATACCTAGGTATATATAGCTTCGTTTAGCTCTGTCTCGCTCTTTCATTGGTAGCAACAAGAACCCACAGTGATTAAGCTTATCCTAGCAGTGTGTGAACTCTTAATATGGCACCAGTGTCTTTGTAACTGCAAGTAGGTAGGTACCTACTGCAATTCCGGGTTTCCAACTGTGCCCGAGTGCTTAGCAGAGTTTCACAGCCATTTCACAGCACTTTGCTAGGCACCACTGATAGTAACCGTCAATCTTCTTGTCCTCTTGCGAACGAATTGACGGACACTATAAATTTATAGCAAAGTTGTGGCAGCACAGACACAGCGAGCCATGAAATAAAGAAGTTTGAGATCAGTACAATATAAGAATCGGTCCTAACAGACCGGAAATAAGTTTTTAGAAACAATTGACGGATGCGCAGAACGCAATTCTTATGCCAAAATGGTGGGTCTCTACCAGGGCGGCTAACTTCTGGACAGTCGCGTCTATAAATTATTCTAATACAAATACCAGAGTGAACTGTTGTATCCATAGAATGGTAGATGGAGCATAGAGCATATGTATGGGCGATTCTCTATAAACTCGTACAGGTCTCATACAAATGCTGTCCTGGCATTTTTTTTAACATTTGCCAATAAAAACGTGTTCGATTTCGAAGAAAATAAACTATTATTTTAGTTAAATACGGAGGCCCACTGAAATTATGCGTATTTTGGGAAATATTAACGATTTTCCAAAAAATCACGACAGGGGACTGTTCGGGGAATCAGGGGACTGTGAAAATGATACGTCTGAAATGCCCATATATCATCTATTCTAAAAGTCAGCATCTTTTGGTCACAAATCTTAAGGAAAGTAACACGTAAGTCGTTTTCCTCGTTATCGATCTCATTAATTACGGCAGCATAGCGGTCATTTTTAGCTGGAAATTTCAGAAGAATGTAATCTCCGGTATATCATATGAATTCCGAATGCCACTCGTTCCTGCTATATCATCATTCAATCTTTGAGGGGACATGTTTGGTGTAGGTGTCAATTTAGTTTCTGCAGATTTAGGATCTTCCGGTTCGGACTTTGTAAACACTTCTTCTACTGTCCATCTAGGTTTTAAAGCAAAGTTGATACTGCCAATCTTATAATGCTCACAAGATCCGCTGTTACAAAAGTTGCTGAGACTTTTCATTGTAAGTGTTTTACATTTAGTAGGAAGGCCAAGAATGGAGCTGGAATAAACACCTGCGACCTGGTGCACATTTAAAGTTCCTTTAAAACCCTTCTGATCGGACGCTTCCTCTTCAATTTTATCGACTATTGCCTGGATGTCTTTACCGTCGATGGCGATACATGTGATGCCAGGGCATCGCTCTTTGATTACTTTTGACGTGACAACGTCTTATAATTCGATAGAGCCGGCTGCACGCACGAAAAAACATGACGTCATGCGGCGTTACCTCGCTCTGAGGCGTTCCATGTAAGGCTTGAAGTGCAAGCGAGAGCGCTCGACATCCGTCTTTCTCCTACTTGAGTGAGCGATGCGTCTGCGTGGACAGCTGCTATACTATAGTACATTTACATGTTTTGATCGAGTATCAAATGCTTCCATTCCATCAGTATTTTCTTAAGACGTTGTCACGTTCAACTATCGTCAGTAAACCGACTTTACAGACAACCAATTTTTTTTGTACTTCTGTACTTCTTTCTCTAAACGTGCGATCTTTTCATTTCTTTCCCTGTTAAACTTCTTTCGTCGCTTTGTGGTTTCTTTTTTTCTTTGGTGTAGACTAGCACTGGAAACTCCTGGGCTTGGAGCTGGAGATTTGAACTGGAACTGGAGTGGAGGGTCTTAAAGGCGGAATATCTACTTCTGAATCTGATAAAGGCGTATTTTCTCGTAAAAAAGTATTAGTGACGCTTTTCAGTCTTAGTCTTTTGGTTCGGTATACGGTACAATATGCTTTCCATTTCTTTAAGGCAGCTCTGTGCTCACAAAGTGTCATATTCTTTACTAACTTCCGCAAACCTTTTTCTTTCTTCTTTTGGTACTTCAATTCAACTTTTCCTTTTCTCTCATTTCTTCTCTCTTTTGAGGGTCATTTTTTTCTTCTTTGGTGTCGTAGTCGCTCTGATTCTCTCTTTATCTGTAGTAAGTCCTCTCGGGATAACTTTTCCTTTTTAGGAGCCATATTGTGTGTGTTCGTATAGCCTGTGTAAAATAATTTAAGTTAAAATAACGCAAAGCAATGAAATTTTGATGATTCTTACATTAATAAAACAGACTAGCAGATAAATTTATACAAACACTACATAAAAACAATAACCAATACGCATAATACACAGTCCCCTGTTGTGTAGAACAGTCCCCTGCTAAATTTTCAGGCAGAGGACTGTTGCCAGGGGACTGTATATTTGGGTTAAATTTCACAATATTTTCAAATCTAATGTAAAATAGTTTTTTAAGAACCTACCGATCAATTCAGACATAAACAGTAAAACGATAAATTATACATAGAGATAATTAAAGTAATTAACATAAAATTTATAACTTACCAGAGGACTGTGTGTGGTAGCGGTCCAAACGCGTGTTCACCTCACAAATGACACTCTGACACTAAACAAAATGGCATCTCGCCGCCACATTCGACAAGGTTGCCAACTTGACAATGATTGCGTTTCGTTTCAAGCATTAAAACGTTATTAAACATTACAGTTTTTATTTATTAGGGCTTTCAACTTTTGGCAGGGGACTGTATAGAAATTCTGGGGACAAAGTTTACATGATGTAACTTAATAAATAAAATACGCAATGAGACCTTGTTTTACGAAAATAATATAATTTGATTATTTTTCTTTACGAAATTAACTGCCAAATGTATGTAGTTTCAGTAATTTCTTCTTAAATCTCATTTTTAGGCGTGAATACAGTGATGGGGACAGCCAAGGGACTGTGTTTTTAGAGCTTCTATCATGTCTAGAAAAAAACTTAAAATAACTATGGTTCTAAAAACAATGGGTTCGTATAGTTTCTTGATTAAAGTTTCATTGGGTTTTTTTTTTTAAATAATTGAATTACTTTTTGAAAAAATTGGTCGGGACAGCCGATTACGAGTTTACAGAGAATCGCCCATATAACAGAGACAACTTGGTATCGTATCTTCTTTGATAATTAGTTATCACACTTTCTGTCACGAAGAAAATGTTTCAATCATTTCAATGACATAATTTGTCATTATTATCAAGTTAGATCAAAATGTGTTGTGAAATGGTGTTAAATTCGATGTACCTATTACAAAAATAATCAAAATGACTAAATGTCCTCCTGATCCCCCGGATCCTTGCAAGCCAAAAACAGACCCTTGCGAGCCAAAAATAGACCCTTGCAAGCCAAAAATAGACCCTTGCAAGCCAAAAATAGACCATGATCCTTGCAAACCAAACGTAAACGCAACTCCTTGCAAAGCAGAAATAAAACCAGTTCCTTGCAAACCAATGTTTGAAACGGCAAAAGGTAGTAAATAAAATAAAAGCAAGGGTAAAACCCTGAGTAGGACAAAGAATGGCTCCCTATTTAAAGTCGCCTTCGCCCCCAGGATTGAAACAGTGTCCTCCAAACATCACAATGTTTTAAGTGAAAGATATTTTTATATCAGACCAATACATTCACACTGCACATCACACTAATAATTATTATAAACTAGCTTCTGTCCGCGGCTTCGCACGCGTATTTTCGGTATAGTAAGTAGCCTATTAATATCTAAGTTAGGCTTTGCTCCAAACGTGCGCCAAATTTCATCGTGATCTGTTCAGTAGTTTTGAAGATCTTTGGTAACAAAAATTCAGATTTCACAAACATTCGGCTTTATAATATTAGTAGGTTATACGAAGTTTGTTAAAAGTTTATTGTATATCATCAGATGTTTTACTTATTTCCAACACCAATGTACCTATTTATGACTAATCCATCCATAATAATATTATTAAAGTGAAAATAATTCTGTCTGTTATCTTTTCACGCCTAAACGCGTGCGAAGCCGCGGGCAGAAGCTAGTGACTATATGAATCCTGGGGGCAGACTTTTCCACTAAAACATAGACTAAAACCTATATTTTGGCAAATTCTATCCTGTTATTTGATTCCTAGGATCTAAAAAACCCTCATTACGTTGTTTATTTTCTGTGTTGAAAACATTGGTAAGTTAATTTTCCTATTTATAAAAAAAACTCCATAAATTAGTTTTTAGTTTAGTTATGATGTTGATATCAAAACTTGACAAGGCAGGGACCGGGTTCTGCCTTTATTTTGGTGTAAATGGGTTTTTTAGTTAATAGTTAATTAACTCGCCTCCTTCCCTAACGGCCTTATGGTCGTCTAGTCTTGCAAAAACGGTTTTTTACTGGATCCTGCAAAAATTATTGTTCACACAGAAGTTTGTACTTATCCTGTTTATTGCGGTAGAGCAACGAGCGGTCATCTTCTAATAAAATTCACCTCCAGTAAAAAACCATGCCTGGAGAACTGAACTCCCTTGGGAAAGCGCCCCGTTAGTTATACACTTACGTGTTATACTAACTGGATACTGTTTTTTACTCGACGACTGGATCCAGTTTGTAGTGGCAAAACCGAAGTACAAATTCTAACGGATCGGTTTCTTGCAGTACCTACACCGTAAACAGAATAGTCTGTGAATGCTAGTATCGAAACAAGTATACTACTTCTAAGGTTTTTTTGTTATTATAGTGCGTAACCCCACACTAAGGGTAATTTCTAAGAAATCAAATAATATCGCAAAAATTTTCGACTTCGACGGGACTTGAACCCGCGTCCTCCCCTCAGTACGGGGATGTGATAACCAACTACACCACGAAGTCAAGTGACGTGGGAGTCGAAAATCTCTGCGACTTCCTACGGTCTCTAGCGAACGAACAAACGAACTAAATGTAACTTTAGTCTTTGAACAGGATTGGATAAACTTAAATGTTTCCCCTGTAGGTGGAGCTAACGGCGCTAGAGACCGTAGGAAGTCGCAGAGATTTTCGACTCCCACGTCACTTGACTTCGTGGTGTAGTTGGTTATCACATCCCCGTACTGAGGGGAGGACGCGGGTTCAAGTCCCGTCGAAGTCGAAAATTTTTTGCGATATTATTTGATTTCTTAGAAGTATACTACTTTATTATTAGTATTATTTAACGGGTATTTATCGCGGTTTTTTTACTCTTTTTTTCCCGACGTTTCAACAGGTTTACACACTGTCGTGGTCACGGGATGACTGGCTTTAGTGCTAATAATAATGTGTTCAGATCGCGTAAGTTTGAAAATACGTATACTACTAAAGTGGATCCTGTAAAAATGATGAAGATGTGGCCGTGCGAAAGGGCTGTAACCTTCTCTCCGTGGCAGAGCGGGCGAAAGTCCGCCTGCGACGCAGGAAGTTGAGTTTGATTCCCGCACAGTTAGGACAAATGATTGTAGGATCTGCAGATATTTGTTCTGGGTGTTTTCTTTGTGTAGTTAACATACTTAAGGGCACGCACTGCGCGCCATTTTGTGAAAAGTATACGCATAAATAAATAAATAATGCTGGACAATTCACACAAAATTATCTAGACCCTTAGGATTTCGCGTTCATCATCACGCAAAAATGATGTTTTTGCTTATCTAAAAGAAACTACACAATTAGTAGTTGTTTAAATAGAAGTTGTTGTTTAAATGTTTTTTATAATAGAAGTAAATAATAGAAGTTGTTGTTTAAATGTTTTTTTTATCGGACGCAGCTCTTAATATTGTTATAAAATTTTCAGATAGTTTTATAAGCACTGTTACAATCTTATTTATAATTTTTAATGAAGCCGGAAGGTCGATACTAGTCTTCCAGAGTAACTGTCAGATGTAAATTATTATTTTATGAAGTTTTTGTTATTATATTACAGTGCGTAAGCCTCGCACTCTGGCTAATTTCTAAGTATAAGTCCCGTCGAAGTCGAAATTTTTTGCGATATTATTTGATTTCTTAGATATTATTTTATGATTTAGAAAATGCCTGTTATTTATACTTAATTATTAGAAGGATTAAGATAATTATTTGTGATTAATTAGAAATAAGTATGGCGGAACGGAAGTCGTAGTCTGCGTCGGAATTTTTGTGACGTTGAAACGCGCGAACGACGAACGGAGTAACGGCCGGTCTGTCTGGTTGGAGCGCTTGAACGGAGCGGTCGTCCGCTTGGAACCCACTGATAAATCGATGTGAAATTGTGATAGTGAGTGCCCGTCAGCTGTTGGCAGCTAAGGTAATTTATACATTATTTTCTTGTTGTTCTTAGTTTTTCTTGTAGATAAACGATATTTAGTTAACCAGCTAGTGGTTTCTTTTTCGCTTCTTTGCACTAGCTTATAAAAGATTGAAGCGAAGAGAATCAAATAGTACGTTTTCTGTTTGGTTGATGTAAAGTTACAATGTTGGAATAGATCATGAGAAAATAAACGCTTTTGGTTCTGATTTTACTTTTTTTTATTATACCCCCTTTTAGTCTGATGATAAAAAAGTGGTAAAAATATAATATTTTCCACTTTTTTTATGGCGAGACGCGTGAAAACCAATATAACCTGTGACAGCGTTATAAATCGTAGGAGTGTAAGGAGAAAAGAGAGGTCTTTGCCCAGCAGATGGAGAGTAATGGCTGAAAATAATAAATAATATAATATCTTTGGTCTTGTACTTACTCCTTTGTTTACAAAAGATTTTTTTGAGATTTTTTTCATATTTCTTAAATTTTTGAAACCATTCCCATTACCTTCCCGTAAATGGTCAACGCCGTAATTTCCATTTCATTAGATTTTACGAAATAAATAAAAATAAAACCATTTTTGATTAAAAACTAGGATGAGATACCTAAACCTATACATATTTTTTTATTCTACAGCAGTCGTTCTGCGTAGCCTAGCAATAGCAAATGAAATACTTCAGCGTTTACAACAGTCTGTGTTCCCTTTATCATAACTCTAATACCTACAAGGTAATGTTAGGTATTAAGACTCGGTATAATTACATTGTTCTCACTTCCTTACGTTTTTCAAACACTACCGTCTATACCTATTGTCCTCTTATGTCTATTCCATCCCAAGATTGCCTGGAAGAGATCGCTCAAAGCGATAAGGCCGCCCTTTGTACTTCCTTGATTCTCAGCATTTCCATCTGTATTGTATTTTCTGTTTGTGTGGTACAGTACAATAAAGAGTTATCAATCTATCGTTCATCTATCGTTGGGGTTTTCCAATAAAAACAAAATCCCTTCATGTTCTTGCGTTCCTATAATATCTCTTCTATAAACGCTCCAGCTCTCCCACCACACCACTTTTCCCTTAGAAAACGTAGGTATTTTTTCGTAGCTTCGTAGAACGTGCTACGGGTTCTGCGTTCTACGCCGCGCGCCGTTCCTGCGTAGCAACAAAACTTTGTTGTCTGAAGCAGAAGGAAAAGAACGCACCTCTACTCTCGTCCTCTAGCTTCAAGGCTATTAGAGGATTTCGTGTGGCGGTCTTTAGGGTGGGCCTTTGTCCAGCTGTGAACGTCGTTCGGCTGATGATGGTGATGATGTTTATAGGAAAACGGGTGCCAGTAGAAATCTTTGGAATGATAAGCACAGGTCCGGCGTAGGGCTTTGCAGCACGCCCTACGAAGTTTTACGATAAAAAGCTTTTTTATGGACAAGTTACCGGCTTTGCAGCACGCCCTACGAAGTTTTACGATAAAAAGCTTTTTTATGGACAAGTTACCTTACGCAATGCTGGATAACTAAGGCACAGTAGATAAATATATTTATCTATTGTGACTAAGGTATACTAGTAAACAAGAACAAAATCAAAAATGTTAAAAACCCCACCGACAGATTTTCATGAAACATGTCAAAGAACACTCGGGATAAAATAATCATGACACAAAAAAAACTAAGTATACGAAAATCGGTTCATCCGTTTGGGAGCTACGATACCAATACCACATCCATTAAACTTATAACACCCCTCTCTTTTTGCGTCGGGGGTTAAAAAGTAAGAAATACGTGAGGAAAGAATGATTCGACAGGTACTATCTTTTACTTCCATAGGTACTTTACCTACGTTATTTCATCCTATGTGGGTTTGATGGCTGGATCGAACCATCGAGGGTTTTTTTTATTTGCCTACGAGGGTTAATAAAAATTCATGATCATGGATTTTTATGAACCCTCGACCAATCCATTCCACCCACAAGAATTTACGAACCTCGTTAACAATAGAAACTTTATTTTATGAACTGTTCAAAAATAGAACGTCACCCTGAAAAGATGCCGTCAAAAATGACACAGTAACCTAATAGACATGTTATTGATGTGAATGTAAAATTGTTATGTGAAATAAAAATAAAACCAAAATGCAAAATTCCTATCCTAAATCATAGGCAAACTCTAACTAGGCACTTGTTTTTGAAATAACAAGTTTAAAGCCTTTTTTAACGATGGGGTTTGTCTTTTCTATGGTTAAGACGAGCGTAAGTTTATTTATGTGAAGTGTGTGAAACAGGAAACCGAGGTCTTTGCCCCAAAGGGGGTCAGAGATTGCTCAAACATATTTATGTATGTACTTAGTATCGTTTGTGTGCCTGTTAAATTGTTTATTCGTATTCTATTTGATTGTTTCAGGTGATATTCGGAAGTGGCGTATATGTTGGCGTATACGTAGCCCAAAATTATGAGGTACCTTCTTTAATTACATTATATTTTATTAGACTAAACGTAGCATCAGTGCATGTGCATGAAATGTAGTATTGAATATTTTTGCTTCATTACATTGGTTTGTTAGGGTCAACCAAAAGTTGTTAACTACCTACACGAAAAGATCTATTGGATAACATGTTAACTTAAAGGACTTACAATTCATAGTTACCTGCATAATAGAATTCAGTTCTCGTCCTTTATTCTATGTAATTTCTTATTATCCAAAAAAGGGTCATTCTACCTAGTCGAAATGTTTTTTTTTCTATTTTTAGTCAAAACTGTCTCGTTATTTTCCAGGAATAATAATGCAAATTGGATGAACGCCCCGAAAGTACCTACTGGCTCAGAAAGCCTTATAAGTCTACCTACTTAATTAGACTATTTAATACAGTGGCATATTATAAGAAAGCGGTTGATTAAATTTTAATTAAAATGTGTGAAAGAGTTTGTTATATGTAGAATTACCCTTTTTGGATAATATTGGGACAAGTTGAAATGGCAGTAAGATTTAGGTAGGTACTTAGATTTTTGCGGGTTTGGGCAACTCAATTTTTTATTAGGTAAGCAGGTAGCATAAACAGTGTTAGAGATAAAAGCCTATAGACGCCTATCAGGGAGAGGCCTGCGTCCAGCTGAGCCAACCAATAATAGGCTGTTGAGGAAACAGTGTTTGTAATTATCGTACCTACACGTTACGTCAATGTTTGCTTGCAGATGGTTATATCTGTAAATTCTAATATATTTTAACAATTTCTTAAATAAAGTAGAATATTATTCCCGAGTGTTATTTATTAGGCTATTTTAACAAAGGCTTATGATTCAGTCGAACCTAATAGTGGTTTCAGTTGGACTTAGTAGTAGGCCAGAAAACGTAACTAACCGCCTTTAGCATCAAGCACTAATATTTTTTGTAAGCTTTTGTAAATTTACAATAAAAGGTACGAGTGAGTACTTATTACTACTTATTCCTGGTTCAACATAAAGGCTCTTATGTTCAGTAAGGATTTTATGACAAGTTCTTTTAAATATGGGCGCCAGGTAAGTTAGGTGCATATGCAACGACGCCGACGACGCCATAGAACGACCTTCCCGCATCTGCTTTCCGAATTCTTTTTAGGGTACCGTACCTCAAAAAGAAAAAATATCACTACGTTGTCGGTCTGTCTATCAAGGAACTTTTTGTCAGGAACGCGAAGAGGTAGGTACTTATCAAGTAAAAAAATAACGTCGTCCAAATGTTTACCCTCTCGTCCGCGACACTCATTCAATCTAACACTAAAATCTCTGATGACGGCTTGGCAACTAGGCTCCGTGATGGTTCCCATTCGTGGCGAATATATTGTTGTATTGTAACTGCGTCAAGGAAGTTGGTTTAACGTACACTTAGGCAAATCCGGACTGGGGCGGGGGGGCAATTTGTCACTTCTTCTGGAGATTAATTTGCCTGGAAAAACTTCACGAACTCTCATCCTGGAGTTTCAATTCTTGCACCAATTGAGTTTTATAGGGGTGCCGCTTTAGATCTTTGTGCAAAATGCGGTATAGCGATGATCTATGCACATTCAAAGCACTTGCACGCTTCCGAATGGAGAGGTCGGGATCATCAGGAACAGACTGATTAAGCCGTTCCACGTTCTCTTCCGCTCACGATAACCTTGGGCGCCCGGATTTTGGTTTATCGGGTGTATATTTCCGAATGAGTGGAATGCAGAATTACCGTTTTTGTAAAATTCTCGTACGCACAACGCGCGATCCGCTCCCGAGAAATGCTCCATAGCGATTGAATTCCCAAGAGCCAGGCTTCCGATGACATATCCCCTGCGACGCTAACCAAATAGGTATAAGCTTTCTTTTTAAGACTGTTTCTTCAAGCTATTATCTAAGTATACAAAAGCAAAAGTGCAGGATATCTCCAGGCTTCTAATTTTTTTTATTATATTCTGATACAGTGGGCAGTGCGGTTGCTTTGTAAGAAAACAAAAGACAGATGTGACAAGGCACTCAGCGGTAAAGATAAATGGTTAGTCTCACATCTACTACTTCCTAGTGTCTTCAGAAGTTTTGAACCAGGAATAGCTTCAATGCTACGAATAAATAATTATTTATTATTTACTTATTATTTATTCGTAGCTTCAATGTAACCAATCCGAATAAACACTTAAAACCTTTTCTTCTCATTTCTTATAGATCGATGATGTTGAAGATCCAAGGAAATTAATTGAAAAATGTCACGCTTTCATAAAAGCGAAAATGCAGGAAAACAGTAGCAAAAAGGAATAATGAAATTGCCTTCTAATTTTTTCTATTATTATAATAGTCTTTATTAGTACTACACAATGATATAAGTAAATAAATTTTGCAACACAAATCTTGTTTTTTTCTTACATCATAGACAATAATGTTCGTGGCGACTCTGTGACTGAAAGGGTGTGTATATATACCTACTCGTATAGTCGAATTTTGTTTTAGTCGAACTTTCCGCAAAGCGAGTTACCAGCCATGTAAGTAAGCTTCTTCCTCGTGCTCCTACTAAATTCTCCTACTGGTAGGAGCACCGGGACACCCATGTCCTGATGCTCCTACTGAACATAAAAACCACGGGGAATAATGTAATATTCTAAATTTAATTCCTCCTGCTCCTATCACATAAAATATTGAACAGTCAACTACTTTAAGCAACTAATAAACAAATAATAACTACTTATACCTAAACACTAATGTTTTCCCTTGTAGGCCTCCCACCCCCGCGAAGCGGGGGGGGGGGGGGTCAACATTAACTTACTCCTAACGAAGCCCGTCCAACCCCCGCGAAGCGGGGGGGGGGAGCGGGTTCGTGGCGACTCTGTGACTGAAAGGGTGTGTATATGTATAATTGCACCCAGAGCCATATGATGACACAAAATTGTGACTCTTCACCTGTACTTGAATCAGAGTATGCCTATAAGGAAATCTATTTTAGTTATGTCTCGATGCTCCTACTTAGCGTTTTACAATTTCCTTTTGCAGTAGGAGAATTTAGTAGGAGCACGAGGAAGAAGCGTGTAAGTACATAATGAAAAGATTCATTGGCACCTGCTTCATAGGCCCAAGGGCTACATCCCATAACTTTTTAATCAATAATAGGTTTGAGTCTGCATCTTTAGAAGTCTCCGCATGACTAGAGCTGATGAACTGGTTGTAGCCGGGGGGAGCGGGAACATCGCTAGCAGATTTTCTGTAAAAAAGATTGGGTTGTATACATTTGTAACATCCTGAATACGTAGGTGATCCATGAAGTCAGAGGGTCTGCTAATTAGGTACCTACCTACTACTTACTTTTGGTTAAAATCCAAAGCCCATTTTAATTTTTTGTACCTAATTGCTTTCCTTGGGACATGTTCACGGTTTATCAGGTAATTTATGCAACTCGCAAAGACTTGTCTTAGATTTCCCTTTTATAGGTAGGTATTTCAGGAAAAGTGCAAATCTGAACCAAAAAACCCGCACACGATTTCTCGTTTGTTCCCACTAGTTCGATTCGTTAGTTCGATCATCGAACTTCTGACAACTGACAATTTCTTCAAAAAATGCTCTTTCGGATCATATTGCGACATCGGCATTGAAAATCAGCATCGATCAATGCGGATGCTGATGTCCGAATTTATGCTGATCATCAGCGGATGCTGATATTCGCAACAACCCTGGTACCTACATACAATAATCTTACTAGCTTAACTTATTATTAATTAATACTGAATTGAAACAGTTTGCTAATAATTGTAGTAGCAAGTTTTGCAATATTGTTGGTATCGATTTCGACCAATTTCTATTTTATTTACCTACAGCCGAAAGGCAGCAATTCTAAATATCCGTTGCGTTTCGAGATCTTAATTTAAAACTATGCACATTAAACAGTAGTAGGTAGCCAGTTAGCTACCATTAGATAGGTAGGTACCCTTACGGTTTTTTATTAGTAAAGTATCGCCAATCGCAAGTAGCCCATCGAAATATTTATATGGAAACTTGGCTATCATGGCTCGGTTCTTTGTATTTTTTTTTGCTGTAATTTTTTTTCAATTGAATACTATTTCTTCAAGCTTTTATCTAAGAAGTATACAAGTGTCCGTCAAGGTAGCAGCCCCCGCCATGGATTTTGGTGGTTTCAACAATGCCAATAAATGTGTCCTGAAATAGTGATCCCGATGCCCCAAGTAAAATAAATAGTGCCCCAGTAGGTACTTTAGGAGATATTTAGGTCTTTCCCATTTGAATCATGAACTATGCCAATTAACTGTGCCTTAGGGTATCTAGTTCTCCTGCAAAACTCAGAAATAGACCTCCTGCTGTTTAAGAGATATTTGACTCTGAACCATAGAAATCTAAATAACAAGTGTTATTTAGATTTCTATGCTCTGAACACATACAGTACAGACGAGTACAGAAGTGAATTGTTCCTCGCACGTCGATTCCCGTAATGTTGATTCTTGTAAAGGCGACCGCGCCTGAATTCCCTTCATGACGATCTCGCTTTTTTCGCGGTGTACATTCGGCTGCGGCGGCGGCGTAGAGAAAATGAATAACAACTTTATATGGTTGATAAAATCCATTACATAACTATGTTTTTAATAAAATATGTAAGTATTAAGTTATTGAATGGAATAAATATAACGAAATAAGTACAAATGAAGGGGCGATTCGAATAATAAATAAGTTTTATTTGGTTTAAATGATCCAAAAACCTCAAAATTAGAGCAATTTAGAGAAGGAAAATGTCAAAATGACAGCAAACGTCAGTGTCGATGTCGAAACAAGGGCGGCTATTCCCTATGACCAATGCAAGCGTGTTACACACCTACGACACGACAACGGCGTGGAATCGGACAAAACCGTATTCCGCATGCCCTAGCAGTCATTCCATAACACGGCACGGCACGATTTGAACTGTCAACTAAACGAGCTCGTTCATAGCGTGTTAAGGCACAGATTAGCGTGTTCCTGCAATAGTTAGTACGGCTCGTTTCGTCGTTCGTCCTTGGAGGTTATACTAAAATAATAACAAACATTATGTAAATAAAATCATTTCTTTTATAGGAACCCGTAAGTTACCTATAAATAAATTAAAATATCTACTACGGTTACGGTTCCCGCTCTAGATGTGACATTAGATTACCCGTACCTTGAAAGATTGTGTTTTACAAATAGAATTCCTACAATAAGCAGTGGAAGTCTTCCGGAAGATGTACAATACATCAGACCACTGCTCGAATATGGATTCCAAGCTGCCAAGCGTTGCCCCTACTTTCATAAAGACATAAACCTGCTTGAAAGTGTTCAGAGAAAGGCTACCAAGATCCCATGGTCTTTACGACGGAAATCCTATGAAGATAGGTTACGCGCACTACTCTAGAAGAACGACGTCTTCGAGGTGACCTCATTGAAACCTACAAGATACTCACCAATACAACCTGCCATCCCTACAAGACATCTACATAAAGAAAGAAGGACGTTCAACCCGTGGACACCACCTTAGATTGGCCCGTGACTCTACTCAAGCCCTTGCAGCGCACCATTTTATAAGCAATAGAGTGGTTCACAACAAACAAACACCTTCAAGAATAAACTTGACAACTGGTTACCAGACGACAAAAACAAACTAAAAAAAGTGACGCAATGACTTATTCAACACTGTGTGTTAAAGACACATCAGCCACAGGCTGCTCGTCTTTAATAAATAAATAAATAATTACATGGTGTTTTTATAGGCGTGAAAAACGTTAGGGAAGGGTAATCATTCAATAATTCATCACAATAGACTCGCATAATGAGGCATTGATTGTTTATTATATTGCATATTAGTGTAGTAGGCTTCTGGAGTATGATCAGCTGCGTGGAGCACAGGCGACATAAGCCATGGTTTTTGGGGATAGCCAGAGTCCCCTAGTAGCCACTCAATTTTTCCACTTCTGTGTTCATCTTCTATGAACCGGCTCAGGGACCATGATCTCCAAATATAGCTATCATGAGCAGCCCCTCCAAATGTTGCACATACACCTATAATTTTTAATCGCTGTCGCATATCGGAAACAAGGCAGAAATATTTTTTATTATTTCAAATAGGAATAAATAGGTAGGTACCATCTTCCTCCCTTGGAGGATTTTGCAGACATCATTATTGGTGAAATGCAACTATGCACTGATATGTGTTGGTCTTCTCACAATGTAAAAATAAAATCATGTTATTTTCGTTCATTTCATGTGTTATTTTAGCTTTTCATGTAACCTCAACTATATAGTTTTGCGCTACTACTTTGTAACACCATCGTGTTACGGTAGCGCAAAACGGTGTGCGACTTTTGTAGTGCCGTTGCATAACATTTTGTGTTACTATTGTGTCAAAATTCTAGACTTTATCCACACAATGTTGAAACAAATCAATTTTTTACAAGTTTGCAATGCCCTTGTGGAGATTTCAAACAAAATTTAATAAATATAATGTATACATACCCTTTGTTTGATTACATTCCTCTCTTGTTTTGTGGTAGGAAATTTCACATAGCTTGGAAGCAGTTCATTGAGGGCATGAACAACTTCCTCTACACAGCGACTTACAGACGGCTGGCTGAGGGGCTCTAACCAGTCCTGCCCCACTGGCTTTTGATAGCTACCGGTGGCCAGGAAATTGAGTGTTGTATCTAAAAAAATAAAAGTAATTCTTTGTATTAAAAAGTAGGGTTAGAATAAAGATAGTATTACAGTGTAGGTAGGTAAGTACAGCCACCTCCCTGAACAGCCTATAAGGAACTTTAACAACAGTCCATAGCTGGACGCAGGCCTCCCCGTGATAAGCACCTTATTGGTTTTTATCTCATGTACCTAAGTACTAGTACCTATTACTAATTTTGATGATGCACTTGCTTTGATTTCTGGTGTTATACTTGTGCACCTTTGAGGAGTCACTCCATCTCTGCTTTTAAGGATCCCACTTATAAAAGAATACAGTTCTTTGCTAACCCTTTAGCACCGCACAAACAATTTAGGGTCCATTGAAAGAGGGTCCGCAGAACCCCTGGGTAACCTCCTGTTTATAGTCGTACTTTGCTGGTGCCAGCGTCTTACGCGTCGTCTCCTTAGAATAATATCCTTATATAATAGAATGAGTCAGTCAGTCAGTGGTAATCTAGCTTTATTTATTAGAATAATTGATAGATTTTTAGGTTATGTTGTTCAAAACAAACAATCAATGAAAACTACTTATTCGTTCCGAAACTAGTAATGAGTGACTTGAATGTTTATACAAATCATTATTTTTGGGCTCTAAATTTTCAAATCACATTATAGTAGTGTAAGCTCAACAATTTAATGGTTGAGCAAGCTTAAACTTAATTCAAAATATTTATTATTGGAAACAAAAAATAATTTTTAATAAAACCGTAAAATTTCCGAATAGACCGGATGTAAGATTTTGAACGAAGCGTGTGAAATAATCGTAAAACAAAACACGGGGCATAGACAACCAGTCTTGTGGCATGCAGAATACCATTTTTCGATTCCACACATAGGCTCGTTTGAAACGCGTTTGTGTTTAGAACGCGTTGTGACGTCACACGTTTTGGGCATGTTATCTCTTGGGTCATAGGGAATCGGGCCCAAGCAAACCACTAAAAACACTTGCCTATTTCCAATGACAGCAGCTGTCGAGGAGGTAGGAACGAAGTCTACATTTTCGATGACAACTGTCAAAGTTGAAATGGATGGACTTTCTTTAATGGACCTATCTCCGAAACTACTCGTGCGAGACTTCCCCAATAAATTTCGTGAAGACGCCAAGTCTCAGACACAATCTTAGAATAAGAATAGGTAGGTAGGTAGTTACCGTTTTTTTACTACACACTTTACACTAGGAAGAAGGGAAAACCAGAATATTGACAGAAAAAGTCTTTCTTTTCAATTCAGGCGCGGTCGCCTTTACAAGAATCAACATTAGGAACCTACGGGAATCGACTTAGAGACGTGCGAGGAGCAATTCACTTCTGTACTCATAGTAATTTATGTAGAGGTTCAGAGTCAAATAGGTATCTCTTAAACCGCAGGAGGTCTATTTCTGAGCTTTGCAGGAAAACTAGATACCGTAAGGCACAGTTAATTGGCATAGTTAATGATTTATATCTCGCTATAAATTCGTCGAAATCAGCGGGGCTGCCAACTTGACGTCAAGATAGCAGCCACAGTGAAAGACCTAAATATCTCGTAAAGTAGGTACTGGGGTAGGTACTATTTATTTTACTTAGAGCATCATTGGGATCAATATTTCATGACACATATTGGCATAGTTGAAACCACCAAATTCCATGGCAGGGCTGCTAACTTGACGGACATGTATACAAAAGCAAAAGTGCAGGATATCTCCAGGCTTCTAATTTTTTTTATTATATTCTGATACAGGGGGCAGTGCGGTTTCTTTGTAAGAAAGCAAAAGACAGATGTGACAAGGCACTCGGCTGTAAAGATAAATGGTTAGTCTCACAACTACTTCCTAAAGTCGTCAGAAGTTTTGAACCAGGAATAGCTTCAATGCTACGAATAAATAATTATTTATTTATTATTTATTCGTAGCTTCAATGTTACCAAACCGAATAAACACGTTGCCTGTGCATGACTCACCGGTGGTGCATTTTGAGGTTCTCGCAGTACGTGCATGTCCCACATTTATGGGGCATGAGCCCTAACAAACCCTAGTAGAGCCCTAGCAAACATGTACACGCATGAGCTTATCCACTTTTTTGGCATACACGTGTAGCCAAAAAATTAATTAACAAGAAACCTGGAGAACTTTTCATTTAGGGTAGCCAGTATCCCACCATCAAAAGGTGCATTCGCATGTAGGGTTGACCCCCTACGTGCAAACGCAAAATCATGGCTGCACAGGGAATGTGTTAAACCTTAACCCTTTCTTTTCATTTCTTATAGATCAGTGATGTTGAAGATCCAAGGAAATTAATTGAAAAATGTCACGCTTTCATAAAAGCGAAAATGCAGGAAAACAGTAGCAAAAAGGATTAATGAAATAGCCTTCTAATTTTTTCTATTATTATAATAGTCTTTATTAGTACTACACAATGATATAAGTAAATAAATTTTGCAACACAAATCTTGTTTTTTTCTTACATCATAGACATTCCTCCACCAATATGTTCAACTCGTGTTTGAGGCTCTTCAAAAGCTAACCAATCACTGGAATGTGTAGGCAATAATCCCATACTTTGACACTTATACAGAGCTAAAAGTATATTCACCACATTCCCAATAAAGTAGACAAATTTCTGGCCAACAGCTTGAGTTCCATCGACCATCTTGAAGGTGCTTTGGGTTGTGAACAAAGCCTTGACAGGGCGGACTATCAACATTCCTACCATCATTATAGGAAAGATTGATATAGAGTTACCAGCCATGTACATGATGAAAAGATTCATTGGCACCTGCTTCAGAGGCCCAAGGGCTACATCCCATAACTTTTTAATCAATAATAGGTTAGAGTCTGCATCTTTAGAAGTCTCCGCATGACTAGAGCTAATGAACTGGTTGTAGCCGGGGGGAGCGGGAACATCGCTAGCAGATTTTCTGTAAAAAAGATTGGGTTTTATACATTTGTAACATCCTGAATACGTAGGTAATCCATGAACTCTCTAACTATGTACAAACTTACTTTTGGTTGAAATCCAAAGCCCATTTAAATTTCTTATTTTGCTTTCCTTGGGACATGTTCACGGTTTATAAGGTAATTTATGCAAGTCACAAAGACTTTGATTTCCCTATTATAGGTAAATAGGTATTTCAGGAAAAATGCAAATCTGAATCAAAAATCTCGCACAAAATTTACCAAATAATTTTCTGAATCTGAAGGAAGACGGACTTCAACTTCTTGTCTGATGCAGTGTTGCCAGATCGAATTTGACAAAATCAGTAGAAAGTCACGTAAAAAATCAGTAGCTTGAAGAAAAAATCAGTAGATTTTGAAATTTTTTAGCTTTTGACACCAAAAAATGCGTGGTAGGTGTAAGGTTTTTTGTAAAATCGGTTCATCCGCTAGGAAACTATAATTATAGTTCCCTATCGGATGAACCGATTTTGATTAATTTTTTTGTATGTTTGTCCAGTGTGTGTGTTTCACTTTTCAATGATGGCATTCATCAAAGTACCTAAGTTGCAAAGTAAAATATTCATGGCTTTTGAATTAAAAATTATGTGTTTTAAGTAGGTTTGTAATAAACTTTTTACATTGATATGAAAACATTGATCAAAGCAACTCATCAGCTTGGAATTCGCCGAGATTTGTTCATTTCCAAGGGCACAGATCAGGTTTTTTGGGGTAGGTAACTAAGCAGTGTACAATGCTGTTCCGTTGTTCCTTTCAAGAAAAACAAACTATGTTCATCACGGAAAGAGGGATGCTAGGTGTCTGTTTTTTTTAAATTTCAATTTACCTGATAAAACCTGATCAGTGCCCTTGGAAATGAACAAATCTCGCCATAAACCAAGCTGACTCGAGAATCGTATGAACACCAAGTGAAATTGAATTTTTAATTTCTTTTGTTATTACATGCCTTGGCCTGGAATCTCTCTCAGGAAAAACTGATTGATTTCTCGAATTTTACAAAATAGATCAGAGGCTCTTCAAAAATCAAGCAGATCTATCTACTCGTAGGAAGTGTAATAAATAATCCATTTACAAGACCTACTGCTAAATCAGTAGATCTGGCAACAATGGAAAAGTTTATCGAAGAACGAACGGACCGACCAATCAATTCGAAAAAGAGAACACACAACAGATGTTTACAGGAAGTGGAAGAAACGATCGAACAAAACAAACTCTTCAATTTCATTTATTTTGTCAGTATTGTGACTAACCGGATTGGTGAAAATTTCATTGGCTTGTGAAGTGACACTGATAAGTGACAGCTTACATAATAGACACGGAGCCATTGGCGCTTGGGGAAAATCAGGTAGATTTCACGAAATTTTAGAAATAAATCAGTAGATCAGTAGACGGTTCAAAAAGCAGGTAGATCTACTGCTAAATCAGTAGATCTGGCAACGCTGGTCTGATGGCTCCTGGTTCTGTATCTAGCTAGTGTGTCCTCTTTGGACTGACTGACAGTGACATAACAGCTTAGCTTCGTGTCCGTCAAGGTAGCGTAATACAGTGTGTCCCTGGATATAGTGCAACCCCGAAAGGGGGTGAAACTAGATCAAAAATTATCGACAAAAAAATAGAAAAAAAATTCGTATATACTTTATTGATGAATTAAAATTTTTATTACTCACTAATGACTCTATTTAATAAAAAAATGATTTCTTCCAAAGTAGTGGGTCTATTTTGTTAAAATAAAAACCATAATCATGTCAGATATGTGACGATGACGATAAAATAACAAATAACTCACAAACGAGTGGCTATCGTGACTTAAAGTTTAATTTTTGTATGAAAAATACATTTTTTATGCTGTTTTTTTCCAATAATCTCCAAAAATCTTAAAATTAAGCCTATAATACTAGATATTTTATGACTTTTTATTATTGTCTATCATAATAGCATTTAAATAAAAAAAAACCTACGTTCTAACATAAAAAATGCGCTGGCTAGGAGCTTTTAAAGTTGACCACTGATTACGTCACCACTCAGGTAGAGACACTTTTTTTTACTGCTCAGGTAGTATAAATTATTTAAGAAATAATCACCATTCTTAGTGGGTACGCTAGGTTGACGTTAAGCCGTCGTATATAAGACAAAATATGTGACAAATATTACCTTAAACTAAAAAAATTATAAACTAAAACCATTATAAACTAAAAAACCTTATTTACCATAATCTATGCATTATAGATATGAGCGCCGCGCCGGCGCGCCGTCGTCGCCGCGAGTGCAAGGCAGCGCGTCGTCGCCGAATGGAACAAACGACGCGTCGTCGTGGCTCGCCGCGATTTTTGACGTGACAACGTCTTATAATTCGATAGAGCCGGCTACACGCACGAAAAAACATGACGTCATGCGGCGTTACCTCTTCATGCGGCGTTACCTTGCTCTGAGGCGTTCCATGTAAGGCTTGAAGTGCAAGCGAGAGCGCTCGACATCCGTCTCTCTCCTACTTGAGTGAGCGATGCGTCTGCGTTGTCACGTTCAACTATCGTCAGTAAACCGACTTTACAGACAACCAATTTTTTTTTCTAGCTCACTCGCGATCTGTTGAGGTGTGAACGATATTATTTTTGGAGATATAATTTATTATTCTTCTATTGGGACTGATTCTATAACTTTAGAAATATGACCTACTGACCTTGCAGTGACTGATTGAAAATTAGTTGTAAGAAAGACGTGAGGGCTTTTTTTGCTTAAAATCTTTAACTCTTCAAGACTGATTCGAATTACTATTATTATGTTCCTAATCTTAATTGTACTCTTGTTGTTATGTAGTAAACATTGTTACACAACTCAGATTAGTAAGTAGATTAGTTTTGTTGTGTCTTTCATATTGCTAATTTTGTTAAAAAGTTTATCAAATGTTTTGTTTTTTTTTAAATTTGTGTTTGGAACACATATAATATTGTTAACGTCATAAAAATAAATAAAAACGTTGATTCTTCCAATTATATAAGGCTTTTTATTGTGATTTTGGCTCTTTATTTTCTCCCTGACAAAATTCTCATATCTCGACGCGGCGCGCCGCCGCCGCCGTCCAATTTTCAAGTCACGCCGCCGCCGTGGGATTGGGTATCGGCGCTCATAACTAGCAGTATAGGTCGGTCTAAGGCTCTTGCTCGTAAAAATATAGTAGGATAGGAAAAATCTAAAAAAGGAGTAGGTACGTAGTTTCTGTTCCATATACATAGTTATATTACATTTTGTCAAACAAAACGATTGTGCGTAACAATAACAGGGCTTACTACAAAATGTCACAAAATCTAGCTAGAGCTATGACCTAGAGGTTAAAAAATGTTTGAGGCTGATTTTGCTTAACCTTGAAAACGAATAAGTAGCAACACTACTTAAAAAAAAATTAAATGAACATAGGTAATGAAAAGATTTTTTTTTGTGCGATAGTCTTATTATTTTTCTAAAATAAAGTCTAAAATAAGTACATAAAGAAGAACTCCACTTCAAGTTCTTGAAAATGGGTCTTCGTTTGCATAAACTACACGTCTTATAGCTAAGTATCGCGTCACGAGTTTGACAGCCAGTAGTACGTATCTTATACGTTAGTAGTACGTATAGTAGGTACGTATATTTCCTTCCCCGGGTGCTCCTGGAGGCTCCAGGAGTACCCGGGGTACCCACAGATAACTTCGGGGAGCTCCAGGCTGGAGGTCCCCGAAGTTATCTCCCAAGAAGACCAGAACAGCAAACAGGCTAACGAACAGCTCTTGAGAAGCGAACAAGGCTCTCTGAGCGACATCACATGACTTGAGAAAAGCTTTTCTCGACGTAGAAACCGGAAAAAAAAATTGGTTGTCTGTGAAGTCGGTTTACCTACTGACGATAGTTGAACGTGACAACGTCTTAAGAAAATACTGATGGAATGGTAGCATTTGATACTCGATCAAAACATGTAAATGTACTATAGTATAGCAGCTGTCCACGCAGACGCATCGCTCACTCAAGTAGGAGAGAGACGGATGTCGAGCGCTCTCGCTTGCACTTCAAGCCTTACATGGAACGCCTCAGGTAACGCCGCATGACGTCATAGCGAGGTAACGCCGCATGACGTCATGTTTTTTCGTACGTGCAGCCGGCTCTATCGAATTATAAGACGTTGTCACGTCAAAAATCTAGTTCATTTCCTACCTGCATTTGACAACGTAGGCAACGTATCTTCAACTTTTTGTTGAAGACCATCACTGACGTATATACGCATGAGACTATGGGCATAGCTATGATTATGGGTACCTAACATGGACAGTGCAGTGTTTCATAAAAACGAGCCGAGTGAGAGGCCCCAAAGAAGTTGTTCTTCTCTGTCTAGTAGGATGTCCGTACGTGATACAACTGTACTTCTTACAAATTCTACTGCAACTGTGATGTGTTGGTAATAGAAACCGTTTCCTTTCTACTCTGAGAAGTCACAAAGAAAAATGAGCCTCAGGCTTATTAGGTTACAGGGTACTTTGAATGAATGAAATATGTTCGTGCGCGATCCAGTTTAATAAAGATTCATGCTTAAACGGCAAATTATTGACATTGACATCTATTAGCCAAAAATTCCTTCAAAATGCGAGGATGTGTTCCATTTCACGCAATAATGATTATTGCATGACATAGGTATTCATAGGGGCCCAAGCAACAAAAATTCTATTTTAAATTCTATTAGAATTCGTTTCGCCTAAATGTTGATTTATTTAGATTAAGAACACATTGCAGAATACAATCTTAAGTTATTTTGTAGTATTACAACCAAACCACAAACAAAAAAGTTATGACGATATAAAGGCAAGATTTTGGTTGATGTAATTATAAAAAAAACGAAAAAATAACATATCTAAACTACCGTGACACATATAGGATACTGGGTCTATCGGGGAAAATGAGCGCATGACCCCCCAACCCCCCAAAAAAATCCTGTCGGTCCATGCGCCAAACATTCTGTATAAGTAATAGGTACATGCAACCCTCAGCGAACAATGAACGACACTGTTACTAGCGGGGTGGTACTTGGCACTATACTATTGAATAAGTACGAGTTTATGGCCGGAGCTCTAAGCAACTGTATCCAAATCATCTATCACTTGAGGTTCATTGGGAATGTTGATATCATCGTTAATTATTTCCTTGAGATTTTGAAACTCCTTGTTGGCTATGTGTTCAGTGCAAAATGTTGTGATCCTGTGGCATGCCTCGCGAAGTATCTCGTCTGGCACTGTAAGCACGATCCTCATGAAGTTCGGATAGTCGAAACACTGAAAAAAAAAAAGCTCTTATGTTGTATGTTAACTTTCTGCTTAGAAATCGCAAGAGAAAAATAATTTTATCTGGGTTCGATTAATTTTATCTGCAGCGTTACTTTCAACATTTTCAACTCAAGGATCAGGTTCGCGAGGTCCTGTATCTATGTACCTAGTATATTAACTACTAGTTTATGCCCGCGGCTTCGCACGTGTTGTTTCTATGGAAAAGTTCAAAGGTGATTTCTATCCCATGGGAACTGATTTATGGGATAAAAAGTGTTTTATGTTTTATTCCAGGCCTAGAATTCTCTACATGCAAAATTTCAGCCCGATCCATTCAGTAGTTTTGGCGTGAAGAAGTAACAAACATCCATCCATCCATACATCTATCCAAACTTTCGCATTTATAATATTAGTGTCATGTGATAGTGTGATAACAAGAACAAAATTAAAAATATATAACCGCCGACATATTTTCATGAAACATGGCTAAAATAAAACACATGGGATAAAATTGTCTATGACACAAAAAAAACTAAACGAAAATCTGTTCATCCGTTTGGGAGCTATGATACCACAGACAGATACACAGACAGACGTTAAACTTATAACACCCCTCCTGTTAAGAATAGGTACCTAGGTGATTTTCATCTTTATGGGTGGATTTTTTGTACGGCCTTAACCGACAACGTAGCTAAGCTACAGGAAAAGATCATTGGAGACTAGGTCCATAATTGTTTGATAAATATTCAAATGAATATTTCTGAAAAAAATATGGTTAAGTGGTAGATAACCATTCTAAAAATGCACGGCCAAATGCACACCCCTCCACCAAATGTCTTACAATCGGCGTTCATTTTTAGAATGGTTTATCTCTACTTACCTACCTACTATTTTACTAATTTAAGGGATTTTATACAAAAACTATTTTGATGAAAATTGTTATTCCTGTTTCTTATAAGCACCTATCTACTGATCTATTACTTTTAGCGGACCAACCGAGGTTGGAGCAGATACTTACCTACTAAAAAAGTAAGAAATCGCAAAAAACCCTTCCCCTCTACATTTTTTGAGGAACAAAATTTTGTTGTTCACATAGAAATAGAAATATAATTTATTGATAAAACCAATTTACCTACATGTCGAATTTTTGTAGGGAATACACAATGTATCGAAGTCACAAATTAATAAAATAAATCACATGGAATCAACAAAATTAAAGTAAAGTCATAAATGAATATAGGGTTTACAGTTGTAAAAGTTCGTCAACAGAATAAAAATTCTGCTCGACAAGCCAACGTTTCATACTGCCATCAGCTGTGACAGAGTCTGGTAATTTGTTATACACTGCCAGACCCACGGAATTAAACTTCCATTTCCGTGGCCAGACCCATCACATGAGTTAACTTTGAAGACTTCGTGATATATATCATAATGAAACCTACTTATTGATCATATTATCTTTGAACATACCTGCCCTGGCAGGCAAAATACTGACTGCTCGGCAACGAGGCGCTCCACAAACTGAATTTCAGTCTTAAACTTCGGGAATCTGGACATCTTGATCTCTATCATCATGTACATCGCTCCCTGGGGCATTATGGGGCGCAGGCCTGGTGCCCGCCGGAGTTCCTCATACGCCAATTTAGCTTGATTCTGTCAAATAAGAATATCACTTATACACTAGCCAAACTCGATTCAGAATGTTTGTATACAAACCGCCCGTACCTAATTAACCTGAAATTCACTCTATTACCATACCACGTATTTTTATACGCAATTTACTTTACCTACTTACATTAGGTACTTACCTACATGTCAATTTGAGATCTTTCCTTCATTAAACCCAAGCGAGTGAGTTTCAATTTATTTGTGTCGTGAAATAACTGAAACTCTCTTGCTTGGCTTCGAGTTTCAGATAGTAAGTACATAATATAATTGTAAGCAATGTTTAATTAAGCAAAGATCTCAAATCGACATGTAATGCAAGTAAATTGCGTATAAAAAGACGCGGCAATAGAGTGAATTTTAGGTTATATATGGGCGATTTTTTTACAAACACTCTACATTTAGTTTGGCTAGTCTATACTATAATCTATACTAATATTAAAAAGAGGAAAGATTTGATTGTTTGTTTGTATTGAATAGGCTCCGAAACTACTTGACCGATTTGAAAAATTCTTTTACCGTTAGGAAGCTTACTTTTCAGGGAGTGACTTAGGCTATATTTTATCCCGGAATTCCCACGGGAACGGGAACTACGCGGATGAAACCACGAGGCGATTGTCTAGTGTTTATATAAAATTGATAGAATAGTGCCGAAGTACCTACATAATTACTCACTAAGTTTATTAAATAAGTCATTCATTGCAAGGCAGACGAGTAGTAGGTAGAGATACCAATGTGTTACTTTTATCCTATTCTGTGCTTAGGTGTGTACAGTGACGTTCATTGCATGTAAGACCCCTCTGTTACGTTTAAAGTGAATTTCTATGAATCCCTACATTATTTAGCACATAGAAAATTACAATAACAGAATAAAACTAGTAGGTAGGTACCTAACTATTTACATACTTAAATCTATTTCCTAAAAATCAAAGCCGGCACCAGAAGACAGAGTGCCCAGAATGCTGGCAGCATGGCCGCCTTATGAATAAGTACAGAATTATTTCATAACTAAGTAGAATCTTTCTGCAAAATGAATATAGCAAGCAGTTTATATAAAAACAGCAAATTTAATTACTTATATAAAACCAAAACTGATGTTATTAGGTACGAGACTTGAAACCTGGGGTTACGTTATCTAATCTGTGCCTGGGGGCCTGCTCGGAAAACAAAAATCGAAGTTTCGTTTTCGTTGTCGTGCAAAACCAACTCTTATGTCGCTTGCATAAGATTAGCGTTTGCACGAAAACGAATCAGAAACTTCGATTTCGTTTTTAAGAGTAGGTAACGGGCCCAGGGGGTCAGCTAACGATGAAGGCCACTGTACATACGTAAAATAGGGCCTGTGTAAGAATTCTACTAGTATTATATAGCCGAAAATTTGTGAAATCTGAATTTTTGTTAGGTACCTAACTGGGATCTCTAAAACTACTGAACAGACCAAGATGAAATTCGGCGTACGTTTAGTGCAAAGCCTAGGTACCTAACTTAGATAACAGGCTACTTATTATACCTAAAATACACGTGAAAGGTGCGGGCAGAAGCTAGAATTAAATATGTTGTTTAGATCTACATGTAGAAATAGGAATCTAGAAGGTAAAATGCAACGGCGCGAGACGGCGCTATGCGGTATAGGAACAGGGCGGCGGCGACTCGACTGGTTCTTCGAGAAGTTATAATGCAACAACTAATGGAACCTTCCACTAACCTCGATAAACAGAACGACTTCATCGAAGAAACTCTGTGGCGTGTCTCTCAATATAGACGGCAAGGCCCTCTGTATCAATGTGTTTGCACCTAGCAGTCTATTTGATAAATTCGTGAACGCTTGTCGGATATCTTGACCCAATATATTGTTTCTGTCGTGGATGATCACCCATCCCACTCTCCATCCTGGAACTAGGAACCTCTTTGTCAGGCCACTACATGTTAGTATCGGCACATCTTTGGATACGGACGATATCGCTATGGATTCGTGTCCGGTAAATACGAAATGTTCGTATATTTCATCGGCAATGATCGGAACATGATTGTTTCCCGCCACGTCTACGATTTCTTGCAAGTGCTCTCTGTTGTAGACCGAGCCGCAAGGGTTAGATGGATTTATGACTACTATCGCTGCTGTGTCGTCATCTATTTGGTTTTCTAAATCTTCCAAATCTACTTTCCATTGCTGATCGGGCTGCAAAATATTTTTTTTTTTTCATTAGCCACTTTTAAAGGCACATGCATCTTTATAGGCACCACAATTTTGCACTAGGATCTACGCAGTTAAAAATGAGAAGCGTATAAAAGCAAACAGAATATGTAAATCCAATTCATTATAAACTGGAAACTTGTTATGTTCCTAGAAACTGGTCCGTGTCGCATACCTGTAGGTATATCTATCACACCACACCACTCACTTAGCTGGTGGTTTATCTCTCCTCAAATGGCAGTCTTTTGCCTCTATGAACTTTTTATTTAAGATTTGCACCAAATATATTAAAAGTGGCATAGTTATTTCATCCCAGTCTTGATTTTGTTGTACCATACTATTAAGTTTTAATATTATAAATTCGAAAATAATTCTGTCTCTCTGTCTGTTACCATTTCACGCCTGATCGGTCGAAAATAGTCGAAATCCTGGATCCTAGTGAAATTTAGCTAGGATATCGATTATTTCCTGGGGAGGGACATAAGCTACTTTTTATCCCAGAAAAAAGAAGCGAAAGAAGCCATATGTAAATAAGTATAAAACTTTCAATTGAAAAACAGATTTGTGCAGGCATTGGCGCAGGTGGCCATATCTTAAAGAACCTTCTTTACATTGCATACCTACTTACTTCGAAAAGATGAACTGCTCAATGAAAATTACTCACCAATAAATCATAATATTTAATAACAACCCCAAGACCTTCGGCTAATGTTTTGTATATCATGAATCCAGGTCTTGGCACCAAGATGTTCTGCCCCGATTCTGCGATAACAGATATGGCCAGCTCTAGGGCATGAGAGCACCCACTGCACAGGATCACATCATCTGCTGATACATCTCCTTGATGGGCGCTGTACTCTGCTACGGCTTCTCTAGCCTCCTGATGACCCTTGGCTGGTCCGTAACTCCGACTTGACGTCAACTCTATGCTCTCTCGAACTGCTTGTAATACGTGCTCCGGGGGATTAAGGTTTCCGAAAATCGTCGGGTCACCTAAAATCAAATGCTTACATGAACCCAAATCAAAAGGTTATCCTGACCTATGTGTTTGCCAATTTTTTATGACCTAGGTAGTATCTACCTACAATAATTTACATATTTGCTCTACCTACTGTGAAAACATTGTGAAATCAAAATCCTGTTTGTTGGCCTTGATTCAATATTCAGAAAAGCAGCGAAAACAATATTTGTTCATAACGAAAACTATTAGCTCATCAATCCCCCTTATTTTTGCAATTTGAGTATTTTCAGTTGGTAGGGTACCTACCTACCTATTACTGCTATTACTTTACTCTAGTCCTAACTTGTAGGTATAATTGTCAATTTTTGTCTTATTTTTATGGCGTGCCCGTTTGGACTGAGTAAAAGTAAATACCTTCAACTAAAATAACTTGTTTATGTTCTATAAGTTGTTTGTTTGTCAAGATGAACACGCCTCACTTCTTTTATATGGATTGTTCAACATTATTTCTTTTATTTATTTATTATAAAATGATTCTAGAAAATACCCACATGATCATGGAATCTTTTGTTCTAAAAAGTACGCTACGGTGTGCAATCTAAGTAAGTACTAACAACAACTACTAGAAAATACCACCCATACCCTGGTCGACTCGACATCCCACAATGCTGAACCAAACGTTTCCGCTCTACTTTTGTTATAAGTAGGTACTGGCAAAGAGTAGAACTAAGGGCATGCCGGCAACATGCCATCCTGTACACAGACGGCATGTTGGCACAACTGCACCCGTCGACGGCTGCCGCAGTTCTTCGACGTTGACATGTCGACGTTGGCAACCGTCAAATACCTCCTCACCTCAACAGCCTGTATTAGTCCACTACTGGACGCAGGCCTCCCCCTGATAAGCGCCTTATTGGCTTATCACATGGGGGGTAATGCCCATAATCCCGACGCTAGGCATGCGAGTTGAGGATCGCAGTTCGGTGGTAGAATTGTTCAGCAGGGGGCACTGCTGCCCGCCCCCGGTGGATATCCCTTAGTCGCCTCTTACGCCACCCGCGGGAAGAGTTGGGGTGGTGCAAATTCTAAGCCAGCACCACACAGCTCCTGTCTTCAGCCGCCGTACTCGCTCCTGTACAATTACAGACGGCTGCCGCGTCGACAGCTGCCGCAGTTCTTCGACGTTAACATGTCGACGGCAGCCGTCGACGCCCGACGGGTGCAGTTGCCTTGCCGTCGGCAAACTCGGCAAAGTGCCGTCCCTGTATAGGAGACCGACTTTCCTGCGTCCGTTTTTACGGTAGGGTAGAGTTTAATCTCTCAAACCCCGAGTGAATAAGTTCGTTCTGCGAAACCGTGCCCCATCTTAGGCCACATTTTCAATTTCTTAAGTGTGTGGTCAAACGCTTTGCCATCTCCAATAAAATAATAAAAAAGCAAATTTGGTGGTGTGATTAGGTTTGTAGTCCTACTTATTACATCCATTAAGATAGTCGTATATTTTGGGTAGGTAGCTTTGCATCGTATTGACGAGGAGACAAGAGTGGTATCGGGGATCTGTTCATGAAACTTTTACTACCTACACACTACACTGACTCTACATATTAGAATCAAGAATAATGGATACCTACACGTGTTCTGCGCCAGCTTCTATGGTTATAAATAGCTAATTTTGGAAGTTGTCCAATGTTTCTTTTATTTTCAAACACAAAGAATAAGTTAGATTACTATCAAACACTTTCTCTATTGACGTCGTACACTAAAACGCAAATGATTTTGAAATAAGATTATGAGTGGGCAAAATATGGTCCTATCGCAGCTACAGCGCGTTTTTCTAAAGCCACATAAAATAAATTAGGATGGACTCACCAATAGAGAGCGCAATCAGCTGCTTTTCAGGATTAGGTTCCACTTTCAAGTTCTCTATAACATCCCTGATTGGATTATGGGTATTGCGAGCCAGAGCTGAAGCACGTACGTCCCATGATTCTCTTCCCCGTGACCGGCGCGACATCGGCACAAGACTTGCGGAATATTGAAAGCTGCGTCAACAAATAAACTTGAAACGAGAATATTGCCCACATTTCGATACACCTCAGTTTTGTATCGGAACTTGGAGCAAGCCTCCGAGTGGCGGAACTGGTTTGAAATGTAGATGAGATGACGGAGGCTGGAGCAAGTTTCTTTACATACATAGGGCACTAAGTTAGTAAAACTAATTGCAATAAGGATTGATAAATTCATCGGGAACGTTTTTTTTTTTAATTTTTAGAGATACCTATGTATTAGTTACGTCATCTTATAACGACTCCATTGACCCAAATGGACCATTTGGGTCAATTTTCCTCTCGTCTACATAGGCTGATGATGATGATTATTATTATTAATAGGTACCTACTTGTTTGTCGATAACAATATTGCGGGATTCTATTACAGCACTGATATCAACACCTTAGTCATAGAGTCTAAAACTTAGTAAGAGCATAGACTAATTAAACACAACATTGTGTTTAATTAGTCTATAGTAAGAGCGAGAAGTTGAAATTAAGGCTGGTTAACTTGGTCTAAAACACTGTATTTAGGAACTTTAGAAATAAACGTTTATTTATTTAGATACAAAATATTTGTAAGTATGATATTGATTACTTGCTAGGTAAAACTTAAGTTTAGTATATCAAAGTGGAACAGGGCAGAGCGTTCTGTATAGCTTTACATAGCTTGGTTGGAGCTGGATAATGCTGTGTGAATTGTCCACCATTATTATTATTAGGGGATGAGCAAGCTGAAGATATCCAGCAGTGGACAAATATAGGCAGATGATGATGAATATTATTATTAATAGGTACCTACTTGTTTGTCGATAACATTATTGCGGGTTTATAATACAGCACTGACATCAACACCTTAGTCCAGAGATTTTTAACTGCAGTTTCACCAAAGGATCCACCATTTATCAACGAAGTAAATACAAACTGATTGCCAAAACAATAAGTTTTTAAAACAATCCATTTGACATGGTAAACCATAGCTTGATAAAATTATTAACGCAACAGCCTTGTCGCCATTGAAAAGGTATTTTTTAAAATAGGAACAATAGGCAGGTACTCAAATGTTCTTAACACCAATACCGGTAGGCACATTGTTTTTATTTGACATAGAAATTCGTTTACGAATAATCTGGTCTGGGGGGGGGGGGGGGGCAGAATCATGTGGGACTCGACGCCCTGAGAAGGATGTCATACCCACTAAAACCTCTCCGGTGTCCCTCTCGCCAGTTTCGCCGAACCACGGGAACATTTGAAACATACTGCGGCCCACCCGGTAGACACCTAATTTTACCGAAAAATAATTGACCGTATGAAGGTTAGGTATGGGTAGGTAGGACCTGAAGCCTTCTTTTAAAATAGCTTTTAGCTTGTCATAACAGAAAGGTAGGTAGGAGGTAGGTAGTATTGCAGTTAGGTACTTAAGGGTCCGGCGACCGATGAATTTCCCATACAAACGTAATACCAAAATGATTTGTAATTTGAGCATATTTTCACCATGGTCTTCCATTATTTGTATTAAAATAGTATTTATCTAAGTTCCTGCCACATTTTTTTTTCAAAATATTCTTCTGAAATGAAATTAAACCGAATCGCATTTTTACATCAACGAATGAATGCTTTCTTAGTACCTATTGTGTAGATAAGTATTTTGAAAAAAGCTTAAGCATAAGCTACAAATAATTTTATTTATTTATTTATTTGCAATGAACATATACATTATGTAGCTAAAATACAATGGAACACTGGAAAGCACATAAGTTGAAAACTGTGTTGCACCTCCCAGCGCCCAAACTCAGGATATAGTTAAAGCCCAATTCACCAAGCAGAAAGCACAGCATATCCCTAAAGTTTGCGATTTAACAGTTTGGTAGGTAAATGGCTAGAACATTTCTACTTGGTAGAATCGAATAGCGTGCAGAATAGCAAAACATCGTGAAAATATTCTCAAATTACAAATCATTTTGGTACCTACTAGGTACCTAGTAGGTACCAAAATGATTTGTAATTTGGTAAGAACGAACCTATAGATAAAAACGAAATGGAGAATTTTCCAAATTTTCAAAATAACGTAGTGTGTTTAACCAGTTACGGATTTACGGTGTTCAGCAATTAATGGAATTACGGTGTTCAGCAATTTATGGAATAGAAGTGATTGTCGATTTTTGTAATTTCAATTTGTTTGGAATATTGTGGACTTTTGTAACGTCTGTTACCTGGAGCGAAGTACCGTTCAAGTAATTCTAAAATCAATTCGTTTTCAGCGACTTTCTTTGCTGACTGTACGTTTGTATGGGAAATTCATCCGTCGCCGGACCCTTAAGTAGGTAGTATAGTTTTGAACCCTAAATGCAGAATGCCTACTGGTACTAAGTAGTTCTGTGGCCTAGCATACACATTTGTACCTTGCGAAAACATGTCCTTAGATTCTACGCAATAGGCCTTGCGCGTAAAAGGTAAACAATAATATTTACGCGTTGCAGTCTAATGGGATAACATGATCATTATTAATATCCACAATAACAAAATTAAAATGCATTCTTGATTGTTAAAGCCCAGGCAGTATTACATATACTAAAAACTGGTTTTGTACGAAAATTAATCAGAAACATCGTTTTTCATTTTCCGAGTAGACCTCCAGCAGAGGTATTTTAATTCATTCGATTCGTTTCCGAATCGAATCCGACGGATTCGAATTCGGATCCGACGGATTTATAAAACGCTATTTTAATTTCGCCTCGGTTTGATCGTCGAAATAAGGAGCTCCTCCTCATTGACATGGCCATTAGTCAACAGATTCGCTTCGGATTTTCGATCATCAACCCGAGGCGAAATCAAAATAGCGTTTTTTAGATCCGTCGGTATCGAATTCGAATCCATCGGATTCGATTTGGAAACGAATCGAATAAATTATAATCCCCCTACAGGACCGCTATTTGTGACGTCGTATGGGGGAGACCTATGTCCAGCAGATGATGATTAGTAGATATGATTACTAACTAATCTACCTACAATAGGCTTTATTCACAAAGAAAATTAAACTGGTATTTACATTCAGCTTACTGCAGACTGTTGCAAACAGTCTACAGGTAGCTCAACTGATCCATATCAATACCAGTCGGAAGCGTCCCCAAGACGCTGGTTGCATTGCCACGCTGTATGGCAATGCTGATGCACTGTGACAGATACTCACCAGCTCTCGGGTCACGGGTCGCTTCGACCAGACGCTCAGATATTTTTTTAATCTACCTAACATTTAGCTAGCACGGAGGCTATTCCGTCACCTCTTATGTTTAAAAGCAGTAAAAAAAATTAAAAATACCACAGAGAGATTTTTTAATCGACCGCAAAAAGGAGTTTCTATCTTAGAATATCAAGTACAATATTTTAATGGTTCTATGTTCGGCTGTATGTATGTTTTTTAGCTGTTGCCTTTTTATGTTTGTTCGTCGGTTATTTTGTATACAGGGTTATTGGTAATTCACTGACACTGTTTGAACTGCAGGTTCTACCCATCATCATGAACACGTTCGTGAAGACGGCAGGTCTTAATTCTTAAACTTGGCATTGATAATAGGTATCCCCTCACATTTGCGCGAAGGATATTTGCGCGAGTAAACACTTGCGAGAATAGACATTTGCGGGAATGGACACTTGCTCGAAAAAATCACAACTCCTAATATCTCTACAAAATAGACGTCGCAGAGAGTTGCGAATTTCACCACTGTGTAGGGAATTTTGCTTTCTGTTTTGTGATATATCTCACTTTCTCCTACCTCTCCCACTTCCTTCCCCATAGCGAGAAACATACTTTAACGTAGGCCTTCGTAGCACGTTCTACGATGCTACGAGGAAACGGCGTAGCATTTAAAAAACTTCAACGCGCACGCACCTCATTACTACAAAAAAACGTTAGTTCGTAGACCATCGCAGCATCGGAGCTACAGGTGAATTGGCGGTAGGTATAGCTGACTAACTAGGCTTCACGTATTCATGTCTGTGTAGAGTCTGTCAGCCATTCAGAGCTGTCAATAGTACATGTTTGAAATTTTAGGTGATTTCTTTGCTATCACAATCTATTTTGACTCAGTTGAAATCTGGATTTATGTACTGGACTTAGTCTAAGCCGCTTTTGACTAGCTCTAGGGTGTAGATTACGAATTCGTTTATTCTTTAAAGCTACGGACAACTTTTGTCCCTATAGTTCTTGTGGCTAGTTTTGTGTACAGAACAGAACATTCTCTGCTAACTTCGCGTAGGCGTAGCAGAGCATTTTTTAGGAACCGAAGAAAATTTGTGTACCTATAAGCCTTTGGATGATATAAACAGCTCCTGATTGTTTTCAAAAATAATTCCAGTATTAGTACTAGTTAGTTACTACACTAAACTTAATTTAGAGATGTCATTAAGTATATTTCTATTCAGTCAATTTAAATCACTGTTTAATTAGACTGCATCGAGTGAAAGACGAAAAAAGATCTAATCATACGTTTTAATAACTAAAGCTAGAAAATTTTAATCAAAATGGTCTGGGAGAAATTAAAAAGTGAAAACTTAGTCGGAAAAATTCCGAGCAAATTTTATCAGAGTTCTAGTAGCATGCATCAAGTTTTAAACGAACAAAAGCCCGTTCTTATCAATTTGGTTACTTAACAGAAACAGAACTGAACATTTCATGAAACCGGTCTATGTAAATGTCAAAATCGGAGTTATGTGCGTAGAATTTGTATAAATTCAAAGACCTGTAAAGTTATTTTTATAAAAGTTCTGCTAGCTTGCATAGATATCTATCAAATCATCATCAATCAAATATGATCTATTCGTATTCTACACCCTCAGGTTGACAAGATGTGTGCCATCAGGGAACACATAACTGATCTCTTAGACGTACTTTACACCTTTATGTTATTCGATGCTATATGCTTGCTTTGTATGGGGTGCACAATAGGAATACGATCAAGTTTTCGAGAGCTCAATAAACTTCAAATTCTGTCTTGCTTACGTCCAAAAATCAATGCGACAAATATAAGTTTTTCTCTTGTATACAGGGTGGCTTTTTGTGATGGGAGTGGATGGCCTTATCTGAAATCGTAATTTCTAACTTCTCTCTAGAAAACTCGTAAAAGGAGTTCAATTTATGTTTTTGTTCAATTTTTAATTTATTATGAGGCTCAATTTATGGGAAAATAAAAACTGCATACGACATTTCTTTCTAGGGAAAATTTTGTATGTAGATAATTATGTAAAGGTCTTTACATTGGACAATAAAATGATATCCTATTCTATGTTATTCTAAAGTAAATTGTGGAGTGAATGGTCACTCCACTTACTCGTTTGTTCAAGAAAAGAGATCTAAAAGAAGACCAGTCATCAATAATGTACTGAATACTCCTTGGCACCTCTGAAAGTGGCCACGCCACCGCTAGTCTACCCGTAGCCATCGTAGCACTTGCTACGTTGGTCTACGAAATTACATTTGTGTGTAGTAAGAAGGTGTGTGCGCGTTGAAGTCTTTTATATGCTACGCTGATCCCTCGCAGCACCGTAGAATGTGCGACGAAGGTCTACGTTAAAGTATGTTTCTCGTTATGGGGAAGGAAGTGGGAGAGGTATAGGAAATTTACATATATTACGAGAAAGACGGTAAAATCCACTATACAGTGGTGCCATCTGCAACTCTCTGCGACGACTATTTCGATATATTTTATAAGTTTTGTGATTCCCGCCAAGCATCGTAGCACATGCTAAAAACGTCTAAGTAAAAGCAGGTTTCTCGTTTTGCAGAAAGAAGTGGAAGGGGTAGGGAAAAGTGATATGTATCACAAGAAAGAGAGCAAAATTAGGTACCTACACAGTGGCGAAATCCGAAACTCTCTGCGAGGTCTATTCCGAGGAATATTAGGAGTTTTGTGATTTTTTCGCGCAAGTATCCATTCGCACAAATGACCACTCGCGCAAATGACCACTCGTGCAAGTGTACCAGATCCCTTATATACGGTTCGGTGCGCAGCCGTTGCAGCCAACTTCACAGAGCTCATAAAGATTTGCGCGTACCTACGCTACCTACAAAAAAAAATCTTTGAAATCAAATCTCATAAATCAGAGACGTTCCAGCAGCTTTAGCGCCATCTATACAATTGATTTCTTACTTTCGCAAACAGGCAGGCAGCACTGTGTAGGCAGGCACGTGTGGTCGTGCTACATGGTACTCTCGAAGAGTTACAAACTTGTTCTGATAGATGGCACTGTACTGTTATATGTTCTCTTGCATTATACTGCGTTTTGGGGAGCTATTCTGCTCGTCATGCCAAAAATCCTGATCAGATCTTTACCAAAGTTTTATGAGAAAAATAAATAACAACAACCTTTCAATTATATATATAATCATCGAAATCAGATGTCTTAAAGCGTAGATATTCTAAAACACCCTTTTTGCCTTTCTTACTTTTTTATTGTTTACTTTCTCTAAATTCTAAGTAGGATCAATTTAAGGAGGTAGGTAGGTAATTTAATTAGGTTATTTTATATTACATAAGTCTATTGATTACCTTCTCTAATTTTAAGTAGGATTAATTTGTGGGAGGGCGGGCGGTACACACGGATTACATTTTGTAGGTTCTTATCAGATAAGGTTTTGCGCGGAATTGTTACTAAATATTGTTTTATCATAATATTTCTTACTTTCGCAAACAGGCAGGCAGCACTGTTTAGGCAGGCACGCGTGGTCGTGCTACATGGTACTCTCGAAGAGTTACAAACTTGTTCTGATAGATGGCGCTGTACTGTTATACAGGGTGATTGGTAGCGGGGTGCAAAGCTTAAAGGTGGAGCTAGCGAAGACCATTTGAAACCATTTGAGCCATGGTTGTCTAAGACGATGTCTGTATGTCTGACCATTAATTTTTTACCTAATTTTTAAGGATTTTCCAAAAAACCCAAAACTCTACAGTTAATTGATAATATCGGCGAATAGGAATAATAAATGGGTTCATTTTACTTTATTTCAATAAAGTAATGTGTAAACCATCAAACAAAACATGTTTTGGTGATCTGCGGTATCAGACTCTTTTTTTACATATTAAATTGATTTTAGGAAGATCGCATCTTCAATATCTCTGTGGAGGAGGAAACGGCATATTGAGTCCTTCTGTGGGGATCTTGTTCTTACAGATCTTGCACACAATAAAGGAGGCCATTGCCAGGTTATGAGATACTACAGGATTATTTAAATGGTTTTGCGGTGCTATTCTGCTCGTCATGCCAAAAATCCTGATCAGATCTTTACCAAAGTTTTGTGAGAAGAATAAATAACAACACCCTTTCAATTAAATGTATAATCATCGAAATCAGATGTCTTAAAGCGGAGATATTCTAAAGCATTTTGCATTTTTTAGAGAAAGTACGCCTTTAATCAAAAAACCCCCGAAGACAAAAAATATCTATAAAATTGTAGAATCTGTACACCAAGTTTCGTACCGATCGGTTGTAAAATACGACCTGTAGAGGAGTATGGATGTCGTGGCCATATCCTAGAATTGATCACTTCATGATGTAACCGACCATTTCAAGAAATGGTAGAATTTCATGAAATGGAAAATACGCGCTGGCCATATCATGATGTAGTCAGGCTAGATCAATGAATAATCAGCGTTTAACGATATGAAAAGCTAAACACACGGCTACTTCATGATAAGGTCAAACAATATCATAAAATAGTTACATTATCCACCGTTAGAGGCGCTGATATTGTTTTGATTTGTTATTGACATCTGTGGTTTTTGAGTGTTTGTTTGTTTCTGTTCTGTGATGCATCATGTCGGCGGACAATTATTTATCGAATAATAATGTGAAAATAGAAGACAAAAATGAAGTAAAGAGCCGTTACGATAAAAAACTACAGGGATTTTATAAAAGTCACTCGAAAAACGAGCATAACGTCTAAACAGAAAGCCAACTGCATTAAGCAATTTTAAAATATAAAGTTCCTTCCTAATTCGAATTTTTCATTAAACCTTTTCATCATCATCATCAGCCTATATTAGTCCACTGCTGGACATAGGCCTCCCGTAATGAGCGCTATAGCCTTAAACCTTTTGATGTCATGGAAACCCTACATAAATGATATGGCCAAACGTTGATGGAAATATCATTAAACGTTGATGCCTAAACGATATAGTCTGTTTTAGCTGGCCATGTCATGAAATTCTACCATTTCATGAAATGGTCGGTCACATCATGAAGTGATCAATTCTAGGATATGGCCACGACATGGACATACTAACGGAAACGTTAATTTTACTAGACTTCAAACAGAGACTTTTGCTCACTTCGTTCGCTCGGTTAAAAAGTAAAAAATTTAAAAAAACTTTTCTGTGTCCTAAGAACTAGTTACATCGTTTACGGTACCTCTTCTTACTGCCCCTTCAAAAAAAACCCAGTATTAGGTAGTTTTAGTAAGTTTCTATTCACGATATCTTTTACACAGTCAATGCTGCCATCTTCGGTCCAACAGCTATACCATTCACTTCATCCAACGCAAATGCGTGTTTCTTGGTAAATCCGATGATCCTGCTGCAAGCCTCCAGGAGAACTTCTTCCGGCACCGTCAGCACTATCCGCATAAAGCCAGGGTAGTTGAAACACTGAAAGCACAACATATTTGCTCTAAACATTTTTAAAACACTTTTGCCCGCGGCTTCGCACGCGTTCTTTTGGGATAAAAAGTAGCATAAATGTTATCTAATCCACGCCATAAGCAAAATTCAATATAATTAATAAATAAATAATTTAGTTATTAAGATGTGTTTTTTTCTTCCCATTGTGTCCTTTTACACGCATTTTTGCATTTTTGCTTGATTTTTCAGGCAAACCAGTGTTTTGTAATGAAATTAAAAAAATTCTTTAAATCATGTTTAATTTAAATTCCTTGAAATTTCGAAACAATGTTAATAATTTTAGAATACACGTAAAAAAACACGGATATTATGAAGAAAAAGGTCTCCAATGTTCTTCAAAAAAAAAAATTAAGCAAATGTTCGAAATTAAAAAAATCGTAAAACCAAAGTTTATCCCCGGGGTCGCGGTACAGAATCACTCTCTTTCAGCTTGGTAAACTTGGTATGTTTCGTGGCATCTTGTGTAAATGCGAATGTTTCGATGGATTTAAAATGTTTGGATGTTAGTTACCACCTTATAACTAATGACCGGATCGGGCTTTAAATTTAGCATTAAAGCTGCCTTTTATCCAGGAAAAACGTATCAGAAGCCGCGGGTACAACCTAGTTTAGTTATACATAATTGTTCGAAGCGCTACGCGGCGTAGATCGCGTGGTACGAGCTATATGCGCGAGCGCAGTACAAAAGACTTAAACGCGCGCGTTTGTCACCTTCAATATTTAATCACTATAAATTACAATATTTACTAATTAAAATACCCGATTGCATTGCTCTGAGCTAAATAATTATCGGCAGAAAAAGTGATCATTGATACCAACAAATCATCTTATAATTTTATTGTATTTAAATTCAACCAATTATTTTGTGGAAAATTTCTGTTTGCCTGGAGAACTATATAAAATTTTACAACGCGAAAAAGTCGCAAAAAAGTCATCGGTGGGAGGATCTCGCATTAGCGACATCACCGATTAAATTATTAATCTGTGATTTTTGGGTCTCGGCAGTGCTATTAAAAAAGTTTATAAGAGATACACTAATTAAGAAATCAATATGGTTCGTTCGTTCGATTCCAACTCGCTCCCACAAATCTTCTAGTTTTCAGATCATTTCTTACCTTGGTAAAACGAAAATTTTAATTTGAACTAGCTTTTGCCCGCGTGTTGTTAATCCAGGTCTAGATCTACATACATCTACGCAAATTTCAGCCCGTTCCATTCAGTACCTAGTTATGGTGCGAAGAAGTAACAAACATACATCTATCCATCAATTCATAGGCCTATTCAAACTATCGCATTGAATGAGAAACTGATAACACCTAGCTTTAGCTTAACATTGAGTTAACCACCGTTATTGTGTATTTCTTTTTCAATAAATGTTTTCATTTCATTCATTTCATTTCATTAATAATATTATACGGAAATTCGTAGAAGAACCAAAGTAACCGACAGGCTCTCAAAATTAGCATGTTAAAGTAGCGATGGGCAGGCCATCGCATTGCTCGCAGAACCGATAACCGATAGGGGAGTAAAATGTTCTCGAGTGGGGACCGCGATGCAATTCGAAACGGGAGACCTCCCACTCGATGGCCGATGAGGACACTGTGGCGGTCGCAAGGAGTCGATGGATGGAGGCGGCTCAGCGGGGCTATTCAGATTCTCCGCTATCGAGTCATCCACACAGAATCTGACACAGATTCGCGTGAAATTCAAATATTTTAGCGGTTTTCAATATTTTCTGCGTTCTGCAATGAACTAAACTACTAGAAAAGTGATTTTTCACAGATCGTAGAACCCATGTTACAATTAAGTATGATATATTATAATGTAGCTTTTGGTGATTTGGTGATTTTTAGTAATAGCTCTATTAATGATTGCTCCAAAAGAAGCACTAAATCGCAATTTGTTTTATCATGGGTTCATAGAAAATTTTAAATTATTCATGGAAAATTACTTTTGTGGTAGTTTAATTCCTCGCAAAAGGCAGAAAATATTAAAACCGATATTTGAATTTCGCACGAATCTATGTCATATTCCGTGTCGATGACTCGGAAGCGGAGAGTCTGAAAAGCTCTGCTGTACCGCTATTCGCGGCATCGTTTGGGGGAGGCCTATCCTCAGCAGTGGACGTATACGGGATGATGATGATGATGACGATCACATGATGTGATACTTAGTGTGAAGTAGGTATCAATGATGTCGCTTGTTTGTTACAACGATGACATTTCTCAAAAAACACGATTTTACAGGAGAGCATTTTTAAAGTTTGAAAAATTATATTTCATTAATTCTGGCTCTTTGAAAGACACTTCCGAAGAATGAAATATTGCCTGATTCAATACTTATTAAAATATATCAGCAAATATTATATACGATTATCTCCTAAAATCTTATGCGCATTTTTATGAAAAAAGGTAGAAAATGTGTCATTCTTACAGAAAAACTAAATTATATTTTTGTATTATTTTAACATAGGACAATACAACCAATATGTCGTGTTAATTTTGGTTGTTGATTTACTTAATAAAACATAAAGTGACATTTTAGAAAAATCTTTTATTAGGATTCACACGACAATTTACCGAAACACGGACACTTCTTTATTCTAAAACTCTGTCAGTCATTGAAAACGTTAGCTAAAACTATAAAAACCAACGATCTTGGCGGAGTACTAATCAGTATTTATTACATTTCCAAAGAAATTTGATGCTTTAGTACTTTTTAATATGTTTCTCAGATTAACCTGACTATTATTGATTAGTTTAAAATTAAAACAGAATCAATTAATAAGAGTTTCATAAACACAAAGATAATGATGCAATCAAAATAAGGCACTGCTCTTCGCAAAATCCATTAAAGGTTTTCCAGAGCATGATAAAAGCTGCGCTGCAGATTTTTACACCGTATTTGTGCTGCAGAAGAGAGCTGATCGTGCAATCTATAATATGGGTCCCAGAGAATCCTTGCGTGATAAATTCAAAGAAATAAACACAATAACAGTACCATGTCAATATCTTTATGAAAACTTGTACACATATAAATATCAATCGATTCCCTAAAAACAGCGACATACATTCATAATTATAAATACTAGAAATAAGAATAAGTTTGCTGTGCCCACAACTAGGCTACACAAGATTAATGTATCTTATAAATAAAAGGGAATGTATACGCTTTCACAAATAAACTCCAAGTGAGTTGCACCTTATTACCACTTACACCTTATTACCACTTATCCTTTGTGAAAAGTCTTACTACAAAATATCAGATTATCTAGAGGATAAAAAAAGATTGTCATGAGTTTTGCTCCAGCTCGAAAGTAACGCCCTAACAAGGTGAAGGTTTCTTGTTCGCTTCTTTACTTTACCTTAAAATGATCGAAGTAAACAAAAAATCAAAGTTATCACTTTATTTCCTAGTTTTACTTATGTTATTTGATGTTTTGTAACGTGTCCAAGAGTCCTGTGAGGTCTTAAGGAAATAAAGCACTTCAATATTTGAAAATGGGGCGTAGAACCTCGGTATTAAATTTTTAACTTTAACATAACAAGATAATTTTAAAGTTTTAAGTGTCGTTCTTCGTTTTTCGTAGTATTTACTCCCATCTCAAATCAAGAATCTTGCCAAACAAAATTTTTTTATGTGCACATTTTATTTATATGAAATGGTTCAGGTTTCTAACTTATCGGAATTGGGTAGTACCTGAATAGGTTTATCAAAATCTGGCCTGAATTTGCTGCAGTAAACAAATAGTTTCTCTAGTAAAAAAAGTGACAATTACTATCAGTAGAATTTTTAAGGTTAATAGGCAGTATATACTAGTTTTATCCAATGTAAACTCTTGATCGGGTGCTTTATTCCTGTTTTGGTTGATTTCAGCTAGTATTATTTTACTCCCTGACAACGCCATTGTAATGAATCGGCTGCAAAAATAATAATTTAACGTCAAAGTCGGTTACTAAATGTATGTTTTATTTTATCTAAAACGTTTTAACTAAAGATTGTTGTCAATAAATACAAAAACAACCCAAAAAATTCCAGCAAGAGTGACCTTTTTTGACTAAAGTTTTAACTTAAATTAATGATTTTTGTTTGGTTTACAGACAATATCGTCATATTTTATAATAGTACTTTTACTGTTCTTACTTTTTTCTGCTAAACTGACACATTACCAGATATATACACAAATATTTACTAAATTATTTTGAGCAAAAATGACACTTTTTATAAAGATACATTATTTTCGAAACAAATTTTATAAATATCCAACCAACCATTTTACGTAGAACATCAAAACCAAAAATATGTCGTCCTTGAAGATAACATGCACCACTCATCGCGAACTAAATTGCACTACCGCTGAATAATGACCTTCTTGCCGCAAACCATTTATACCAAATGAGACAGCGCAACAACGACTTATCTTCTATCCTGCTCTAACCTTACCCCTTAGAGAAATGTCGTTTTGTAGGAAAAAACTAGATTTTTTTCTGGACTTAGGTGTATACTTAACTCGAAAATCATGTTTTTTGAGTTATGTCGTCGTTGTCGCAAACAAGCGATGTGTATAAAATAGACCCACCTTCCCTGGTATGCACAACACCGACTGCTCCTCACACAAGTCCTTAATAAACTGAAGTTCGTTCGTGTAGGGAAAGAGAGACAGCTTGATCTCAACCATCATGTACATGGATCCCTGCGGCATTATCGGACGCAATCCTAGCGCTTTCTGCAGTTCTTTGCAGGCGGTTTTAGCTTGGTTCTGGAAAATATACTTGTGTTACCAGTAACTGTTGGAAATATCAACAAAATTGTCAATGACATCGAATTTATTATCTGTGAATTAGAGGCTTTGTAATTACTCTATGGAAATATTTTAGTTTCCGTTTCCGCTTGTAAAGAAAGAACTTCCGATTTACTCTCGATAAAGTGTTGGTACATGTGCTCTGAAGAAATAAAATTTTATTTTACTATAAGATCAGTGTTTCACATTCACAACTAATACCAAACAGGCCACCGTAACAGTAACAATTAGCTATTTGGGGACAATGATGGCATGGAGAAGCGTAATAGGCATTAAACTTAAAATATTAACAAGAACATTAAGCCATGTGTGACCTACAGTTGGGTAAAGGCTTCTCCGATCGCACGCATCTAGATGCTGCAGCTGGCGTGACAAAATGGACACCTATGCAGCAGTGTGGCTGCTCAGGATCAAAGGTAAAGTAAGAACCCATTTTTGCGACCAGAAAGTATCCGTCATCTGCTTGATTATGTAGGTAGTATTCACTAGTCAAACTCAATGTGAAATGTTTGTAAACAGCTCGACACAAAAAACTAAAAGTCACTAAAGTCTTGCTTGGTGTGGAGTTTCGGATATAAATTGACGACCTCTGTGGCGCAGCGGGCGAAGGTCCGCCTGCGACGCAGGAGGTTGCGGGTTCGATTCCCGCCTCGGGACAAATGTTTGTACGATCTGCAGATATTTGTTCAGGGTGTTCTGGATGTTTGCAATGTATGATAAAAAAATATCAATCTGTAGTTTATTGTATTAAGTATATCAGTTATCTAGTACTCATATAACACAAGCTCTTTGGGGCTAGATAATGCTGTGTGAATTGTCCAGCATTATTTATATTTAATTGTAAGCAGCATTGGATGAGATTGGCGCAGGACCGTGTGGAGTGGCACAAAAGTTTGGAGACCTATACCCAGCAGTGGGTGAAGTCGGGTTGCGGATGATGATGATGATGTAGGCAGTGTTTATTGAAGGAAGCATCTCGAATCGAAAAGTAATGAAAATTGCGTATAAAAAAACGCGGCACCAGAGTAGATTTCAGGTTAATTAAGGACGGTTTGTTTACAAACATTTTATATCAATTTAGCTACCTACCTCAATAAACAGCATCATATCGTTAAAATAGCTGTGTGGAGCGCATGCCAGTATCTTCGGCAAAGCCAGCTGCATCAATGTGTTGGCTCCGAGGATTCGGCTGGTCATGTTGTACATCCCCTTCAGAATGTCCTTTCCAAGGTGTCCGCATCGGTCGTGGACAATCACCCAGCCTAGGCGCCATCCAGGAACTAAAAACCTTTAAAAAAGTTAATTGCAGTCAGTGGTTTGGTAGGACTTACTACTTAATAAGGTACCAGTGCTTCACACTAGCGCCGCCATCTACTTTTACATTTTCTAAAATATACTGCACAAAAAAAAATTAAAATGTCCATTGGACAGTTTATAAGACCTATTTCATAAGCTTTGCCAAAGAATTAGTAAGCTAAAGTGGTAGTGGGCCGACCATATCTCGCGAAGAACCGACAGCCGCTGGAGTAAACGTGTTCTTGAGTGGAGACCGCGACTAGGCAAACGTAGTGTAGGACGCCCTCCAGCCAGGTGGGATGACGATCTGCGAAAGACTGCTGGAAGATGCTGGATGCAGCAAGATGAAGACAGGGCGCTATGGCGCTCATTAGGGGAGGCCTATGTCCAGCAGTGGACTAATACATATAGGTTGATGATAATGATGATGATGACTTACCTCTTACTCAAACCACTGCAAGTGAAAACTGGGACATCTTTCGACAGCGACGCTATCGGTACAAATTCTTCATTAGAGAAAACAAAATGTTCGTAGATTTCGTCAGCGATTATCGGCAGGTGATTACGGGATGCCACATCCAGTATCTCGCGGAGATGCTCTCCGCTGTACACCGAACCACAGGGGTTCGAGGGATTGTTGACAACAATAGCCACTGTCTTCTCATCTATTTGTTTCTCTAAGGATTTCAAATTCACCTTCCATTTGTCTTTTGGCTAGAAAAGAAGATTAGGTAAAAGGTCTCGGACATCAACAGCAACAGCACGGTAATGTTATTCAACAGTTACAGACGGGTTGATCGTTTCGTGTTGACACGAGATTGATTTTTTTGTGTTTTTGTTTTATACGTTCTACAATGAATGATACCAACGGAAAAGTAATTTGCCGCAAGACATATCTTCGTTAACCATTCTATTACTTGAGTAATGAAAAAACTAACTTCTATTTTGGTAAGTATTGGTTTTTTTGGAGCATTTGGGAAAATTTTGGCTAAAAATCATCAAATTCCCAAATGTCAATTTTATTTAAATTAGCCTCGTTAATTTATTAAAAATTTACCATCTTTTTACATGTAATTGCAATAAATTTACTTTTACTTTTAAAAAATTATCTGAGCGTCTGGTCGAAGCGACGCGTGACCGAGAGCTGGTGAGTATCTGGCACAGCGCATCAGCATTGCCATACAGCGTGGCAATGCAGCCAGGGTCTGGGGGACGCATCCGACTGGTATTGATATGGATCAGTTGAGCTACCTGTAGATTGTTTGCAACAGTCTGCTGTTAGCTCAGTTGTTTCAATTGTAAATAGGTACTAGTGTAATTTTCTTTGTGAATAAAGGCTTCTGTTAAAAAAAATTTAAAAGATCTACCCAATTTTGTACCAACATAAATAATTACCTACTCAATGGAAAACTCCATAATTAATCATGTACGTCAAGTTTTTGTTTCAGAGTTAATGATGGAGAAAAACATTTTAAACGCGAATTGGAATCGCACTATCCAATTAACAACTTATGCCCATTGAGATTTAAATTCAGTAGGTATTAGGTACATAATCTTATTTGACAACACCAGACGACGTAGAACACGGCGATCAAAAGAGATTTTCTTAAGCCTTTTCAGATTATTAACTACTAGCGTCCCGTCCCGGCTTCGCACGGGTGGACATTTATGGGTGGACATGTGACCCCCGCGTGCCCCCCCCCCCCGAACGCCCTCCCCTGAACCCGGGGGGAGCATTGCGGCTAGCGCAGCGAGCCGCAATGCGACAAAGGGGGTACAGCACGGCGAGCGAAGCGAGCCGTGCGATACCCATAGGTATCAGATTTTTTGGTGCCGTCCCCCCACCAAAAAATCTGATATGGGTATCGTTTTCGACTAACATGGGGGTAAGGATTACGAATTTGATGACGGCAGGCGTGTGCCTAAATAAGAAGAGAAATAAATTTTCTTTGAGGCCGCTTATTTTTGTGCCTCTTTTTCTTAATTCCGCTTTCAAAGCGTTCAAATAATCCATATTTGCGATAATTTCACGGAGGAGATCACTTTTCAACATTGAAATTAAAGAAATTACAATTTACGTCACGAAGCCCGCCAAAACCAGTAAAAAGTGAATGATGATAATGGACCTCACGCGACACAAGCGCCTCTAGTGGCAAATTCACACGCGATAGCTCCCATTAGCCGAAGATTTTCACGGCGAAAAAAACAATAATGTGAACAAAAGTCCTAACGCTGACAAATCTGTCATCGCAAATCAAGATTGTGATTGCACTAACATTTATTATCATTAGGTTTGTAGGCTACTAAATCCTACTAATATTATAAAAGCGAAAATTTATGCCGTTGTTAAAATGTTGCCGAAGACAACGCTAAAACTGCTGAATGGATCTGGCTGAAATTATGCACACATAAAAATCTTGACATGGAATAACATATAGGCTACTGTCTATTAAAAAAACGCGTGCTGAGCCGCGGGCGGCAGCTAGACTTATAGTTATAAAGTTAAGAATAGAACGGAACCTTGTCAAAGTAAATAAAGGGTAAGGATAACGAATTTGATGACGGCAGGCGTGTGTCGGATTGCGTGACCCCCGCGTGCCCCCCGGAACCCCCTCTCCTGACCCCGGGGGGAGCATTGCGGCGAGCGCAGCGAGCCGCAATGCGACAACAGGGGAACAGCACGGCGAGCAAAGCGAGCCGTGCTGTGACCCCCGTGCCCCCAGCCCCCCTTTTTGGTGCCGTCCCCCCACCAAAAAATCTGATATGGGTATCGTTTTCGACTAACAGGGGGGTAAGGATTACGAATTTGATGACGGGGGCATGTGTCTAGTATAGGGGAACAGCACGGCGAGCGAAGCAAGCCGTTCTGTGACTCCCACGCCCACTATTAATCGAAAGGAACTTCGTTCCATCCGGGTGTCCCTTGACACCTCTCAAGTTTTATTATATTTATTATTTGTCTGTTAGCCCAAGCGTGTCCTAGGTGAATATTCAACATATTTCATATCTTGTTTTTCAAATCGGTAGCAGTGTTTAGGTTTGCCATGCGTTCAATCAAAGTAAAAAATGGCTTCTGGGACTAGTAGACCAATTTCTTTGGGGGCTCGTTGAATAATTAGTTGTTATTGATTGAATACCTATATAAGTAAAGTTATATTAAAAATTATGAACATAAAGTTCCGTTAAAAATAGAAGTTTATTTTGTAAAATAGGTCAACTTACCTGGCTGGTCTACCTACCCCGGACCAGGGACAGATTGACTGTTAGAATTAGTGTTCTGTAAACTGCATTAAATTTTCACCATTAAATTAATCTACGAACAAAATAGATCCCTATTATTATTTTTTAATGGGTAGTTTAATAGTTTTCCTACCGATTAAATATAGTTTTCTTGTCTATAATATATTAAAACATAAAATACATAAGTACCTTCCTACTATTTGGCAAGACCTTTTGGTTCACATGGTGGATAAAAATAAGAAAATAATCATTTAAATGTTAGCTATCTCAAAACCAAAGATGAAAACTACTTCATCTGGTTTTTTCTTCATTTCTTTTTGAATAAACGGTGTATTTAATTCGAAGTAGTATCATTTGAAAGCTAGATACTTACACATTGTATAAAATAAATTCAGTCTTCTTAAAACGGAACCTTTTAAAAGTTTTAAGAAGTAAGACTTACACTATTTATTTCTTGAAACATAAAATAACTAAAAATTATACCTACTTACATAATTAGCAAAAAAAAAATCTTAAAGACTTAAACAGAACAGAGACTGTTGTCTTCAGCCATATATACATTTGAAGTTTTTCTAAATAACTCTTGTTACATAATAAATAATATCACCTTAAAGTTTTAATCAACAGCCATATTTTAAATGTCTTTTATGTTATAAAAATAATAACTTTAACAACAATCTAATATAGCGAGCGCCCGGAGACGCACAAGACTTCAATTTTTAAACCCGGACTAGGTACAAATGAAACCCCGCCCGGACGCTCCCTTGACGCCCTCTAAACTAGGACAAATCCGGGGAAACCCGGACGGATGGCAACCCTAAGGGCGATTGTGCACTACAAGGAATTTTACTGTCCGGCAGTCCGATTTTTTACGGTCCGAAGTGGCATGAAAAAAACGGATGATTGGCTTGTGCACTTGTCCGTCTTTACTCGGACGATACGCCTCAGTTTAGCTCCGTCTTTTCAGTCTCTTTTCAGTTCTCCGTCAGTTAAACTACTACTAGTAAAAAACCGTTCCGGAATGGGGAAAAGTAAAACATCGGACGGTAAAATTACGTATAGTGCACAAACTAGTATATACATTATATGGCGCGCCATATCGGCCCGTAAAAAATCGGACTGCCGGACAGTAAAATTCCTTGTAGTGCACAATCGCCCTATCTACGACTTCTGTAAGGTAGGTACTTAATCGATTAGTCGAAGAGTACACTATAAGTTTACCTACCTATATAGGTACCTACCTACTCTGGTAGCAGGTATATCTACAGCGTTTTGTAAAATCTCGGAGTTTTATACGGTTACAGCACAACGGGACGAAGACGACTCGCCGAGACTACGTTCTGCTACGTACGTTAATACGACGATACATTCGCCCGTGAAGTTGATTCCATCAGGGGGCTACTTTATACGTATTTTTGTAAGTACCTACTACTTACAAGTCAAAGAATGTATGAAAGGGAACTTACCAACAAATCGTAGTACTTTATTGCAATTCCCAACCCTTCTCCAAGGGTGTTGTGAATGCCATAGCCAGGTCTGGGGACGATTATATTTTCTCCCGCTTCTGCGAGCGTCGATACCACGAGTTCGATGGCGTGCGCGCATCCATTGCTGATGATGACGTTATCTGGACTAACGTCACCCTGGGTTTTGCTGTACTTCAGGATAGCCTCCCGAGCTTGATAGTTCCCGATGCATGGGCTGTAGCTGCGACTTTCCTTCATACCAACGATTTCTCGCACAGCGTCTAAAAGCTGTTCTGGTGGGTTGAGGTTTCCAAAGCTTGTAGGGTCGCCTATAAAAAGTCCTTAGTCAAAAAAAGAGATCCTACATTTGGAGATTGCTTACATTAATGACAACAGTCAGTTTCATAATTTATACCTACCTACTCGTATACCTGATATGATAAAGTTCAACGGACCTCCAAATTAAAAAAAAAAAACAGATCGATCAACAAATAATTTTAGAATCTGGTCGGTCGGAAGGACCTTGCCTTTCAAGTCCAAAATATTAACTTACCCACAGAAAGAGGGATGAATATTTTATTTGGATTCGGCTTTAGATTCAAGTCTTCAATAATCTCCCTTATCGGGTTGTGCGTGTTGCGAGCTAGGCCCGAGGGCCGCACCTTCCATTGCCTTACAGCTCGAGACATCTGCTCTCTTCTCTAGCAAGAATTAAAATACTTTTTTGATCAACAGTTCGTTCTTTTGTAGGAGTTGGTAGATACTCACGAATACAACCTGCCATCCCTACAAGACATCTACATAAAGAAAGAAGGACGTTCAACCCGTGGACACCACCTTAGATTGGCCCGTGACTCTACTCAAGCCCTTGCAGCGCACCATTTTATAAGCAATAGAGTGGTTCACAACAAACAAACACCTTCAAGAATAAACTTGACAACTGGTTACCAGACGACAAAAACAAACTAAAAAAAGTGACACAATGACTTATTCAACACTGTGTGTTAAAGACACATCAGCCACAGGCTGCTCGTCTTTAATAAATAAATAAATAATTACATGGTGTTTTTATAGGCGTGAAAAACGTTAGGGAAGGGTAATCATTCAATAATTCATCACAATAGACTCGCATAATGAGGCATTGATTGTTTATTATATTGCATATTAGTGTAGTAGGCTTCTGGAGTATGATCAGCTGCGTGGAGCACAGGCGACATAAGCCATGGTTTTTGGGGATAGCCAGAGTCCCCTAGTAGCCACTCAATTTTTCCACTTCTGTGTTCATCTTCTATGAACCGGCTCAGGGACCACGATCTCCAAATATAGCTATCATGAGCAGCCCCTCCAAATGTTGCACATACACCTATAATTTTTAATCGCTGTCGCATATCTGAAACAAGGCAGAAATATTTTTTATTATTTCAAATAGGAATAAATAGGTAGGTACCATCTTCCTCCCTTGGAGGATTTTGCAGACATCATTATTGGTGAAATGCAACTATGCACTGATATGTGTTGGTCTTCTCACAATGTAAAAATAAAATCATGTTATTTTCGTTCATTTCATGTGTTATTTTAGCTTTTCATGTAACCTCAACTTTATAGTTTTGCGCTACCACTTTGTAACACCATCGTGTTACGGTAGCGCAAAAAGGTGAGCGACTTTTGTAGTGCCGTTGCATAACATTTTGTGTTACTATTGTGTCAAAATTCTGGACTTTATCCACACAATGTTGAAACAAATCAATTTTTTACAAGTTTGCAATGCCCTTGTGGAGATTTCAAACAAAATTTAATAAATATAATGTATACATACCCTTTGTTTGATTTGATTACATTCCTCTCTTGTTTTGTGGTAGGAAATTTCACATAGCTTGGAAGCAGTTCATTGAGGGCATGAACAACTTCCTCTACACAGCGACTTACAGACGGCTGGCTGAGGGGCTCTAACCAGTCCTGCCCCACTGGCTTTTGATAGCTACCGGTGGCCAGGAAATTGAGTGTTGTATCTAAAAAAATAAAAGTAATTCTTTGTATTAAAAAGTAGGGTTAGAATAAAGGTAGTATTACAGTGTAGGTAGGTAAGTACAGCCACCTCCCCGAACAGCCTATAAGGAACTTTAACAACAGTCCATAGCTGGACGCAGGCCTCCCCGTGATAAGCACCTTATTGGTTTTTATCTCATGTACCTAAGTACCAGTACCTATTACTAATTTTAATGATGCACTTACTTTGATTTCTGGTGTTATACTTGTGCACCTTTGAGGAGTCACTCCATCTCTGCTTTTAAGGATCCCACATAGATAAGAATACAGTTCTTTGCTAACCCTTTAGCACCGCACAAACAATTTAAGGTCCATTGAAAGAGGGTCCGCAGAACCTCCTGTTTATAGTCGTACTTTGCTGGTGCCAGCGTCTTACGCGTCGTCTCCTTAGAATAATATCCTTATATAATAGAATGAGTCAGTCAGTCAGTGGTAATCTAGCTTTATATATCAGAATAATTGATAGATTTTTAGGTTATGTTGTTCAAAACAAACAATCAATGAAAACTACTTTACTTATTCGTTCCGAAACTAGTAATGAGTGACTTGAATGTTTATACAAATCATTATTTTAGGGCTTTAAATTTTCAAATCAAATTATAGTAGTGTAAGCTCAACAATTTAATGGTTGAGCAAGCTTTTATAATTCAAAATATTTATTATTGGAAACAAAAAATAATTTTTAATAAAACCGTAAATTTCCGAATAGACCGGATGTAAGATTTTGAACGAAGCGTGTGAAATAATCGTAAAACAAAACACGGGGCATAGACAACCAGTCTTGTGGCATGCAGAATACCATTTTTCGATTCCACACATAGGCTCGTTTGAAACGCGTTTGTGTTTAGAACGCGTTGTGACGTCACACGTTTTGGGCATGTTATCTCTTGGGTCATAGGGAATCGGGCCCTAGATCGGAATAGAATCGGACTAGTGATTTTTTTTGTCCAAAATATCCCGAAATCTAGTGAGTTTTGAGTTTTGAGACCAAATCTAGTGATATTTTTTTCTGCAAGTTGGCAACACTGGCGGTGATTTTCGTGAAAAATCACGAAACAGAAGGAATTATAGGAAATATACCTACATTACCTACCACCACGCATAATTTAATTATTACTAATAAATAGGTATCATGAGAAAACTTACTCTTTTTGTCCATGTGAAAAACCTTCTATTTCCAAGAAAGCTGTATTCTCGGTCAAATGTAAGATATCAATCCAAACTGGCTACAGAAGATCCACAAACAGTCGAATATTGTGCAAATATTGTGAGGTAACTTCGGCCTTCTCTACTCAGTATTTCTCAGTACCTACATTTATGCATACACATTGCATAGGTAGCAATTATTTACGTCAGACAATTTCTGGTACTTCGTATTTATTTTACAGATAGACAGCATGACTACGAAAATTTCTTGGCAACTCTACTTATGAGCAGAGCCATACGGTCTCCGGCTCTGGTTGTGCGGGCCTTCAACGTGGAAGTCGCTCGTGTGCAAGACCAGACCACGGATGCTCATACAGCTGCATTTAGATTACAATTCTGGCTTGATACCATCAAAAGTATTTATAAGAATGACCAAACTTTGCAGAATGTCCCAGCTAATCCCATAGCACGGGAGTTATTTAAGGTATGATTATTTTTACTTACAATCTCCCTAACTTCCTACTTAGAATGATGTTGCCATTCCTTTCTTTACTAATAATAAATTTCCAGTGTAAGCAAGCTGTGTAATTATTGAATAATGATGATTTGATTATATTTCAGGTCTGCTGCTGCTATTCTCTACCTAAACGACATCTTGAAAAGCTTATAAGCTCGCGGACCAGCTTGCTCAAAACAAAGCACTTCTTGTCCTTGGAAGAAGTAGAGAAATATGCTGAAGAGTCAACCTCCCCAATATATTACTTGCTCCTGAAAGTGGCAGGAGTAGAAAATGTGCATGCAGATCATGCAGCTTCACATTTAGGCAAAGCTCAGGGGTTAACAAATATACTCAGGTAACGTAATTACCCTCCCTACCTATGTACCTAATAATCTATTCTAACCTTCTATCTAATAACTAATGCATGTCCATGCAGAATTCAATGCAAGATGTAAGAATATATTTTTTTATAGATCAATCTTCATATCAAACCAGCACAAAATGGTGTCAATACCTATGGATGTACTGATGAAGCATAAAATCAGCCAGGAGAATGTGCTAAGAGGAGAAGACTCTGAAAACATGAGAAATGTTGCATTTGAAGTGGCTTGCAGAGCTAACAGCCAATTACAGAAGGTACAGACTTATTTGAAAAGATTAAGTATTATTTCTCAGCACAATTTTGACGTGACAACGTCTTATAAATTGGTTTGCCGGGTGACACTTCAAGAAACTGCGTTACGCTCCGCGTGAGCGGACTGTAACGCAGTTTCTTCAGTTACCACTCAAAGTCGTTGTCACGTAAAACTTTCGCCCGTATACCGACTTTACAGGCAACCAATTTTTTGTACTATTTGCAGATCGACCAGTTGTAGATGTACCAGGTCTTTTCTACAAAAAATCTATCTGATAATGAAGTAAATATAGCTATCTAGTACCCAGAACACAAGCTCTGCTTAGCTTGGTTGTGTGAATTGTCTAGTATTATTTATTTCTGAATATATTTTTTAGGTATCATCCAACAATAGGTACCCTGAAAAACATGATTTATCCTAAGTGAAATATACAAAAATATTTTTTTGCAGGCAAGAAGCATCCAAGTTCCAAAAACTGCCAGACAAATATTTCTTCCAGCTGTAGCTACAAATTCATATTTGGATAAACTCCAGAAATGTAATTTTAATATTTTTGACAAATCCTTACATACAGGCAATGCATGGCTTCCTGTTCGCCTGTACTACCATAGGTATCTCAATAAGTTCTAAGACTGTTAACTTAGTAAAAAATTCTAATTTTTGTTAGTGATAGATTTTAGCAATTAGTTGAAATATAACAATTATGTTAACTATTATAACTGACTTTTTTTTGTTATCATTAGTTCAATCTGCTAGGATATCATGAGATAAAAACCAATTTTTTATATAAATAATTGCACTGTTTACTTTCAAGCTTCATGCAAATAAATAGTTTATAACAATGAGATTCAAGCAATTGTTTTGGCAACTTGAGTACCTTAAAGTACATACAATTCTTACGCCACTAACAAACTACAAGCAAGTAAATTATTATTATACTAAAACATACCTACCTTAATAAGAAAAATCTGTTTATAAAAATAATAATTGTGAGATAGTTGATACAAACAGATACTCCAAAAATATAATTTAGACAATTCCTTTTTCCTTAACTTTGGTAAGCAAATCCATTAGGATCTTCAAGATCTTTGGTTGGTGTGAATTGTTTTTGATGTGCAAAAACACAAAAACGGAATTACAGTTAAATTACAACATCTAGCATCTTAAAACTAAATAAGTAACATTGCTCAAATCCTCGCATTTCTGGTTTACAAAAAAATCATGACATTACACATGAATTCCATTTATCAGCTTCTAAATAGTAAAAAACAAAATAAACATCTCAAACATAAATTAGTAAGTGTAAACACAGCCAATATGATTACACTAATTTTGGAATGTAAAGTTCTCATTTTATAAAGTACAGGTTGACTTAAACTTACACTATAGTAAAAAAAGCTTATTTAAGTACTATGGTATCCATCACAATGAGCTTGCTGCACAGTAAAAAGCTGCAATTGGAAGTAAATTGAAATATGAATTTCATTCAGATGGAGTTAAGTCTTTTTCTGCTTCTCCTTCACACAGAATTTGCTGTAGGAGATCGTAAATGGGTTCAAATGCTTTCCGACATGCTGCATTTGTGGGAATTAGATAGTCATGCATGTCATGATGACTGATAGTTCCATCATTTTGTATAAAACCTTTATCTATGCTGACCATTTCAACTTTGTTCATGCTAGTAACTTTCTCCCGCAGCAATTGGTTGATTTTTGAATTTTTGTCTCTTAGAGCATTTGGATATTGGCCTCTAGGAAGAAGACTCTGAAATAATTTTTTATCATAAGTGTAAACAGCAGGCAGGTTTTTCCTAGCTATAAAATATTAAACATGATGATACTTACAGGTAAAACTATGTAACCACTTGGATGTTTTTCTTTTATTAGTGATATAATTTCTAAGATTCCTTCCGAGACTTGTTCTGCAGTGTGCTCAACATTGTTTGTCCCCACATGAACAACAAATACCTGTGATAAAATAAAATAAATAATAAAGTCTATAAAGATTAGTAGTATGGTACATGAAGTATGACATTACCTTGGCTTCAACATGATCTAACTCTCCGTTTTTAATGCGCCATAGAACATTTTGAGTTTGATCATTATGAATGCTAAAGTTAAGGCAGTGCAAGGGTGCAAACCACTGATTCCACACCTCGGTATGCTCTAAGGCTTGCAATATGGAGTCGCCAATGAATATAACATCTGCATCTTTTCCTTTTGCATCTGACAAGAATCTGTTATGCTGCAAATAAAGAGGACTGGTAAGAAGAGGGATCCAATGCAAAAGCAAATTATTTCAATACATTCAAGGGAGAACAAATTAATGTAGGTTCATAACTACTTTATTTTTTGTTTTCTTATTTGAAACATACAGTTATTATTAACTAAAAAATATATCCTAACACATAAACCAGCGATGAAACAATACCAAAAAACAGACAGTTCGGCGCTCAATATGCAACTAAACTAAAAACACCATCTCAAATTAAAGTAAGTACTTTGTTAAGTCTATGAATGTTTTCAGTAAAAAATCGAATAGGTTTACGAGCAAACATTAAAATAAGGCACAAACAGTGTAAATTATGGTAAATATCGATAAAAAAATAGTGCACGGCACAGCAAAAGAGAAATTCAACGCTTACAATACTATTCCACCTTCCATCACCCTCAAAATCTTGTTGAGGAGCAGCTACAGAGCAAGGATTCATGATTCTCAAATTTTCAACTGCCTTGAAACTAAAACTAAAGAGGTACCTATTTTTGCAGTAAAAAAATGCAAAAATTCGATAACACGGAAATATATAGATAGAGCCTCAACTTCAACTTCTTGTTTCGGGCAGTTTTGAGGTTTTTTTGAGACTTTTTCCGGTCTGTCTTTGTCAAATTCATTCAACTTCTTCAAATTCATTCAAGAACGAAAAAGGTAGCGGCTTTAAGCCCATAGATAAAAAAATCTTATTGTAAGCTGTTAGCTCAATTATTCTCTTTTTACGCTTTAGCTTGTCCAAATGGACAAAATACAGGGTGTTAGTGTAAACAGTATTATCCTTGAAACCACGTATATACACCCCTACAATAAGACGATACATATTATTTTTAAAAATAAAAGTCAATTAGTTTCGATGGAATTTCATAATTCATTTCTCTGCTATCCTACGTGATTTGAGTCGTATAGAATCAATGGTGGCCATCTTACTTTTAAAGATTTTTGGTAAATTGAAAAAAACTGTCAAAATTACAAAGCTACTTCAATGTACTCATTGAGATATGCTAATAATTGCAGTTAATTTTAAAAAGTTGATTAATAGAACTTAAATTTAATCAAAACTTAATAAAGAGATATAATTTAAATAAATGTTATTAATATGGCTGACTTTGATACCAACAAATTAAAATTGCCATTTTTGATCCCAAGATTGGTCAAGATGGCCGTTTCTGTCACAAAGCAAAGAAAAGATTGCCGCTTTTGCTCCTAATCGATTCTACGAAAAATTAGGGTTGTGCTAAGCATGTTGAAATAAAAACCCAGTCAAATTTTAGCATTCTTATATTAAAGTTATTAAACCACTAAAACATTTATTTTTAACATTAAATTAAACTTAAACGCGTAAATCGTTTCCTTCCTCAAGTGGTTCTTGGCAGTAATCTACACCTTCAGGGGGAGGAGTAAACTGTAGTGACTCCTGAGTTGATAATAAATCTTTGTAAAATTTTAGAGATGGCGAAGAGAGCCAATCATTTCCAAAATGTTTGGTTATAAGATTTTTTATATCCTTTACTTTATTTTTATTCAATGCAACGGTTTTCTTAAGTTGTTTTGGATGTAACATATCAATTATTTTCTGCCGTTTGCAGATGTTAGAGGCAGTTCCTATGTCACTTTTGTAAAAAGTTTCGCCTCTCACAAGGACATTACCCGATTTTTTAGAACGCACCAAAATGAATCTCTTGCATTCTTTAAATCTGACGTTCCAGGAAGTCGTTGGTGCTAGAATCTTCTTAGCCGTTTCTCTCCAATCACTGACTGGACAGTCATCTCCAAATCGCACAATTGTTGAAGTTTGAGATATAATCTCTTTTATGTCATCAGGGTGCACGATGACTTCTTGTCTCTTCAGTTTTTTTTCTATTACACCAAACGCTCGATCCGGAGGCATATACGAGTGACCTGTGACCGGGAAGACCACTTCAATGTTTTTGATGGTTGGGTTTGACAGCAACCATTTACAACATGTTGCAATGACTACGGAATTTTTATTCTGACCCCCACAACCGTCAGCTACCAGGCGTATTCTGTTTATTCCAGTTTTATCAGTTTCAGTAAGTCTATGGTAGATAGCGGATGAAATCAAATTCGAATATTTGTGAAACTCATCTTCGGTGCAGCAGTACGCAAACACGTTTTCCTTGGTCATGGGTTGTGTAGAAGCCCCTTCTACCATTGTCAAGTTGTAGAGGTAAAGTTGTCGGCTATAGTAGCATATCTGGTCAGGTAATTTTGGTAGTGGGAGGTTTTTTTGGCAGTCAAATGAAATAATTTTTAATCCATCTGATTGCTCACGTAATTTGTCAAAGAAGGCTTTTGCTCTCAGTTTATGCACTCTCTTTTGAGTTATTAGTAAACTTTTCTTTGATGTGTCCAATTCCGTTTTAATTTTCTCCTCTAGCTCGAGACATGTTGAGCACACATCAGTGCGCGGTGAACCAAACCCGAGGTTGTAGAAATTATTAAAAATATACCTGAAGTACGACAGTTTTACTTCAGGTTTGACCCACTCACATGTTTTGTACATATTGTACAATTTAGTGATATTTAACTCAGCAGCTAAATATTTTCTTTCGGCGAATTTAGATTTGCGGCAGTAGTGCGACTCCACACACTTCAAACTTTGAATAAATTCGTGTACAGAATTCTTTTGCTCGGTGTATTTTTGTGAGTTCCGAAATCCACCACGAGTTTCATGAGCTATATCACCATCGTAAAAAAATCTTTTCATTACATAGCTCACTCTGTGTTTTGTAACTCCAAAAATGCTCAGAAATTGCTTTTGGCATACTGGTATCTTTTCTTTATTGACGAATACTGCATATTTTATCGATGTTTGTTTACAGACTCTTGGTGTTGTTCTTTTAGCAATATACTTGATAGAACATAGTTTTAAAAGCATTGCGTCTTGGCTTCTTTTATCTTTATGTGCATAAAATTTCTCGTGCAGTTTTCTAATGTTTGTTAAGCTTAGTTTGGAGCACTGGAATGCTGGTTGGTCGTGCTCACACACGCGCGAGGGTAGAGTTTTTGATGAGTATCTGAAATTAATTCAAAATCATCAAAATGTATGAAATTAGGTATCTACCTACTACCTAGGGGTCGTCTATTCCAGGCTCGACATGGGTTCGGAAAAAATCACGACATCATTATCTCAAGTGTTTGTGTGTTTTATTAAAATGTAGAAAACATCCAGAAAACCCAGAAAAAAATCTGCAAATATTTATCCCGAGTCGGGAATTGAACCCACAGGTTTGATCCTCCTGCAACTTTAATGTCAGATAGATATTTTTATCAGGATGTTTATACTTTCCAGAAATAGATTATACTTAAATTGGATATTATATTGGATTATACCACTAGACCACAAGTGCTATAAATATCTATACTTAGTGAGCCTAGTCCTAATTTGAAATAAATGAAACAACATTGTAGTAGTAGTCATCTATCATCGCACAATGGACCGACCTGAGTCTTAGTGCGGATATAAGAGTACACCATAACATACCAGTCATTTGCCTCTGTAACTCCAACCTTGCGATTTATATTCAAAATAGCGTACCTACGTACATTAACCTTAATTTTTCATAGAATCATTGAATTACAGATACAGTTTGGTTTAAATTTTCTACCATAAATAGATAAACAACCAACATAGGTACTTCTTCACCTACTACAGATGATGATGATGATAAGAATAAAATTGTGTCAACCCTAGCCCGTTATTTTACCTGTTTTTCTTAGCGACATTCTTCTTCCATTTTTCCGGATCCCTCTTGCGTTTTCTAGTGAAACTATTGTTTGTCACTGCCGGGCGATCATCCATGATTGGATTTTCAATAAACTTTGCTTCGTAAAGTCACAAATACTGCAATAATGTAAGTAAAATTCCAGCCGTCAATCGTAAGAAAAACCTGTTTCTCGCCATCTTGACTTTGTACCCAATGCTCGGCTGTGATTGGTCGAGGGCGAACTATGGCCGTCATTGGTTCCGACTGTTCACAAAATAGCCGTATTTGACTATAAGCACCGTTTTTCGATGTCTTTTGCAAGGAACATGGCCGTACCTGATTCTGATATGTCAAAAAAATCGGTTTGATTTAACATTTTAAATTTTTCTACCTAACTAACACAGATGTGATAAAAAGTGAGATTGCCGCCTTTGATTCTATATGACTCATTTCATGGACACCCTAGTGACCTTATCACGCTGCGCCGCCCGCTCTCGCCTGTAGCCGGCCGGCGGCCGGTGGTGTAGGTATCGAAGCCACTCGAATCGTAGGTACCTACAACTTGTGATGAAACTTTCCCTTCATACTTTTCCTGGCTTAGGACAGGCAAAAATAGCTACTCTATCACATTTGCCAGTAAGTAGGCTAAAGTAGGTAGGTACTTACTGGTATTACTACTGGTAGGTACTTACTGGCCGTAGGCACGTAGCCTTTGTGTAGCCGCTAGGAACGTTTCCCGGCTTGGCACACGTTGTTCTGGGAACCGCTCTGCGTACATCGTACGAGCCAAGTTCATGTTGTCACCAGCGATGGCATAAAGTCGCACCATATCAGTCCACTGTTCATTTGTGAACGACATCGTCACTTCTCTACTTAACACAATACGCGAACAAATCGGCACATCACAAATTAGCACGGAACGCGTCGTGACGTGCTCACTACCTAGCAGGCGGGCTGTGACTGACGACCTCTAGCGCGGCGCTTTTAAGTCGGCGCGCGAGCGGCGGCTTTGTATGAAACCGACAAAGCAGGCGGGCTGTGACTGCCGACGAGTGCGAGCCGACCGCGAGCGAGCGGCGCGGACGCGGCGTAGGTATAGGGGTGTAGGGTGAAATGCTTTTATGATGTATGAGGATTTTTTTTTCAAAATTATGTAAAAAAAAGTTTAGTTTTATCATCGGTTATGGACTCCGTTCATGATTCTGAACCCAGGGTTTCAAGGATAAGACTGTTTACACTAACACCCTGTACATATATTAAGACTAGCTTCTGCTCGCGGCTTCGCACGCGCTGTTTCCATAAACGTTTAAAGGTGATTTTTATCCCATGGGAACTGATTTACGGGATAAAAATAATCCTATGTTTGATTCCAGGATTAGAATTACCTGTATGAAAAATTTCAACCCGATCCGTTCAGTAGTTTTCCATCCATCCATCTATCTATCCATCCAAACTTTCGCATTTATAATATTACTAGCTTCTGCCCGCGGCTTCGCATGCGTTCTTTCTATGGAAACGTTTTGAGGCTATTTCTATCCCATGGGAAATGATTTATGGGATAAAAAAAGTAGCCTATGTTTGATTCCAAGGTCGCTGTGGAGTTTACGGGACACAAGGAAAAATCATTTTTTTGAGGTCATGAACTTTGAGGTCAGTGACCTCCAGGTCACTGACCTTTTTTTGGGAAAACGTTGGTTTTTGCTAGGGTCGATGACCGAAAGATATATTATTGAGTTTTGAGGCCAAGGTCAATGACCTTTGACCTCAAAGTCCCCACCCCCGCTTCGCAGGATGGGATATGTGTTAACGTTATGACTCTGGGTGCAGTTATACATATACACACCCTTTCAGTCACAGAGTCGCCCTCCCCCTCGCTTCGCGGGGGTTGGCCGGGCTTCGTTAGGAGTAAGTTAATGTTGAGAGACCCCCGAGTGAGAACGACACATTTTGACCTCTAGCGCGGAGCTCATTGAACTTTGGGGTCAGTGACCTGATCAAAAGTTGCCCCTTAGTTCACCTCCTTTACGATATCGTAAGAAAAAATCGTAAACTCCACTCCAACCCAAACATTTATCCATCCATCCAAACTTTCGCATTTATAATATTAGTGTGCTGTAATGTGGTGTGTGTGATTACGTGATTAGTGTGAAGAACGAAAACTGAACGTGACTGAACTGCCTTTTTCGTGCAAACTTGCCTACAGACGATCAGTTTTCAACAAAGTATTTTTCTTTCATGGCTTGTGAGTGGTGATGCATCGGGGAATTTCATACTTTTATATCTTTATCAACCAATGAACCAACAACCAATGAGCTAACCGGTGAAATAGCTCCAGAAACTTTTTCAGAAAACCTAACCTAAAAATAAAAAAATAATTTTATTTCGGACACTATATAAATATTCAAAGGTATGGACAGCGAACTAAATTCACATGAAGCACTTACACTTGAAATTCTAGAAACCAGACATAGAAAAGAAAAAAAGGAACTGCAGGCAAAAGTTCAGGCACTCAAAAAAGCTTCTAAAAATGACAAAACCAAGAAAAAAGAACTTGCAGCTGAAATTATTCGACTAGAATCAGATCTAAAAAACAAACACGAACAAGAACTAGACAATTTCAAACCACCTGAAAATCCAAGTGGTGATCATGAAGATAATGTTGAGGAAGATGCAGAAGATAGTGCTAAACCTAAATATTCTAAGGCTCAGAAAAGAAGAGACAAGAAAATTCAACAAGATAGAGATCGAGAGGTACAAATAAAAGTACAGGAAAAAGAAAACTTACATGGACCAAGAAACAAAGAAATTGAAGCAATTAACGCCAAGTTAAAAGAAAGGAATTTGTCAATATTCCCAGTGCCGTCGGATGGTGATTGCTTATACAAAGCAGTCGCCCACCAGCTAGCAGTAAAGAGGCACCAGCAGGTCACTGTCACTGATCTTAGGTGTACAGTGAGCTCTCACATTAGAGAGAACAAGGTTGACTTTATACCATTCATGTGTAATCCCAAAACACTGGATACACTCTCAGATACAGAATTTACAGAATATTGTGATAAAATAAGGGATACTAAAGTTTGGGGAGGACAGTTAGAAATCAGAGCATTATCCAATTCACTGAAAGTTCCCATTAATATTATACAGGCTGCTGGTCCTGACACAATTGAGCAGGGAGGGGAGTTTGAAGGACCACCATTATTGGTAACATATCACAGGCACATGTATCAACTAGGAGAACATTATAATTCTACAGTACCTGCTGACCCTGAAGAGGATTGAGTTTGGTTGAACAGATATACCATGAACCAGGCAGAACAGTCATGTTACTTGAATAAAATATAAACTGCTGGAATGCTTGCTGATGCTAGTGCATTAGCAAAATGTATTTACATTATCAATTTAAACAGTAAACATTTTACAAATCCATTTGTTTCTTCTTTTTTTACAAAACAGGACAACTTGTTAGATCGAAGTCTTTGGTTTGATCTTATAAGTAGGCATTAGTAGAGATTGCTTTATGGAAAAGGCCAGTGGCCAGTTTATTTTTGTGCCCTAAAGTGCCATAACAATACTAGCAAAACCAACATTTCATAAGAAATGCTTAATGAATGATACATCAGAATTTGCAGATAATAATTTATTCTGTACAAACGGGTGTTAGTACAATAGCACACAAAGAAACAACAAAACATTACTTAAATGGTAGGTTTTATGCTCCATTTTGAACTGGGGTTCCACCAGGGGCATTTTCGTCTTCAGCATTGTGCTTAGTGGGGTCATCCGGTTTCATTGCAGGGAACAGAAGAACCTCCTGTAATGATAAAATAGTATTTTAAATTGCATTATTAAATATTATATTATTAAACTACCAGCCCTACCAGCGTTCTTGTCTTCTGTCTACAGCACTAGTTCTTTAGTTGAAAAATTTTTAAATCCTTCTCTTTTGGTCCCACCTGGAATGTCATTGAAAATTTCATTTTTAGACGAAGCTCGAACGGCTTGGCATAGTGCTTGCCCCGATGCTGCTCCCCCAAAATCACTTTTGTCCCAACGGCAATGGGACGGGCCTCTGTGTGAGTTGACACGGAACTGTTTGTTACAAACGTGCTCCAGCTCTGCAGATCGTGCCCGCCTCCTGGCCGTTTCTAAATGGGAGTCAGGACATTGGTTGCAAGCATTTCCTTCATATAACACTGGTACTTTATTGGATCCCGTAACTTTCCGTATCGCAACATGTCTCCGGTTGGGTGCAAGGTGTTGCGCGCCTCATCAATGCCAGTGCGGTACTGCTGTCGAACAGCTTGGTCATCACGGATTATCGTGCACTAGGGCCGCTGGTCGGATATCTCGCCACGCTAGCCTTAACGACATCATCCGGCGGGCCTTTGTCACCGTTAACGTACCAGCTATTCTCGAACCGAATGGTCTGTTGCGTGACGATGGTAAGAGGCCCGACGGTATGACACTAGTCCCATGGGAGTTGGGGAGGCCCATTGTGTGGGACGCTACATGCGTCGACACACTTGCGCCTTCCCATCTTCCGAGGACATCCGTGAGGGCGGGTGCGGCGGCAGATTTGGCCGAAGATCTCAAGAGGCGCAAATATGCAGGTCTCGACAGAGCCTACACATTTGCTCCCCTTGGAGTCGAGACCCTAGGTCCGTGGGGTACCGAGGCTCTTCGGGTTTTCAAAAAACTATCTGAGCGTCTGGTCGAAGCGACGCGTGACCCGAGAGCTGGTGAATATCTGGCACAGCGTATCAGCATTGCCATACAGCGTGGCAATGCAGCCAGCGTCTTGGGGACGCTTCCGACTGGTGTTGATATGGATCAGTTGAGCTATCTGTAGACTGTTTGCAACAGTCGGCAGTTAGCTCAATTGTTTCAATTGTAAATACTAGTATAATTTTCTTTGTGAATAAATGTTTACCCATTATTATTAAATATATAGTTAATTTCTGATGCAACCATGATTTTAATGAAATGGACAAAGGTAAGGCCATAGAGGCACACTTGCCATAGAGGGAAATAAGAATTGAGGAGGCTCCCTTCCAAAAGCAAAGCTGTCAGTTCCTTTTTTTCAATTCTTATCAAGGTTGTAGTCATCCTTTACAGAATGTTGAATAAAGAAGTTAGATTAGAATCTAACTTGACATAAAGAATGATTGGAATCTAATCAAAGTACAATCTTGATGGAAATGGAAGAAAAGGAACTGACAACTTTGTTAGAACATCATATTCAGTATCATTGCTGTTTATCAAATCAGTAATAGGTTTTCTAGTAGGAAAGTTGGTACTACCAGAGAGTATAAATGAATTTACCTACTATAGTATTTTGCAGCTTACAGTTATCTTATTAACTTTTTATAAGTACATATACATTTATTGTATATACATTGTTGAAGATAAAAGTCTTGTGATAAACTTAAGTTGACATTTGTATCTTATAGACAATAATGTCTCATCTAGTATTGGAATGAATCAAAGTGCAATTATTGGCACATGCATGTACAACTTAGATGTAGGGAGGTAGAGTTATGACCTCCATAATATCCCGTTTATAGACCAGTTGCATAAGGTCAACCTGTGCATGTGCGCCATGCATGACCAAGGGAAGTGTTAATTATGATACTTCACATCTATAGAGGGCGCCCCACGTCCATGCCACATGGAAGTATCTTAGATATTGTAGATAGAAAGTTTTACTGAGAGGAGTCTTCATTTTGATTTTGAAAACAATTTAAACGGCATTTAAAGTTTTTTAAATAATCGCCCCGTCTGAACCGGGAATCAAACCCGCGAAATTGAAAAAAAAAAACACCCGAAATTTTACGATATCGATCAAAAAATCGGACCGCGCCTAGACGATATTTATCATAAGCTTTTTTTTAAATGTATCTGTAATAGTCCGATTTTTTGATAATTCCTTTGTATAAAGTAATGATAAAATAAAATATGTAGTGGCGCTACTATCGGGGTATATTATTCGCCTTAATCGTAAGGATAATTTCTGTTCCAGATAAGATAACATCTTAAATAAAAGGAAGAAATAGTCCTTACGATCGAGCCTTTTGATTGCTATCGTAAAATAACGCGTTTTTTTACAATATCACGGGTTCGATTCCCGGTTGAGACAGGTGATCAAAAATCTTTGAATGCAGTTTAAGTTGTTTTTAAAATCAAAATGAAGTCTTCTTTGAGTAAAATGTTCTATGTACAATATTTATGATACTTTCCCTCCATGTGGCATGGCCGTGGAACGCCCTGTATTAATAAAAATGACGAATTGACGTTGTTAGACTTTGACGTTTGTTAGTCTGACAAAAACTCGAGAACGGCTGGACCGATTTGGCTAATTTTGGTTTTGAAATATTCGTATACGCCGGGTCAGCTCGTTCTTACTAAAATTACAAATGCGAAAGAAAGTCTGTCTTTTTTTGACGACCTCTGTGGTGCAGCGGCCGAAGGTCCGCCTGCGACGCAAGAGGTAGCGAGTTCGATTACTGCCTCGGAACAAATGTTTTTACAATCTGCAGATATTTGTTCAGGGGGTTTGGTGTTTTCTGCGTGTAATAATAAAAACTACGTAGTATAATGTATTAAGTCTACCAGTATCTCGTACCCATAACACAAGCTCTGCTTAGCTTGGACAGAAAATAATTAATAATTGGCTTTGGGCTAGATGATATGCTGGCTGTGTGAATTGTACAGCATTATTTACTTATTTTTCACGCCTATAAGGCTGAAAGGAGCTAATTAGCATTTCGATTACCCAAGTCTAAGAGTCCTTTAAGGTCTAAAGAAAATAAAGCACTTTGATATTTGACGCGCCCGTGTTCACTCCACCTGCGGGCATGGAGGGAATGTGTTTTCTGGGGAAGGACATAGGCTTCTATTTGTCTAGGAAAAACTCCTGCAAAACCGAAGGCAGAAAAGAGTTAACAATAAATACATAAACATTAGTGCAGTATAGCAAATATATAGTGACGGAACCGTGGTCCCACTGCGATGTCCCACTGGTGGGACAAAACTTTTTCGTGGTCCCACCAAACACACACTTGACCGTTCAACATATGGCTCTGGGTGCAATTATATATATACACACCCTTTCAGTCACAGAGTCGCCACGACCCCCCCCCCCCCCCCCGCTTCGCGGGGGTTGGACGGGCTTCGTTAGGAGTGCAATATATTACTTAGGTACCTTGATATTATTAGAGTCTGTGAGGAACATAGTGAGTCTGTCGACGCCTAGCCCCCAGCCTGCTGTCGGCGGCAGGCCGTACTCCAGAGCCGTGCAGAAGCCCTCATCAGTGGGCGGCGTCTCATCGTCTCCCGCGGCGCGGTTCTTGGCTTGTTCCTCGAAACGTTCGCGCTGTGTTGCCGGGTCGTTCAATTCTGTGTACGCGTTGCATACCTCTTTTTTCATTACAAAGAGTTCAAACCTGGGAATTTAAACAATAATCACATTTATTTCATACTGGCTTCTGCCCGCGGCTTCGCACGCGTAATTTCGGTATAATAACTAGCCTTTTATCTAAGTTAGGCTTTGTTCTAAATGTACGCCATATTTCATATTGATCTGTTCAGCAGTTTTGGAGGTCCTAGGTAACAGAAAAAACACATTTCACAAACTATCGGCGTTATAATGCTAGTAGGATTTGATGCATATTTATTTATTTATTTTTATTTCTTAATATAACTACTCGTAGAAGCAAAGGCAGCAACATCCCATTTTTTTTACATGGATAAGGCTGCCTTTACTTCTAATGACTCATTTGATTTATTTGCTTACATGTACGCACTAGGGTTTAGTCCCGAAATTAAAGTGTTTTCAAAACGGCCCTGATGAAAGAATAACGGCGCAAAAACATTTAGCGTTAGAATCTTACCTTTCCGTTAAACCAGGACTTTCCCTATGGTATTTGGAGAGTGGGCTCATGACCTGTGGGTGGTCTAGAATAAAAGTGGGGTTGATACACTTCTCTTCCAAGAACTCGCCAACCAACTTGTCTAGGAGTCTGGCGCTTGTTCTGGGGGCACCACACTCCACCTGTTAAAGTAAAAATGGATTTTATTAGCGTAATAAAGTTACAGAGTCCTTAAGGCGAATAGTAGGGGTGATAGTGGTGCCACTAGATATTTAATTAAATTATTAAGTTATACAAAAGAATTATCAAAAAATCGGACCGCTGGTAGACGATACCAATCACAAGCTTTTATTTAATGTATCTGTAATAGTTTTGTTTTGTGTTATTCAATCAAAAACCTTGTTTGGAGAGCTTGGTGGCCACCAATAGGAACTAAACTCTTGAAACAAGTATCTGCCTAAATAATACAGTACAATACTATTAAAGATACATAATTTAAAAAAAGCTAATGATAGATATCGTCTACGCGCGGTCCGATTTTTTGATAATTCCTTTGTATAACGTAATTATAAAATTAAATATATAGTGGCGCCACTATCCACCCTACTATTCGCACTCGCAACACCTGAACTACACTCCGCCCACGCATTTTTTTTTAACTGAATGAAATAAATGAATATTTCATAGAAACGTAATCTGGTAGCTCCATGATCATGATTATCGAAGCTCTCGTTAGTGCCAATATTTTACGAGTATATTATTTATTAATAAAACGTCAAGTGCGAGTCGGACTCGAGCACTAAGGGTTCCGTAAGACCTTGTCTTGCCAAATCATGATTCTAGGTCAACGGGAAGTAGGTACCCTGTAGTCCATGGCGAGAATCAAAAAAATTGTTTTTGTGAATTAACTACAAATTTACTGTTTCTGTATTTTTCCCTTTATTTGTGATATAAGACCTTGCTTCTTACTAAATTTTCTATGTGATGCGAAATGATTCTAGGTAAACTGGAAGTACCCTATAGGTTTTGGTCTATAGCAAGAATCAAAAGTATATTTTTTTGGTGCATTAACTGAAAATTTACGTTTTAGGATTTTTCCCTTTACTTGTCCTATAAGGCCTTGCTTCTTACCAAATTTCATAATTCTAGGTCTAAGGGAAGTACCCTATAGGGTTTGGTCCATGGCGAGCACTAAAGTATTTTTTTGTGATAAATTAGGTACAAATTTATGGTTTATGGATTTTTCCCTCTACTAGTGCTATAAGACCATGCTGCTCACCAAATTTAATCATTCTAGGTCTACGGGTTCACTATAGATTTTGTGTGCATGTGATTCCCTTGGAAATTTCAAAAAAATCGGACATAAACGGCTGTAACTTTTGAGTACGTTGACTTTTTATTTATATCGCGGCTCCAAGAGGTTACGGACTTGAGTATATGACGGTGTGATCCTATAAGGGTTCCTTTTTTTCCTTATGAGGTACGGAACCCTAAAAAGGAACGCCAACACCGTATACATAAAGCATTCTTATAGATATACTTATTGACCGAGCGAACGAAGTGAGCGAAGCCGAAAAACATGGTAGGTCTACCTATATATACCGTTTTAAATAACTTTAGTAGGTAATAAGTAAATCAATTGTTGAAAAAATGTTAGTGCTCGCGTCGCGAGGTCTACTGTTCGTAGAACTACTAGTTTAATCAGATTCTAATACGAGTATATACGCTAATATAACAGGCGAACACAACATCGTTTTATGAATACTTTCTAAAAATTAAATAAACTATAACTATATTTATACTATATTAAATTAAACGAGTCAACAGATTCACATTACTATTTTAAAAAAGAAACGTCTATTATATAGAAATATTTAAATCTTTCATTCAGTCTAAGAAAATAAATGCATGGACGGATAGTTAAGAACTGTGTTTCAGGAGCAAGTAGGTTCTCCAATTAATACCAGATGATTATGTTAAACCAACAAAGCTACATAAATCGTACAGAGCAAACAAATAAAAAAAGACGTGCAAAGCTAGCGATTTAAAGCTTGTTCTTCCATAACTGCATTAAGGATAATGTTTATATACCTACATATATAATAAAAAAATTGGAATAAGGTACATAATAAATAGGTGACAAATGAATGACGAGGCAGCGAAAGTTAAAAACTGTGGAGCTGCATACTCTCCGTGTGCATACATAAAATTCGACGACCTCTGTGGCGCAGCGGGCGAAGGTCTGCCTGCGACGCAGGAGGTTGCGGGTTCGATTCCCGCCTCGGGACAAATGTTTGTACGATCTGCAGACATTTGTCCAGTCGTTCTGGATGTTTTCTATGTATAATAAAAAATATCTATCTATGTAGTGTATTGTATTACGTATATCAGTTCTCTAGTACCCATAACACAAGCTCTGCTTAGCTTGGGGCTAGATAATGCTGTGTGAATTGTCCAGCATTATTATTATTATTATTATACATAATAAGCATGAATCATTATTTACAATACAACATTCATGATAGGCCAATTCAGATGTTTGGTGAAAGCCATTTATTTGACAGAAACTAAATGAGAAGGTAGTTTTAGTTACCTCATGCTTCAGACAGAGGTCACTAAGCATGGTATTTGCTTCTGCAGTGTCCAGCTTATTAGCTGGAGGTAGTTTCACGTTTAATACTTTTTCTAGTGTCGCGATCATAGGCACTCTTGCGAATGGAGGAGTAAAGTCAATCTCTACTTCTTCACCGTCAGCGCCATCGGGGCGGTATTTTACCTAAAAACATATAACATCATTAATATTTAAAATTACTTGCTTAAATATATTTTATGTTATGTATAAAATGCTTATTAGTGGCACAAAAAACTTAGGCTACTGTAGGCTAAGTAAGCACAGTGATATTTGTCAAGGGTTAAATAGACAAATAATGACTACTTACTACTACTACTTAAATGCTAATAATCGGAACGTAGGCTGTTTGTTACGAATTACGATCTTTGCCGAAAATATTTGAAATGTTTTCAGGATATTTATTAACGAAAATCTACTATCAATTATTAGACAAATCAAAACTGGTATTTACAGTTGATATTTATGAAATTTGGCAGAGGGGAAGACCAACCTCTCTATAAATTTAATTTAGAGGACGACGACGATTGTTCCCGAGGACGGACATAGGACTACTTTTTATCCCGAAAAAGCGCGCACGAAGCCGCGGGCTGAACTACATATAATTTTACTTACTTTGTAAGATCCATGAATACTTTTGACCATTCCAGAAAGCATTGTCTCTGTGATAGACATAAGATCGTGGTAATCAGCATATGCCATGTAGAACTCGCATGTTGTGAACTCCGGGTTGTGAGTCATATCAATACCCTCGTTACGGAACTGCCTTCCAATCTCATACACCCTGTCCAAACCTCCAACAACCAGCATTTTGTGATACAATTCTGGAGCTATTCTCATGTACAAGTCCATGTTTAAGTCATTGTGATGTGTGATAAACGGTTTGGCGGTAGCACCTCCAGGGATCATGTTCATCATCGGTGTTTCTATCTCAAGGAAACCCATGTTGTCCAAGAACCTTCTTACATAGGCAATGATTTTAGCCCTGGTGTAGAATGTTTGTCTCACCTTAAAAGTTTTAAAATGTTATGAACATTATTCTGTATGTTATGTAAGTATTACAAATTAGCAAAATATTTATACAGGTGGTGGTTATTAGCAAGTTTAGTAATAAAATAGGTAAACTTTTTGAAAATATATCAACAACTGTAAGGTTTAGGTCGCACAAATCTTTATAATCTCTGTGAACATAGTATTATTGTATAATGATCATTACTATATTAGATTATTTTGATTATTATATATATAATAATGATTTAAAGAGCTATGTATAATAATAGTACAGGTAAAACAGGCGCCATACTAGTACTGGACATGTTACTAAGAGAAAAGACCCCTTTTATCGCTGCTAAAATCCTCCGTACTGTACTTGAGACTCCAGTGGTCGTAGTTCCCTTATGAACCATTTTAAGGTCATATTGAAGACCTTCTTCAGCTTCTTTTTGACAACGGGACCCTATTATAAAGCCTCCGCTGTCTGTCTGTCTCAGTGACAGAAGAACACAGAAGAACATGAGGGCACTTTCATTCGTCTGCATCCCTCTGACACTCTAAAATAAGCTATGTGCAGACACTCGCACATACTTCCGAGAGCTTATTAAGATTTGTGCATATTATTATTTTACCATAAAAACTAGTGTATTTTGATACATATTCAATTTTATAGTAATAAAAAATGTAATCCTACCCTCTCATTCAAAATAAGGTCTAAATATCTCTTCCTGAATCTTGTTTCCTTGTCTTTTAGACCAAAATGCAAATGCGGTAACATATGCAGACAGGGTGAAAGTAGTTTCATAGTTTTAGGCACAATAGACAGTTCTCCTTTCTTTGTCTTTCCAGGGTGGCCAATACAACCGATGATGTCACCTCTCCGTAGCTTATCAGTGTCCGGTGCAAACTTATCTTCGGATTCATACAGTTTTGCATTTGCCATCACCTGAAAATAAATAAATGTTTGTATAAGAAAATATTAACACAGAATCACAACACTTAAGTTGAGTGGAAATGGAATTTGAGGGGGATCTGCTATAAACAAGTCAAATCACAATAGATAATTAGGTCCTTACCTGGATCTTGACACCTTCAGCTCGTAAATCATAGAATATTAATTTGGGTCCTGATTCCCGAATAGAATGAACTCTACCAGCCAGTGAGAGGGAAACATTTTCTAATACTTCTCCGTCACCTAGATTTTTGTACTTCTCAATGAATTCTTCTAATGAAATCGTGACTGTAAACTTGTGCGGATATGGGTGCTGGTCTTTAGGTCCCTCTTTGAGGGCAGCGACAGCCGCTGACCGCAACTTGTAATATTCATTTGGACTTATTTCCTCTTCAGGCTTAGCAGATTTTTTCTCAGCGCTGGGAGTGGGCTGCTGAGCGGCCTTTTCGGATTTCTCTTTCAACTTTTGTTCAGCTTTTAGTCGCCGCTTCAACTCGCTGATATAGAAAAAATATATATTATTTCAGTATAGTTCCAAATAAGATTATAAAAAGATAAACCCACCCTTTGCTAACTGCTGTAGATAGATTGGAACACCGTTTGATGACCAAATTACTTTTCAGCGACAGGGCTCTCAAAACATTCATGGTAAGTACCGATTTATTTTCACACAGATACTCACTTCTTCGACAATTTTTCAGTGGTAGCTTCTGCCATTTCTACTTATTTGTGTAAGTTTTACGAAGATAAGAGTAAATAACCTATTTTTACCGAGAAATGAGCGGACAGTTACGGGACACGTTTCGTAAATTTGATTGCAGAATGTATTGGTTTGGTTGCATTCAGTGTTGCCAGATCGAATTTGACAAAATCAGTAGAAAGTCACGTAAAAATCAGTAGCTTGAAGAAAAAATCAGGAGATTTTGAAAAAACTACAAATTTCTAGCTTTTGACACGAAAAATGCATGGTCTGTAAGGTTTTTTGTAAAATCGTTTCATCCGCTAGGAAACTATAATTATAGTTCCCTATCGGATGAACCGATTTTGATTCATTTTTTGTATGTTTGTCCAGTGTGTGTGTTTCACTTTTCAATGATGGCATCAAAGTACCTAATACTTTGATGAATGCCATCATTGAAAAGTTGAAAAGATTATAGTTCCCTATCGGATGAACCGATTTTGATTCATATTTTTGTATGTTTGTCCAGTGTGTGTGTTTCACTTTTCAATGATGGCATTCATCAAAGTATTAGGTCAAAGTATCAGGTTTCACTTTTCAATGCCATCATTGAAAAGTGAAACACACACACTGGATAAACATACAAAAAAATGAATCAAAATCGGTTCATCCGATAGGGAACTATAATCTTTTCAACTTTGTTGCAAAGTAAAATATTCATGGCTTTCGACTTTCAAAAAAATATGTGTTTTAAGTAGGTTAGTAATAAACTTTTTACATTGATATGAAAACATTGAACAAAGCAACTCATCAGATTGGAATTTGCCGAGATTTGTTCATTTCCAAATCATGTTTTTTGGGGTAGGTAACTAGGTAGTGTACCATGGTGTTCCGTTGTTCCTTTCAAGAAGAACAAACTATGTTCATCACAGAAAGAGGGATGCTAGGTGTCTATTTTTTTTTAATTTCAATGTACCTAATAAAACCTGATCAGTGCCCTTGGAAATGAAAAAATCTCGCCATAAACCAAGCTGATTCGAGAATCGTATGAACACCAAGTGAAATAGAATTTTTAATTTCTTTTGTTGTTACAAGGCCTTAATATGCCTTGGCCTAGAATCTCTCTCAGGAAAAGCTGGTTGAAAATTCGAATTTTACAAAATAAATCAGTGGCTCTTCAAAAATTTTAATTGTGCTTTAATTTATTTAGAAATAACCTATGAGTTCCTTTTTTATGACCTGAAATAAATGATTTTATTATTAAATAAATAAATAAAATAAATAAATAATGCTGGACAATTCACACAGCATTATCTAGCCCCAAGCTAAGCAGAGCTTGTGTTATGGGTACTAGATAACTGATATACATAATACAATACACTACGTAGATAGATATTTTTTATTATACATAGAAAACATCCAGAACGCCCTGAACAAATGTCTGCAGATCGTACAAACATTTGTCCCGAGGCGGGAATCGAACCCGCAACTATTATTATTATTATTATTATAAAAATCAAGCAGATCTATCTACTCGTAGGAAGTGTAATAATCCATTTACAAGATCTAATGCTAAATCAGTAGATCTGGCAACAATGGAAAAGTTGATCGAAGAACGAACGGACCGACCAATCAATAGAAAAAGATAGGAACACACAACAGATGTTTACAGGAAGTGGAAGAAACGAACGAACAAAACAAACTCTTCAATTTCATTCATATTTTGTCAGTATTGTGACGAACCGGATTGGTGAAAAGACAGCTTACATAATAGACACGGAGCCATTGGCGCTCGGGAAAAACCAGGTAGATTTCACGAAATTACAGAAATAAATCAGTAGATCAGTAGACGGTTCAAAAAGCAGGTAGATCTACTGCTAAATCAGTAGATCTGGCAACGCTGGTTGCATTGCAATTCGTTTAATTTTCGGCTATTTCGCAGTGTTTTCGGAATATTTGTACCGTTTTGTGATATTGTCATTGTCACATTAAAAAGGTAAACCCACACGGTCAGTTTCACGCTTCTACAAAACGTCAAACTACTTTTTTATCTATGGTGAAAGATTTGACAGCTTTTTTATTATGGCAAGTATAGCATCCAATTTTGACGTTAGCATCTTGATTGAATTTGACATCACAGCTGTTCGTTTCGAGTGGTGTCTTGTCTCGTAGGGAAAATTGTAATTTGTAATCTGAAAGTGAGTTAAAATTGGCCACACTTCGTGGATTTATGTACAATACGTGTAATAAATAACTTAGAAATATAATATTCATAAAGTTCAGTGCCTTATCGCCAGGTTGGCAAACGATTTTTAATTTGTCATATTTCACTATTAATGCATTCTCTTGAATTTATAGTGCAAGTGCATGAAATATTACGATCTAGCGGTTTGATGTTACGCGTCACTTCGTTTATTGCAGGTGCAATCTTATGAAGACAGCATTACTTTGGTCATCTGTCCCGATTATCGAAATACTATGCCTCTTTTTGGTAAGTCGCAGAAGAGTCCGGCGGAGCTCGTGAGATCGTTGAAAGACGCAGTGACCGCTCTAGAAAGAGGTGATAAGAAAGCTGAGAAAGCTCAAGAAGATGTTAGCAAAAATCTGGTAAGTTGTCCCACTAGTAAAATAGCTAGAGCTATAGTAATACATTTCTGTGTCAAAAGTTCATTGGCCATTGAAAGTTGAACTATGTTTTGACAGGTACTGATAAAGAACATGTTGTATGGTACTTCTGATGCAGAGCCACAGACAGATATCATAGTAGCCCAGCTAGCCCAGGAATTATATAACACTAACTTACTGTTGTTATTGATACAAGTAAGTTATTTCCAAAAATATTTATTTCATTACCACATAGAAAACTGCACTTTTTCGTAAATATAAAGCTTCTACGATCAAAGATTTGTAATACTAGTTTTTCTTTCAAGCTGTTTATTTTTCTTGCGTTGTTAAATATTCTCATAAATCTACTGCTATTGAATATATAGCTTTACAGAATTTTATAATCACATTTATTATTTTCTTCTACTTCAATCACCTATTCAATTATAACCAAACATTCCAATAAGCCTCACTCATGGAGAAAAGTTTTCTAGTCTTTGGTATTGCATGACCAAAATCTTTTAATATAAATTCTACCGGTACAAAAATGATCTCCTTTTTTAAAACTGAACAGATGTAACATCTAATCTTATTAATTACACATTGTGATGTTTTATAGAATTTACACCGCATAGACTTCGAGGGTAAGAAGGATGTTGCTCAGGTGTTCAACAATGTGCTTCGACGTCAGATCGGCACTCGTTCTCCGACAGTCGAGTACATTTGCACAAAACCAGAGATATTGTTTACCTTGATGTCTGGGTATGGGTAAATGTTTTCAAGTTTTTATTTATCTATTATAAGTTAGTTATTGTCAAGCAAGTCATGCTATTTCTAAAGCATGTCATCTAATGCTTTCTAGAGAATTAAGTTGAAATACACCAAGATCCAGTTTGTCCATTTAATAAATTGATACACATTTCTATTCATTTACATAAGGTCTTTATTCCACGCTAGATCACATTATTTGTCCAATTTTTCAAGGCGCACATTTCACTGTCAGGTCAAGTCTTTTTAATTTTATAATAAACTAGCTGCGCCCCGCGGCTGCACACAAATTTATGTTTCCTGCCGAAATTTTTGTTATTTACCGTGACCAAGGGAAAAAGAGATTCATTTTTAAGGGTTGCGTACCCAAAGGGTGCAAACGAAAACCTGTTACTAAACCCCCGCTGTCTGTCCGTCTTTCAGATGGGTCTATCTCATGAACTGTAAGAGCTAGACAGTTGAATCTTTTACAAAATGTGTATTTCTCTTGCCGCTATAACAACAAATACTTACTAAAAAAAAAAAAAATTAATATTAAATGTGGCTCACATACAAAAAAACAATTTTTTTGGATTTTTTTGCTCTCAGTTTGTCGAGGCTGTATCTCTTGAACCATAATAGGTAGACAGATGAAACATTCTATAAGTAAGTAACAGTTCAACTTTAATAGCAACAAATACTAAAAATAAAATAAAGTGGAAAATTTAATTGGGTCAAACAGTTGATGTTTTTAGAGTTCATTTGAGAAATAGTTTTGAACGATACCCTCTGTGCGCGAGTATACTCGCTCTTGGCCGGTTTACTATATACATATAGATGTGTGCCTTACATGGTGGAGATCTTCAGAAAAATCGCTTGCAGTGTGCCCTTAAATAGAAAATAAATAGTTTTTTTTTCTTAGTTTGGTCTGCGTTATGTTGTCTGTTTGAGTTTTTACCTACGAGCAGATTATTTGTGCGATTTCTGGCGAGAACAGTAGAGGAAATATTATCGATTCTAAAGTAAAAAATATTAAATAAATAACTCTGATGATATTGATATTTTCATGAGTGAATTTTATCTTTCTCTGCCAAAGTTATAAAAACCAATAGAAATTAAGAAAGCAGAAAACAAACAATTGAGTAAAAGCAGTGCGCATGTTAATGCGTCATATTGCATCGTCATATTCGTCATACACTAACGCATACAATATGTGTGACGCATTAACATGCAATAGTTTGCTGTCTATCCATAGATACCTATAAACTATCACATGTTATTCCGTCATATTGTGTAGGTAGGTGCAGGTACATTACTGCTTACAATTATTTTATCTGTCGAGATTTATTACTATCTAGCTCTAACTAAACTTATTATTTTTAAGCAAAAAATATACCTGTTATGCCTTGGATACCAGGCTGTTATGTTCAGACCTAAGCGGTATTGGCTACCCATAGCGGTAGCGGTAAACTTAAATAAAACTAACTAAAGAAAAAGTAATACTTATGTCGCAAATCGTGAAAGTTTTTCTATTACCTTACCTACCTTCTATTACTTTGAATCTCGCTCGCACAAACTTATGTAGGAAGTGCTAAAATTTGTGGAAAAACCAGTACAAACTTACGTGAAGCTTGGTTTCGCGCTATGTTTCCCGCCGGGTATTTACACTAACAGTACTTTCGCTACGGCTGACTCTGAGTAGCGAATGCGGAGTAGAACTGAACAGGCCTAATACTCAGCGTAATTTTAACTTCACGACACTTTTATGTTGCAGTTACGAGCAACAGGAGATAGCATCCAACTGCGGAACGATGCTGCGGGAGTGCGCCAGATACGAAGCCTTGGCTAAGATAATGTTGTATTCGGATGATTTTTACAATTTCTTCCGTTATGTAGAAGTTTCTACTTTTGATATTGCCTCAGATGCCTTTTCTACATTTAAGGTGAGCATGGACGATATGTAGGCTAACTATTAATGCTGAAAAAATGAGCCAATAAAATAGCCTTAAATAAAATAAAAGACCCTAGACGACTATTATACTTTAACTATCATAACTTTGAAAAGGCGTCGTTAAATACACTATCGATCAAGTTGTATAAAGACTAAATCAAAATCGGTCCATATGTTTCAGAGCTACGATAGTACAGACATAATAAAAATCTATATTCTCTTTTTTAATATCAAAATGGCATACTTCAACAAACAAAACAAAATGAAAAATATGTAAATGGTGTCACTTTTGGATGTGATATAGGCCTCCACCACACTGCGATTTTGAAGCGCGTCTATTACGCCCCGTAATACCACACTGTCTCCGGCTACCACCCGCCCCCCGCAAAAACGCAAGACGCAGCTTCAAAATCGCGGCAGTGTGGTGGATGCCTATATCACATCCAGAAGTGCTATCACTTCTGGATGTGATATAGGCACCATTTACATTTTTCATTTTGTTTTGAAGCATGCCATTTTGGAGGCTTTAATGTCATAAATTACCTATTATTATTATCATTATTTTTTTCAGGAATTGCTAACTAGACATAAACTGTTGTGTTCAGAGTTTCTTGAAGCCAACTACGACAAGGTATTTGGTCACTATCAGAGGCTGTTGAACTCTGAGAACTATGTGACTCGGCGACAAAGTCTAAAGTTGCTTGGCGAGCTGCTGCTTGACCGTCACAACTTTTCGATAATGACGCGCTACATCACCAACCCGGATAATCTGAAACTTATGATGAACATGTTGAAGGAAAAATCGCGCAATATTCAGTTTGAGGCTTTCCACGTTTTTAAGGTACGGTCTATTCTTTCTTTCAGTCTACGAATTCATTTGTTGTGTTGTGCTACGTTACAATGTAATATCCCATCCCTGTACAGTATCGTACCTAACCACAGGTACGATAGTGTTACTAGCCTGCCGCAGCTTATCTTGCGAACTCCTATGTTTGTATCGGGTAGGCGTCTCACTCAGCCCAGCCTGAAATAAATAAATACATACCTAATGCTGGACAATCTACACAGCATCATCTAGCTCCAAGCTAAGCAGAGCTTGTGTTATGGGTACTAAGATGACTGATACTTATTAGAATACATTATTACATAGATAGATATTTGTTCCAAGGCGGGAATCGAACCCGCAACCTCTTACGTTGCAGGCGGACCTTCGCCCGCCGCGACACATCGGTTGTCAAAGTTTCAGCAAATAAAGTTTCAGCCTGCGTAGTCCCAATCGTCCTCGCTTTTAAAATAGCATGCTGTCGACGCAACATTTAAGAATGCCGTGTATTGTTCAAGACTCGATAGCCTGTTCTATCTTTAAAGTAAGTAGTAGAAACAGATTGATCTCACGTACGCAACGTCTGCGACGCAACGTGGGTTCGATGAGGTAGTAGTGTGCACACAAGCATGTCCCACGTACCTACGCAACGTAAATTGGCCTCAAATTCCATATACTCAGTAAATCATTGCAGAACAATTTACACAGCAATCTACCCCAAACGACGCAGATCTTGTATCATGGGTATCTACTAGATAACTGTTAGGTAAACTCAATACATTGCGAACATAGATAAATATTTTGATTTATTAGATAGTACCTAATCTATTACGTTTCTTTCCAGGTATTCGTAGCCAACCCCAACAAACCAAAACCAATTCTGGACATCCTGCTCAGGAACCAGGACAAGCTGGTCGACTTCCTCACCAAGTTCCACACGGACCGTTCCGAGGACGAACAGTTCAATGATGAGAAGGCTTACCTCATAAAGCAAATCAAAGAACTCAAACCATCCGAACACTAACTGTTAGGTACTGCATTTCATTCTATTACACTTTCTCCACAAAGAAGTTAGTTTCATAGATGCTATTATATTTAATTGCTTTTATGTCACCAAAGGGTGTTTGAAGATTCAGTTTCGCGACTGATCTGTCTGTCCCAGGGAAGGTATCGTGCTACGAGCAAATTCACATTTTCTTATTAAAGATTCCTAGGGATTTAGTGTTACTTATGGTTTGACTTCCTTCTGTAAGTTGTTGAAACCTTAGTTTTATGACGTGTTTAGTGGCTGCTTTGGGGTCGCGTTCGAAATACTTATATCACATTATCATAATTTACGAGTTCCCAATTGTTAATCACACCCCATTGATAAGAATATGGTTAATTGCAGGTTCCAAGATTTGTATATATTTATGACAATTTTATAAGTTAAAAGTTTTAATGTTTGTGTTCTAAATCAATGTCAGAATTTAATTTGTTGAATGTGATGGAAAGTATATTTTATATTGTATAATATCAGTATTTTGAATTTAATTGAACTTGCAAAATAATATTTATTAATCTGGATATATAGGTACATAACTTCCTGAAGTGCTATCAAATTGACATAATTAATACATACTTACTACTTTCCGTTGATGTTTAATTAATGTGCTTCAATAAAATTCCGGATTTTAGAACATTGCAAATCTTTCTACATATTTTATTAACATAAAAGTAATTAGAATCAGTAACCTTACATTACATTTATGTTGTACATCCAAATTGCTGTACCATCTTATTTCAGAGTTTGAATAATAATTCAGTGTCCTAATCCTATTGTAATGCAGAAACATATAGAAACGGAATAAATTCAATATTTATATCAATATTTTGTTTTATTTCTTTGTTAAATTATTTCAAATCACAAGTAGGTAGAGAATACAAGATAAACAACTGTATTTATTTTCATTCATGATCTTTATTGGACTCAAGCTTAACACAATTTTTCGTAGGGTCATTGCAAATAGAAGCAGTAGTGGCAAAGCGACTGTTCAAAGAACCTATAAAAAAGTAACTTTCAATATTTTTAAAAAGAGTACACCCGCCGCGCGCCGGTCCGCCGACAAGTTGACAAAACACTATCAGCGGTCTACAATATTCATACACTGAAATGTCACTAACCCGCCGACGGGCTATGTCGGCCAGTTAGGTGTGTAGAGTAATCCAACTAGGGTGTTCTTTGAAAGATAATGGGACAGCAGCTTCGTCCGTTTGATGTATGGAAACTTCTGTAAATAATGTCAATTAAAATGTAATCGTCCGATTATCTATTTTAACACATGCCTCAATCAACTTTGCCGCCATTCCATCTGCTGGCCTGACCCTTAAACTACTATATGGGTTATTTATTAGCTAGGTAGGCTATAATGTTAACGATCTGTAAACTCGAGTGTTGACCGGTGTTACGGCGTAATGTAATGTGTCACACAGCGAGCGTTCGAGTCAGTACGGGGAAAGAAGGCTGTCGCAACGTGGCGGATTTTTGACGTTTCTTGTTTATGCGAATGGTACTTATCCCCGTAACACCGTCAGTGCCCAGGTGATAGGAACATTGCGAAACAATTTATGGAAGCTACAGCATACATAAATTGTTACTGCCATAAAACAACAAAAGGGAGTTAAACAAAAATGCATACTATAAACAGGTACAAATTATGCTTGAACAATCACTTATACACTGCCGTAAAAGTACCTACATGAAGGGTAAATCCACGCCAACTATCAATGGAGTTTACTTTGGTAGTAGTTTGGTAGTTATAAATCACAAATACTCATCTATTATCACGAAAAAAACGAATGTAAAATCCGTTTTAGTAAGTATAAGTACTTATGTAGAGAATAATTCATGAGGGATAACTCTTCGTGTTAAGGACTTTGTTTTTGTAAAAGTTATTTTGACCATTTTTGTACCCTGTTAAATCAATCAGTTTGAAAAGAGTTAAATAAGACATGAAAGATTTCAACATAGGAGAAAAGAAAGCGATAAACCCATATTAACCTTACAACTAACATAAATACAATACATCTATGATAGAAAAAATATGGCTGTTTACTTCCTTTTTCGCCATAAATAAAAATTACAATAATGTTCCCTTTAAATAATGTTTTTTAAACATAGTAATGGAAGAACTGAAGAAAAAAAAAACTATCCAATGAACTGACTTCTCACATAATAGGAACCATCAATTATAAAGGTAATCTATTTTTACTTGTGTATTAAATATGCTACTAATTTTTCATCAAATCGTTATTGGTTTATAAAGCCCACACTTGGGCGTTTTACAGATCTGACAAATAATCTGAAAAGAAGCGATTTAAATTAGGATTAGAGTAACACAGCGTAGGGCTAGGTACTATAAACAGATATAATATATTAGGGTCTGGGGGTTATTTTACATAACTTGCTCCGTCAGTACACCAAAAGAGCAAAGGCTAGTATATTACAAAAGAAGTCAGTAGTAACAAAATTATCTTAGCATAACTGTTGAATCAATTTACACTTTCACTGCCCAGCCACGGCGGTGCGAACCGCACTATGGATCTGTAGATAAGTAGTAGGGCATGTGCGTCGTGCGTGGGCAATGAACGTGCTAAATAAAAATTTAATTTATTATAGCTATGAAAAGTATGAATAACTTTATTAAATCAAGATGAAGTTATTATCTTATAAACGAATTCATGAAAAAAGTGCAGTTATAAATAAGTTGAATATAATTTAAGTCAGTTATAAATACTTCGGCAAATTACATGAATGAGTTCTATTTGAACAAGATGTTATTAAAAATCTATTAAGAGTTTATATTCTAAGATAATATCGAAATGCAGTAACGCAAAACAAGCCTACATACGTCTTAACAATTAATTAATCATATGCACATTTCCCGTAGAAAATCCATGATTCAATTTAATGGAGATCAATTTTAAAAAGATATACATAACTAAAGTAGGTCGGGTAAAATAAGAGGCAAGATATACCTATTACAATGTTTGCGAGTCTTAGAACATAGCGGTGCCTATTAAAGAGCCTGTTTAGACCTACGCAGTATCCGCTACCCAAAACGGTAGCGAAAGCCGAGTGTGTAGCGGTAATGGTTGTCGCAGATCAGAGGCGCACTGCTAGTGCACAACACAAAAATTTGCATTCAGATATGGGCTTTAACTTGTAACATTTAGATGCATTTCATATTGACGGCATCAGATGACACACAGCCCGCGGACCACTCGTTTGTAGATTGTGGGAAGCCATTTTGTCACTGTAAAATGTATCTAAAGATAAAGAGTTTATACCCATATTTGAATTCGTTTTTGTATTGTGTGGTAGCGGTATTGGATAAATGTGCGCAGAGCTTTATCCTACTAAGATACTCGGCAGAAATTGACCACTACCACTCAGGGTAGCGAATAGCGCGCAGGTCTGAATAGGCCAAAGACTGACGCACGTAACTGCGAGGCATAGGATGCAAAATTTAGATAAAAATGTAGAATATCAGTTTGTTTTTATATTATGTTACTTACATGCAAAGTTTCCCTAAGAATGTAAAAACAACTAAAATAAAAAAATGGTCAAGATTATCAGTACTCACATCATAAATAGTAAACAAACGTATCTCGAGGCCCTATTGCAATTCTTCAAAATACGCAACTGCAATTGCGTATTTCAAGAATTAAAATATGCCCACTGCCTGGTACGAAACTCAATTTTGACTATCAATTTTAGCTAAGTTAAAAAAAATCCGTATTTGTTTTGCTTTAGAAAAGATCATTATTATAATATTATACCTAAATATAGTTCAATCATCTAGACCTTCTACTTATTCCCTAAATATTAGCTGAATAAAATTGACACATTGTATAACATGTGCATTGAAAAGCGTTACCTGGCAGTGTAACTGTACTCAATAATTCCATTCATCCCCAGTCGTTAAGGGTAGGTACCTTTCTTAGCACTACGTTGCCAAGTGGCGGAATGTTCCGCAACTTAACTGCGTAGTACATCTTTGGATCCGTTAGTACATGCTAATGGATCAATAGTCTTATCGGTATTGGGCGTATATTTAGGCCATACCATAATATTATTGCGATTCATCTGTCCAATAGAAATAACTTATGCTGAATCAGAATTAAGCGTACGAATATTTTATTGGATCTTATTATGTACCAGAACATTCCGTACATTTCAGAATTTTAGTTTTTAAAGATACAGAGTTTAATACCAATCAAGGGGTCTGCATAAAGTGAATATTGTTAGATCTAGCTCATGATAATGAGTTGTCCAGTATTGTTGGCGTACACAAGACCTTGACCTGGTTGTGGAGCCCACCTCAGGCAGTTGAGGCTGGTGAAGCCATGTTCCCAGTACTGCTCCAGTTCCTTCATCGGTGATAGTCCAGTACGGCTTGTGCTTTCTGAAATAATTTATTTTTTAAGTAAGTATTGTATATATGTATGTATTAAGTGTTTAACTTTTGGGTGACAAACTTGGCCTGCTACGAGTAAAAGTTACCAGAAACTCATAGTTTGCCAACGCAACATGAAGCGAAGCATGCTAAACATATGGCTACATGACAGATGGACGACTTCAAAAATAAGGAAGAGGACAAGAGTAAACAATGTTCTACTGTAAATAAAACAACTCAAATGGACTGGCCACATTATGAGGACGAATAGAGAAAAGTGGACGAAAGATGTAATGGAATGGTATCCTAAGAACGGAAAAAGACGAAAGGGACGTTAAATCAAGAGATGGGAACATGATCTACCAAAAGGTTGGAGGAGACTAGCTCGTGACAGAGATGAGTCGAAGAAACAAGGGGAGGCCTATGTCGAAGGACAACTTGACCAGCAAACCGCTTGCTAAAAAAAGTTTTCTATTTTTATGTTTATAAATAGCACCTACTGAATAATAAATGTACCTCACCTACTGTAACATGGTCAGCTAATAAAGGTTTTTTGATTTGATTGATGTGGATTTGATGTATGTCATTTAATAGGTACTACCCATAACACAAGCTCTGCTTTTCTTGGGGCTAGATAATGTTGTGCCGGCATTATTTATATCTGAATTCATCAGAATTATCATCATTAGTATCTATAGCCGAATTTAACTAACTGCTGGGTATTAGCCTCCTGAAATTATTGCCAGTGTCACAATTTCTTAATTCAATAATTTGATTGTTTTGAAAAAACTAATAACCGGTTTCGAATCCCTGAATTTTACACTGATTTTAAGTTTCAGTTTCTTCGGTTCTTTAATTGATTGCGAAAAAAATCTTGAAAGTGCACTGTTTTGCACCAAATTTGGTCGAGATCTCAGGAACCCTGCGGTCTATAGAAAATATTTTTGGTTTTAATTCGTAGGTTATTATTATTACGCATTCTTTGGTTCCTTATCTTATCACAGTTTCTTCATAAGTTGTGTAGTTTTCTTGTCAATAAGCAAAAACATCATTTTTGCGCTTACGCCGTTCCAAAAAAGTATGCTCCGTCCCGCTCCTATAAACGCGAAATCCTATGCCTAATCCCTACTAATATTTTTAATAACATTTTTTTATGGTATCTTGGCGTCATTTCTGCAGCATATGCAGTCAAAAAAATCCGTCATCTTACAGACGTGGATACATCTAGACTTGTTAATTTCAGCTACTTCCATAGTATTATGTCTTTTGGTATACTGCTGTGGGGGAACGCTGCAGATATTAACACCGTATTTGTGCTGCAGAAGAGGGCTGTTCGTGCAATCTATAATATGGGTCCCAGAGAATCCCTGCGTGATAAATTCAAAGAAATAAACATAATGACAGTACCATGTCAATATACTTATGAAAACTTATTGTACACTCATAAAAATATAAATCGGTTGCCTAAAAATAGCGATAAACATAATTTGAATACCAGAAACAAACATAAGATCGCTGTGCCCACAACTAGGCTACACAAAATTAATGTATCTTTTAAAGGGCAATGTATACGCTTCTACAACAAAACTCCTAGCAAGTTGCAAAAATTATCAGTAAATAAATTCAAACAAATTGTCAAAACCTTGCTGTGCAAAAAGGCTTACTATAAAATATCAGAGTATCTAGAGGATAAAAAAGCTTGGGACGGGTTTTGCTCCAACTCGAAAAATAACAACTAACAGGCTAAAGGTTTCTTCGTCGCTTCTTTACTTTAGTCTACATACCGAAGCGACAGAAATAAAAAAATATCACTTTATTTCCGTGTCAGTGCTTAGTTTTATAATTTGACCTTTTCTAAGTGTACATTTATTGTATTTATGGAAATAAAGAGTTTTTGATTTTGATTCTCTACCTCAACCTCAACAGCCTGTATTGGTCCACTGCTGGTCGCAGTCCTCCCCCTGATAAGCGCCTTATTGGCTTTTATCTTATGGGGGGTAGTGCCCATAATCTCCACACTGGGCATGCGGGTTGGGGATCGCAGTTAACAATCTGTTCCGGTGTTCTTCGTATAAAAGAACAGCTCCGCTAAATAATTGCTCACTGGCGACCCTACTGGGGGGACCTGATAAATATTGGCGCACCAATGGCAAAAGATTTACGGTATTTGTGTGAATTTAATTTCCACCAGATAAGGGGACCCTCATGTAAAGGTAATCGATTTTCCTTTTTGTACTCCTGAAGATGTGACTGACTTCCGATCATCATTTCCGTTATAAAGTTGCGGAAACAGAAGCAGAAACGGATGTGAAAAAGCGCGCGGAACTTCCGCAGTTGCAGAAGCAGAGGTCTGTGGCGTCACTACACTATACCTTACCTAAAGGGTCCAATTTGTACAACAGCGCAATGATGTTCGTCCGCGAATGCGAAGAAGAGGTGAACCGCCGTGAGCCAAGTCCAACTGCCAAGTACCTCGCGGTAGGAGACAGTGCCACAGATACCGCGCTCTGTTCCAACACAGCGGTGTGAAGGCATTGGCCGAGCCTCGGCCAGTCCAGTGAGTATACACCTGCGGGATTAGATAAGAGGATATAATTTTGTAATATAAAAAAAGAAACTGTTTTATAAACAAGCTTTTATATCTTCTGCCGCGGAGTGGGAGCCTGGTGACCTGTAACACAGGTTTTTTTACAAACCTAACGCAGGCACCAGTCTCACGCAATGTTGCTTTATAGTTATACTAACTATCCTAGTTTTAAAGGTGAGCTCATTGTGTGAAGAGAACAATAAATGGTTATTATTATTATTATTATATCATCTAGGACCAAAGTGCTTGGGAAGACAAATCCAACGAACCCAAAATCTACGGGGTTAAGTCGTTTCGTTCAGGAGTTCCTATAGCCACCTGCTGTCTTTATCATCAGAACCGCTCGATGGTGCCATAACATTGCATTGTCATCGAGATTTCACAAGTACCTATGCCAATACGAATTTTAGCAGTTCTTAAGGTTATTCGTTTCGTGTTGGTACCAGATTCAAATTTGGGGGGGGGGGGGGGGGGGGGGGGTGGATCGTACAAAATCTCACCAAGGAGAGAAGTCAAATAATCTCCAAAATCACCTCACGTAATTTATGGATATTCCCTAATATCAAGATAGATCCTGCGTAAATAATAAGACTGCCTCGCCTCGTGGTCTGTTTGTTGTACGATTTCTGTTCTAGTGTCGAAATAAATGTCATTCGTTATTTCATAACTCGCTTCTGCCCGCGGCTTCGCACGCGTATTTTCGGTATAATAAGTAGCCTATTATCTAAGTTAGGCTATGTTATTACGCCAAATTTCATCTTGATCTAATTTCTAAGAAAACGAATTATATCGCAAAAATTTTTGCGATATAATTCGTTTTCTTAGAAATTATCCAGAGTGCGAGGATTACGCACTATAATAACAAAACCATAGATGTAGAGCAACGCGACACCTCTCGTCAAACGAACTAAACGTAACTTTAGTCTTTGAACAGGATTGGATAAACTTCAATATTTCCCCTGTAGGTGGAGCTAACGGCGCTTGAGTCCGTAGAAAAGTCGCAAAGATTTTCGACTCCCACGTCACTTGACTTCGTGGTGTAGTTGGTTATCACATCCCCATACTGAGGGGAGGACGCGGGTTCAAGTCCCGTCGAAGTCGGAAATTTTGGCGATATAATTAGTTTTCTTAGAAATTAGAAATTATCCAGAGTGCGAGGATTACGCACTATAATAACAAAACCATTCATCTTGATCTGTTCTGTAGTTTTGTGGTAACAAAACTTCAGGTATTTTCGGTATAATAAGTAGCCTATTATCTAAGTTAGGCTATGTTCTAAATGTACGCCAAATTTCATCTTGATCTGTTCTGTAATTTTGTGGTAACAAAAATTCAGATTTCACAAACTTTCGGCTTTATAATATTATAGTAGGATGCGTTGCGCATGCATTATTTATTGATTTATATTACAGGCTTAATTTTTTATTTAAATTTTGGAATATACATGGAACAGACCTTATATTTATATCGGCCTGGCTTTGGCCAGGAATACAATGCCTGTATAACGGAACAGTAGTGTGCATACTAGTTAACAGCATGTAGAGGTAACTGCCACTAAGTGAATAAATTTGTAAGTTCAACTTGCATGCAATTTGCGTCCTTGCATGCCTGTATAAACTAGTATATATAGGTAGTTGTACTAACATTTATGGTGAACAACCGAAATAAATGATTTGAATTGAATTGAATTGAATAAACAATACGTATACGCATGACTGTAAATGGTACACTTTCGTTCTAGTTCACGTATCAGTTTCACATAGTAAATAGTATCGTAGAGTAAAAGAGCCGCATGGACCAGGGCGGTAATACGGACCACCGTCGTTTCTCAAAGAACGTTATTTGTACTTTTTGTCTTGTCGACGAACAGCACACGCTAAGCTAAACCCTCCGCTGCTCGCCAGTCGCTTGCAGGCAGGCATAGAGCACGCACGTATTTAAGGGAGCCATTTTTAGTTTTTGCTAACTTGCAGCGTAATTTTTCAGCTAACTGCGTAAGATTATTATTTCAAATGAAGTGTTCAATTCATTTGAAGTGAGAGTAAATTAAACCAGGGAGAAAGTGAGTTAACTATTTGTTAGAATTAATAATTAAGTTGTAATATATAATTAAGGTTTTGTGATTTTCTGTACAACTACGTTTATCCCAAAATGTTTAAAAATTAATGTCCACCCGTGCGAAGCCGGGACGGGCCGCTAGTCTTATATAAAACTCCGAATTTAGAAGACTAATTAGCCTTATTTATTTTAAAATTATTTGGTTTCAAAAACGATACCAAAAGTCCTTACATCAATGTCTTAGAAGAAATCAAATAATGTCGCAAAAATTTTCGACTTCGACGGGACTTGAACTTGATAAACTTTAATGTTTCCCCTGTAGGAGGAGCTAACGGCGCTAGAGACCGTGGGAAGTCCCAAAGATTTTCGACTCCTACACCACTTAACCTCGTGGTGTAGTTAGCACATTTCCGTACTTAGGGAAGGATGCGGGTTCAAGTCCCGTCGATGTCGAAAATTTTTGCGATATTATTTGATTTCTTAGAAATTACCCTGAGTGTGGGGTTACGCACTATAATAACAAAAAACCTTAGAATGTCTTAGAAATAATCAACATTTTCTAAACTATGTCATATTTCATGAACTTACAAGAAGTGAACATAATATGGACCACATAGTTTGATTTTAAATATGGTATAGTTTTAATAGTGTTGTACAGAAAATCACAAAACCTTAATTATATATTACAACTTAATTATTAATTCTAACAAATAGTTAACTCACTTTCTCCCTGGTTTAATTTACTCTCACTTCAAATGAATTGAACACTTCATTTGAAATAATAATCTTACGCAGTTAGCTGAAAAATTACGCTGCAAGTTAGCAAAAACTAAAAATGGCTCCCTTAAATACGTGCGTGCTCTATGCCTGCCTGCAAGCGACTGGCGAGCAGCGGAGGGTTTAGCTTAGCGTGTGCTGTTCGTCGACAAGACAAAAAGTACAAATAACGTTCTTTGAGAAACTTCGGTGGTCCGTATTACCGCCCTGGTCCATGCGGCTCTTTTACTCTACGATACTATTTACTATGTGAAACTGATACGTGAACTAGAACGAAAGTGTACCATTTACAGTCATGCGTATACGTATTGTTTATTCAATTCAATTCAATTCAAATCATTTATTTCGGTTGTTCACCATAAATGTTAGTACAACTACATATATACTAGTTTATACAGGCATGCAAGGACGCAAATTGCATGCAAGTTGTGTATCTTTATGCAGGACATTTTATACTTTTATCAGACTGCCTCGTTGGTCTAGCGGTCGCGTTTTCAACCGCTCAACTCTAAGTTTATCCCAAAATGATTAAAAATAGATGTCCACCCGTGCGAAGCCGGGACGGGCCGCTAGTCTTATATATAATGTGTATTCCCGGCTTAATATTAATTAAAACATGATACTCACCTACGTGGTACTCACCAAGCCAGTTGTTGGTGTTCCGTAACCGCGGCGCTGGCAGTAGAGCCACCAGTAATCTGCCGTCTTTGGATATATCAATGCTGGCGTCGTTGTGGATGCGACATCTTTGAACCACAACGTTTTTTCTATCTGTAATAAATTGTTAGATTAGATAAGGGGCGAACCTAGCGGGTTTGCTTGTCTAACTAGTTTTTAAAAACTAGAATTACATAAAATTCAATTTTTTTTCTTTGGTTCCTTGATTTGCGAAAAAAAATACGATAAAAAATCATGAAAGTACACTGTGTTGCACCTAATTTGGTCGAGATCTCACCCTGCGGTCTCAGAAAAGATTTTTGTTTTGATTTGGAGGTTATCGTAGTACTAATACAGTTTCTTCATAGGTTGTGTCTTGTCATTAAGCAAAAACATCATTTTTGCGCTTACGCCGTTCCAAAAACGTATGCTCTGTCCCGCTCATATGAACGCGAAATCCTATGCCTATCCTTTTTACAAAATAGCGCGCAATGCGCCCTCTTAAGCCCTTATTATGAAAGCTTGCTCAGCTTCATCTATGCTTAAGTAATGCTTTTTATGGCATAATCGTCGCTCAAGATAGATACATGATTGCGCGAACTTTCATAATAAGGGCCTTAGACGTCTTGTCACAAATAGAACGATGCTAAACTCATTCAAGTCACAAAACTAGATTAAATAAAGCTCTATAATAATTTGTTTGGTTTAAATAACTAAAACTTTTTTTGTTTTGCGGGATAAATACTCGTCCCTCTGGAATAACTTATCTTCGGGATTATCTTCTGTACAACTGCAAAACAATCTTGACGACGTCCGTGGCGCGGCGGGTGAAGGTCCGCCTGCGCGACGCAGGGCGTTGCGGGTTCGATTTCCGCCTCGGAACAAATATTTGTTCAGGGTGTTCTGGATGTTTTCTATGTATAATAAAAAATATTTATCTATGTAGTGTATTGTATTAAGTATATCAGTTATCTAGTACCCATAACACAAGCTCTGCTTAGCTTGGGGCTAGATAATGCTGTGTGAATTGTCCAACATTATTTATTTTTATTTATTAAATCATCTAAATCCTAACGGAGAAATCGACGGACATCCGTTATAATCTAAGTACCAAACCATTCGGAGCGTGACTTAGAGCACTTTTGGGAGTTTTAATGTCAAGACACATCTACATACGGACGCAACCTTTAGATCGTCAACTGTTTCGAATAATCACTATCGGCTAAATCCGGCGCGGCCCCGGAAGTAAAGTCCCAAGCCGGGACGCGATGGTTCGTCGCCAGCCGTGCCTCGGTTGCCTGCGTCTAACAAGCCGGCCCTGCCACCACCGTCGTCTTAGTCCACCATCATCGCGTTGTTATAAATACTCACTATCGGCTATATCCGGCGCTGCCCCGGAGGTAAAGTCCCAAATCTGGACACGATGGTTCGTCGCCGGTAGTAGGTACCTCGGTTATAATGCCTGCGTCTAACAAGCCGGCCCTGCCACCACCGTCGTCTTAGTCCACCATCATCGCGTTGTTATAAATACTCACTATCGGCTATATCCGGCGCTGCCCCGGAGGTAAAGTCCCAAATCTGGACGCGATGGTTCGTCGCCGGTAGTAGGTACCTCGGTTATAATGCCTGCGTCTAACAAGCCGGCCCTGCCACCACCGTCGTCTTAGTCCACCATCATCGCGTTGTTATAAATACTCACTATCGGCTATATCCGGCGCTGCCCCGGAGGTAAAGTCCCAAATCTGGACACGATGGTTCGTCGCCGGTAGTAGTTACCTCGGTTATAATGCCTGCGTCTAACAAGCCGGCCCTGCTACCACCGTCGTCTTAGTCCACCATCATCGCATTGATATAAATACTCACTATCGGCTATATCCCACGCTGCCCCGGAGGTAAAGTCCCAAATCTGGACGCGATGGTTCGTCGCCGGCAGTAGGTACCTCGGTTATAATGCCTTCGTCTAACAAGCCGGCCCTGCCACCACCGTCGTCTTAATCCACCATCATCGCGTTGTTATAAATACTCACTATCAGCTATATCCGGCGCTGCCCCGGAGGTAAAGTCCCAAATCTGGACGCAATGGTTCGGCGCCGACAGCGTCTCGGATATAATGCCTGCGTCTATCAAGCCGGCCATGCCAACACCGTCGTCTTAGTCCACCATCATCGCGTTGTTATAAATACCCACTTATAGGCTATATCCGGCGCTGCCCCGGAGATAAGGTCCCAAGCCTGGACGCGATGGCTCGGCGCTGACAGTGTCTCGGATATAATGCCTGCGTCTATCAAGCCGGCCATGCCAACACCGTCGTCTTAGTCCACTATCATCGCGTTGTTATTGTGGTATCCTACCTATTTTAATGTACCTAGATTCGAGGGTAGCGCAATAAAACAGTTGGATCGTTGACTCGGTGTTTCAATCATTGAGCTCCCGCTATTTATATCTATAAATATCACTGGCGACGAGGTAAACTGCGAAATACACCAAAAAATTAACGTGTTATCGTGTTATGTGCAAGTGACAATAAAATGCCGATCGGAAAAATCGAACAATTTGATATTACGAGTAAAAAGTGGTCGGCATACATTCGACGCGTGGAACAGTTCATAACGCTCAATGAAATCAAACCGGAGTTACGTGTAGCTACACTAGTGACGCTAGTAGGCGAGGCTACTTATGATCTTATGTGTGATTTATGTGCACCAGAAAATCCGGAGTCTAAAACATTCACGGAGTTAGTGAAAATAGTCGGCGACCATCTCGAACCAAAGCGCTCGGAAATAGCTGAACGCCATATTTTTCGTCTGAGGCGTCAAAATGGCGGCGAAAGTCTCGGCGATTATTTGCAAGTTCTCAAACACCTAGCGAGTACGTGTAGCTTCAAAACGAATCTCGAAGAGAATTTAAGGGACCAATTTGTGTCGGGGCTGCTAAGTGACGACATGAGATCGCGGCTTTTCGCCGAACCGGGCCTGACGTACAAGAAAGCGGTCGAGTTAGCCTTGGCGCTCGAGGCGGCTGACCGGCATGCGCAGATCAGTAGCGGTACCGGGGCGGGCAGCACGGCGACGGCCGCGACGACGACGGCGGGCGAGGCCGTGCATCGGCTGAGCACGGGACAACGCGCGCGCCCTCCGCCAGCAGGCGGTAGGGGCGGCGGCGGTGGCGGCGGCGGCGGCGGCGCTGCTACGACGGCGGGTCGCGCCGCGAGTGAACCAGCGGCGACCGACGGACAGAGCGCGCACCAGGCGGCGTGTTGGCGTTGTGGAAAGGGGCACCGTGCCACCTTTTGTCGTTTCAAAAATTACACTTGTGATGCGTGTGGCCAGAAGGGCCACCTAAAAGTGATGTGCAAACGTACTGCTCGCCAGGGGGAAGGTCGTCCTTCAGGGCGAGGGCAGAACTATATCGATAGTGCTAGTGATTCGGAGTGCGATCTGAATAATATCAACGTGTGCAATAATAGTGATCGGCCTTTTAATGTGCAAGCGAAGGTGAACGGTAAGGTGATCATGTTTGAACTGGACACTGGCAGTAAGTTATCCACAATTAATACCCATTGTTATGATGAACTCTTCAAGCAGACGCCGCTGATCGGTCACGATGTTTGTTTACATTCCTACAACGGAACTAAGATCGAAGTAGCGGGATTTATTGTTGTCAATGTTGTGATAGGGACGCACACGGCGAAGGATCTTAAGCTGTTTGTTATCAAAAATGGGGGCCCGCCTTTGCTGGGCAGAGCTTGGCTAGGTCGATTAAAGATTGATAAAATTAAAATTAACGAAATGATTTTTAACTTATCCGATGATAACTTTGTTGAAAGTTTGCGCCAAGAGTTCCCAACCGTGTTCGCCCCAGGACTGGGCACGTGCACTAAACAGCTGTCTTTGAGATTAAGTGATAAAACACCTGTTTTTATGAAAGCTAGGCAGTTACCGTTAGCTTTACGTAAGCCAGTAGAATCTGAACTGCAGCGACTCGAGGCAGAGGGTACAATTACTAAAGTAGAATATTCGGATTTTGGTACACCGATTGTACCAGTTATTAAGAAATCAGGTGAAATTCGCATATGTGGTGACTACAAAGTAACCGTTAACCCTAAATTGATACGCGATCCGTACCCCATGCCACGAATCGAGGAGTTGTTTGCCATGTTGAGTGGTGGTGAACAGTATTCTAAAATCGACCTCACAAACGCATATCAGCAATTGTTTTTGGATGAAGGTTCGCGAGCTTACAGTGCAATCACGACACACATCGGCACATTCATTTGCAATCGCACACCGTTTGGCCTGACATGCATTCCAGAGAAATTCCAGAAGTTTATGGAAGAGACGCTTCGAGGGTTAAAGGGCACGGCTGTGTTTTTAGATGACATAGCGGTCACGGGTTCAACTAGATCGGAACATATTGAGAATTTAAAAGCCGTCTTATCTCGTTTACGTAAGGTCGGTTTGAGAATAAAAATGGAGAAATGTAGTTTTATGCAAAATAGTATTACCTATTTAGGCTTTATTATTGATAAGCACGGCTTGCACCCAGATCCTAACAAGCTAAAGGCTATTGTAGATGCACCCGCGCCGGAGGATGTGACTCAGCTGAGATCTTTCCTTGGTTTGATAAACTATTATTCTAAATTCATACCCCGGCTAAGTACCATCTTACACCCGTTACATAACATGTTACGCAAAGAAACTGAGTGGTTTTGGTCTGCAGACTGCGAACAAGCTTTTAATGAAATCAAAACTGTGATTTTAAGCAGCAAAGTTTTGGTTCACTATAACCCTGAACTACCTTTTGTGCTAGCAGTTGATAGTAGCTCTTACGGCATCGGCAGTGTTCTATCACATCGATACCCGAACGGGGATGAACGTCCTATTTGTTTCGCTTCCCGCACTTTGAACGCAGCTGAGAGAAATTATAGCCAGCTAGATAAGGAGGCACTCGCGATCATTGCTGGTGTAAACAAACATCATCAATACGTTTTTGGCCGTCAGTTTATCATTAAAACCGATCATAAGCCGCTTACGTTCATCTTCGGTCCAAAGTGTGGTTTACCCGTTACGGCGGCAAGTAGGTTGCAAAGATACGCCACCAAGTTGGCGGCGTATGATTTCGAGATTGAATTTGTCAAATCTAGTGATAACAGTAATGCTGATGCGTTATCTCGACTGCCGTTGCCAAACAAACGCAAACAATGTAATGAACTGGTTTCGGTTTCGTATGTCAATTACGTCGAGGAATCTTTTCCTATCAGTGCTAAGGAGGTGTCTACATGGACGCAGAAAGACCAGGTGTTAAATAAAATAAAAGGGTATCTAATGAATGGGTGGCCAACTAAAATTACGTCCGAATTAGAAAAATCCTATTTCCATAGGAAAGATAGCTTAGTAATGGATAATGGGTGCATTTTATACAATCATCGCGTTATTGTGCCCGAATTCTTGAGGAAACAGGTATTAGCTGAGCTGCATGTGGGTCATTTAGGCGTGGTTAAAATGAAAAATTTAGCTCGTAGCTACGTGTACTGGCCCACTCTGGATAGCGAACTTGAAGGTATCGCGAAGGAGTGCAGCGCGTGCCGGCAGCAACGCGACGCGCCCCCGCGTTCCATGCTGCACCCCTGGGAGTTTCCCGCGCGCCCCTGGCAGCGAGTGCACATCGACTTCGGCGAGTTTATGGGTAAACACTATCTGGTGTCTGTGGATGCGCACAGCAAGTGGATCGAGGTACAGAAGATGTCGAGCACGAGCGCCACGTCGACTATTCATAAATTAAGGGAACTATTCGCACGTTTCGGTCTTCCCTCGCAAATCGTAAGCGACGGTGGCCCTCCTTTCGGGTCTTCAGAGTTCGGTAACTTCATGAATAAAAACTTCATCACTCATACAATTACAAGCCCCTACAGACCGGCCGGAAACGGTGCGGCGGAGAACGCAGTCAAGTTGGCGAAGCGCGCTATGAAAAAGGCAGTACACGAAGGCGTCGACGTCGATACCGCGGTCAGCAAATTTCTATTTCAGTACAGAAACTGCGAACATTGCACAACGGGCGTGGCGCCGGCGGTCGCAATGTTCGGCAGACGCCTGCGCGGGCGGCTGGACGTGCTGAGGCCCAGCGCCGAGCGCGCCAGCGAGGCGGCAGCCGGTCGCGCAGCGCGCGCAGCACCCGGCGTGGAGCGCAGCGCACACCCAGGTGAGCACGTGCTGGCGCGGGACTACCGCGCCTCCAAGGAGAAGTGGGCGCCGGCCGTGGTCACAGCACGGGACGCCCCGCTTACATATCGCGTACGTACCGATGACGGACGCGAGTGGAAAAGGCACATTGATCAATTACTACCCATAGGGAAACCTCATGTGCGACGTTCCACTATTTTACCCATTAGTTCAGACCGTATGATGACCGTTGACGATGATGATGAGTTTGATGACGCGATTACTGATGAGATTGAAATCTTAAAGTCTCCAAGTCCTAAAGACACCTCTGACGCACCTGCAGTCCCAATTAGCGAAATAGAACCAGAACCGGTTCAAAGCCCGTTGGTAAAAGATCGCCCCAAGCGCGCCTGTACATTTAAAGATAAGAATTATAAAGTTTAGACTAATTACCCACCTGAATACCTAATAATCTTTGTATACCTAGATAAGTCCTTTTTTTTCTCTGTTTATCTTAACTCTGCATTTATGTCTCAGTTAATCTTCTAATGTAAAATTAATAAACTTTTACTTAAACTAAACATTGTTAATTATACTGGAAGATAAAAGTTAAGCTCGTAAAACCTATGCTGGGCTATTTATTTCCATTAATTTGCATTACATATATTTTAGCATATATACCTATGCTTCGATAATTACATTAATTACAGTTTTGTTTGCGATTCAACGCTATAAGTAGGTACATCATTGTATTGTATAGATAAACTTGGCATTGCAGCTTACACAACTAGGTACCTACTTAGGTTTAATGTTAATCGCTGTTTATTGTAATTTGTGTCAGGTCAGGTTGGCAATTACCTACTATAACTTTAAAAGTTGTTTACTTTTAAAAAATTAGTAGGTTCTTACCAAGTAACGTTATATTTCTTTGTTAGATTTTAAGTAATTATTATATAAGATTTTCTTTTCTTTTTTTTCTAGGGGGGGACGTGTGGTATCCTACCTATTTTAATGTACCTAGATTCGAGGGTAGCGCAATAAAACAGTTGGATCGTTGACTCGGTGTTTCAATCATTGAGCTCCCGCTATTTATATCTATAAATATCACTGTTATATATACTCACTATCGGCTATATCCGGTGCTGCCCCGGAGGTAAAGTCCCAAGCCTGGACGCGATGGCTCGGCGCCGACAGTGTCTCGGATATAATGCCTGCGTCTAAAAAGCTGGCCATGCCTCCGAGCCGTCGGTTGCGGTGGGCGTCGGCGGGGGGCGTTCCTCCTCCCCCTGCGCCCTCCTCGTCGTCCACCACCATCGCATTCTGTTAAAAGACGAGGTAGAACAATACTTTTTTATTTTAGAAAAATAATAACGGTTCTGTGCAGAAAGAGTAAAATCCACGGAAATGTGGATTACACGCGGACGAAGCCGCGGTAATAGCCGCATAAATAAGCCGCGAGCACATATTTTGTACTTAGGTTGTTTTTAGAGTTACATACCTCAAAAGGAAAAAAGGATCACTTTGTTTTCCGTCTGTCTGTCTGTCCGTCTGTCAACCCCCTTTTCTCAGGAACGCGACAACGTATCAAGTTGAAATTAACGTTAACTACTCAAGTCCGTAACTTCTTGGAGCAACGATATAAATAAAACTTCTGAGTCAACGCATTCACAAGATACAGCCGTTTATGTTCGAATATTTAGAAATGTGCAAGGGAACCACGTGTATACAAAACCTATAGGGTACTTCCCGTAGACCTAGAATCATGTAATTGAGTGAGCAGCAAAGTCTTATAGCACAAGTAAAGGGAAAAATCCGAAAACCATAAATTTTAACACAAATCATTAAATTTTCACACTAAAAAAATTACTTTTAATACTCGCCATGGATCAAAACCTATAGGGTAGTTCCTGTTGACCTATAATCATGATAATTTGGCAAGACACAAGGTCTTACGGAACCCTTATTAAGCGAGTCCGACTCGCACTTGACGTTTTATTTAGATCTAACTGAACTAGGGAATCGATAGTGTGGATAGTATCAAGACGTTCCATTTTTGTATATATGATATGGCGTAGCGCCTCAATCGTGCGGACTTGGTATCTACGCAAATCTCACATAAAACGGAACGTTTCCATACTATCGAGAAACCAAAGTCAGGGCTCAGATCCCGAACTAACGGAGCAGTGAAGATTAGAGTCACAAGCGAAGTGAATGGCTCTAAATTGACGGCTGAATCCGCGAGAAGAGAAAATGTGAAGTATAAAAGAGTAAGTACCACAAATTCTAGTCTAGACACGGAACTGTGCCGCCACAAATCAAGAATATCCCATTATAAGTAGTTTTATGTGTTACTTATTTCCCATAATTGGAAATAAATAATGCAGGATAAGCCACACAGCATTATCCATCCTAGCCCCAAAATTAAATTACGTATAAACTAATACAGATATTTTTATCAAAAGTTCGATTTTTAATTATACATAGAATGATCATCAAAACCCGGATCAAACATCTGAAGACCGTACATGTTTGTACATTACGATCTTCAGATGTTGATCTTTGTCGCGCGGCGGGAATTGAACCGGTAACCTCCTCGGTCTCTCCGGCGTCGCAGTCGGACCTTCACCCGCTGTGCCCCCGAGGTTATCAAATAAACTCGCATAGTGTAAAAGTTTTAAATATATACCTGTGCTAGTATAATTGGCTGCAAGTACTCATGTATCCGTGCCAGGCGCAGGTTGTCGCTGGCCGCGGGCGCCAGGTCGTTGACCTGCAGCAGGCCCTCGCTAGTCATCACGGCGTTGAACTGGACACGCCCCGACCCGAGTTCTTCCTCGGGCTCGTCCGCCGGAGCCGCCTCTTCCGCCCGATTCTCCCCCTGGTAGTCCTGCAACGCGAACATCTCTCGAACCGATGAAGGCGTATAAAGACGAATTGTTTGCAATCGCCTGAATCTATTCCTCGCTGCAGTCCTTAACCGAAAATGCGCTAATCTTACGAAATTCTCCCGCGCATCGCGGCCTATCGTCGGAGCGTCAGTGATTCTTCTTGGCCATGCATTGGATGGTCCTGCTACTGGGTCTGCAGGTGGACTTCGCGGCGTTACTCTGTTATATAACATCGCCGGCGGCAAGGTACGCAACGCCGGTATCCAATGCGGCGTTATCGGGAATCGTCGCCTGATGTACGGATGCTTTTTCGGATTAGTTCTGTGCAAAGCTTTCTGCCGTCTAGTTTCTAGATACTCATCTCTTCTCCTTTTTGCGGTCGACGAGGTGTTTCTGTTCGCTGCAGCGATTTGAACAGCCAACCGATTATTCATTTCCACTCGGGAATCAGTAGTTGAAGACGACTCCCGATATGGTAGCGGTTGGATGGGATAGCTGTTCTCCGTTTGCGTGCCGGATGTGACCGCAGTAGGCGTTCTGACCGAGGGTTGCTGTTCTTCCGCATTCGCGTCGTAGCGGATGACCCTGAGCGAGTGCGGATCGTCGACGTTGTCGTCCACATTAATGGGCTCGGAGTGATCCACGTTCTGTATGCGCACTACGTCCGCAGACTCAACGTTCTGATCCGCCGGCGCGTCTCTAGGTCTGTCCCGGGGCATGTTTCTATTGGACATCATCATGAAGCACGTCAGTGCTAGCGCTTTCTTTAACGTCTTCAGCATGGTTATAATAAGCTGATTGAGTCCCCTCTCTTCTAAACACATCATCATCATATTAAACATGACAGAGAGTATTTTCATGGCACGTGTGCGTATCACATGCCTGGTTGCGTTTTGCTCCAAGGTTCGTATCAAGTTAGTGCGAGATCTGGCTCGGAGTTGCGAGACTCTGAATGGGAGGAATATATCGCGTCTGCGGGATCCCTCCTCATCTCTCCATCTGTATGCTTGTTGTAATCGCACGCGCTTTCGAATTCTCTGAGCTCGAGCCGCCCTTGAGCTTCTGTTGTCATTTGTGTTTTCCGTCGATGTACTAGGGCCAGCAGCAGCGCTGCGAGATGTACTAGGGTTGTTAGAGTTGGATGTGGTAGTGTTATTTGAATTTGATGTACCAACAGTAGTTGAAGTAGAAGTTCTCGGGGTATTTGAATTTGATGTACCGGCAGTAGCTGTGTTAGAAATGCCAGGGGTATTTGAGCTTGTTCCAGCAGTAGTTGTGTTAGATGTGCTGGGGGTATTTGAATTTAATGTACCAGCTGTAGTTGTACTTGAAGTGCTAGGGGTATTCGATTTGGATTTCGAGTTAGGAGCACGAGCGGTACTACGTGCAGCTCCGTTTTCTACTTCATTAGGGTTTCTGTCTCGTTCATAACGCATCCTCATTGTTTCTTCGCTTCGTGCTCTATTCTGAATTCTGGCTCTTAGACTTCGTCTCGAGGATTGTCTACCGGGAGCAGCGGGCCGTGGGCGCGCAGGGAGCTCCGGCATCACCGTCAGCTCTGTCAGAAGCCTGCACCTCTCTAGCAGGGATCTATTATAAAAACTGGGAAGCGTTAGGATCCGACGTCGCAAGTCTTCCCACAGAGCGCGTAGTTCCCTCAAAGTGGTACGGTCACCGCGCAGCCACATGTTGGCTAGCGTTATGGTATGTTTCTGTAGAGTGTACACACCCATTTTGACTCTTCTGAAGGCCTGGCCTGCGATATCAGAGTTTCGGGGCCGAGCGTTGCCTCTACTTGTGGAGGGTTGGTTAGGGTCCGGGGCGTCCGGTGCGCTGGAGGGGCCGGGCTGCGGCTCGTCCCTGGTGGCGGCACGTGGCGCGGGCGATGGTGCCACCTCGCAGGATGGACCCGGCTGGGGTTCGGTCGCAGCCGCACGAGCACTAGGCGCAGGGGGCGGGGGTTGCGGGCTACTATTCACCGCCCAGCTGCCTTGCGAACGAACGCGGAACCTGTCATCCGATAAGGATACGTTTATCCCTCCTTCGCGGGATGGGCCCTCGCTCGCATCATCCAGTTCGAACGTCATGCGATTCGATAAGTTGATTCCGCCTTGGCGTGATGGAGTTTCGCTCTCCGGTTCAGTTTCGAACGTCATACGGTCGGAGATCTGAGGTCCGGTGCTATTTCTTCGCGGTCTATTGACAGCATTGGTGCCGGATATACTATTCAATTCGATGAGTTCGTTATCCCATCCGCGAAAGGTAGCGTTAGGGGTTCGGGTTATGTTGACTTCAGGGTATTCGGTGTCGGAGTCGGAGGAGGAGGCCATGAGGTCGCGGCGCAGGTTGCCGGTGAACACGTTCACGGGCACGCGCGCGCTCGCGTCGCGCTCCGAGTTCGAGAGTATGTTCATTGACATGTTGGTGATGAGGTTCAGCAGCCGGGTGCCGGAGTCTCGGAGGATATCTCGGATCAGGTCGAGGCTCTCGTTAATAGTTTGAGCCTCCTCGTTCGGGTTCAACGGTTCATCGAGACTACTTGTATAGCTCCATGTGTTGCGTGTTGAGGAAGTACTGGAGGCGGGTGGCGCGGGACCGGGGGGCGGGGGTGGGTTAGCGGGGGGAGGCTCCGTGGGCAGCGGGGGCGGGGAGCCAGGAGCAGGGCTGGCGGTCCGCTGGCTCAGCGGGGGAGTTCTATCGAGGATATTTCGAAGACTCTCCACGATTGCTGCGGGTGGTATACCTTCCGTAGTTTCGGAATTTCTTGCGGAACGTTCCATGTGAGTTATTTCCTCGATCGATATCGGTCGCAGTGCTTCACGGATTCGGCGCATTTGTTCGTCTACAGGAATCACCGGTGCGAACAAGCCGCTGGTTCGAGATGAGTTCGGATGTCGGTCGCTATTGGGGGAGGATAAAGTTGGTGTTTGACGAGTGTTGCGCTCGTCACCCAGTGGTTGAAATGCGGACGCGAAGCCGACGTGCCGTAAGCCTGGCATAGGAAGCCTGAACCCCAAAGCCGCTATTCCCGGAGTATTCCTGAAATGAATGAGTGATTTGATATTTTATGTAGAGTTCCAGTGTATACGGCAGCCACAGTTAAATTTTTGAGCGAAACTAACCTCGTTGCCCCGTAATCTGGGGAGGAAGTATCCATCATTGATATAAAGCCTAGGCGAGGCGTCGGCGCTGCCGTATTATTTACTGGCGGGTCCTGTTGCTGCGATGT